>OW388301.1:24829934-26271601 GCA_936450465.1 Gibbula magus | reverse complement strand
AAGAGGATATGATAAAAAATGAGATAGTACTGACTGAAATTTTAGCCAAAGTAACTATTGTCCTAGGAAATAAACTACACTACAAAGATTTTATTTTTTTCAATTGGTAACAACATTTTTTTATACCAAGTTGACTTTCATACACAAGATTATGTTTTATCATGCATGAATCTGAGCTAACAAGACATTTAACCTTCAGTCTTTTTTAACAATAATTAGAAAAAGCCTACAACCGTTGCATCTGTGAATAAATTTGCAGTTCTGTGAGTTCAATATGTTAATTGAACACTTTTCTCGCTTAAGATAAGCCAGTACTGTTAATATTGGCCTTACTTCATCATTAAAGTAATTTTATTGAATTTAACAGTTTCGTCATACTGATATTACGAGTGCCTATTGTTGCAATATCACTTAGTAAAGAATGACCCCAATCACACTTTTAATTTCCATTAAACGGAACTTTATTTACAATGTATTATGTCTATATTTTGTTGGATTCCGTATTTTAAAATCATGCAAATTGTTCTACTTCTATTGTCCAACAACTGCATGCATTCTGGGCAGCTTATTTCGCCTCTAACTCGTAGGATGTTAAACGTATGTTCTATTTATCTTGTTCTATGAGATTGTCATTAATAATTTAGAGATAAATCTATTTATTTATTTAGATATCTTTCTCTCTGTCAGTAAATTAATTAGTTCGTGTGCGTGTGTTTTGGTAGGGGTGAAACGGTTTACCGCGGTGTATTCGTACCGCGGTAATTCTTTTCGGTTCGGTACACGGTAAAATCACTCTGAAAATACCGTATCGTTCGGTTTTTGTAAAATCTCATTTTACCTACTCTCCTTGTGCATATTACTGTCAAAAACTCTATGAAATGTCACTCAAATATCATCACAAATTGTTATATCCTAGTAACTTTCATTCTTAACTTTTCCGTAGTTCAAACGGCACCCCGTAGCTTCCGTGTCAAAACTCAAGTGGCTATGTCAACAAAGCAGCTGCTCATTCGATTGAATAATATATTTTCACAGACAATTTGCCGAGTTTGGTCACCGTATCTTACAGAGTAAATACTTGATATTATGGAAGAGAGAGTCGACTAGCCACGACTTACAGTAACACCTAAAATAAATATTTCTAAAAATAAAATCTAATCTATTTCCAAAAGATCTAAACGAACTGACGATGTGTACACCGGCTACAGAATGCACAAGCATGTCAAGCAATGTCATTGTCAAGCATCGTAAATTCGCGTTTTTAAAACAATAAATTAATATTAAATTTTTAAGACAGATAATTGAAGACATTTGAAGTAATAATTAACTTACATTTCAAACGTAAACAGGAATTTTAAAATCATCTAAATTAATGCTATTGTTACTGTAGGTGGATTAATCTGCACACACTCGCACAGACACACGTTCCACTTGACAATTACCGATCGATAAGTGAAGCGACTCGACTCGTGTGACGTGGACCAATGAGATTGCGTATACAAGCCCCAATGTGCTATTTTTAGAAATGAACGAATTAACGTTTAGTATCTGTCTCTGACATGTTTTACTAAAGTTTTAGGTCATTTTTATTAATTCAACACTCGTTTAATATATAAAGGTGACTAGTTTGATTTGAGATTTGTGAAACGAGAGTTTTTTTCTTGGAATTTGACTAAAACGAAAGTACCTTTCTGCAAACTCGTTGACATTGAAAGCCCACGTGGTCGATAGCTTAATCTAGCTCTCTTTTGACAGTTTTCAATTTGCGTCAAGATAGACGAGGAAATTAAAATAATTTAATTGCACATAGTTCATCAAAAGTTAAAATCATGGACCAAAAGATATGTACCTTCTATAATCATTTTAAATCCAAAGGAACTTGTTTTCAATAGCGATATAATTTACGAAAACTCACAACTCGGCAGAGCACGTGGTCCAACTATTTTCCACACGACCATATCCTATTCAAGATGTAGTTACGAATTTGAACTTATTCTAATAAGATTACTGTTATATTTTATTTGGAGACATATTTCGCAATTGTAAATGAATAATTATAAAATAAAAAGAACATATGTAAACGCAAGAGAAATTTGAGTTTTTAAATTAGCATACCTCTTTATAACGTGTGTCATCATGTAAATGCGATTGCGTATTCGTAGCGTCATACAAACGGTGTTTGACTACATAACGTCTCGTGAAATAATATTGCTAATTATTCGTTTTTGATAGGTTTATTTATTTTGAATTTGTTTAAAATGCTTTACCAGACATCGATATTGATCTATCATATTTTGTAACAATATGTTACCTATGTTTTATGACCGAGATATTATTAAATTTATCGAGATTCAAAGTAGCAAAATCTTAATCTGTAACAAATTCATGAATCACCGGTACGGTGAAGCCACACGTTCATGCAATGTTTATCTTTGATAAAATTTGTTAACACTGCGATGTTAATGAAATCTTTTTCGTTATTAATGTTGTGAAATTGGTCACATCTTTCAGTCACTAAATGACACTGGAAATTTCAATTAAATATCAAACGGTAAGTGTTTTTTCTGCCGACAATTACTGTTTAATTTTCTGAAGATAATGATGATTGGCGTCATGCCTCGTGGTGTGAAGAATAAATGTGACTTCTTGACTGAATCTACGTATTTCAATTTCATAAACAATTATGACCGACACAAGCAGGGCGGTTTGCCTTTATTTATGCTTGTAATGCTTGTAGTTGTGCCAGTTTAGTTTTCCTTTTATTTTCTGCAATCGGTCAACGGATGTCCGATAGGTCAATTTTCTATTTGGTCAAACTGGATTTACAATCGGACATGTCCGGCAAATAGACCGATTTCTGCATCCCTGGTTTTGAGTTATTTGAATGTTTTCCAGTCAAGTATTTTGGAATCTTTGAGTGTTCAGGGCTTTATCTAGCTCTCTTTTGAGTTGTTGTAAAGTGTTCCAGTCAAGTATTTACACAAATAAAACTATCTGTGCAATTCATCTCTGTTATGTCTTTTTTAATGAGTGGTATAGTTTGTTATTAACTATTGTTAAACCGAACCGAAATGTACCGAACCGAAGACTGTGTACCGCAATACGTACCGAACCGTGGCATAGGCGTACCGTTTCACCCCTATGTTTTGGTCTTCTGAAACAAGTGACTATTGATTTTTCCATGCACGTCAGCACGTTTGGCTGAAAGCATATTCTCGGAGCAATGCGCAATTGTATGCGCAGCCCTGGTGATCTCACATCGAAGTCAACAGAGCAACACCAGGAAGAGGTTTCAACAGAATAGAAAACTTGCCAAAACTTGCAAAGTTGTCTGAAAACACTAGGCTACTGAGATAGTGAAGATACTATCGAGACATTCAACAAGTGGAGTTGCGCAATATAACCGGTTTACTGGTATTAACCGGTTCAAAGATGAAATCGATACGTATTCACGATATTTCGATATGCTTATTGAAAACCGGTTTTTACAATACATTTAGAACACATTGTAACATTCGGAAATCTTCTGATATATTTCCTTTTTCCACATCGAATATCATGCTTTCTCATAAAATGGTGATTGTAGACGATACACATTTACTGGCATGCTATATATTATAGTAAGGCTTATTGTGTCGCAGTTTTCTTCAATTATCAAAGTAAATGTACGATTGGGACTGATGTAAGCCTACACATTTTGTAATGAGTGCATAAACGTTAATTAAGTTATGTAAACGGTGAAGGATTACACGGATTATAACTTGGTAGCATCTATATGATGTCTGCTTAACAATTTGATGTTTTACTGTATGGAAATAGTTCTCACATAGTCCCTCATCAGGTGGAATATCATCTCCCCTGATGGAGGAGTTGTTATCCGGAAAATATTGTTTTCTTATGTATTTCTTATGGTTTTATATATTCACCTTCTCCTTAATATAAGATACACGTGTATCTATTGCAAATCGCAAACAGGCTACGAAGTAGTTATAATGTCATTTGAAATTAAATGTTGCTCTGTAATTGACACGTCTGGTGAACATTTAACAGCAAAATCTCTTTTTCACTGCTTGCTTTTTTTCTATCTAATCTACTTTAAATTGTTAATGACATCGGGCATGTAATGGTCCATTTGAGATCAAATCTATCCTCCCAAATGTCAGATAATCAGAAACAATATATAGAGAACTTTAAAATAATTACCAGACGTAATACGTACAATTATCAATATTTAAATTATCTTTTTAGCGGTTGTTGTTGAAACGGTGAAGGACAACTTCTGAGCCTCAATCGTTGCTGTGACTTTCTGACCCATGTGATAATTATATATAAATCATAATGTCTTCCAGTTTCATTTAATAAAGGCATATCAATTTAACATATGTCCCCAAGGTATATCTATAGACTATTTATTTTAAGAACTAAATACTCAATAAAATGTTTGTTTAATTCACACAAACGAATTCAATATTTCTACAATTTGACAATAACTTAACCGTTATGATTTTTTTTATTATGTGAGCATATTTTTCCAACGATCTGATTGGTCGAGAGGCCATCACGTGACCGTCGACAGAAAAGCATATTGACTCCAGCCCGAGTCCGACCAAAAGCAATATTGACTTGAGTGACGTCAAACGATTGTTGCATGACGTCAAACGATTGTTGCATGACGTCATGCTATTGTAACCATGACGTCATCTGATCGTAGTTCCAGTTCTTCAAACCAAATTACATTTTTGACTGTATTTCGTTGTTTTATTTTCGTTCCTGTGTCAAATACATAATAAAAATTATGGACTGGTGATTCGGTCAATACCTGTTTTTATGGACCATGATAAATAAATACCTGCTTAATTATCGTAAGCAGGTATTTGACGGTCACCTTCGTCTACTAATGCACCTTCGTCTACTAATGCCTACATGTTTTTATGGACCAAGAGAAAACGATATTGACCGCGGACTTCGTCCTTGGTCAATATTGTTTTCTCGGGTCCATAAAACAGGTATGGACCTCATCACCAGTCTATAATTGTATAATATTAAATATTTTGGCTTCAGGTGTCATGCAATTACTGTACAGCCCTGTAACATATGTTCCCAACATCTATAGTATATGAATAGACACTCAATGAAATATTCTTTCAATTCATACTGACGTACTCATTCTTAGCTTAACCATTATTGTCAAACTTAAGAAATATTGATTCCCCAGGAGACACTTGTTGGAGATATATAACACCTAGTTATATTTGAAGTCACATATCTAAGTGATAATTGGGAAACTTAATTGTTGTTATTCGCTGCTTATTTCACTGTATAAATTACTCACATTATAAGCACAGTATTCGTGTGTGTCCCCGATTCTAATGTGATTGATCCCTTTTCTTTAAAGTGTCTCAGTTAACGTCCAGGATTAGCTAAGATTGCTCCTTAATCCACATATCTCGCGGGTTGTGTGAATATGTCTCGCCCGTACTAGGCACACTAATGCACCCTAATTGGAACAGTTCACGTGTGTGCAGGTAAACGTATCATTATCACAACAAACAGTGTAGCTATCATTTCCTGTAGATGTTATTCTATGTAGGCATTAGTAGACGAAGGTGACCGTCGATATATGGAAACGAAAGCGTTGTGACCTTGTTTTTTTAGTGCATACATATACATGTATGTTCACAGTTATGCCATTAATGCCAGTCTACCTACCTTACACTCATCAGTTCTAGTTTTTTGGACTGGCAATATTTGTTTAGGACTAACAAGCTTATGGATCAACCAGTCCTTGGACTGGAAACATTTTGAAACTATTTTATACACTGCATAACATGCACTTTGTTGTTTGGTATAAGGTAGTGTTTCAAGAGTATGACGTGAATAATGGCATGAATCTGAAACATAAATATATATATTTTTCAAACTTTAACATTACCGCCAGAAATAGTTTATTTAGACAGCAAACTGCAAGTTTTTTTTACAAACAAATTAACCGAGCATTGAATTATCACATCAGTCACATACAGAATATTTGTTATAACAATATATATACACGGTAATATGTGGTCATGTACTCGGTAACATCTCGTTGTTGTCCTATTGTGTAAACATTTAAGTATCTAATCTAAATTGTGTTAATTTCCAGTCCTGGGACTGTAGATCAGATGGTGTTGTTGATAAGTGCGTCTTGTAAACTCATACTGATATAATATCTCTTATATAATTATTTCCGTATTTGGACTATTGGACTCACCAGTCCAGTTGACTAAAATGAAGTTTTGTCTCGATTATAATTTATTTAGAGAAACTAGACTAAAGGCATTTTTATTCATGCCAAATCCAAAATTACGCCCTTATTTTCAATAATTAGTCATGTATTCTGGTTTCATTCAAGATTTATTAACCAAGGATATTACTTTCATTATCTCTCAATCAAGCAATAACTAAAGCAAGTAATTTATTCTTAAAGAAATTTCTTGCAATATATTGGAACTCATATCGCAATACATGAGTTGAAATCGCAATATATCGCAATATGAAAATCTTAGCAATACCCACCTCTAACTGAACAAGTATTCGCAAATAAATAAACATTTAGAAATTATGTCAAATTCCATAAAATGAAATTGATATATATAAACGGTGAGCGATTCTTTGATACAGACTTCGATTTTCATGTAATTTTATAGTAGTGACACAGTGGAAATTATTAACATAATTACGTCAATTATACTAAGTTCACATATATGTGAAATGCTCAAGAAATAAGCATATTCCGTTTATAAAGTTTATTTGTAATTTCAAATACATGTCCAGTCCTCCGTGACAGATGGTCATTCATCGATTCCTAATTAGCGCTGGACAAAGAACCTCCCGTCTGGCCTGGTTACCCAACTACTATATTTACATTTTCTCTTTGTTGTACATGCAATATACAATGCGGCGTTCTACGTTTGCGCGGATCGGCATATCGTTTGCGCGGAAAAAGATGACGTTTGCGGGGAATGTTTTACTCCGTTTGCGCGGAATGTTTTACTCCGTTTGCGCGGATTGTTTTACTCCGTTTGCGCGGAATGTTTTACTCCGTTTGCGCGGATTGTTTTATTCCGTTTGCGCGGAATGTTATACTCCGTTTGCGCGGATTGTTTTACTCCGTTTGCGCGGAATGTTTTACTCCGTTTGCGCGGATTGTTTTACTCCGTTTGCGCGGATTGTTTTACTTCGTTTACGCGGATTGTTTTACTTCGTTTGCGCGGATTGTTTTACTTCGTTTGCACGGATTGTCACCAAGTTGTGATTGTAACACTGGCTCGGGAATTAACGTAAATAAAGAAATATGGTCGATCAAAAAAACAACAGCCTTCATGCAGTCGTCTATTCAATTCCTCGTCGTATTCATCGTCCCTCGTCGACGAAGTTCCCTAGTCTTTGAAAAGAAGCGACGTCTTGACACAGATCGTCTCATTAATGAATATGGACAATCAAATGTAAAATGCATTTCGCAGGAGATAGGGGATGGGTGCCACCGGTTATCCGACAATGGAAGACGCGTTTCTATAAAGTTGCAAGTGAAAGATGTCCAGATAGACTGTTCTCGGTTTTGTTTAAGTGGGCAAACAGGAAGGCGTTAGCTAACAAGCGTAACTGGAACTTTCGTATCCATAGCAAGTATTGAATTTTGGAGTTGGACCATTTCATCCCCATAAACAACACTTTCTTCGTTAAATTTATTACTATTGAAGTTACAGGAAAACTTGAACAAAGATTTTTCACGGAGTGGAAAGCTGCACTAGATTCGCTAAACAGTAAGCGCGGACAAGGTGGGAACAAGTTACGACTTTATCGACTTTAAGAGTACATACGGTACAGAGGAGTGTTTGCAGAGTTCTCTCCCTTCTACATATCGATCAGCGTTGGCGCAATTAAGATGCGGGGTGGCTCCAATACGAGTTGAAACGGGACGTTGTAGCAATATTCCTTTAGCTGAGAGAGTATGTCTAATTGTTCTAACATTGTTGAAGATGAGTGCCATGTTTTATTTTATTGTCCACAATATACAGATCTTAGACGAGGGCTTTTATCCAAGAATGTTCCAGTTTAGCTTCGTAATGTCCAGTCCTGATGTTGTATTCATTGCTGCCAAAACCTGCAGACTTATTTTAGAACGTCGCAAATTGTTTTATATAAAGTTTAATATATGGTACCTTTTAACATGTTTTACACTTTATTGTATTTAGCCTATGTTTATTTTTTGTTTTAGTCTCTCATAACCCTCAATGGGTGGCTCTTAACCTATGTTTTACCTGTATATATGTTTGTAATGCTAAGAGGTGAGACTTAAATAAAATATTTGTCTGTCTGTATGTCTGTATTTCGTCTTCTATAGCGTCATTACATAATGGACAAAGTTTGTGTATTCTTTCAAGAGAGGTGTACCTTACATAGTTTATCATAAGTTTAAGCTGACCAAATCTGTATTTAATTCATAATTTTCTTAAAGGTACATCCATTGTGTTTCATACAAATTTATTTGGCTTTTATACGCGCCAACTCACCATATGCGATGTAAGTACGTAATGTATTATCATTCTGTTGACCTCTGTCATTATATACAACGTTATAAGAGGATTGACTGTCAAGGGCTTTCATCCAAATTCTGATATGGATAAAATTAATTCTAGTGGCAAGTTAAGATTTTAAACAAGTTTCAGGACTGCATCATTCCAGGAATTTGTGTACTGACGCGACCATCTGAAAATTAAACTTGGTAATCTATAAAACGGTCCATTTTTTAAATCTTACTCCAAAACGACAAAATTTAAATTTTTTTATTTGTAAAAGGCAGACCCCAGCCCATCTCTCCGCGTACAGCAAAATTTGGAGTTTTACAACCAACACCAAGAAAGAATCTACATCCCCTATTATGGACAGAATGGATAATATTAATAATTATAAATTGCCTGGTACCCCATACTGCAGCCCCGTACGATAAGATAGGCAGGACCAAAGTTCTATATAAAGTATTGTAAACATCATAGGGGAAACCGCCAACAGCTTTAAATTTGCAAATGATGCTACTAAGTGCACGGCTTGCAGGTTTAGAAATTCCTCGCGCTGTAAAGTTTAAATCCAAAAAATGTTGACACCAAACACCCCAATATTTATAAGCGTGAGAGTTTTAAATATAATTACTGCGAATATTAAAATTAGATTGTGAACGTGTGATTGAGGGAGGCCGGTAATGGACAACTTAAGTTTAATTTACTTATATTTACAGAAAGCTATCAACACACTCAAGCATACGTTGTTATGACAGCTCGTCTGGGGCAATCAGGGGCGTCATCAGCGTACAACGATAAGCTTAACATAGAACCACCAATGTCTATGCCACAGTGCATATTATTGATTTCTTTTGGAAGATCATGTATAATAGAAAACAATGTTGGAGACATCACACAGCCCTGTCTTACCCCGGTGTAAGGGACCGGTCATTTCTTACGGGAGGTATTTGGTTCTGCATTGAACATGTTTTTCTTTGACTATTTAAAGAAAGATTCTCCTTTAAAAAAGAGTTAATATAAAGAGTTAATGGATTTAAAATGATGTGTAACATCTAGGGTTAAACGTATCTGCAAAAACAGAGCCATTGGCTCTGTAGCTCATCACATACATATTGTTACAGGTATTGCATTATTCAATATATATATCTCAGATTAAGACTATTAACTGAAGACTAAAGGTAAAAACTAGGTGAAACAATAAGACATTACCCAGTCATCAAATTAACAATTTTCAATCAACATTTGTCAACACAAAATTTAATTATTACAGACTGTTACATTCTAAGGAAGAAGTAACAATTGTGCAAGTATGTGTTTTAAGTTCACCATTATCCTGATGAAGGGGAAAGGAACCAGAAACAATGTGCATACAAAGACAATAAATTGAGATTCTTACACATATATTTTAAAGGTGTGACCTCTATTGTTTTGTCATATTAGACTTGTTCACTAGTACAACACTAATCTCTAAGATCCCCAAATCCTCACCCCTCCCTGACCAAATGTTAAGCCTGACTCTCCAGTTCTCCTGGTATGACCCTTCTTCCCCTTTCCCCTTCTCCCTCCCATATGGGTCAATATATGTAAGATTTAGAGTAGTTTGACTGAATAGTCCATGTTGGGGCACTGGCAAGGAGTAAGACTAAGAGTAAGCTATATTTTGTTTATCTTAGGAGCTACAGACTAAAGACTACAGATTGAATTCGCTGGGTTTTTGATTACCCTTTACATTTTATTAGATCACTAAAAATGGAAAACCCCTTACAACTTCCAACACACACAATCTTACTAGGGGAGCAGAACGAATGAAACCCAGAAATTTCCCTTCAACAATTCCCACCCATGGCAATTGCCTACCAGTTATTTTAAGTGTGGAAGGACAACTGCCACCCAAATAATTATTGTTTTTACAAAACATGCAAGCGTAATTTTAACAATTCAATTCGATTCATTTAATACCCTTATGTTTTCAGACAATTCATATAGATAAAACAGTCTTCGTACAGGGCAAACAAAATACTAATATTTGTCTCCATCCAACAAAGTTGATATTCTCCAAATTTTAGCTTCCTAGCATTACTAGTTCCTGAACTAAAGTAAAAAAAAGAGATTTTAATGTGTGGCCACCCTTCCATACCCATATTAGAGGGGGGTTCAATACAAAATGAAAATTTCAACTTCCAATGTCGACTGGATAAGATGTTGTTTCAAGGTTTTAGGTAAAATACCTGCCATGTCAATATTTGAGGGGAGTCAGGACCACATATGCAAACTTTAATTTCCTAGGCAAGAGGGTAAAGCAGTTTTGGAAGCGAAGATAAAAATGTCAAATGATGATGGCCCATACCATGTGAAAATCCGGCCTTATTGGCCTTATGGGCTAAGATATAACAAATGATCCTCATTGTTCAAATATCAACATTGGCATTCATTTTTATATGTACCTGTTTAATATATTTTAAATGTATGTATGTTGTCAGAAATTTGAAAAACTCAAGTAATTTTCCAATGTTTCAAGAGTTTATTTTATTTTTTATAATATTTATTACTGTATCATTCACATTGGCATTTATAATATTTCAATGCTTTCAATTTGACTGACTGTTTTAACTTTAAATGCATGCAGAATGACTATACTGTTAAAAGATATCAAACAGTAACAAAAGCGTTGAAGAAAAACTACCTATGTGCATAAAACTGTCAGTTCAGTAGAACTACTTTCCTACTTTTGTTTCTATGAATAACAATGAACAAAGGACAGAATTCATGGGGGTCTTATATACTAGCATCAGCTTATAATATCAAGCTCAAAAGTTCAAATTCTGAACTTCTCAAAGCCAAACATAATTTTCACCTTTTCCCTGTTTATCAAAATTTTTCATGCGCTCTTGCAAGTCTGTAAAAAAAGATGATTTTATTCCTGTCTATTTTGATGTTACCCTCCAAAAACCTTTGCATTTTTTTCATGACCCTCCCCTTGTGACTATATTTGTTCATGACCCTCCCCTTGTGACTGTATATTTGTTCATGACCCTCCCCTCGTGACTGAATATTTTTTCATGACCCTCCCCTGAAAACCCCCTCGCGTTCATTAGCCATACCGAGTTTACCGATTGATTTCCTAACACTGCGCGAGTCTTTGTTATTATGTTCATCGAAAAATCGTTGTTGCTCGGGCAACTGATACGATCGCTTCAATCGCTTGTGTTTACGAAGAAGCTTATCTCTCAGAAGTATAGCGAGGTTTTAATTATTTACCACGGGATGACGACTCACTTCAACCAAAGACGCTCTGCTAAACACGCAAGGTCCCATAGCGATTGTAGCTCCGAATACCAGTACGGCTTATAAAGCAGACGACAATTTGAAATACTACCCATAATTCTCTAACAGGAAGTGTCATACCTGAATTGGGCCAGTACTAGATTTACGAGACTTATGCATTACTTTAGGTAACGCGATAAGGTCTAATCCAGAAAATTCACAACCTCAGAGTAAGCATAATTAAATCATTTCTAACAGACAGGCTAGACTCAATAGACTGTATAACTTCAAGTATCTTATCTCTACAAGCACTATCAGACAAAAAAGAATCGGGGGCTTTTTTTTTAATATATGAACAGAAGTGCGAACATCACCATTGCTAGGTGTCCCTCGTCCTTTACATTCACAGGTATACAGACACCCTACCTTAATGTAGAATGGTCTGGGATACTGTCTTGGACATTACAGTTATCAATGTGAGAGGACATAGTCATTACAATAAAATATTCAAAATGGCGCAATCGTTCATTTTTTCTCACAACATAACCAACGACAGATGCTCCATTTGTCACGCATGTATAGCCCTGGGTTCCTAGGCGACCGTTTAACCCACAGACTGGCATCAATTAAAAATGTATAAATGTATCACCATTTGTGTTTTCGGTTATGTCGAACACTTCACGATCAAGAACTTTATTGATCTACTCCTTTAATAGAGTCAGTGTTGTGACCGATACATGCATTTCAATCACCACAGGCACAGAGGCAAAATAATGCCCTTATTTTTTTAAATACAACTACAGTTTTTTCCCAATATGATATTAAAGGGCATTCTCTTCCCACAGAGGTTAGTCCCTACAGTTTTCCGGTTCTACCCTCTGTTACATTACGCTTGAAATCGAGAGCAGAACCAAAGTCCCCTAGCGGTGGAAAGAGACATCTCATACCGTATCCCTGGTTCTTAACCAATGAAAACTCATCTTTAATTGGCCATGTCGACAGGGTAACTTAATAGATCGAGGCATTTTACTCTGAAGGGTCTTGCTCATTAGCATATGTCATTCGAATATGTCTGATGTAAATAACGCAAATGAAATGATTTTGGTATTTGTCTCTGATTTGGTCTTCTTTATTTATAATTATGTTTATGATCAATAGTTTTCTCAAAACCAATAGCATAGTTCGAGGAAAACACAGAAAACACAGGAAAACGAGAAAACGTTATTTTATCATTATGACGTGTCATTGGCAAATGTCACTTTTACAACGGCGCCGCTGATTGCACAACTAGATTCAATTGCAACCAATCAGGACATTCCCTATTCGCTCCCGATTTCAAGCGTAATGTAACAGAGGGTAGAACCGGAAAACTGTAGGGACTAACCTCTGTGGGAAGAGAATGATTAAAGGGCAGTAGCACGTTTTTTTCGCTCAAATAAGTTGATGACATGTATTTGAATAATAATGTCACTAATATAGTACAACACCCTTCTCTTTGCGGAAAATCAATTTAAAAATGAGTGTACATGGTTCCGTAAAGCCATGGGAATCATTTTTGTCATTAAAAATAATAAAATGTGTTCACAATAAAATGGCCGCCATGCAATTTATGCTTTATACGCAACACCGTTATTACCACTACCACATAATTGGTTTGTGTAATAAGATGTTTTCCCTCTAAAGTAAATATAAATGACATAAACAATCATTATAAATGGAAAAAAAATGCAAAAAACGTGCTCCTGCCCCTTTAAAACTTGTTCTGCATCATTAACCTTAGATGAGGACAACGGGGGCAAGTAACACACATGCAATACAATAACAAAAGACTTCTCATGAAGTGAAGATAACTTAAACCATATACCATCCTCCTCAGATGTATCTAAAATTGTCACATCAAAATTCTGAAGCAAACTGTTCTGAAGATAATAGAGCCATTGGCTCTGTGGCTCATCAGGTTTTATATAATCATAGAATATTAATGATTACTTATCACTTAAAATTTACAAAGATACTGTTTTACAAAATAAATATAACATACACTATTGTTAGACCCTCAATGCTTAGTTTTCCAGTCTCAACTTCTTTCTTCACAACCTTCTCAAAGCACAAGTTTGAACTAACATAAAGAAAATATCTACAATTTAGAACCCATTTTGGCCAAGGAATCTGTTCACAACATTTCAGCTTTATAGAGCTTATCGTACTGATGATGTACTATTTGGGGTCATGGGGTCACCAAATTACCAAATTCAGAATCCTCATTAGCCAAGGCGTCTGTACACAACATTTCAGCTTTCAAGACCTTTTGGTCTTGGAGAGTAAGATGAAATAGGTTTTTAAGGTTGTGACCACTGTGACCCTATTTGGGGTCACGGGGTCACCAAATTTACAATTTCGAATCCCCATTGGCCAAGGAGTATGTGCACAGCATTTCATCATTGTAGACCTTTTGGAACTGGAGAATAAGATGAAATAGGTTTTTAAGGTTATGACCCCTGTGACCCTATTTGGGGTCATGAGGGTCACCAACTCTACAATTTAGAATTCCCATTGGCCAAGGAGTCTCTCTAGAATCAGCAGTTCTGGAAAAGAAGACGATAATGCTAAAAGTTTACAGGCGGACGGATGGACGGACGGACGGACGGACGGACGGACGCCAGACACCATGCCATTACATTATATTACATAAACTTTCAGGCCTGATGAGCTAAAAAGCACTAACCCCATCGGATCCAGGCTTCGCCGCCTTCTGAATGTTCCGCCGTTAGTTGCCGTTCCAGTATATCCTTCGAGTGAAAATGTAGAGTTGCCCCTTAAAAAGGTCTCAAATATCCCCAAAACGTCGAATTCAGAGTTCTTAACGACAGACTGTCTAAACTCCGAATTGCTCGTCTCGCAGTGCCCACCAACCCGTATTCCAGAATCCAAACAGCAACCTGTCCTAGGCCTTAGGTTTAGATGTAACAAGGCGTTTTCCCGTAAAAGCCATACTCGATCAGTTCATCCTTGAATGTAGCATCGATGTAGTGTTTTGTATTGTTCCGCAGGTTTCGTTGTTGTTCTGGCGTTTCCATGGTAGTCAAAACAATGCCAAGTCTGTTGTCCTGAAGAGGTTTCCGAGTTGCACGTGTTGCACGGACGTCGGAGAGCTTCCAGCCGTCTCTAATAAATTGATTAATGTTATTACACAGCACATTCGGATCCTCGGATTCGGATTCACGCTTTGTCCCCTAGTTATGAATTACAACACTACAGCATTAACACATACACATTAACGGCCCCGCCTTTCACAACATCAGCTGCAGATTTTTCAAACTGAGGCAACCGTTCTGCTAGCTAATGATAGTCTTATCGACTTTTTCTGCTACCCGTTAACAGCATGAAAACTGTCCCTTGCAGGCCCGTAGCAACAGGGGAGGCCGCGCATTTTTTTTGCTCTCTATTCCAAAGTGTTTTACAACCTGAAAGACATTGCAAATAACTTCGTGAGAGAAAAAAAATAATTTTCACTTATAGAAAATTCTGATATGTACGTAACGTTTGCATATAAGTTACAATTATCGTGTCTTGCGTATCTAAATAGACATTTACCATTTCTTTAACCTTCACAATCCACCCTGACTCTAAATCACCTAGTTGTCAAGCAAACGACTCTTTCATGTCATTTATAGCAACCATGAGTTCGCAGTTCTTGGGGTATTTTTATCCAGTTTACTCACACTTCTTGCATGTTCAGACGTGTCAGGCTCCATAGCCCGTATGTTCTTCGCCGCTGAGGGATGACAGCTTCCCAGGTCCACTGTCACTGTCTGGTATATATAATATGAGATAACCTGAGATTTAAATTGTTATCCCTTTTAGATATTTCAATGTTTAACAACGATGTACAACTATTAAATGCTTTTATGTTGTCAGGTCCCCCTACTGTAGCTGTTTTATCAATTACTGTTAATGATATGTTTAAAAGGAGATAAATTCTTTCTTAATGTTTACATTTGACATTTTTAACATCCATTTTTACTATTTGCCCCTGTTTTATTGATATTGTTTATCTAACAGTGTCTCATAAGCCTTTGTAGGCTGGGCGTATGTATATTTTACCTTTGTAATTTTTTTATGTATTTTATGTTTGTACATACATGTGACACTTTAATAAACCATATCTGTCTGTCTGTCTGTCTGTCTATAATAATTCGGTCTCGGAGGGGTCATTACCGTCGGAATGCACATAGTCACTTGAGTCCATGAAGGTATCACACATTTGACCAGACAGACACCAAACTGTCCCCTCAACTAATAATCTCACCAAAAGTCTTTAAATGGACTTCAATGCTTATTAGAGGTGATTATTTCAGTAAATCATCAATGATGGCTCAGGAAATTAGCGATTTTGTTTAAAAGTGAGAAGCACATTACAGACCTGTGATATATCATAACACAGTGTACATGTCACCTCCATAGTAATCTCTAACTTCTAATCTTTACTGAGACACATCTCCTACATATAGCCGCTCTACCATCTAAGTACAAATACACGCATCCACAGGAATAATTCTTTCAAAGACGTTGATATGAAAACACTAGAAATTTACCGCGAAACTTACGAGAACTTTTCGTGAAACACAGCTAAACTTATCTGCAAGGACGAATGCGTTATAACCCACATTCCTCATGAATATGTCCTATTTTGTTGTAGAACCGATCCGAGTTTTAGTAACAACCGATTTGTACATGAAACATGTGAAGAAATGAAAAGTAGTGTCAGGGCAAAACAAATAGATGGGAATACTACCCAAAATAGGATATTGCCGAATAACAGTTGATAGATAACAGTGACTTAAGCCAAACACTGACACATACATCTAAAACATTATTACGATTTTCTTGTTGTATGAATAATGATAGCCGACTTCTGTAGCAGTTTTGGGGTATCCGTGTTTCTAGATCAGTTTATATGCATATAATTATTTAAAAAAAAAAAAGACATGTAGTTCGCTTGTCCGCAATTCATGACCTTGACATTCAGTTGACCCAGAGTGTCCCATATCCAAGTTCCTGGGCCTTCGTTCTCGCTATGCACCAATCAGTTTTCAAAGGATCTTCGAGACCATTTGCTTCATGCAAATAAGTCACAGCACACAAATACTGTCTAATTGTTGATTATTTTAAATACGCCACATAAACAGATATATATTAAAAAGTCATAGGCACTGGTTGCACATCCTTGAGATCACAACAGTTCAGCAAACGCTTAAGCTGAGTATTATACGTGCGCTTCATTGACTCCGACCCCAGTTACATTAGGCGACATACTGTTTCCTGTAGTCGAACTTTCACAACGTCCCCACCTGGAAACAAGAAAGTTATTAGACATGTGTTGACGTAATAAAGGTACATCAAATTCGAACAAACAATAATGTGGTAACATGTTGAAGACTTCAGACAATCTGCCTGGTTCATGAATTCTAGAGATTGAGTCCGTTAAAGTATTTTTTTTAAGACCTGGAATGTAATTTGCACACAGCGAATAGCTAAAGCTCGGTTTTAGCACCAAAGATAGCATAACCCACTGTGTACAAGCTGATGACCGTAATATATTTTACGGTCATCCAAAGATGGCGGCAGCCGACCACGGTAGGATATTTCTTGTTCCGTTTTCAGCTCTGCAACTGTTTGTAGGAATTAACAACTATCGGGGATGTATAGATAAGTGTGTGCTCTTCTTAAATATATCACACACAGGGAACGAAGTTACTCTAATAATTGATATGTGGCTCGAGAAAATTTTCTCAATGATGACCGTAACAAAATTTCACTGTTTGACCAAGATGACCGTAAAATTCTTTTATGATGACCGTAAACTAAAACAACCGCATTTCTGTAATGTTTGTTTCGTTTGTTTAAATTGAATTTTTATATCTTTATTTATACAGTTGTTGAAATAGAAATGAAAAAGGTAAGTAATGTTAATAACCCAACTAATTCTATTGTAATAAGCTCAACTGTTTACCCAATTAATGAAATTGACACATGTATTCCTAATTCAGACAACTTCGAGTACTGGACTGTCGAGAACAGTTTTCAATCACTTTATAATTGTTTTAAATTCAACCAATTTGCATGCTGTTTTACTTTTTCCATTCTGAAAATTAATAGTATTTTCGTTTTGTTTTGTTGAGCATGATGTTACTGAAATATAGCGGGTTTTTTTACAATGGAGATAATTCTTATTGAATTAGATAAATCATTTTGAAATAAAAAAAATTCATATGTTTAATGTTTAAAAACTTCATTAGCCTATGTTGCATATTCACAATCATATTCACGTGTTTGATTATGATTATAAAATTACATTCGCGTTCACAATATACTAAGTATATATTAATCAAATAATTGTCAGTAACTGTTCTGCCACATAGCCTATATCTGAATAATGTTGCTTGGCAAGGGAGTACGATTAATGAATCACTTTGTTATCACTTTCAAAAATTAAACCGATTTTATTTATTTCCATCATTAAATATCCTGTATAATATATATTTTAATTATTCATGTTCAGATGAACTATATATCCATTTATTACTTATGATGGAAATAATACCGTTGTTCGCTATTTTCATACGATATACATGTACCCTAAGAATACAACATAGTACTCTCATAGTAAAGTGTCGTCATAAACAAGTCTATGACCTAAGCCATTCTATACGTGAAAGGAGATTTTGTGTGTTTTCAAAAATGAAAAACTTTGCCAGTAGATAGAATATTATATGTTTTCATATCGTACTATGTTGACTCAATTTGCGTCTGAATATCTTTAAGGCTTTCGTTTTGTAAACAGTGTATGACAGGAAAAAATATCATCCGTGTGCTTTTTAGTTGCAGGTAATCTGTTTCTTTGCTTTCAGGCCTGATTTGCTGAGACCGCTGTGCAAACAGCAAAGCAAACAGGCCTTAAAAAGGCACATGACCAGGGTGCATCAAATAGGAGAGTACACCAACAAATGCAATCAATGCAATCAGAGATTATTCAGCAAGGTCACTCATAGATCACATCTCCTAAAACAGTATGATGTAAGAAGTTTTTATTTGAAGACCTTTTTCATTCATAGATTTATGTACAACAATGCGCATCCGCGTTTTATTCCATATGTCTGTCGAAGGTTTTCTGTAATAAACTATTGTATATCACCTCACATACTCGTTTTATCCCCACGAATGATATGATTAATGATAGGTAGGCATGTTATTAAAATGGATCGTTGATACACACATAAACATATCTCTGAAAGAATTTCAGTCTTGTATAATATTTTCTACATATGCATCACGAGATTCGTTTAAACTCTGTCGATCTATCCCTTTCCTTTTAGGACCAAGTCTACCAGTGCACAGAATGTTCCAAAAAGTCCTCACACAAAAAGGACATGATAGCACACAGTTCCATAACAGCGAGCACTTATAATCGCTCATTGATTGCTCAATGTAGCGTTCATTCTCTTTTGAAGTTTGCTTGCCTTGCTACGTAGCGCTACATTGAGCAATCGCGAACATGGCCCTGTTGTTCAAAAACATTCAAATATGAATTGAGTTTGAGGCGTCATGTTAAAGCCACCCACATGGCCAAAGTATATCTTTGTCCACACTGCCTGAAGCAGTTCAAATACGAAAGTAATTATAAGGGTCATTTTAAAGCAAAACATCTCGATTGAGGTGATATATAAATTCATCATCATCACTGACTATACATTTTGATCAGTTAGGTCGAATGTATTTTTTATTTTATTGTTTTAAAAACTTTCTAGTAATTGATTACTACAGAGATCCAGATTTGTTTATTATTTCAGAAATGATACACAAAGTCTTGAGAATATATCCTGAACATGCTACATGAACAAGTTATTCAGTTGTTTTCTAGTCATTTTTCAATTCCAAATACATGTATATGGTATGTAGGCATGTTTCTGCAAAATATACCTTGTTACCCTGTGTTCATCTTACGGTCATCATGCCAGACTGACATTTAAATTTTACGGTCATCATGAAATTTTGTTACGGTCATCATTGAGAAAATTTTCTCGAGCCTCGTAGCAATTATTAGAGTAACTTCGTACTTTGTATGTGATATATTTAAGAAGAGCACACATTTATCTATATATCTCCGATAGTTGTTTATTCCTACAAACAGTTAAAGAGCTGAAAACGGACCAAGAAATATCCTACCGTGGTCGGCTGCCGCCATCTTTGGATGACCGTAAAATATATTACGGTCATCAGCTTGTACACAGTGATAACCAGTTCATAGCCAATGGTATTTTACACGACCCCTTGTTTATAAAGGCTTTTGCCACTTGGTTGTCATTCTTTACTTCTATTCTCCTGCTCTGCCATGCATAACACCAACTACACGCTACCAGGATGATGACAGGGGTCTCTTTAACGTTTGTGTGAAAGTGACGGCTCTCGGGTAGGCCTATGTCAGCATTCCATAAACATACTTGCCCAACTTAATTGTCCAACAAGTCTGTCAAGTTGGTGTCTACTGGCCCTGGTTCTCTTAGAGAAGGATTCAATTACGTGGTAGAAAGGGGACCTCCCCTTTCAAAAACATTTCCACGGGCGGGTATGGGGAAACAAACATCTGACATCCCCCGAACATCTGAGCATCTGGGTTGTGTTGATCGCCTGCACGTTGAAACGCTGAACCGCCAACTTCATTTTGGCCGCCATCTTTCAAAGCGTTATAACGGTTGGATTTTAATGACTGAAGCGCCTCCATCATTTTTATCCCCGCGTTTTGTCGTTTAGGTTTAACATCGAGTGGCTCCGAAACTTTCTTTAAAGAAATAATTTGCTCGTTATTTCCTTGCAGAGTTGTTGCATGTCTGACGCCGTACTGGACGGGAAAGCTAGAACAGGGGAGGTAACTCTGTCAATACTCGCGTCGAAGCAAAGGGAGGTTACTCGTATCATATGTCGTCTTCAAAATCTGTTTTTACTGCGTAAAAATACGACATGACATGTTTCGGAATCCGATGTTATTTGGTTAAATAGCAAACATCTTGGTGACAACACGTTGGACATAATGATAAACACTATCTCTGTCGAATGTCAACTCAGTAAAGTATACACCAATCCACAATGGCCACTTTTGTTTTCTCATGCTCGCGTTGACACTTGTCATCAACCAACAGTTGCTCGTTAAACAATGATGTAGGTTATAAATTTATTACATGATGGTATCCTTGTAATTACGCCAGAACAGGATCGTTTTCATGTTGAACGACCGCTAGGAACATCCCGCCACCACAGCAACAATGTGACGCCATAAGCCAATTCACTACGTCAGACCATTGTTTTATGACGTAAAATTATATCAGTAATATCATGTTTATCTCATCGAGTGAGGTAGAAAGTTTATATTTCCACGAGTGAAGATATATATCTTTTCTTCCTACCTCACGATCCTTTCACATTTGGATGGATTTTCTTCATTATTGACGCATTTCCTTCAATTACTTAGGGGAGGCTGGTACTTATTTACTAAACATATTTTAAAAGCTACTATGGCGGACAGCGGTATATTTTTTCAAACTCTTAAAAAAGGTGGGTGCGTCTCTTTTGCACGTGAGTATAGGTATCTAAATAATTCCAAAAAGCGTACATTCAAAGAAAGAAGACTTTTTCTTTTATCCGAAGTTTATTTCTCTTCAGTCGGTGTACACTGTACATGTGGCATTGTTAGACAATTATAGCACACACTAAGGTGAAGCGCACATAAAATATGGATACCGTAGCACAGTCCTTACTGGGAAAGGATTGACAAAGATTTTTCATTTAGCATGGAATGAAGGCAAAGCATTGTTTTTACAAGATTTTTCCAACTTTAAATGCATCAATAACAATATTTACAAAACCTTCTATGGATAAATTATTTTGTTTGATACTTAAGATTAGAATATATTGTTTTTGGTTAATATGGTTATATGCAACGTTTATAGCTAGTCGACTAACTGATTTCTTGCAAAAAAGAATATTTACATATGATATTATAATATCAGAGTCTAAAAGGTGATTGTTCAGGACACGTTCAATTTCCCGGCAAAATTCATTTACATGATTACATTTTATGCATAATGGAAAACAAATTTACAGTACCTGATCTCAGAAAAAACCATAAGCAAGGGTCTATGAAAAGTCAGAACTTTTAACAGTCCTGTCCATACCAATTTCAATAAATCATACACAATGATAATGTATGCAAATTGTGAGTTTTAGCAGATGATTAGAAAACGAAGAACAAAAACACTTGATAAATCTTATTTAGGAAAAGTATGTCCTGCAATATAAATAATACTAAATAATATAAAATGTCAAAATCGTTACTTCATTGTGTCAAAAGTGTTATCAAAATAAGTTATCAAATATTATATACATTACATCAAAATAAGAATTTTTTTTTCGAAATATCAAGGAAAGATATTGGTATAAGAACTGTATAATGAATTCAGCCTAGTTTAAAGCAGATCTGTTACCACTTATATGTCCAATATGTTACCAGTTTGAACGGCAACAGAACTGACGGTAACAGTTTTGACATTTTCCCTTTTATCAATTCTTCCACAAAGACTCTCTTGACTGGTGCCATAATTAATTTTGAATTACTAATTTTGTTTATATGTAGTTGTTTTATATGATTTATTCATTGTAACACATTTGACTAAACAATTCACAGACAAGGTATGATACTTAACCGAAGCTGAAGTTTTTAATGGCACAGGAAGTAGTGTCATTAATAACACCAAGCAATCATTTTTGTATATAATTCATCGCTGTTAGAGAACTGACATAAAACCTTGGGACAGAAAATAATTAAACAAATGCAAAATATGGGGGGGGGGGGGGGGGGGGGGGGGAAGTTATTTTTGTGATTGTATTCCAGTTTCGTTGCCTATTAGCTTGTCTCAGAATATTAGAAAATTCGAATAGACATTTTATTCAACATTGAAATCATTCCTGACTATGAGACTTTTGCTTGATCTTCATACTTAAAACTGCTACAGAATTAAAAAAAATTATGAAAATATTTTTGATACAAGTAGTTGTCACTAAGGTGGCATGATCCCCCGTCGCAAATTAATACTTCAAAATGGAAAAATAATGTCAAGATCAACAAAATCGACTGGGCCCTGAATGTTTTCTAAAAGAACCACTGGTGTAAGATAATGATGAGAATCCAATAAACAGTTCTTGTGATATTGAATTTGATGCCCCTGACAAGTTTAACATGTCGACAAACTCAAAGTTTCGCTGTGACCTTGAGAATAATGGTCACCAAAATATAATCAACCCTTTATCTACCATTGGAGAAGCTATGTGTAATTTATGAAGAGAATTCATTGAATGGTTCTTGAGATATCCTGCTGACAAACTACACATGTACATTAACATGTCGAAAAATACAAAGTTCCATTGTGACCTTGAGAATAATGTCAAGGTCACCAAAATCTAATCAGCACTTTGTCTTCTCTTGGAGAAGCTAAATGTAAAATATACAGAGAATCCAGTGAATGGTTCTTGAGATATCCCGCTGACAAGGGTATATGACAAAGTCTCGTTGTGACCTTGAAATGAAGGTCAAGGCCACCAAACTCTGTAGGAACCTTACTCTTCCTAAGATGAGCCTATATGCAAAATATGAATAGAATCCAGTGAATATATTGTACCATCGTTGTACCAGTGTCACCCCTCGCCTGAAGGCTCGGGAGACACTGGTACAAAGATGGTACATGAGACCGTATTACTCTCGTGAGAAGCATACAACTTATAATATCTACCGTCGGAGATTAATCCAGTCATACTGGTCTCTTGGGGAAGACAAAACCGGGGTGTCTACCCTGACACAACCACAATCCCTTGATTTATTTACATTTCTCTATTAATCATCAGTAATCAAACATTATCTTTACAGTCTTGTATTGCAAACCCTTTAATGTATAACCAATTATTATATATCCAACGCTAAGATAAAGCAGGTAGTTTGGTATTCTATAATATTCCCGCAGGAAAGGATGTAAATAATATTTTTATCCAGAAATCTTGCTTTTCTTGCTATGTTGTCAAGCTGGATAGTGCTTGCCTGTATATACAAGTTACGTTTACGTTAATTAAATCAACATCATTAGTGTACATTATCATCTATCATATAATTGTAACATTAATCAACAAAGCACTTTTGTTCTTCAGAGTAAGTTTACATTGACATAATGCAGTTCATAACAATGTGTTCTTGCAATTGGGAAAATATCTTTTTTAAAAACACAATGAAAGTTTTTATGAACGTAAAATTTTCGGAAACCTAAATCATGGATATCTTTCAATATCCCTAAGTCAGAGATTAGTTTAGATTTATCTGTAGATTTGCCGTGGTACTCGATGAGTAACTGTTTAACTTTACGAAGATGTCCAGACTTCACCATCTCTGGCAAGGAGGGCCATTCAGCACCCTCAACATCCATCTTCAGTACGTCGATGATTCTCTGAAAAATGATATGAATGGACGAGGTTAGGTGAGTTCATGTTTAACGCCGCTTTCAATAGTATTTCAGTTATTTCATGTCTGCAAATATTATTGCAGGGAGAAAGCCCGCAACACCGTTGTGGCTATACATGGGAGTTTAATTAAAAGTTGTCTAATTTTTGTGCCAACTATTAGTATATTTAGCAATGGTTTATAAATATGGAAATGGCCTTGAAGACAATCTTCAAAGTCATTGTAAGTTTAGCATTGAAAATCCTGATCATGTTATTGAAATGTACATAGAGATTACACAACATTTACAAATATCGAGTTGGAATATTTTCGATATTCAACACTCACTCGTTATGTAATCTATTAATTACATATGAAACGTTATATTCATTTAAGACAAGCATCAGGCTATGCGCGACATTACCGCGTAATAATACTAATAGTGGTTAATTAATCTAGGTGAAAATGTAGTCCCGTTTTCCGTTACGCATTCGCTCGCATCTACATAAAACATCATATTTACACAATCATTATCACAATGTTTGTCATCAATGTCCTAAATCAAGATATCAAGATTTTGAAGAAGCACTTTAACAGCAAACATTGACGCCGTTGACGTCGACGGAGGTCGTCATTCTTTGACCGGCAGTTTTCATACAACCGTCCTTGCTGAACGTTTCTACATGCAAGCTTCTTATTTTGAACTTCATACATGTATATCTGGACGTTGATCACATCAAAAACTGATTATACATGCCGATTCAAAACAGAATCATTTATAAAATATATGAGAAAACACGGAATTCGTGTCGACAAAAACACGGCCGTTGTAAAGAAAAGGGAGATAACTCTTCCTAGACTAAATTGAAGCAAAATATTATTGTCATCTATACAATATTCGAGATCAGAACCCGAATTCTCTATTTTTAATTTTGTGCATCTATTTTTGCTATGATGCAAGTTTAATAATAGCCAAAAATACGCACAGGAAAAAAGATATTATGAACTGAAAAACCGAAGTGGCGAGTGGGTTCGGCTGCACGCGATCAACTGATGGCGAAAGTAATACGGCATTATGACGTCACTATAGTTGAATAACTTGTTTTGGTTACACAACACTCGTTGAATAACTTTTAACTGGTTACACAACACCTTTTTCAAAATTATTTAATAAATATATTCAGACCACGTATGTAATAATATCATTTATTGTATTTAAAAAAACTTGAATGTTTCAAAATATTGGCAAGAACCAATAGTGTAATGATAAGTTGATAACCCTAAAAGTAAAATGGGTTCCTTAATTATTGTTTAAACACTACATGTATTTCTCTGGACGAATGAATAACGATACCCCCTTTTAAAGGGGCAGTAGCACTTTTTTTCGCTGAAATAAGTCGATGAAATGTATTTGAAAAATAAAATCACCAATAGTAAAACATACCTGTCTTCGGAAATTTAAGATAAAAAAGAGTGTACATGGTTCCGTAAAGCCATGGGAATCGTTTTTGTCATTCGAAATAATAAAATGTGTTCACAATAAAATGACCGCAATGCAAATTTTACTTCATACGCAACACCGTCATAACCACTACGGATACTTGGTTTGTCTAAAGTAAATATAAATGACATAAACTATCATTATAAATGGGTACTTTGAAAGAATTTTTTTTTGCAAAAACGTGCTACTGCCCCTTTAAAGATGTTTATTATACACTTCTCATAACAAGAAAAGCAGCAGAAACTGTCTTTCTTAAATCTGGAACCGTCTTATCTAGACATTTTGGCTTATCCTAACAAGAGTCATCAGGAGAAATACCTTATCCCCCGGCCCGACATAAGTTGAATAATCAGTTTAAGCAGTATACACTTGAAACTATAAGGTGTTTTTTCTCGTAAAAACAGATGTCTCCTTCCCCAAATTCGTTAGTACCTAACTAAAAGACCAAGTCCAACATGTTACCATTGAAACAGAAAAAGTAAAGTAAAGAGAAGAAGTACAACAAGGATGCGTTAAACAGAAAAGTAAAAGAAGATATATTTTGTAATATTTTTTTTTATAAATTTTTAGGTTAAAAGTCAAACATTCTGTCTGAAAACAGTGTTAAGAAAGTGAGTTTAGCAGCCATTGTATGTTTGTGCATCAATAAATCTGAATGCAATGACTTTAAAAAGTTCAGGGGTTTCATTAATTTATAAGATAACACGGTGTAAGACTTTTACAGGCAGGGAGAAGCTGGCTATTAAGCAGTGTGTTAAGATTGAAATTTAATGAATTTGACTTTTCTTAGCCGAGTAATTACATAAGCACAGGTGGGGAACTTTCCCCTGTACCGGGCAGGTATATGTAGCAGACAATATGCCACTATTTAATGGAGTTCAACTGTTGGTAGAAACATTCGTGCAGCAGCAGGACGTCTAGAAGCTTCATTATCCCAGACCACTGTATATTTCCAGGTACACCGGAGTCCCATATGTCGGAGCTTCAATGCAACTTAGATTCGACCCAGAAGTATAAGGCCTTGGGTTACCACCCCTGCACAGACCAGCCACATTTACCTGTGTCACCGAGATTCAACGGCTGCGGAAGCAGTAGGGCACCTGCAAAGTGTGCAAAGTTTATGAGCTCGAACCACCTCGAATCGAGAGAGAAAGGACTCCGCGCACCACGATTGTTGTTGGTCCAGCGCTACGATGATTGAAGCCAGTGTCAGATGTTGCGACTGTACCGGATCTGAGGAACGGGTGGCGTGGGCTCCGTCCATAACAGCGAGCGCTTATAATCGCTCATTGATTGCTCAATGTAGCGCTCATTCTCTCTTGAACGACACGGTGCAAATTCCTCGAAGTTTGCTCCGCAGCTCGCCTTGCTACGTAGCGCTACATTGAGCAATCGCGTTCAAGAGAGGTTTAAAAGTAATCGTTCACTATTTTTAAAACCTCTCTTGAACATGGCCGTGCTGTGAGTTACCTTTGTAACCAGGGTAAGTAAGTGGCGAAAGCGTACGTTATACCCTGAGACAGCTTGGATGGACCAAGAATATGACGATGTGGTTAGTTCCCTGATGAATACATCTAAAAATTGTAAGAGAAATCGTTGTGTACTGTGATCATGTTACTCACATTCGTATGGTTGAATTTTTTCAAAAAGGAGCCATACGTCCGCAGTTGCCAGTTGTTTTTATTCGTGTAGTCCTTCTCTGCAATTCCCATTTGTTGGAAATATACCCGTGGACTTCTTTGGTGACTCTTTGATTTCATGCTGTAACATAAATATATCTCAAACATGTGAGAGATATACCCAAACTCCTACGGGGAAAAGTGTAGGGTATCATTTGATACACGAGGAAAAGTATGGGTATATCTGTCTTATACCCCACTTACGGTCGAGTGTAACCGCATACTATTTCATAATATATCTAAACAAATACAGCTGTAAACAAGCTTGTGCATGAACACACAACCCAAATACGGCCTCGTCTGTGACAACACAGCCCGTGCTGCGTTGTATGGTTACCAATGTTTGGGGCTCGAAATCTAATTGATATGTCCCAATGACGGCATTGTCAACGCAGATGCACGTGCATCTTGCTGAAATGTACAGCCGACGCTATAAACAGCATGACTAATGTCAACTTGGCTTAAGTTTAGAGAAAACAGAAACTTGCAGTATGTTAGACATGTTGCAACCAAAATTAATTTATATTCTTATATAAAAAGAAGAACATCAATTTGTGATATTATTTCACGCATTATAAGAACCTTATTCATTTGGTCATGAACAAATGTTCAGAGTTTCAACTGACTTCGTGGTGTAATGGTTAGGTCGTTCGGCCAGAAAGCAACAGGACAAGGGTTCGATCCCAGGTTCCTTATATGTTCATTTATAATCTGACATTTTATAAAGTATCATCACTTAGTATTTGGAAATTTAGAAAATTGACTACATTGTTTCTCAGTTGTTAAAAAGTGTAGGTATATTAGAAAAGTGAAGGTATATCAGAAAAAGTGTAGGTGTATCGGCTTATACACCTACACTTGTAACAAAAGAAACCATAGCAACGAGACCGGAAGTGGGGTATAAATATATCCAACTTTGACATACACAGATATCATTACCCGAGGAAATTAGACATACAAATTGTATATTATATATTGAGTATAGTTTTTGGTAGTGTCCGAGCGAGAGCGATGATTGTTCACACATTTGCACATTTCATAAAGGCCATTCCTTATTTGTCGTGCATTCTATTTGATTTTGGGTAAACACAATCTTAAAACAAGACTACTTTTCTTGTGACGGTGACTGTCATTTTGGAATAATATAGTAACGTATTACTAAGGGTACGTATATAATGCCAGTTTGTGGAACAACACAGGCTAGGCTTAGATCTGTTTAGCGCTGATATAGATCGACACTTCTATGGAATTGATATATTTGCCGCTGCGCTCTCAAGATGAAACACAGTTATGCCAAATGCATGTAATTTTCTACCATTAAAAGCAAAGAAATCGTCACGTTGTTGTGATTCTCACTTACCTTGGATCAAATGCGACCACGGAACAATTGTATATCCTCGATATTTCATCGTCAAAGGAAAAATCGTTGTTTATTCTGAAAAGAATCGATTCGTCAAAATCTAGGTTACACTTTTTTATTTTTATAATTCTAATATTGTCCTCTAAATGTGTCATTAACAAGACATTCTATCACAAAAAAATTTCCCAATACACACCCAAATGAGTAGGCCACACATTTAGCTGATGGTCGGTATGGTTCGTCGTCACACACTTCCCATCCTCCATCTCCCATGTTTCCCATCCGTAACTTGCGGTTGCACAATATATCATTGTTGTCAAGGTAACTGAAACACAGCATTTACGAGATAACCAAGCACGTGAAAGTTCCGATAACGATGAAGCATTAAGAAAGGATAGTACTAACAACAATGATATCATAATGACTGAATGCATGCGAACAAATTATGTTTATGAACTGTGGGAATGGCAGTTGTAATCGATAGGGTGTCAATAAAATAGACAGTTTTCCGAGCAAAAAAATTGCTAATAGACTAATAGTACGTTTATCGGGATACGAACTCATATCGGTTGGAAGTTTCCTCCCAAAACAGTCTGATAACAATCCGTTGACTCTCTTGTTCTGACGAATTTCAGATAAACCAATCACATGACCTCCAACAAAAGCTTTCGGTACGAGAAGCTAGACGGCCGTTTAAAAACTATGCTGTGATTGGTCAGCTTTTTGACTGGGTTTTGTCTGCGCTAAACTGGTATAGTACGGAACACGGGCCTATACGAGATGTTCTCAGGCGAGGAATATCTATAGTATCTAGGTATACATATCCCGATATGAACTATTTTGCAGATTTAACTTCTCGGAAAAGGGTTGATTTTAATAAGACTGGGCATTAACTGTGTATTATATTAGATCACTATTAGACATTAAAACCTTAAGACCTTAGCAAACTGAAATGATCATTCACTTGGTTATTCCGAACCACCAAAAAGCAGAAAAATGTCAGTAACTTGAAAAGCTGTTTAACAGTCTAGATGTAAAACGATTTTATTATTTTCAAAAGCATTGTGTTCGCAGACACAATAATGACTCTGAACGTGAGCATTGATTGTTCCATTCATTTCACTCCATCTTCACAACGTCAAGGGCGTAAGGAACATATTTCCAACTTTTATCTCGATACGTTTTCAACTTGCCGTTGGAAGATTATTTCACTTAATCCTTTTTTTGTGAATAGTGGTCAATTTGTTCGACGTTTCTGTTCTGTGGTTGTTAACCTGTTAGCCTCGAGAGTCCTTGATACTTTGTTGTAGCCCGTACATCGCTTGGTTCAGAAGAAAGGAAAATCCGTTTGATAACATATTAATCATGCCATTGATTATGTTACAAGGAACAATGAGATTGCTGACACATTACTTCCAAATTTTATTACAGCTTGTAACAAGATGACAATTCCCTTATATAAAAAAATAAAAATAAAAATATATTTTTGGCACCAACCTGTGATATGTTTGAAACAGTGCCTCTGGACTCATATTTTTCAGTGCTGCCTTGTCAGGCAAAATCACCTACAAATAAAACAATCCGACAATGAATCACATGTAAGCAATCACAATGATAAAACTAGGACTGCCGCGGCAGTACTTAGGTCTTCAAGATTTCTACTTGACCTTGATCTCCATGTTAGGCTTTCGGATAGTTCTTCAGTTTCTTCTTCGAGACATACGTCTTGAAGACCTAACAAGTGGATATGACGGTCTAACACTCGTTTCTTGGGTAATTAAATAATACACGCTTGATAAAACTCATATTTAATCAAGAAGGTTATGTACACCCTCACATCATCAGTTGTCAGATTCAGAAGTGCCAGGGATAAATTTACCTGCGAGTCCTGCTTCATTTACTCACAAAATTTGAAAATGACTTCTAGAAATCTAAACTGCGAGTCCCTGAGATGCAAGGTTTGTATTTATACTAATAGCATTACTATGGAAGGACGCGCTTTTATTTTCTGGCCTGGGACTCATAAAAGCTTGTGATAGTGAGGGCACAGCCTTGCGGCTTTTGTTTCAGGAGTGTTATACATGTACATTAGAAATTTAATTTTAAATATATAATATGAATAGGATTATTAAATCATTACAATATACATATAATTGTGCGAAAACCTATTTGTGTTTTGATTTTTTTTTTAAAGAAAAAGAAAAAAGATTTTGCGCTATTACCTGTTTAAATTAAAGTGAAAAGGGTTATTTAAGTTCATATCAATAGGAAAATTTCTCATTGTGTAAGAGAGACGAAAAGTTAAAAAAAAATTGGGGTCCCCAATCCCCATCGGTGCCACCTAGTAGAATTATTTCAATGGTGATGTAACCATCTTAGGAGAATGTAAGAGAATGTATTCAACCTATGTTATGACCAGTTTTCAATAATTTGTAGTGGATTTAACTTAATTGTGTGGAACCTGTTTAACTGCGCTTCCAAAATTCAAAGCTACTGATAATAATTGCAGTCCATTTCTATTGGCGTGAGCAAGTAAGTGAATGGAAAGAAATTGCAAAATCACTTCTATTGGAGTAAATACGGTTATTTGAACACTATTTGATAAAACCTACCATTCCGTTCCTCCTCAGTTTGTCCAGAACCGGATTTGAAGGTCTGACTACTGCAAGATTCGTTGGTAATGGTTGCTTGATTTCGGGAGTCGTGTATGGTTGGTTTCCAGTGGCCCGTAAGCTGGGATCTTGTTGTTTAAATGGGTATTGGTCGTGTATCTGAAATGGTTAATATAGTAACGGTTTTGGAAGTATAAATAGAGACTTTTTCATTGTTTTTGCCGAATATCATTTCTATCTCATCGAGTGGAGTGAGAAAGTGATATTTTCATGAGCGGCGCAGCCACGAGTGAAAATGTCACTTTCTCATTCCACGAGATGAGATAGAAATGATATTCGGCCCAAAAAAATGAAATAGTCTATTTATTATATAACTTTAATCTGCATAAAAACAAATAAAACGTGACTATTGAAAGGTTAGAACAGTCTTGTCATAGGCCTAATCCTAACAACTCCCCGCTAGATAGTTCACGGTAAATGCAGTGAGAAAATGATTCGACTGAAATAAGTCGATATAAAACAGAATAATGTTTTACAAAATTAAAAACCGTTGAAATGACAAAGAAAACAATGTGTCAGTAAATATTTTGTGATATTAGGTAGAACAATCAAGAAGCTATGTTGAAACGAAAACTCACAGCAACTATCAGTTAACTGTCTTTGACATTTACGAAAGCTTGGTATTTTGTTGTCAAAAATGGGGAATGAAAGTATGGAAGGGGATTTGTGCCAGAAATGAAGACATGTTGACTTGTAACTTGTAAAGTGTAACATGTCGTTCTCAACCATACAAGTCTCGAAAAGACAAGTCCAACCATGCAAAACTAACATTTTAATCCTGTCAATCGTAACTTCCCATTCTCATTCCCTTTACAAAGTTGAAATGTAATTCTAGAAATCGTCAAAGTCGAAAAGTCAACTTGTCATTTTTAATTATTAAATCTAAATAATATACACATTTTGTAATGTTACAAGTTACGTTTGACAAATGAAAAATGGAAAATGAAGAGTAGCAAAGTCAGCTTTGTGAAACCGACTTTAACATTTCGAGACTGACACGATTTGCATAGTTAACATTTCGAGACTGACATGACTTGCATAGTTACGATTGCAATGTTTCAAATCACATCTCTACACGATTTCGCATTGACCATATTTGGAATATTACGGAAATTAGCGGAAAGGAACGAATAATCCCGATCCGATAAACACAATGTTCAACAATGAATTCTCCCTTGGCAAGTATCTCCCAGCAACTACTAACACATACTTGAAAGTTGCATACTAGTTTTCCCATTATTAGCATACTGTTGACAAAAGCACATTGACTAAAACATTAGGACACCATAGCATTTTACTGTGGAGGAAACAACTGCCCGCCCGAACGCCCGAGACGCGGTTATTTCTGTTGCGATTTTGCAAAAAGTACACCTTACTGTGTTACACCAGCCCGATGGTCGGGCACATATTTAATGTCACATTGTGTAATCATTACCTCTTATCTGTGCTGAAATTCATTTTCTGATTTTGAAACAAAGCAAACAGGAATATCTTATTCAAATAGAAATGGAACGTAATTTATATTGCTCTCGTTTCAATCAGGCATACTAATAATATATATATTTAGATTGATCATATGGACAGAATAAAGTGACTATATATATATATCCTTGAAAAAGTGACAAACTGAAGATGGGTCTTCATATAAGTTCATTACCAACCGGTTTCAGAACATAGTGATCATCAGGGTAGCTTATACATTGACGCTACATCATTAGCAACTATTTTGTGAAACCGGTTGGTAATGAACTTATATGAAGACCCATCTTCAGTTTGTCATTTTTTCAAGGATATCTAACACATAAAAGATGAACATTTAACTTTTACATCTTTTTCTAACAAATTTTAAAGGCAGCATTACTGGTCACTATAATGTTTGTCAGGGACGGATCCAGGAATTTTTCAAGCAAAATGCAAGCAGAATCAACATAAATAATTGAACACATTTATAGAAAAGTTGTAATTTGTTTATTCATTTAGTATTCAGTTTTCTAAATAACACACTTTTAAGAAATATGCTTCCTGGTCATGATTAATATATATGTATTTTGTGATATTATACTATTGTAATGTATGCTTTGTTTTTTTTCAAATATACAAGATAGTTGGAGTAAATCCTTTCTTGCTATACACGCAGTTGTATATGTATAAACTAAAACACCCCCAATCCAGATCATTGTATTTTGAATCAGTGACGTATTCCCATTTAAGTTAGTTTATCAAAATGTGTGAGTCAAGTATTAGATCGTACATTTTCTTGTGACCCAGAAGGGTGTTGAATTTTTTGTGTTGTTGCATTTTATTGTAAAAGGGTATACAGGATTGCACAGTTTACACTCGGGTATAATGATAGCTCTACATGTATAATGATTTGGCATAATATAAAACTACATGTTTAATACCTTCATAAGTAGGACAGTCTATCAATTGGGTATAAAGAAAACATTGCGTCTTTTGTAAAAAAAAATTATTAAAAAAAAACAGTTGGTCGGGACATTTTTTAACATTCGATTATAGTTAGATATTTTATCGACTTTTTGGAAATAAATACATGATGATAAATAGTTTCAAAATAAACCTTACGTAATTTCAAGTGGTTTCGAAACATAAATTACTGTCAGTGTCACAGACTGCTTTGATTTGAGTCCACAAAATTCCTGTCTCAGCTTTTGGACCGTCGTGACACTGGTCACAGTTCGGTATTTGTTTTCCCCGTTTCCATGGAAACGCAACTTGGATTCCTTTCTGGGGCAGAACTAATCTACAATGTAGATATCGCTTGTCGATATCGCATGATCTCACACAAGCACCATCTACTTAGGTAGCCAGTTTTGGGTGATAAAAAACGATTGTTCATGAAACTTTCGATTCCCCCAAAATTTATTTACGTGATTAGGAAACTTTCTGGTTCAGATTTACAGAAATAACAAATATTTGAATGACTTATTTTCATTTTCAGCAGCTCTCTTCTTGTGAAGGTTGCTCTATTTATAAATATATATTAACACCTAAACATGTCACACTCTTAGTACAGTTTCTGGACTTTTCAAAAACACTAATCCTTGAAATACTTCGGGCCGGATTGTGTTGTGTTTCTCCTTTACAACACCTTAATGGAATGAACATTTCTTTTCTTTCAACTTTTAAATTAATAATTTGATATATATTTCTACTACAATGAGTTTGTTACATTAATGACTAACAAACAAAAGTGTTAAATAGACACGGCAAAGACGTATGTTATGGGGAAACATATTGTTGTAAAACATTAATTATCGGAATTTTTATCTAAATAAAAAATATCATCGTTTCATATGAGTTAATAAAACACATATTTAATACGCATGTCAATGTATTCATGAATGACAATTTTAGTGAAATTGTACGTTTTAAAATGTTTGTATATCCTGTATATGTTACAGTCGATTCAATTTTTAAATTCAATAGTGCAATTATATTTTTGAAATTACCAGTAAAACAATTCTATTTTCAGTTTGCATTCTTTATTCATAATTATTTTCATGTTTTGGCATGTAGAAGTTGAATGTTTATTGTTTAAAGTGTGAAACAACTGATCTAGGCTTATGATTTACATTTCATACTTGAATTCAGTAATTTAATTGATTCTTTATATAGAATTAATGGACATATTAATCATGGACAAATATATTTCTGTCCCACAACAATACACTGCTTCAAATACTAAATATATAAGTTGCTTGATAAGTAAATTAAAATAGATAAATTAACATATTCAAAACCAATAAATAATTTAAACTAGTTGAGAAAAGTTTGTAAAATAATTAAAAGAGATAAATTGAACTCAGCTAAAGAACATTTCCCCTTGATTATCTGTCTGTAAGAATAAGAAGTATTGATGCTCAGAACAGTTTTCAGTTATGATTAAAGTGCAATGCATTTTTAAAATTTGTTTTAAAGAAGTTTCCTGATTTAGATCATTGCTTTGTGGTACATTTAAAATATTTTAAAATTAATAATAAAGCTTATGTATTTCTTTCAATTTCTGTCCCACTAACGTTTTATATACTTTCAATATCAAGATTTTCTTTTTCAAAACTTGGATATTCATTTCTGAATGCAAAAGACTTTATTGAATACACGAAAATTGGAGTATAAAAAAGTGAATGTTGACATGATTTAACTGAGAGAAGATAATGTGTAAATGAACGCACAGAAAGTAATTAATATTTTCGGGTGTAGGATGCCTATATATGGTTTGTAAATCTGCAGTTTTATATGTAAGTGAAAGAAGTTTTATGATAACAGATCGGATACATTTATCATAGCATCAATGACAATCAAGCTATGCGATCCTGTATGTCTGTCAGTGTTATCCCACATTTACATTACTTCCGCATTCGTTTTGCGTTGCAACAAAAATAATTGTTTGTCAAGTGTCCTTGAAATTTATTGAAATAATAATTAGAATACCTAAGAATTAAGTTTCAATTGGTATTTTCGTTTGGCATTTAATTACTAAGCGACACTATCACACGGAATGTAAGTGACAGTAGCGCTCCGTGAACTGACAACGTGAGTTTGTTTGTAGGACATAACAAGAGTTACGTCCCTTGATTTCAAGGGGCGTGGTTAACTTGTCCAACGTTGGGCTCAGAATAGACTAAGGGATTCCCCATCTGGGACAGTGGCAAGGGAGGTCTCGGTATTTTTGCAAATGCCTCTCGTCCTCGGAAAACATCGGGAATGTTCGGGAAACTTCCAAATATGGTCAATGCGAATTCATGTAGAGATGTAATTTGAAACATTGCATTCGCAACTATACAAGTCATGTCAGTCTCGAAATGCAAAAGTCGGTTTTACAAAGCTGACTTTGCAACTCTTCATTTTCCATTTTTCATTTGTCAAACGAAACTTGTAACATTACAAAATGTGTATATTATTTAGATTTAATAATTAAAATGACAAGTTGACTTTTCGACTTTGACGATTTCTAGAATTACATTTCAACTTTGTAATGTTGAGAATGGAAAGTAACGATTGACAGGGTTAAAATGTTAGTTTTGCATGGTTGGACTTGTCTTTTCGAGACTTGTATAGTTGAGAACGACATGTTACACTTTACAAGTTACAAGTCAACATGTCTTCATTTCTGGCACAAATCCCCTTCCATATGAAAGTCAATATCTATTGATGTAAAGTTATTAGTGCCAGTCTTGCAAGTGCGGGGACGACACTTTACATAGCATAATGGAATAGCAGGGGATAGCATACTCGTAACTCAATTTATCCTTACCTTCTCACTAGTTCTCAGAACACCGTATTTAATTTGACAAACTAGGGAGTAGCTTAATTTATTTCCAAGCGTGTATATAGCAGTGTTGTTGTTGGGGTTGTTGAAATGGTTGTTGTTGAGATGATACTCACCATAAATACGAGAAAGACGACAAGCAGCACTAAAGCCACATTGCGAATGTTCCGTCTGGTTGTGACAGACATTGTCATCTGAAAAAATAAGGGAATTTAAAAGACAAACCATTTACTCTTCTTTCATCTTCCGCACGCACCGGGTCATACATGTATATGCACTTTTAGAAAATGCATACTGACCCTTGCGACAACACGAAGTGCACATATAGCGCCATCTGTCAATTATATATGGCCACTCGAGGCCATCAGAACAGGCTAACTTTGAATAATATCTGTGTAATAAAAGCTGAGTAAATTGCATTACGTAAATTGTAATAATCTTTACTTACTGTAAAATAATATAAGGAGAGAGACGAACGGGTCACTATTATTCTAATTTTATCATGGTCCAAAATCGACTCCTACAGATTTCGTCTGTTTATTGAGATCTTAGCGATATTTAGATTACAATCATGTACATCATCAGCCATTAATCACCTCAGAATGCTTTGACACCACTGAGATTCAATGACGTCATAATTCGATGACATAATGCTTATGGTCAATGCTATGACCTCACTTAGATCATCCCCATTTTTGTATATGTTTATTTCACAGGGGTTCGAATCGCTGTTTTGACAATATTTTCAAAATTCAAAATCTATATTTTTGCAATCATATTCTGTTTATATACGATGTGGTGAGCTTATATATTTTTCTGTTGTAAATATTTTTGCAAAATTGACTAATTGACTCGGGACAATCGCAGTGCATTGTCCGGTTTTCGATCATAAATCACTACTTTTACCTTTATATCTGCTTTATCATCATTAACTTGACTCTAGACTACCATCAAAATAATAATTTCCGCAACAATCAGTACTTCTCGATAAGAAAACACCATTTATAAGTATAATAACGTTTGAAAAATTTGACTCCCAACACCACAATATATGTACCTTAAAGATAATATCATATCTCTGTTTTTTTTCGAAGTTAATTCGTTTATTCATATAGACAATATTTCAAGTAAACAAAACACCAAAGATTATTTCGAAGCGTCGCCTACTTAATAAGATATTGCCATTCAACGTGAGTAAAATTGGCCTGCTAGTTATCCCAATCCTTAAACAGTCTGCCGGGCCGCCGTTAGCTTTCGGTAGCGATGTGACGTCATACTCAGGAGTTGCTCAATGAAATCCTTAGACGATTTGTTGATTTTCGTCGATAATTCGTGTAAAACATAATAAGAAAGATTCGACATCACAAGTGTCCGATAGAATAGTTATTCGTGCGTCCGTAGGGAGTAATTGTCGGAGATTAGGAGCATTTTTCGATATTCAATCACTGATTTTAGATTTGTTCTTTTCCCAATCGAGTGGAGTGTTAGGTTATCTTATAGACTACAATATTCAGTGATTAATTTACAAATATGACTTTTAGAGTACAGCCAGGGACTCACAATCAAAAGCTTTTATGAGTCCCAGAAAATATAAACGAGTCCCTCCATAGTAGTCCTATTAGTATAAATAAAAAAAACCTTGCATATCAGGGACTCACAGTTTAAATTTCTATGAGTCCTTTTCAAATTTTGTGAGTAAATGAAGCAGGACTCGCAGGTAAATTTATCCCTGCAATATGTTTTGAAATGAATATCTGTCAATTCAAAAATAAAAAAGATTATATAATGGGTTTTTTTTTTATTATAAAAGTCAGTATTAGTTAATTGTTTTGTTGTGCTTGATTTTGTGTTTGAAGAGGCCTATAGTTTTAAATCTACTGCGTCAGTATTTCTCAGGGTGACTTTATATTGCTAATAGAATAGTTGCATTATACCTACAACAATTCATATAATTTTCATCACTGTTACTGGTTTATACTTTTTGGAAAAAAATATTCGGGCTATCTTTCAATCTATAGTCGTGGCATTTACAATTGCTTTGATTCAGTGTAATACCACTGACCTAACATAAACATTCATTAGATATAGTATTGCATGAGCTTTTCTATAAATAAAACATCAGACTTTCTCATTTTCCTAATATAAGGAACATATGATATATTTTCTTATTTTGCAATTGGACGAATGTGAAACAAAAATTATTCAACATACCCATGAGTCAACGAATGAGGCGTGTTAACACCGTTATAATCCTATCAAATGTGAAATAGATCTCTGTGGGTTTTTTTCATCATCTGACATGCGTGCCGCCGCCATATTGGGCAACGATAAGAATTGTTCCAAAACACACTGCAGAATTACGGATCCAGCAATGGTCACATCCGGTATTAAACAGTGTTGACATCCGCTGCCATTTGTGGTAAGTTTTACGGGGCGTGTATATATTTAATTTTGTTGTAAAGGGACAAAGTTAAATATGTTATTTAGGCAGTTATGTAAGGCTAATTCTAGTGGATTCTGTCATTAGACGCCAAGCGCGGCTCCTGCGTTACATTAGCGTATGACGTCATAAGGCCTAGCATGCGGCATTCGCTCTCGGCTAAAGTTTTACGAGGCGTAATTGAGCGGCGTTCTAAAAAGGCGTAATAAAAGGTGTTTATTGGTTGAATTGACATATATCAAGTGGAATCCTCGTAATCTTGGAATACGCTTGAATAAAAACCGAAAAGTGATATGGTCGGGGTTTGTGGGTCTTTAAAATGTATTAAATGGAAAAGGCAAAGCCAAAGGCGACAGGAATACTGAATAGTATAGGGAATTGCGCAAGATGTATACAAGAGACGAACTACACAGCTGCATCCCAAAAGTATGTTCACCTACATGTGTATCTTAATGCAAATATCATCATGTAAATTGACGTCCATTGTAATGTCAATAAAATTACATCACATACAATTATACATCAATGACAATGAATCACCATATATTCATGAGTAAAGTAATCATTCTCGAACGTATCCTGTGATCGCCACAGCAATGGTGCATGGAAATTAATTTTGATATAATGAAATAGAGGGAAGGGGTCAAATTTGGAAAATTCAAGTTTCATTAAGTTTCAGATAAAAGTTTTCGTGTCGACTAAATGAGATATAATTCGTCACAAATACATTGAACGAGTATAAGAGTAAATGTTTTATGTATGTTTAACCCAGCTGATCACTTACTGAGTATTTAGGAAATAAAAACTGCAGTTTTTGAAAAGATTGACCCCTCGTCACTTCAAACAGCTGTCAACACTAACTGTTTACAATTAGGTATCAAATCAGATTATGTTTTGAAACACTCAACTGTCTTTTTTTATAATGCCAAAAGGCAAGTGATTTAGTTTTGATACGATACTTCGGAGACATGTCAAATTACATGATATTTGCACTAAAATACACAAATAGGTGAACAAACTTTCGGAAAGCAACTGTACACTACTCAGAAGGGTCATACAGTGTATGAACTGGTCCGTATCAATTACACCTGTACAATGGGGACTGTGAGAGGAGATTGAGAATACCTGTACGTTGCAAGCGATATAAAGTAGTTCATGATGGGAGCTAACATGCACTATTTGTTTAAGTTCCGGTATGTGTTTAGTCGAGGCTAGAACAAATATCAAAATAGGGTTAATACGTTGAAACCGGATGTGTACAACCTGTAGCGATAACAGTGTTAAACTGAGGAAAACTGCGTCAATATTGAAGAAAATCCAACCGCACTTGGAAACGCAGCATTATCGGAGATTATCAACCTACCAGCCATATAACGTGATACTTGAAACGACCTTTCTAAACCGTATCACCCGGTACGAGGGACTTACAATCTTGTAATTCCCCCCAGGAGGGTTTACACAGACAGTTGTAAACACTGTTAGAAGGAATTATAATGATTGTAGACCCTGATATATCTGTTAAGATGACGGCTTGAAAGTAAATGTCTGAAGAAACTAACTTAGACTAATTTTGAAAAGTTTCATAAGTGTACGACAGAATATGTACAGCAAATGTTTTGCAGAAAGTGCGTCTCGAACCATCACTTGTAGGTAATGAGTCAACGCCTCAGACTACTGCCCTAAGGGGACAGACGAGAAACAACGGTACAAAAGAAACCCACATATAGCGCGGCTTTTAACAGGCTGACATCACCGAGGGATCCTCAATATAACGCCAGGGATCCGCAAGATCCTCAATATAACGCGATAACAAGTAAAAATCCTGTTTTACACTTAAAAACGGTTGATAATACAGATAACCCATGATACCTCGGATATGGTAAGGTTGTAGACCCTGATAGTCAGGAAAAACCCTCGGATGCTACGCTACAGAAACCAGTCGGCCGTGTTAGAAGGAACAACGGCCGTGTTTAAAGGGAAATATGTGATTTCCGTGAATTCGATTCGCTGTCGATGACGGAAATGAACACATTATACAAATTCCCGTTTCACTTAATAATCCTTTTACTGTCCGATTTCAATATGTACCTAACGATGTGTGCTTTTAGTAAAGGTGTATTGGTATAGCGCCACCTGGCATCTGGGTCGCAGGTTATTGTCATGGAATTGAACATGTGTAATTACGGCGAACCTTTCTACTGTGATAATGTTTATTAGTTCTCGATTGTTTACATCAAACACAGGTGAAGCAGTATAATGATAGGTGTTTACAAACGTGTGTGGGACATTTCAATAATATGTTATCAGAATGTTTATGTATCATTATGTATGCGAATCCATAACCTAGGAAATATTTATTAAATGCATACACGAGCAATAATAAATCATCTTTATAATAGTAATATACGGTATGTAAATAAACTGTGCTACATGAAACGTATGGTGTCACACTTATATTTTAAAGTCAGAAAACCATGTTTCTTAATCGTTATACGCAATTATTGAGCAACGATAAATAATATTAGTAATACATAGGCCTACTGCTTTAATTTTATTTCAAGTAACTTGTTGGAATATAAAAAAATCTTACAAAAAATGTATTTCCATATATTGTTTACATCGACAATGTGTGAAATATTCTGTTATATTCTCAAATATGATTCAACAAAGCTTCTAACGTCGAAATGTGGGGTTCGGTATGTTATGTTTTCGTTTTAGCCACGACTTCCCGTTTGAGACGAGAACGTAGCTGGTAAGATGTCACTAAAGAATGTACAGCCAAACCTTCATCTAAGTACACCAGGATCCCTAACTCCGAAATATATGACTTTGCTACAAGCGACTTTGAATTACGTCTTCCTCTGTGTTTGATGTCAACAATCGCGAACTAATTAACCTTGTCGCCGTAAATACACATTTTCATGACAATAACATGTGGCTCAGATAGTTTCTTAGTATACAAATACATCTTCACTATTTAAAAGTAAAAACATATTAAAATCATACAGTATCATTTAAAACAGTACTAATCGAAACGGGAAATCATTCGCGCGACGCCAAGGTATGATGTGTTCATATCCGGCATCGACCGAAAATACACGGAAATTACCGATGTCCAATCCAACACGGCCGTTGTTCCTACCGAAATGACAGGCGGGTTCTGTTATTACCATGGGTTCACTGATGTTGCTGTTTCGAGAAAAGGACGCGTTTTGGGCGCGTTTCTCTCACATTTGGATGAGTTTTCTTAAAAATTAACCCATTTCTTTAAAGAAATATGATCAGATAATTGTTTTAACTATTTTGACAGACATTGAGACATTGTGAAGTTTAGGTATACAATGTTACACGTCTGATCCTATATTTAAATGGACAAAGAGCTTGTTAATATTTATAATAAAAATATGCCATAAATCATATCAAGGACTTTAAAACCCGATAACATAAAGGTGTGGAATTGTATTTTGAAAGGTCAACGAGAACAGAACACTCGGAGTCTCCGAGGAGGATACAACCCAACTATGCAACCGCTCGCCTGTCAGGCACTCAAGGTTCAAATTCAGACTACCGTTGTATCATACCAGGTACCCATTTACTGCTGCTTTACAATAATGAGAAGGGAATTAGCAATAGCACAGAACTAGCTAATGTACTACATGTTAATAAACAAAACAGCATAGGTACACAAGTTATAATTAGGATCACCCTTTAACTGGACGTTACGTTACGATAACCCTCAACGTTATTACATGTTAGGACTTCCCACAACGTGTGATACCTGAAGCTTTCGAAGACGATCAAGAGATGGAACTTACAAACCTTAAAATCGATTATTCCAATCCCCGAACACAGTGATGTAGTTCAAGTAACTGCTATGTCATGATAGATATCCCAGGCCGACGGTGTTCCTGCACACATCTAGCCGTCAACTTGTGCTATATGAGATCCTGAGTATATATTAGCGACTTGAAATGCATCCGTCAGACCACACCTTGTTTGCTTTGTGAAGTAGTACAATGAAGTGAGCTATGTCACTATTCTTCTTGTCACGGGTGAGTGTTGACATTATTTTAGGATCGAGGGAGGGAGGAGAGAGAGAGAGAGAGAGAGAGAGAGAGAGAGAGAGAGAGAGAGAGAGAGAGAGAGAGAGAGAGAGAGAGAGAGAGAGAGAGAGAGAGAGAGAGAGAGAGGACTTTTACAAATTGAAGGATTTAATTACGTGCATACTATCTCTATAGATCAATTAATGATTCATGTTCATGTTCAATAATTTAAGAATAAACTTTTTTGTTGTTCAATCAAAGTGTGAATCAAATGGTTAACTGTTCCGAGGTCGATAAACCATTTGATTCACCTCAACTGAAGTCTATAATTGTATAATATTGAATATATACAGGATATTTGACATTTCTCGTCGAATACCATGTATATCTCATCGATAACCGATAAATGCCGTATTTCACCACTGAAAATCTAATAATATCCCGTATTTCGTCGACTGTGACGTCATCAAATGATTGTTCCTTACATCACTGTCGCATAAGAAGTGGGTCGTTTCCTGACCATTTTAAAATGTAATATAGAATGGGTAATACTGAGATGGGACTGCACTCGGCTCGACACTCGCACTTGTCCGCTGGTCCGAGGCCAGTGAACATTCAGAAGTGCTAGTGAAATTTGTTTGAAGCACTATAGATTAACATATGTCACTTGCCCGAAGAGCACTTTCGGCTAGTCAAGATTTCTAGCAAGCGTCTACCCTGAGTGAGTGAGTGCGTGAAAACCTTACATGTAGGGTACCTTAGGCATTACATGGGAACGCGTAACTTACGTCCATGAGAAACTTACACTGGTGAAAATGTATGAACTGTGTAGTTGCTGACTATTACCTCATGCCAAACTTTCACAGGTTGTCCGGAACTGAACCACAGACATGACGAATATATGATAATATAAGTAATACACACGGTTACGGTACCTCTACATAAAATCCAACAATATGTGTTTGTTAAACACGGATGCCCCCGGATGTAGCAAAGTTATGGCCAAGGTAAAAGTTTTCTGAATATTGTTCACTGCGGCAAGGTCAAGGTCACAATGTCAAATATGATGACCTCATCTGAAAGGTCTCATCACAAGGTATGCACATGCCAAGTATGAAAGCCGTAGCTCTGAGCAATCCAAAGTTATGGCCAAGGCTAAAGTTTTCTGAAGATGTGACCTTGACCTTGCCGCAGTGGACAAGGTCAAATATGATGACCTCATCCGAAGGTCTCATCATTAGGTATGCACATGCCAAGAATGAAAGCCGTAGCTCTGGGCAATCCAAAGTTATGGCCAAGGTTAAAGTTTACTGAAGATGTCCACTGCGGCAAGGTAAAGGTCAAAAGGTCAAATATGATGACCTCATCTAAAGGTCTCATCACAAGGTATACACATGCCAAGTATGAAAGCCCTAGCTCTTAGCAATCTAAAGTTATGGCCAAGGTTAAAGTTTACTGAAGATGTCCACTGCGGCAAGGTAAAGGTCAAGGTCACAAGGTCAAATAAGATGACCTCATCTAAAGGTCTCATCACAAGGTAAACAAATGCCAAGTATGAAAGCCGTACCTCTTAACAATCAAACGTTATGGCCAAGGTTAAAGTTTTTCTGAAAATGTTCATTGCGGCAAAGTCAAGGTCACAAGGTCAAATATGATGACCTCATCTGAAAGGTCTCATCACAAGGTATGCACATGCCAAGTATGAAAGTCCTAGCTCTTAGCAATCTAAAGTTATGGCCAAGGTTAAAGATTTTGTGGACAAACACACAGACGGACGGACGGACGGACGGACGGACGGACAGACAGACAGACAGACGGACAGGTGAAAAACAATATACCCCCGGAATCTCCGATTCGGGGGCATAAACATCTTTTAAAACAAGTTGCAAGTTTCTAGCATGTCCCTAGAACTATTGATATCATACCCAATATGTACATGACAAAATTAAAGAAATGTAAAGAAAATCAAAATGGCGACTACACCACGTAAGCTACAACTTCGTCATGATTTACTTATTTGTTATTGCGCATCTTTAGAAAAAAAATTCAAGTCTCTATGTGGATTTTGAAGGTTTTACTCATGTAAATATTTTTCTCTATTATGACCGGAAATGACTGTTCTCGAGCGATTTTATTATTGATTCATAAAGACCATAGTCCAATCTTACTCTCCTGACAATATCATAAAATTCGATGGGTAGGTATTTGAGTTATGTCCCCTTGAAGTTTGTATTTTTTTTAAAAATTACCAGATTTTGAGTGCAAACTGTGCAAAAAGTATTAGTAGTTCGCGGCTGCTTTTAGCAAACTATAATATACACTGCGTCAGCTACATTATGGTATCTTCAGAGGAGATGACTGTCAAAGTTGCATGGGGTCGGGAAATTTTCAAAAGTGCTAAAAATCAATATGGCGGCTAAAGTACGTGACTTACGAATTCGCCATTTTTTACATTTTTAGTTGCATTGTCATTGCGCATCTTTTAGAAAAAGTCTCTAGTCTCTAAGTGCATTTTGAAATTTTTTCCCATGTTAAAAATTTACCCTTGGATTCGACCTGGACCTCTAATGGCTGGGGCGAATGAGCACAAAAGCTTCGCAGTTCTATTCAACATAAAGGGCTATCCGAATGTACAATTTGGTTGTATTTCCTTCAGCCGTTTTGGCTGAATCTTGCGGACAAATATCTTGAAATAATAAAAATAAACACGCTTATAACAAATATAGTGCAAGCGACGATTAAAGGATTCAGCTCATAAATGATTCAATTATTTGAAATATAATTAATTAAGACATCTTTCCAACGTTATTGCGCATTGTTTAAAACAAGTTACACGATTCTAGCATGTCCCTCGTACTATTGATACCCAATATGTACATGACAAAATTAAAGAAATGTGAAGAAAATCAAAATGGCGACTAAACCTCGGAAGCTCCAACTTCGTCATGATTTACTTTTTTGCTCGTATTGTTATCGCGCATATTTAGAAAAAAGTTACATGTCTCTATGTGGATTTTGAAAGTTTTCCCCATGTTAAAGTTGTTCTCTATTATGACCGGAAATGACTGTTTTTTGAGCGATTTCATTATTGATTCATAAAGACCATAGCCCAATCTCACTCTCCTGAAAAATCATAAAATTCGATTGGTAGGTATTTGTGTTATGTCCCCTTGAAGTTTGCATTTTTCAAAAATTGCCAGATTTTGAGTGAACACTGTGCAAAAAGTAAAAGCAATTGGCTATGAACGAACTATAATATTCAATGCTTCAGCTACATTATATAAAGAATACCAAACAAGTTCCCTATGGATACCGTATTTATTACAATGAGTGGATTGTTTAACGTATTTAACGAGCGAAAGCGAGTTAAATACGTTAAACAATCCACGAGTTGTAATAAATACGGTATCCATAGGGAATGAGTTTGGTATTTTATTTATTACACACGAATAACAGCATGTTTGATGCAGATGAAAACGAAATTATGTACGTTTCTTTGAAGCGCGTAGGAATACAGTTAGATTTTAAGTCAGTGACGTCACAATGTGGAACGGAAAAGGATGCTATGCCGCAGGGAAAATAACTCTCTGATTTTCGCGCTTAAGCTAATCGAAGAATGAATAATAAGGATCTTAAGATATGTACACAGTGTTTACATTAAAAAAACCCACAAAACACTCATGAAATCTTTGGGAAATTTAATAACAATAAAACCTCGAGAAACACGGTCAGTTCGCCATTAGCACTCAGCAGAGGCGCAACACAGAGCAAGCTTACGGCCGTAGTCAGTCCTAGTTTAACAGTCATCATCGTCAGTGAGACGAGGTCGCTTGCCATCAGAACCATAGAAGTTTATGTTTATTGTTCCTCCGTATATAGGAGCGGAGAAGATGGAACGCACCGAGTCAAAACGTGTTACAGCGGTGCGAGATTGACTTTGCGACATCACGTTGACGGTGGAAGGGAGATCACTCGCACTCGCAGCTGCTGCGTTTGACGGAAGTACAAGTGCACTTGTCTGGTCATTGTTACTGAGAATGTTACTGATCGCACGGTGGCGATTCATGGATATGTTACTGTAGCTGTTTATACTCTGCACATTACGGTGACCCGATATCTGCATGATTTCCGTAGGAGGAATGTTCTGGTCAGTGAGTTTCTGCACGAGATACTTACGAGCTGAGTGATTGGTGAATCGCCGATTCTCCAATCCGGCTGACTTCGCCATTCTCTTCATGATCGTCCCAAGTTTGTTGACACCGACCGGTTGACGTTTAAACCATGGATTACAAGGGGAAGCATCCTTGCAGTTGGTAGCCAAATAAAAGGGGGAGTCCGGTGAGGAAAAATCTGACGGTCTGAGATCAGCAAACCGCTTGTACAGGTAGACTGGACACCTATCATCATTTGTCGCCCATGCCTTTGGGTAAATCTTACGGACATGTTCAAGATTATCTCCTTGGCAAGTTTTGGACTGTCTTTCCCTGAACTGAAGAAATTCCTTGCCGTCACCATCAATATGCAAAGAAACGTCGCCCCATCTCATGTCATTGTGAGGTTTCACACTCCGGATACCGAAATGAACGGTGTTGTTCCACCATAGCGTGTTGAGGATGGATTCAGGACTGTTCGGACCGAGCTGACCACATTCCCATAGTTTGTTGATGTCATCGTCGGAGAGAGATTCCGCACGTCTAGGTAGGTTGCCCATACCTTCACTTTTCAACACCTTTTGCTTTGTTTTGATTACGTCATTCAGTTTCACAAATGCACTGTCCGAAAATAGTGACGTTGAGTAGTGTTTAGACTTGAGGTATCGTTCGATACTGGACAGCATTCCCCTTAAAGATGAAGGTTCATAGTTGCTACCATCAGGCTTTCGTAATGAGATGAAGAAAGTACACAGAATATCACAAAGTTCAGTCTTTTCAATAGTTTCAAGCGGACGTGTGTCGCCATTAGACGCCATGAAAGTAAACAAGCGTTTGACGTCATAGTTAGTTTTTCGCACAGTGTTTTTATTCTGATTCCCTTGAACAAACTTGTCAATTCCAGAATGATCGTACCTCGTTTGAAATCCACCATCTCCTTGGTTGCTCTCCTCGAAAAAATCGTCACGGAGAAGTTCGTCGTAAACTTCATCGGGAATGTTACGATTCGGTGACAATCTACTCGACGATGAAACAGTTTCAGGAACTTTAGTCAGTCTATAACGGGCAACATGTCGAACCTGCCCATCTCCCATCCTCACATTGAACATTCTGTATGATCCCAGGGGCTGAACAATGGAAACAACTCTTCCTCCATCTTTACCGTCTATCTTTACAAAATCATTCACCTTGACGTCAACAACAGTAGCCATCTTGCTGATACTAGCACTGCAGGTGTATCGACGAGCAGACGAAATGTCTTCTGTTTTATTTACAGAAATTAATTGAAAATACCATCACAAATGTGAATGTTTCATGTTTTCTTTACATTTATTTATGTCTGAAATAATAAATCATGTTTTCATTAATAAAAAGGCTAAATTCTACGTGCTCGTGACTGTTATGAATGAAGTTTATTTGTTTACTTATGAATGACTAAAGTAGTCCCGTCATCGTGACCTTTGGGTCATCACCATGGAACAACCAATCAGATGCGGCGCTCGCAGTATCTAACATATGTTAGATACCAAAAATATCTCTAAGTGTTCTCACTCACATGTGTGTAATAAGTGTAAATATGAGCTTTCTAATGCTGGTATATATATATCTTCAGAGGAGAAGATTGTCAAAGGTGCATGGGGTCGGGACATTTTCAAAAGTGCAAAAAAGCAATATGGCGGTTAAACCATGTGACTTACGAAATCGCCATGATTTTCTTTTCTAGTCGCATCGACATTGCGCATCTTTAAAAAAAAGCCTCAAGTCTCTAAGTGCATTTTGAAAAAAATTCACATGTTAAAAATGGATATTGGATTCGAACTGGACCTCAAATGGCTGAACAATTCCCAAAAGCTTCGCAGTTCTATTCCACATTAAGGGCTATCACCTATCAGCATGTCAAATTTGGTTGCATTTGCTTCAGCCGTTTTGGCTGAATCTTGCGGACAAATATCTTGAAATAATACAAATAAACACGCCAATAACAATAAGGATTCAGCAAAGGAAGAAGCATTTGAAGAAGGATAGAAAAGTGTTGGCGCAACCAAGTGCTTGGCATGACAAGCCGTTTGACCAGACCGGGCTAATCTGGCCACCTGTCTAGATGAAGTCGGGGCCGAAGCAGTGTATTGGTATAGCTGTAAGCTTAAGACATCCCTCAACCTCCAGGCATCTTTCCTCCACCCGTACAGGTCGCAGCACGCGGCACACGGACTGCTCTCTTTTAGTCGCCTCTTACGAGAAGCAGGAGCAACTGAGGGCCTATTCTAACCCGGACACCCTACGGGGTTACAGTATTTGAAGAATATTTGAATACCTGGCCATGGGTATTACAGTATTTGGAAGAATATCATATGACTATTTGAATACTTGGGTATTCTATTATTGGAAATAAATCAGTGAGTATTTGAATACCAGAGCATTAACCTATTTGGAATAAGACTCTATGAATACTTGAATACTTTGGTTTTACAGTACTGGAAAGGAGGCTGGTTGGATATTTGAATACAGAAGTAGATATGTCCTGGTTTATTACTCGAGAATCATTCCGTCATATTGAATGCTCTCGACCGATTCATGAGGAAAGTGCTTAGATGAGAAATTGCTATGCAAAGTGTATGGCGACTTTAATGCAGGTCAAAAGAGTCCAGTCTATACTGATTACCGTATTTCCTCTAATAGAACCCGGGAGGTAAGGGGTGCTGAGGTAAATACAACCCGGGTCTCCAATAGAACCCGGCTTTCACGTAACAAATTATTGAATACTCTGTGGTGTAATATAAAATAGTTTTGAGGGCAAATATTGGTGTGACCATGTGCGATTCAGCAAAACAGGTCCATGATAAGATATATCCGTCTTGTTCACCCCAAAAAGATTATAAATGTCAATTCATGTCTGAAAAATATAACCCGGCCTCCAATACAACCCCATCCTCGGTTACCCATGGTTTTATATATGCTCCGTTACTCTCCACTACATCACCCATGGGAAATTTCATCAGAGAAATCTGTACTCAAATTACCCGCCCTTGGCCGGCGTGAGCCAATCAAACTGCTACGCAGCTTGTACCTGCGAACCAATGACAATTCATATCACTTCGTCGCAAAGCATTTTGTTAGCCATCCGTCACCGGTTATCTCCCTTGACCATTTCAGTCTTATCCTATTGAGCATTTTCTTTGGTTACTGACTTCGTCACGCCGGTCAAGGGCGGGTAATTTTAGAGTTTCCCATGGGTGATATAGTGGAGAGTAACTGTAACGGAGCATATATAAAACCATGGGTAACCGAAGATGATACAACCCGGGTCTCTAATAGAACCCGGGTGTAAGGGGGTGCTGAATGAACCCCGGGGTTGTATTAGAGGAAATACGGTACTCCAGATCTAGGCTAGGCTACAGTACGCAGTAACGCGATATTGAGGCGTGCACATACATGTATAGAGAGAGAGAGTTGAGAATAGTTTTCATGGAAGAATATTATTTAGTGAATGATAGACAAGGGGCAGTTTCTTTTGTACAAATTAAAGATATATGGTTACATGTTGGTTTATACTGAAGTTGTTCTGTGTTTAGATTGGAACATTTGGTGTATTTAGTCGCTGTTATATAATTGGTGTTGCTTGCAAAATAGTATGACAGAGCATTAGTTTATAATTTAAATCACTGGGTTGTTAAGTTGTGTGTTTTAAAGATCTGCATGTGCTTCCTCGAATGTATGGGAAACTTGTAGGGGTCGGTTTAACTGTTTAAGCTTCTCGAGGAATACTTCTCAGTGTCTTGTTTTGATGTAATGATTGGTTTGATAAATGTGATTGGAAGGTGTGATTGTTTAGCTTTCATTAAACCGAGTTACATCTGAACACGTTTGTTTGTTTTATTTGTAGGTCCAGAAGGGCTCTGATTGTTTGTTCTGGTATACATACTGAGATTGAAATTAATGAGTGCACCATCATTTGTAAAAATAAATATTCTTGGTCATTGTTTTCCTCACTAAATTATACAATAGTTTTCCAGTAATAAAATCTATTTTATTGTGTTTAAGTCGCATCAATGTCGCTAATTCCCTATAGCTTTTAATCTGCTGACCTAAAGTCCAAGCTTATTAATAATTTTCTATAATCCTACAATAATGTTTTGTATAAATAATAAATATACTTTGAGATACCCCGTAACCGCCCCTAATTGAGGCGGATTCCACCATTGTATGTCCTGTCTATTGTAGAGGTTGATTTAGAATATCCGAGAGAAATATACGTGGGTCATAATACTTATCCTTTAGCACCGGAAAGACAGACTTGTTAGGTGGTAAAAATTTATCAGATGGTCAATCATTGGTGCGAAACTTGATAGACAAATGCAAATGCGTGGTACACTACAGGTTTATCCAACTACATATTTCGTTGAGTTTGAAGTTAACAAAAGTACAAAGAGTTCTCCAATATGATGTAAGTCCCTGGATGAAACACTACATGAAATTGAGGAAGAGAACTACTAGTGACTTCCAAAGGAAACTTTACAAGTTAATGAATAATTCTGTATATGGCAAAGCATTTGAAAACTAATAAAAAGAGAAGATGAAAGATTACAAAGTATCATAATTATAGGCTATTCCTGCTTTTAATTGATTGGAACTATTCGACCACGATTAAGCTGCTATATGCACGAAATTAATACTTTGAGAAGTGGAGAACATACCGTGTATGCAGTGAGAATACATGATTCTCCCTTCTGTCCATTAGACATAACAAGATGGATTAAAGATGATTATGTACATGCATATGGTTTTGTCCTAACACACATGAGGTACTGAAATCGATTTTTGAAAATTGTTTTATAACAGTATATATAACATTTTAGCTGAAACTGGTTGCATTATGTATTTCAAGTAAGAGTAGATGTTATTGTCATAAAATACCTTCCCGGACTTTAATTCGTTGACGTCTCATTATAGAAATGAAGAATGTCAAACACGAGATCTAACAAATGATAGTTCAGCTATTTTACATTCATGACTACCATTCTGAAAGTGTAAAAATGCACAGCTCCCAATACTGGATGCATTAGAATACATGCTAATTTAATAGAAAAGTACAATCATTTGTGTTATTGTAGACAGTGTTGTCCCAATGCAATAGCAATGTGGATTTTTTGTCACTATTCGAATGGTATCAGTGTACAAGGTTGAACCAACAACCCCAAGGTTAAACAATGAATACTCATGTTATGTGAAGCAGGTAATCAAACATTTTCATATTCGTCTTAACATCTAAAGTTAAAACAGATTACATGTTTGATGTATTATGGTCTTTCATAAAACTGTCACGAGATGCTGCAGATTAAAGTCGTTGCACAACTGCTAATTTCCCTGTGTATCATCAGTTGAGTCAAGTCGCGCCTAGATTTGTTAGAGTTAAAGAGTAACAGTGAATTCATTTTCTGATCCGTACTTAAAGGGTCAATAGACAGTAGAGATTGATGGGCTGATGAGGAGATCACTCAAAACGTATCCCCCATTAAATACGTATTGACAAAAGTTGTCTGATATAAAAGAAGTCGGTGTTAGTTGTAGTGACCCCTTTAAAGATGCAGTGGCACGTTTTTTGCAAATTTAATTTTTGCAAATGTCCAATTTATAATGATAGTTTTTGTCATGTATATTTACTTTAGAGGGTAAACCATCTTATAACACAATCCAATTCCACCCGTTTTGGCATTAAAATAATTTGTAACATTGTAAATTGTTTTATTTAATAGAGAATGAGGTAATTAAAGGCGCCAAAGCACGTTTTTTGCATATTCTATTTTCTCAAATTTGCTAAAACAAAATTATTAAGGTTTATACAGGATATTATTGTTATGTAAGAGGTTAAAACATCGCATTACACGACCAGATAAGCCGTATCCACGGAAAACGGTCATCAATATTGGAATTAATGGTGGGACTTATACACAGCAACAGTGTAGTGGAAATATCCAGTTTGAGAGGTAGATTTGTACGTTTCATGCCAATTTGAGATTTCACACAGCTGGATGGTTGACCATTCTATCACGGTACCATATGTAAAACTCTACTTTGAGTGTTTAGTTTTTGCGACATCAGTCATATCACTTGAACTACCTTTGAGCGGCCGTTTTAATCTGAACACCTTAAAATGGTTGCTCAAAGGGAAATAAAATCTCATGGCTTAACCGAACTATGAACAGTCGTTTATGAACTGTTTTTTTTATTTTTTATTGATGCAGGAGTATTATATATATCCATTGGTAACACTTATTTACCTTTTCGTGAGAACACTTTTTTCAATACGAAAAACGTGCTACATGGCATTTAAAGCCTTTCTTCTAGTGTCTATTGTGTGAACAATATAGTTATTATTAAATATAAAGAAGTAAAATCCCCTTAAGGGATAATCTTTAAAAATAATAGTTTTATTATATCATGAAATGAATTGCAAGCAGCAAATTGCCAAATTAATGTTTTTAATTTACCTTATTCAAGGATTTAACACTTTGTGTAGACCCTCACACAAGCACCATGAATCGTATATTCCCCTCCAGGTATGATTCAGGTGAACAATCAGACACCGAGACAAGCACAATGAAGTCTATATTCCCCTCCTGACTCTCGACCAGGTATGATTCAGGTGAACAATCAGACACCGAGACAAGCACAATGAAGTCTATGTTCCCACCTGAGTCTCGATCAGGTATGATGCAGGTGAACAATCAGACTTTCGATTTACCTTATTGCAGAACTATGCACATGTAGTCAGCGAGACAAGCTCCATGTAGTCTATGTTGTAACACAGGTTGCAATCAGACACTGCACAATGCGTCCTCCTGTCCTCGCTTACAAGAACTACAAAGTATGTTTACATGTATGGATACCAATAGCATACGCATGTTGGTCTCTATGCAGTTATAAACAAAACCCAGTGAATTATTCAGATGAAATCCAGCTGAAGTGATGTGATTGAAACAAGTTTATGTTTACTTTATGACAATTTAGTTTTGCATTTGGTGATGGAAATACAACAAGTTAACTACTTTACCAACTGAGACCAAGAAATATTCCTGTTAATTGATGCAGTGACCGATACCCGAGGAAAAATTATAAAAAAAAGTTCTTTCTAAAAAACGTAATGTAATGGCAATTTCAACATAAGGCTGTTTCAATTATTCATTTACATATTTGTCTAGATATGTGGATTCCCCTTGATCATATAGCAAATCACTTTCATAGATAAACTGTATACACAATGTATGGATTACCCTTGATGATATAGCAGACCACTGACTTACATAGATAAACTGTATACACAATGTATGGATTACCCTTGATCATATAGCAGACCACTGACTTACATAGATAGATGTATGGATTCCCCTAGGTTTAATTGCATACTTCAGTACAACCGGCCGGCATATAGATATAGATCCAGGGTGTTAAGATGTCGGATGTTTGGTGGTCAGTAAGGTTAGCACAGGTTTATTAAAATCAGGATGTTTAGATGTTTGATGTTTTTGGACATCAGTAAGTTTAGCACGGGTTCGTGAAAGCTCAGGATGTTGACGATGTTGAGATATTGGATGTTCATTCATATAATAATATAAATAATTATATTATATTATATTATATTATATTATACTTTTAAACGACGAAACTGCATATACTTGATTTACCTTTGACAACTATGTTCCAATCGAAAACAAAAGGAAACAAGAAAAAAGTGAGCATGGCTCGCATACCCCCGCCATCTGCCATCCGTTAATTGAGAATAATAGATGTGAAGGGTACTATGTTTAAAAAACAGCTTCAAGCATCATAATAGTGTCCAAAATAATTTTGGGAACTGGCTGTGTTATTACAAAATTTCATTCACCCAGATGTAATATTTTTCAGGTAACTTAATTTTTTCCATTAGAGCATCACAACGGTAATTTGTACCAAGTTCAATTACAGATTCAAGGGCTTCATAACTCCGTAAAAAATAATAGTTCGGAACTGGACTGTGAACTCGATAAAAAGTATCATCTGGACTACTTCCATGTTAAATTTCATTCACCTAGATGTAATAGTTTCCGAGAAAACTTGTCCCCATTGGAGCATCACAGCGATTTTGGTACAAAGTTCAATTACGGATTCAAGGGCCATAACTGTGTAAAAAATAATATTTCGGAAGTGGTTTTCGAACTCGATAAAGAGTATGGTCATGCGTACTCACAACCAAAATTTCATTCACCTAGGTTGATCAGTATCCGAGAAAACTTGTCCCCATTGAACACAATAAAACTAAGTCCAAAAAGTGACGTTTCCATGGAAACGACAAAAAAAATATGAATCTCAGATAATTATAAATTGTCTGTGCGCGGTCGGAAGAACATGTTAACAACCGTACAAAGTTTGGTTGATGTACCTTTGACGGTTTTTGAGAAAATTGACCGGACGGACGGACGGCTATATACCCCCGCTTACTTCGTAGCGGGGGTATAATAACAGATTAATAACTGTATCAAAGTGTGACAAGATGGTTCAGCTGGTGTTAAGTTACTGTTAATCTTAACATGGTGGTTAAGTTGGTGTAACGTTACTGTTAATCCTGGTGTTGAGAGGATCACAGATCACAGAGGCTGATGTTACCTCAACAGGGAATGGGAAAGGCAGGGGCCATGGGCCATTTTGCACATTGGATGAAAAGATGGCCCATTAAAATTTGAAATTTTACTATTGCTTCAAAGGGGAATGGCCCATTTAAAATTCTGAAAATGACTAAGAGCCCTAAAAATGGCTCATTGTCAAAGGTGTCTTTCCCAATCCCTGCCTCAACTGCATTTTGACTCCAGACTTACGCAATATATGTTTGTAATCTGGTGTTGGATCTCAGCAGATCATGGCTGCATATACAAATTGAAGATCTGCATTTACACAGAAGTACCAGGTTGTCAACAACCCGACATCCGATTGGCCACTGATTTACAGAAGTACAGAATCAACTGGCTGAATTATTGTATAATTATTTATTTAGTAACATAGTCATAGATAATGCATATATTACATCGTTTAGTAAAATGTGCATACACGTTCACTGATAGAAGCATGCTTTATATCGAAGACACATATTACACATACACCTCGTCATAAATATCACACATCCCACTTTTGATCATTAAGTAAAACTGGATCTTCACCGTGGAAATCAACTGTTGAGATGGCCTCAATGAAAGTTCAGTTACAAAAGTGATAACACAAGACCGCATTTGGGCACTAATTGAAGGTTTAATTGTAGAAAACGAAAGTCCATTAAGATCAATTGAAAATAAGGTGAATTAGTACGGTTGATGAGGTCGTTACAATGAAACACAAGAAAATTCACATTACAGAAATGTTAAAGACGCTATCAAGGTCCATTAAGACTCAAATATCAATATAGTCACAAGTGACGATAAAAGGAATCAGCGCATATTTGATACATTTCCTATTAAGTACATCATATCAGCAGTCATTCTTGAAAGTTACACGAAGATCTGTAAATGCATTAAGCTACAGCAGCCTCTACCTGTCCTTCATGTAAAACGAAAGTAGGATTTACCCCCTTTGTTTACAGTACAAAATGAAAGTCGCAATTGATCAAAAGAAAATGCTTATAGCTCATGACATTGGTTATGGTAATTATCAAACTAATAATAGTGCATATTTATAAAGCGCACATATCCACGCTCGAAAGCATGCTCAAAGCGCTAAACATATAATGCTAATAAATAATGATAATAGTGATGCACATTTGAATGTGCTCACTTCACACAAACAGCAATAACAAATCAATGTGTACAATTGTTGCAATTGTGAAAGTCCTTATGAACCATAAAACTGAACAAAAAGATAGGCTTTTAGACTTGATTTGAATGATTCAAATGTTGGACATAGTTTCAGATTTTTGGGAAGAGAGTTCCACATGTTAGGAGCAAAATGCTCAAAACATCTCTGACCAAAGCACTTGAGGTTACACTTCGGCACTGTCAATAGATTCTGATGTTGTGATCTAAGCTCCCGTGTTGGGACATAGGCTGATATCAACTCTGAAATGTAGGCAGGCGATTGATCATGCAGAGATTTATGTAACTGATTAAGCTTTCAGCATTTAGAGTAATCATTTCCCATTCTAGTAATGTATTAAACATTATGTGAAAATATGAGCTTTCTAATGCTTGTATCTTCAGAGCTGAAGACTGTCAAAGGTGCATGGGGTCGGGTAATTTTGGAAAGTGTCTAAAATCAAAATGGCGGCGAAACCATGTGACCAACGATATCGTCATGGTTTACTTTTCTGCTCGCATTGTCAATGCGCATATTTTAAAAAAGGTTGCGAGTCTCTAGCTGCATTTGTCATTTTTTTCCCATGGTAAATTTCGAAGATTAGATTCGAACTGCACATTTAATGGCTGGAGCGATTGGCCCCAAAAGCGTAATTGTTCGATTCAAGGGCAAGGGCTATCAGCCTGTAAAATTTGGTTGCATTTGCTTAAGCCGTTTTTGCTAAAACGCGAGCCAAACTTTCTTGAAATAAAAATAATAAAACACGCCAATAACAATAAGGATTCAGCACTTTAGTGCTTGTTACGACGTAAATTGTAATAACGAGGTGAATTGTAATAATTGCAGCAAATCGTAATAAACCTGACGTAAATTGTAATTCCAACGTTAATTGTAATAAATTTTGACGTAAAATTTAAGACGCAAATTGTAATAACAATTTACGTAAATTGTAATAACCGTTACTCGCGGTAAAATGTTATAAATACTTACGTAAATTGTAATAACCGTAACGAATTATTAGATCCGGCGTCCGTAAACTTTTCACATTTTCGACTTCACCTCTAGAACCGCTGCACAGGCACTTGGAGATCGATGTTTATACATTTGGCCCTGACCCCGCTCACATAGAGACATAGCAGCCATTTTCCTAATAACCGTAAAAACGACTTCTCCTGCGAAACCACTTGGCACAGGAAGATCAAAGTTTCAGTTTAACATCTTAGACAATGAAGACTAAACCTTTAAAGAGACATGAAGTGTTAACAACATCTTCTCCGAAACCAACTGACATAGACGAATAGACGATTTCAGTATAACAACTTTATTACATACATTTGGTCCTAATGGCCTTTCGAATATGAGTATGGCGGGGTTTTCAAACTCAAACCTTCAATTTATCTACAGAAACTAATTAAAATTATTAATGCTGGGAAGCTCAATACCATCTTTGTTTGTTCACGAGTAAAATTTCATTGTTCTACTCACAACAATAAACATTTTAAAGGGTTTGGTGCAGTTTGAAGTTACAAACTGATGTTTTGAGTAATTCCAACATTTTATTTGTTATTAGAAATAACATGTTTGTGCCTTTAAATTACAATATGTGAGCCTTCGCTAAAAGAAAGTTAATTTCATTTAAATGAATTCAACTCCCCTCTAGCATTTGGTAAATTGGTACTATCAGAATTACAAGTTAATGGATTTAAATCATAAATTATCTTAGATTATAAATGATGCAAAAGGCTGTCCAGCTACAGAGCCAATGACTCTAGTTTCCACGCGAAAATATTAAAGGATGTTTTTTCGCGTTTTGTACTTTGTTCATGGACGGTAAAGGTTTGTATTGTATTGTTTAGAAATCGTTTGTTCTGTTTATAAATCAAGAGAACACACGTAACTGTTCAAAAAGACACAAACAAATTTCAAGATGCCAGTTCCAGTGGTATTTGACAAATATACTGTGTGTTCGCACTATTAGTATTCTTTCGGATAACTTAACATTACAATTTTACAGTTTAATCAATCAATAAGATTTACCGAAAACACTGTCGACTTTCGGAATACAACCTCTTGTGAAAGGTATAATATAATGTTTTGGTTTACTTGACCAAAGAAAACAAATTATCAAAGTAAATGTGACAAGACAACCCAAATATTAATTAAGGACCGCTATCTTTAAAAATGCACATGTCACGTCATTCTATGGAAATGTTAGGGTATAGAAGTCCTAATGACACACCGAGGACGAAAAGTTTGTATGTACTTTAAAAGCAAATATTGAGAGAAGTGTAAAAATGGTGAATTTTTAATTAAACACATTCTCTTCATAACTGTGCGTTATCAGGATGGCTTTCACACAATACGCAAACTTTGTTTATACAAAATAGACATTGAATAATTTTCAGAATTTGTTTCAAACAATTCTTATGTTTAATCGACAAACAGACCATATCGTTACATATTAGGACTAATTCGTGTTTTTTTATCTAAAAAACTCAATAGATCGAACAAACACCTTTTATAGTTTCTGAATTGTTTAAACTAAAAACAAAAAGTTTATTCTCAAAACTGATGCTAGTATCAAGAATCCCTATAAGTTCTCTCCCTTGTTCATTGTTATTCATAGAAACAAATAGCTGGAAAGTACATCTACTGAACTGATAGTTTTTTTTTAATGCAAGTAGTTTATATTCAAAGCTTTTGTTACTGTTTGGTACATTTTAATAGATGTATTTCTGCGAGATGCACGTGCGTCTGCGTTTGCAATGCCGTCATTGGGCCATATCAATTAGATTTCGAGCCCCAAACATGGGTAACAATACAACGAAGCACGAGCAGTACCGGGGAGTTGTCACAGAGGGAGCAAAATCAACGCACGTCACACGCACACATATATATACATATAAAATACTTCAGACGACACTTGCTGTAGATATCATTTCAATGATGAGTGGATGCGTCGCATTTCGACTTGTTTACAAGTCTTTTCAACAGTGTGGAGCATTTTCAACATTGCGAATCATTATATAGGTAGCTTCGGCGTTCTACGTTTGCGCGGATCGGCATATAATTTGCGCGGAAAAAAAGATGACGTTTGCGCTGAATGTTTTACTACATTTGCGCGGATTGTTTTACTTCATATGCGCGGAATATTTTACTTCGTTTAACAGAATTTAATCTGTTAACCCCTTTTCACCACTTGGAGGTGCAAGTGGGATTTTGAACATGATAAATGATAAATAAAATCGTTTCTATTCGTTTCTGGTCAGTTCCCGTCAAAGTGCTTCTTGTAAGTTGTCATGGGTGGGAGCTGAACACTTCTCATTTTGATGTATGTGTTTGATCACTTTGATTGATTGATAAGTAACAAGTGGTTACTGGTTAGCTTGATAAGCACACAATACACTGTTTACGAGGGATTAAAATTTGAGTCATTGCAGGTCTCACATCCTGGACCACAGTCAATGAATTGATCATTTGTTTCAATTGCATAATTGAAGTATTTTATTTTTAATTTTTTATATACATTTACTTCACGTGAGACCTTCCTCAATTTTTTCATATATATATATATATATATATATATATGGTAGCGTCCCATACTGCCTTCAGTCCCAATCTGCCTACAGCTTGTAACAACATGTTAAGGTCCGGTGATCAGGAAGTGAGGGTTATGTGCTGACCTGTTCTACCTCTAAAAACATGATTGTTTGTAATACTAAATAAACAGGTTAACTTTTTCTGTATGAGTGTGACTCTGTGTCGTGATGTTAGTAACTGGAAAATAGGTTGTTCCATTATGCTATGGGTAAAAAATCATTTCCCAAACTGCCTACGCTATTTTTTTGTAGGCAGAGTGGGGTGTAGGCAGATTGGGACGGTAGGCAGTATGAGACCTAACCATATATATATATCCCCTATCACAGCATCTCTGTCCCAAAACTTGTTGTCTAATGTCTCTACCGAGTAACCATATGAAATATATATGATATTAAAAGACACACATTATGTGACATAATAGTATATATGCATGCCTTTATGTATCATGAAAACATTATTACAATTTACGTAAGTATTTATTACACTTTACCGCAAGTAACTATTAATACAATTAACGTCAATTTTTATTACAATTAGCGTCTTACATTTTACGTCAAGATTTATTACAATTTACGTTGGTATTACAATTTACGTCAATTTTATTACAATTTGCTGCAATTATTACAATTCACGTCGTTATTACAATTTACGTCGTAACAGTGCTGAATCCTTAAATATAAAACTCAATATCTGGTGGAACCACCTCGCTCTCGGATAACATATTCCACATGCCGTCTCAGGTGGCCAGCAGACGGCTATTGCCTGTCGGGATATCTGTTGCCACCCATCAATCAAAGCATGGTTTAACTCCTGAACTTTACGTTCCAAAATTTCCCATAAATGTTCAAAAGGATTTAAATCTGGACTTCTGGCTGGCCACAGAAGTTTCTCAACGGCATTGTTTTTGGAGATGTTGAACAACGTGACAATTGTCAATTTAGAAAGAACACATGAACTGTCAAACTTAAAATACCCGTAACTCGTCCGTTATGAACACTATTCTATTAAATGAAATGTTCGTATTCAGGAATTTTTTTTGTCTCTCTGGTGAGGTTTCAAACAATATTCTACAAGATTTGGTTATAACGTAATGCATTTGCAAAACATCTTTTTATATTTTTAGAAATTGTAAGCTAAATTGTGGCCGGGAATGACTGTACGCGAGCGATTTTATAATTGATTCATAAAGACCTTAGTCCAATCTGGCTCCTCCGAAAAAATCATCAAATTCGACTGGTAGGTTTTTGAGTTAGGTCCCTTTGAAGTGTGCGCTTTTTTTCAAAATCACCAGATTTCAAATACACACTGTGCAAGAAGTATTGCGAATTTGCAAAATCCGTGAGGTCATTTTTGATAGCAATATATCAGCTACAATATCATGTAAAAAAAAATGAGCTTTCTAATGCTTGTATCTTCAGAGGAGAAGATTGTCAAAGGTGCATGAACATTTTGCCCATGTTAAGAATCGAAATTTAGAATCGAACTGGACCTTTTATGGCTGTTCCGATTTGGCCCAAAAGCGTAGTTTGAGGTGTTCGTATTAAGGGCTATCATTTTGCAAAGTTTGGCTGCATTAGCTCTTTTCGTTTTGCCGTAATCGTGACCCCATGGTCGTTGGAAGAATAATAAAACACGCCAATAACAATAAGGATTCAACACTAAACCTTAAATATAGTCACAAGTGACGATAAAAGGATTCAGCAACATATTTGATACATTTCCTATTAAATATATCATATCAACAGTCATTTCTAAAAGTTGCACGAAGATCTGCAAAGGCATAAAGCTACAGCAGCCACTACCTGTTATTCATGTAAAACGAAAGTAGGATTTACCCCCTTTGTTTACAGTACAAAATGAAAGTCACATTTAATCAAAAGAAAATGCTTATAGCTCTTTGGTTCTGTAAATTATCGAACTGATTAAGCTTTCCCCACTTAGAGTAATCATTTCCCATTCTGGTAATGTATTAAACTTTAGTGCTGAATCCTTAATAAAAACGACATTTGATCTTGTTCATGTTTAATATTATTTATTCGTCGAAATGATTGTGATGTATAGTATTATCACAATTGGGCGTTTAAAGAGACCTTCTTGAGAACGAGGGAAATGTTTAAAGTTCAAAAATAAAGTGAAAGAGAAATGTTCGTTAGAGAAGATTCTTGTAGGTTTGATGTGAGTTATCTATTGCAAAAGCTGCTCGTTCAGCCCTTAGATATTGAACTCCTCGTGGTTGTATTGCCGAATGTTCGTCATGAGTTACCTCCCCTCGTATGAAGAGTTTAACTTGCCTCCCTTAGTGCTCTACGTGACGTGAAGTTTCTTTACCGGGGCTGATCCTTGCACCTCCAGTTTGCACGAGTTTAGGGGTGCCGTACTCGGTTCTGGTTCGCTTAGTATCGGGCAGGAAGTTGAACCTCCGGATGACATTCTTGTACGGATCGCTGATTGACTGGAACTCAATCTGTGGTGATCCATGTCCGCAATGCTCACAAAGTCGGGCCTTGTAGCCGTTATACGTCTGGAGATGGCCAACGTAGTCAACAGAATTTGTTTTTGTCACTGGAATGATCTTGACAAAGGGCAGGGCAATGAAATACTTCTTCGCGGTCTCATAGGTCCCCTTCTTGTAGTAGTTCTTCACCAAGTGCTTGTTGTCCAGGTGCCAGTTGCCCTCCCGGAAGGACCTACGGTAGGATGGTTTTGGTACCTTGTAGTGAAAGCTCCTGTAGGTGCTGCCACGACTTGGCATCACTTGATCATACCCTCGCTTGTTAAGAGGATAATAGCTTCGGGGGTACTGTTGTGCACGCCCCTGCCACCCCCAGGGATATCCTTGGCTCCGTGGGTCCCGATTATACATTTCACCTTGAGATCCCATGTTTCCTTGCGAACCTTGGTCCTCGCGTGCAGACCATCCTTTGAATCCATTGTTTTGTTGCGAATGTTTGTCATGCCACTGTCCAGAAGACCATTCCTGAGATCCTGGGTTTCGTCGTTGTTCATTCCCAGACCATCCTTTGAATCCATTGTTTTGTTGCGACCCCTGGTCATACCAATCACCTTGAGATCCTTGGCTTTTCTGTTCTCGATCTTCATTCCGAGCCCAGCCCTTGAATCCTTGTGACCCCTTGTCATACCATGACATGTCTTGGGGCTGTGGTTGGTGCTGGTCGGCCCAAGCAGATCGCTTTCTTCGGAGGGGTGAGGAAGGGACCTCTTGGTCTAACCAGACTGAAATAAAAGAATACTTTGTAGAAAGAAAAACATAGGAAGTAAGCAATCGTAATGACGTATACTTGAATACTCTTTAATTTTTTATTATGAATGTTATTGAAAGAGATATATTACAAAATGAGCAGCAATTGAACGATTTCAATTTAGTTACATATTTATAATAATGCAATTAGGTAACGTGAAATCCTAATAAATTCTTCACTTATGCTTGATGAATAATTTTGCAATTTTACATTCTCTTTGTAGACTATTGTTGCAATTGTTAACACTTTTATTTGTGAGGAGAAGTCAGAATTTAATTTGTAAGGAGATACATTGTATTAAAGAATTTTATCTGTGAGGACAAGTCAGAACAGTTTTCAGGAGATCCAACTGTTAGGAATTGTAAGGTGATTCATCTGTGAGGAATTGTAAGGTGATTCATCTGTGAGGAATTGTAAGATGATTCATCTGTTAGGAATTGTAAGGCGATTAATCTGTGAGGAATTGTAAGGTGATTCATCTGTTAGGAATTGTAAGGTGATTCATCTGTGAGGAATTGTAAGGTGATTAATCTGTGAGGAATTGTAAGGTGATTCTTTTTTTTAGGAATTGTAAGGTGATTCATCTGTAAGGAATTGTAAGGTGATTCATCTGTTAGGAATTGTAAGGTGATTCATCTGTGAGGAATTGTAAGGTGATAAATCTGTGAGGAATTGAAAGGTGATTCATCTGTGAGGAATTGTAAGGTGATAAATCTGTGAGGAATTGAAAGGTGATTCATCTGTGAGGAATTGTAAGGTGATTCATCTGTGAGGAATTGTAAGGTGATTCATCTGTGAGGAATTGTAAGGTGATTCATCTGTGAGGAATTGTAAGGTGATTCATCTGTGAGGAATTGTAAGGTGATTAATCTGTGAGGAATTGTAAGGTGATTCAACTGTGAGGAATTGTAAGGTGATATATGATATCCTTGAGGAATTGTTATGATGTTCGTCTTTGAATAATTGTAAGGAGATTTCATTTATTTTCAGAATCAGATGTAAGAAATTACATCTGTAACTAGATTAAATGAATTTTATTTGTGAGCAAGTTTCCAATAAGAGTGAGAGAGTTATTGTTTAACGCCGCTTCGGCATTTCCAATAAGAAGATAACAAGAATCGAATTTCTTCAGTTAAGAAATTTCAAAATGGGGACAAATTAAAATACGCAGTTTAAGGTACACTGAGAAGAGAAGGGCCATACATATACCTATAACAGGTAACGTAAAACAAATTCATCGATTACCAAATTGCCGAATGAATAAAACTACACTGTACGACCATCTGTTTTGATCTGATCATCTCCAGCAAAGCCTAAACAAGTTTTCTCATACTGCTATTTTGATACGTGTTGTTAGCAAGTTTATGATAACTTTCGGTTTTTGTACAATGTTGAAAAATCATAAATAATGAGTAGCAAACAACGATTCCATTGCAGACTCGTCATTGAAACTGCTGATGTATGCTCCAGATCTGCCTACCCTCCTTTCAAATGAAGTGTAGATATATAGCAATTTTGGAGTATTTTGTGATTTTTAGGTGTACAACTCGATGAAGTTATGAAGTATGAAACTGTTAGTTCCAAAATATCATGCTCTGGTTTGACAAAAATAATCATTGTTTGACTTTGTTTACTGGGGTTAACTCTGGAACTAAGTTACAATTGAACTCTGTAACTCAATTACTCTATACAGATACAAATTTATGAAATGAACTTTTTATATTTCCAGAGAAGAGGTGTACAATTTGCAACATTGGTGTACAATCATATTTTAGGACTGTCAAGTGTACAAAATACTCCAAAAGTGTACAAGTAGGCAGCTCTGATGCTCCCTGAACTTCAATGTTTTAAAGATAGTTGCAATACGTTATTGGATGTGATAACCTGATTGGATTAACAAAATCCAAAGGGTTGGAATTAGATTGGCTTGTTAAAACTGAACATCGACTAAGTTCAACAAAAATAATATTTTATTTTATCTAAAAAAGTGCTCACAATTAGACATGGATAATTTCTGTATAAATTTCAATGTTTTCAATCCCTTTAGAATTTGTAAGCGTCAGAAAAGGCCAAAAAGGTAGACAATTTGGAACATAAATTCCTAGAAACTTAAAATAATAGAGTTAATATTTGTGAGTCCAGGAAATATTGTTTAAAAATTCATTTAATTGGACAAAAAGCTCGGTATTTTATTTGGAATATTGTTTTCGGATAACAATGTTATCAAAATCCTAAAGCTAAAAAAAATACAAGAAAAAGTGTAAACTTGGATGAATAAATCTACCTTTCAAAACTACATTTGAAACCTTGTGAATGGCTAATGAATGAGTTGACATTGTTCGGAAGTTTGACAAGTAATAATGCTTATGTTTTCAGCTCAGTTTTAAATCAACGTAGGTCAAGAAATGAAAAGTTCAACGTTATACAAGAATATACAAATATATGATATAGAATACTTACGCCAGCATTGCTCCAGCAACTCAAGAAAATCATAATCGGTGCAGGTCTTGTTTATCCTGCAGTTGTCTTCCGCAACATCACAATCTCTCGAAGAGCAGTCTTCAAAATCAAAAGCGCCAGCATGCACCAACAGTGCCAAAGAAATGGCCACGACAAGACCCAAGCTCTGCATAATGACAAACGGACTGTCCTCTGTTAAGTCTCGAGGTTCTTTTATACCCCACTCCTGGGAGTCGTGAAGTCGCTGTGCAGCCTACTTCTATATATACCTCCTGATCATTGTGTACCACTCATCATGTTACTTTCATGTATGAATAACCAATTAGAAGTTGTTTCAAATGTCACACTTCTTTGATAAACGTTGTTACATGGTTTGTTCGAGGGCAATTATGTCCTGTTATATTTACAGGCCTCATAATGTCATGATCTTTTCGGGCAACCTTTTAATTAAAACATCATTAAAAAAATTCTCCATTGGTTATAATTGTGTTAGTTTGATTTGAGAATCTCATCTTTTCAGGTAATATGAGATTGCCCATTGGATGGAAATGTGTTAATTTGAGTTGAAGATGTACAGGTTGCCTCCTCGACAAAGGTCAAGCGGCGTTCTTCAAAGAAGGGATGGACACCTGTGTCTTCTTGTTTCACCTGTTTAACACCCAGGGTGTGAAGTGCAAGCTCTCCTGATACTCCATGCTATATTGACAGGGATCGTCACATTTTTATTCGCTCAAAGATGTACATGTATGGAATCTTAAACAGGCTAAACTATCAAAAGTAAGGTTTGTTCATCGCGACGGATTGAGATGCTGTATTCAATCTTCGATAAATGTCTAAACGTTCCACAAGTTGGATGGTATAATATATGTAAGTAAACATGATCTACCTCCGAAAATATTATATTGAATAGGAATTCGAATTTCTAATAAATAAAATAATACAGAATTTGTTTCCTGAGTATAATATGAATTACATGGAGCCATTAGTACTGGAGCGATGTTTTCATTGCTTGAAACAAATACTGCTTAGTTCATATCATAATTATCCATCCCCGCGCGTTAATTCTCAAGGTCACAGCGGAACTTTGAGTTTGTCGACATGTTAAGCTTGTCAGGGGCATCAATATCACAAGAACTGGGTTTTTTTGTTTTCTCATCGTTATCTTACACCAGTGGTTCTTTTTAGGGAAAATTCAGGGACCAGTCGATTTTGCTGATCTTGAATATATTTTTTTCAATTTGGAAGTAATAATTTTCGGCGGGGGATCATGTCACCTTAGTGACAACTACTTCTTTATGTTCAAACTCGACACTTTAACTTGTTACTAAAAATATGGAACTCAAGATCGCAAACAATATACCGACCATCATCATCATCATATCCAGGGCCTATTTTTTCGAAACTGTCTTAGTGCTTACGACTATCTTAGCGCTAAGAGAGCTTTCATATGGGCCCAGAATATTTCATTAATCCAACCTCACTTCAAGCATCTTTTTCAAAATGACATTTGTATTTCTACAGCAGTGTATTTTTGGCTTTACCTAACATAAACACGGCGCAGGTTGTTCAAATACCCCCAGCCTCTTGACATAGGTATAACCTCGTCTACAGCAAAGAACTTAAAGTATGTACATAACAAATACACGTGTCACGCCTCTGTGTGATTGAACGATGCAGTATTTGCAAATAAGTGTTCAGTTCGAAAAGAATTATTGTTTTTATATATTGTATTACATTTGAACTTTACCTTGCGCAAGTTCACTTGGTTATGTCACATACAAAATGTGCCAAGTGACATTTTGCAAATAATGGCTTCAAACCTTATGTTATTTTCTGAAGACAAGACCTGGACCTACGGGGTTCGACAGCCGAACTACATTATGTATAAATGTATCTTATAATGATAATCTCCATACTCCATACTGTCATTTTAGATTATACCTTTGAATATTAATCATGTTATGTATATCTTTAGTATTTTTTACATTATTTTACATTTTATTTTTACATATTTCACATTTCTTAAATGTCATAAACTTAAGCAATGTGGAGTCCCTCGTTACCCTTCAGTTGACAGGAAGGTGGTATTCATTGATGGACAGTTGTGTCTTCATTTTGGTGGATTGATGGGGGATTACAGGGCTAGGAATTAACACTAGTCCTTCGGCCAGTAAAAATGACACCGGGCTAGTAAGTGTTAGCTTATTCTAGCCCTGTGCCCGACCTTTAAAAAATTCTGAATCATTATGAAATTCTTAAAGTATGAGTAGAGATTTTTGTTTTTATCAGCAATAATAGTATCAGATCTGAATGATTGAAGAAGGGAATATTTGCCTTTGTAGTTCAAACATAACAGTTTATAATTGTTAGATTACTAGGAGATAATGGCTATAGATACTTGTATTGGGCTAGTAGAAATCAAAACAACTAGCCCTGCAAGCTACCATATGTTTGAAGTCACTGGTCAGTAGTGAATGGGGTATTCCATTCATAAAGAATGTATGATTAACACTTGAGTATAATGGTTGTTAAGAAACTTGAATAAATAACAATCTTTAAACTAGGATTGACGCGTCAATACTTAGGTCTTCAAGACTTCTGCTTGACCTTGAACTCCATGTTGGACTCGCGATTATTCATCTGTTTCTCTGCTTTAAAATGAGCTATCAAACTTGTCTCTATCTTCAGTAGTTTTTTTACAAAAATTCCCCAAAGAAGGTACCCCTCTGAAAAAGGAAAAATCACATATTAATGGACCCCTACATTACATTTCTCACGATTAAGACAAAATGGTTAATATTTCCATACTAAGGTGTAACATAGAAAATGTTGTGCTTTAATTTTCACTTAAGAAGATGTAATCAGCATTTAGATTGCATACATAATTAATGCGTTATGCTGTTCTGAATATTCAAGAAAATACCCAAAAATACTTAAATTATGACCCCTAGGCATCGCTTGCTATGTTCGAGGCTTAACTATCAACTTTTTGATGAAAGCGGTCAACATAAAAGTTGTTCTTCTTGAAATTGTGCATACGTTGGTGTATGCAAAATTTCAATAGCGTAAGAAGTTAAGCAGTAATGATCCTTTAAACATGGCTGAAAATGGCGAGTTCTGAAAAATGGCAATCTTCTATGACTTGTCACACATAAACTATGACAGAAAAATGTTTGAAATTTATTTACCTTAATAAAGGACATCTCTACTCCAGGATGATATATTAAACATAATTGTATCTTCAGTGGTTTACAATGGAAAATTCTACAAAGAAAGTACCCCTCGAAAAGTCTCAAAATCCTAAAATTTTACATTTTTGGAAATACGTCCAAATTGTGTCGATACTATCAAATTTTACATGATAATGATATATTGTGGAATTGTTTAACTAGTTATATGGAAGAGATAGCAATAAGTAACTTTGACATAAGTTCATTTGTAACAGAGTTATGCCCCTTTGAACATATAGCCTAAAAACGCTCTTTTAAAAAAAGGTCCATATTCAAGGGCATATTCCTGAAATTCGAGGACGAAATTCAAAATTCGGAAAAGATCAAGTTGTTGTACATTCATTTAGCTTTCGGATGAGCTATCACACATAGTTGTATGTATTGCCGTGATTTAAGAGAAGATTTTTTAAGACGCGTACCCTCAAAACCGCGAAAGTTGACAAAATTTTCAGTTTTTCCGAAATAGCAAAAAATCTATTATTACGGCCGAGAACCGCTATAGGCCTGATCGATGGGGAATGTTGTTGCCCGCATTTTGGTGAAAGTTTTATGAAAATATCTTTATTTGTTTTTGAGCTATTAAGGTTTAAAGTTTTGACTTCAAGGGGAGATAACTCAAGATAGGAGACGAAAATCAAAATTCGGCCGACGTACAAGGCGAGTTTTTGTTACAGGCTATTATCCCTGAAAATTTCGTGCAAATCGGTTCAGCCGTTACTTCAGAATCCGTTTAACAAAAAACGTACAAATAATAAGAAAAAACCGGATAATAACAATAGGTCTTCCAGACATTCGTCTTGAAGACCTAAAAATGTATTTTGTCCGTAATATCAATGAAGATTTGGGATAATCCGTTGCCGACTTCATCGAAAATGTAACCATGACACTTGAATAAAGTCAGGGGCTACTTAATTTTAGTATGACAACTTGGAATATAGACCTATCAAATCTGGAATTAGGTAAAACTATCTCCTAATTAGGAGTTAGTATCTCCTAATTAGGAGTAAGTATCTCCTAATTAGGAGTTAGTATCACCTAATTAGGAGATAATAAATCATAATTACTATTTAATTAGGAGATACTAACTCCTAATGAGGACTTCGTTATTACCTAATTAGGACAAAGTGCTGCAAGACTCGCCGTTTCCCATGAGATCCCATGTTATTTCAGTGTAGCATGAATAATTTTAGTTATTCAATTTCAAATATTTTACTGAAAATTGACATGGAAACAGGAAATTTAGTATCTACTCCGCAACACGTACCAAATTTCTGATTTTGGATAGAATGTTATTGAACTAAACGATTACTGCGATATGTCCATTTTCCAGCCCTTTTAATACGTCTGCTTACATATTTAATGGTGGCAATGGGGAAGTGACGTTACTGTAAAAAAATACCCAGTCATTATTTTGCCGTTTTCCAAAACCATCATGCTAAAAATTAATGATTTTGAAAATTATACACAAAATAATAAGATGTTATAGATTACAAGTTTTCGTTCACTGTCACGATCATGAAAATGTTTACGCTGCACTAAAATTACTTGGGGCTTTTTGGGAAAACGTCGACACTTTAAATAAATTTTCTTAAAACAATTCTGATCCTATTCACATTTTTTTCAGATTCAGATTCGTTTATTCAGTATACATCCATGGCCTAAAGGCCTAAAGTACAAGTACAGTTTTACAATTGTATGAGAGATCACGTGGCAGTGACGTTTCTCAGAATGGTATACATGTTTTAAATAGTTTGCAAGGGAATAAATAACATCAGTAATTTTTTAATTTAACAGATTGGACATTATATGTTTATCTTTGACAGGTAATATTATAAAGGTTTAAGGATAGATACCTATTTCGCAGGTGTATATATTTTGTACACTCAAATAACTCATGGAATTCATCTTCGATATTTCCTGCATTACAATTTCTACAATGATATTCGCTAGTATCAAAGGAAACATTTCTTGCCTTACGTACAGAATTAATTCTGAAATCATGAAGACTAATTCTAAATTTACAAAGTGCCCTTTTCAATGATTTATCCTCAAAATGTAAAATATAAAATTCAGGGTCTAATCAAGATTTATGGGGAGAGTAGTGGTCTAAAAACCTAGAATTATTAATTGCCATAGACCATTCTTGGAAAAATATATCAAGAAGGCGTTGTTTAAAGGCAAACAAAAAACTAGTTTCATTTCCAACACCTTGAGTTATCCATACAAATGAAAAACCTGTCATGAAGAGCAACTGTCTAACCTCTGAAACCCAGTTAGTTTTTGAAAATTATTTCGATTCGAGTCGAGAGAAATACGTTGCCAACCTTTGCTCACTTCGTGCGCACATAGGGAAAACTGGTTGTTCATCTCTGTTGCGCAACATATTTGCGCTAAACTTCACCTGTGCCTAAACTTATTAAACGTTATAGCTGATGTTGGAGTTAGTGTAAATTATTATTTAATACTGTTGAAGTACTTTCAGTGCAGAAACATTTGAATCTGCTATTTTCTCTTGACGTATTTATTACTTAAAGTTTATATATTGACTATATATTTAGTCTTGACTATATCAATCAGTTTGAGTATCGCCTCCAAAAACAAAGGTAAAGTCCAGAATCAAGACACTAAAATATTGACTGCACAACCACATGTCCAGGGATAAATTTACCTGCGAGTCCTGCTTCATTTACTCACAAAATTTGAAAAGGACTCATAGAAATTTAAACTTTGAGTCCCTGAGATGCAAGGTTTTTATTCATACTAATAGGATTTCTATGGAGGGGACTCATTTTTTATTTTCTGGGACTCATAAAAGCTTGTGATAGTGAGTCCCTGTACTCTAAAAGTCATATTTGTAGGTTAATCATTGCATGTCATAAATTGTGTGTCGAATAAAAGCTCCACTGCAAAACCTGCAAGAAAGAGCACTGTGGACTGATTCCGACTGAATATCCATTTTCATTTGAAAATATAGATATGATTCAATAACATTTTTATAAGATTTTAGAACCAGTAAATGATAATTATTTAAATTGTGCATGCATATTTTCCCAGTGCTATCGTAACAGACACATGACGCCATAAGTTCATAACCTTAGATACATGTATTACGGCAATACACGTTTGTACTTTCTGTTTCGTCTGTGCTAACCAACTTATTAAAAAATATTATGATTGTTGGATCTGAATTTCCGTTGTATGATATAAGAAATATCTTCCAAGGACTAATAATAACCAATAACTATTCCAATTTCTATATTCGCTATATAATAGTCACGATTACGGGCCGAGGTGTCGTTTTTTATGTCTGTGAGACTGTGAGTTTATTAATTTCAAGAAAGGACGGTAATAAATGTTACATAACAATAGTGGTGTATGGGGTAATCCTTTCACAAAGAGTATATGATCAACACTTGAGCATAATGGTTGTTAAGAAATTTGAATAAATAACAATCTTCAAAAAAATTATTTTGTCCGTAATATCAATGAAGATTTTAAAATAATCCGTTGCCGACGTTCATCGAAAATGTAACCATGACACTTGAATAAAGTCAGGGGCTGCTTAATTTTAGTATGAAAACTTGGAATATAGGCCTATCAAATTTGGAATCAAATTTAAAATTTAAAACAATATTGACCAGGTAACTGTGGCTCGCTTCCTCTGTGCGGCACTGAACTTTCGGGCGACAGTATCCACTCCGCAACACGTACCAAATTTCTGATTTTTGATAGAACGTTATTAAACTAAACGAGTATTGAGATATGTCCATTTATCAGACGGCTGCTTACATATTAAATGGTGACAATGGGGAAGTGACGTTACTGTAAAAATACCCAGTCATTATTTTGCCGTTTTCCAAAACCATGCTAAAAATTAAATCGAAATTTATAAACATAATAATTAGATTACAAATTTTCGTTCACAGTCACTATCATGAAAATGTATATATGCTGCACTAAAATAACATGGGATCTTATGGGAAAACGGCGACACTTATATAATAAATTCATTTTCTTTAAACAATTCTGATCCTATTCACATTTATCAAATTTGTGAGGAATAATCTTGGTTACGGTCGAATGATATTTAATTCTCTATTGATTATCTAGGAAATGACAGTAATTTGATCAACGTAAATAAATATATAGGCCTACATAGTTGTGAAAACATCGATTGATATGGGAAACATTTTTATTTAATGTACACATGTATAGGTAAATCGGACGACATAAGTTAAATTGTCCTCAGAAAAATTAATTCTTAAAAAGTATGCATTTCAAGTGCAGATGATTTCAAATCAAGCTAAAAATTTTACATTGATCAATTCAGAACTTCCATAACTTCTATAACGGGTAGGCCTACGAGTTTGTAAATTATTAAATATTATATTGAAATAATTTCAAACTGTGATAGTGCAAGTTATCTATAGTTTACATGAATTTACCATGAGTTGACACAATTTAAGACAATCGGTTGAAACATATTTTTAAATGTCAAATAACGGTAGGCTATCATCTTGAATTTTTAATGTTTAGGCCTTATACTTATATCTTGATAACAACAAGTTCACTTCAGCATATTATCGTTCAATTTTATTTTTTAATAGGTTAATATACCGCGATATGAATTGAGTCCAACTAATAATTTTGATAGTTTTGGACAATTCTAATTTTTATAGGTGTTTTCATCCGACAGTGACAGTTGTAACTTGTAGTTCGATTGACAACGCACTATTGCAGTTCGTAATCACTAAAATTTAGAGCACCCAGAAGCAGTAAAACTGCACGAACTGGACATCAACGAGGTCACAAAGACATTTTCGTAGTAAATTTTTTTTATTTAGACGTTTTTATCACATATTTTGACCAAAACATATATCACGTAATGTAAAGGCTATAGGGGATTCTTAATATTGCCTCATGAATATTTATGAGGTATATGGAACCGCGTGCGCTAAATCGAAAACGAGGTTAAGGCCGCTTCCAAACCCGGAAGTACCATTCACATAGCATTGACAAATCGGTAGCTCTTCTAAATAACACTTATACTTATTAAAAATAATGATAAAATCACTGGGAAAACTTTCAAGATCGATGCATCTGTCGATTATCTTCAATTACCACCGCCCAGGATACTATTTTACATGCAAGGCGATGTTTTTCGAATAATTTACGGTAGGATTTCCTCGTTGTGTTTACCGTCATTTTGAACTGTAAATCTGTCAAACTCGTTGTTGCTTCAGTGCTCTAATTTGAACAAATACTAATGAAAATTTACACCCTACCCATGCATGCCAAGAAATCATTGTATATATAGTCACTGGGTGGGAAGACACTGTTCAAATCTTAGCCATCATTCGGCTAAACGGCCAGCTCTTGTGACATGCCTACGAACTGCAAAGGGGTCATTCAGTGCAACTCACTGTAAACGAACCAAATTCTTGTTTTTAAAAAAATGTTTTTTGGAGTGTAAATTGATTTAAATTGTTCATTTGGATATAGTTCAATTACGGTCCAATTAGTACAGGTTATTTGAAGTTGAAGCAGTAAAGTAGATATTATAATTCAATCAAATATATAATATATATATAATCTGTTCTAGTTTTAAACAATATTTTTTTGAGTAAGTCATTTGAATGTCTACATGAGCAAAATAATTTTAAACAATGAACATAGCGTTCTTATTTATATGTAAGAAATACATAAACATATTTAGCAATTAATTTATTATGGCTTTATTTAATTAATGGTTTGAGGAAAGTTATCAATGATCAGTCAGTAATGTTATCAATGTGATGAGGATTCTAATTTGTGAGCACATGTAGATATATATGTGAATAAGCTTTGAAAATTAAACAGATGTTTAAAAAAATATTTCATAAGAAAGGGATTTCTACCTACAAACATACTATTTATTTTATTTAAGAAGCTGACAACAGTACACAAAATAAATTAAATGAATGATGGAACCCTTTACAAAACAGGAAATAAATAGTTGAAAAACAGTTGTAGCTTATGATCTGTGGTAATTAATTTATTATGGTAATTTTGTAATTAAAATAAACATAACACAAAGGAGTGAGACTAATTCAAAAGTTAGGAGAGTAATTTTATATTCCTTGTACTTCAAAGTTGAAATTTTTTTTTTTAAATATTGCATGCAGTGTTGTTCCTAGGTGATCTGCTGAGGGGGTCATTTAGGCCATTTCTGAACAAGTGGGACCCTTTGCAATAGTCAAAGTATTCTACTTCTGCAAATTTTAAGGGACACCAAGTCAAAAAGGTGGGCAAATGTCCCCAGGACCCCCTCTAGGAACAACACTGGCATGCTTACTTTATATTACATGAATTTAATTTATTTACTGAATTCTATTCATTTCAAAATAAAGAAACAATCTCCCAGTGCTAATGTGATATTATACCCCATGTCATACATGGCATGAAGATTTGAATACCCTATGTAGAATGTACCCACCTACCTATTTGCAATCAGGGTCCCTTTTTTACTTTATGATTTATTCTAGAATAATAAATCAGAATAGAAAGCATTCAGTGGGATTGTGTATCTTTTAAAAGTTTTTAAAAAAATAATAAATAATATAAAAATAATATACATTTGAATAAATTTAAATTTTATTTGTATTTAAAAAAGAGATATAGATATATTTCTCAAACATGACCACCACCTCCTTGAGCATTATCTATCATTTATATATTGTGTATTGAAACATGCATATACATGTGCATTTCACATTACATTTCATTATTCAGGATGACATGTACTTGTTACTCTCAAACATTAACCCCAAATACAAACGAGTATTACATTTAATTTAAATTTCTTTTTTTTTGTTGGTTATTGTTTGGTGATGACTATATCTAAGTATATGGTTTAATATTTAATTAGTAATTAGCAAATAATTAATTTCCTTACATTAGTTTTGTCCTGCTTTTAATTTTACTCCCACTAAGAACTTGGTGGGCTTTTGCATCTCTGACACAAAAGATTAAATAATGTGCATTTCTACTTCTTATCATGTCCATGTATCATTTGTAGTTTAACCATACAAATACAAATATATTTCTCAAACCTGACCATCACCTCCTCAAGCACAATCTATCATGTATGCTTGAGTATTGAAACATCCATGTACCTTTCATAATATATTTCAATCATTTTCCAGTATGACATATACTTGTTACTTCCAAAACATTAACCTCAATTAATTTATTTTTCATTTCTATTTTGTTGGGTAATAACTATATCTACATGTATGTAAGTGGTTAAAATAATAATTTTCTTATTTAATGTTTGGCCTGCTTTAAATTTTGCATGAATAAATTATCAAATAGTACCTATAAATTATAAAGATCAACTTATGTTTAATTGTAGCTTATAACTCAAGTATTTTTTTTAAAAATTGTTTAAGATATTTCTGGTCATAAAAAATGATAGTTATGATTTAATGTGTCTGTGTAAATAATTTTAGTAGACTCTACTGATGGAAATGCATGGAAATGACTGAAAATATTATGATCATAGATTAATAAATATATATATTTCTAGTTTTATAATATATTAGTTCCTGATTTAAATGAATATTTATGATTTATTTGGATGTCTAATTTTCTTGAAAATATTCTGATCATTAGGTCGAAAAGAATTTAAATATATAGATCTAGTTGCACTTTGCTTTCAATTAATACTGTGTTCATTTAGGGGATGGAAGTGGGGCAGCACCTTCAAGAGGTTTAGTTACTGTCGTCGGTCATTGATCCACTAATTACAGGTTCCCAACTTAGGGATTATTATAAATTCAATGGAGGTTTATTTTGCCGAATGATTACGAAAAATGGACATTATTAGCCAAAAAAGAAATTCAAATCATCCCGTTTACGGGCCGATGACAAAACCAAAACTCTTGAACTTGCCACGAGTAAAACTATCCAAAACAACGTTGTTTGCCGCTAAACCTGAAACAATTACCATTACCATTTGTCATATTTTATTGTCAAAAACGCTTTTTTAAAAATCTTACATCGGTGAAATACGATATAAACAAACCTATTCATTCAGTTCCAGTCGAAAGAAACCGAAACACAAGCGGCACGCACTGCCGATCAACTTCCAAACGCAAGGCATAACTCTTGCCAGTCTGTATTACTGGCTGATTTAACCCTTGCTTTCTTGCAATTATTATTATTATTTCCCTAGCTTTCTTGTGTCGAGGCAGTGAATCGCTGCACTGGAAATGCATAGCGGGCCTGGATTTCTAAACACAGATTTCTTAAGGAAATACTGCAAGGCCTAAATCAGCCAGTAATGGAGACTGGCAAGAGTTATGCCTTGCATTGGGAAGTTGACTGCCGATATGCAGCCATTGCGCGAACCAGGAAATAAGAAGCGGCCTTAGCCTCGTTTTCGTTTCTAAAGGGGTACACCTACAGAATACCGGATACATCCAGCTCTATTGTAGTCACGTGACGTGTATATATCGTCCCATGAAAACCACGTTGTTCCAACGCCAGAAAACTTACTTTGGAGCACAGGTGAAGTTTAGCGCAAATATGTTGCGCAACAGAGATGAACGACCAGTTTTCCCTATGTGCGAACGAAGTGAGCAAAGGTTGGCAACGTATTTCTCTCGACTCGAATCGAAATAATTTTCAACTGTCAAAATTCATTGTCCCAAAAATTCAAACTCGACACCCATTTGAACACAGGGTCGTGCTCTCTTAATCCCAACCCCATATGTTACATTTACTCACGTAAAACATATACAATTAATTATTTTAAGCGCCCAGAGAGGCTTCTAAATTCGTTCTTCGGCACCATTCTCACTCGCAAACTTCCGCTATACGGAGCGAATGAATTACCAGGGGAGTTAACTCCTAATACTGTTAGTACGACACGACCTTTTTCACTCTAAATAGTTTATAGAGCAACCTAAAAAAATATATCTATATATCATAAAACAAATACTATATTGCACAATTATAATAAAATGGTTTTATTATCATATTTCTAGACAGTTATTAAAATTTCTAATGTGCATGACGAACACTGTTGCTTGAAATGTACCTTAAAGCTACAAGGCTATGTGGCTACAAAACCTATCTGAAGCTGACATCTAAGTGCTAAGAACCAACGATATTAATAAAAGATACAAGAATAAAAAATCAATCAAGTCGGAAAAGAACAAATCTAACATCAGCGATTGAATATCGAAATATTTTTTAAAAACTCCGAAATTACTCGGTGTCTACTGACGCTCAAATACCCAATCTATCGAAAAGTTGCACTGCTAATTACAGAGTTATTTCCCTTGGTTTTCAATATTTCGATAAACGTCTTATAAACTTCTAAAAAAATCCAAGAATACGACAAAACATCCCATAAATAAAGATTTAAAAGTTTAATGCAAAATGGGGTTATATTATAATTCTTCTTAATGTAAAATATTCCTTTTCATTCGCTCCGTATAGCGGAAGTTTGCGAGTGAGAATGGTGCCGAAGAACGAATTTAGAAGCCTCTCTGGGCGCTTAAAATAATTAATTGTATATGTTTTTATTGTTTTACGTGAGTAAATGTAACATATGGGGTTGGGATTAAGAGAGCACGACCCTGTGTTCAAATGGGTGTCGAGTTTGAATTTTTGGGACAATGAATTTTGACAGTTGAAAATTATTTCGATTCGAGTCGAGAGAAATACGTTGCCAACCTTTGCTCACTTCGTTCGCACATAGGGAAAACTGGTCGTTCATCTCTGTTGCGCAACATATTTGCGCTAAACTTCACCTGTGTTTGGAGCTACAGCCATTCTAAAGTTCTAATGTTCATAATATTTGTAATACTCATTGGAATTTAATAAAATTTTGTACGCATATGTAAAATTGCATCCATAATGTAAAACAATTGACAGATATTCGATAAAACACATACGTTTTCGTAAATAATCGTATTTCTTTTTGGACATAGAACATTTATCTCATTTTTCTCAAAATAAGTTTAGTTCCAGATTGTTCTAACTGGTATCTTTGTACACATGGAGGTTACAAAACATTTTATATATTCTGTTTGTAAAGAATTTCAAAACAAGGGATTTCAATATCAGTTTATCGATATCTGACCTGAAATAAGCGTATAAAGGAGGAAAATCGCCGTAAATTTTGAAGATACCATTAGTTCCAAACTGTTCTATGTCCATGTCACGTGATCAAAAAGCTTCTATTGGATTGGGTGATGATACATAGAACACTTTGGATGTGAGCAATTGTATGAAATATCTGGAGTTAGAACCACGAAAATACCTAGAAAACCAATTTCTAAGCTATATACTGCCATGAAACTTGCTGTTGAGATAGAATAAACCACCAGAAGTAGTCAGAACACCCTAACTAAATTTTGACAAAAATGGAGATAGCACAACATGGTTCTCATGGGACGATATAGAGAAGCACGCGCAAGCGGGCTTATCTCCGTTAGGAGCAATTTTAGAAGAAAATTAAGGTCATTTTCGTGTTTGTCATGAAAAGTTCAATTTTTAAACACGATTTTTAATAAAACCGTAAAACGTCAATCCATTCGTCTGCAATCAAGGGGAAATCCTGATGATTTCCCTTTTTTTTGATTGGTCAATTCATACAGCACGCGTCGAATGTTCCAAATAAGGGAGAAGCACATTTGGGATTTCACTCGCCTGAATCGGTATTTTGTTCTCAGTTGAAGTTCATTGTTGTTTATTCTCAATTAATGCTGCTGAATTGTTGTTTACAGAATATTATGATGTGTAAATGTTTGAAATTACGACTAATTAAATTTGATTTTGATTTTGTTTGCCTTGTACTCGGTGAACTGTAAACAGCTGATCGAATAGTTTTCGAACTCCTCGCAACACATGTGAGAAGGCAACGTCATCGCACCGAGAATCGCGGAAACGATTTGTGTTTTACCTTACGTTGTGACAAAACAAAAGTAAATAGATAGATCTACCCTAAATTGTCTACTACAACTACTCATCCACGATACTTATTCGATGGATGAAACTAACTATGGAACTACTCTCAACGACAGGCGACAGTCACAGTAGATAAATAGTTAAAATACAGCAGACAAAAAGTCACAAAATAATATACATGTACCGATAGGCCTACAGTAGGCGTCTTTCATTTTAATCATGCATGTAGAATATGACTCAATGAGTAAGCAACAAGATGTTTTCGACAAGATATGATTATGAGTAACATAAAAAGGCGTTTTTCTTGTATAAAAGAAAGAAATATCGTCACTTACCTCAAGCGAACGTAGTCCTGCGAATTGACCTTCAGCGCCATCATACATGGTGGTGAAAATGACGTCATCGTTGAATATGACGTCAGAGATTTTATTTTTTTTGGCGCGTACATTATGCAATCGACATTCAGAATGCTTCGCCTTGGACCGAATTTTTTTTTTTTAAGAGATAAACCTACTGTGTTTGAAAATCAGAGACTGGATTGATAGCGAGTATAACATGTCTCTGATTTTCAAACACAGTAGGTTTATCTACATTCTACCAAGACCGTTTTACCATGGGACTTTTTTTTGTCGGATGCTGACAGTGCGTACAACGGCAGTGCGCGAGCTCCAAATTACGTTCGAAATATCCATTGTAGTCAACAGCAGCGATTTCGTAAAAAAAATATTGTTATGTATGGTTTATAATCTTTATACCGATTACTAGGCGGTATAAAGACATTGTCAAATGAGTTTCAAAATACTGTGCATGCATGCATTTGTTATTTAGCAAAATAAGTGTACACTTTGTTTCATTCTTATTAAAGTCGTTTTAAAATCTAAAACGTTCAGTCTTTTAACGAACTAAAACTAAAAAAAAATACTTTGATATTATTATTAATTTAAGTTAAGAATTAATTATATTCTAATTTTCGTTCTGTAATCTAAACACTAAGTATTAATAACTAAATATATATTTACTTCCAGTCACATTAAATTATGAAACAACAATGTTAATTTGAATGACTCTCACCATACAACAATTTGATTTATACATAACGTTTTATACGTGGTTAAATTTCCGAATACAATAAACAGAGGAAAATGAGCTGACCTCAAAGACAGACAGAAGATTATCTCTAGTTTATTACGATCAAATACGTATTTCGAAAAGAGTTCATATAAACATGTCCATGCAGCTTTGCGACATCGCGTCACATGAAACGATTACCCAGCTAACAAATCTACGTTGTGATAACGTTGTCACAACGTCAGCTTTACGTTGCAATTACGTAAATCCTGACGTCGTCACAACGTCAGTTTGTAGACTCCCAAACAGGTTGCTACAACGTGTGTTTTCTACGTAATTACGACGTCGTGATGACGTTGTGGGGACGTTGTAAGGACGTATATTTTTACGTTGTCCTTACGTAGATATCTGACGTCGTCACAACGTCAGTTTGTAGACTCCCAAACAGGTTGCTACAACGTGTGTTTTCTTCGTAATTACGACGTTGTGATGACGTTGTGGGGACGTTGTAAGTACGTATATTTTACGTTGTCCTTACGTAGATTTCTGACGTCGCCACAACGTCATTTTGTAGACTTCCAGAATGGTTGCTACCACGTGTGTTTCGACGTTGTGATGACGTTGCGGGGGCGTTTATTTTTATGTTGTCCATCCGTAGAAGACCATCCAATTCAGAGGACATGCAAACAGTTTGAATTATAATATTTGAAACATAAACAGTTTGTCAACTCAGATTTTCATAAGCATTAAGACCCAGCTAACAAAATAACGTTGTGAGGACGTTGTCACAACGTTACGTTTACGTCCCGAAAACGTCAGCATATAACATCCCCCGTGTGGAGTCGAAATAACGTCCCAAAAACGTTATTTTGGACTTTCACAGGACCCAAAAATAACGTCCCGGCAACGTCCAAGTAAAACGTTTCCATAACGTTCCCGGAGCGTCCCCTGTGTGGAGTCGAAATAACGTCCACACAACGTTATTTTGGACTTTCACAGGACCGAAAAATAACGTTCTCACAACGTCCCAGTATTAAACAGTCCCTACACAAGGTTATCTTATTGAAGGTTTCGACATTTGACCAAATTACACATATGAAGCACAATTGTGTTTGACTGCATATATATACCTTATTTACTGTAATATACGCCGCTCTCTAAAGAATGCCGGGTGTTTAATGATAGTGAAATAACGTTATCCCTTAAAAAGCAATTGAATTTTGTAACAGAGCTAGGCTTCGGAGTAAAGGTGCGATTGATAAAAAGGAAGGTTGTCTATAACAGCAAATATGGTATATTATATTTCTGGCCAGCTGTACCAATTACGGGATAGTTATCAACCAAAATTGAACAATACAAAAATAGACAGTGACAGTTTCGATAAAATTTTATTCACCTGTAAAAAGATAATACAAGCAAAAACGAGATTGTTCATGTCTTCAATGCACATGTATCTTCATTTCATCAGCGTAGCGCTGCAGCATTCTGTAAAAGAAAATAAAAATAAGTTTTAAAGAGAAAAAACATTAAAACAATATTGTCTATATTATAAACTCCGCATGAAATGCTCTACTATTGAATTATTATACAAAGGTTGTTTATGTAATATATGTAATGTGACAATCTCATTAAAATCAATCTCTAATTCGTTTCTAAGGCTAGACCTACAGACTGTATTTGGGTTGTCACACATCCAAGAGCTGACGGAATCCCGTAGAGCCCCGTGTTCGCCGGAAGTTGTTACTTTCCCTTTGGAAATGCATGCTTTTAGGTTTCTGAAAGCGAACACGGGGCACAACTGGATTTCGTGTCTTGGATGAGTGACAAGCTAAAATTTTAAAGCTGACGCCTCGCCCAACCCTCTCAAACTCGTACATTTCTATCCCGATAATGTACTGCTACTTGTCCTGTATCTATTACATAAACATTTGCAAGCGAGAATGTATCAAATAAAAAACATATTAGAACTGTTGTACATGATCTTAAGAATTGAAGGTAATCTCCATCGATACGAGTTATACTGCTGACAGTTCTTAGTGTAGGCATATGTATACAGGTGGTCATGTTATTACGTACATGTGACGTAATTCCCATAGACTTACGTGTTAATAAGCTGTTGCAAGAATAATTTTCATGAATTAAATAACATTCCCTTTGCTGTCATATTTTGTGGACAGATTGGTACATAATTACCTTTTATTAATCAGTTGATTAGTTTTCGAATGGCACTTCTTTAAATCATATGTACAACCTGTGATTTCAAGGTCCCATTGTCGGCCATGTTAAATCTAATCGGCATGTTGTATATATGTTGTTTGATAAGAGGTAGGTTTCTTAATAATTGTCAGAAATTATTATGGACATAATGTAATGATAAATTATGTAATTATGTAAATTATGAGATTATTTTTTGGTAAAGATTTCATAATTAATCGACAAACAATAGATTCATGAAAAAATATTTTTTAACAGCTAATTAATACGTCTATATCTATGGGAATTACGTTACAAGTAACATGTAGTAATAATAGATCCTCGGTTACCCAGGGTTTTACATGCTCCGTTACTCTCCACTATCCTCGGTTACCCAGGGTTTTATATGGAGCATATATAAAACCCTGGGTAACCGAGGATGGTAATAATATGGCCACCCGCTGTATATATAGATAAGTGTATTTTGTCAAGAATGTACAGTACCTGGCCAAAAGTGAGTCATCAAAACTGAAATTCCCATATATACTTTCATGTCAATTAACCGTTGTGAGAATAATTTACAATACATTGGTTAATTATTGGCTGATTCCTGAATTGTTTTCAAAAGGTATCTATCTACAAGTTGAGAAATCATCTCTGTTGCATAACCATAATTTCCATTTCATATTCGGATGACAATTTAACGCTATTTAAACAAAAACGTCAGAACATGGCAGTCTATGAAGCAGCGGTATGACAAGCTGTACATGTGTCGCTTTATCAGTTGTCATTCAAAGACTATAAGCAACTGGGTAATTAAGTTTGTATAGCAGATATGATCTCCTTGATGTGTGCAATACGTAAAATAAAAAGGACTTCTTCTCAATTTAAATTATCCTTCCAATGGTTAAGTACTTAAGTCTATGGGATTTCAGCTTTGATGACTCTGTTTGGGCCAGGTACTGTAGAGTGGTGTATGAAACTAAATATTGTTATTGCTAAAAGTCTATACAGTAGTGACATACCAGTTATGTTCGTACCTCGCCTTTATCAGAGTTAATATATTTAGTGTAGCATAAATACAAGTGTTTAAAATATATTTTTTCGTCTCATCCGGTTAAATAGACTCCAGGAAATTTAGTTTAAATCAACTTGTCTATTTAAAAATCAGTTGCGAATATATCCGACACGGCACTGTTGATCAAATGCAAAAATCCATATGCATTTACAAATATTTCTTGAAAGCAATTGCATTTTCAAATATATACGAATGACAAGGAATTAAAGACACAGGCAAATTCCTGTACGCACAAGTTAATTCTGCTTAATTCTATGTTGGTCTCAATTAGGCTTCTGTACAGTACACTATTTTCACCCGATATGTGACGTTGTTCATGAACACATTTTGTAAATTTAATAAAATATACATGCCATAAGTTAACGGACGGTGGCGTGATTTTCATAGACTGGCATGTTAATTTAGTCCAGGATAAATAATTTTCATAGATGCAATTTTTGTCCGATTAAATTCACATTTATCGAGGTTGTGAGGAATCACTTAGGCTACAACCTCGTAATTTATGTTTAATTTCCCGTTTTCTATCCAGGGAATTACAGTAATTTCAACAACATATAATATTCAAAATTGTGAAAAATTAACATGGCGATCTATGGGGAAACGTTTTTATTTAATGTACATATGCAGGTGAATCGGATGAATATATGTGAAATTATAGTCAGAAAATGTAATTTATTAATTTTATATTATGTACTTCTAGTTGAAATGATTTCAAATAAAGCTGTGAAATGTGAGATTGATACAACGAGAACTTATTTTATGAAAATTATTTATCCTTGACTAAATTAACATGTAAGTCTATGGAAAAACGTCACTGTCCGTTAACTTATTGAACGGCACTGTTGAATACAGTGAAGCTATCAGCATATGAAATCAAGGGTCATTACTCCAGTTACTTTTACGCATTGCAACAATCAAAATAAACAACGGAACTGAACAAAGCTTGCACCCAGTGAACTTACAAACAGCTGATCGAACTATTTGGAACTCAATGCAACACTTGTGACGGAAGACACGTCATCAAGCATGTTATGCTATGCCGTAACCCTGTAAAGAGTTCGGCTGTGTTTCTGAAACCGGGCGTGACAGTAAAACTTGGCCAGTGGCATGCCTAAAATGTTCGTCTATTGTTCAATCAATGTAATCACACTAAGCAGATATATTCAACTAACAGAGTAGATGCACATTTCATCATAATTATCGTAAATACAGTAGAGCCGTGATGCATAATATATAATATTATTCAGCACACGCTATGCAATGTGCGAGGACTGTCTTGCAGACGTTTGGGTTGATCAACTGTCTAGATGTTTTTTGACACATATCACAGAGTATTTGGTCGTCTGTGTATAATGTTAATATTGAATAGTGTTTATATGTAGATAGATTACTTTACTTACTTGTTGTAATAAAGAGGCGCGCCACGGCCAGTGAAGATAACACGCCATAAAATATTCCCGTCGACGTCAAACATGGCGGCGAAAGTACGCGATAGTGACGTCATCGTGGCATATGACGTCATAGACATTTTCGTTGGCGCGAAAACGTATGCCGCTTTTTGAATGCAAAACATTTTAGTAATATTTGGTACCACAATAAAATTGAAAAACATGTATTAACATTTTTTAAAAATTCAGTTATATTGCTTATACAAAATCGTGACTAAATAAATATTGCTTAAAATATATGATTGGATTTTGACATTAAATTAACATCACACGAGTCGACGCCATAAAGTGTTCAAAATTTATTTCACTTATAATCATTAGGGTATTTATATACTAAATCAAGTATAACGATTGATTAAAAAATATAACAGGATGTAATCAATGTAGGTTGTAGTCAAACGTCCCCACAACGTTGTGAGGACGTTATGCATCTAACTTGTTGGACGTCATATGTAACATTGTCAAAATGTTGCAAAATAACGTTCTGAGAACTTTTTAGGCCTACAATTCATTTAATTTCAATACTGAAAAAACAACAATGACATGAATTTAGGTAATATAATTTCAGACTTCGAACAAGTATTTAAAAAAGTATAAACACACAGAAACATAGAACAAGCTGTAAAATAATGAATATGTTAGATAAATACGAATCCAAAATACAAAAGGAGAAGCATTTATATAGGCTTTATTAGCCTGTTTGCTAATCCTTTTTCCATGTATATTGTACTTTTCGTTTTGTATATCATTAACATAATATATGGAAATAAAATATTGTTTAAATCAAATACTAAATAATGTTTTACAAGATTATAAACAAACATTCAAACATACAACTTTATAAGAAACACATACACGAAATACACCCATATTTAATCATTTCTGGGAAGTTAATTACAAATTCGGTTTAAAATTGTGACTAAAAAAGCAAAAATTTGGAGAATAATGAAAGTATAACATTTATAAATACTGTGAAACTCGTTTGGTCGTGCAGCACATAATATAAGAAAAATGATATATAAAATGTTGCAAATCTGAAACATCGGGAATGAAATCAGAACGACTATAACAGTCTCAAAACATTATTTCAGGATATTACGCAAATAGAATGTATGTTCTTAATTTTACCATGTCAATCGTTAAGTACAATATATATACAACATGAAACAGTGAGGCCTACACTTTGAAAATATATTGAAAAGAAACCCATTTTGTTCGTTTTATATATAATATTCTGAGATAAGAACGTTATTATATATACAGGTTTATCCAGTATAAAAACCAAAGGACCATGTACAATTATACAAAATTCATTTTGATGAAATTAACAGATTATAGGTGCAATAACTGAAACATCATAACTTTTGTTTCCAGGCTTTATGTGATATGTGCATACAATTTACATTAGTGAACAGAGTAACATATAAGCTTCTTCTTAAATGTGAAAAAACATGAAAATGATTGATATTTCCATCTTGCAACATCGTAGCTAGAGTTGTTTTAGTTTTACATTTCAAGTCTAACATATATTTACTTCTTTATTCGTCATACATAAACATAAAATGTAATTCATCTTCTAAAACATTTATACAGAAAGGGCAAAATCGTTATTCTCTAGGGATATTATTTCTTCTTCCGATGTTTTACATTATTTTCAGTTCACCTATTCTTAAAAGTATTAAAAATCGTACCCTGTCTTTATTACTTAAATATGACAAATATGATTCCATTTTAAAAGATGTTTTCACAGACGAATAGAAATCTAACAAAGAATGCGCATTTAAAGTGGACATGATATTTTCAGCATTACAATCAATAACTCTTTGAGAGAATTGTTTTATAACTAAGTCAGCAATGATGATGTTTTGAAACTCCCATGAGTAACTAAAACCATATGTACAAATTAGATTTTTAATATTGCATATCCATGACCAACGATCATTTTCGACAAGTCTTTTCAACAAAAGGTAACATTGTTTGCACTAGAATTGTACCCATCTTAAACTTATTTTACAGATTGACGCCCACATTCAGCTGAAACAGCTGCATTTGTTGCTTTAAAACCAACAGCATTTTACTACGTTATAACGACGTTGTAAGGTTTGGCTCAACGTTACATTACTACGCGTTTATGACGTGGTAAGTACGTCAACTAAAACGTCGTCACAACGTTGAACAATTACGTTAAGGTTTACGTAATGAAAACGTCGCAGCGACGTCGAGAAATCACATTACCAGCATGTAAATATATTTACCCGACCTAAGGACGTAAGGCACAACGTAACATTACTGCGTTTTAATGACGTGATAAGTACGTTAACTACAACGTTGTCACAACGTTGAGAAATTACGTTAGGATTTACGTAATTACTACGTCGTAGCAACGTCCAGAAATCACATTACCAGAAAAACAACATTTAACGACTGTTTGGTCTTTACTTTCTGTTTATACTGATATATTTATGTATTTAAAGAACGACTGTGAATAGATGTTTGATATGTTTTACTTACTTTTATCATTTTGTATTCTGAATGAAGTACGTGTTTATGACGTTGTAAGGACGTAAGGCACAACGTAACATTACTGCGTTTTAATGACGTGATAAGTACGTTAACTACAACGTTGTCACAACGTTGAAAAATTACGTTAGGACTTACGTAATTACTACGTCGTAGCAACGTCCAGAAATCACATTACCAGAAAAACAACATTTAACGACTGTTTGGTCTTTACTTTCTGTTTATACTGATATATTTATGTATTTAAAGAACGACTGTGAATAGATGTTTGATATGTTTTACTTACTTTTATCATTTTGTATTCTGAATGAAGTACGTGTTTATGACGTTGTAAAGACGTAAGGCACAACGTAAAATTACTGCGTTTTAATGACGTGATAAGTACGTTAACTACAACGTTGTCACAATGTTGAGAAATTACGTTAGGGCTTACGTAATTACTACGTCGTAGCAACGTCCAGAAATCACATTACCAGAAAACAATATTTAACGACTGTTTGGTCTTTACTAACTGTTTATACTGATATGTGTGTGTATTTAAAGAACGACTGTGAATAGATATTAGATAATTTTATCATTTTATACTCTGAATGAAGTACGTATTTATGACGTTGTAAGGACGTACGGCTCAACGTCACATAATTACGTTTTAGTGACGTGATAAGTACGTAATCTACAACGTAGTCACAACGTTGGGAATTTACGTTAGGTTTTACGTACTATAAACGTCGCAGCAACGTCAAGAAATTACGTTACCAAAATACGACCTTCCCACAACGTCAGGATTACGTTGTGTGTTAGCTGGGTACGTAGGAAATCACACAAACAGTGACGTCATTGAACCTGTCAATCAAAAGTAGGAGGAGTTGTAGAACCTATGATGATAAATCTTAGTGATTAAAGAAGGGGCTCGCTCCGCTACTTCTTAATCACTATGATTTCTCTTCATAGGTTCTGTTCTATGTCTTATATATGAGTCATTTTTTTTTAAATGTGTAAATTTCAAGGCGAGAAATTCCAAATATCATTTATTCTTACTTCTGAAGTTTTTTTTGTAAAAAATAACTTAATACATCTTCAAGTTGACAAATGTGAAATATGCAGGCTTAATCTTGCTTTATTAATGTTCAATTAACGATTAAAGTGATAATTGGTTGTAATCATGTCTGTTCTGTTACCAATTTTCTAAGACGTTTTTTTTAAATTAAAAAATATCATTTTATTTACTAGTCAAGTATGTATAGTGAAAAATGCATATATTTTTGGGTAGCTTCAAAACAGGAAAACCCTCACAAAATATCTCATTAAATAGTTTAACAGTACATGAACTCAGCAAAAACATAAACAGATGCACTGTAAAAATTTAGGATGTAAACATAATACTAAGCGCGTATCTTGTCCTGTTTTTTTACACGTTTAGACCCCTAAACACGTTTAGCTACATGAATGTGTTTAGGAATGTGTTTAGCAACTAATCACGTTTGTCTGTTGTCAAAATGAATTTTTGATATTCTATCCTGTCGTAATATTGATTAATATGTTTTTTAGTGTTTCCTTAAAGTACAGATTTAAAACGCTATGAAGAGATCAAGGATTTAGATATCAAAATCATTGGAAGAGATGAAAGATCGTGTATGAGTGACCTACATTCATGTTTCGGCGATGGCTGAAAAGGGAGATATTCAAAACATAACACAATATAACAACTGTCATAATAACCAAAATTGGTAATTTAATTGAAATACCAACACAAATCCTCGTCAAATATTTGTATTTATGTCAGTCTTGAACTCTTCATGAAAACTCAAACGTATTCTTCGGTAGTCAACTGTACAGTAAACAGCTAAGCAGGGAATTCCCTGATGATCTGTCAATCGCTGATTGGTCAAGTTTTCAGGGATGCCCGTTCTGATTGGCTGATGGATAAATAAGCGTGTGTGATTATCAGATAAAGATAAACAGCCAACACTCGCAATATCTAGACATTTTTAAAGACTTGTGTGGTTTCTAAAAGAGTTTTGAGTGAATCTAAAAGAAGTATATGACCTTAAAGATTGATAATCTCAAACATTCAGGTCAGAAAAAGCACTCGTCCTACAGTACGCATTCTCTTCCCACAGAGGTTAGTCCCTACAGTTTTCCGGTTCTACCCTCTGTTACATTACGCTTGAAATTGAGAGCAGAACCTAAGTCCCCTAGCGGTGGAAAGAGACATCTCATACCGTATCCCTGGTTCTTAACCAATGAAAACTATTCTTTATCTGGCCATGTCGACAGGGTAACTTCATAGATCGAGGCATTTAACTCTGAAGGGTCTTGCTCATTAGCATATGTCATTTGAATATGTCTGATGTTAATAACGCAAATGAACTGTTTTGGTATTTAGCAGCTCCGACTAAGTCGGAGCTGCTATCAGTTTTTGTGCAGTTTCCATCGCCGCCGCCGCCGCCGCGTTTTGTATTGGCTATAACTTTTTTCCTTATTAGGTTTTGATAACACATATACATAACTTCTTACTTATACCCCTGGGGAATTTTTTTGACATGTTCACATTCAAGGTCAAAGGTCAAGGTCGCGAGTTCTGAAATCGCTAAAAAAAATCCTTGTAAACACCATAACTTGAAAAATATTTGTGCTATCAGGCTCTTCTTTGGTGTATATCAACTATGGAGAAAGACCCAGATTTTAAAAGGTTTTCGCTAACATCCGTGAAAGGTCAAGGTCACAGCGAGGGCACGACTTAAGCATGCTTTTGCGAAAATGTCTTATTTCAACTATTAACAAACTGAATCATTACATGATTGTTATACACAATGACAAGTGATCACTGATTGTGTGACCTTGAATTTTAAAGGTCAAGGTCACGAGATAGGGTCATGGTCACCAGTTCTGAAATCACTAAATAACTTATTTCCAAGGAGGTATCAACACCTCATATACATAACTTCTTACTTATGCCCCTGGGGAATTATTTTGACATATTCATATTCAAGGTCAAAGGTCAAGGTCACAAGTTCTGAAATTGCTAAAACAATCCTTGTAAACACGATAACTTGAAAAATATTTGTGTTATCAGGCTCTTTTTTGGTATATCTCAACTATGGAGAAAGGCCAAAATTTGAAAAGGTTTTCGCTAACATCCGTCAAAGGTCAAGGTCATAGCGAGGTCACAACTTAGGCATGCTTTTGCGAAAATGTCTTATTTCAACTATTAACACTTTGAATCATTACATGATTGTGATACACAATGAAAAGTGATCACTGATTGTGTGACCTTGAATTTTAAAGGTCAAGGTCACGAGATATGGTCATGCTGACTGACTGACTGACTGACTGGTCACTAAGCAACTTTTGTCCATGAAGATATTAACACCTCAGGTTAATTTCTTTCTTATACACCTGGTGAATGATTTTGACATGTTCACATTCAAGGTCAAAGGTCAAGGTCATGAGTTCTGAAATCACTACAACAATCCTTGTAAACATGATAACTTCAAACTTTTTTTGTGCTATTAGGTTCTTATTTCGTATATATGAACTATGGAGATAGACCAAGATTTGAAAACGTTTTCGCTCAAATCTGTCAAAGGTCAAGGTCACAGTGAGGTCGAAACATAAGCATGCTTTTGTTAATATGTCATATTTTAACTATGAACACTTTGAGTCATTGCATGATTATTATACGCGATGCAAAGTGATCATTGATGGTGTGACGTTGCAGGTCAAAGTTCAAGGTCATGAGATATTTGTTAAGGCCACGTTAATCCTTTGATCCAATTTTGAAATCAGAAATAGGTTTTAAGAAGATACTTGTGAAAAGTGACCCCAATTCCCATTTTATTGATGCTGACGAGAAGGCGGAGAAGTTTCGGGGCTGCTCTGCTTTTGCAGTGTCCTGCAAACGGTCATCTAGTTGACAATAGACTTCATTGTACATTGAAATAGAAAGATGCGTGGCGTGCGTTGATATATGTCAGTCAGCATCGAGCCTCATGACTTACAGTATAGGCGGAAGCCCTTGCTATCTGCAATTTACTACACCTTGAAGGGGCTGCAGCACTTGTTTGCAAATTTAATATTTTTCAAATTTCCCATTTATTATGATAGTTTATGTCATTTATATTTATTTTAAAGGGTAAAACATCTTATTACACAAACCAATTATCCAGAGTGGCAAATAACGGTGTTGCGTATAAAGCAAAAATTGCATGGCTGTCATTTCATTGTGAACACTTTTTATCATTTCGGATGATAAAAACAATTTCCATGAATTTACCTAACCATGTACACTCATTTTTTAACTTGATTTTACGAAGGGAGGAGGGTGTTTTACTATTGGTGACATTACTTTTCAAATACATTTCATCGACTTATTTGAGCGAAAAACGTGTCACTGCCAAATTAACATATTTCTTGTTATTGGATCTGTCATTTGTTGAAATATTTTGAACCATGCTGTTTCTTCTTGTACATAAAGTGGGAAGTGCCTCTCTGCCAATAACTTCTTACTATAGAACAGAACATTTCAAAAACAAATTTTCGGGTTCTACTCTCTCACAATGCAGATTTATTTCGTATAAATTAAAGGCACTGTAGCACGTTTTTTCGTCAGTCTGATTAAAACCGACGGTATTCTGCGGGGGAAAAATGTGCAAAATAGTGCATCTACCGGGATACGAACTCATATCGTTCGGAGGTTTCCCCGCCAAACCGTCTGGTAACAGCCCGTAGACTCCCATGTTCTGTTGCAATTCAGTTAACCAATCACAAGACGTCCAACAAAAGCTTTCGGTGCGAGAAGCTAGGGGCAGATAACTCCAAACAGCTATCTTTTTGTCTGTTCCGAATGCTTTCTCAACAGCGACCGTTTAAAAACTATGATGTGATTGGTCAGCTATTCGACTGGGCTTCATCTGCGCTAAACTGGTACTGAACACACGCCTATACAGGTGTTCTCGGACCTTGTGGCGAGGAATCTACATAACCTGTTCGTAATCCGGTAGATATATTATTTTGCAAATTTTATTCCTCGGAACAAGGTCGATTATTGTTGACTGTTATTAAAGTTTATACAATATATTGGTAAGTTAGAGGGTAAAACATCTTAAAACACGAACCGATAAGCCGTATATTATAGAAAACTTTCAACCTTTCAATCCTCAGTGTGGGAGGTAGATGTGTAGGTCTCATGAGATTGTGAGAGTTCAGCTAGATGGTTGCATTGACCACTGTATCATTGTACCATATTTAAAACTCTAATCTGAGTGTTTAGGTATTGCTTAGGTATAGGTCAGATTACTTGAACTATCTTCGTGCGGCCATTCTAATGTGAACACATGAAATGGCCGCTCGATGGAAAATGGACTCACGTGGCTCAACCGAACCATTGTACATTCGTTTTAGAACTATTTTTTTTATGGATTCAGGAGTATTATCTAGCCTTTGGTAACAAAAACGTATACCTTTGTGAGAGCATTTGATATCAGTAAGAAAAACGTGCTACAGCGCCTTTAATATTTTATAGATTATAATATATACCGTCACAGGTCAGTAGCCATAACTATACTCTGTAAGCAACTGAGAGTTACTTCGGTATGTAAAAGTTCTTGGTCAAACTTATATAACAGACATAATATTTAATTGGTTTTGTCAAATACCAGGTCTATCACATCTTGGGACATATGTAAAGTTGATATTTCACCAATGGCGCAATGTAAACGACAAGACACAAGAAAGTACACACTTCTGTTGGTTTTATCATATGTATGGTTTTCAATTGCAAATATCTCAAGTTTTCGACATCATACTCTTAAACTGCATACAGCAGACGTTTATTCAGCAGTCAGAGAATAATTCTAAAAAAAAATTAAAATTAGAAATTGAATTTTAAATTATAAAATTCTTCAAAAATTATTTTCGATAAAGCACAACTGTTCATCGAAATATAAGACATATGCTATGTGAAAATTAATAAATGTAAATGATATTTACAACATTTGAAACATGGTTGGGGTTATGTTAATGTAAATTTGATTTCTTACCCCTCTCTTCATTAAATAAAGATGGTTTTTTTTTTTTTTAATTAACCATAGTCACCAATTACTTCATTCAAACTACTGCAGATAAGTATTATTGTATCGTGTCATTGTCAAATGCATTTGATTTCTTTTATAATATTAATATAATCGAACCAACAGAGGTGTGTACTTTCTTTTGCCTGACAGGTTATTAAACCTCGTATTTGACAAACTCTATTAAGTATCCTTTATACATACTGAACTTCAAAAGAAACGCCACTGCTCTAAAATTAATGGTATAAATAATAGTTTCATTTTAATGTTGGTTTGGATAATCATATTTTAGAGAAAAATCCTGGCATGGCGTTTCTTTTGCAATTTAGATCCTTCCCTGCTACAAACACAAAAATACAATGTCAGTTTGCAAAAGCTATTTTATTCAATCAATCGTAAGCCATCGACATTTCGCAGACTTTACTTCTAGATTTACTAGGTTTGAACTGCTATTGGAAACCAATTTCAAGAAATGATGAAAATATGTCAACAATAACAGTACAGTTTCTAGTGTCCATAATCGATCTACTTGGCAACGAACGGGTTGCCAGTAACGCCTGTTCCGAAGCCCCGGATGTAGCAGAATTGCCGGTCAACCGTGCCATAACGTACATTTGGGAGGTTGAGGTAGATGCAAGGGAAGTTGAGATTGTTGATGCCGTTCAAACTGCCCCCTTGTCGGAGAAGCCGGACGGAACCGCCTTGGAAACCGTAAACTTCCGCTTGTAGATCTGGGCCGAAGGAGGATACGGTTGAAGAGGCGATGTTCCGGATGTTGTAAATCGGAAGACCCCGGAAGTCGGAATACGCTTCCGAGTATGCGCTGTTGAAGCGGGCGTAGCTTCTGGTCAAACGGTTTTCCGATCGGACGACACCGACGGGGTAGAATCGGTTAAAGAACTGGAAGATAGGCAGATTGTTGATGCCTAAACCATTGATATAACCGTTCGGTAAATATGGCAGCCGCTGGACGTAGTTTACGGGGTCGTAGACGTTGTCCAAGAGGAAGCCATTGCCAACGGAGTTGCTGAAGCTGTTGTAATAACTGTTGGGGTAAAGTTGTCGCTTCTTTCGGCTCTTTGTACTGTCGGTGGCATCTTTTCCGCCATTGACCTCTAGAAATGATGAAAAAGATGCATTTGAGAAAATTTAAAGGACAGTCTCGTTTTTACAATTTATTTAAAACATTTGTTTCTGTAAATAAATGTGATGTACGTTAACTAGTGCTTCCTTTATACGTGAAATACATTTGAAATGGTAAATTCGATAAGTTAATTTCGATTTGAGGTGTTATTTTCGATTTTGTATTTTGAACAGACAAAAGGAGCTTTTCTCCTGAAGAATCTCAGGGGGGGTCTTGTCAATCCTATTTCTTCTTCACGGGACGGTATTATCAAACTGATTTAAGTTTGAAAAATTACTAGTTTCAATGATTCTTTTTTCAAGCAACAATGAAATAGTTTTGGCTTAATACTTTTTTAATCGGTCGTATGCATAAAAAGTGTCCTGACTTCTTTACTTACATTTATAATAAGTCAAACGTGACTTTCAAATAAACTCACGGGCAAAAGAAAGTATATCTTCTTTTCAACAGAGTCAAACACAAAATATTTCTGCCGGATAAACTCGGTTTTTTTTTATTTTTATGATGAGGATATATCTCGTTAAGAGATATACACAATTTAATTCATGAGAATATGATACTTAATATTTTAATCTGTTAAAGAACACATAGGGTGCTGAAATAGCTATTTCAAAAGGTATTTTGGGAAATAATTTTGGGTATTTAAGGTAAAGTTTTATGAAATATGGAAATTGTGTTAGCACAAGATGGTATCGACATAATGCACTTCCTTTGACTTTAAATCAATGACGCACCGTTGCTGTAGGACGTAAAAAACAAGCCTGAAAGCCATATTTCACTCCCCTATCTCGCCTGATTAAGGAGATTCTATAACGACGATTTTTAAAAAGCCGTGTTTTTCAGATTTGAACAGATAATGTTTCAAAGTTAACAGACAAAGTTAGTTTGCTTTTAGAGACATGGTGTAACTATTCATTGATCGTTGATATATTGCGTTGTTGTACCTATACTTTCTTTTGCCCGTTAAGTATTACAGACAAAACTACAGATTTGGGTTGGTAAAGTTTAATAGGTCACATCACTTTTGTGCGTGTAAATGGGATATGCGATTTATATTTCTGTACATGTATAAGGCTGTTTCGATTTATCGTGTTAATTGGCGATTGGGTATGAATTTGCGAGTGAAATTATTTGAATTCAAATCGACATAAGTGTTATTCGGCTCGTATGAGAGCTAAATAAAATATTATGAAACATACATGATATCACTTTAAAGAAGTTACTTTTGTTAATATTTCCCGCTTAGCAACGGTGCCTGGTCTATGTTCTTAAGGGTTTTTAATGACCCAAAACGAGTTCTTGGCTTAGCTCGTAGTAAATACAAACTTAACTTTCAGATTAGTTAAGCAAACAACTGGACTTAAAGGGGCAGTAGCACGTTTTTTCGCTCAAATAAGTTGATGAAATGTATTTGAAAAATAATTTCACCAATAGTAAATCATCCTTCTCTCTTCAGAAAATAAAGTTTAAAATGAGTGTACATGTTTAGGTAAAGTCATTGGAATCGTTTTTGTAATACAAACTAATAAATTGTGTTCACAATAAAATGGCCGCCATGCAATTTTTGCTCTATACGCAACACCTTTATTACCACTACGGATAATTGCTTTGTGTAATAAGATGGTTTACCCTCTAAAGTAAACATAAATGACATAAACTATCATAATAAATGGGAAATTTGAAAAATTAAATTTTGCAAAAAACGTGCTACAGCGCCTTTAACAACTAACTTAAGAATACCTAATTCGAGAGCTTGTTCCTGTATTTATATATCTATATAGCTATTGTTAATGTTCATCGCTTTATTATCCAAGCAATATGGTTAATATCATATGTGTTTTGTGTGAAACATCAATAACAAAAGTACATCCTGACACAATACATACAATTTTGATAATCAAACCTCACGTACTTAAATCTTAACTTATCACATCAATAACAGTAATTATATTCAGTAAAGTTAACTTATAGCAATAATTTTACACACATAAATATCTTCTCTATGAATTAAAGTGGAACCTTTCTAACATTATATACTTAATATATGTGTTTATCAATAATTCACTGCTTAAATGTAATGTTTTGAGCTTTTGAAGATGAAATACATGAATGATTTGACATTTTTCATTGAATATAGTTTAGATCACCTCATTTCGTAAAGTAAAAATGTTCCCAGATCGCTTCGTTTTTTTCACGATCATCTTAATGCCGCCGACCTTTTGTGACATGAGGTCAACTATGACAAAATATACTTTATAGTTCTATTTCAGTGTGTAAAATGATATATTATGGATTTTAATGTAACTGTTAAATGCCTATTTCACAATTCACAATTCACAATAATATGAATGACCATATGCTGCACACAAACCACAGTTTGATAATAACAACCCCCCCCCCCCCCCCCCCCCCCCCCCCTTTTTAAACATTTTAGCTTGACAATATTACTTGTGATACTCATTTGACGAGAACTAAGAATACATAAAGTTCGATAAAATGAGGTATTTAAAACAATTTTATCAAATCTAGACAATTTATGAAAAATACATATAATTACAAGTTAAAACATCTTGACTTAGACGTACCTTTCTGAGCTTCTCGATAAAGTTCCAACTCGCATTTAGCTACCGTCTCTTCGAGCTCCAATTCGCTGTCAGACTCGACGAAAACGATGCCAACGCACAGCAAAACTCCGAGGACAACGACCGATCTCATCATCACACCAGCTACGAAACAGCGGCTTCAGTTGAGTATGGAATACCGGCTTCAAAGGCTTTGATTTTCCTTTCTCAACGTCTTCTTTATATAGATACGATAAAGGTCTCAGTAATGAACATCACAAAAAAACTGAACCTATTAAATAAACACAGGGTGAATACACATCCTTGACGTGATCCAGTGTTTAAAAAGTAAACACGTGGATTCGTTTGGGTAACATTTTCTTTCGATAATTGGATAATTTGAGAACTGACAGGGATGAAAAGTTAATGTTTTGGTAAACAGATCGCCCATACAGGTACTTGACCTCCGGTCAAGATAGGTCAGACTTGCCAGACGATATTGTGTTAATTCTGTTCACCTGTATGCAAATGTTACAGAATACACATAGGAATGACAATCTGCTTGGACCAGTTTAACAAAAGGGTGGACTGGGTGTTTTTTTTCTGTCTTTTGATTAAACATCTTGACTCTGTAATTGATGACTCATGAGAAAGTTCTCGCCTTTGTATTTAAAACTCTTATAATTTTAGGGGTATTTTTCGAATTTGCTTCAGATACACAAACATAGCATCTCATGACAGTAACGTTTAAGTTGATACATCATCTGTTAATGATGATTGACCATTTACATGTGCAGTGACCTAAATTCAACAATCAACCAATAGAGCTTCCTGGCTCGCATTTGGTCTTCTTTCTTAATTAGCATGTTTATGATAATATATCTTCATGGATTTAAAAACTACACGACGAGTTTTGTGCAAGAAGAAATATGTGACCTAAATTGTTCCAATCGAGTACAGAAAAATTATTCATCTGATCCTTTTCAAATTTGGCAGATATTTTCTTCACCACTAGGAGAGGTGCAGTGCGAAATGTCAACTTGATTTTTTTTCATTTTTGACGATTTTTTTGTAGTTTTTAACTCATATTCTGAGCATTTTTTGTCGATCGATTACAGAAAAAAACTATTCATCTGACCCTTTTCAAATTTGGCATGTCTTCTTAACCACTAGGAGAGGTGCAGTGCGAAATGTAAAATGATGGTGACTTTTTAATCTTTGGCGAATTTTTAATTTTTTTACTCTGTCATATTCGGAGGAAGAGTGAATGAAGCTACTTTTGTGTTTTCATTTGTTGACGTTATCATTTTCATCAAAAGCTACTTCTGTGTTATTGTACTATTTTATACTTCCACTGGCTATATTTTGGAAAAAGTTAAATTTTCTTTCCTTTCAGCCATAAACTGCTGTATATCCCTCACCGTGCCAACTTCCCAATGCAAGGCATAACTCTTGCCAGTCTACATTACTGGCTGGTTTAGGCCTTGCAGTATTTCATTAAGAAACCTGTGTTTAGAAATCCAGGTCCGCTATGCATTTCTGGTGCAGCGATTCACTATCTTGACACAACAAAGCGAGGGAAATACCGCAAGGGTTAAATCAGCCAGTAATGCAGACTGGCAAGAGTTATGCCTTGCGTTTGGAAGTTGTCACTGTGCCTACAGGGGTGTGCTTCCATGCAACTGTTGTTTCAAGTCTTTCGAATGAATCATTATGATGAATTAATTTCCAAAATAAAGTTGAAATCGGTGGTAATGGCTGTAGTGTATTATGTTACTCATACCTTTTCAAGTTATTCTTACGCTTTCTTTTCCAAAACCACCTATTTAACATCAAGATGATGTGACCCACCCTTTTCACAACTTCCCAATGCAAGGCATAACTCTTGCCAGTCTCCGTTACTGGCTGATTTAGGCCTTGCAGTATTTCCTTAAGAAACCTGTGCTTAGAAATCCAGGCCCACTATGCATTTCTGGTGCAGCGATTCACTATCTAGGCACAACAAAGTGAGGGAAATACCGCAAGGCTTAAATCAGCCAGTAATGCAGACTGGCAAGAGTTATGCCTTGCGTTTGGAAGTTGCCCTTTTCACAAACATTTTAATCTTAACAATTACATTTCAAAGCTTATGCAGACACCTCTCTCTATAGGTAAACTAAAAATGTCAAACATTAACAGTCGGGGGTATTGGTGAGCCACGTTCCCTTTTTTGCTTGTTTTATTCTATGAAATATTCAGAAAGTGATCAACTGGATCTAACCTACAACATATATGTCCTCTCGTACGCATTCAATGTATTTCTAATGAAAGTGTTCTCATTTTGTCGACATGAGCATTTTTATTCGACAATTAATGATATTTGAATTTTCAAAATTTGACACCTATCTATTTCATCATGCCAAATTTCATAAACATGCACTGATACTGATTTGAGAATGATCAGTTTACACATAGATATACTGATTCATTTTCATTGTATGTGATGTAATTTTAATGACGTTACTATGAACGTTAATGAACTTATTCGCACTAAGATACACGTGTAGGTGAACAAACTTTCGGTATGCAGCAGTAGATCAACACGTTTATCTTACATATATTCTTATAAGAGTGGTATATATTGCATATATCTTCACCCATAGTCTATCTCTTTTACTTTTGTAAGAAAGGTTTGGACACCGCCTTGATTAACCGGCTGGAAACAACTCAGAGTATAGGTAAACCGAGAACAGTTAACATTGGGACATACTTTAAAGGGGCAGTTTTTATAGCTCAAATAAGTCGATGAATGTATTTGAAAAATAATGTCACCAATAGTAAAACACCCTTCTCTCTTCGGGAAATTAATTTTAAAAAATGAGTTTACATGGTTCAGTAAAGCCGTGGGAATCGTTTTTTTTAATTCGAAATAATAAAATGTTCACATTAAAATGGCCGCCTTGCAAGTTTTGCTTTATACGCAACACCTTTATTACCACTACGGATAATTGGTTTCTGTAATATGATGTTTTACTCTCTAAAGTGACTATAAATGAAATCAACTATCATTATAAATGGGAAATTTTAAAAACTAAAGTTTGCAAAAATGTGCTACAGCCCCTTTAAATAAACTTTCCAAATCTATGCAAACTATTTTCACAACTATCAAAACAGTGCACTTTGTATATGAAACTTTGAACATGTATTATTTACTCTTTGAAGGATATTTAAAAGTGGAAAACAAGAGCATATGCTAAATAGATAAATAAAGCATCTGCTGCATAATACATATAACTTCAATTGTATATGATAGATATCCATGACTGATATATTACGTCTACTGCATAAAAAAGTATAACGTATACTACAGATGATAAATATAACTTCTACTATGATAAATATAACTTATAATTCATATGAAAAATATAACTTATATTTCATATGAATAATATAACTATTACTGCATATGATAAATATAACTTTTACTGCATACATTTAATATAACATCTACGGCTCCGAATGCATTCTCCATCTTAATCCATGTATGACGCCACGAAACATGCATATGTGATTATCTAGCATTATAGATGATACATTTCAATTATGTAACCCAAAAAATATTATTTTGCAAATTTCGGTGCCCATTCATCGGATATGGTACACGTAGCTCCGACCCTTATGAAATGGATTCTTCCACGCACGTGCATGGCGCAAATCTTCCACGCAAAGCGATTTGACTGACAGCCAAACTCCTGAATTTCATGTGTTTCAGCACGATCCCCATGGGTTATTAATATACATGTGTATTACAAAATCTACTGTATATGCTAAATATACCAACTCTACTGCGTATGGTAAATAAAACATATGCTGCTTAATGTAAATATAACTTTTATTGCGTATGCTAAACATTACTTCTACTGCATCCGATAAATATAACTACTTTCAGATATGCTGAATATAACTTCCACAACATTTGGTTAATATAACATCTACTTCATCTGGTAAATATACCTTGATAGTGCTACAAACAAGAAATTCAATCTGAAAAAGAAAAGGAAAAGAATATCCAATCGAGAGGAAATACTTGCATTATATTGAAAACACATAGTGTCATATCGTCATGGCTACTGCTATAATTATAAACATATATATTGGATAGAAATGCCATTGACTGGCTTGGACGTTAGATTTTTGTGTTCAGAAGGATTTTTTACAAGTTTCCGTTGGACCAATAATTCCTTATCAAAATTGTCATTCAAATCCACGAAGAAGTAAAAAGTCATCAGTAGATAGTTCACACAAATGTGAAAAACATTTTGACACTTTCAAGATGAATCGAGTAGACCCACGTTTGCCCAGAATTACCAGATCCTAATGAACACAACCTTTCACTATTTGCAAAGAAGGTGTCAGTATCTTTACCCTCGACCATCTGGATATCTCTGATCAGGTTTTGCTAATTAGACACAAAAAGTCACCAAATATTTGCGTCAAAAGGTTCACGACCTGTCAAAGAGCACGGGTTTACATATATCGTTCCGTGGGACATCGGGTACATCTCAAAAGAGATTCTTTCTCTATGATTTAAACATATGTATTCAAAAGAATGGATTGGGTATACGTTATCCAAACCTGTCCTGTAATATGAGTTCTCTATTATTTGGGTTGGGCAGTGGTTTCAAAGCATACGTTTGCACCGTTAAAGATTGTACACAACAGTTATTGTAGTCAGTGATATAAAATTCAGCCCCGAACTTGTTAATAGAATAACATATGCATATAATGGTTGTCTTTATGTGCAAGAAATAAATATTATGCAAACAGATAAATATGCAAATATCATATACATTAAAATAAAACATTATGATATATGTGCAAGAAATATACTTAAATAGAACCTGTACACGGTTAAGAGAAGTAGATGTACACCGACAGAGTATTATGTACCCATGTTTTTTTAATATTTTTTGGTAATGTATTCATTAAGGAGACACATGTTAACCGATTGCAGTTCAACATTAACCTCTGGTCACTTGGAATCGAGCGATCGAGATGAGAGAGAGAGAGAGAGAGAGAGAGAGAGAGAGAGAGAGAGAGAGAGAGAGAGAGAGAGAGAGAGAGAGAGAGAGAGAGAGAGGGAGGGAGAGAGAGAGAGAGAGAGAGAGAGAGAGAGAGAGAGAGAGAGAGAGAGAGAGAGAGGGAGGGAGGGAGGGAGGGAGGGAGGGAGGGAGGGAGGGAGGGAGGAGAGAGAGAGAGAGAGAGAGAGAGAGAGAGAGAGAGAGAGAGAGAGAGAGAGAGAGAGAGAGAGAGAGAGAGAGAGAGAGAGAGAAATACGCGTGACTCAGAGCTCTGAAAGAAAGAAAAATACGTGTGACTCAGAGCTCTGAAAGAAAGAAAAAAACGTGCTGTAAATGTCCATATTAAAGGGGCAGAAGCACGTTTTTTTCAAAATTTATTTTTTCAAATTTCCTATTTATAATGATAGTTTGTGTCATTTAAATTTACTTTAGAGGGTAAAACATCTTATTACACAAACCAATTATCCGTAGTAGTGATAACGGTGTTGCGTATAAAGACAAAATTGCATGGCTGCCATTTTATTGTGAACACATTTTATTATTTCGAATGACAAAAACGATCCTCGTTGCTTTACGGAACCATGTACACTCATTTTAAACTTGATTTTCTGAAGAGAGAAGGGTGTTTTACGATTGGTGAACTTATTTTTCAAATACATTTCATATACTTATTGGAGCAAAAAAAACTTGCTACTGCCCCTTTAAATGCACCAGCTGTATAAAACCCTCCAAAGTTATATTGAGTGGGTGTTTACGTCCTACTATCAAATCGCTGTAACCATCAACGATGGTTGAAGCATGTCGTTACATGGATCATGTAATACATTAGTAATTGCGTCTGAATAGTAATATTTTAAAGATTAATAATAATCGATCTCTGTTAGAACAGGAATACCAAACAGTGGCATAGTTTTGCCAATGGATGTTGAAATCAAGACTGATACTCGAACACGTTGGACTTTCAGCTTATTAAAAGGTACTAATTAACACCGATATAAAGGGTGTTAATTCACATGATAGTTGGTGTTAATTCACATCCATTTACAACTAGACATGTGGTAACAGCGATATATACATGTAGGGTGTTAATTCACATGATAGTTGGTGTTAATTCACATCCATTTACAACTAGTGGTACAGGGTGTCAATTCAAATATTCAAATACATGATGCACAGGCAGTCTTTACATTTGTTTAGTAAACTCAACAGCATCCGCTATTCATAAGTCTCTAATTAAAAAGTACTTATCAACAGCGATGACTTAAATTGTTACTGTTTGCAATTTATTATAACCAAGCTCCCGGCATGTATTTCCCTTTCATCTTCCCTCCTGAATATTTATGAATTTTACTTTAAAATCTAGACTTTTTAAATTTTGCTATATATATAGTTTTGATTTATCTATAATTGTATATGTCAATCAATGCAGCAATGTGTGTAAACACAATACAAAGGTGTCGTCACGTTTTAATCCAGATCTCGTCTAAATATACGTTTAAACACCCATAATGTGAAATTATCCTTTCCATTCACGATCACTATTCGGAACTGAAGCTATAGTTAATGGCTGAACTGCATCAAAATATTGGAAAACGACGCACTGGAGACGTGCCTCGTATTTATGAGGGGGCGGGATAGCGCAGTGGTTAGCGCGTTCGGCTTCGGATCAAGAGGTCCGTGGTTCGAATCCCGCCAGGGGCACGGCAACTGTGTCTGCAGTAGAGAACTGTCCTACATGCAGAAAGGTTTGGGTGCAATGCTACACTGAATTTCAGCGAACCCATGGTTCGCTAGTTCAAGCCGCTGCTCGCAGGTTTCACCGCAGTGCATAGCCACATGACGTTGCGGGCTTTCTCCCTGCCATATATAATACTAGCAGCGATATAAGTGCAATACTCTTGAAAGCGGCGTTAAAGGCGCTGTAGCACGTTTTTTCGCTCAAATAAGTCGATGAAATGTATTTGAAAAATAATTTCACCAATAGTCAAACACCCTTCTCTCTTCGGAAAATCAAGTTACAAATGAGTGTACATGGTTTCGTAAAGCCACGACTATCGTTTTTGTCATTTGAAATAATAAAATGTGTTCACAATAAAATGGCCGCCATGCAATTTTTGCTTTATACGCAAAACCATTATTACCACTACGGATAATTGGTTTGTGTAATAAGATGTTTTACCCTCTAAAGTAAATACAAATGACATAAACTATCCTTTTAAATGGTAAATTTGAAAAAATAAAATTTGAAAAAAACGTGCTACAGCGCCTTTAAACCCCAAATCACTCACTCACTCACTTATTTATGAGCTGACCATCGCGGGACAGTTCGCGGGGAAAAGAGTCTGAAGCGGGAGATAATGTATTTTATTCTATCAGAGACAGATCTAGATATCTGATTCTGTCTTGAAAACGATTTTAACCGGGTACGTTGTCAACCAACGTATTTACATTTGGAGACCATAAAAAGCGCACATGACACTACGCGCAAGAGATTTATATCCTCAACAAGCTTAAATACATATCCCTTATCAGTTATGTGAACAAGCTGACATTCCAGTCTGTTGTTGCCTTAATTTATAGGGGATATAAATGTCTTGCTCGTAGTACACTGTGTTCTTTTTATGGTCTCCAAGTCCCAGTTAACGTTTTTTGTAAGGTGGCATACAAATATAACTGGAAAAGAGCTTATTAATACACTTTCGAATATGAGAGTAACAGTTTTACTAGTTGGAAGGTAAATTTTATTGAAAATTTGTTTTTAAAAAAAAATCTCCGTGTTTTTTTTTTCTAGTTTATGTTTACATACTATGTTAGTTCTGTCCCTTGACTGTGTAAACAGTAAGGGCCTTTACATTCTACATCTTTATCCAGCAAGTCGAGATAAACTGAATTCACTAAAACTGAACGTATTAGAAAGAATATTATAGAGTATTTTAAAGAGACTAGAGGATTGCACAGGAAATGGTTTCTACCCTACAGTTTAGTGTTTGGAAATGAACAAGACAAACAGATGTGTTCATAGTTGCATTGGTTTGACTATTAATGTTGACATCTTCTAAATCTCACTATGGATATAATAACGTTGAACGTTCAGCATAAATCCCCGACATTCCGTAAATATCAGCTCTAATATAACGATCTACCAAGTTCGGTTGTTGTGGATTTCTAGACCCAATAGAGTTTAAATGTCAAAGATGTAAAAGACAATACTGAATCACGTTACTATAAACATTATATTTATCTCAGATGGGTAATACTTATACAACTAACACTTTCAAGATTTCCTTTACGTGTTATTATGTTCTGAGCACAATATAATCCTGAACTTGAGTGTTTAAAAACCTGCTGCTAAGAACGGTTTGGCATTGAGTAAGGCTGATCAATATTATCGCAATACCAATATATTGCAATACAGATTGTGCAATACAATTACTGCAATAAAATTGTTCATATCGCAATATATCGCACCAGCAAATTATTAGTGAAATTTATTCATATATCTTATTTTTAGGCATAGTTACCAGCTTAACTTCTTACACAATTCTTTTGGGGTGCAAGAATATGTGTTGAACTGAATTACAAATGTTTTCTATATACAGTGCCATCAAAATTATCTTATCATTTTGACTAATGGTCTATTTTTCGAAATGTGTTATGTTTAAACTTGAAACAAAAGCATAAAATTTGGATGTAGAGTTCACTCAATATATTACAATACGTGTTGCAATACAGGTTGTATGTATTGCAATATATCGCAATACGAAATTTGGTGCAATACTCAGCCCTAGCATTAAGTTAGATCGTAGGAGTTATTACATTATATCAGGAGTGGTATTGCAATTACATCCACTAAACGTTGGTAATAAATAGGAATAAATAAATAAATGACGTTTACCTTAGTTCACTGTCGTATCCTCACCGAGACATGCACGATCAATCAGCACGATCCTGCACCAGGTGGAACGTTGCTATGTCGTAAATACTTCACCCCGATTGTAAATTAAATATATTGACAGTTACTGTTCACAGGTACTATTTACACTCTACCTCCCCCTATAAACAAGTAAAATAAATTCATAAAACTTCTTGTTGAAACATCAATTCTGATAGAAAATATTGTCCTTTGTCCGTCTTTGGTTTAAGAGCTTAAAGTACAGTTTGAACATCATAGCCACACAAGAGCTTAACAGAGCAGATAAAAGGCACAAATGGAACAGCACAGCGCACACAAGATGAAGTTGAGATGTGGTACAAGAAGGTGAGATGAGGTACAAGAAGGTGAGATGAGGTACAAGAAGGTGAGATGTGGTACAAGAAGGTGAGATGAGGTACAAGGTGAGATGTGGTACAAGGTGAGATATGGTACAAGAAGGTGAGATGTGGTACAAGGTGAGATGTGGTACAAGAAGGTGAGATGAGGTACAAGAAGGTGAGATGTGGTACAAGAAGGTGAGATGTGGTACAAGGTGAGATGTGGTACAAGGTGAGATGTGGTACAAGGTGAGATGAGGTACAAGGAGGTGAGATGAGGTACAAGAAGGTGAGATGAGGTACAAGAAGGTGAGATGTGGTACAAGAAGGTGACATGTGGTACAAGAAGGTGAGATGTGGTACAAGAAGGTGGGATGTGGTACAAGAAGGTGAGATGTGGTACAAGGTGAGATGTGGTACAAGAAGGTGAGATGTGGTACAAGAAGGTGAGATGTGGTACAAGAAGGTGAGATGTGGTACAAGAAGGTGGGATGTGGTACAAGAAGGTGAGATGTGGTACAAGAAGGTGAGATGTGGTACAAGAAGGTGGGATGTGGTACAAGAAGGTGAGATGTGGTACAAGAAGGTGATATGTGGTACAAGGTGAGATGTGGTACAAGAAGGTGAGATGTGGTACAAGAAGGTGAGATGTGGTACAAGGTGAGATGTGGTACAAGAAGGTGAGATGTGGTACAAGGTGAGATGAGGTACAAGAAGGTGAGATGAGGTACAAGAAGGTGACATGTGGTACAAGAAGGTGAGATGTGGTACAAGAAGGTGGGATGTGGTACAAGAAGGTGAGATGTGGTACAAGAAGGTGGGATGTGATACATGAAGGTGAGATGAGGTACAAGGTGAGATGTGGTACAAGAAGGTGAGATGTGGTACAGGAAGGTGAGATGTGGTACAAGAAGGTGAGATGTGGTACAAGAAGGTGGGATGTGATACATGAAGGTGAGATGAGGTACAAGGTGAGATGTGGTACAAGGTGAGATGTGGTACAAGAAGGTGGGATGTGGTACAAGGTGAGATGTGGTACAAGAAGGTGAGATGTGGTACACGGTGAGATGTGGTACAAGGTGAGATGAGGTACAAGAAGGTGAGATGAGGAACAAGAAGGTGAGATGTGGTGCAAGGTGAGATGAGGTACAAGAAGGTGAGATGTGGTACAAGGTGAGATGTGGTACAAGAAGGTGAGATGTGGTACAAGAAGGTGAGATGTGGTACAAGGTGAGATGTGGTACAAGAAGGTGAGATGTGGTACACGGTGAGATGTGGTACAAGGTGAGATGAGGTACAAGAAGGTGAGATGAGGAACAAGAAGGTGAGATGTGGTGCAAGGTGAGATGTGGTACAAGGTGAGATGTGGTACAAGAAGGTGAGATGTGGTACAAGGTGAGATGAGGTACAAGGTGAGATGTGGTACAAGAAAGTGAGATGTGGTACAAGGTGAGATGTGGTACAAGAAGGTGAGATGTGGTACAAGGTGAGATGAGGTACAAGAAGGTGAGATGAGGTACAAGGTGAGATGTGATACAAGAAGGTGAGATGTGGTACAAGGTGAGATGTGGTACAAGAAGGTGAGATGTGGTACACGGTGAGATGTGGTACAAGGTGAGATGAGGTACAAGAAGGTGAGATGTGGTACAAGGTGAGATGTGGTACAAGAAGGTGAGATGTGGTACACGGTGAGATGTGGTACAAGGTGAGATGAGGTACAAGAAGGTGAGATGAGGAACAAGAAGGTGAGATGTGGTGCAAGGTGAGATGTGGTACAAGAAGGTGAGATGAGGTACAAGAAGGTGAGATGTGGTACAAGAAGGTGAGATGTGGTACAAGAAGGTGAGATGTGGTACAAGAAGGTGAGATGAGGTACAAGAAGGTGAGATGTGGTACAAGGTGAGATGTGGTACAAGAAGGTGAGATATGGTACAAGGTGAGATGAGGTACAAGAAGGTGAGATGAGGTACAAGAAGGTGAGATGAGGTACAAGGTGAGATGTGGTACAAGGTGAGATGTGGTACAAGAAGGTGAGATGTGGTACAAGGTGAGATGAGGTACAAGGTGAGATGTGGTACAAGAAAGTGAGATGTGGTACAAGGTGAGATGAGGTACAAGAAGGTGAGATGAGGTACAAGGTGAGATGTGATACAAGAAGGTGAGATGTGGTACAAGGTGAGATGAGGTACAAGGTGAGATGTGGTACAAGAAGGTGAGATGTGGTACAAGGTGAGATGTGGTACAAGAAGGTGAGATGTGGTACAAGGTGAGCTGTGGTACAAGAAGCAGAGATGAGGTACAAGAAGGTGATATGTGGTACAAGGTGAGATGTGGTACAAGAAGGTGAGATGAGGTACAAGAAGGTTAGATGTGGTACAAGAAGGTTAAATGTGGTACAAGAAGGTGAGATGAGGTACAAGAAGGTGAGATGTGGTACAAGGTGAGATGTGGTACAAGAAGGTGAGATATGGTACAAGGTGAGATGAGGTACAAGAAGGTGAGATGAGGTACAAGAAGGTGAGATGAGGTACAAGGTGAGATGTGGTACAAGAAGGTGAGATGTGGTACAAGAAGGTGAGATGTGGTACAAGAAGGTGAGATGTGGTACAAGAAGGTGAGATGTGGTACAAGAAGGTGAGATGAGGTACAAGAAGGTGAGATGTGGTACAAGGTGAGATGTGGTACAAGAAGGTGAGATATGGTACAAGGTGAGATGAGGTACAAGAAGGTGAGATGAGGTACAAGAAGGTGAGATGAGGTACAAGGTGAGATGTGGTACAAGGTGAGATGTGGTACAAGAAGGTGAGATGTGGTACAAGGTGAGATGAGGTACAAGAAGGTGAGATGTGGTACAAGAAGGTGAGATGTGGTACAAGGTGAGATGAGGTACAAGAAGGTGAGATGAGGTACAAGGTGAGATGTGATACAAGAAGGTGAGATGTGGTACAAGGTGAGATGAGGTACAAGGTGAGATGTGGTACAAGAAGGTGAGATGTGGTACAAGGTGAGATGTGGTACAAGAAGGTGAGATGTGGTACAAGGTGAGCTGTGGTACAAGAAGCAGAGATGAGGTACAAGAAGGTGATATGTGGTACAAGGTGAGATGTGGTACAAGAAGGTGAGATGAGGTACAAGAAGGTTAGATGTGGTACAAGAAGGTTAAATGTGGTACAAGAAGGTGAGATGAGGTACAAGGTGAGATGTGGTACAAGAAGGTGAGATGAGGTACAAGAAGGTGAGATGTGGTACAAGAAGGTGAGATGAGGTACAAGGTGAGATGTGGTACAAGGTGAGATATGGTACAAGAAGGTGAGATGTGGTACAAGGTGAGATGTGGTACAAGAAGGTGAGATGAGGTACAAGAAGGTGAGATGTGGTACAAGAAGGTGAGATGTGGTACAAGGTGAGATGTGGTACAAGGTGAGATGTGGTACAAGGTGAGATGAGGTACAAGGAGGTGAGATGAGGTACAAGGAGGTGAGATGAGGTACAAGAAGGTGAGATGAGGTACAAGAAGGTGAGATGTGGTACAAGAAGGTGACATGTGGTACAAGAAGGTGAGATGTGGTACAAGAAGGTGGGATGTGGTACAAGAAGGTGAGATGTGGTACAAGGTGAGATGTGGTACAAGAAGGTGAGATATGGTACAAGAAGGTGAGATGTGGTACAAGAAGGTGAGATGTGGTACAAGAAGGTGGGATGTGGTACAAGAAGGTGAGATGTGGTACAAGAAGGTGAGATGTGGTACAAGAAGGTGGGATGTGGTACAAGAAGGTGAGATGTGGTACAAGAAGGTGATATGTGGTACAAGGTGAGATATGGTACAAGAAGGTGAGATGTGGTACAAGAAGGTGAGATGTGGTACAAGGTGAGATGTGGTACAAGAAGGTGAGATGTGGTACAAGGTGAGATGAGGTACAAGAAGGTGAGATGAGGTACAAGAAGGTGAGATGTGGTACAAGAAGGTGAGATGTGGTACAAGAAGGTGGGATGTGGTACAAGAAGGTGAGATGTGGTACAAGAAGGTGGGATGTGATACATGAAGGTGAGATGAGGTACAAGGTGAGATGTGGTACAAGAAGGTGAGATGTGGTACAGGAAGGTGAGATGTGGTACAAGAAGGTGAGATGTGGTACAAGAAGGTGGGATGTGATACATGAAGGTGAGATGAGGTACAAGGTGAGATGTGGTACAAGGTGAGATGTGGTACAAGAAGGTGGGATGTGGTACAAGGTGAGATGTGGTACAAGAAGGTGAGATGTGGTACACGGTGAGATGTGGTACAAGGTGAGATGAGGTACAAGAAGGTGAGATGAGGAACAAGAAGGTGAGATGTGGTGCAAGGTGAGATGAGGTACAAGAAGGTGAGATGTGGTACAAGGTGAGATGTGGTACAAGAAGGTGAGATGTGGTACAAGAAGGTGAGATGTGGTACAAGGTGAGATGTGGTACAAGAAGGTGAGATGTGGTACACGGTGAGATGTGGTACAAGGTGAGATGAGGTACAAGAAGGTGAGATGAGGAACAAGAAGGTGAGATGTGGTGCAAGGTGAGATGTGGTACAAGGTGAGATGTGGTACAAGAAGGTGAGATGTGGTACAAGGTGAGATGAGGTACAAGGTGAGATGTGGTACAAGAAGGTGAGATGTGGTACAAGGTGAGATGTGGTACAAGAAGGTGAGATGTGGTACAAGGTGAGATGAGGTACAAGAAGGTGAGATGAGGTACAAGGTGAGATGTGATACAAGAAGGTGAGATGTGGTACAAGGTGAGATGTGGTACAAGAAGGTGAGATGTGGTACACGGTGAGATGTGGTACAAGGTGAGATGAGGTACAAGAAGGTGAGATGTGGTACAAGGTGAGATGTGGTACAAGAAGGTGAGATGTGGTACACGGTGAGATGTGGTACAAGGTGAGATGAGGTACAAGAAGGTGAGATGAGGAACAAGAAGGTGAGATGTGGTGCAAGGTGAGATGTGGTACAAGAAGGTGAGATGAGGTACAAGAAGGTGAGATGTGGTACAAGAAGGTGAGATGTGGTACAAGAAGGTGAGATGTGGTACAAGAAGGTGAGATGAGGTACAAGAAGGTGAGATGTGGTACAAGGTGAGATGTGGTACAAGAAGGTGAGATATGGTACAAGGTGAGATGAGGTACAAGAAGGTGAGATGAGGTACAAGAAGGTGAGATGAGGTACAAGGTGAGATGTGGTACAAGGTGAGATGTGGTACAAGAAGGTGAGATGTGGTACAAGGTGAGATGAGGTACAAGGTGAGATGTGGTACAAGAAAGTGAGATGTGGTACAAGGTGAGATGAGGTACAAGAAGGTGAGATGAGGTACAAGGTGAGATGTGATACAAGAAGGTGAGATGTGGTACAAGGTGAGATGAGGTACAAGGTGAGATGTGGTACAAGAAGGTGAGATGTGGTACAAGGTGAGATGTGGTACAAGAAGGTGAGATGTGGTACAAGGTGAGCTGTGGTACAAGAAGCAGAGATGAGGTACAAGAAGGTGATATGTGGTACAAGGTGAGATGTGGTACAAGAAGGTGAGATGAGGTACAAGAAGGTTAGATGTGGTACAAGAAGGTTAAATGTGGTACAAGAAGGTGAGATGAGGTACAAGAAGGTGAGATGTGGTACAAGGTGAGATGTGGTACAAGAAGGTGAGATATGGTACAAGGTGAGATGAGGTACAAGAAGGTGAGATGAGGTACAAGAAGGTGAGATGAGGTACAAGGTGAGATGTGGTACAAGAAGGTGAGATGTGGTACAAGAAGGTGAGATGTGGTACAAGAAGGTGAGATGTGGTACAAGAAGGTGAGATGTGGTACAAGAAGGTGAGATGAGGTACAAGAAGGTGAGATGTGGTACAAGGTGAGATGTGGTACAAGAAGGTGAGATGTGGTACAAGGTGAGATGAGGTACAAGAAGGTGAGATGAGGTACAAGAAGGTGAGATGAGGTACAAGGTGAGATGTGGTACAAGGTGAGATGTGGTACAAGAAGGTGAGATGTGGTACAAGGTGAGATGAGGTACAAGAAGGTGAGATGTGGTACAAGAAGGTGAGATGTGGTACAAGGTGAGATGAGGTACAAGAAGGTGAGATGAGGTACAAGGTGAGATGTGATACAAGAAGGTGAGATGTGGTACAAGGTGAGATGAGGTACAAGGTGAGATGTGGTACAAGAAGGTGAGATGTGGTACAAGGTGAGATGTGGTACAAGAAGGTGAGATGTGGTACAAGGTGAGCTGTGGTACAAGAAGCAGAGATGAGGTACAAGAAGGTGATATGTGGTACAAGGTGAGATGTGGTACAAGAAGGTGAGATGAGGTACAAGAAGGTTAGATGTGGTACAAGAAGGTTAAATGTGGTACAAGAAGGTGAGATGAGGTACAAGGTGAGATGTGGTCCAAGAAGGTGAGATGAGGTACAAGAAGGTGAGATGAGGTACAAGAAGGTGAGATGAGGAACAAGAAGGTGAGATGTGGTACAAGAAGGTGAGATGTGGTACAAGGTGAGATGTGGTACAAGAAGGTGAGATGAGGTACAAGAAGTTGAGATGTGGTACAAGAAGGTGAGATGAGGTACAAGGTGAGATGAGGTACAAGAAGGTGAGATGTGGTACAAGGTGAGATGTGGTACAAGAAGGTGAGATGTGGTACAAGGTGAGATGTGGTACAAGGTGAGATGTGGTACAAGAAGGTGAGATGAGGTACAAGAAGTTGAGATGTGGTACAAGAAGGTGAGATGAGGTACAAGAAGGTGAGATGTGGTACAAGGTGAGATGTGGTACAAGAAGGTGAGATGAGGTACAAGAAGGTGAGATGAGGTACAAGAAGGTGAGATGAGGTACAAGGTGAGATGTGGTACAAGAAGGTGAGATGTGGTACAAGGTGAGATGTGATACAAGAAGGTGAGATGAGGTACAAGAAGGTGAGATGAGGTACAAGAAGGTGAGATGAGGTACAAGAAGGTGAGATGTGGTACAAGGTGGTATGTGGTACAAGAAGGTGATATGTGGTACAAGAAGGTGAGATGAGGTACAAGGTGAGATGAGGTACAAGAAGGTGAGATGTGGTACAAGGTGAGATGTGGTACAAGAAGGTGAGATGAGGTACAAGAAGGTGAGATGTGGTACAAGAAGGTGAGATGTGGTACAAGAAGGTGAGATGAGGTACAAGAAGGTGAGATGAGGTACAAGAAGGTGAGATGTGGTACAAGAAGGTGAGATGAGGTACAGGAAGGTGATATGTGGTACAAGAAGGTGAGATGAGGTACAAGGTGAGATGTGGTACAAGAAGGTGAGATGTGGTACAAGAAGGTGAGATGAGGTACAAGAAGGTGAGATGAGGTACAAGAAGGTGACATGTGGTACAAGAAGGTGAGATGGATACAAGAAGGTGAGATGTGGTACAAGAAGGTGAGATGAGCTACAAGAAGGGGTGATGAGGTACAAGAAGGTGACATGTGGTACAAGAAGGTGAGATGTGGTACAAGAAGGTGAGATGTGATACAAGAAGGTGAGATGAGGTGCAAGGTGAGATGTGGTACAAGGTGAGATGTGGTACAAGGTGAGATGTGGTACAAGAAGGTGAGATGAGGTACAAGAAGGTGAGATGAGCTACAAGAAGGTGATATGTGGTACAAGGTGAGATGTGGTACAAGAAGGTGAGATGAGGTACAAGAAGGTTAGATGTGGTACAAGAAGGTTAAATGTGATACAAGAAGGTGAGATGAGGTGCAAGGTGAGATGTGGTACAAGGTGAGATGTGGTACAAGGTGAGATGTGGTACAAGAAGCAGAGATGAGGTACAAGAAGGTGATATGTGGTACAAGGTGAGATGTGGTACAAGGTGAGATATGGTACAAGAAGGTGAGATGAGGTGCAAGAAGGTGAGATGTGGTACAAGGTGAGATGTGGTACAAGAAGGTGAGATGTTGTACAAGAAAAAGTGATGAGGTACAAGAAGGTGACATGTGGTACAAGAAGGTGAGATGTGGTACAAGGTGAGATGTGGTACAAGGTGAGATGTGGTACAAGGTGAGATGAGGTACAAGAAGGTGAGATGTGGTACAAGAAGGTGAGATGAGGTACAAGAAGGTGAGATGTGGTACAAGAAGGTGAGATGAGGTACAAGAAGGTGAGATGAGCTACAAGAAGGGGTGATGAGGTACAAGAAGGTGACATGTGGTACAAGAAGGTGAGATGTGGTACAAGAAGGTGAGATGTGATACAAGAAGGTGAGATGAGGTGCAAGGTGAGATGTGGTACAAGGTGAGATGTGGTACAAGGTGAGATGTGGTACAAGAAGGTGAGATGTGATACAAGAAGGTGAGATGTGGTACAAGGTGAGATGTGGTACAAGGTGACATGTGGTACAAGAAGGTGAGATGTGATACAAGAAGGTGAGATGTGATACAAGAAGGTGAGATGTGGTACAAGGTGAGATGTGGTACAAGGTGAGATGTGGTACAAGGTGAGATGTGGTACAAGAAGCAGAGATGAGGTACAAGAAGGTGATATGTGGTACAAGGTGAGATGTGGTACAAGAAGATGAGATGAGGTACAAGAAGGTTAGATGTGGTACAAGAAGGTTAAATGTGGTACAAGAAGGTGAGATGAGGTACAAGAAGGTGAGATGTGGTGCAAGGTGAGATGTGGTACAAGAAGGTGAGATGTGGTACAAGAAGGTGACATGTGGTACAAGGTGAGATGTGGTACAAGAAGGTGACATGTGGTACAAGAAGGTGAGATGAGGTACAAGGTGAGATGTGGTACAAGAAGGTTAAATGTGGTACAAGAAGGTGAGATGAGGTACAAGAAGGTGAGATGTGGTGCAAGGTGAGATGTGGTACAAGAAGGTGAGATGAGGTACAAGAAGGTGAGATGTGGTACAAGGTGAGATGTGGTACAAGAAGGTGAGATGTGGTACAAGAAGGTGAGATGTGGTACAAGGTGACATGTGGTACAAGATGATATGTGGTACAAGGTGAGATGTGGTACAAGGTGAGATGTGGTACAAGAAGGTGACATGTGGTACAAGAAGGTGAGATGTGGTACAAGAAGGTGAGATGTGGTACAAGAAGGTGAGATGAGGTACAAGAAGGTGAGATGAGGTACAAGGTGAGATGTGGTACAAGGTGAGATATGGTACAAGAAGGTGAGATGAGGTACAAGAAGGTGAGATGTGGTACAAGGTGAGATGTGGTACAAGAAGGTGAGATGTTGTACAAGAAAAAGTGATGAGGTACAAGAAGGTGACATGTGGTACAAGAAGGTGAGATGTGGTACAAGATGATATGTGGTACAAGGTGAGATGTGGTACAAGAAGGTGACATGTGGTACAAGGTGAGATGTGGTACAAGAAGGTGACATGTGGTACAAGGTGAGATGTGGTACAAGAAGGTGAGATGTGGTACAAGAAGGTGAGATGTGGTACAAGGTGACATGTGGTACAAGATGATATGTGGTACAAGGTGAGATGTGGTACAAGGTGAGATGTGGTACAAGAAGGTGACATGTGGTACAAGAAGGTGAGATGTGGTACAAGAAGGTGAGATGTGGTACAAGAAGGTGAGATGAGGTACAAGAAGGTGAGATGAGGTACAAGGTGAGATGTGGTACAAGGTGAGATATGGTACAAGAAGGTGAGATGTGGTACAAGGTGAGATGTGGTACAAGGTGAGATGAGGTACAAGAAGGTGAGATGTGGTACAAGAAGGTGAGATGAGGTACAAGAAGGTGAGATGAGGTACAAGAAGGTGAGATGAGGTACAAGAAGGTGAGATGTGGTACAAGGTGGTATGTGGTACAAGAAGGTGATATGTGGTACAAGAAGGTGAGATGAGGTACAAGGTGAGATGAGGTACAAGAAGGTGAGATGTGGTACAAGGTGAGATGTGGTACAAGAAGGTGAGATGAGGTACAAGAAGGTGCGATGTGGTACAAGAAGGTGAGATGTGGTACAAGAAGGTGAGATGAGGTACAAGAAGGTGAGATGAGGTACAAGAAGGTGAGATGTGGTACAAGAAGGTGAGATGAGGTACAGGAAGGTGATATGTGGTACAAGAAGGTGAGATGAGGTACAAGGTGAGATGTGGTACAAGAAGGTGAGATGTGGTACAAGAAGGTGAGATGAGGTACAAGAAGGTGAGATGAGGTACAAGAAGGTGACATGTGGTACAAGAAGGTGAGATGGATACAAGAAGGTGAGATGTGGTACAAGAAGGTGAGATGAGCTACAAGAAGGGGTGATGAGGTACAAGAAGGTGACATGTGGTACAAGAAGGTGAGATGTGGTACAAGAAGGTGAGATGTGATACAAGAAGGTGAGATGAGGTGCAAGGTGAGATGTGGTACAAGGTGAGATGTGGTACAAGGTGAGATGTGGTACAAGAAGGTGAGATGAGGTACAAGAAGGTGAGATGAGCTACAAGAAGGTGATATGTGGTACAAGGTGAGATGTGGTACAAGAAGGTGAGATGAGGTACAAGAAGGTTAGATGTGGTACAAGAAGGTTAAATGTGATACAAGAAGGTGAGATGAGGTGCAAGGTGAGATGTGGTACAAGGTGAGATGTGGTACAAGGTGAGATGTGGTACAAGAAGCAGAGATGAGGTACAAGAAGGTGATATGTGGTACAAGGTGAGATGTGGTACAAGGTGAGATATGGTACAAGAAGGTGAGATGAGGTGCAAGAAGGTGAGATGTGGTACAAGGTGAGATGTGGTACAAGAAGGTGAGATGTTGTACAAGAAAAAGTGATGAGGTACAAGAAGGTGACATGTGGTACAAGAAGGTGAGATGTGGTACAAGGTGAGATGTGGTACAAGGTGAGATGTGGTACAAGGTGAGATGAGGTACAAGAAGGTGAGATGTGGTACAAGAAGGTGAGATGAGGTACAAGAAGGTGAGATGTGGTACAAGAAGGTGAGATGAGGTACAAGAAGGTGAGATGAGCTACAAGAAGGGGTGATGAGGTACAAGAAGGTGACATGTGGTACAAGAAGGTGAGATGTGGTACAAGAAGGTGAGATGTGATACAAGAAGGTGAGATGAGGTGCAAGGTGAGATGTGGTACAAGGTGAGATGTGGTACAAGGTGAGATGTGGTACAAGAAGGTGAGATGTGATACAAGAAGGTGAGATGTGGTACAAGGTGAGATGTGGTACAAGGTGACATGTGGTACAAGAAGGTGAGATGTGATACAAGAAGGTGAGATGTGATACAAGAAGGTGAGATGTGGTACAAGGTGAGATGTGGTACAAGGTGAGATGTGGTACAAGGTGAGATGTGGTACAAGAAGCAGAGATGATGTACAAGAAGGTGATATGTGGTACAAGGTGAGATGTGGTACAAGAAGATGAGATGAGGTACAAGAAGGTTAGATGTGGTACAAGAAGGTTAAATGTGGTACAAGAAGGTGAGATGAGGTACAAGAAGGTGAGATGTGGTGCAAGGTGAGATGTGGTACAAGAAGGTGAGATGTGGTACAAGAAGGTGACATGTGGTACAAGGTGAGATGTGGTACAAGAAGGTGACATGTGGTACAAGAAGGTGAGATGAGGTACAAGGTGAGATGTGGTACAAGAAGGTTAAATGTGGTACAAGAAGGTGAGATGAGGTACAAGAAGGTGAGATGTGGTGCAAGGTGAGATGTGGTACAAGAAGGTGAGATGAGGTACAAGAAGGTGAGATGTGGTACAAGGTGAGATGTGGTACAAGAAGGTGAGATGTGGTACAAGAAGGTGAGATGTGGTACAAGGTGACATGTGGTACAAGATGATATGTGGTACAAGGTGAGATGTGGTACAAGGTGAGATGTGGTACAAGAAGGTGACATGTGGTACAAGAAGGTGAGATGTGGTACAAGAAGGTGAGATGTGGTACAAGAAGGTGAGATGAGGTACAAGAAGGTGAGATGAGGTACAAGGTGAGATGTGGTACAAGGTGAGATATGGTACAAGAAGGTGAGATGAGGTACAAGAAGGTGAGATGTGGTACAAGGTGAGATGTGGTACAAGAAGGTGAGATGTTGTACAAGAAAAAGTGATGAGGTACAAGAAGGTGACATGTGGTACAAGAAGGTGAGATGTGGTACAAGATGATATGTGGTACAAGGTGAGATGTGGTACAAGAAGGTGACATGTGGTACAAGGTGAGATGTGGTACAAGGTGAGATGAGGTACAAGAAGGTGAGATGTGGTACAAGAAGGTGACATGTGGTACAAGGTGAGATGTGGTACAAGAAGGTGACATGTGGTACAAGGTGAGATGTGGTACAAGAAGGTGAGATGTGGTACAAGAAGGTGAGATGTGGTACAAGGTGACATGTGGTACAAGATGATATGTGGTACAAGGTGAGATGTGGTACAAGGTGAGATGTGGTACAAGAAGGTGACATGTGGTACAAGAAGGTGAGATGTGGTACAAGAAGGTGAGATGTGGTACAAGAAGGTGAGATGAGGTACAAGAAGGTGAGATGAGGTACAAGGTGAGATGTGGTACAAGGTGAGATATGGTACAAGAAGGTGAGATGTGGTACAAGGTGAGATGTGGTACAAGGTGAGATGAGGTACAAGAAGGTGAGATGTGGTACAAGAAGGTGAGATGAGGTACAAGAAGGTGAGATGTGGTACAAGAAGGTGAGATGAGGTACAAGAAGGTGAGATGAGCTACAAGAAGGGGTGATGAGGTACAAGAAGGTGACATGTGGTACAAGAAGGTGAGATGTGGTACAAGAAGGTGAGATGTGATACAAGAAGGTGAGATGAGGTGCAAGGTGAGATGTGGTACAAGGTGAGATGTGGTACAAGGTGAGATGTGGTACAAGAAGGTGAGATGTGGTACAAGAAGGTGAGATGTGGTGCAAGGTGAGATGTGGTACAAGAAGGTGACATGTGGTACAAGAAGGTGAGATGTGGTACAAGAAGGTGAGATGTGGTACAAGAAGGTGAGATGAGGTACAAGAAGGTGAGATGAGGTACAAGGTGAGATGTGGTACAAGGTGAGATATGGTACAAGAAGGTGAGATGAGGTACAAGAAGGTGAGATGTGGTACAAGGTGAGATGTGGTACAAGAAGGTGAGATGTTGTACAAGAAAAAGTGATGAGGTACAAGAAGGTGACATGTGGTACAAGAAGGTGAGATGTGGTACAAGATGATATGTGGTACAAGGTGAGATGTGGTACAAGAAGGTGACATGTGGTACAAGGTGAGATGTGGTACAAGGTGAGATGAGGTACAAGAAGGTGAGATGTGGTACAAGAAGGTGACATGTGGTACAAGGTGAGATGTGGTACAAGAAGGTGAGATGTGGTACAAGAAGGTGAGATGTGGTACAAGAAGGTGAGATGTGGTACAAGGTGACATGTGGTACAAGATGATATGTGGTACAAGGTGAGATGTGGTACAAGGTGAGATGTGGTACAAGAAGGTGACATGTGGTACAAGGTGAGATGTGGTACAAGAAGGTGACATGTGGTACAAGGTGAGATGTGGTACAAGAAGGTGAGATGTGGTACAAGAAGGTGAGATGTTGTACAAGAAAAAGTGATGAGGTAAAAGAAGGTGAGATGTGGTACAAGAAGGTGAGATGTGGTACAAGATGATATGTGGTACAAGGTGAGATGTGGTACAAGGTGAGATGTGGTACAAGAAGGTGACATGTGGTACAAGGTGAGATGTGGTACAAGAAGGTGACATGTGGTACAAGGTGAGATGTGGTACAAGAAGGTGAGATGTGGTACAAGAAGGTGAGATGTGGTACAAGGTGAGATGTGGTACAAGGTGAGATGTGGTACAAGGTGAGATGTGGTACAAGGTGAGATGTGGTACAAGGTGAGATGTGGTAAAAGAAGGTGACATGTGGTACAAGGTGAGATGTGGTACAAGAAGGTGACATGTGGTACAAGGTGAGATGTGGTACAAGAAGGTGACATGTGGTACAAGGTGAGATGTGGTAAAAGAAGCAGAGATGAGGTACAAGAAGGTGAGATGTGGTACAAGGTGAGATGTGGTACAAGAAGGTGAGATGTGGTACAAGAAGGTGAGATGAGGTACAAGAAGGTTAGATGTGGTACAAGGTGAGATGTGGTACAAGAAGGTGAGATATGGTACAAGGTGAGATGAGGTACAAGAAGGTGAGATGAGGTACAAGAAGGTGAGATGTGGTACAAGGTGAGATGTGGTACAAGAAGGTGAGATGAGGTACAAGGTGAGATGTGGTACAAGGTGAGATGTGGTACAAGGTGAGATGTGGTATAAGAAGGTGAGATGTGGTACAAGGTGAGATGTGGTACAAGAAGGTGAGATGTGGTACAAGAAGGTGAGATGTGGTACAAGGTGAGATGTGGTACAAGGTGAGATGTGGTACAAGGTGAGATGTGGTACAAGAGGGTGAGATGTGGTACAGGAAGGTGAGATGTGGTACAAGAAGGTGAGATGTGGTACAAGGTGAGATGTGGTACAAGGTGAGATGTGGTGCAAGGTGAGATGTGGTACAAGAGGGTGAGATGTGGTACAGGAAGGTGAGATGTGGTACAAGAAGGTGAGATGTGGTACAAGGTGAGATGTGGTACAAGAAGGTGAGATGTGGTACAAGGTGAGATGTGGTACAAGAAGGTGAGATGTGGTACAAGAAGGTGACATGTGGTACAAGGTGAGATGTGGTACAAGGTGAGATGTGGTACAAGAAGATGAGATGTGGTACAAGGTGAGATGTGGTACAAGAAGGTGAGATGTTGTACAAGGTGAGATGTGGTACAAGAAGGTGAGATGTGGTACAAGAAGCAGAGATGAGGTACAAGAAGGTGATATGTGGTACAAGGTGAGATGAGGTACAAGAAGGTGAGATGAGGTACAAGAAGGTGAGATGTGGTACAAGAAGGTGAGATGAGGTACAAGGTGAGATGTGGTACAAGGTGAGATGTGGTACAAGAAGGTGAGATGAGGTACAAGAAGGTGAGATGTGGTACACGGTGAGATGTGGTACAAGGTGAGATGTGGTACAAGAAGGTGAGATGTGGTACAAGGTGAGATGTGGTACAAGAAGGTGAGATGTGGTACAAGGTGAGATGTGGTACAAGAAGGTGAGATGTGGTACAAGAAGGTGAGATGAGGTACAAGGTGAGATGTGGTACAAGGTGAGATGTGGTACAAGAAGGTGAGATGAGGTACAAGAAGGTGAGATGTGGTACAAGAAGGTGAGATGAGGTACAAGGTGAGATGTGGTACAAGGTGAGATGTGGTACAAGAAGGTGAGATGAGGTACAAGAAGGTGAGATGTGGTACACGGTGAGATGTGGTACAAGGTGAGATGTGGTACAAGAAGGTGAGATGTGGTACAAGGTGAGATGTGGTACAAGAAGGTGAGATGTGGTACAAGGTGAGATGAGGTACAAGGTGAGATGTGGTACAAGAAGGTGAGATGTGGTACAAGGTGAGATGTGGTACAAGAAGGTGAGATGTGGTACAAGAAGCAGAGATGAGGTACAAGAAGGTGATATGTGGTACAAGGTGAGATGAGGTACAAGAAGGTGAGATGAGGTACAAGAAGGTGAGATGTGGTACAAGAAGGTGAGATGAGGTACAAGGTGAGATGTGGTACAAGGTGAGATGTGGTACAAGAAGGTGAGATGAGGTACAAGAAGGTGAGATGTGGTACACGGTGAGATGTGGTACAAGAAGGTGATATGAGGTACAAGAAGGTGAGATGTGGTACAAGAAGGTGAGATGAGGTACAAGAAGGTGAGATGTTGTACAAGAAAAAGTGATGAGGTACAAGAAGGTGAGATGTGGTACAAGGTGAGATGTGGTACAAGAAGGTGAGATCTGGTACAAGGTGAGATGTGGTACAAGAAGCAGAGATGAGGTACAAGAAGGTGATATGTGGTACAAGGTGAGATGTGGTATAAGAAGGTGAGATGAGGTACAAGAAGGTTAGATGTGGTACAAGAAGGTTAAATGTGGTACAAGAAGGTGAGATGAGGTACAAGGTGAGATGTGGTACAAGGTGAGATGTGGTACAAGAAGGTGAGATGAGGTACAAGAAGGTGAGATGAGGTACAAGAAGGTGAGATGTGGTACAAGAAGGTGAGATGTTGTACAAGAAAAAGTGATGAGGTACAAGAAGGTGAGATGTGGTACAAGAAGGTGAGATGTGGTACAAGGTGAGATGAGGTACAAGAAGGTGAGATGTGGTACAAGAAGGTGAGATGTGGTACAAGAAGGTGAGATGTGGTACACGAAGGTGAGATGTGGTACAAGAAGGTGAGATGTTGTACAAGAAAAAGTGATGAGGTACAAGAAGGTGAGATGAGGTACAAGAAGGTGAGATGTGGTACAAGAAGGTGATATGTGGTACAAAAAGGTTAGATGTGGTACAAGAAGGTTAGATGTGGTACAAGAAGGTGAGATGTGGTACAAGGTGAGATGAGGTACAAGAAGGTGACATGTGGTACAAGAAGGTGACATCTGGTACAAGAAGGTTAGATGTGGTACAAGAAGGTTAGACGTGATACATGAAGGTGAGATGTGGTACAAGAAGGTGAGATGTGGTACAAGAAGGTGAGATGAGGTACAAGAAGGTGAGATGAGGTACAAGAAGGTTAGATGTGGTACAAGAAGGTTAGATGTACAAGAAGGTGAGATGTGGTACAAGGTGAGATGAGGTACAAGGTGAGATGAGGAACAAGAAGGTGAGATGAGGTACAAGAAGGTGACATGTGGTACAAGAAGGTGACATGTGGTACAAGAAGATGAGATGTGGTACAAGAAGGTTAGATGTGGTACAAGAAGGTTAGATGTGATACATGAAGGTGAGATGTGGTACAGGAAGGTGAGATGTGGTACAAGAAGGTGAGATGTACAAGAAGGTGACATGTGGTACAAGAAGGTGACATGTGGTACAAGAAGGTGAGATGTGGTACAAGAAGGTGAGATGTACAAGAAGGTGACATGTGGTACAAGAAGGTGAGATGTGGTACAAGAAGGTGAGATGTGGTACAAGAAGGTGAGATGTGGTACATGAAGGTGAGATGAGGTACAAGACGGTGAGATGTGGTACAAGAAGGTGAGATGTGGTACAAGAAGGTGAGATGTGGTACAAGAAGGTTAGATGTGATACATGAAGGTGAGATGTGGTACAAGAAGTCGAGATGTGGTACAAGAAGGTGAGATGTGGTACAAGGTGAGATGTGGTACATGAAGGTGAGATGTGGTACAGGAAGGTGAGATGTGGTACAAGGTGAGATGTGGTACAAGAAGGTTAGATGTGGTACAAGAAGGTGACATCTGGTACAAGAAGGTGAGAATTGGTACAATAAGGTTAGATGTGGTACAAGAAGGTGAGATGTGGTACAAGAGGGTGAGATGTGGTACAGGAAGGTGAGATGTGGTACAGGAAGGTGAGATGAGGTACAAGAAGTTGAGATGTGGTACACGAAGTTGAGATGTGGTACAAGAAGTTGAGATGTGGTACAAGAAGGTGAGATGTGGTACACGAAGTTGAGATGTGGTACAAGAAGTTGAGATGTGGTACAAGAAGGTAAAATATAAGACTCTGTACACAATATCACAGTCTTCCAGGACTTTTTGTTTTGGAGAAGAAGATGAAAATAGGTTTTTAGGTCATGGCCTGTGAGGCCATTATTTGGTGCCACAGAGTCACCAAATCTACAATTTAGAATCTTCATTGGCTGAAGAGTCTGTACACAACATTTAAGGCCTTAATAGTATTTTCGTACTGGAGAAGAAGATGAAATTGGTTTTTAGGTTATGTCCTGTGAGGCCCTTACTACAATTTAGTATCCCTGTTGGCCAAGGAGTCTGTACACAAAATTTCAGCTCCAAAGACCCAGAGTTTCTGGAGAAGGAGACGAAAAACGAAAAGGAGCCATTGGCTCTGTAGCTCATCAGGCTTTATATACATTAACTAATTCAAAATGTCAACTTATAGGTGAGAGATACAACTTAACTGGAGAAGTTTAAATTGGTCTTGAAGGTCCTTACCCCTCTGACCTACCTTTATGGCCAGATATAAAATCCCCTACAAATAAAGACACACTTGAAGATTTAATTCATCACTGTTGTTTCCTTTAATTACCTTCCTTTGAGCACATAAAATCTCAAGATGAAAAAAGCTTTTCAGGTCATGACCTCTGTGATCTATATTTGGGGTCGCAGGATAACGAAATCTACAATTTAGAATCCCAATTGGCAAAGGAGTCTGTACATGAAATTTCAAGTCTTTAGGGTCAGTGGTTCTTGAGAAGATGACGACAATAGGTTTTTAGGTCATGACCTCTTTGACCTGTATTTGAGGTCACAATTTAGAATTCCAATTGGCCAAGGAGTCTGTACAAAAAATTTCAGCTCCTTAGACCAAATGGTTCTGGAGATGAAGACGAAAAAGTAAAAAGTTTACAGATGGATGGACGGACGCCGGGTACCATGCCATCCATAAGGCTTCCAGGCCAGATGTGCTAAAAAGCGAAAGTTTACAGATGGACAGACGCCGGACACCATGCCATGCTATAAGCCCATTGGACCTTTCAGGCCAGATGAGCTAAAAAGCGAAAGTTTACAGAAGAACGGACGGATGGACAGATGGACGGCCGGACGCCGGACACCTTGCCATAAGCTTATTGAGCCTTTCAGGCCTGATGAGCTAAAAAGGTGAATTTATGTTTTGTTATGTCAAAGCCACAATGCCACTCAAGAGTATTTCGTTTATATGACAGTCTGTAGTATTGTACTGAAGATACCAATATCATTGAGGCCAGGTGTTTTGGTGAAATCTGCAAATGTCAGATTAAATATGCAAACCAAGATTTAGCAGGTATTTCACTTAATCTTGAAATTTTCTTAAGCGGTATCAAGAATGTCTCTTCTGTCAAAAACCATAAATCACCATGTACATAGCACGGAGAGTGAATTCAAGTTGGAGAACTTGTGCCAAATCCTTTTCTCAGTGAATAAAATATTTTAAAACCAAACCAACCAAGACAGTATTAAAGTTAAGTTCAGCGTAGTGCCACACTCTACCTAAGTTCAAGTAGCAAGTAATGGAGCCAAGAGCTGGGCCGTGTTCAAGAGAAGTTTCAAAGTAATCGGTCAATTAGCGATTACTTTTAAACCTCTCTTGAACGCGATTGCTCAATGTAGCGCTACGTAGCAAGGCGAGCAAACTTCGAGGAATTTGCACTGTGTCGTTCAAGAGAGATTGAGCGCTTCTTGAGGGGGGGATCTAAACCCTCAGACCCCCTCCCCCCCCCCCCCCGTTTCAAAATTTGTTGAATGGGCGGGTTATGGGACCAAACAAGTGGACCCCCTTTCAAAATTCCTGGATCCCCCTCTGTTCAACGCCTATCCCAACACTAGAGTGGCTAACCATTGTGGTAAAACCGGTGCACATTAACTGGAATTAGTGAGGTGAGGTGATTAAGGGTTTAACGTCCCTTTCAAGAGTATTTAACTTATATATCGAAGCGGCTCGTCAACCTGAATAAATTTAGTTTTCTATGTTAGGTTATACACCGCATTTACATAACATAGAACAGCCAATCTTAATTTATTCATATTGGGCAGCCAGTAGTATTGCAGGAAGAAAGCACACAATCGTGGCTCTGCAGTGCGGTGACACCGGCGAACATTGGCGGGTGGAACTGCGCTGAAATTCAGTGTGTATCATTTTAGCAAACCTTACTGCATGTAAAAACAGTTGTCATCAGCATAGCAACTGGAAGGATTTGACATCCCAATCTCTTGATTCGAAACCAAGGAGCTATTCCGCCCCCGGGTCTGGGGTGAAATACATGTACTCAAGTACAAATACAAGTTCTTTCACCTGCAGTTCTAGGCAGTACCACATACGGTTTACTAATTCGGGGGCGGCACTTATCCACGAGGAAAGTGGGGGTTTTCAGTGACGTACCAAAAGTATTGCAACAATCTCCGTTTTCCCATAGGATCGCATGTTATTTTAGTGTAGCATAAATAATTTTGATAATTTTGACAGTGAACAAAAAGTGTTCAAATTTACCATGTTTGTTATCTAACATCTTGAGATTATGTTCATAATGTTCAAATTCATTAAATTTGAGAATTGTTTCGGAAAACGGCAAAGTTATGACCAGGTATATTTACTGTAACGTCACTCCCCCATTGCCACCATTATGTAAGCAGGCCTAAAGGACAGAAAAAATGGACATAGCTCGGTAATCTTTTAACTATTTTGTAAAATAACGTTGAATCCAAAATCAGAAATTGTGTACGTGTTGCAGAGTAGATTTTCTGTTTTCATGTCAAATTTCTGTAAAATATTTTGAAAATTGAAACAATTAAAATTATTTATGCTAGACTGAATTATTAACATGGGATCCTATGGGGAAATGGAGATTGTTGCAATACTTTTGGCACGTCATTACACCCCACCAATCCTCAAGTGCATGTAGAAAAGTTTTCTACAGAAGACAATATTGCCAAACTTCCACCAGGACAGGTACTCATTGATATAGAGGATATAAATTTACAAATGACAAAAAAAGTATAGCATCAAATGGTTTTAATACCGAACAATTCAACTTTCCAATTTAGAGAAAATGATTTTAGGTAATTTATAAAATGTGAAACTTAATTGTGACAAGAGTGAGTACTCCTTCAATTATGTTATGTTTAAAATTTCACAAATTCTTGTCACTTTCTGAGATCAAAACATTTTTTACACACAATAGGATGTAATTTACTTATTTTACAATTTCAATAAACACATACATGTATTCATATTTACAGAAAGACATAAACAATCATCATATATGTTTATGTATCATATATTTACAGTTTTAACAAAGTAATTTGATTATACAATATATTTGAATATACATGTATTATATGTAACTTATATACTTCAAATTGGTAAACTGATCATATTTCTTTAACATCCTTGACTTGTAATTAAAAATCTTAAACAAAATATGTTTCTTCGGTAATATTATATATGCAGAAAGTGAACATTTGAGATTTTGTAATTGAAAACAGCACATTATATATGCTATTATTATTATAAGTGATAACAGTGGTTGATAGTTGTTTGCCTGCTGGATATCACTGCTGTGTTAATTAATGTTGAAATTAACTGATAATGATCGAAGCATTCATAAAATATCCATAAACCCCTTTGATACCAGCGTTTCCCCTGTATTTATACAAAAATAGAGCCATGGGCTCTGTAGCTCATCAGAGTTTATTTTGTTTGATGATGAAGACAGAAATATGTTGTCTCAATATAATGCACAATCCCTAACCCTGACAAATCTTAGTCTTGAAATTGAGAGAGAGCACTCAGCAAGGTCAACACACAGGAGATTATGCAATATTCTGACCCCTTGGCTCTGGTTACAAGCCAGCTGTGTTTTTTGTGTTTTACCGCCAAATTATGTAATAGACTCTTGCTTGCACTAAACACTGGCAGCACTGATCTAACTGTATAAGGCTTAAAGAGAACAGGCAATGTGATGAATCTCATGGTACATAGTACAATTTTGAATCACCTTGGCTAAACAATCTCGGTTCTAAGCCTTGTCATCCAAACATCTAAACATTCTGAACAAAATATTCCTTCTAGTTTGTTCTGGATGAAAACAGGATTTTAGGTAATGGCCTACGGGGCTCTTATTTGGGGCCACTGGGTCACCAAATCTACAATTTAGAATCTCCATTGGCTAAAGACTCTTTACACAACATGACAACCTTCTAGGTCTTTTCGTTCTGGAGAAGAAGATGAAAATAATCTTATCTTATCATTTCATCACCAGTCATATGCAGTTCACATATCTCATGTAAAATAAAAGAATTTTTAACTCCTCTTCAATTTAGTCCTTTATGGCTTGTCACAATTTTCAGTTCATAGGCTATTCAATAGTTCTCATTTCACATTGATTACATCAATTTGACAAACATGTCCACAATGTAGATTGTTATCTAAAGTAGACATATATTTCAAATCATTGTGATTGAAGTGTCATAAAATATCAGTTCAAAATTCATTTTCAAAGGTTTTTTTTAGGCTGTGGCCCATATTTGGGGTCACAGGGTCACCAAATTTACAAGTTTGAATCCCCATTGGCTAAAGAGTTTGCATACAATATTACAGCCTTCTAGATCTTTTTGTTCCGGAGAAAAAGATGAAAACAGGATTTTAGGTAATGGCCTGTGAGGCCCTTATTTGGGGCCACAGGGTCACCAAATCTACCATTTAGAATCTTCATTGGCTAAAGACTCATTACACAACATGACAACCTTCTAGGTCTTTTCGTTCTGGAGAAGAAGATGAAAATAATCTTATCTTATCATTTCATCACCAGTCATATGCAGTTCACATATCTCATGTAAAATAAAAGAATTCTTAACTCCTCTTCAATTTAGTCCTTTATGCCTTGTCACAATTTTCAGTTCATAGGCTATTCAATAGTTCTCATTTCACATTGATTACATCAATTTGACAAACATGTCCACAATGTAGATTGTTATCTAAAGTCGACATACATTTCAAATAAAGTGGCTGAAGTGTCATAAAATATCAGTTCAAAATTCATTTTCAAAGGTTTTTTTTAGGCTGTGGCCCATATTTGGGGTCATAGGGTCACCAAATTTACAAGTTTGAATCCCCATTGGCTAAAGAGTTTGCATACAATATTACAGCCTTCTAGATCTTTTTGTTCCGGAGAAAAAGATGAAAACAGGATTTTAGGTAATGGCCTGTGAGGCCCTTATTTGGGGCCACAGGGTCACCAAATCTACAATTTAGAATCTTCATTGGCTAATGACTCATTACACAACATGACAACCTTCTAGGTCTTTTCGTTCTGGAGAAGAAGATGAAAATAATCTTATCTTATCATTTCATCACCAGTCATATGCAGTTCACATATCTCATGTAAAATAAAAGAATTCTTAACTCCTCTTCAATTTAGTCCTTTATGCCTTGTCACAATTTTCAGTTCATAGGCTATTCAATAGTTCTCATTTCACATTGATTACATCAATTTGACAAACATGTCCACAATGTAGATTGTTATCTAAAGTCGACATACATTTCAAATAAAGTGGTTGAGGTGTCATAAAATATCAGTTCAAAATTCATTTTCAAAGGTTTTTTCTAGGCTGTGGCCCATATTTGGGGTCACAGGGTCACCAAATTTACAAGTTTGAATCCCCATTGGCTAAAGAGTTTGCATACAATATTACAGCCTGCTAGATCTTTTTGTTCCGGAGAAAAAGATGAAAACAAGATTTTAGGTAATGGCCTGTGAGGCCCTTATTTGGGGTCACAGGGTCACCAAATCTACAATTTAGAATCTCCATTAGCTAAAGACTCTTTACACAACATGACAACCTTCTAGGTCTTTTCGTTCTGGAGAAAAAGATGAAAATAATCTTATCTTATCATTTCATCACCAGTCATATGCAGTTCACATATCTCATGTAAAATAAAAGAATTCTTAACTCCTCTTCAATTTAGTCCTTTATGACTTGTCACAATTTTCATTTCATAGGCTATTCAACAGTTCTCATTTCACATTGATTACATCAATTTGACAAACATGTCCACAATGTAAATTGTTCTTTCAAGTCGACATACATTTCAAATAAAGTGAAAGAAGTGCACATAAAATATCAGTTCAAAATTCAATTTCGACAGGTTTTTTTGGCTGTGGCCCATATTTGGGGTCTCAGGGTCACCAAATTTACAAGTTAGAATCCCCATTGGCTAAAGAGTTTGCATACAATATTACAGCCTTCTAGGTCTTTTTGTTCCGGAGAAAAAGATGAAAACAGGATTTTAGGTAATGGCCTGTGAGGCCCTTATTTGGGGTCACAGGGTCACCAAATCTACAATTTAGAATCCCCATTGGCCAAGGAGTCTGTACATATAATTTCAGCTCTCTGGAGTCATTGGTTCTAGGGAAGAAGATGAAAATAGCTTTATAGCTTATGACCACTGTGGCCCTTATTTGGGGTCACATGGTCACCAAATCTACAATTTAGAATCCCCATTGGCCAAGGAGTCTGTACATAAAATTTCAGCTCTCTGGAGTCATTGGTTCTGGAGAAGAAGATGAAAATAGCTTTTAAGGTTATGACCCCTGGGGCCCTTATTTGGGGTCACAGAGTCACCAAATCTACAATTTAGAATCCCCATTGGCCAAGGAGTCTGTACATAACATTTCAGCTCTCTAGAGTTATTGGTTATTGAGAAGAAGTCGAAAAAGTGAAAAGTTTACGGACGGACGGACGGACGGACGCCATCCCATGCCATAAGCCCATCGGGCCTTTCAGGCCTGATGAGCTAAAAAGTATGTTTTATTCTGACAACTTTCCAGTATTGCATCTGACTGTAAATCTTGATTACACAAGCTATTATTTTGTTATTCTGTGATTTTTTATTTTATTTTTTTTTATGTCAGATTGCTTTTTAAACCAAATTAAAACTGTTATTTTGGATGACAGATGATGTGTTGAAGAGGAGAAACTAGGAATAAAACAAACACTCTCAAATGTTATAAATAAAGATTTTAGAGAAAATAATTTTTTTTTAAATAATAAATTCAGTACTCCAAGATAGAGGAAGGCAATTCATTATTTTACAGTTTCATTTCATTATCAAATTATTATTCTAGGTTTAACATTTTATTAAATTTTAAAAAAAAATTCTAAATATTCCAAATTGCTTAAGGCACCAATTCACAAACTTGCTTCATATGTTTACCAAATTTCATTGGAAATCTTAAAGCAGTTCTTAAACAAAGTGTGACAGAAAAACATTAAATTAATTCTGTGATTTAACACACTTATTCTTTTAACCCCACTAATTTCCCAACAGGGTTATAACATATTTTGCAGGAGAATTGTCATTCTTTTCCCACAGAGGCTACTCCAAAGAGTTCTTCTATCATAGCCTCTGCTGCATTAGAGCATATTTCATGATTCTCGCAAAATTCTCAGACTGTTAAAATTTGCAATACTGGTAGGGTCCTAATTTTATCCAATCAAACATCGTTTTACATTTTTGACCAAAATCTGTCTTGTAAGAGATCATCTTCCCACGGCAGAGTGAAAATGTATCGAAATCTCTCAATTTTTTACCTTGCCTTCAACCTAGGCAGAGGTGGTGAAACGTATCTGCGACACCTATTGTGATCACGAGTTACGTCCCTTACCATCTGTCAACATACAGCCAATGAAATCGCCGTTTACAGACACAGAGGCAATACAAGCTGTCTTCTGATTGGCTTATCCGATTAGCCTGCAGTACGTTAAAATCTTAGCACTGAAAATGCGAAAGTTGAGGTCAAGGGCGGAATGAGAAGATATGGTAATCTTTTCGTTGCGCCCGTGATGTTGTGAAGATGGTAAGAGATATGCACAACTCTGGTCATTTTACAGGTGAGGTGGGGTGAATTGGGGTTTAACGCCGCTTTCAAGAGTATTTCACTTATATCGCGGCTGCTAGCATTATGGCAGTGAGAAAACCCGCAATGCCATGTGACTATGCCTTGCGGTGAAACCTGCGAGCATCGGCTGGAACTAGCAAACCATGGGTGGTACTATGCTGAAATTCAGTGTAGCATTGCACCCAAACCTTACTGCGTGTAGTACAGTTCATTACTACAGACAAAGTTGCCGTGCTCCTGGAATATTCGAACTCAGGACCTCTTGATCTGAAACCGAACGCGCTAAGCGCTGCGCTATCCCACCCCCCGTTTTACAGGAATAGAGCATTTAATACAATGTCCCTGATTGCACAACTAACTTGTGATGCATTCTAGACCAGAAAGTGTGCTACAGAGGTTATGATGTAAGTACTGAGTGGAGTGACCAATGGGAATTGAATAAATAATCATATACTTTAAACTTCTTATCAATATTGAAAATTAACATCACATCACACAAACATAAGCAATTATTGTTTATTCACATACATAAATAATATAAATATATACAAACATGTATCTATATATTGAGAAACATATAAATCAAGAAATAAGCATAATAGGCAAATTATAATATCTGTCATGTAAGATAATAACCATGAAAATAATCTTTAGCCCGAAAAATTAATAATACTTTTCCAAATTCATTAAACTTTGCTATGAGTTGTGGAAAGTAGTTGAATCTCAAATATGGCTCATAAGAAAGATTTTGAATGATTATCATCATTTGTAATGTTTGGCATATGTGACCCACAACAACACAATGGATGTACAAGCAACGGCTAAGGATCTAATAAAAGATACTGGGTTGCTCATCTTACGTAATCAGGCCTGTAGCAACAGGGGGGGCTGGGGGGGCTTAGCCCCCCCCTACAAATTTTAGATAGAAATTTTTTTTTGGGGCTCTCTATTCCAAAGTGTTTTTCAACCTGAAAGACATTGCAAATAACTTTGTGACAGAAAATTCTGATGATGTACGTAACGTTTGCATGTAAGTTAAAAGTATCATGTCTGACGTATCTAAATTGACAATGACAATTAACACAACTGGCTCTATATACTTTGTAAGAAGTGAAGATAGGATGTTTATTTTTGGAAAATTCTGATAGCGCAAGTGGATGTTTGAGTATAGTAACGCATACTGCGTAGACAAGTATTGCAACGTTTACCCAAAGTACCTTTTGAGGATGAAGTACGAAGCTGTATTGTATACAATATTAAAACAAGGTGACATAGTGTTTTTAAGTATCTGAATAACAATTAATACAATGAAGTCCGTACAGGTGCGTAATGACATTAGAAGAAAGCCAAAGCAGGAGGATGAACTGTCCAAACAAGAATACAAGGTGAGGTGAGGTGAGTTGGGGTTTAACGCCACTTTCAAGAGTATTTCACTTATATCGCGGCTGCTAGTATTATGGCAGGGAGAAAGCCTGCAACGCCAAGTGGCTATGCTTTGCGGTGAAACCTGGGTGGTACTACGCTGAAATTCAGTGTAGCATTGCACCCAAACCTTACCGCGTGTATAACTGATCTCTACTGCAGACAAAGTTGCCGTGCCCCTGGCGGGATTCGAACCATGGACCTCTTGATCCTAAGACGAACGCACTAACCACTGCGCTATCCCGCCCCCCAAGAATACAAGAACTGGTATCAAAACAAATAGAATTTAAAGGTAACATTTCGGGACTTACTTGAATCCCTTCCTTGGATATTGAACAAGGGGCTTCAAAAAATCTTGAAATAAAATTTCGTTTGATTTTACACCAGTTCTTGTGTCCTCAATTGGACGGTTCACCCCTCATGAATGAAAGTATATGTTAAAGGTGCATCCATTGTGTTTCATAAAATTTTATTTGGCTTTAATACGTTCCAAAACACCATATGTGCTGTTTACAATACAAACAAATTCACTCAGCTTGCATATTCATCCCCAATCGCCAAACATATCATAATTACTAGTTTCCAATTAAAATCGAGTAACATCATTTTGCATGTGCAGAAACCAAAAGTTCACGTCCTATTTACATGCACAGTAGTTATATGACCTATTGAACATTATCAACCCAAATCTGTTAGTTTGTCTGGTTTAAATAAGATTCCAAAATTACGTTTGACTCATTGGCGCGCGCCACACGTGGTGCATTGTCCGGTTTTCGATCAGAAATCGATACTTTTACCTTCATATCGTCAATATACTAAGTCGATTATCATCAAAGTGGTAGTTTTTGGTAACAGTTGGTACTTCTAGATAAAATAAGACCATTTATAACATTTGGCATATTTGACTCCCAACAACACAATGGATGTACCTTTAAAAATCCAAAAATAAAAATAAACTTTTAGGGTTTTGAGGCCCTTAAAATTCATAGTCAACAAATATGTTAAAGACCACTCACATTATCAATATTGAAATAAGTGAGGTGAGGTGAGTTGGCATTTAAATCCGCTTTCAAGATTATTTAATATATATCATGGCTGCTGGTATTATTGCTGGGAGAAAGCCTGCAACGCCATATTGCATTGTGGTGAAAACTGCAAGCATCGACGGAACTAGCAAACAATGGGTGGTACTGCGCTGAAATTCAGTGAAGCATTGCACAGTGGTGTAGTGGTTAGCGTGCTTGTCTCTCACGACAAAGGCCCGGGTTCAAATCCCGGTAGAGACGCCAAAAGTTTGTGACCGGAGTCTCATACTGTGTTGTGTCCCTGGGCAAGGCACTTCATCCACATTGCACTCAGTCCACCTAGCTGTCTAAATGGGTACCTCGGAACACGAGAAGTACGGACCTACACGGTTGTGCAGAGCGCTTAGTAGCCGCACCGAAAGTACAATTCCTTCAGGGTAATTAATGCAGCACAATATTGAAATAACAAATAGTTCATATTATGATTCATATAACACTAATACTGAATATCTTGATGGATCTTAAGTTCTTTAATATGTATACAACAATAATAATTATGTGTCCTCGTTTGAAAGAAAGACATGTAAAAAGTTTTTAAATATTCGAGTCGATCATACGCTCATTTGGTCGCCATATTTGTTGAAATTGCAAGAGGAGATTCTAAAGTGACGTCACTTAGAAACAAAGTGATAATGGCCCGTTGTCAGCGTTGAGAGGGCCGTTATAATTTGCAGTGGCCCGCTCATTTCTGATAACAGGAGGGCGGTTTCATGATAATTCCATCCATTTTAGCTATAATACTTAATATCTTGATGAATCTTAAGTTTTTTTTAATATGTATACAACAATAATAATAACTTACCAGTGCCCTACATTAGTTTGATAATAAAGACTTAACTGAACTTGCTGTTAACACAATATCAATTTATGAAATGAATAAAACATTGAACAATAAATTAACATTCATACCGGTGGTATCAGAAAGGTTGACAACAAAGTGCCTATTTCTACTAATATCCTTAAAATATCAAAATTATTTCAATTTTCTAATTTAAAAATACCATCATAACATCATGACGGGCTAACCAACTGCCTCTCTCTGCAACATACTGCCTCTCTGCTGAGGTCAATTCATTGCAATTACATAATAGGCAGACCCCTGGACTCCTACTGCAGGTCAGTGGTTTATATTCATAATGTCCTTTTTTGCTTATTAATGGAACTACAGTCATGAAAGTGGGCTCTTCAGACCTGATGAGTTATAAATTATACTTTTGGACCTGTAACTTATTAGGCTTATTTCATACACTGATAATCATTATCTTTAAATTCAATCATGTTTAATATATTGAGAAGAACATAGCTGGTTCTTATAAATATATCACAGCAAATTGCCAATTATAATAACATTTCATAAAACTAAACAGATAAACACATTAACAATAACACACTGACAAGTGAATCACAGTTTGAGCGTTAACAACTCGTCTCCATTGAATGGTCAACTGTCACTCTGTTGTCCAATTTGCCTCCGGATTTTGTTAAGTTCTTCTGATTTTAAACTTGCATAGTGATGGTACATCATCTTGACCCCCGTAACAACAGAAAGTCGAAGGCGCAGGTTGTACTTGAAAGAATTCTTTTTATGTCTGATGGCACACTTATACCGAATATCCAAATCTTTGATTTTCCGGTCCAGGATATTTATTTGTTGACATGCTCGTTCAAATTTGGTCCTGACATCACTGAGCTTTTCATCAAGCTGTGTTTGAGATTCACTTTCTGACATGATGAATTGTTACAAAGTTTCAGTTTATATTTCTCAGGTTTATATATCATATCATCCTCTTTCAAGTAACGTCAATGTAATTCTACTTACATATTTACGTTATGTTTAGTTTTCAGATGAAAAATAATCATAATCATTTCATTTCTAAATCAGGAAGTAATTGTATGCATAACGTTGTCATATTTATTTGTGATATTGGTTTTCGATATTTATATTCATACCAATCAATTAATAAAAGGTTAAAAATGATTTACATTAAAGTTTGTAGTTTTAGAATAATTAGCTGCATGAGTATAATGATTTACAATAAACATCGACAAATCAATTTCAATAAAAAATAATTTCATATCAAAATTGAATTGACAAATCAAAATGTCATTCCACAACTTCACAACCAGAAACGATGATTGTTATCATTTTTATCCTGTGAAAGTATTGTCACTATAGTCACTACTTATCCGTTATGAATTCTTTGATCAGCTTCCTCAAGATGAAATCAACTCGACCATGTCGATCATCTGTCATTAAATCATCGATGGACACTTCAATCCTCAAAATAATGTCACGATGTTGATTTTGCCGGTGAGAGAAAGTTGTGACTGAGAGTCAGTCAAACACTGACAATGACTGAACAGGAAAATGACCTTTCGGCGATTTCCCGATAAAAACAGATGAGATGGAATCCACGACTTTCGTTATCTGTCACCATGGTCGATCGCTTTGGCTCATCGATAGTGTCTGATTTGTGAAATGCACGTGATTTAATTCCGTACACGCCGTCTCCATTTTAGGCTGGAACAGCTTCTTTGAATAAAAGAAATATTTCACAATCGCATTTTGTCAGACACATGAATTTCGCTTGTCAGCTGTGAAGTATCAACATCCGATTACCAAAGCGAGGCTTCAACACGCAACTGCTATTTATAGTAACGCACGTGGTGTTTGTTTCGATTTGACGAATCACAATCTATTTCAAATGATAAAATGATGTTTTCCATAATCATAATTTCGAATATAAATAAATCTAGATTTAAAAGTGTTTGAATATTACAATGAAGAGATTAAAAGAATATTAATAAAGCATATACGTACAATTGTAAATTGTTTCAAACCAATATGAATGAGTTTAGATCCTGCCAATCAGATGGGAAGTAATTTTCTAAGTCATATGCGGTACATTCGAACATCAAATGATTTTCAGTTTCAATCTTGCCAAAGTCACGCATTTTACATATCTTATTGACATTAACACCTCGTATATTTACATCTCAAGGGAAGTACATGCATGTAATCGTAATCTACAGCTGTATATAGTTCTTCTTATTGCTATATTATAAATGGGAGTGACATAAATATTCTGTATTTCATAAGAATTCAACTTCCGTGAAATATCAAAGATAAAGAGATATGCATTCGTTTTTCCGATAATACGTTGACTGTCATAATCAATAATCCAGTTCTAAATGTGTTGAATAAAACACCAACTTCCTGATATATTGAAAAGGAGCCTCTTTTTAAAATTCCATTTCTTACAGTATTACAGTCCCATACATCCTATAAAAACATCGTGTAACTAAAAATAACCGACGTTGCCCAATATTTAGTCACTCTGCCAGCTGAATCTAGTTTCCTCACGAGTAAATAAGACTGTTTTTGATAAATATTGTCGATATTTATAAGTAAACATTTTGTAGAGTCTCAAAGTGATTTAATTATATATAAATAGCTGATTTCAACCAAACTGATTCATTTATTCCCCATTTATTTATGCTTACTAAACAGCGACCAAATTACATTTTTAGAATATCGTTTCAAACAACGTCAATTCAATTTATGACTCGAGCTTGAAGTGCACCATTCTCTTCGAGCACAGGTGAAGTTTAGCGCAAAATATGTTGCGCAACAGAGATGAACGACCAGTTTTCACTATGCTCGACTCACTTCGTTCGCGCATAGGGAAAACTGGTCGTTCATCTCTGTTGCGCAACATATTTGCGCTTAACTTCACCTGTGCTTCGATGTTACTCCTTTCAGATTTTCTATCGTAATCTCTGTGGGAAGAGAATGGAGGTACGTACACTTCACGCCGGTTCCGGGTCGAGCTGCGACCATTTAAGGATGTCCGCTCCTTCATGTTGAACTTCAAAAATGAAATATGATTAAGTAAAGATTTTTTCTCATCTTTATTTACTTCATGATATTCTACATCATCTACATACTTTTAAAAAACAAATAAAAATAAAGAAAATGTGAACCTCTAAAAAGTGCTTAAACAGCATAAATGGCCTTAATTTGACTAAAAAGGGGGGTTTTCAGGTCTTTTTTAAATTTTGTGTCACAGCTTAAAAAAACCCACACTACCATATATAATTTTTCATGGCTTTCGGTAGGGTAACATGAACTTTGTAACATATCAAAAAAGGAAAAAAAGTTTAATACTAAAATGCAGTATGTTAAAGTTTTTAACAGTTTTAATTCTCATTTTCCCAAACTCCCATGTTAAAATTGAACCTTTTAATGCTGATTTTCCAATCATATACTTTGATCTTTTAAACAATATAAGTTAGAAAAAAAGTTTAATAATATAAATTTGAGGAGCGAACATCCTTAAGCCTTGCCTCATTGATTTTAAATTCGTAGCGCTCGAAGGTCATCTCCTCATCTTAGACCAGGTACCCACTTAAAAGGAGGGTTCTATCGGGGTATTTTTTGTGGAAACGAAATTCGAGAGGATATTCCCGTTTACATATGTATACTATTAATACATGATTAAAACACAGTCAAATTGAAAGATATTGATGAAGTTAATATTTTGATGGCTTTATATTTCACAACATGATAAAGACAAGCGCACATTTGTTGAAAAATAAAAACAATGAGAACTGAAGCCATTCATCGGCGCTGCCAGTAGGGAAAAATTCACTACGACCTAACAGCATATTGTTTATTAGTTTTATGATACATTATGTGTTACAGTGTGAAAGGTCTATTAGTGTCTATTACATATGTTTTATTATTTAAAAAAAAATTAACATTGAGTTAAAGATAGCGTGTTTCCATTTCACGAAATGCCAAGAAACCAAGATGGCGGATGCTCCCGATAAATCGGTGATAGAACTTTCCCTTTAAATTACTGTTGGGTGAACACTGAACAGCGGCACCATTGAACAAAGTCACTAACCCAGGCTGACACCATCAGTTTTTCTACTCATGTCTCGGTGTATATTTCTTATACCATGTTACTTATTATCACCATAAACTTCATGGTCTTTGATAGCATAACACGAATCAAAATACTCTTTTCAATAAATCCGAATGTCCAGTAATGAAAAGCGTACCAAATCGAAACCATTTCAAAAGAATCATCCTTATAGCCACACGTGCTGTGTATAACTACATGCACGGAGTGGTTATTTATAGTAAGTACACTCAATAATTTATATTGCGCATGCGCCGTGTCCATCACATCAGTGTAAGAATGCCTGCCTGCAGCTGTAGTTGTTTATTGAAATAAGGTACGTTTCTGTATCCATCAGTAAATGTGGTCAAAGGTATCGATATATTTTTAACTAAAAAGCAAATGTTGACTTTTGCGGGAGACATTAACTATTATCTATCACTGGTGTAAATCTACACAATCCCACCAGGTTAAATGACGCCAACAGTAATGGCTGCCAACACTCTAAGGTCAATCTGACCCAACCTCGTTCTGAATCAGGTCACTAGTGACGAATGAAAACATCCAGGTTATTTGCAATGCCTCTTTTGAATATTTCGTGTGTTTAGAACATTGTTATGTTGTGTGTTGTTATTATGTTGCGTTATGTTGTGTAGTCCATTATGTAATACAAACTAGATCATTATTCAGCAAATCTCGACAAACTGTATAAATTGCCTAAAATTGGACATGAAAGCTTAGAGAAACAATTTTAGTGATGTATGTAGAGTAATTATTAAATATCATAGACTATTTTTAGTCTATATGTTTTGTTGTGTGCGATTTCTATGGGATAATATGTTTTATGTTTGTAATATGTCCAGATTGGACTTTTGTTGGGCTTTTCAAACATTTATTAGATATGGTTATAATTTGCATAATAAAGTATTAATTAAGTATGTGACATCAAAATTCGTTGTTTACATAAACATTTCAGATTTCCACTTTATTGTTTAGAGGACTTCGCTGTTTTTAATTATAATATTTAACAATAATATGTATTTTCTGGGTATGATATTACCGATAATTGTTTTCATTTTCGGCATCAATCCAGCAAAAAGTACCTTCCATGAAGTTTTTAACTTTTGAAAAACATTATATTTTCTTCTTTTGTAAATCACGATATCACGAATGTCAATAATGTTTTTATCGTTTTTAAAACAAATTAACTTAGATAAAGGAAACACTTTAATTTCAGAATGACGAGCAATCGGAGAAAGGTTTTGGTTAAATGTGGAGATTCCCAGAAACCGATTGGACTTGATTCTCCCTGGAAAAAACAACAGTTGTCAGCGGTATTTTTCAATTACTCATTTGTTTGTGAATCCACGTTAACTTCCTATTATTTAAAAAAAATTATGTAATATCGGATGAAACTAGATTGACATGGAAAGTTTAAAATAATTGAGAATGTATATCACAAAATATCACTGAAATAATAAATTATTTGGTTTTTCTGTTATACAAGGATGGAATTTGTCACTGTTTTGTAAGGGATTTCTTTTACAGATGTGATAACATTATTGAGAATGCTTTTCAGAGATTGGTGTAGCTCAGGTCTCACGCAATGGCTGACCTTCCGTTTGCACCTTACACAGTTATTTTCAAGTTCTAATTGAAAAGAGGAATATTTCAGTGTTTTCATATCGCGGCATCCCCATCCCTTATCTATATTATGAATATACTATAAGTAAATGCATAGCAATTAAATCAAATACATATAATTGATCGTCTTATCATATACACAGAATTTGGGGGGGGGGGGGGGGGGGGGGGGGGGGTGGATTCTGTACGTTCAAAGTCCAGGGCTCCGTTCCATAACAGCGAGCGCTTATAATCGCTCCTTGATCGCTCAATGTAGCGCTCAAGTAGCGCTCATTCTCTCCTGAACGACATGGTGCAAAACCTCAAAGCTTTGCTACGTAGATACGTTGAGCAATCGCGTGTAAGAGAGGTTTCAAAGTAATCGCTAAATTGAGCGATTACTTTGAAACCTGTCTTGAAGACGGCCCATATACCAATTTAAAATACAGTCTGATTAAAATCAACCTTGTTCCGAGTAATAAACAGGTTCTGTAGAATACGAACAGGTCCTGTAGATTCCTCGCCAAAGGCGTGGAACCTACGACTGATATGAGTTCGTATCCCGGTAGATGCACTATTTTGTAATTTTTATTCCACGGAAAACCGTCGATTTTAATCAGACTGATTTAAAATATTACCGGTATATTTTTAAAAAATAAAATAAAATCTTGATATTATGTACATGAATACGTTTTAATTTGATATACAAAATGTTTCATGTTTCATGTTCTTGAGCTATGACTGTTGTTATCCGTGTTCAACATCTGTCATCCAGAGCATATACTCAACAATTGAAGCAGTCGTAAAATGATGCAGTTTTCCGTTCCGAGCTAAAGTCTCAGTGCCCGAGTAGCCTCAACTTCCCATTGTTCCCAATGCAAGGTTTAACTCTCCAGTCTCCATTACTGGCTGATTTAGGCCTTGCAGTATTTCCTTCGCTTTGTTGTGCCTAGATAAAGTGAATCGCTGCACCTGAAATGCATATGGGCCCGGATTTCCAAGCACAGGTATCTGAAGGAAACAATGCAAGGACTAAATCAGGCAGTAATGGAAAGTGGCAAGAGTTTTGCCTTGCATTGGGAGGTTGGAGTAGCCTACGGATTTCAATCGTTGCCATGTGAAATACCGATAATCTATTCATATAAACATATAATCGTTGACGTTGGCTACGTCTCTGATTGTCGTATTCATCCTTTCTGATAATTTATTACCTTTTTTTGTGAGATATAGTAATAGTCCCTCTCTTTATGACAAATGATGTAGTTTATCATCTCATAAACAGTACATCGTTTGCATTGTGTTGTAGAAATAAACGATGGTATGATATTTATGCATATAGGCATTTATATCATTTTATAGGTTCATTAATATCCACCTGTTCAACCATCCATTTGCCACCTGCTGATGCGGTTATGGTAATGAGGTGAGGTGAGTTGGGGTTTAACGCCGCTTTCAAGAGTATTTCACTTATATCGCGGTTGCTAGTATTATGGCAGGGAGAAAGCCCGCAGTGCCACGTGGCTATGCATTGCGGTGAAACCTGCGAGCATCGACTGGAACTAGCGAACCATTGGTGGAACTACGCTGTAATTCAGTGTAGCATTGCACCCAAACCTTACTGTGTGTAGAACAGTTCTCTACTGCAGACAATGTTGCCGTGCCCCTGGCTGGATTCGAACCCCGTACCTCTTGATCCGAAGCCGAACGCGCCAAACTCTGCGCTATCCCGCCCCCGTTATGATCAATGCGTTTCATGACATTTTACTTGTCCTAATTACTTATAGTTGAGATCTAGTGGATATTTTTTTTATGAAAAGGGGGTTTGTTCTGAAATATGTACTATTTGGAACGGAAAAGAGGTGTAAATCAGCAAATACTATAATCTTTTCATTTCTTTATACGCCCTTCCAATCCATTTAACACAATATAATCACATATTCCATTACTAATTATATAATAAGTCAAATTATTATTTGACAGCAGTGCTGGCTTTAATACAATTGGGTTTTCGGTGATTTTCTTTTTACATTCACGCAGTAACTTTATAGTACTGACACTTCAAAATGCCACAAAGAAAAGACAATGGCAGTAGATTTACGCTGAAATATCCACTCGGCATTATCGGAGACTAAACAATCTAAACACGTGTGTACAACAACCAAAGTTAATTAACTACTAAACAGAATATGCCGACATTGTTTCTAATAGCTTTGATCACGTTTAGGATGTTTTGACAAGTGAGATCAGTGAAAAATACGAGACTGCTATACGAGTGTATAATGTAAACAATAACATAAGCCAGCTGCTCGTTGAGCAGGACTCCTGAGTAACACGTCACACCTCTGCTAGCAGATGATTGGCTAATGAAACGTTTGGCGGCTGTAAAAATGAAGTAGTTTTTAAAAACGTTTTTTCTACTATTTTGGGGTGGATTTGTAATCCAATACTTTTGTGTCGTTATTCTTTACTGTTGTCAGAATCATTTCCGCGAAGCCTATCCCCTGAGGTTAGAATATCTTTAACGACTGTTTCGAAATAATTGCAAGCTAGCCAGACCAGCGAAGGCTGTTACTATAACATGTGTTCACGGGAACTCGATATCGTAATTTAAACGTAGATGAAACGTAGGTAAACAAAACCAAAACCTGCGCTCTTTTTATATTGGTTGTAGTTTTTATTTTACCTACCTTTTATCTACGTTTTAATTACGATATAGATTTCCTGTGCTTGTGTTCTGCTCTTTGTAAAGCTGTTTAGTGCTTTAAAAAGCAACTAGCATTGTCATTTGGAAGCGAGATAAGTCCCTATAAGCTTATGTTAACTTCTACTGGATGATAAGCAATATAATGCTGAACTCTTGCGTCGACAAATCTCAACTAGAAGGTTATAATTACTTGTTTGGTGTAGATTCATTGCATATTAACACATGTTATGACTTATCATAAACAATGAACACAGAAAATGGCTCTATTTAAAAAAAAATAGTTTCAGAAAATCGATTCTCATGTTGAATATTGGTATCAAAGATCCTTATGTTATGCCTCGCTTTCAAACATGCCATTGTTGTTCAGCATAAGAAATTCCTTCATTTTCTAATACTTGCATCCTGTAGCACAGGGTCTTGTATCGCTTAGAACACGCGTTTATTTTTATATTAGCTTATAGCTTGTTTACCAATCCAATTCTTCATGAAATAAATATGTTTAAACTATGTATACACGCGTTTGAAAGACATATATCAATGAGATCCGTCCTACTCTAGCCTATTGGTAGGTATGTGTCTTTCAAACGCTACTACTGAGTCACAAACGCCGCTGTGTGACAACATGTACGTATTCATTCACTCCACGCAATCATTCATGGCAAAATACATGAGTTATTTATTTATTTATTGATTCATTCAGTCATTCTGCTATGGTTTCCGCATGCATTTATTCATCGTTATTTATGAATATGTTTCCTTCAACAGGCGATAGTGGAACGGTTTAGCCTCTCGGTCGATGTCCCCTTCCTCCTGCAAATCTTCGACCCAGACTGGGACACGTATATCGATTTGGAAGACGACACCGTCATTGCAGACCGGAGCAGAATCCTATGCATCATAAGTCCAAATATCTACACCGGAAGTAAGACGTCTGGACGTACAAATGCATCTTTGGACCGCCCATCGCCCGCCATTGTTCAATCCCCAAGGGGGGATAACTCTTTCCTGAATAACGTTCTTTCAGGAAATATTGCAAAGATAGATACGTCCAAGCAGGAGTCAACGTTAGAATCAAGTGTCCGTATGCCCTGCCAACAGTTTAAACAACATAGCAGTGTTGCAATGGGAACGAGCTCATGGGACAACAATAAACGACCACAGTTGCAGATGTTTGACCATAAACGGAATCTAAATTTTCTTAATAATATGGTACACTCTGTGGAACCAGAACATGCCCAGACGGTGCCAGTCGTGCCTACAGGCATAAGCTTTGAAAATGAATCGGAAGATGTTTCCGGGATCAATGTCCGATTTCAGAATGAGCAGCAAGGCGAAATCAATCAACCGGAAGTCAGCAACCGCAAAAGGAAATACCCGGGTCAGGCTTCTCCTGGTAACGATTTGGCACATAGACCAGATGAAAGCTCCTCACTTGAAATGCATGTATATTCAGAACCCGAAGACTCTTCAAATTCAAGGAGTTTTGAACAAGACGTAGACGATATGTATGCAGACCCTAGTGATCCATTGTACCAAAGTCCAAGGCTCAACAGAGAAGAAATCCTAGCCAGATTTGAAAGAAAATTCGGCAATAACCCATCAAGTTGGCCAAGTCCGTATCGGCTACCAAAGCAATTGTTTCCACCCATGCTTCTTAATGCTTTAGAAAATAAAGTAAAATTGGACTCTCAAAAAGCTAATCTTCTCATACGCTGTCTCTCCGATGATATGCAGGCCCACAGCATCTTCCCGAGTGTGAGACAACGGGAGGAGGTGGTTCAGTGTCTGGTGGGAGAATATCCACACCTGAGAGACCTCTCCCCTTGTGGCTGGGCGCACCACTACCAGAAGCTGTCTGAGAGGTTCAAGAACATACGACGTAAGATGGGCCGTGGTGCTAAATCACCTCCATTTGCCTCTACTGCCAGAGACATTGGACTTCCGCCATCTCCAAATACTTTTCCCAATGTGTCAAATATTAAGGTGGAAAAACCATAGAAAGGTCTCTTTAATGTCTCAGTCCGATTTTAATTTATTATAACAAATCAATTTGAGTTTGTGTTACAAAAAGGGACTAATTCTGTATAGTATTATTTGTTGAAGTTAAAGCCAGTTGAACCCAGGTGAAGTGGATATGGGTTATCACTGTTCAGCGAGGGACGTGTGTAGGGGAGAGGAAGGTAGGGGTTTCTGGTTAGGGGGAACATACAAACATATGTCAAACTCTTAAACCTACCTGCAGTCCCGTGATTTTAACTGTATGGAACTCCAATAGAAGCAAAATAATTGAGGTCACACCTTTAAAGTCTACGTGTTACTTCTTCCCCAGAATACGATGGTCTAGAATAACGACATTTTGTGTAGACGCACCATGACCAATGTGGATTGTAACATGTAAATTAACTGTCCAAATCATGAGGGATACCATATGGGCAGTGCCTTATCTGATAGTTTTTATTTTAGAGATAATGAATAGTGAATTACCGGAAGATTTCTAACTTTATTCTGTGGATTATGTCAGGTGATATATCGTGATGCATATTGCAATACATTCTGGAATAGTGTATGGTATTTCAGTAAGTATTCTGTAATACGCCTCCTTGCACGAAGTACATGTCTAATATTAATACTAATATTTTATAGAAAATTATAAGGTCTTGATAATGAATTGGGACGTTGGCAAACATTATTTTCATTTGTCTGAAAAAAATAACACATCAGACAACTAACATTTGTTACGTCAACGAATTACGTGAGACGATGTGACAAGCTGCCATACTGTTTTCTATTCTTTCACATGGTGACATTTACATTACAGATCATTAACAAGATAATGAGCTTTGAAATGTAGTAATGTTAAAGGTATCAGTTCCATTGTGTGTTTAACTAATTATTAACATTACACATATGATATTGGTGAAGATGTCGCTTTAACTATCTTGTCTTCACCTATACGAAAGAAGACGTCACATATAGAAGAAAAACTGTGAGTTTTCAAGTATCGTTTATCACACTAGAATTAACTTTGACGTCTTATGATGTACCAAACTGTAAATTCGGACAGACCAATTAACACAAACTAATTGTTTAAATACAGATACAATATGATAAAGTATGTCATTGTATTTGATAATACATGTACCATCTACATTTTTTACATATCCCGCCAATGCTCGGTGAATGATGTTATTTTTTCTTTCGAGAAGTGGAGTGTTACAACCCCTTTAAACTTTCGTTAACGAAATTGAAACACAATTTAAACGTTTTCTCAAACGGCTAAAACAGTTCTTTCAAAAATATATATGAAAGATATGATTCACTGTTTTTCATAATATTTTATTTGGTTTTGATATGTGACAAAGTGCCATATGTGCTGATTTCAGTTTAAATTAGTTCACTCTACTTGAATATTCATCCCAATTCGACAAATATTTAATTATTTATTCCAATAAAACTGGGGAAACTGAATATTAATGGCTCATTTAAATACACCGAAGTAATATGATCTTCTAAATATTACCAACCAAAATTTGTCTATTTGTCTGTTGTAGGGTGTTAAAGTTTGACTATGTCCGGTTTTCGGTCAGAAACTACTTTCATCTTTATATCGTCACTATGCTGAATCGACTAGCGTTAGAACGGTTATGTTGGGCAACAGTCAGTGGTTCACCATATAATAATACCATCTATAATGTTTGATGCATATGCAGTGTAGAAATAACTGAAATACATTACCAGTCCGCAAGAAAACCTACCTGTCCGATTTTCAACAGTCACATAGAACTTTCTGCAAGTACCAAACATTTGTTATACATCTGGTTGAACATGTTTCTCGTATTTCACTAATCAACAGCTGGCCAAATTACTAAATGTAAGCCAAATTTTCATTTGATCATATATCATCATGTTAAATTATCAGTCCTTCTGTATGTTGTATTACGTATTATATCGGCTAACATGACATTTCATCTGGTTGACAGTTATGAGAATTTCCGATTACATTAAGTACACCAGTAGTCGACCATCGACACACTTAATTATTTCTTAACATTGACGAGCCATTTTAGAAATATACTGATATAAATTACAATTGATAGTAAGCTGATATATCCAACTTAACTATTTGTATCGTCATATTTACTGAAATGGATTCACAAACAAGACACATTTTACAAACATTGCCCATAGATCTATATGCCTTTCAAACGATGACTTTTTAATACATTGTTAATGGATTTGTCAAGTTGATAACGAATATAAAATGTGCATTCAGCAAAGTGCCTTTGAGTAAGTTAGAATTATGATCTAGAATGTTAAAACGAACTGAATGTTTATATTTTGCGACAGACTCTTCATTTTACAAGCAAGTTAGACATTTGCTGTCTGCTATAGGTATAGTCCAGTATGCTAGACGTCTTCCTACGGATGCGCAGTCATCGAACATAAACCGACGTTTAGATTATCTGAACTACTATAGGTATGGCTTTGTAATCAGTACATAAAAGGCAGTGCAAAGAGTTTATATAAGACGTTCAGTTACGCTGGTTATCGGAATTTGGACTTAATGTTTTACAATACCATTACACCTCAGACCGACGAAAGATTACCCTGCCTGTTATTGTGAAAAATATGTAGTAAAAGACTAAAATATCTACCCGACCACCGGACAGGCTGCTTTTGAAATTTCCGCGTCCGACTGGAAACAAGATCGCCTCGGGCGGTCGAGTCGGCGGGAGTTTTCTCCGCTGGCATATGTTACTCAAACAACATTCTAAATGTACCTCACTCTTTGTTTAATTCTTTTCATAGGTATATGAACGACAAGATGTCAACTTTTCTCCTTTTTTTCATGTTCATTTATGAAGTTCAAACATATACACATTAAACATATAAATGTCACTGAATAATTCAAGATACATTATCACTGCAGAGGAATCAAATGATGTTGATAATCACGGACCTAAATGTAGATTTGAATAAAGCTTGACAGATTGGAGTACTCAGTGTGTTATATAACCAGTGGTGGTTTATTTGGAAGAGCATGAACATAAGATAAACACTTTTTTAAGTACATTTAGGACAGGAAGGTTTTCTGGATAACATCTTATTTAATGTGAAAATACACGACGTTTCGGAGTATATATTAATTTCTTCATCAGATAAGATAAGATAAGATAAACTTTATAATCCCAAATGGGATATTCGTCTTACATTCAAACAGCCTTGGTTAGAATACAATACAAAATAACAATACATGAATTAAATATAAAACAGTAATAACATTCATTGCGGTGATGGGTATTGTTTTTAATACGCCATATTTTAATCAGCCATATCGTGTTTAAGAGTTATGTATTTATTATTTCGTATGGAGATTTAGAATTGTTATACCGTACAGGACAAAATATGTTGAAACTCTGCTAGTTTGGAATTGCCAGATTTTGAAACGACGCCCAGAAAGTAGAAATTCATAAAGTGTGATAGGTTTGATTGAATGGCATCCTCGGTTACCCATGGTTTTGTATATCACAGTGGAGAGTAACGGAGCATACATAAAACCATGGGTAACCGAGGATGATTGAATGGGTTCCTTGTTTTAAACTCTGGAATCAATCTGGAATGTATATATGTAGCAGTATGCATATATACTTTTAGCTTACCAATCCAATTCTTCATGGAAATAAATATGTTTAAACCGAATGATAGATGCTCAAAATTAAAACCGAAATTTTGCTGGAGGTGTTTACAATTTTGTCAATTTTGAAAATCCAGGTTCATTTCCTCGTTCATCAAGCATACCCTGGTCGAACTGTCGTTTTAAGCTTGCTGTGACCTGGGCCCGGAGTCCGGCAGATATAATAGTTCGAGAGACAAGGAGACAGGCTATTTGCATAACAATTGCAGGAAATTGCTTCGGAAACGAGGAAGAATTGCCATTATCGTGCTAGTCAAAAGCCACAATTTCCATCGCTATACAGACTGCTAATTTTGCAATATCCACAAATTGTTTAAAAGTGGAAGTTTATATACCAATTAAACGATTAATTAATGCCTTGGATAATTTTACAATTAAGGCCACTGTATATTCGTAAATTCTAAAGAATGCTAAATTTCAACCGTGACTGATGCCAATAATTAAGCTAATCTATAAACGATTACTCAGAAGAAATAAATCTACATATATATTGATTAATTGGCCTTTGTTTAGAAACTCTGATATCACATGCAATGTGCGAAATCGGCAAAGTCAATATACGGTTGTCAATGCATGCGTCGGCACGAGGTATTGGCAAATAGCCAACAGTCCCGGATAGACAGCAGACCATAGCAGACACGGCACCAAAGGTAGGTAAATTTTGTTCTTCGTGTTTTTCGCCTTCTGAAAAATAATATTTGCAATTATCGATGCTCTAACATATATTGGAGAGAATATTGAGTTTATCAGTTATTGTTATTGACAACGATCGAAAAGTGTCTTTGGAAATGGCGAATGACGTTCTTTGTTGGTCATGAGTTAGGCAGAATGGTCGATGCATATTGTTGACTATCTCGTGGTGCGTACGTTTTGACGAGTTTCAGAATTACACCATATGATACCATATAATTTATGGGTATGTAATAGTCATTTGAAAAATTACAGTCGCATTTATTTTATAGCTAATATAAATGTGTTTGCTTAGACCAGCAAATATAACTAAACGTCGTCGCAGCACACCTAGGTGTCCTTCTTGCTTTTATTCATATAAGATGATCTACGTTTTGCTTTGTTGTGACTTTACTGTTTTAAATTATCAGTCAAGTCAGTGATCTTCTATTATGACTGTTTATGTATATAAATATAGAGTTGTGAACAAGTTATTAATTATTATTAGTTATTATTATTAATTATTATCTGTAATACAAATCACTGCATGTTTTCATTTTGCCATTGTTGTAGAACTGTTTTATTTAAAGTGGAAAATTACCACATTAAATTTATTTTTATGAAAAAGAAAATGTTGAAGTCACTTTATAATTGATTGATATTAGCAAGACACTGAAGCAAAAGCAAGTCTTACCTACTTTAGAAATTAACTGCATTGGTGCGATAACAAAGGATATATCCTAAGTTAATTATAACATATAATATATTTAATATTCTTTGGATGCATTGATTAAGAGACTTACAAACAAGTTCATGATACAAGTCCATGATTCCAATTAAATCTGAAATCTTTACCATTTTTATATACCCCGGTATTCAAATATGTTCAAATGCCAAGTCTATATGTTGTTCATTTTTATGACATATTATACAATTATAAACTGGTGATGAGGTCGATACCTGTTTTTATGGACCCGAGAAAACAATATTGACCAAGGACGACGTCCGCGGTCAATATTGTTTTCTCGGGTCCATAAAAACAGGTATATTGACCGAATCACTAGTCCATAGTTGTTTTATTATGTATCTTATACAGAAATGAAAGGGAAACAATGAAATACAGTCAAAAATGTAATTTGCTTTAAACAGCTGGGACTACAGTCATATGACATCACACAACAATCGTTTGACGTCATGCAACAATCGTTTGACGTCAATCAAGTCAATACAGCTTTTCGTCGGACTTGGCTAGAGTCAATATGCTTTTCTGTCGACCAATCAGATCGCTTGAAATATATGCTCACATAATAATGAACAATATAGGTTTCACAATGTATCCATTTAGATAAGAATATTGCATTTTCTTTTTACTCAGAATAACAGAAAGCAAATCATTTATGCATAAATTCTAAAGTGAATTCAAGATAATTATTATGCAGAAAATCTGCTGGTTGTAATTTTTGCTTTCAATAGTTATTATTGTTCTGGTTGGGTAATAAGGAATAAGCACTAATTGTTAATACCTTTATTCATACAAACAGGAACAATAACATGTGTTATGTTTTGAAATGTTCTAGTGGTAACTATAGCATCCTGCCCTAACAAGCGCCCTTAACCAGAAATAGAGTACACTGAGAGTTCTATCGTGGTATTTTTTGTGGAAATAAAATAAGAGGAACATTCCTGTTTACAAATATGTGTTATCAATGCATGATTATAAGACAATCCAGTTGAAACATATACCTAAGGGTGATACTTTTGATGGCTTTATAGTTGACAAGTTGATAAAGACCAGCAATCATTCATTTAAATGAGATGTAAACCCATTTATTGTCTAGAGGTGTGAAAAGATTTGCTATGCCATAACATGAAAATTTCTATCAGTCTAATGATACATTTTAGCTCATCAGGCTATACTTATCTGTCCATTCGTCCATCTGTCCATCCGTCTGTGAACTTTTTTTTCGCATTTTCGACGTCTTCTCCAGAACCAGTAACTCTAGAGAGCTGAAATGTTGTGTACAGACTCCTTGGCCAATAAGGATTCTAAATTGTTGATTTCGTGACCCCCAAATGTGAGTCACAGGGGTCATGACCTAAAAACCTAAAAACCTATTTTCTTCTTCTCAAGTATGAAAAGCTCTATAAAGCTGAATTGTTGTGCACAGACTCCTTGGCCAATTGTAGATTTGGTGACCATGTGACCTCAAGCTAGGGTTACAGAGGTCACAATTCAAAGCCCTTTTTTTTGCTTGTTAACAATGTATTACCTGAGATAACTTAGATATTTAACCTAAGATAATAAATCAATGAATTTCTATTGAGCTACAGAGCCCATGGCTCTATTTTTACTTTGTTGATATTCTTTAAATATATATGTTTTATTATTAAAAAGATGTAAATATTTGTAAAACAAGTAAAATTTCACGCAAGCTACAAACAATATTGCAGTTTTTCCAGATAGCACTGTCTCTTTAATCCCCTCTTTCAACTTGTGGTGACAATATGGTGAAACAGTGTTGATAAGTTTGCATCAGCCACTGCCAATATGCTCCATAATTAGGGATGTCACGATACAGGTACCTCACGATACGATACTTATCACGATACTGAGGTCACGATTCGATACATATCACGATACAGTAAATGCAACATTCTTGCGGAGAGATACCATCTCAGGATCTCAATACAACATTTCTAACAAGATAGTGAACAACGGTTAAAAACAAATACAAGCCAACTTGATCATGAATCTCATATTTTAATAGTTTTCCTACTTGAACATGAACAAAAAGTCAGAACTCTATCAATTTCAAGAACTGAGTTTCTGAAATAAATAATGATGGAAAGTTTTATTTGTTTATTGGATCAAGAAACACTAACAAAAATTATCGATATATATATACTAAAATTTGGATCATGATTTATTTTACTGTATCGTGTATCGTGTATCGTATCGTGAACTGAACAACGGCGATGCACCGGTGCATCGGTGTATCGTGACATTCCTATCCATAATATATAAATCTTTGTAACATTTTACAAGAAAACTGTTTTATTTGTAATGATAGCAAATTTCAGCTGAACAAATATTTCTTTACTTTATATACAGACATCATAATATAATCCCTTTAAGATACATTTTCAATTAGAAAATGTATAAAAATTGTCTTTTCTTATATGATATTATAATCTTTGTGAAATCATGCAAATCTAATGCTAACTTATACAACTTGCATGAAATTGTGCAAGGCATGAATGAAATTGACAAATCCAATATGGTCATTTTTTTCAAATCTTTGTTTTCTAATCTATTTCACTTTTGAATGTCCTCAAAGAATGATTCAATAGTGATTTTAACAGAAAATCTCAATTTCCAAAGATAAGGAAAATATTTACAGATACTCCATATTATTCTGCAATTCATATGATATGTAGTCATAACTGTATATAATGAAAATGACATCAAAAGTTTAAAAGATTAAGACAGTCTCTACCTCAAAATTTTAAAAAATTAATTTTTTTGTTGATATTATTGATCATATTCTAAAATATAATCAATTTTTTTATGAACATCATGCAGCCAAACATTGAATTCTGAAATTATTTTTTCAAAATAGTAAATAAACTAGATTTTTTTTCAAAATGTTTAGAGCTCTCCTTGTATTTTCGTGCGAAAGGACATGAATCTCGCTGCGGTGAAATGTACGAGGCGACTACATTTGCACATGTCAAGACGAAATGGACTTCCTGTCGGGTCATTAGTGGGCCGAATTTTGAATACGAGATCATTGATTTTGAATGCCATGAATAACAACACAAAGATAGTTGATCTCGTACCAATTAGTTTCGTCCAATCAAATGACAGAACATATGGAATCGATCAATAATCGGCATTCCACTCAAATGTTGACATTACATGAAATGGATAACAGAGACTTTGATGGGATGGCTTTTGTGGATCGTCATGCGTCTATTCTTTAAGAGAAGAGAGAAAATGGATTTTGTTTCAAAGATGTAATGCTTTGAAGGTTTTCTAAACATTTATTACATTTTGGTAAGTTTATTTTTTTTACTTTTTACTTTTGGAGATAATTATTGAATTTAATTTTGAATGAAAAATTAAGTGACTCCTTTGATTTTTTTGTTGTATAAATATTTAACATCTAATGCATGCTTTTGTTTAAAATTACAATCAGTATAGGAAATTAGCTTGAAACATAGCCAGCCAAAAAATATTATTTTGACTATTTAATAGCAAAATTAAAGAATAATCTTAAAGGGGCAGTAGCAAGTTTTTTTCAAATTTTAGTTTTTTAAAAATTTCCCATTTTAAATGATGGTTTTATTCATCCATATTTACTTTAGAGGGTAAAACATCTTATTACACAAAACAATTATCCGTAGTGGTAATAACGATGTTGCTATAGAGCAAAAATTGCATGGCGGCCATTTTATTGTGAACACAATTTATTATTTTGAATGACAAAAATGATTCTCATGGCTTTACGGAACCATGTACATTCATTATTTAACTTGATTTTCCGAAGAGAGAAGGGTGTTTTACTATTAGTGACATTATTTTTCAAATACATTTCATCAACATATTTCAGCGAAAAAACATGCTACTGCCCCTTTAATATATCACCAGCTTGGACAAAAAGTTGCAAGGTGGCTGTTTGAATTGTCTTATTTCAGACACTGATACAATGTTTTCACTTCTAAAGACTTTATATTATTTGTTTATAAGTTGTTTATAAGTTGTTGATTCTACACTCTAAGGATGAAAACATAATTCAAATACAGTTTTCGAAATACATGTAAGTGGGCGCCTGCCAATTGCTGATGAATTGCAGATGGGTGCCAGTTGCAAATGTGGCAAGCAAACAGGTTAGATTTGTCAATACATGGCAGGAGCTGTCAAGCTGAAGGGACGTCCAATTTGTTGATGGAGTCACATGTGCCCAAATTTATTAATTATGTTATTCAATCAAGAAATGCTGACTATTGCCGTTATTAATGCTAGTGGGCTCAGTATAGAGATGGTATAGAGCTGGAAGTAGTACTTTCTGATAAAAAACTGGACAATGCATCATAGCTGGAGCAAGATCAATTAGTAAAATGTAGTTCAAAATAATCTACAACAGACAGAGACAAATTTGAAATTTGGGTTGGTAATGTTTAATAGGTCATAAAATTGCAGTAAAACTAAATGTGGCTGTGGTTTTGTTTTCTGCACATATATCAGGCTTTTTCTTGATTTTCATTGAAAGCGAGTAATTATATATTTGGCAATTTGGATGAATATGCAAGTTGAGTGAAATTAAAACTAAAATCAGTATGGTAGTTTGGCCCACATTAAGGTCAAATAAAACATCATGAAAAACACTGAATGCTTGGGGTTGCTTGGTTTCTTAATAATAATAATAAAAACCAACTTCTATTGTGCCAAGTTTCACAGGTGCTTTACAATCAACATTATTACCCTTGACTTACTAAAGAAGGTTACCTCCAACACAACTGGCACCAGGTACCGATTTGTACTGCTGAGTGAACAGGCATATTTTGAATGAGTCACTCACCCAGGGTGACACTCCGCGTGAGCTGTCACCCACCCATGAGGAGACCTGTGCCCACAGTTGCTGAATTTCACTGATTGCAGACAAATGAGCATATTCACATGTTCTTGTACCAGTATAGGTCACAACATCGGAATACTGTAAACTGAACAGCATTTAGTACTATTTGTGGGTTATATGCACATACTGTCACAGGTTATAATATTATATTTTTTTGGCAGATCCAGGTATTTTTCAAAGCGGAGGGGGTCAGGGGCACCAAAGGGGTCTGTTGAATTTACATCCAAAGAAAAATTGTAGGGCAGGGGGATTTGAACCCCCTAAACCACCACCCCCCTGTATATTCCACTATAATCAGTCAGTCCATAATATTAAAAAGAAATTTAAAAAATTACAATTTTAAATCAAATTTATTGAACAAAATTGTATAACTTTGATTTCTTAACTGAATTTTGCCAAACAATATTTTGCCAAACAATTCTAATAGGCAAATTCACAGGAACCACAATGTTTTAAAAACAGGAAATAATCTTTTGTGGGCTGTGACTATAGATAAGCTATCACAGAATACTGCAGGAACCATATGGAACGGGTTAGTCTCAAAAGTACACTGAGTTATGTTACAATGTTAAATATTTCCCTTGTATTTCTCTTTATTTTGTCGATGACATCTACTTTTAAGATAATAAATAATGTAACAGATACCTTTTTCAGGAAATTGAAATAAATGTGATGCATTATTGTGACTGGATATCAACGTACATTAATCTTATTGTGGGAAGTTCAAAATTCATCATGGTTATAGAATTATGGTAATATCTATATGATTCATTTGTTTAAGTAACACATTTAGAAACATTTCTGCTGACATCTTCATCAAGGTTAACTTACACATATTTTTTACACATGAGGAGAGAAATTTTTTTTACACCTAATTCTTAATATTTCTGGAGTAAATATTATCATCGGAATCTCGGATCTCAGTAGAATAGTGGCTCTAGGTATTGTGATCAAAATCTTATCTCTTTCATGATATATATAACATAGATAATGTTTTGTAATGTAATGTAATGTAATAATGTCTTTACTGAAATAACTTCATCTATTTCTGTCAATTGTATAGAAACCCAATATCATTGAAATTCTTTCAGTGTAAGTAAAAATAAAAAAATTCCCCCGCCCCCTACTCCCAATGATGCATTTTCGAGGTTTGGAAAAAGTGCACCCCCTCTGTATCGGTCCCAAATGACAACATCTTTGCATGTTGAAGGTAATGTCACCACTGGATTCCACATCTCAGATATGTTGAGAAATGCATTGTAAGTGCAGTGATGTGCCCATTTGATTCCGGATCAAAAGGTATTAGGTTTGAATCCAAACTGAAGCGAGGCACTACTCATATGCAGAAAGGTTTGAGTGCACCGCTAAATTGCAATTACTTACAGAATTACTCTCCATCCGTTGTCTTTGTCTGATCCAGGGGGAGGCTTCAAGGGGTCAAACCATCCCCCCTGCCCCCTACCCCCCCTGAAATTTTTGGTTGTAAATTTTATGAAAACCCCTGATAATTTATGGTTCCACCTATGATATTAGTTTGATATTTGCAAGTTGAACTGACTGTTCTACAAAGGTGTTCTAAGCTTTAATGCTTGTATTAATGAAAATAGACCTGGCATTATGAATATTCTCCAAAACTCCAAAAGTTCCATTATAATGACAACCAACGCAACAGCAACATTCAAAGATTTATTCAATACAGTTTGGCGTTATGGGGAATTCTCGTTGATGCTAGACTACCCTTGACCGAGCAACGATCAAGCCCGAGCATGGGGCCAATTTGGCAGACTTGAATGAATAACGCTGCCAAATTGGTGGTATAAAGCTGCAGTACATAGCCAAGCATTGACTACGCCCAAGCATTGGGACCAAAACTGGCATGTATTCCTGAGCGTCAGAAGTCGTCCAGTTTTGGCTACTGTTAATACCCTAAAGCAAAGGTATTTATTACAAAGAGTGAGTGGAGGGGATGACTTATCATCCATGATGATACATAAACGCAGTAAAAAATTATGGAAAGAGAGGGTTCATGATCGAGCATGATCATGCCTGTGCATCAGGACCAAATCATGGTATAAACCGTCTGAGCATCAGACACCATGTTTGGCAACACCAGCAAATGATAAGCATGAAAGAACAAAACATGGAATAAAGTAAAATGATGTTAATGAGGGTTCATGATCGAGCATGATCATGCCTGGGCATCAGGACCAAATCATGGTATAAACCGTCTGAGCATCAGACACCATGTTTGGCAACACCAGCAAATGATAAGCATGAAAGAACAAAATGTGGAATGAAGCAAAATGATGATAATGAGGGTTCATGATCAAGCATGCATGCCTGAGCATCAGGACCAAATCATAGTAAAAACTGGCTGAGCATCAGACACCATGTTTGGCAACACCAGCAAACGATAAGCATGAAAGAACGAAACATGGAATGAAGCAAAATGATGATAATGAGGGTTCATGATCAAGCATGATCATGCCTGAGCATCAGGACCAAATCATGGTATAAACCGTCTGAGCATCGGACACCATGTTTGGCAACACCGGCAAACGATAAGCATGAAAGAACGAAACATGGAATGAAGCAAAATGATGATAATGAGGGTTCATGATCAAGCATGATCATGCCTGAGCATCAGGACCAAATCATAGTAAAAACAGTCTGAGCATCAGACACCATGTTTGGCAACACCAGCAAAGCGTACATAAACAAAGTGCATGTCAAGAAACATTAATGCTAAAGGGTTCATGATCAAGCATGATCATGCCTGATTATCAGGAAGGCACAGGAACAATCTGAGCATTAGAACCTGCGACACCCATTAGTGTACGCCTACAAACAAACAAAATCAAATCAAAATTCAATAATAAGCAAATGACATATTAGGCATAGAAATTGTAGTAATGGCAACATTATTGATAATGTACATAGTGCATAGGTAGAATTCCCAAGTAAAACTTAACTGAAAAATATAGCGCAATAATAATCAAATGTGGTTGAATGGGGAGGAGGTGGGAAACAAACTCGAGCAAAACGTAAACAAGGCTGCACAATGGAAGTGGACTGGACATGCGCACACGAAGGGAGTTACATTTGGGCCTCGTCGGCAATCTCCGTGAAGTAAAAAACGACTGCTGATTGGTTTACAAATCTACGACATCTGCCGAAGTGAAAATCGCCCTGTACTGTTCATTGGCTGATGGGAATGAGGGAAAGGTAACTCTAGTGAATTATGACAGCCTGGAATTTACGCTACGTTGATGGATGGTAATTAAGGATCCCTGTAGGTAACATGAAATTATATAGACATGAAAATATGCACACGATAAATCGAACTGCGTTTTCTTGTCATTATAAACCTGCTTAAGATTTAAGCTGATATTTATAATGACAACCAACGCAACAGCAACATTCAAAGATTTATTCAATACAGTTTGGCGTTATGGGGAATTCTCGTTGATGCTAGACTACCCTTGACCGAGCAACGATCAAGCCCGAGCATGGGGCCAATTGGCAGACTTGAATGAATAACGCTGCCAAATTGGTGGTATAAAGCGGCAGTACATAGCCAAGCATTGACTACGCCCAAGCATTGGGACCAAAACTGGCATGTATTCCTGAGCGTCAGAAGTCGTCCAGTTTTGGCTACTGTTAATACCCTAAAGCAAAGGTATTTATTACAAAGAGTGAGTGGAGGGGATGACTTATCATCCATGATGATACATAAACGCAGTAAAAAATTATGGAAAGAGAGGGTTCATGATCGAGCATGATCATGCCTGTGCATCAGGACCAAATCATGGTATAAACCGTCTGAGCATCAGACACCATGTTTGGCAACACCAGCAAATGATAAGCATGAAAGAACAAAACATGGAATAAAGTAAAATGATGTTAATGAGGGTTCATGATCGAGCATGATCATGCCTGGGCATCAGGACCAAATCATGGTATAAACCGTCTGAGCATCAGACACCATGTTTGGCAACACCAGCAAATGATAAGCGTGAAAGAACAAAATGTGGAATGAAGCAAAATGATGATAATGAGGGTTCATGATCAAGCATGCATGCCTGAGCATCAGGACCAAATCATAGTAAAAACTGGCTGAGCATCAGACACCATGTTTGGCAACACCAGCAAACGATAAGCATGAAAGAACGAAACATGGAATGAAGCAAAATGATGATAATGAGGGTTCATGATCAAGCATGATCATGCCTGAGCATCAGGACCAAATCATGGTATAAACCGTCTGAGCATCGGACACCATGTTTGGCAACACCGGCAAACGATAAGCATGAAAGAACGAAACATGGAATGAAGCAAAATGATGATAATGAGGGTTCATGATCAAGCACGATCATGCCTGAGCATCAGGACCAAATCATAGTAAAAACAGTCTGAGCATCAGACACCATGTTTGGCAACACCAGCAAAGCGTACATAAACAAAGTGCATGTCAAGAAACATTAATGCTAAAGGGTTCATGATCAAGCATGATCATGCCTGATTATCAGGAAGGCACAGGAACAATCTGAGCATTAGAACCTGCGACACCCATTAGTGTACGCCTACAAACAAACAAAATCAAATCAAAATTCAATAATAAGCAAATGACATATTAGGCATAGAAATTGTAGTAATGGCAACATTATTGATAATGTACATAGTGCATAGGTAGAATTCCCAAGTAAAACTTAACTGAAAAATATAGCGCAATAATAATCAAATGTGGTTGAATGGGGAGGAGGTGGGAAACAAACTCGAGCAAAACGTAAACAAGGCTGCACAATGGAAGTGGACTGGACATGCGCACACGAAGGGAGTTACATTTGGGCCTCGTCGGCAATCTCCGTGAAGTAAAAAACGACTGCTGATTGGTTTACAAATCTACGACATCTGCCGAAGTGAAAATCGCCCTGTACTGTTCATTGGCTGATGGGAATGAGGGAAAGGTAACTCTAGTGAATTATGACAGCCTGGAATTTACGCTACGTTGATGGATGGTAATTAAGGATCCCTGTAGGTAACATGAAATTATATAGACATGAAAATATGCACACGATAAATCGAACTGCGTTTTCTTGTCATTATAAACCTGCTTAAGATTTAAGCTGATATTTATAATGACAACCAACGCAACAGCAACATTCAAAGATTTATTCAATACAGTTTGGCGTTATGGGGAATTCTCGTTGATGCTAGACTACCCTTGACCGAGCAACGATCAAGCCCGAGCATGGGGCCAATTGGCAGACTTGAATGAATAACGCTGCCAAATTGGTGGTATAAAGCGGCAGTACATAGCCAAGCATTGACTACGCCCAAGCATTGGGACCAAAACTGGCATGTATTCCTGAGCGTCAGAAGTCGTCCAGTTTTGGCTACTGTTAATACCCTAAAGCAAAGGTATTTATTACAAAGAGTGAGTGGAGGGGATGACTTATCATCCATGATGATACATAAACGCAGTAAAAAATTATGGAAAGAGAGGGTTCATGATCGAGCATGATCATGCCTGTGCATCAGGACCAAATCATGGTATAAACCGTCTGAGCATCAGACACCATGTTTGGCAACACCAGCAAATGATAAGCATGAAAGAACAAAACATGGAATAAAGTAAAATGATGTTAATGAGGGTTCATGATCGAGCATGATCATGCCTGGGCATCAGGACCAAATCATGGTATAAACCGTCTGAGCATCAGACACCATGTTTGGCAACACCAGCAAATGATAAGCATGAAAGAACAAAATGTGGAATGAAGCAAAATGATGATAATGAGGGTTCATGATCAAGCATGCATGCCTGAGCATCAGGACCAAATCATAGTAAAAACTGGCTGAGCATCAGACACCATGTTTGGCAACACCAGCAAACGATAAGCATGAAAGAACGAAACATGGAATGAAGCAAAATGATGATAATGAGGGTTCATGATCAAGCATGATCATGCCTGAGCATCAGGACCAAATCATGGTATAAACCGTCTGAGCATCGGACACCATGTTTGGCAACACCGGCAAACGATAAGCATGAAAGAACGAAACATGGAATGAAGCAAAATGATGATAATGAGGGTTCATGATCAAGCATGATCATGCCTGAGCATCAGGACCAAATCATAGTAAAAAGTCTGAGCATCAGACACCATGTTTGGCAACACCAGCAAAGCGTACATAAACAAAGTGCATGTCAAGAAACATTAATGCTAAAGGGTTCATGATCAAGCATGATCATGCCTGATTATCAGGAAGGCACAGGAACAATCTGAGCATTAGAACCTGCGACACCCATTAGTGTACGCCTACAAACAAACAAAATCAAATCAAAATTCAATAATAAGCAAATGACATATTAGGCATAGAAATTGTAGTAATGGCAACATTATTGATAATGTACATAGTGCATAGGTAGAATTCCCAAGTAAAACTTAACTGAAAAATATAGCGCAATAATAATCAAATGTGGTTGAATGGGGAGGAGGTGGGAAACAAACTCGAGCAAAACGTAAACAAGGCTGCACAATGGAAGTGGACTGGACATGCGCACACGAAGGGAGTTACATTTGGGCCTCGTCGGCAATCTCCGTGAAGTAAAAAACGACTGCTGATTGGTTTACAAATCTACGACATCTGCCGAAGTGAAAATCGCCCTGTACTGTTCATTGGCTGATGGGAATGAGGGAAAGGTAACTCTAGTGAATTATGACAGCCTGGAATTTACGCTACGTTGATGGATGGTAATTAAGGATCCCTGTAGGTAACATGAAATTATATAGACATGAAAATATGCACACGATAAATCGAACTGCGTTTTCTTGTCATTATAAACCTGCTTAAGATTTAAGCTGATATTTATAATGACAACCAACGCAACAGCAACATTCAAAGATTTATTCAATACAGTTTGGCGTTATGGGGAATTCTCGTTGATGCTAGACTACCCTTGACCGAGCAACGATCAAGCCCGAGCATGGGGCCAATTGGCAGACTTGAATGAATAACGCTGCCAAATTGGTGGTATAAAGCGGCAGTACATAGCCAAGCATTGACTACGCCCAAGCATTGGGACCAAAACTGGCATGTATTCCTGAGCGTCAGAAGTCGTCCAGTTTTGGCTACTGTTAATACCCTAAAGCAAAGGTATTTATTACAAAGAGTGAGTGGAGGGGATGACTTATCATCCATGATGATACATAAACGCCACAATGAAGTGATATGATTGGAATGCATAATGAATATCACGAGAATACCCCAAAACGAGCAAATTACTGTAGCTGTGAAAGATTAGCTACTGTACGTTGCGCATTAGTAATTGAAGCCGTATTAACATGGATATAACGCACATAACAATCTGACTTCCACCTGCCCATCGTCTTGATGAGGTGGTCTGGGATTTGAGCCATCGCTGCTGATGTAGCTACACCTATCCGAAAGGAATGTCCGTTGTAGTTGTTCGGGTTCTCCCCAATTGTGGATAGTGTTACACGCATCATTTTGATGAAGAATTGTCTATTTAGTGGCACCCCAGAATCGGTCACGAATAAGGCCGCACTAGGATTGGCACCTTTGCGTAACTGCAAGTATTGTCTCAAAGCCACTACCGGACAGGTAGGACCAGTCACAGAGGTCAGATGGATTGTCACACCCTTGTGGAATTGATCTGTTTTAGATGTTTTGAGTCTTAACTTCAAGCTACCACCCTTATCACAGAACCACACAGAACTCATAGACAAATTTCTCTTTGCGTCATAGGCATCACATGTAAATTCACCACATCTAAGGAAGGCATAAAATGCTAAACACAACACGCTTTTAAACATGCAATCCAGATATGGAGAAAATAATCCTTGGCACAATTTGGCACACATATTATGAAGAATATATAGACATGAAAATATGCACACGATAAATCGAACTGCGTTTTCTTGTCATTATAAACCTGCTTAAGATTTAAGCTGATATTTACACCTTATAAGTGTACTTATGTGTATAGTGAATCTCATATTTTATCTACTGAATGTACTGATGATACAGGTGGATCCAGGAAATTTCAAAGGGGGGTTGGGTCACATATGAAAATCGGTGGGGTAAGAATTTTCAAAAGATAAGGGTTGGAGGTGCAGGATTCTTCTAAACCCCCTGAACCACCCCCCAAGAGGATCCCAGCAAATGAATGGCGAAGATCATTAATATAATAGTGTTCAATTTTACAAAGGTAAATAGAAAACTACTCTTAGCACTGACCATTTGTTTTGTTTGTTTGTTTGTTTGTTTTTTTTCCGGTGAATTATAATTATTTTATTGCATAATAGAAAGAACAGGAAGATTTTCTGGATAACAACTTCTTTAATGAGAAAATACATGACGTTTCGGAGTACATACTCACTCCTTCATCAGGTTGAATGTAAGGAAATAACAAAATATGGTACATTTATATAGCAAACAAAACAATGGTGAAGGAAGTCAATCAGGGAGAATGACATACATGAGAATGGTATACAATGGGGATTTGCAATATAAACATGATGGAGATGAAGCATGAGAATGATGAGGATTTGCAATACAAACATGAATGGGAGTAAGTAGATAAACAAAGGCCTGTAGGCTTTATTGAAGATGTAAATAAACACACATGATGAAACGAGGGAGGCCAATTGGCTTTATTGAAATTGTTAAGCAAATATTAATTATAGTTGATTGGAGGAGAGGCCAATTGTTGATGTGGGTGGCTTTGAAGTTGTTGCATGGTGATTGGAGCTGATAGGTGTTGATTGGTGGGGACTCCTCGGATTCTTTGCTCCGAAAGGAGTGGATGGAAGGTAGGGATACTTGGATTTGGTTTGGTTGAGTTCTCCTCGGATATTTCCTCCGACAGGAGATGGAAGTTCTAGATCAGTGAATCCCATGCACATGGTAGGAAGATGCCTTGATCGCGGTTTATTGCAGGTTTTTCCCTTCGAATATCAATCGCTTCTTGGAGTTTTCTTTGGCGCCAGTTCTTGTTGTTGGTTGACAGGACTTTGGTAGCTTCCCAATCGATGATGTGATCCTTGTTTTTGAGGGTATGCTCAGATAGTGCGGATTTCTGGTCAAGTTTGTTGACGGATGCTTGGTGTTCTTTGATCCTTGTGTTGATAGGTCGTAGCGTTTCTCCGATGTACTCTTGGCCACAATGACATGGAATTTTGAAGATGCATCCTCTTGGGTTGGGGCTTGCGGTGCTGGTTCCTCTGCCGTTTGCTTTGAGTAGTTGCTTGAGGGTCTTGCCGCTCGTGAATGTTACATCTATGCTGGCTTTGTTCTTGATGTGGCGAGCGATCTTGTGGCTGAGGGGGCCAATGTAGGGAATTGTGACCCGGATAGGCGATGGTTCAGGCTTGTGGGTGGTGTCTCTGATGGTGAGTGTTTTGTTGATGGTCTTGGTGACTAGGCCTGTAGGATACCCATTAAGTGAGGTGAATGTGTTCCTCAGATGTTGTAGCTCTTGATTGAGGGCGTCGGGATGACAAATGGATTTGGCACGTCTTGTGAGTGTGGCTATAATGGCTTGCTTGATTTGAGGGTGATGGCAGGAATTGTAGTGGATATACTGGTCGGTGTGTGTTGGCTTGCGGTAGACAGTTGTTTTAAGTCCATGCTCTGTGGCTTGCAAGGAGACATCTAAGAAGGGGAGATGGTGGTCAATTTCTGTTTCCATGGTGAACTGGATTCTTGGATGCTGGGCGTTGAGATGTTGTAGGAGACTGTTTGGATCATCATGTTGGGTTATGGTGGTGAAATTGTCATCTACTTTGCGGAACCAGCATAGAGGCTGAAATGGAGCATTGGAGAGTGCCGATTCTTCGAAGGATGTCATGAAGATCTCTGTTATGAGAGGGGATAGTGGTGAACCCACTGCGAGGTTGATGATGCTGTTGATGGTTAACTTGGTGTTGAGCTGGTCAATGCAGGTCTGGAGCTTGGATCGGAGTACTTCTAAGGCTTCATGTAGAGGGATGTTGGTGAAGAGGTCGACAACGTTGTAGCTGACCATGGTTCCTTCGAGATTTGCTTCCTTGAGCTGGTTGATGAAAGATGACGAGTCGCTGATGTAGGACTTACCTTCTTTACCTAAGGGTGCTAAGAGACGGGAAAGGAACTGGGCGGTGTTGTAGAATACTGATCCTCTGGAGCAAACTAGGATCCTGGCCTTTGGTGATGGTGGTATCCTTTTTGAGTTCAACCATGGCGTTTCTCTCTTCTTTGGTGAGATTTTTACTTGGCTTTGGGGATTTCTTGATGATGTCAACAATCTGGTGGCGCAGGTAGTCAACATTGCCATTTGGGGCAAGTTGTTGGAGTCCACTTTCGATACTGGTGATGAAGGCATCTGTTTTGATTTTTGCGTTGGTAGGTACATACTTGAGGCCTTTGCTGAGGAGGGAGGTCTGTGCTGGGGTGAGAGCTTTGCTGCTGAGGTTGACTACGGTTTTGTTGGCGGGTTTTGGGCTGATGTCAGGGTCATGCTGTCTGGTGGGCTGTTGTAGACGATTAAACTTGCTAATGTGAGTGGCCTTTGTTTTTTCGTTGAGTTGTGTGCAGTTGGCGTTGGCTAGGGTCTGTGTTTTCTGAAATAGCTCGGGCTGAAGGGTGCTTTCTAGCTGGGCTGAGGTGGTGTTGATCTGGGTCTGTAGGTGGGCTTTCCATTTTCGTAGATGCTGGATTTCATGCTTGACGATTCTACCACTGGCATGGCGGAGGATTTTATCTATGGCAGGGGAAAGTTGAACAGGTGATGACAGTTGAAACCCTCTGGGAATGAGGTTGTTGAAAGCTTAAACGGGTACACAAGGCATTTCTCAATTCAGTGTTGGTATGGATCCCTGACAGTTCAAGACCGAAACAAGCTCAACAAAATCGTCAAATTAAGCAGAAAAATTGCAAATGTTGATTTTGACTTTCTGGCCGATGATTATGAAGATAGGGTTTTAACTTTGGCAAATAAAATTGTAAATGACCCCTCCCACATCTTATAATCGGAATATAACCTTTTACCTTCTGGCCGACGTTTCCAAATTCCCAAGCTGAAATCAAATAGAGCCCTGAAATCGTTCGTCCCGTCAAGCATAGGTCTTTTAAATAAGAAATGATATTTATGTTATGTAAGTTTTATCTTCATACCAGTGAATCTACATTATCATATTGTTATTTATGTCTTACCTGTTACTAAAAGCAATTTTTAATATTTAAGTTTTAATGTGCTTTCAACATGAACATGTCATTTTAATATTTATATAATTTATCCAATTTACAATATTTATAGTTTTATAGTGTGTGCTCTGTGGTGATGTAAGCCAAATTCCCATCAAGGGTAATAAAGTTTCTTCTTCTTCTTCTAATAAGTCCTGGACTGTACAAAATACTGTCAAAAAATGATCTACATTGCCTTTAAAGGTACATCCATTGTGTTTCATAAAATTTTATTTGGCTTTAATACGCTCCAACTCAACACATGTGCTGTCTACAATACAAATAAATTCGCTCACCTTGCATATGTATCCCCAATCACCAAATATATCATAATTACTAGTTTCCAATTAAAATTGAGTAACATCATTATTCATGCGTAGAAACCGAAACTGCACGTCCCATTGACATGCACAGTCGTTATATGACCCATTAAACATTATCTCACCAAATTTGTCATTCTGTCTGTTAAAAATAAGATTCAAAAATTACGTTTGACTCATTGACGCGCGCCACACGCTGTGTATTGTCCGGTTTTCGATCAGAAATCACTACTTTTACCTTCATATCGTCAATATGCTTAGTCGACTATCATTAAAATGATTGTTTTCTGTAACAATCGGTACTCCTCTATTAAGAAACACCATTTATAACGTTTGCAAGATGTGACCCCCAACAACACAATGGATGTACCTTTAAGATTAAATTTTTAGCGCATAAGATCTGTACATATAACATTTTTCTTTTCTTTAAGAGAGCATTTTAAGCATTTTTTAAAACTCAATATATGACATTCCAGTACTCAGTATAGACATTACTGATCATTTGTTATTTCAATTAATCAATTCCCAGATTTGCAAGGAAAGTGGTTACATAACTAGACGTTCATGTTAACAGGCTTGATACAGCTTGAATACAAATACTTCGAGCAAAATTCAATATTACACATAATTATAGAAATGGTCCTCTGGGATTTAGTGACAAGTGTTTGCTGATGAGAGAAATCTGTTTCCATCACAAAAGAGCACTTAAAGTTATTGATTACCTCCCTTGATTCAGGTGAGCGGCCATGACGGTTGTAACTGTTGAGCTGCTGTTAATGTAATAGAAAATGGTAAAAGCTAGGCTGGAATTATAGTTTTATTGATAAGCAATACTTTTTGTGGCTTATTTTGAGAGCTTTGATTTGTCATTGGTGGAATCCATGGTAACTGATTTATAGAAAATTGATAAATGGATTTTTATGTTAGATTATCTTATCAAATCATATTTTAGCTATAGCGGTATCAATGTTGATTATTATATTTGGATCATTTTATATTTTAGAGCTATTGATTTATATTTTCGTCCAAAATGTTTTGTTGTTTGTCATACTGATGAAAGTATATTTGATATTTTCCTGAATTTAAACTAAGAGTCCTCCTTGAAAAATGTTCCTATATTATTTTAACTACAAATGTTCAATTTACGTTTTAAACTACAATTTCATTATTATGTGATTAATGAAACCAGTTTTGAGAATTTAATGACAACAAAAGTTTATTTTGCAATTGAACAATGTCTAGTTTTTGTGAAATTCAATATTACAAATGAAAGGAAATATCAACCAGCAGTATGCATGTGTACCTAGTAGGTTTGTTCATTTTCATCTCTAAGATTAAATTTTTAAAAATCGTTTTAATGATATGATTAGGTTTATATGATAATAATTTCAAAATGTAAACATTAGAAATATGAAATGCAAAAAAAATCTTTAAATTTGAAATCTACAGATTAATGTTATCAAATATCACAATATCATTTTATTGATGGAATCATTGAATCATTTTTGACTTCATTCAAATTGCAAAGTTGACAGATTTTAGTTTACCACCCATCAACGCTCCATTATAATACCAAGGATTCTGTCCATCTCTCCGATGAAATCTTTTGTTCCTTTCAAACTTTTTAAATATATTCTACATTACCAGTGATTATCAGAGATGCAGTGCTGAATTACAAGCAAATTTGTGAATTTTTATAAATTTCTGTATTCTGAGAATTTCTTAATTTGTCCAAACGATTGCAGAAACACTTTTCATCGAATATTTTCAAACTTTGCTCTGTACCTTACTCACATTCTCCTGCTCCTCCTCCTCCTCCTCCTTGTGCGGTTAACTTCATGTGTTTTGGCGGAGCTCTCCTCTTTAATTTTACCCAACTTCTGTTGGTTCCGTCATGGTATCCTTCAGTGGATCCTCATGTTGCTGTGTGCCCCACCACACACATATTTCTAGACAGGTCGTTAAGTGCCTCACATGTAGTTTTATTCTATTTTAATTGGGAGGGAGGGGGAGGGATAGCGGAGTGGTTAGCGCGTTCTGCTTCGGATCAAGAGGTCCGTGGTTCGAATCCCGCCAGGGGCATGGCAACTTTGTCTTCAGTAGAGAACGGTTCTACATGCAGTAAGGTTTGGGTGCAATGTTACACTGAATTTTAGCGTAGTTCCACCCATGGTTCCCTAGTTCCAGCCGATGCTCGCAGGTTTCACCGCAATGCATAGACACATGGCGTTGCAGGCTTTGAAGACACCCTGCCATAATACTAGCAGCCGCGATATATGGGAGGATCACCTTTTCTTCAAAATCTTTGCAGGAATTGTGATACTTAGATAACCCATTTTATCAAAATTTTTCGAGTCATGTTTTTGTTATGCACTGACAATTTCAAGACTGCCATTTTTCAGGGCTAGGGGTTGTGCATTATATTGAGAACAATCTATTTCAGTCTTCAACATCAAACCCTGATGAGCTACAGAGCCTATAGGCTCTATTTTTTTTTCTTTTAATTTTATTTCCTCAGGATCAGACCGAAAGATAATGTTTCTACTTATATGGAATCTTCTATCATTTTGTTGTAGAATAAATTGTTAGATATGTTGACTAGTTACCCAGTTTTGAAGGAATATATCTTTGGTCTTCCTTAACTGAACAGACAAAATGAGAATGAGTTTCTGCCAACTGTACATGCCAAGGATTACTAAAGCTTATAGATAACAAGTGCTTTGAATGTGTCGATTTATTTCTCAAAGAAAAATGTTTTGATAGTGCTGTAAGTTAATTTTTATGTCACTATTTCAATAATATTAGTCTTCAACATGCTACTTTAAGAATGCAATTATTTGATCAACAAATTTAAAGGATATCAATCACTAGAAAAATCTTACATCTAGTATAAACACCTTCTCTCTTGATTGGCTTGGCTTGGATGAATTGTCATTTAAGATTATTTTTTTGCATGCCACAAAATAACCTGATAGAACTCTCCCTTTAATTCACATATTAAACATATGTGCTTTATATTATTTACAGTTCATGTGTCAGAGGTGTGAAACAGATTTATCAGCGATTTCTATCAAGTGACAACCAAATGTCAAATCAACGTAATTAACAACCATAACAGCTGATCCATGTCATTAATTAGTATTCATTAACACCCTCCTAAACATGCCATTGATATTCATTTATTTCCTTTCCAAAATTATACATCATATTAACACTTGAGATATCTCGTCAATATCGAAACATGGATTTTTGACAGGATATCTGTTACCATGTCTATTTCGGACAACATGCATTATGCATTAAGATCAATAGTTACATTGCATTGTCCTCAAAGGCTCCTGGAATAGATGAATTTGGCGATCAGGAATCGGTCATGAATGACAGTCGATTAGCGTCGTCGTTTTCTTGACTAGAGTGCTTGAAGGTTGCCCACGTACATTGCTACTTGTTAGCAGCTGCTTGGGAGGGAGAGTCACTTAGGAATTGCACTTTTGGGTATGTCTATTGCATTTGAAATTACTTGTAATCTGTTTGCCTTTTGTGTATGAAATAGGAGCTAAGTATGTAGATTTTGTGTTTTATTTTAAATTTGTGAGAATCTGTTTGATTTTATGTGTAGGATTAAGAACTAGGTATGCATATTTTGAGTTATTTTTTTTAAATCTGAGAGAATCTGTTTGATTTTTGTGAAGGAAATAGGAATGTAATTTTTTTTAATTTTATGTGTTTGATTTATGTGTAGGAGTAAGAACAAGGTATTTATATTATGTGTTATATGCAAAGCCATAGGAAGTTGAAATGTTGTGTACAGACTCCTTAGCCGATGGGGATTCTGAATTGTAGAATTAGTGATGCTCTGACCCCAAATATAAGTCACACAGTTCATGACTAGTCTTACATTCATACTTTAATGAAAAAAGTATTTATTCTGAAAATATCACTATTTTCTAAAATATTGAAAAGGAGACTGTAAGAAATGGAATTTTCATCTTCTTCAAGAAAAAAAAGGCTCCTTTTCAATTTTTTTTAGAGTCTATGTGTTGGACTAAGGTCATGACCTAAGAACCTATTTTCATCTGCAGAACGAAAAAGCCAAGAAAGTTGAAATCTTGTGTAATGTCTATCTTGAATTGAAGATTTAGTGATTCCTGGAGGGCCTCTGAGGCCATGGGTTAAATACCTATTTTCATTACTCTCCCACAGTGAAAATTAAAGGCCCAGAAAGTAAATGCTAAAGATGCCATGGCCTAAAAACCTATTTTCTTCAGTATCTGTGCAGTAATTGTCATACAAATTTTCCAGCTGAAGTGTCAAGTCATGTTTTTGTTATGCACTGACAATTTTGAAGACTTTGAGATTGTTCATGTCAATTGTGCAAAATTTTGAGAATTATGTATTTTGGTTTTCTATTCAAATGAGGTACAGAGCCTATAGCTCTATTTTTTTAACATCTATGTATCCAGTTAAAGAGTTATGCATAAATTTGCATTGAATAAACAATCAGTCTCACGACAAACAACGGGCATACATAGAGAATACTACACGAGGTCTCATTAGATACGAATTATACGAAACGAGTGTCCTTCCGACGGTATCTGATCGAGCGAAAGCGAGGTCAGATACCATAGGAAGGTCATGAGTTTACAGTCTCATATATATATATATTTTACAGTCTCATGAACTTACATACTTAGATATATATATCAATGTTCCATCCAAAACTGGCTCCTACAGTAGATATATTGCTTGTGAGATATCAAGCAATATCTACAAACAATATCTACAAGCGATATAAACAAGCGATATCTACATTGAAAATATTGCTCCAATCAAATCGTCTTACGGTAATAATATTACATCATTAGTTTGTGATATCATTGAGAACATTGCTGCCAATGCTATGACATTGTAAAGTTGAAAAATGATCTCACCCTTATGTCTCCCAATACCAAATATATCAACACTCATTGCAATGATTGTAAGATATCCTTGGCAAGCCTTGGATATTTGTAAATTTAATCAACCCTTGTTGATATATTTCATATCAGATGACACTTTGGTGAGATTCTTTGTCATTCTATCACAAAAATTGTTTTACCTGCTAAAGCTAAATTCTGTTCCCCTTAAAATAAGTCAAATAAGTTTCAATCAAAAGGTAACAGTCTACCATTAAGTGTGATATATTCTTCAATGAGCACAATATCATTCTAATTTCAGAAAAAATATGCTTTTACACAAGTAAATATAAATAAATAAATGACTATTTATATAGCGCCTTATCTTCAGGTCATATGCTCACATCAAATTGGTTTATGAATATTTATGATAACAAATCAGGATTTGTTGATACTATTGCCAGTAACAGTAGGGCAAGCTGTTCACATTACAATGAATGCATTGTTAATATTTACATGTTAAAAGCTTAATAATTAGGAAACTACTGATAAAAATTATTGTTTGAATAATAAAGTGAAACATTTGAATAAGATTATTGAATGAACAATTTACATATGTCAATTTTTGAAATCTAAAATTGATTGTAAATTTGCTTTGTAGTCAAAATTACCTAATTAATTATATTTGCATATAAATTGAACTAAACAGGATACATGATAAAAAGAAGGGTAAATGTGTTTTAATTTAAATTTAAATCAATATTCATCAAGATATTTTAAGTTTTGAAATATAAATTCCATTTCACTTTAAAAATTCTACTCATTAAGTGAGTCTACCTTTAAATGTCACTTTTCCCAGTCAAGCCAAAACCCAAGTCAATAACTCCATTAGGTAAATTTAGCTTTCAAAGAATCTTTTTATATTCCAGGCTAAATCTGACGATCGACTACTCTTGGAAAAATGGACGCTGAAGAATTTCGGAAGAGAGGACGGGAGATGATTGATTATGTCGCAGACTACCTGGAAACCATTCGGAAACGACGTCCATTTCCTGAAGTTTCCCCCGGCTACATTAGAGAGCTTCTCCCTGAACAAGCCCCTGAGGCTCCCGACCGGTGGGACGATCTGTACAAAGATATCGAGAGGGTCATAATGCCTGGGGTAAGTGACAAATTTAATAATTATTGTAAATTAATTCTAACAAATTAATAATGGAATATGAAATGGTCACAATCAGCAAATGAACAGGGCCCATATTTTCGAAGCTGTCTTAGTGTTAAGACAGTCGTAAGCCAATGTTACTTATACTGTATGGTACTTACGATTATCTTAGCACAAAAAGACCTTAGAAAATATGGGCCCTGGGTCCCCATTCAGAAAGCACTAGTGATCGTAATTCACTAACGTAACATTAGTGTAATGTTAAAGAATGGGAATTAAGGTTAATCATCTTAGTTAAGGTTGCTTTGTGAAAAAGGCTCATGATTTTATAATCAATATCTGGACAGGTATATATTTATATCTTAGACACACTTTGCTTCTCTCAAAAAAGCCAGGCAAAATTATTTAATTGTTTTACAGATTTTGGGGGGGTAATTGACCACTGGCAGTGTCTTTGCTCTTGTGTAGATGAAAGTTGTTCAGATAAAAATAATATAAGAATTCTCAGGTGGATAGGGATATGATAGTGCAGTGGTTAGAACATTTGGCTTGAGATCAAGATATCCTGGGTTTGAATCCCGCCAGAAGCTAAGCAAATTTGTCTGCTGTAAAGATCGGTTCTGCATGAAATGTTATGCTAAATTTCAGCACAGTATTGCCTGTAGTTTACTAGTTCCAGGCAATACTGGCAGGGTTCACCACACATAGCCACATGATGTTGCAGGCTTTCTCCCTGTAATAATACAAGCAGCCGTAATATAAGTGAAATAATTTTGAAAGTCACATGTGTAAAACCCAACTCACCTTGGGTGATTCATGTGAAGCTTTTATTCAAGTTTTGTTTTGATCTCGTTATGATCGTCTCAAGTAGGCTGTTGTCACGCTTTATGAACAAATCAGCATTGATTAATTTGTTTGCTTTATCAAGTCATGCAATTAACGATCCTTATGATACCATATTGATTACCAATTTTTCACCCTTGACTGAGATTGGCGGCACTAAAGGACTCAAAGACGACATTAACAGGGATATTGATTAGTTCAGAGACATTGTTTAGTTTGCTTCATGTGAGTAAAACAGAAGTTGGGTAAAAATTATCTTGTTTGGGAGTTACAAATTTTTAACCATTTATTTGCTGAATATTACAGTGTCAATGAAGAACAGGATTCTGTAAGTTCGAACTTGGAGAAAAATATGTGATCATCATTCTCAATCAATCTTAAATCTAGGACACACTACACTATTGCAAGGGGGCGTGATAGCGCAGTGGTTTGCGCCTTCGGCTTCGGATCAAGAGGTCCGGGGTTCGAATCCCGCCAGGGGCACGGCATCCTCGGTTACCCATGGTTTTATATATGCTCCGTTACTCTCCACTATATCACCCATGGGAAACCTTATCAGGGGAATCTGTACTCAAATTACCCGCCCTTGGCCGGTGTGACGAAGTCAGTAATCAAAGAAAATGCTCAATGGGATAAGACAGAAATGGTCAAAGGAGATAACCGGTGACGGATGGCCAACACAATGACCTAGCTTGCTTTGAAACGAAGTGATATGATATGAATTGTCATTGGCTCGCAGGTCCAAGCTGCGTAGCAGTTTGATTGGCTCACGCCGGCCAAGGGCGGGTAATTTGAGTACAGATTCCCATGATAAGGTTCCCCATGGGTGATATAGTGGAGAGTAACGGAGCATATATAAAACCCTGGGTAACCGAGGATGAGAGTACTGAGTTGCGGATCCAGGAATTTTGAAAGGGGGATCCACCAATGGAAAAGGAGGGTCCATTTTTGGGGTTCCCATTCCCACCCATGGGGATTTTTAAGCAGTTGATCAGCAGGTGGGTGGCAGTGTTCAAAGCTAGTTTAGTCACATCTCCCCGTTTGATATTGATATTTCCTATATGGTGGTGCTGTACCTTTAAGGTGTTTACATCACCACTCACCAGGTGTGCCCAAAAGAATTTACATTTTGACCAAATACTGTCAAATTTTCTGACTTTCAGATCTTGAGCAGCACTTGAAAATTATTTGAAGCTGAAATTTGAAAATTAAAGTTACCTATGTGGAGGTATTGTGCCTTTTAGGGTTACAACTCAAACGTGCTTAAAAAATTGAAAAATTAAAATTTTAACCAAAAACACAAATATTTGTTTTAAAAGTTAAATTTGATATTTGCCTTTCCTAGTTATTATGGTAAACAATATTAGTTTCGAAAAAGACTCAGGGTAATTATATCAATATCATTGAAACACTCCAAATACAGTTTAATAATAATGATCATAGGATATTTATCCCGCACATATATCCATGCGCATTGCATGCTCAAAGCGCCAACATAAAAGTATCGAGAAAAATTAAGAGAAAGCAGTCCTGTTTTTAGTTGAGATTTGAAAGTGGGGAGATTTTGACAGTCTCTGAGATGTTGAGAAAGACTGTTCCAGAGAGAAGCGGTGACAAAGGGGAAAGTTCTTTCTCCATAGCGTGTTGTTCTGACCGTTGGGACGACCAGGAGACTGCGGCTCTCAGAACGTAGAGTTTGTTTTCAGATCAGCAATTTCTTCTCATTGAATAGGGGTTGGAAAAGCAAATGTTATCTTAGGTTTCATGTAACCATTAGGGCTCGTAATCACAGACATGAATAGTTGTCTACTTCAGTCTTTCTAAAAAGACTGAAAAGATATTTTTAGACATAAAAGGGTTATATTGATTAACTTATCTTTGATCATTTCAGAAAACATTTTTGGGGTTTTAAAAATCCAAATGAAAACTCAATTACTAGAAATTACTAGAAATTACTAGAACAGTTATAATTGATGGTTTGATAATTTATATTTTCATTAAATTACCCTAAGAGTTTATTTTTGGGTCATACATATCTTCATTCAATGTCATGTAATGATATTGACAATGAGATTTTATGATTGACAAAAACATTAACGTTTAATTGATCAATTCATTCAGAGTAACCGTGTCTTGGCTATTTTTACACAATTCAAATGGAATAGATTTAGTAATAAAAAAATTATTACACTCGAGTGTCACATGACTTTTACGAAACTTGTGCAAATTTATGTCTAACCCTCTCTCTTGCTTGGGCAATACAACAAATCACACTTCCTCAGGTAATAATCTCTATATAAGGTATGGTACAATAAAGAATAATGATTCAGTGCATCAACCCGACAGTGGAATACGTCAGTTCAACTAGTTTGTTTTAACCCATTTCCTTCAATGTGGTATGTTGATATTATAAGTCAGGGAGAAAACAGAAGGGTTGGGTTTTGGTAGACATTTAAAAAACCTGAGGTAGGCTTGGAATGAAAACTAAAACCGATCTTGCGAGGGTTTTCTCTGACGTATTCCACCATGCGTTTTAAATACAAAGATGAAAGCAATCGTGTAAATTTTTCAAGACCTCATGATCTAAGTTTGAAGCGCACATAAAATATCTCAATTTTGGGAATGAAGGAGAAAAGATAGATACAAACAATCTTCTCATGATCACCAATCCTCGGTGGTCTAGTTGGATGATCTTGGACTAAAAATCGGAGGGTTTGGGGGTTGATGTTTGATTCCTCCAATGTCAACTATGCAAATGTCAACTGACAATTTTTTGAGTACCTAACTGAACAGGAGATTGGCGTTATTTGGAGTTAGGTTTTTACAATTAGATTGTAAAACTACAGGACTTACTAAATGCTGAAAATTAACCTGCTTTGAGGTTAACTTTCAACAGTTGGTCCAACCTCTAGTCGGAGTAAAACCTTAAAATTCGGGGTGAAATCTACTAAAAGATTATTACAAGAAATGCAGTTACCTTACAATGTACAGACTAGAGAGATATCCTGATATAGGTTTAGCTTCCTCTGTATCCGTGTCATACTAAGTTCACACCCCAGGGTGCCATAAAGGTCTTTGTATTTGTATTTCCTGAGTATTGCTTAAAGCGAGGCATATGCCAATATTTAGGCACATGATTCTTAAACATAAGTTATCAACCATCATTATTAACGATATTTACCTATTTCAGGTGACCCACTGGCACAGCCCTCAGTTCCATGCCTACTACCCAACAGCCAACTCCTATCCCGCCATCCTCGGGGACATTCTATCTGACGCCATTGGATGTATCGGATTTACATGGGTATGTTCAATCTTTAGCTCATCAGACCCATACTGTCTGATTAGTTTGAAGTATGGGAATCGTCAAGCATACATCGTTATTTTCACATTTTCGACTTCTCAAGAACTGCTTACCCCCAAATCTGATATTATGGGGGGAGGAAACTTGAACCTAGGGGATCAAAGTTTGTACATTTGGTCCTGATACCCCCTCTTATCTTGTCAAGGCAACATTATACCTAAGTTATATCAACAACTTCTTCAAAACTATTTTGGATTTTTATGTAAGCTAGAATTTTCACAATGATATTTAAGTTACATGGAGACTGAAGATTTTTCATTTGGTTTTGTACCCTTTTCAAATATGGGTGTGGCAGGGTGCCACCCACAAACCATCTCTCTTTCTAAAAATCTGTAAAAATCCATAATCTAAAATATTTTTAATTTGCAGCTTTATTTTCTTCATTTAATTTGGCTAATGTTTCCTACGAATGTTGTCATGATATGATGTCATAATGTCAACCAGTTTGAGGTCCCATTGTTTGAGGAAAAGTTTATGGTTTTTATTCATGAACACTCTACAATGTTGTCTATGCGTTATGAGTGTTATTCCCTCTGAAAGTCTACCGGCAAATTTCAGTTTTCAGTCACAAAATTGGATATTTCTTTCATGATGTATATCATACATACATATTAAATGAAAATTTACTTCCAAATCATGGTCTTTTCAGATTCCTCATAACTTAAATTATGATACCATTTCATTTTCAAAACATTTACTAATTAATTACAGCTGTTGTGTGTATAGTCCATAATGAAGATAATAATTTATTAATGAATATAATATAGACGTGATCATGTACTCTGAGGATAAAAACGACTGATAACCATATCAAATTACTTATTCTAATGAATTGTTATTTCGGTAATAGGTAGTAGATTTGTAAATTACAGAACTTATACACTTTGATATGAATATAAATTGCTATTCTACATGTTGCTTTCTGATAACTTAGCAATAGGATATATTTTATGAAAGTACTACTTTCATGATTGTGCTGAATCGTGTTATATATTATGTTACATTTCTCATTACTCTCAGTTATGATTAATTGATATACGCAGTCTGATTGAAATTGGCCATTTTCCAAAGAATAAATGTTATAAAAATAGTGCATCTACCGGGATACGAACTCATATTGTTTAGAGGTTTCCTCGCAAAACCGTCTGATAACAGCCAGTAGACTTGCATATTCTGATGCTATTAAGGTAGCCAATCATAGAACGTCCATCATAAGCTTTTGGTACAGGAAGCTAGGGAAAAGTAACTGTCATCAGCCATACTTTTGTTGGTTTCCGTAACAGGAGGAATGTGTAAATGAATGAATCCAGAATGCTTTCAAAACTGTTAAAAATGATGTGATTGGTCAGCTATGTGACTGGATTTTATCTACACTAAACTGGTACAGAACACCCGCCTTACTATTTTTGGGGTGTTCTGAGACCTTGTGGAGAGGAATCTACAGAACCTGTTGGTATCCCTTGAAGATGCATTATTTTGCAAAAATTATTCCTCGAGACAAGGTCAATTCCAATCAGATTGTTAAAGTTTATATAAACATTACAGGTATATCAGTGAAGACTACAGCTACACCACAGCATTAAACTTAACAAAGCAACCAACTGTCACTCAAATATGTGTCCCGTTAAACAAAGCAATCGGAATTACAATCAATTGTAGCTCAATCTTTTAACATTCTAGGTTACAATCAATTGTAGCTCAATCTTTTAACATACTAGGTTACAATCAATTGTAGCTCATTCTTTTAACACACTAGGTTACAATCAATTGTAGCTCAATCTTTTAACATACTAGTTTACAATCAATTGTAGCTCAATCTTTTAACATACTAGGTTACAATCAATTGTAGCTCATTCTTTTAACATACTAGGTTACAATCAATTGTAGCTCAATCTTTTAACATACTAGGTTACAATCAATTGTATCTCAATCCTTCAAAGAGCCATCACGGATGTTAGTGTTTAAAATTTTTGGAAAATATACTTATAACGTTATTCGCCAGAGAAATCTTTTATCTACAACATGGCATATGTTAAATAATTTTCATATCACGACAATGTATTGCAATTTGGTTTCAAAGAGAAGTATCACTTCGACTAGCGCACGCTACGGGTATCTGACGTATATAAACAGAGTCCACAAACAGCAAGCGCTTCCGAAGCGTGAAGGCTCGTCTCTAGCGCAAGTCGCCATAACAATCCATGTGCTGCACGTGTCTCTCTTGCAAAGTACCCTTGTCACACATTACTGAATGTGAAGATTGCTTTACAAACTATGTTTCTAAATGTCCTGAGAATATACAAATTATTTCCTGTTTAATGTTATTTTCATTGAGATAAGACCAGCAAATTATGAAAAAATTTTACTCTCATTAATTATAAAATTCAAGAAAAATACCTAGTTAGGTAAAACAATTATTCCAATATCTGTAGCAAATACATAATTAAATGAAATGGTAAATGAATAACCGTCAAAAAAGTATATATTTCGATTTCTTTCATTGCTCATATTTTTTGTTATTCTTTCGTCTCTTTGTTTACTGTGTGTGAGCTACACCATAATGCTTTGCGATTGAAAATAATAGACTGGATCTATATTTAGACTGGAAAACACCTTTACTAATTAATGCAATTTCTCGGCTTATTTTAAGTTGGAAAAATTAGGGGAAAATTAAGTGTATTTATTTCACGGAGATAGATTTTTGGAAAAATATTGATATTTTCATCAACATCCGTGATGGCTCTTTAACACACTAGGTTACAATCAATTGTATCTCAATCATTTAACACACTAGGTTACAATCAATTGTATCTCAATCCTTTAACACACTAGGTTACAATCAATTGTAGCTCATTCCTTTAACATACTAGGTTACAATCAATTGTATCTCAATCCTTTAACACACTAGGCAGTACGTTTTTTTCGCTCGAATAAGTTGATGAAATGTATTTGAAAAATAATGTCACCAATAGTAAAACAGCCTACTCTGTTCGGAAAATCAAGTTAAAAAATTAGTTAACATGGTTTTGTAAACCCATGGATATCGTTTTTGTAATTCGGAATAATAAATTGTGTTCACAATAAAATGGCCGCCATGCAATTTTTGCTTTATACGCAACATCGTTATTACCACTACGGATAATTGGTTTGTGTAATAAGATGTTTTACCCTATAAAGTTAATTTAAATGACATAAACTATCATTATAAAAGGGAAATTTGAAAAAATAAATTTTGCAAAAAAACGTGCTACTGCCCCTTTAAAATCAATTGTAGATCAATCTTTTAACATACTAGGTTACAATCAATTATAGCTCAATCTTTTAACATACTAGGTTACAATCAATTGTAGCTCAATCTTTTAACATACTAGGTTAAAATCAATTGTAGCTCATTCTTTTAACATACTAGGTTACAATCAATTGTAGCTCATTCTTTTAACATACTAGGTTACAATCAATTGTAGCTCAATCTTTTAACATACTAGTTTACAATCAATTGTAGCTCAATCTTTTAACATACTAGGTTACAATCAATTGTAGCTCATTCTTTTAACATACTAGGTTACAATCAATTGTAGCTCAATCTTTTAACATACTAGGTTACAATCAATTGTATCTCAATCCTTCAAAGAGCCATCACGGATGTTAGTGTTTAAAATTTTTGGAAAATATACTTATAACGTTATTCGCCAGAGAAATCTTTTATCTACAACATGGCATATGTTAAATAATTTTCATATCACGACAATGTATTGCAATTTGGTTTCAAAGAGAAGTATCACTTCGACTAGCGCACGCTACGGGTATCTGACGTATATAAACAGAGTCCACAAACAGCAAGCGCTTCCGAAGCGTGAAGGCTCGTCTCTAGCGCAAGTCGCCATAACAATCCATGTGCTGCACGTGTCTCTCTTGCAAAGTACCCTTGTCACACATTACTGAATGTGAAGATTGCTTTACAAACTATGTTTCTAAATGTCCTGAGAATATACAAATTATTTCCTGTTTAATGTTATTTTCATTGAGATAAGACCAGCAAATTATGAAAAAATTTTACTCTCATTAATTATAAAATTCAAGAAAAATACCTAGTTAGGTAAAACAATTATTCCAATATCTGTAGCAAATACATAATTAAATGAAATGGTAAATGAATAACCGTCAAAAAAGTATATATTTCGATTTCTTTCATTGCTCATATTTTTTGTTATTCTTTCGTCTCTTTGTTTACTGTGTGTGAGCTACACCATAATGCTTTGCGATTGAAAATAATAGACTGGATCTATATTTAGACTGGAAAACACCTTTACTAATTAATGCAATTTCTCGGCTTATTTTAAGTTGGAAAAATTAGGGGAAAATTAAGTGTATTTATTTCACGGAGATAGATTTTTGGAAAAATATTGATATTTTCATCAACATCCGTGATGGCTCTTTAACACACTAGGTTACAATCAATTGTATCTCAATCATTTAACACACTAGGTTACAATCAATTGTATCTCAATCCTTTAACACACTAGGTTACAATCAATTGTAGCTCATTCCTTTAACATACTAGGTTACAATCAATTGTATCTCAATCCTTTAACACACTAGGCAGTACGTTTTTTTCGCTCGAATAAGTTGATGAAATGTATTTGAAAAATAATGTCACCAATAGTAAAACAGCCTACTCTGTTCGGAAAATCAAGTTAAAAAATTAGTTAACATGGTTTTGTAAACCCATGGATATCGTTTTTGTAATTCGGAATAATAAATTGTGTTCACAATAAAATGGCCGCCATGCAATTTTTGCTTTATACGCAACATCGTTATTACCACTACGGATAATTGGTTTGTGTAATAAGATGTTTTACCCTATAAAGTTAATTTAAATGACATAAACTATCATTATAAAAGGGAAATTTGAAAAAATAAATTTTGCAAAAAAACGTGCTACTGCCCCTTTAAAATCAATTGTAGATCAATCTTTTAACATACTAGGTTACAATCAATTATAGCTCAATCTTTTAACATACTAGGTTACAATCAATTGTAGCTCAATCTTTTAACATACTAGGTTAAAATCAATTGTAGCTCATTCTTTTAACATACTAGGTTACAATCAATTGTAGCTGTACCCGAAGCGGTATTAGCATAAGCTTGTTTACCAATCCGATTCCTTTTATGGAAATGAATATGTTTAAATCAATTGTAGCTCATTCTTTTAACATACTAGGTTACAATTTATTGCAAAGCTGCCATCAGTAAGTGTTTTGAAGAACAGCAAACAGGACTTAATTATAGCTTAGGCTTTCACTGCCTAACATATGAGTATTACCAGGGGTATATTTATGTTGTGATATTTCAGGCATCCAGTCCAGCGTGTACAGAGTTGGAGGTGGTGATGATGGACTGGCTGGCCAAGATGTTGCACCTGCCTGACGAGTTCCTCTTCAGCTCGGGGGGACAGGGAGGGGGAGTGATACAGGTGAGAACAACATTATGGTAGCTGTGATTGATATACAGTCAAGCCGTGATAATCCGGCCACCAATAATCCGAATCTCGCAGTTTCCGAACGGTAAGGAAGATGTCACCAAACTAATCTCTTTAGTAGTCCTCAGTACTCAGCAGTCCGAACATGTCACTATCCGAACGTTTTTGATGAAAAACGGAAGCGTTCGGATTATCGAGGCCTGACTGTATTCAACCCATTACCCAAAAACTCAATACTTACAATTTTTTAAATAAACTTTCATTTGCTATTTCTTGTTTTGGAAATAATTACAATTAATCTTAATTTTATGCTTTCCATCACACTGTTACATTGTTGTCAAACCCTATTAATATTAACGGATAGGAGGTGGTTGTTGTGGTCGATATCATGGTGATGCTGAGAGTGTATCATGTATGGAATGGAAAACCTATACATATGTTATATCATTATTTCTATAGAAAATGCTAAATATATAGAACAAACCACATATTTCATAAATCTTAATTTTAATGAAATATTTAATTATTTCATCTGATGCTAATATTTCACTTGTTTCGAAGACATATATCTGCTCTGAAGTGTCATGGAAAATCAGTTTGATATTAGAATGTGCTTGCATTTTTTCAACCTTCATTTACAAGTTTTTTTACTTTTAAAGTTGCAAAAATGTTTTAAAAAATTTACTTCTTCAAACTTTTTGCATTATGATACTTTGACTATAATAATTTATGAAAAATTACATGCTATGATTCCTACTCCCAGGGTACCGCTAGTGAAGCTACTCTAGTGGCCCTCCTGTCTGCTAGAACCATGTACATCAACAATATGAAGAAGCAGGACCAGAACCTCGACACTGGAGCCATCATCTCTAAACTCATAGCTTATACTTCAGACCAGGTGATTATAGTAGTGTGGAGGGGTAGTCAAGTGACATGAACTTGCTCCATTGGACAAGATCGCCGCTAATGGCTCAACTTCCCAATGCAAGGCATAACTCTTGCCAGTCTCCATTACTGGCTGATTTAGGCCTTGCAGTATTTCCTTAAGAAATCTGTGTTTAGAAATCCAGGCCCGCTATGCATTTCTAGTGCAGCGATTCACTATCTTGACACAACATAGTGAGGGAAATACCGCAAGGGTTAAATCAGCCAGTAATGCAGACTGGCAAGAGTTATGCCTTGCGTTTGGAAGTTGCTAATGGCTGCGATACTGCCGAAGTGCCGTTAAACATTAAATAAACTCACTCACTGCATAGGACAAGACTGGAGTGGCAATTTTTAGGGTGCAAGTTCGACAACACCTCTTTCCCTTTTTAAAAAATATTGTCCATGTAAATTTGATTAACCCCTTAAATAAAGAAACCTTACCCCGTTTGAAAATTCTTGAATTTATAGGATATATTGGCTGAGGCTATATCAGGAGATCTTTGGATTCCTACAAAAGTGCATTCTTTTCTGAGAAGCTGTTACCTCACTGAGAGCATTTAAGGTCTGGAAAATGTGTATCTCAGAATATTAACAATATTAGATGAACCCAAAGTATTTAAATTTGTGTCTGAAACCTCTATCAAGACCGTTCTGAAAATTCAGTCATGTGCCATTTGTTTTTGGAAAACTGAGATCTTGAAAATAAGTTTATATTGTAATATTTTGTTTGTAAATTTATATTTCAGTCACATTCGTCAGTTGAACGAGCAGGTTTGATTGGAGCAGTCAAGATGAGGAAGCTCGAGTCCGACGACAAAGGGTCACTTCGTGGTCAGTCACTAGAAGATGCAATAAGGGAAGACAAGGCCAAGGGTCTCATTCCTTTCTTTGTAAGTAGAACAGAAAATAATTGAGGCCGGGGCTCCATTCCATAACAGCGAGCGCTTATAATCGCTCATTGATTGCTCAATGTAGTGCTCAAGTAGCGCTCATTCTCTCCTGAACGACTGAATGCAAAACCTCAAAGTTCGCTCGCTTTGCTACGTAGCGCTACATTGACCAATCGCGTTCGAGAGAGGTTTAAAAGTAATTGCTAATTGAGCGATTACTTTGAAACCTCTCTTGAACATGGCCCTAGTCTTCATTTTATTTTCATGTTAGACCAAATTCGACGATTGCGACACATGGGAACCGCTAATACCTGACTCAAATTCCTGAAAATAACACAAATCTCCACGCCATTTGACATGAAATGGATGTAATGTGATAGTTTATGGGAGGCAACATTTAAATAGAAATATATCCAGTAGTCTATTCAGCTTTGGGTACATTTACATTTACCCTGCTGCTATTAGAGGCCCGGCCCCTATTAGAGGAAATACAGTATACTCTGTAACGTTTGAGAAGTTTTTGAATTTAAATGTTTTACATATTTCTAATAATATTTATGATTTTAATTTTTTTTATTCTCAGTTGTGTGCAACATTAGGAACCACGCCTTCCTGTGCTTTTGACAACATTCTGGAACTGGGACCTGTGTGTAAGTGTTTTGATTTAAATATACTTACCTCCCGCCTGGTTGTTAAACAATTTACAATTGAAGATGTGTATCCAGTACACTACTTCATTGCAGTAACATAAAAAAAAAAAATTCAAACTGGGAAACATAATATAAAACCTGCAATGAGTATCAGTGTTCTGATGACTGTAAAATACTGAGATATAGCACATCCTCGGTTACCAATGGTTTTATATATGCTCCGTTACTCTCCACTATATCATCCATGGGAAACCTTATCAGGGGAATCTGTACTCAAATTACCGGCCATTGGCCGGCGTGACGAAGTCAGTAACCACAGAAAAGGCTCAATGGGATAAGACGTAAATGGCCAAGGGAGATAACTGGTGACGGAGGGCTAATAATAACACAATGACCTCGCTTGCTTTGAAACGAAGTGATATAAATTGTCATTGGCTCGCAGGTCCAAGCTGCGTAGCAGTTTGATTGGCTCACGCCGGCCAAGAGCGGGTAATTTGAGTACAGATTTCCCTGATAAGGTTTCCCATGGGTGATATAGTGGAGAGTAACGGAGCATATATAAAACCATGGGTAACCGAGGATGAATATAGCTATACCAGCGTAGAAAACCCCCGCCTACCCTACCGGCCGAGACAGTCTCTTTTCCAGTCGGACGTTGAAATTTCAAAAGCAGTCTTGTGGTCGGGTAGATATTTTAGTCTTTTAGCGCATATATTTCACAATAACAGTCATGGTAATCTTTCGTCAGTCTGAGGTTTAACGGTATTGTAAAACATTAAGTAAAAATTACGATAACCAGGCAGTGTAACTGAACTCTTTGCACTGTCTTGTATGTACCGATACAAAGCTTTACCTATAGCAGACAGGGAATGTAGCTTGCTTGTAAAATGAAGTCTGTCGCAAAATGTAAACATTTAGTTCGTTTCAACATTCTAGATCATAATTCTTACTTACTCAAAGGCTCTATGCTGAATTCATATTTTATATTTTTTATAAACTTGACAAATTCTTGAACAATTTATTAATAACCAAAATCATCCATCATTTGAAAGGCATATATATGGGCAATGTTTGTAAAATTTTAACTCACAACCTTCTTGTCAAAATCATTCACTGTTAACAATGAAATATGTTCAAATTGGTGAGCCTATTATGTCTTCCATTCTCATATGCCACAATGTTGACCAACCTCCAATTGTTTTGGGAACATTAATAATAACGTTTTTGTCATGTTTGTGTATCAATTTTCATGTAACTTTGACGATGCAAGTAAATATGAGTTAAGTTTGGATTAATTAGCATATTACCAATTGTAATTTATATAAGTATATTTTCAAAATGGCTCTTTAATGTCAAGAGGCAATTAATTCCGTCAATGGTCGACTACTAGTGTAATTAATGTACCGTTAATCGGAAATTCAAATAATTGTTGACCAGATGTCTAGTTATGTTAGCCAATAAATTCAATAAAACGTAAAACAAAATTTTTCCAAAACAGGACTGATGATTCAATACACATGTATAATAATCAAATGAGAATTTGACTGTCATTTAGTTAATTGACCAGCTGTTGATTAGTGAAATACGAGGATCATGTTCAACCAGATTTATAATAAATGTTTGGTACTTGCAAGTTATATGTGACTGTTTAAAATCGGACAGGTAGGTTTTCTTCCGGACTGGTAATTTATTTCATTTATCAGACTTCATATATTTTGAAACAGGCGGCACTTTTCACAACTTCTTGCATGATTTATATCTGTTGAACTACTCAGTGCATTTTCATATTTTTTATATCACAATAAACAGAAAAGAATGATAATTTATTCTGTATAAAATGTGCATATTTACTCCCAGAAATAAAGATACAAGCTTACCTTTTTGAAAGGCATGTAAAACCATACGACACACAAACTAATCAACATTTTTACATCAGATATGGTTCAAGGTTAGCATTTATTGGAAAGATCAAACAATATTTTAGGTTGACATGTGCTTATTTTTCAATTGGTTCGAGATTTATGATTTCTTGGAAAGTGTGATGAACGACGTAAGTATACACAATTGCAATGCTGCATCATATCATTGTGAAGCCAAACATCTTGTGTTCAATTCTATATATAAATCAAATTTTCCCGTTTAGAATTTACGATACTATGAAGCCTGAATTAAAGACAATCTTTCGAAAGTAATAGGAAAAATAAAAAATGGAAAATTCATTCAAAGACCCGGTTATGAATGAACCATTTGTGTGTGTGGGTGCCGCGACCTGGAATTGTATATTACGCCCGTATATAGTCCGTTTTTGCGATGTAGACATGATATATTTTATAAAAACGTTACCGGGTTCACCGCCTGGAATATTCCACCACGGGTGCCAATTAGTGCTTTAGCCAAAATACGGCTGTGAGCTAGATAGTCAGAATATTCCGCCACAGGGGCAAAATGGGTAAAATAGAAATAGCAACTAAAGGGTTAATTGATAAACCATCTATCACACATGCAATATCAACATATTTATAAGCAAGTATATGATAAATATGTTATATATCATTGATAACACCGAAATCTTTTCTTAAAAATATCAATAATTACAAAAGCTATTATCCATGTATTGATTTATGTTTTTGTTTAAGGTAAGCGAGACGACATCTGGATGCATATAGACGCCGCATACGCAGGAAGTGCTTTTATCTGTCCAGAGTACCGCCATCTTCTCAATGGTGTGGAGGTAATGTTTACAATTTGTTTATTTCAGATAGGCTGAAAAAAGTTTATTTACTTGGTTTAAGGACTCTCCTACCATCGTTTTGACAAATTTTGTTTTAAAAATTCTATTTAGAATCCTCCTTAATCAAATTTTGTCCTGCAATTAAAATTGGTGCCATTTGAACAAATAAGTTTCCGGTAACAATTTTGTGCTGTTTCGATTTTTTCATTTACACTGCAGCAAATTTGCATTTTTTTTATTTGCCTTTAGACATTTTTGCCCCCCAAAGAACATTTATATTTAGACTTTAAAATGTTTTCCTTAAGTTGAATAAAAAAAGTTAAATGTTTCTCGGGCTTATTTTTTTCAAAAGTGACAAGAGCGGTAGGTTTACCCTTTGTTCATCTTTATGTCACATATAGAGAATCATTTGATAATATTTAGTTCACTTTGTTTCAGTTGGCAATGTCCTTCAATTTCAATGCCCACAAATGGCTGCAGGTGAATTTTGACTGCTCAGCAATGTGGTAAGTTTTATTCTAAATTATAATCATGCTATTGAACTAAATATTACACAGTTACAGTTTGTTTGGTTGCTTGTATTCTGTTTGTCTAGATCTTAAGAACCTGATGGAAAAACTCTTTTATAAGAAGGATTTTTTTCATTTCACTGTGAACAGAATTGTTAATCAACATGAAGTAGTTTAAGATGCACTATAAACTATCAAACTTCTAAATAATTTGTAATCCATGGGTTATAATTCACTTATGTGAACTATAATTACATATAAAAAGTTCCTATGCTTTTGTAAATGCTAGTTTTCTTGTATGTTTCTGTGTATGTACAGATAAAGTATATGTGATTGATACCTATATTTCTTTTGACATAAACATTTGAAAATTGTTAAGATGCATTCCTATCATGTATTTAAAAACATAACTATGTAACTTGTTTTGAACCCAGATGTTGTCTGCATAGTGTATCTTCTTGGACTTGACACATTATTACTGAACTTTGTCGTAAAACAAGCTAAAATCACTTTTTGACTCTCCTCTCTCATCTGTTTAGGAGAAATTCTTAGTGTGTTTCTCAGAAAATGAATCGATAATATTTTGAAATTAGTTGAGTTGGCTTCTGAAGATTGGTGTAACCCTTTTTCAGTCGTATGTATCGCTGGTTGATTGAAATGTCTTGTATTCTGTTATATATGGTATTGTTTCTTTTGCCCTGGGTATAGTGTCATTTAACTCCCAATCCTTTATACAAACATGATATGAATAAACCTTACAGGATCAAAGACAAGAAGCTTGTGAGTGAAGCGTTTGATGTGGACCCTCTTTATCTGAAGCATGAAAACCAGGGCAAGATGCCAGATTACCGGGTACCGTACATCATACATCTATGTGTACATTACACAATTAGCAGTGATTCTGAGAAAAATGATTTCATCTGTTTTAATTTGTCTAAAATTGTTCTGTATTGTTAGGTAAAGCAACATACATCTTATAGAAATTACAAAGAAGCAAATTTGTCAAAATTACCATTGATTATATTCAAAGAATTCTCATCATAAATTTGAATAACAACATTACACAGTTAGCGATATTTGGTTCAGCTATTTTAACCTGTCTGGAGTTGATCTGTATTGAATATTATAGGATTTGTATTTTAATCCGAAATTGAGGTGTAGAACAGAGGTGGTGTTGGAAGAGATGACTTGAGCACCATCTACGGGTAGAGAATCCATGGCCAGGGATGCAGAAATCGGTCTATTTGCCGGACAAGTCCGATTGTGAATCTAGTTTGTCCAATGGAAAATCGACCTATCGGACATCAGTTGACCGATTGCAGAAAATAAAACGAAAACTAAACAAACACGACTTACAAGCATTAAATAAAGGCAAACCGCTACTAGAGAATGAAGTAATTATTGCCATGCAACTCTTATTGAACTTGTGCAGATTTGAGTTTAACAACTTGCTCTGGATCAGGTAAAGCAATTACATTTGTCATATGACACACTTACTCACGTAATAATCTATATATTCTGTTAATGTTATGTTCCAGCACTGGCATATACCCTTGGGTAGACGGTTCCGCTCTCTCAAGATCTGGTTTGTTCTGAGAATGTTTGGTCAGAAGGGGCTACAGGATATTATTAGAAAGGTTTGCTGATATTTTATTGGAATCAGTTGCATTTCTTTTACAGATAATAAGTCGATTTCAAAATACTTTAACGCCATAGTGTATTTTTCATAACATTTTATATGGGTTTGATTGAAGTAAAAATACCATATGTGCTGATTTTAGTTTAAATCTGCTCTGTCGACTTGCATACATACATTCATTAAACATATGCTCATGCCAATAAAGTTTGTCACCCCCTCCTCAAATTCACAAAGCGGACTGGAAATGTAATATAGGACACAAAAAGTGTTCCAAGAGAGCAACAATTTAATTGCAGTATAAGTACGAATACATGGACATTATATCTGTGGCTCAGTTAGGAATTCATTCACTTTCAAATTAATAACATTCAAGTTGAGTGAATACCAAGGTGCATTGTAAACAGTTTTGAGCAGCTCGTGCCTTTACCACATCAAGCAGGCAGTGTCAATTAATAAACAGAATGAATTATTGTACTTGCGCAAGTTCAATAACGAGTGGTGCCCTGCACGCTTCAATAAGGGCGATAATCCGAGAAGGCTTGCTGTCAATGAGTTTGTTGACATCTTGCAAGACAACATCGTTCCAAACTCTCACCAAAGATGGCCCCAAATCGTCTAAATTTGCTGGAGGAGGGTTCATCTTCCTTAATTGACAGTCCATGCAGTCCCACATGTGCTCGATGGGGTTCATGTCTGGGCTTTTGGCAGGCCAGGGAAGTCTGTTTACACCTTGCCTTGCCAGAAAATCATCAATTGCCGAGCACGAGGAGGTCGTGCATTGTCATCTCATAGCAAGAAATTATTGCCATACACATGACGAGCATTCAAGAACACTTCGGTAGGTCCGCTGTTTGAGGTTTTCCCGCAGGACGAGTAGGTCAGTTTTACCATTATAGTGGATTCCTCCCCAAACAAGAACAGAACCGCCTCCTCCCTGAACAAAAGCCTCCATACAGTCATCCCTGAACCTTTCCCATTTAAGTCGACGCACCCGCAAACGCCCATCGATCCTGTGCAGCAAAAAATGGGATTCATCAGTGAAGATGGCGTGACGCCAATGTTGAACTGTGACGTTCCTATGCAGAGTGGCCTACAGAACACGTAACCGCCTGTGTTCTGGAGTCAGGAATGGTCGACACAGAGGTCTTCTAGCCCTGAAACCACTTTCAAGCAGTCTATTGTTCACCGTTTGACGGCTAAGTCTGACGTTAGTATGGCGACCCCATCTGTCTCAGAGTGACATCGAAGATAAACTGCGGTTCCCACGTACTAAATGGAATAGTACACGGTCATCTCGCAGCGATGTTTTCCGAGGACGACCTGTAGGTTTTTTGGGGGCCAATGTCTGCTGTGTGCAATGTAGTTGTCCGATTCTCTGAACAGTTCTTTTACTTACATGGAGCTGACAACTTATGACGTTATTTATTGCGCCAGCTTGACTCATATCAATAATTTGGTTCCTTATTGCAGTGGACGTTGGCTTTGGCATTGTGCAGCAATTAACTATCAGCACTTAGAGTGGACGACATATAAATTGTTGTCGTGCAAAGACCAATGAAATTTCAATGATCTTCCTGTGTTTCTTAGCACAAGTAGGTTACTTTGAATTAAAAGCACTTGCTTTGCATTTATCACGTTCACAAGTTGCATAAATGTTTGAATCTCTATGAACACAAAAAGCTTTGTACCAATTTTAAGGCATTTTTCGACAATTGAGGAGGGGGTGACAAACTTTATTGGCATGAGTATATGATTATTACATTTATACTTCTTTTCAATGCAAATCAAGCAAAAACCTTATACATGTGCAGAGACTGAAATTACATATTACATTTACATGAGAAACAGTCTGTTTTCTTTTATTGATTTTAAAGCTTTTTAAATAAAACATACATTGATATTCACAAGGTAACAAATAATTAATCATAAACTAATCAACTGTTAGGCTGTGCCATGTTTTTAATGGGTTCACTTCTCATTGTTTTATTTTTGAATGTATGTACCGGTACACTTTTCTATGTCAAATTGTAAAATATTAAGTCACCAAAATGTTTCCTTCAGCATTATGTTCCAATTGGATTGTGTTATAATCCATAACATAGCAATGTCCCCTTGAATTTTCTTTCAACAAAAAATACCCTATAACCCTCCATTAACCCATTAAGTTAAAGAAGAGAATTAAACTTAATCTTGTGGACATTTTTATTAACACTATTATTGTATCAATCATTTTTCAGGACATAACTTTAGCCCACGAGTTTGAAGCTCTGGTGAGAGCGGACTCGAGGTTCGAGATCGTGGTTGAAGTCGTAATGGCTCTTGTTTGTTTTAGAATTAAGGTGAGTTATTGTTGTTCATAGGGAAACAAATTCTCTCATGATAGGACGGCTGTGATTAAGTCTATAGAAATAGAAACATCAAAGTACGCCCTGTCGCCTTTACTCCTTTATTCCTTTATTCCTGTCCCTATCAGCCATTGAGCTATTCATCAGTCTCATTAAAATTGATGGTTTTCTGAGGAATAAAATTTGCAAAATAGGAAATCTACCGGGATACGAACCTATATCGTTCAGGGTTTCCACACCAAACCGTCTGATAACAGCCCATAGACTTTCGTGTTCTGACGCAATTCAGTTAACCAATCACAAGAAGTACAACAAAAGCTTTCAGTGCGAGAAGCTAGGGGAAGATAACTCCAAACAGCTATCCTTTCGTCTGTTCTGAATGCTTTCAAAACTCAGACCATTTAAAAACTATGATGTGATTGGTTAGAAATTTGACTGGGCTTTGGCTGCGATAAATTGTTTCGGAACATGCGCCTATACGGGTGTTCTCTGACCTTGTGGTGAGGAATCTACAGAACATGTTCGTATCCCGGTAGATGTGTTATTTTGCAAATGTTATTCCTCGGAACAAGGTCGATTTTAATCAGACTGAGCTATTCATAACAAACTAACCCAATTAACTGTGAGTTTACTTTCAGATTTTAAAAAGTAATTGTTTTAAATCCATAACATTAATTTTACAAATTATATTTTATATAATATAAGTTTTAGATGCAATATATATATCTAAATCAACTCACATTCTCTGAAGTATGAGAAAATGTATATTCAAAGTTTGTCATTGGTCAAATTTGAAAATCGTCATGTGAACATTTGTTTTTGAGATATTTTTTGTCAATAGAGGTTCATGAAAGGGTTGTTGAACAGGTTGCTAGATTGTTATATTTGCAAGAGGATGTATGCATATTTTTCTTGTGGAAAAATGGTAATGTAACATACCATTTAACTAAATGCTCCTCAAATGAATAGCTGAATTATTAATTATTTCTATGTGGAAAGTAATGAACCTAATAATAACTTTGCCATGTCATCATCATAACTTATTTTTGATATTTCAGGGTGAAAATGGACCAAACGAAAAGCTTCTGAAGATGATAAATGATGACGGCCGAATTCATCTTGTGCCATCGATGCTGAAAAAGAAATATTTCCTCCGATTTGCAGTCTGTGCATCTCGAACAAACTCCGAGGATGTTAAGTTTGCATGGAAAGTTATAGATGAATTGACAACAAAACTTCTAAAAAAGTGAAATTTTGTTACAATAGTCCATAATACCAGAGCAATACTACAGATTCACAGAAGCAATATAGATATAGTATATTATATACTCAGAATTCATTGAATTGCTGAGAAATATTTTTTCAGTAATTCTCTGAAGAATTATTTTAATGTTTGATAGAAAATACATAAAATCTTTTCTTATGATTCCATAATGTGTTAGAAAGAAATTTTATCTGACATTAATTATTTGATGGAATGCTTGATGTATAGTAAGTATATTTTGAACAGATTCTTATTTTTCTGAAAGATGTTTATTACAGGAAAATAGGTATTTCTATTTTGCGCTTTGAAGCTTCAAAATAATTAACAGACATTGAATTCAGTATTCAATGAGTATTGGAAATTACCTTTATTATTGTTATAAATTTCTCAAAATTGTCTATTTGAAGGTAAGCTTAAAGTCCTGAATACCTTATATTAAAAATGTCATCAGTGTCAACGATAGGTTTGATTGCCACATTTACTGATGCTTTTTGTTTTATTTTAATAAGCAGAACAATTATGAATGAACAGTTTTCCTTTAATTTATTTTAAATGTGTAATAATAAAAAAGGAAAATCATATTATATTTTTAAGTATTTAATTTCTAGTCGGCTTCAATCAGTGGTGGATTGAGAGATGGGGACGGGGAGGAGAGTCTTTATTTCCTTATTTGTCCAATACAATGTGTCATATCAAATTAATGAGAACAAATTCATCATTAGTACAATGAATACGTATAATAGAAAACACATGACTAATGTTTGACGCTGTTGATTAAAATCAAAAATTTTAATTTTCCAAAATTTGACCCCTTCTTACTTCAATAAGCTGTTAAGTTGTTATGATTGATTGTGGTTATTGTTAATTAAATTAAATAAGGTTATGTTATGGTACTTTTTTCATCAAGATACTTATTACACAAAAGTTACGGAAAGAGGCGCCCAGGTTCCAGGGTATAGTATAATCTCTTGAATTAATTGAGGATGTTTATTTGCTAGACATGCTTAGTAATATCAGGGTTTGAGAAACCACTTTTTATGTGATATTGTTACTTTTCATAATGTTTAATCAATTATGTCCATATCATTAAAGAGAGGGTTCTATCGGACATTCAGACATTTTGTTTTACTCATTATGTGAAAGGAAAAAACGCAAGATTTTTACTAATTTTACAACTTAAGTAATAAAACATATGACAGAATATCAGTCGACTGATAAACAATATTATGTTTAGTAAAGCTTTTCACACTCTAACGCTGAAAAATGGTTTCACTTTTTATTCATTATTTTTTAATGATTATCCGCTATAATCTTTGTCAAATTATCAAATCTAAAGTCACTAAGATACAGTGGGTGGCCATATTATTACGTACATGTCATGCATTTCCCATAGAGTTACATGTTAATTGGCTGTTAATCTTAATTAGCTGTTGCAAGAACAATTTTAATAAAATAAATAAAAGTTCCTTTGCTGTCATATTTTACAGACAGATTGGTAATCATCTCAGCTACATATATATAATTACCTTTCATTTATCTATTCATTATGTTTCGAAGGACACTTGTTTAAACATTGTATGTACATCTTGTGATTCAAATGTCACATTGACGGCCATGTTCAACCTAATCGGTATGTTGTATATGTGTTAATTGATAAGATGTAGGTTTCTTAATAATTAGGAGAAAATAATATTGAAATTATGTATCTGTAGCTGAGATGATTTACTATATTTTGGTAAAGATTTCAGAATTAGTCGACAAACAATAGATGCATGCAAATTATTATCGCAACAGCTAATTAACACGTAAGTCTTTTAGAAGTATGTAACATGTATGTAACATGTATGGCCACCCACTGTTTTAGCCTCAGGACTATGTGTCTAGTGGATTGTGTTATAATCATATCTTAATAACATATATATATAAACACGAATGTCCCCTCACATTTTGTTTCCACAAAAAAAATCTGATAGAACCCTTCCTTTAAGAATTTAGCAATAATGTGTATGTACTGTTGTCATTCAACATGAGGCTTTTCTGTGATGATTATGTGATGGTGTTGTTTGACGTTATGTGACAGTGATTCAATAAAATATGTGTATGTTACTTCAAGGAGTTTTTCTTTAATTTGGTATGATGTTTTTGGGAAACCTTTCAAACAATGAGAAAACTGATATCACATGATTATTATTGCAAATTAACAAAAACAAAACATCACACGATATTTTTATTTCGGATTAACAAAACCTTAAAAAAATGTTTTAAAGTTTGTAAAAAAATGAGGTTGTTGAATTTGAATTAAGCAAACAGATTTCCATATTACCTGAAATTTCCATCACTTTTGAAATTTCCATCACTTTTGGTGGTAGTTGATATTGACGAAAAATGTGCTTTGGTTTTCTTTCACAAAACACTGCTTCAGGTTTACGAAGCGTACATAAAATATCTGACATGATTCTTTGAGAAAAAAAATCATTTGAAGTGCCAACAATAGCTAAGTTTTAGAAATACAAGACTCATAATATAACTCTACAGTCCTTATATTCTCCGTGTTCCATAAGAACCCGTAATAACAGAAGGAAATTAAGTAATGAACGCCGCTCTAAACATAAAACATGATTCTCTCAGAACATGAACATTATATCCTTCACAGGCTTCAGAGAAGCTACCAATTTGCTGTACAATTATCCTGGTGTTTCGTTTACAGAAATTACACAATTGCAAATTGAAGTGAATAAACATGAATAATCTGTCTTATCTAGGTACTGACATGCTAAGGATATTGAAACTGCAGTGCACCCATCTTCGGTTACCCAGGGTTATCCTATATGCTCCGTAACTCTCCGATGTAGTGGATGCAGTGCACCGAAATTTACTGCTAATTCCCCCATTTCACTGCGGGCTACGGTGCTTGCGTTGTCCACGGATCACAATGGTTCTTCATGGAAAGACTTCTACAGCAGATCTAGGGATTGTCACACGAATTTTATTGGTAAAATCTTTGTAATTTCAGTTATAAGTGTAGGAAGATTTCGATACTTCTTTTTGGCATTTGCAGTGGTTTGTGAATAGTGTGGCAATTTTAACTAAAACCACCAACTGATTTAATCATCATGCAGTAACCCCCCTCCCCCCTTTTTTAATTATGATTGGTTTTTTTAAATGCTGATCACAAGGTTGTCGTAATGCATGCTAAGTATGTAGCCTAATTTTGGTGTATAAATATAGAGTTAAGTAAATATGATAATAACTATGTCATTGTCATTTAATAATAATAATATTGCCCCCACATAACCTACACTTGAGGTTATTATCAGTCTTTAGAATTTATATTTATAGGAAAAACATAATTTTTCATTATAAGTCCACTACTTACGTTAAACTTTCAGAAGCACCCAGAACATCTCAATAGACCCCCTCTCATCAGAAAACGCATGCGGGAAAGACCAATTTGGATTGAAACTAGATATTCTTTTCAATTTAAAAACTTTCTTCACAGCCAGCAACAATTACCTGTTATGTGCTTCTTCGTACAAGTGTAGGTCTGTAAAAGTAACGAACTTCACGTAAGTAAGAATCAACATGGGTCAATACACTCTCAAGGATAACGACCAAGTATGATTTATTAATTTGTTATTTTATTTATCAAAAAATAAATAAATTCCATGACACTCTCGCACGCACACGCAAGCACGCAAGCACGCACACACACATGTTTTCTGTATGTACATATTTACACCAATTAGTATGACGATCAACAAGAGCTTTGCTCTGTAACTTAATGAACGAGTAACCACATAAATAAATTACGACAGATTATTATCTTTAACATAACTTACAAACCATGTGGAATCAAATATCACAACAAGCAGATCACCCATGAATTTAAGAACTATCGTATAATGAGTTACTTGGAACGAAATAACAAACAGCTTTCTATACAATCGTTTGCAAATATTTTGGAAGATTGCAAGTAAAGCCAATATCCATATTGTATGACAGATAATACTTAATGTATGGTTATATTTAGTGGTATACAAACTCATGTAAAAAAAACTATATAAATATTTGAAGAGAATCCACTTGAAATAAACAGAAATGTACGAAATTACGTTATATACACGGTTAAATCAATCCACATAAGGAGTTTCAACGCCACACACTACTACTTCATTAAAGCTTTCCCTAAAACATGATACTAACTTAAACATGGTTATCTCAAATTTCAACAAATGAAGGAAAGATTTTCTACAAAATGAATCTTTCCATCAGTGCACATAAACATTTACGATTTGAATAATGCTATTCTAAATGTAAGATAAAACAAAGAAAAGAAATCTACTTGCAATGAAAATGAATTCTGAACTTTGTGATTACATAAATATTCAATATCCTAAACATGACATATGAACACTATAAATATACAGCCATTTTCTTCAGAACAGTTCATCACAGTATTGCACGTAAGTCAGATCAGGATCAAGGGAGATAACTCCAAGTTACAACTCCTCGTGGGATTCCTCGGAACTTCCGCCATCTTTACTGTACAGTTTAGATATAATTGGTTGAGCAACTTTCTCCACTTCAGATTTCTGTTCTCTGTAGTCCTCAACTTCAGCATCTTGATGTTCTTCCAGCCATTGTATCTTCTCTTCAACAATATCCATGATGACCGTCTTGTCCTCCTCGCTCAGTTTCCCGCCAAGTTTGTCCTTGTCGTTGACCTGGTTCTTCAGTGAATACACGTAGCTGTCCAGTTCCTGTCTTGCGTCTACCTTCTCCTTCAACTTCCGGTCTTCCTCCGCAAACTCCTCTGCATCCTGTGTCATCTTTTCCACCTGTTCGGGGCTCAACCTGTTCTCGTCGTTTTCGATCACGATGTTGTTCTTATTTCCGGTTCCCTTGTCCTCTGCCGCAACTCTCAAGATCCCATTGACATCAATCTCAAACGTGACCTCGATTTGTGGGACTCCTCTCGGGGCTGGTGGGATGTTGGTCAGGTCAAACTTGCCAAGAAGATGGTTGTTCTTCGTCATCGGTCTCTCGCCTTCAAAGATGACGATGGACACGACTTGCTGGTTGTCGGCTGCTGTGGAGAACACCTGCGACTTCTTGGTAGGGATGGCGGTATTTCTGGATATCACCTTGGTCATGACCCCGCCGACTGTTTCGATGCCGAGTGTGAGAGAGTTGACGTCAAGAATGAGCATGTCTGTATCTGAAGTGTCTGCAGACCCTCCCAGGACAGCGCCCTGCATCGCGGCTCCATAGGCCACGGACTCGTCGGGGTTGATGCCTCGGTTCGGTTCCTAGAGAGAAGCAAATGGTTAGGATTGAGTAAAGAGCGTACAAGCTGGTGTGGGCATTGAAACCGATTTGACACGTTCTTGGTATACAAGTTAACAAGTAAAAAACATCGTTTAGGTAGTTTACAAATGTTCAACCATAATTCTAATGATGTTTATGTAAACTTATGGTAACTTTCACTTGGTCATGTAATTACCCCAATTCAGCAGAACAAAAGAACTCAGGAAAAGACACAGACCGTAGAATGTCCGCAACTATTCACCCACTACAACATCCAACCAAACCATTAAGACATTTTAAACAATGTCCTCACCTTGCCCCCGAAGAACTCCTTGACGAGCTGCTGCACTTTAGGGATGCGCGTGGACCCGCCCACCAGCACTACCTCGTCTATGTCAGATTTCTTCAGATCTCCGTCCTCGATGGCGGCCTTGACCGGCTTCAGAGTGGACCGGAACATATCCTGTGAATAAAATATATGTATTAGATCACTGCAGACAAAAAATACGTAATGATATATTTGGCGTAGTTTTTTTTAGACGTATCACGTGTCATATTCGATTCAGTGTATATCTATAAAGGTGTATTGATGTATCGATTAGTGCTATTTAAATCATACCCGACTGCGTTTACTGTGTTGACACCTACCATATTCAGTTCTTCAAATTTGGCTCGCGTGAGAGTTTCGGAAAAGTCACTTCCGTCCATGATAGCCTCGATCTCGATTCTGGTTTGATGCTGAGAGGACAGTGTTCTCTTTGCCTTCTCCACTTCACGACGCAGTTTCTGGATGGCTCGACTGTCCTTCCGTAGATCTCTCCCTGTCTTCTTCTTGTAGGTCTTGATGAAAAACTCCATCACTCGCTGGTCGAAATCCTCACCGCCTGAAAGACAGATTTGTTATTTAAAGAAAAAGAAATATGGAAAAGGTATGACAGGTTCGTTCGTTTGATGTTTTGTAAAGGTATATGTAAATCGTGATAATGAGCGCTAATTACATTTTCTCAAACATAAACTATTGTAGTCAAAGTTCTGTATCTAAAATTCCATTCAAGAATACATACCGAGATGTGTATCTCCGTTAGTGGAGACGACCTCGAAAACTCCATTATCAATGGTCAGCACGGACACATCAAAAGTGCCGCCTCCCAGGTCAAAAACTAGGACATTCTTCTCCCCATCTTTCTTCTCCAGTCCGTAGGCGATTGATGCTGCAGTTCTGGTGGAAGGGAAACGTTTAATGATTTATATAGTTGGAGTTGAAGATTTATATAAGATTCTTCTTTGACATGACATTCGTCGTAGTACTTATCGACTCCTGTTTTTTCCTTAAATCACTTTTGGATCAACGTTTCGGGTGTTATATAGTTGCTTAAAGTGAAGTAATTGACACATTTTGAAGTACACATAAAGTTGGATTTCTCGTAAAATATGAACATGTTATATCACTGTGTCGATTCAATAACGTGTGACACCTCATAGTGCTTACACTTTTCTGTAAATAATAGCACACTTAACAAACTGCAAATTAATTTCCAAAAGTTCGAAGCGTACGTAAAATGCTTTAACACAATAAAAAGACCATCTTAAATACTTACGGTTCATTGATAAGTCTGAGTACGTTCAGTCCCGCTATAGCCCCGGCGTCCTTGGTGGCGCGTCTCTGAGCGTCGTTGAAGTAGGCGGGGACGGTGACGACGGCGTGAGTGACATTCTGGCCCAGATACGACTCGGCGATCCGTTTCATCTTGGACAGAACCATGGCGGAGATCTCCTCGGGGGCAAACAGTCGAGCTTCAGAGTTGATAGTCACCTGGATGTGAGGTTTGTTGTTCTTATTCACCACATGGGGACGTAGATAAAGGTTCGATATAAAACATATAATGTCTGATTCTTAAACTGGAATATTATAAATATATAATTACGTCCTTCATCTGAATCCAGGCTACAATCAACATAAATAAATTGAAATATTATGTTCTACATTGCGTTAATACAGTCGCCAAATGGTAAAACCCAATCTTTAAAAAAATTCAATCTAAATTTATTTAGATTGGGCTACAATCGATTGTACATAACCAACGATTGCTTTTTGGAACATGATTTTGAAATCGATAAAGATTCACAAGAATATTATGAAGTTACACGAAGAAGGGTAAATGTTGTCCGCTACGTATACCTAGCACAATTGTATGAATTAATTATGACACTTAAGAAATTCATTTCAAGATAATACATTACATGTAAATGAAAACGGTGCCTACCTTAAATGGGTAGAACTGTATGTCCTTCTGAACGGACGGGTCATCCCAGGTTCGTCCAATCAGACGCTTCACGTCGAAGACTGTGTTTTCCGGGTTGGACGTCAGCTGGTTCTTAGCAGCGTCTCCGATCAGTCTCTCGCCGTCAGAGGTGAAGGCCACGTAGGAGGGCGTGATTCGGTTCCCTTGTTCGTTAGGGATGATCTCCACGTGACCCTTCTCGAACACACCCACGCTGCAATAGAGAATTTAATATTTACTTTGATATAGCGTAACAGCTGTTCATCCATAAACAATCTTGTCTTCTCTATAATACAAACTTCTAGAATCACAAGAATTCGATATTGTAAGTAAAATGTAGCGAACATGGAAGTATACATCTAAACTATATCTATTTGTATATAAGGCGTTTAACCTACGTGTTACCATTGTTCACTACTATGTTGACGTAATAGCAGATATTGTACAAACCAAAACAAATATTCATATTAGTTATAAAGAGATAAAATAATATATGAGCATAATATAGAATATACATATATAGAGGATATTATATGAGAGTCTATGTCATACTATATTTACGACACGAGTGCCTGAATATTAGTATTTCCCGAGCGAGAGCGAGGGATATACCGATATTCAGGCACTCGTGTCGTAAACATAGTATGACACAGACAGGAATATAATATTCTGTTAATTACCGAAGTCGTAAAATTAATGAAAACACGCTAAAATCTGCTTTCAACCATAGGTTGGTGACCCGCCGTCGCGCATTTAGAACGCAACGTCATAGACGAAACGTGACGTCATAGCATTGTTTATGACGTCACGTCACCATGACAAAGTGATATGTTGCCCTAGGGCATCGTATGAAAAATATGAACCCCGATATGATTGCCCCCGTAGGTAATAAATAAACACATACAATGAAAAAAGACATAAATGATATTTATCAAGTGGTGATATAAGGATGATCTAAAAAAAGGTTACACATACAAGCTTTCAATCAGTATCACGTGGTATTACTATTACTTCATTATTACACCACTCACCATGAGTACGTTGTTCCCAGGTCGATGCCAATGACAGTTCCCAAGTTGTCTTTTCCTCCAGTTTCATCACATGTCACGTGATATGCCGTTGCTAGTAGCAACGTCGTCACAAGAAGAACATGAATCTTCATCTTGTTTTTCAGTTGATTTGTACAATCGATATTAGTTATAGGGACTGTCACAGAGGACGATTCAAATACAAATCTGTTTTAAAAGCGTCTCTCAGCAAAGTTCTATTCCCTTGACAAATGGTACGAGGTCCTGTTAACTTTCTCCTGAAAAACCAAGATTAACTTTCATTAGTATAAAATTCATGGAGATACAATACATTCAAATATATAACACTTTTGATAAATAAGAAAAATATTGACATTGCTAAACATCGATACTCAGGAAAATGGGCAGTGAACCGAGGCCTGCGTATTACGTTTAAACAACATCAAAACAAATATTATACTTTCTAAAACAATTTGTTAAATATTATCTCATTTCCCACACACAATATTGCATTGGAAATTATATGTCCAAATTAAATCAATTACAGTTTTAGTTAATCTTAAGCTTTATCATGCGGTTTTATCATTTTCCGTTTTTAATATAAGCCTACTTTTGACTGTCATAAGCGTCAGCCAATCATGTAGCAAGATAAAAATAGACAACGTACCTTGTATATGAATGGAAGTTGCTTCACTCGATTGACGGATTGCAGATTATTTCTCAGTTGTATTAGGTATACTCAATTACTTCCGCTTTATCTCTTTGGCCAAGCCCGAACTTATTTTGTTGTTGATATTGTAGAATGTTGAAGATATTCTCCATTTTACGGACGAATTGTTTATATACCGGCATGGCGTTCGTGGCGCTTTCTGATTGGCTGAAATGTTAACGTAAACATAATGTGATTGGCTGTTTGAACCACATTTGCATGTCTCTGGAATGAACACGTATGCTCTAGTCAGAGATCTACGCTTTAATCAAATGGATTAAAAGCTTAAAGATGATGAAATCAATTTGAAAATATTAACTATTCATGTAGGCATTTTATATTGACATTGATTGCTCATATTGCGATGTCATCATTATATACTGGACCAGACTAGTTAAGCATATGTCAATTTTGAATTTATTAATGTTGATGTATTTATTCATTGACAAACTATTAAAAAATAGCAATAATTAATGTTTTAACATTGTCAATTATATTTCGTGATAAAAAAACTCAATCTAAGTGAAACCATCGACGGCAACTTAAACTTGATCTTAAATATGTTTAAATGCTCACCCAAAAAAGGAAAACATTATTCTTTTAAAAACAAAATATATATAGTACACATATATAAATACAACACGACTTTCATCCAATAAAATCAACACATGTATATACCCACGTATATATACCCACGTATGTATCTCTTTCAATAAGATAAGTCAGCATTACAAAAGCATTAAAATACGATTTCATCAAATTATTACAAATTATATAAATATATAAATTGTATACCCAATACTGTTAACGAAACATTAAGTTTGCTCTTTCTTCCGATATAACTATGTTTTGACATCAATGATGCTGTTTTCTAAGATGATTTTGTTTAGGATTTGTGTAACTACACACTTAAAGGGGCAGTAGCACGTTTTTCGCTGAAATAAGTCGATGAAATATATTTGAAAAATAATGTCACCAATAGTAAAACAACGCTCTCTCTCGGAAAATCCAGTTCAAAACTGAGTGTACATGGTTCCGTAATGCTACAGGAATTGTTTTTGTCATTCAAAATAATAAAATGTGTTCACATTAAAATGGCCGCCATGCATTTTTTGCTTTATACTCAACACCGTTATTACCACTACGGATAATTGGTTTGTGTAATAAGATGATTTACCCTCTAAAGTAAATATAAATGACATAAACTATCGTTATAAATGGGAAATTTGAAATTTTTTTTTTGCCAAAAACGTGCTACAGCGCCTTTAAAAGTTAATATGCATCAACGTGGATCGAGGGTGTTTAATAATGAAGATAGGAGGCAATAACGAAGAAAGTAACAATGACTGGTTGTGGTACTTTAACATATCAAAATCAGTAAAATAGCTTGGTGTGGAAAAGAAGAAACCCACTTTAACGAGTATAAAAATGCTAGTCGTATAAAGGCGAACAGTAAAAACATATATGTGAAGTAATGGCTATAGAGTTTTTTCTTACCAGTTTCCTTGTATCTTCACTTTTTGAAAACATGATAACTTGTAAATGAGGAAGAAAACTAAAGTGGACGAATGTAGTTACAACCCTTGATAAATGCCTGTAACAATTTGCACGACCAGGGCCGTGTTCAAGAGAGGTTTCAAAGTAATCGTTCAATTAGTGATTACTTTTAACCTCTCTTGAACGCGATTGCTGAATGAAACGCTACGTAGCAAAGCGAGCAAACTTTAAGGTTTTGCACCGTGTCGTTCAGGAGAGAATGAGCGCTGCTTGAGCGCTACTTGAGCGCTACAATGAGCAATCAATGAGCGATTATAAGCGCTCGCTGTTATAGAACGGAGCCCTGGTAAATTATATGTTTGCTGGGAACTGGGGATACACATAATGGTCATTAATTCTTGTTCATTAGTTTCGTACAGATTCGTGCTGTTAACATATCTTATACATGATACACAGAAAATCTCATCAAATGTCCTCTGATATCAAATATATCAACATGAGTTGATGAAAGTTACTTTTATCAACGAGTGTTTATAACTTTTTTTTTTGTTGTTGTTGTTTTTTTGAGGATTTATTCACATGAAAATTTGCCACGGTTTCACATCAAGCCTGTACACTCCACGTGGCTGGGATCACCAGGCCGTAATTGATTTTAAGCCGTAATAGTAATACATGTAATACGTTCCAGCATACTGGTTTCATAAAAATTGCAGTATTTATATATATTCACTTGCTTATGAAGTTGTTTAATAAAAATGTTAAATAAACACTTTTGGTCGGTAACCTTGCATTTATAAACGAAGAATTTAGCAAACATTACTAAGAAATTTAGAATAATATTATCATCATGTGATGTGTGAACACCAAATAGAACAACATCCTTGTAGCTATAAAAAAAATTGTAGAATTAATGTTAAATTGAACCCATTTAAAAAACTTTAGCCAAAATTGTAAAGATACTGGGCAATAATATATAACTTACCTTGTTATGTCGATCAGAAATACCTTTTAATGGGACAATAGCACGTTTTTGCAAATTTCTTTTCTTTCAAATTCCCCATTTATAATGCTAGTTTATATCATTTATAATTTACTTTAGAGGGTTAAACATTTTATTACACAAACCAATTATCTGTAGTGAAAATAACGCTGTTGCGTATAAAGCAAAAAATGCATGGCGGCCATTTTATTGTGAACACAATTTATTATTTCGAATGACAAAAACGATTCCCATGGCTTTACGGAATCATGTGTGTACGCTCATTTTATAACTTGATTTTCCGTAGAGAGAAGGGTGTTTTACTATTGGTGACATTATTTTTCAAATACATTTCATCGACTTATATCAGCGAAAAAAACGTGCTACTGCCCCTTTAAATACTTTAAAATGTAATAATTCTTAACATCAACAACCAACTGTTCTAATTATCAAGGAAGCGTTGTTACTGCGAACACATGAGTCAATTTCCTCTCTATATTTGTTTATTTATTTTGTATTGTACGTTGGCCAGAGGATTTCTACGAAATAAACTTGATTGGTTGTGAGAGTTTGGGACCATCCCAAGTTCCATATTGAAGTTTTGAATAGGTCCATAAGAACTTTAAATATCGAATATTCAGATTTCTACTAACGGTTCTTTTTGGTACATACTTGTACATTTAGTCAACAAGATTGGACACTTTTTTATGTAGGTTAATTTAGGTATTATTTAAAAAACATAATTATAAGAATAAACCTTTAATTAGTCCACTCTCGATTATTTTACAAACGGAGTTAATGTTTTATTTCATTCTCTAAAATTATTTTTATAAAAAAAACTCGTTCATATAGTTCTTTCTTATATCCGCTTTTAAATATCATTTTAAATCTCTAGCTTAATGGGGCAGTAGCACGTTTTTTGCAAATTTTATTTTTTCAAATTTCCCATTAATAATAATAGTTTATGCCATTTAAATTAACTTTAGAGGGTAAAACATCTTATTACACAAACCACTTATCCGTAGTGGTAATAATTAACGATGTTGCGTATAAAGCAAATTAAAATTGCATGGCGGCCATTTTATTGTGAACACAATTTATTATTTCGAATGACAAAAACGATTCCCATGGCTTTACGGAACCATGTTCACTCGTTTTTAACTTGAATTTCCGAAGAGAGAAGGATGTCTTAATTACTATTGGTGACATTATTTCTCAAATACATTTCATCGACTTATTTCAGCGAAGAAACGTGCTACTGTACCTTTAATGTGTTACAAGATGATGCAATTGGCTCACCCTAGCTCTGTCTAACGTCATTTCAAAGTTTATTTCATCACTTTACCACTGTTTTGCGTTTACAAACAGCACCATAAAGCTTACGTGTACTTTACTATGCTTTGACGAAATGAACCAATCAGCTTGCAAAAAGCCTCAAATTCCAGCCAATCATATAAGGCCACGGTCCTATAATACGGTATATAAGTTATGTCAGTTTCCAAATGGTGTATCATCATATAAACTATTACTACACGTCTAAGAAGTTCAACCTACAGCACCAGAGGGTCCATTGGAAAACGTATTTGTTGAGATTGAAGTTATATTACAGCGAGAATCGAAGCACGCGGAATTTCATTCATTGACAAGGTGAGCGAGCTATTTTTAGATATCAATGTTTATACGGCTTCGTATAAAACATGGATCGTGTTAGAAACGAAATATGAATTCGGCGTGCTATTTACGGTTCCATTTTAAAAACTAATGTTGTTTATGTCATTCATATTTGAACTAACCTTATATTTTGAAATGTTATATAAAGATAATATGGATTAAAAACGAAAGATATATCTTGCTACATTTACCCATGTAGTAGGCCCATTGATAGGGCCTACACCAAGGCTTAGAAACGACATTATATAAATGGCAGCGTATATTTAACAAATGTTTCCAAATATTTTGCTAGAAGTATGTGCACGCATAGGAAATGAAATAGCACGATAAATTCTCCTACTTCTTAACGGATATATAGACGGGGATTTTTTTTTAAATTTAAAAAATTAAAAAATTAAAATTTAACGTCGATTAATGATCACAAAACGTATTTTCTATATCTTTAAAACGTTAATCCAATATGATATCATAATTTACCTTTAACTTAGCTTAATTAAGGTTTATACTCAATAACTCATGTTTTATAAATGAAACTATGTCGATTCACACTCGATATATTCGATAGGGGTTTTGTTTTTAAACATATTACTTAAAATAGATTTGTATATAAATAACATTGAACATCGATTGACCTTACACATTTTTGTTTTATTTCAGAAATCTTGGATATCAGACGGACATCGAGTTCATAAACATATACGTTCGTTATATCCAAGTTTGATACAACAGACCAACATGAAGGTTTATATTCTAATTGTGGCGACGTTGCTACTAGCAACGACATATCACGTGACATGTGATGAAACTGGAGGAAAAGAAAACTTCGGAACAGTGATTGGCATCGACCTGGGAACAACGTACTCATGGTGAGTGGTGTAATATTACAACTTTACTTATAAATTTCGTTTACAAGATTGACTTTGTATCTTTTATGTTCATTAATATACATGTATGTAAGTCTAATGTTTGGTAACAGTTTTCATAGTTTTTAATCAACCGGAAGATGTTCTGACTATTAAACTGAATAATTCACCCATTTGTGTGCGGTCACGGGCAGCGCAGAGAGTTAAAGTCGTTCTTCATGTTTGATGCTACAAACTAAATAATTTTATCAAATTGATTAATTGAGATCGTGACAAAAACAGTTATATTGGTTTTTTTTTAATGGTTCTAGAAGTTTTATTATTAACAAGACAGGGGTGTTTATGAATTATGAATAATCTATTAAGTAAATTCTCTATTGCAGCGTGGGTGTGTTCGAGAAGGGTCACGTGGAGATCATCCCTAACGAACAAGGGAACCGCATCACGCCCTCCTACGTGGCCTTCACCTCTGACGGCGAGAGACTGATCGGAGTCGCTGCTAAGAACCAACTGACGTCCAACCCGGAAAACACCGTCTTCGACGTGAAGCGTCTGATTGGACGAACCTGGGATGACCCGTCCGTTCAGAAGGACATACAGTTCTACCCATTTAAGGTGGGCACAGTTTTCATTGAATTTATTATCCTGAAAGAAGATTTTTTAAGTGTCAATTATTAATACCTACTTGATATAATAGTGCTTGGCAGTAGACAACATGATCAATATCATACGGTTATTCATACCTATTCCCTACTTCATTTAACTTCAATATGTTCTAATACATCTATATGTATTTAGAAATCATGTTCCAAAAAGCAACCGTTGAGTTAAAATCAATTGCTATTAATGACTTGAGTTCAGATGTTGGGCATATATTGATAATATTCCAGTCTATTAAGAATCTCATGTTTTATTAAACCATTATCTACGTCCCCAGGTGGTGAATAAGAACAACAAACCTCACATCCAGGTGACTATCAACTCTGAAGCTCGACTGTTTGCCCCCGAGGAGATCTCCGCCATGGTTCTGTCCAAGATGAAGCGGATCGCCGAGTCATATCTGGGTCAGAATGTCACTCACGCCGTCGTCACCGTCCCCGCCTACTTCAACGACGCTCAGAGACGCGCCACCAAGGACGCCGGGGCTATAGCGGGACTGAACGTACTAAGACTTATCAATGAACCGTAAGTATTTAAGATGGTCTTTTTATTGTGTTTCTGCATTTTACGTACGCTTCGAATTTTTGGAAATTAATATGCAATTTGTTAAGAGTTTACAGAAAAGTGTAAGCACTATGAGATGTCACACGTTATTGAATCGACATAGTGTTGTAACATGTTCATATTTTAGATGGTCTTTTTCAAAAATTGTGTTTCAGCATTTTACGTACGCTTCGAACTTTTTGTAGTTAAAAGTGTTATTATATCAGCATAGACATATTTATTAATGTACCATGGGTATAATATGATTTATTGATGAATAACATTAACATGCATGACACTATGACAGTGTTGTAACCTTTCACATTTTACGAGAAATCTAATCTTACGTGCGCTTCAAAATATCTCTATTACATCACTTTGAACAACTTTATAACACCTGAAATGTTGATCCAAAAGTGGTTTAAGGAAAATACAGGAGTCGATAAGTAGTATGACTAGTGTCATGTAAAAGAAGATTCTCATATACATCTTATAAAATCTTCAACACCAACTAAATCATTGAACGTTTCCCTTTTATTAGGACTGCAGCGTCAATCGCGTACGGACTGGAGAAGAAAGATGGCGAGAAGAACGTCCTAGTTTTTGACCTGGGAGGCGGCACCTTTGATGTGTCCGTGCTGACCATAGATAATGGAGTCTTCGAGGTCGTCTCCACGAACGGAGATACACATCTCGGTATGTATTCTTGAATGGAATGTTAGATACAGAACTTTGACTGAAATAGTTCATGATTGGGAAAATGTAATTAGCGCTCTTTATCATGATTAACATATACCTTTACAAAACATCAAACGAACGAACCTGTCATACCTTTTTAATATTTCTCTTTCTTTAAATTACAAATCTGTCTTTCAGGCGGTGAGGATTTCGACCAGCGAGTAATGGAGTTTTTCATCAAGACCTACAAGAAGAAGACAGGGAGAGATCTACGGAAGGACAGTCGAGCCACCCAGAAACTGCGTCGTGAAGTGGAGAAGGCAAAGAGAACTCTGTCCTCTCAGCACCAAACCAGAATCGAGATCGAGGCTATCATGGACGGAAGTGACTTTTCCGAAACTCTCACACGAGCCAAGTTTGAAGAACTGAATATGGCAAGTGTCAACACAGTAAACGCAGTCATGTATGATTTAAATAGTACCGATCGATACATCAATATACCTTTATAGATATACACTAAATCGAATACGACACGTTATACCTCTCAAATAAAAGATACGCCTAATATATCATTACGTACTTTTTGTCTGCAGTGTTCTAATACATATATCTTCTTATTCACAGGATATGTTCCGGTCCACTCTGAAGCCGGTCAAGGCCGCCATCGAGGACGGAGATCTGAAGAAATCTGACATAGACGAGGTAGTGCTGGTGGGCGGGTCCACGCGCATCCCTAAAGTGCAGCAGCTCGTCAAGGAGTTCTTCGGGGGCAAGGTGAGGCCATTGTTTAAAATGTCTTAATGGTTTGGTTGGATGTTGTAGTGGGTGAATAGTTGCGGACATTCTACGGTCAGTGTCTATTCCTAAGTTCTGTTGTTCTGCTGTTTTTGGGGTAATTACATGACCAAGTGAAAGTTACCATTTACATAAACATCATTAGAAGCATGGTTGAACATTTGTAAACTACCTCAACGTAAACTACCTTTTTACTTGTTCACTTGTAAACCAAGAACGTGTCAAATCGGTTTCAATGCCCACACCAGCTTGTACGCTCTTTACTCAATCCCAACCATTTACTTCTCTCTAGGAACCGAACCGAGGCATCAACCCCGACGAGTCCGTGGCCTATGGAGCCGCGATGCAGGGCGCTGTCCTGGGAGGGTCTGCAGACACTTCGGATACAGACATGCTCATTCTTGACGTCAACTCTCTCACACTCGGTATCGAAACAGTCGGCGGGGTCATGACCAAGGTGATATCCAGAAACACAGCCATCCCCACCAAGAAGTCGCAGGTGTTCTCCACAGCAGCCGACAACCAGCAAGTCGTGTCCATCGTCATCTTTGAAGGAGAGAGACCGATGACGAAGAACAACCATCTTCTAGGCAAGTTTGACCTGACCAACATCCCACCAGCCCCCAGAGGAGTCCCACAAATCGAGGTCACGTTTGAGATTGATGTCAACGGGATCTTGAGAGTTGCGGCAGAAGACAAGGGAACCGGAAATAAGAACAACATCGTGATCGAAAACGACGAGAACAGGTTGAGCCCGGAACAGGTGGAAAAGATGACACAGGATGCAGAGGAGTTTGCGGAGGAAGACCGGAAGTTGAAGGAGAAGGTAGACGCGAGACAGGAACTGGACAGCTACGTGTACTCACTGAAGAACCAGGTCAACGACAAGGACAAACTTGGCGGGAAACTGAGCGAGGAAAACAAGACCGCCATCTTGGATATTGTTGAAGAGAAGATAAAATGGCTGGAGGAACATCAAGAGGCTGAAGTTGAGGACTACAGAGAACAGAAATCTGAAGCGGAGAAAGTTGCTCAACCAATTATATCTAAACTGTACAGTAAAGATGGCGGAAGCTCCGAGGAATCCCACGAGGAGTTGTAACTTGGAGTTATCTCCCTTGATCCTGATCTGACTTACGTGCAATACTGTGATGAACTGATGAAAATGGCTGTATGTTTAGAGGGTTTTGTTTAATCTTTGTTGAATTGTGTATACTTAGAAAGTTACTGATCATTGTTTTCTTTGATTTAACTTCAATTCTGTTGATCTTCCCTCCAATTCTGTGTAAGCTATTGATTCTGTACAACGACTTTGACCAGATATCCATCTTTGTTAAAACAAAAATGAAAGAGTATTATCTCTATAATCATTATTTATATTCATTCCATTTGACATGTAATGCTATTTTATGCATATTTATGTAAATATGTAAATAAGTGTGTTGTGTGAACGTGAATGTGAATGAAAGCGATGAATAAGGTTTATTTAAATAAAAACTTCTTTACAAAAGTTTTATACTCTTGTAATTTTTAGTCAAAGTATTGAATCCCATATTTCCATTATATGATTGAAGGACACATTTTCAACCGAATTTGAACTTGATTGGTGTATTTGATTAAGAGACCTCTCAAGACTTAATGTTATTCATACCGTAATAATTGGAAAATTGTATTACAAAGACATGTTGACCGTAGAAACAATTTCGGGATATATATATATATATATATATATATATATATATATATATATATATATATATATATATATATATATATATATATATATATATATATATATATATATATATATATATATATATATTAGATATATATATATATGTACATCATACTGGATGCCAAATGGAGAAACAAAGCGCTAGACAAGAACAGTGGATTCGGTCCTGTTGCATGATGCATGTGGAAATATGCTTTCACAGTAAGGGAGACAGGGTTTTCTCCCCATGGGATAACAGTGATATCCATACGGATCATTTTCGATGTTCGTCGTTAATTCTAGGCATGTTGCTACATAAATTACACATAATCTACACTCAGTGACACGTGAAGACCTTTCATGCATTTGTCATTATCAGCAACTAACATATGACACATGTAGGACACACAGGAATTCAATATCGTAATTGAAACTTAAGTATAACGTTGGTAATACAAAAACCTACACCCTATATAAATAGACGAATAAACTACGTAGGACGTGGGTAAATATGTTTTACAATGTTTATATAATTAAAGTAAAGTATATTTGTATAGGGTGTAGAATTGTTACCTACGTTTTACCTACATTTTAAATACGATAAGGTGGCATAGCATGCTCACGTGTAACATTTTACATGTTGCCTTCTTATTTCATAAATAGGAGTGTTTAAACAACATGTGGAGGTGATATTTAAAGTTTTCAGGAAAATAAGTCTTTTGGGTATTTTGATAGCAATTTAAACTAAGAAAATATAAGATACATATAGTGTTTCATGCTATAACTTAAAATGGTTCCTCTCCACACGATGATGCTCAGTAATAGGCATAGTTTAATGCAGACAGAACTCAGTAAATTTGAATGTGTTAAAATTCTACGGACACCAACCAAAATGATAGTTATCAAGAGTTACTTGCTCCTAGATTCTTGCACCAAGGGCGTTTTTGCCAGCCTCGTGATTGGCTAACTACAATAGCGTAATAATACTCGCCTGTACGGGTCATCAGACCGCGTGAGCAAATTTCTCATCGAGTTCGTTTCCGAGTATATTTTTATATTAAAACGTTTTTTTTTTTAGCTCATCAGGCCTGAAAGGTCATGGTATTGTGTCCGACTTCAATCCGCCCGTCCATTCGTAAACTTTTCACTATTTCAACTAAATTTATTTGACTCGATGGTCACTAAAAAGGCCTAAAGGACTGCACCCTTGAAACCTTGCCTTGGCAATTGTGGGTTATTATCTGTATGTATTTGTCAACTAACTGTTTCTGAAAAAATCTTTGGTAAAGGGTCTGTTTCGTTGTCAACAAGAAAAGACAAGTTCACTATATGCACGATATCACATGTGATGATCACAGTTTTATTAATAATATTTCATGACCGATGGTACTGAAAATTATTACATAAAGGTTTGTATTAATTATTTTCTTCGAACTCAAGCTGGAATTCACAGATTGACAACGGTTGAGGCGGGACAGTTGTCTTGATGACCCGGATGTAACGACCTTCCGCAGGGTTGGTGCACACAAGCTGAATTGTGGCGCCATATCCAACATGCTCCCCGTCGTACTGCGCACACTCGGTTGTTTCCGTGTTTCCACATGCACTAGGAAGTTCCGTGTAAACAAGAACCTTCAGGTCTTTCATGTATGACCCTTAAACACAGAATCATCATCATCATCATCATCATCATCATCTTCAAAATCACCATCAAAATGATCCTCATCATAAGTATCATCACTATCATCATGATCATCATGATCATCATGATCATCATCACTATCATCATTATCACTATCATCATTATCACTATCATCATCATCATCATCATCATCATCATCATCATCAACAACAGCATCATAAGCATCATCACTAGTATCATGATCACCGTCACTATCATCATCATCACTATTATCATCATCATTATCACAATCATCATTATCACTATCATCATCATCATTACCATCATCATCATCACCCTCATAAGAATCATAAGCATCATCACTACCATCATCATCACTATTATCATCATCATCAACAGCATCATAAGCATCATCACTATCACTATCATCATCATAACTATCATCATACTCGTACCATAGTCGTCTGCTCTATTGGTCAGCTTGATCGATTTCAACATCTTCTGCTCTCTCATGTCAATCTGGAGCCAAGGTAAGGGGTCGAGGGTGCCTTGCTTGGTCATTGCACATGTGCTGTCTTGGAAATCGGATGAAAACGAAGCTCTGTCAAACGAGGATTCCGTTGAGCTCAGCGTGACATCCATACTGGGGTAAGGGGAGTAATTGTGGTATCCTGTAGAGTTAAACACGATATTATACAATTATGGATTTTATACGTATTTTTATGGACCCGGGAAAACAATATTGACCAAGGAGGAAGTCTGCGTTAATATTATTTTCTCGGATCCATTAAAAAACAGCCCATTCCATAATTGTTTCATTGTGTACTTAATACGTAAACGAAATGACAACAATACAATACAGTCAAAACAGGTACTTTGGTTTGAACAGTTAGTACTACGGACAAATGACATTAGCGCGACGTCATGAAACAACATTTTGACGTAATCTTTTTAGTAACTCAAGTCAATACGACTTTTCGTAGGACTCGGTGTGGAGTCAATATGCTTTTCTGTCTACGGTCACGTGATCACCTCTCAACAAATCAGATCGCTTGGAAAATATGCTTACACCAGAATATATAATAATATTTTATTCAATATTAGCTTTAAAGGGGCAGTAGCACGTTTTTTTTCAAATTTAAGTTTTTCAAATTTCCCATGTATAATAATTGTTTATGTCATTTATATTTACTTTAATGGGTAAAACATCTTATTACACAAACCATTTACCGTAGTGGTAATACCGGTGTTGCGTTTAAAGCAAAATAGCATGGCGGCCAATTTATTGTGAACACATTTGATTATTTCGAATGACAAAAACGATTCCCATGGCTTTGCGGAACCATGTAAACTCATTTTATAACTTGATTTTCCGAAGATCATCGACCGATTATCGATGTTGAAAATCACGACATTTCATTGGCTGAAAAAGTACATACTATAGCGACGATCTGCTGTACAGCAAAACGATAGTTATTAGGCTTAGGGAATCAGGGTATTGTAGTATTTTAGCGGATTCAAATACACCGGATAAAGAAACTATATGAAAGACCTAAATGCTGTTTATACTAATGTTAATATGAAAGTGTTAAATCATTTCAGAAAACCAAGCTGACATGAAGGTTGTTAATTACTTGAAGCACTGAAGAGGATTAGTATAACCGGAGACCATAACATCGGCTATACATCGGGTATACATCGGCTATACATCGGGTATACATCGGTATACAGAAAATGGATTTTAGCAAATTAAATGCAGGGACAATTAATAATGTTCGATAATGTGGTATTTTCGAAATCAAATGACACAAACACATGATGGAAACTATATAATACTTGTTATGTATGTAGTGTGTGCGAATGAGACTCATGAAACATTTTGTGTATATTTGGGTTCAGTAGAATAATTTTTTCAAATGCAACTTTTCATTATTTATTAGAACCAAAATGAGAACCCTCAAATACTGTAACAATATAACAATGCCAAGATCTCAAGACACAAAGAATGAACTCTTTTACATAAATTTAATTTTTCTTAAATTATATTGCTCTTTCTTTGGTATTTTAAAGTACAAGTAGAGAAATCGCAAATGCTCAAGGACACTATTCACAAAAAGACTTCCAGTAATAACATGTTTTACCAATTTTGTTTTATCGAAACTTACATTTTAGGTTGTTTATATAACATTTCATTTCACTATTAGGGGATGTCAATCATTATTACCATGAGTATATTTAACGAGAGGCAGTGTCCACTGGTGCCTTTAAAGGCACGATAGCACGCTTTATGTATTTTTTGCAAATTTATGATTTATAATTAGGAGATAAACCTACTGTGTTTTAAACTTATTGTGCGTCTAACGTAGATTCAATACCAATTTTTATCATTCGGAGCCAGTGATTTTGTTTTTATTTGTGATGTGATTTTAGTGACGTTACAATGACAGCCACACAACATGATATTTGCACTAAGATTCACAAGTAGGTGAACATATTTTCGGGATACAGCTGTACAGATTACTAACCTTTAGCTTTAAATTCACACAAAACTAACTTGCTCCCTTGCTCGGTGATAGTGAGCCTGATAAACTTGGCTAGTACCACAGAATCACAAGCCTTGGTGAATGGGACACCGGGTGCTATGTCAGCGTTCAGAAAACATGTTGTTCTTCCGTACAGTGTTCCATCCGAGTAGGCTTGTAGGATACCCTCGACCTTCAGTGGAGAGATGCTTGTGGTATATTCGGCTGTAATGATGAACTACGTGTTAAAAAATGAATGGTATCATCACGCATTCTGTGTCTTGGTTTATAATCTCGGGGGATATAAACTGAGGTACAAAAGAAAGTTTACACCTCAGTTGATTTTATGATATGTTTGAATTTCAATTACAAATATCTTGTGTTTTCGAAGTCGTACTCTACAACTGAAAAGTGCAGGCGTTTAGTCATCAGCCAAGGAATAATTCTATGTGGGTTTAATTTTTTGGGGAAAAAGTTAATTTGGATAAAACACAACTGTTCATCGACATATAAGACATCTGCTAAGTAAAAATCAATAAATGTGCCTCATTCTGCACACATTTACAACATTATAAACATGGTAGGGGTCATGTTGGTGTAAAAATTATTTTATACCCCTTGGTCGTTTCAGTGACTCTAACTCTGCATGTTTAAAAAAAACGAGTATGATTGTTTGCCGAATCAATTAAGAATTGAATGTCAGTTTGTGTGTTTGCACTGGAAAATGAACGATGTCAAAGCGGGATTCAAACCTCCGTGAACGGCGAGCTTGCGAGCAAGTTCACGTGAGGTTTGAATCCCGCTTTGACATCGTTCATTTTCCAGTGCAAACACACAAACTGACATTCAATTCTTATAATTTCTTACGTTATTTTTCATGATTACCTGTTAGATGAAACCTGCGGCAATCATCATGCTGAGTGAAGCGTAATAAAATATAATATTTCAGGGACACAAGATCAGAGTTATCCGTCCTTTGAATGACGTCATGGCATGGAGATCGCCATTTGCTGTTGTCACCTCGTCAATATTATGTAAACAACAGTCGGAAAAGCAATATTTCTTTACCACGACTGCCCAAATCCGAATCCCGTTAGTTCATAATGATTAGATTGTGAGTATTTGCTTATAGATTGCATAATTTGTATTCAGTCAGCCAATATACGTCCTTGGTCAGCCACCGTGAATGTCTTCCGCCGCTCGGTTCTAGAAATAGGTCTTGTGACTCGCTGAGCTCAACATCAAACAGTTATGCGCGATCTTTTATTGAAATGTTTTATTATTTTAACAATTGAGTATGATATTGGGTTTATGTTTATCAATCAAATAAGTCGGTAACCGTTTGAAATTTGCTAACAAAATCAAGAAAGAACGCTACAGTAGGCCTACTGTCGAACGTTCACACGACCTGAAAGCGTTCACACGAGTATGAACGATTTTCCAAGAGTTCATGGATAATGAACCTCGAAATTTTGATCACCTGACCGCGCTCTCAACCAACCAACGTTCGGGACTCCGTGTAAACTTCAAAGTAAGAAATTATTCAACATTGAACATTAAATAATATCCCTGTTTTATAATATCAATTTGTTTTGTTATTTTTACTGTATGGTTGAAACAATAGGGTGTAAATTTTCTTTTGTACTTCAGTTTATTTGTTCTTTTCAACGGACTGAAAGTTGTTTTTGATGGATATTTAGCTATCGGCGGGTAATATATAGAGAATACCAAACTAGTTCCCTATGGATACCGTATTTATTACAACGAGTTACTTGTAAACGTATTTAACGAGCGAAAGCGAGTTAAATACGTTTGACAAGTGACGAGTTGTAATAAATACGGTATTCATAGGGAATGAGTTTGGTATTTTATTTATTTATTTATTATTTTTTTATATTAGTATTATGACCTATTAACCATTATTATATGTTATAGAAACCTCCATGTGTATTATATAGGCCTGGGACAGATATAACCTATTTATAGTTTTAGCACGTACTATTTCTATAGTTTGGCAGGTCGTATTTTGTTTTTTTTTAAGTGGTCCAACATACCAGATGTGCTTTTAGCATAGGCCGTCGTCCGTCCACATTTGGGGAGATACCATGCACTTAGAGGTTCAAACTTTTTCTCCTTATATATGGTCTTAAATATCGTAGGGGAAAATAAATTGGATTTACCAAAAAAAAAATTCAGGTTGTGAACCCCAGGATATTTTTACTACAAACAGGGTTCTTCCAGAATATTTCTACCACAAACAGAGTTCTTCCAGAATATTTCTACTTCAAGCAGAATTTCTTCCAGAATATTTCTATTACAAATAGAGTTCTTCAAGGATATTTCTAATACAAATAGAGGATATATCTACTATAAACACAGTTTCTTCCGGGATATTCTACTACAAATAGAGTTTATTCCAGGATATTTCTACCGCAAACATACTTTGTTCCAGGATATTCTACCACAAACAGAGTTTATTCCAGGATATTTCTACTGCAAACATACTTTATTCCAGGATATTCTACTACAAACAGAGTTTATTCCAGGATATTTCTACTGCAAACATACTTTATTCCAGGATATTTCTACTGCAAACATACTTTGTTCCAGGATATTTCTACTACACATATATTTTTTCAGCGATATTTCTACTCACGTTCAATCACTACCTCGGACACACCAAACACTTGACCGAGTTCCGCCATCCACCAGGCTTCTCCAGGAGCGCCCTCTATCGTTACGGAACAACTGTTCCAGCTCTCCCAGTAATATCCTTGTTGGTCTATAGCTTTGTTCGCAGTGTAATCCATCTTCACTGAACTTTGTGTCGTATCTATGACAGGAAGATCCTTTTCTGAAATTTAAAACAGTCACTTTCTTCATATATTATTTTCTCATGATCAACCCGTATTTAACGTTGTCCTACAATATAAATTATTAAATCTTTGCAGAATATTAACAAGGGTTAAAAAGGGTATACCGGGTAATACTTCTAAGGCCAATAGTATACAACTAGAAAGAACCTTTACCTATTTATGTTTCCAAGTTCAAATTATCATGTTATACTTTAAAGCAGAAAACATCATATTTCATAACATACCTTAACTGTATACCTCATCGTAAGCTGTAACACTTTTGACAGTTCTGGTGCAGAGGTCAAACTTTCCAAACCTACAGTTTATATTTACTTATATAAAATATCAAGTAAGTGATCAATTGCGTAAAAGATATTGATAATGTTCCGAGCAGTTGCTGGAACAGGTCTACGTGTTCATCTACTGTGTATTTTCAATATAGAGTTTCCATTCCTTATATTGTACCAGTCAAATCCCAATACTGCATTTATCCCAAGATTGTGCAGAGCACCTGTAACTGCACCTGCATGCTATAATTGCCAGAAGTAGGAACATTTCCACGTGTTGACCGACTTTATCTTTTTCGAATGGAATAACTAATACCATGATTTTGCCAATATAATCTTATGATGTTTACAAAGATTGTGCAGAACAATGTACCTTCACTCACCATGGCAGAACTACCAGAAGGCGGAACATCTCCACATGTTTACCTGCACTATCGATTACCTAGGGAATTACTATACTCAAGATTGTACCAATACAATCCTAAGATACGACTTATCCCAAGATTGTGCAGAACACCCTTACCTTCACCCACAATGCCAGTGTTGCCTGATGGCGGAAACATTTCCACTTGTTGGTCGACTTTATCACATTCCTTGTAGAACTCTCTAAGGACAGTCTCGTATTGAGCGGACTGGTTCTCCAGAGCTATATCCAGGGCGTCCAGTTTCGGATGAAGTTGCTCAGCTTCGGCTGCAGACATTACAGTTGGGAGGGACGCCATTTTGGACGTCATCTCATCCAATTTGGACGCCACACTATCCTTCAACGTCTCCATTGTCTCCATCGTTGCTGAAATAGATGCTAACGTTGACGTCATCTCTGTGAAAGATGCAACATCGGAGTCTGAGAGACCTGATGCAACAATGGGTGGGTTGATTGGTCTGCTTGCTTCGAATTCCAGAACGCTCTGCTCGAAATCCAGAATGATGGTTTCGACTTCTGCCATGGCGGAGATGTATTGTTCTACTGTTGTTGTTAGAGCAGCAACTTCGGTCTCGCTTGGGGCATCAAGGGTCACGCTAGCCTCGCTCAGAGCTTTCAACTCTTCCATTTCCGTTTCCGCTGATGTTAAATTCTCCACAACCTTTGATACAAATGATACATGTCACGAAACCAACGATTTAGAATCACAATTGGCTAAGGAGTCTGTGAATAAATGTCAGCCCTCTAGAATCACTGGTTCTGGAGAAGAAGTGGAAAAGCAAAACGTTTACGGACGGATGGACGGATGGACACCATGCCATAATGCCATCAGGCCTCATGATTTTGATTATTATTATTATTTCGACAATAACATATTTCTATTTTACAATTATTTCATAATGGATTTGAAACTTTGATATTTATTTTCTGTTTTTCAATATGTCAACACAGAGGTTGCTCAGGTCATTTCTTCCCAAGTAACCTCTGTTATTGGTTATTTTTCTTACTTCAATGCCCTAGCGGTGAAAACACGGATACATTGTATCATATAAACCATATTGGTCCGAATATATTTGCTTCGCACAGGTGAAGGAACTCTAATCTCAAGAGTTTAGACCTAATTTTCAGTTAGAAAAATGCCCCTGATTGCACAACTAATCATGAGTCTCTGGGAAGCCTTCCATAACAGAGGTGTCTTACGAAGAAACATTCTCTATATTATCCATACGGTTGAAAATAACTGAGTTAATATTTTCAATATTTCAATACATATCACATTTGCTTGGCAGCCATTGTTTCACCGCGAAGTATTTCGTCTTATGTGACATCATAGAACAAGTCTTCGTGACGTCGCTGTAGCTTGCATTCGCAAAAGAAGTGGGGCTTTTTTCTGGCTATTTCTACGCGAATGATATGGAATAGAATGGGCAATAAAGACATTATTACACTCAAAAGTGGGCCATGACATTTTACGAAACTCGTGTGTAACCCTTGCTCTCGTTCTGGATCTATAAAAAAATTACACTTGTTACGTAAAAGTTATATGACACACTTCCTCGGGTAATAATCTGTATAACTATATTAAAATTCGTCCTTAGTTGTCACTAGTTGATTCAAACAAATACCCACGGTCATTATTAAATCAGTCTTATTGAAATTACATTAGATAATATAGTGTTATATTTCTTTATATTCTTTCAAAGGTAAAGGTAAAAGTGCATAAAGGTGTACCTGTGTTTCATTCACCCTGACCAGGTGGGAGGGCAGGAGGAAATCCTGCAAGTTGTCGGAAGAACCACTGTGAAATAGAGGTTCAGAAGTCTCCTCGGATGGTTCAGCTGAGTCGGTTGGTGAGGCTTCTTGAGAACTCGTCTCGGTTGGTTGAGCTGAGTCGATTGGTGAGACAGGTTGAGAACTCGCCTCGGTTGGTGGAGCTGATTTTATGAGTGAGGCTGGAAATTTTGGGAGTTGGATAAGGTTGAATCCAAAGGTGGTCTCAAGACACACAATTAGTGGAATCCAAACAAAGGTTTTCATTTCGGCAAATCTTTCAGACGTAAACCCTGGTGTATCTTTTAAGATGTTTTCAACGGTCGGCTTTTTCTTTCGTAAAGTTGTCTTTGAAATAATGAAAAAAATGTGATGTAAATTATGTTTGCCAACAAAAAATTGGATATCTTTATAACTGTTTTCTCGATTCAAATGTTCCGTTTTTACTCGATTGTTGGTAATGGTCCTAATTGGTTTAGCTTGTCCTCAAAAGGTTTAGCCAGTCCTTAGAAATTGTGTTGTCCTCAAAATGTTTTGATGGTCCTTTCAATTGTGTTGTCAACATAAGTTTTCCTTTGTCACCAAAAGGTTCCGATGGTCCTTGAAACTTGTGTTGTTCTCAAAACTTTTTGATGGTCCTTAAAAAGTGTGTTGTCCTCTAAACTTGTCCTTACAATTGTATTGTCCTCATAGGTTTTCCTTTGTCCTCAAAAGGTTTCGATGGTCCTTGAAACTTCGGTTGGTCGCAAAAGTTTCTGATGGTTCTTAAAAAATTGAACTGTCCTCAAAACTTGTTGATGGTCCTTACAATTGTGTTGTCCTCATAAGTTTACCTTTGTCCCCAAAATGTTTTGATGGTCCTCAAATGTTCGTTTTCCTTAAAAAGGTGTTGTTGCCAGTTGGTCCTTTGCCTTGCCCTAAAGCATGTTCTTCTTGGTCTTCAATTGTTTAAGTTTTCCGTATAATCTCGTGTGTTCTGTTCTGTATAATGTAGACCTGTCCTCAAATACGTTCACTTCCGTAAGCAATTGCTTCCAAATAAATACCGGTGTATTCTTCAATGTATTGTTCCTTCTCTTCAAGTCCCGTCTTCTCTCTCAAATGAAGATGTTTATTCTTAACCTGTTTCTTTTGGATTATCTATTTGGAATGAACAAGAACAAGGAACGCGAACCCTCTTGATCTCAATCAGTGATATATATATATATATATATATATATATATATATATATATACGTAAGTAGATAAACGTAGGATTGTTAAGCATGTTGAGTATCGTGTGTATAACCGTATATTCACTGTTGTACAGACACGCGAATTACCGTTCGATCCATTGCAGAAACCATTTGTGAATGAAGGCTATTTTCCCCCAAAAATAACTAGTACACAGAATACCTCATACATAACTTTTCTTAAATTAAAAGTCCTACAATAAAAAAAGTACTGATATTTTGTTTAATTCAGGATATGAGAAAAATGGTATTAATATGATTATCTAGACACACAATTAGTTTTGATTGTCAATTTAATGGTTCACAGAGGCATTATCTGTTCCTCAAATCAATTTATGTAAAGTAGACAATATTAACTGTATTGAAGGCGAAGTTCACATTCTTTTTTTTATTGTAAACTGTATAAGTTCCTAGAAATAAGTTTATTGTTCCATTGTTGTACAATACATCAAACACACAGCATTTAATCTATGTTCTTAGCAGTAAAGAAACAGATATTATTTTGAATCTTACATGTATATGTACAACTAGAGCTGCAGTTTTAATTTCATAAACCTGTATTTTAATTTTGCTCTTGTTTCAAATTTGTAATGTAATTGTATGTTGGGCCTTTGACCTTTATACTTATTAAAATAATATCTTGATAGCGATGTAATGAAACTCATAAAACGTAAAACTCAATATGTTTTGAAACGTAAGTCTGTGAAATATTTTAAATAGGTACTCCTTATAATATATATATATATATATATATATATATATATATATATATATATATATATATATATATATATATATATATATATATATATATATATATATATATATCGTGACTATTCCTCTGATATCAGGACGCATGTCGTGTTAGTCTTATCTCACTGTATCTCCAAACCATACATGTGGTATTGATGTACAAGCGAAATCTGTGAAAGTAATGGTATATGATATTATGGAACCTGACACTATCATTTAGTTACTTGACCGTGTACTCGTACGGAATAAGAACATGGAGTATTCTTTAGTTATGTTTTACATGTTGTATTCAGACAGACAGACAGACATTTTTATTCAGTATATAAGGCCATGGCCCATATTACAATGGATTGTATGCCGGTTAACCAGTAACCGGCATACAGAAATTGGTTGAAGCGTCCATAAAATATGTTTGGGTTTTCAGCCCTGTATGGTATTGACATAATTTATGACGAAATTAATATTGTTTACATGTTTCTAATTTTACGAACCTTTAAAAGACATTTAGCAATGTTCACCAAACCATTTACATTTTTGCAAGACATTTTTCTTACAAAATAATCTTTACATGGATTGTATTCATGATACAAATATTCTTTTCTTGCATCCTTGTAGTGTTGACAAACCATTAATAGGTGAAATTCATCTTCAACTAATGCTAAACCTTTATCTTGGCAATATAAACAAAGTCTTTTACAATATTTTATACTATTATGTCTTCCCATTTCAACTGCAAGTTTGAAATTATTACATCTAAATTGGCTCAAAACATGCTTGTAGTACCATTGAATGTCTGAGGAAAGATATTGTTCAACTTGCAACATGGTCTTAAATTGACAGTAAATCTGACATTCACTTAATTCTGTAACATTATTATGCCAATCTTGGCTCAAACAATCAAACAATCTTTGTTGAAAAACTGAAATAAACATTTTTATATTGCCTATGTCCTGGGTTATCCAAAGAATCCCAAAGCCAACTTGAAATAAAATACTTTTAATATCTGATGCCCATGTTCTTCTCCCTGCATCATCAAGTGCCTTAAGCATACAATAAGACAACTTCCAAACGCAAGGCATAACTCTTGCCAGTCTGCATTACTGGTTGATTTAAGCCTTGCGGTTTTTCCCTCGCTTTTTTTGTGCCGAGATAGTGAATCGCTGCAACAGAAATGCATAGTGGGCCTGGATTTCTAAACACAGATTTCTTAAGGAAATAGTGCAAGGCCGAAATCAGCCAGTAATGGAGACTGGCAAGAGTTATGCCTTGCATTGGGAAGTTAACAATAAGATTGGAAGGTAGTCTATCACTTACCAGAGTAATCAATTTACACCAAAACTTTAAAGGTTTTATCATATAATTATATTGAAGGGGAACCCTGCCACATTCTCCCAAGGCCATAACATTACATGTATATTTACTCAACCTCAAAACCCTCTTACATAGCGAAGTTTGTACCTTTTCAATGATTTGTGAATAATGAATATTCTATAAAATTAATGACAATTTATTTATCTTAGATATTGAAAAATACTGCTTCCAGTCATAAATTTATTACCTGTGGTTGGAGGAAATAAACGAAATTAAGTATAAAACATCCACAACAGAGCCACGTCAACGCATATACATGACCCGTGTATACACACAAACACCCAATCACACTTAAAACATAAATATTGACTTGTAACTCTAAATAAACATAACATATTTAGAATATTACACATCGTGGTAACATTATTCATAAAATCAGTAAGTCTTGTTTAACTGTTGATAGTTTTAAAAGTCCTACATATACTTTAGTTCTATTATTTATATGTATATCATCAATGTGAACATGGTGTTGAAATGAAAACACGGGACTCAGGTCAACTGATTTTAATTACAAAAGAAGTTTGACAATGAAACCTTAGAATTTACTATGTACTTGACAAAACCAGCTAAACTTTTATAGATGAAAATTAGCATATACAGTGCGTCCATTCAGAGACTGCAGTGGACGAACGTTTCCGTGCTCGGATATTGGCACGCCCTCATCACGTGACTCCATGGACTGCAGGAGGCTCAACTGAAATAAAGTAGAAACTCTGACACGTACGGTGGCCGGTAGCGTCCCATACTGCCTACAATCCCAATCTGCCTACAGCTTATAACAACATGTTAAGGTCTAGTGATCAGGAAGTCAGGGTTATATGCTGACCTGTTCTACCTCTAAAATAAATGAACTCAACCAAATTATTGGTTACAGATAACTTTATTTCGTCTGCATTAGCTCAGGGGTTAACAATAACAAAGGTACAAAACTGTTGACACATACACAGTCTTTGCATGGTTATGCTTTCAATGTCATACAAAACTGTTGAGACATACACAGTATATCTCAATGTTTACATGGTTATGCTTGCAATGTCATACATGTTATTCAATTATTTGTCAATTACTTTGTAAATTTGATCAAGTGTCCGGCGGCATCGAGGAATTTCATTGGTGTTTTTCTGCCACTCCGAAGGTGTTCCTTGAACCTGTCAAGTCTGGTGTGACATGCTCTTGTACACGCTGTCGTAGCCTGCTCAGGAGTCGAATCTGGTATTCTGGTTCCAATGGGACCCTGTGGTTGTGCTGCGTTATGAATCTCCGGTTGTGGAGCAGCGACCCTTGCATGCAGAATGCACGCACTTCCAATGTGATAGCGATATCCTGCTGCCCTCCTGCTTGTGAAGTGATGTCTTCAACACGCTGTACATTTGCCATTGTGGGATGGATGATGTTCGTTCCCATCCTGATTTATCCTAAGCTAAATTAACTGAGTTGATATCATCTTTTCAATAATTTAAATATTTCCATTATCTTAAGGCCTGGTCACACAGCCCAAAAGTCGCGTAAACGCACGAATCAGGCACACAGTTTGGTTGTACGTGCCTGTCCGTCGAGAATTTGACCATTTTCATTGATTTACCGTTATCCAAAAGACAGTGAACCGTTATTTGAGTGACATTTCGTTTCAAGACTGCAAAATGATTGTTCTACCAAAAATCACTAACCGTTTTCCTGACAAACTGTCTTCTTTAATTTCCAAGTGTATATAAGATAATTTATATTTCATACTCATTATGATACATACAGGTGTGGTTCATATATTACATGGGTTGCAATATGTCATCTATTTATCTGTGTCTTAAATAGACAGGTTCACTGTTTCTGTATGAGTGTGACTCTGTCGTGATGTTAGTAACTGGAAAAATAGGTTGTTCCATTATGTTATGGGTAAAAAATCATTTCCCAAACTGCCTACACTATATTTTGTAGGCATAGTGGGATGTAGGCAGATTGGGACTGTAGGCAGTATGAGACCTAACCTGGTGGCCCATAGGGGACATAAAGTAGACACGCCTAGCAAGGTAGGAGTCAATCATATGTCTCTCTAACATTGCCCTCGTGCAGCATAATGTGGGTGTACAGTTGCTTGCTTATCTCGACGTATGAACTGAAGAATGTACAGCAGAACCGATGACGTGGCAATCTGTCTAGAAATCAGCCTAAATTTCCAATCAATGTGTGCATTGAATGCTCTTTATCGTCATTGCCTGACTGAATAGGTAATTATATAGATTGACAAAAAATATGTAGATTGACTGATTTAAGACATTGACTGTAACACATACATGTACACGTATATTTAGGATACATGTACACTGTCGGCCAAAAGAAACGCCTACTTGATTTTCCTTAAAATGAAAAATGAAATAATTTCTGAAATATAAATAATGGTGATCTCCTCGTTATGCTGAACACATAATTAATATGAAAGTCCACTGAAACCGTGGAAAAACTGTGATTCGAGTCTATAACATTCATGAAAACCACGCTCAATGAAGACCGCTATTTCCGGTTGATTCACTTGCGCACCGTAACCACGTACATCTGTCGCGTTATCACCACGTTAATGCGAATGAGTGCCCGTATTGTTTCTCATGGTTGTATGAAGATCTGTTTCAAATGTTTTTCTGACCAAACACTGATCGAAAACAGAACATTTCTGTAGTCTAATTTCAACAATCGCCATTCTTTTGTGACATTACAGCTTCTGAAATTTAAATATATGATGCAGAAATGCTGCAACGTCTATAATATTATTAAACTCTTCATTATAGTTTTGACGAAATCTAATAACATATATCTGGTAGACGTTTCTTTTGGCCGACAGTGTATATCCAAGTTGACGCTGGCGCTACCATTATGGCATCATCGATTATGACGTCATACGTACAATGTCATATACAAAATATTACCTTTCATATATTTGATACAGTTTTGTCAAAGGGAGACTAATATCAACTAATACTAACCTGACTTTTTGTTATTCTGATTGGTTGATCAAGGACTATCCACGTGACACTCTCAGACAGAGGGGGCGTGGTTAAAGACCCGTAATAGTAGTAGTAGTCTCGACGTTCCGGCAACAGCTTATCAGGGTCGAACTCGATGTCAACTTCGTCTGGTGACAATAACTTTATGTGGTTATACATGTAATTTTTTAATTCAGCTTCGTCTGGTAACAATATTTTTTGTAGAAAGAAATGTATTTCTCAATTTCTAATCTTATTTATCAACTATACCCATACATGTAGTCGTTTTCGTATTCTGATGTCTTGATCAGTAATGTTACTACATGTAGTTGTAAAATGGATGTTTATGGATAGGTTGTTTATAATATATGAACATGTATTATTTATTCAATATCATCTTCACAACGTCACGGTCGTAACGAAAATATTTCCAAATTTATCTCGATACGTACATGTATTTACCTTTCCGTGGGAAGATGATTCAATATATACTTTTCCAGAATCGTGTAACATTATGAATGACTATTTGAGCACAAACACCATTTGGAAACGTATTTTGTGATGATGTGAATTGTCATTTGAAGCAACAAACGTTGTTTTTGTCATTCATTATTATCTAGATCATTATCTCAACCGAGTTTAGAAAAAGGGGTTACGTAACATTTTTAAAAATAGGCAATCTTTGATTGGGATAATTAATAACAAAAAATCACCAGAAAATATGCACACGATATTGTGTTGTTCAAATAATCCCGAAAACAAGACGTTCGAAATATCTATGATATATTAAAATCTATAATGTTGAATATGATAAGAGATCATATAAGCACCTCGGACAAAAGTTGCACATCTGTTCATGTCATTCAAGAGATAGCGAGAGTTGATTAAAGAACAATTTCTTCATTTTCACAATATTTCAAAAGGGCTTACAATGAGATATTGGGTTGGAAAAATTGAAGCGTTAATCTTCTATAAATTTCCACCAACTCTAGAACGACAGTTTAAAGGGACAGTAGCACGTTTTTTCGCTCAAATAAGTCGATGAAATGTATTTGAAAAATATTTTCACAAATCGTAAAACACCCTTCGCTATTTTGGAAAATCAAATTTAAAATGAGTATACATGGCTCAGTAAAGCCACGGGGATCGTTTTTGTGTGTGTTCACAATAAAATGGCCGCCATGCAATTTTTGCTTTATACGCAACACGGTTTACCCTCTAACGTAAATTTAAATAGCACAAACTATCATTATAAATAGGAAATTTGAAAAAATAAATGTTGCAAAAAACGTGCTACTGCCCCTTTAACCTCTTCACCCCCTACAGGCCTCCACAGAGACCAGAAGACGTTAAGGTTCTAGTTTGTCAGTGGTGAAAGGGTTGATAACAGTTTCCCAAAGTCTATAATACTTCTATAACAGTTCATAAGGAGATGATAGTTCACTTTAAATTATCAACATTTTGTATATTCTAAAATACCACCCTGTAGAACAATTTACCGCACGTATCGTCCACACATCCCTTCTCTTCTGCGGGACAAACATCTGTATAAAAGCTCCAGAAGGTGTTCCAAGAAGGAAGTTCCATAGATGTTCTGCATTTGAGGTCTGTAACATAGCATTTACAAGTTTCAATGAAATGTATACATGCCATTCAATTTCTAAAAAACAAACTAAGAAAATGGTTTTGATAAGAACATTTTATCATAAAATAGATGTTATTTTTTAAAATGCACAAATCATGGATATTTCATATCTTCAGAATGAATATCAATGAATTATTTCAGTGCAGTATTGCAATATATTTTCCCTTTACACCTTGAAATAAGTCATTGATCAAAGCGATGTCAAGTGGTCAACTGGTCAAGCAAAAATTGTATCTGACATTTACGGACATGCTACAAGCAGTGATAGTTCTATGGCAAGATGAATTCAGATGGGGGTATAATTGTTCATAAAAACGGCAAACCAATTTTGGGAAAGAAATATACATATATATATATATATATATATATATATATATATATATATATATATATATATATATATATATATATATATATATAAAAATAAGATGAGTTGCTATATATATATATATATATATATATATATATATATATACATAGAACAGATGGACAAAATGGTAACATATTATTCGCTCAATCATTACATTTCGTACAGCATATCTGTATCTTAACATTTGTGATATCAATTACTACATTTGTGATATTTCAATGTACTTTAAGTATAACTTACATCTGTATCTTTGAACAAATTTGATGTTATAAAGAATTTTGTTCAGCTCTTTGTTTGGTTCGCCTTCATGTAACTGCAATCATAAAGAAATATATATGTTTGACAATAAAAGAGGATCAACATGGCATTGTCTCCGGAAGGGGGCGTTGTTCTCAATAACTGCTTGACATGTTGGCTGTTGATGAAAGTGGACTGTTTTACTTTTCCGCCGACAAGACTTAGGCATCAACGGATGTTCCTTGTATGTTACCAATGCGTCTCTTCTTTTGAAGTGTGTATAACACACAGTAGAACATATTGATGGTCGATGAAAAAATATTTTACTGTGCCTTTGTTATGATAAAGCAAATCACGTTTAAAGAACGTTTAGGAAAGATGAGGAAAGATTCATGCATGGCTTGTCCACTTAATATTTCCCCAGCAAAGATTTATATCTTCAAAATGTGTTTAAGACTTGTTGTTTTGTCGTGAGGCGTTTGTTGTAAGTTTTTGTCCTTGATTTCGTGACATCACTGTTGTGTACTGTTCCCACGATGCTTATGAGAAGAGTGCAACGTACCAGTGCAGATACAATCGCAGTTTAAAACAACATTTCTTCCAAAACAAGTGAAATATTCTTTCTTTTGAGCTTATAACCTCATTTGTCCCTTCTAACGAGTCGAATACTTGAACGAAGCCGGCCAAGAAACTGTAACTAAAAATCTGGTCTCATCCTTTCCCTGTTATGGACAAATACGTGTAATATTCTGTATTCCAAACCAAACACATCCTCGGTTACCCAGGGTTTTATATATGCTCCGTTACTCTTCACTATATCACCCATGGGAAATTTCATCAGAGAAATCTGTACTCAAATTACCCGCCCTTGGCCGGCGTGAGCCAATCAAACCTCTACGCAGCTCGGACCTGCGAGCCAATGAAAATTCATATCACTTCGTTGCAAAGCACGCGAGGTCATTGTGTTAGCCATCCGTCACCGGTTATCTCCCTTGACCATTTCCGTCTTATCGTATTGAGTATGTTCTTTGTTTACTGACTTCGTCACGCCGGCCAAGGGCGGGTAATTTGAGTACAGATTTCGCTGAGAGAGATTCCCATGGGTGATATAGTGAAGAGTAACGGAGCATATATAAAACCCTGGGTAACCGAGGATGATCCAAACAGTACCATAACACTACCGCACCTAGACAACCCTCCTTCATTTACCCTTTGTCATTGACGCTAGGAGTAGGCTATTTCAACTCCGAACATGCATTTTATAACCGGAGTACTGGTTGAACAATCAGTTTCTATCATACTACAATCTTGGTTATACCTACAACATGGGGGAAGTCAGGAGAAAACCTCACGTGGGAGGATGGGTTATAAGAGTAATACATTAGAAGACTATAGAAAACGTTTCAGAATTGTTATATAATACTAATATACTACTATCACTTACATTCATAATATATATATATATATATATATATATATATATATATATATATATATATATATATATATATAAGGGATTTATAACTTCAGTGCTAAATTACTTACTGACAAGAAAATACCTATAACTGCCAGCCCACTTTGGGAGTTGACCTTCGTCCAATAGGTTGACCCTTGTCTGTTTATTACATGCAACTGTTAGATGAAAGGTAAATGAACATAACAGAAGTGAAAACAGTTTCATTCATATGTTCAATATATTATATTTCATACAGGGACATTACGATTTTGTGTAGTGTTTAGATAGATTATGAAAACATTACTGAATTAATTAAGGATGAACAATGTAAAGGTGGTAGTGATAGCTTGCATTCAAATATTAAATAATATTTCAAATGATGTTAACTGGATTGACAATTCAGCAAAATGTGAATGTATCTCTGAATTTTAAAGTTTGGAACTGAACAACATTCATTGTTTCTTTTGATCACTATGATATCCATTGGATATTGTTTAAATCTACAAACATCTTAGGTCTATAGGCAGCATTCAGATTTTTGCATTACTATCTACATATATTTTAAAGGGGCAGTAGCACGTTTTTTCGCTCAAATAAGTCGATGAAATGTATTTGAAAAATAATGTCACCAACAGTAAAACACCCTTCTCTCTTCGTAAAATCAAGTTATAAATGAGTGTACATGGTTCCGTAAAGCCATAGCAATCGTTTTTTGTCATTCGAAATAATAAAATGTGTTCACAATAAAATGAACGCCATGCATTTTTGCTTTATACACAAAACCGGTATTACCACTACGGATAATTGGTTTGTGTAATAAGATGTTGTACCCTCTTAAGTAAATATAAATGACATAAACCATTATTCTAAATGGGAAATTAAAAAAATTTTTTTTGCAAAAAACGCTCTACTGCCCCTTTAAATGCAAAATGTGAAACTTTTATAAATGGTTTAAGCTTTTAATCCTTTAAGCTTTCATAATTATAAAATATCACATATTAAAGTATTAAATCACCTCTGCATCATAGTCAATAAACCCTATCCGATGTTCTGTTCCCAAATTCTCTTCGCCACCCCGGAAGTGAATGTGCATGGCCGTGAGGTCAAATTGCCTGCTTGGTAATCCTGGTACTCCGTTTAGTTGCGCTCCTTTGATTTCCTCAACAGACGGATATATACCTGAAACATGCCGTGGTGACATGTGATTATTTTGATTAAGCAATATATTTTCGGGATTGGAGTTCAAATCTACCGTAGAAAAGAATAACAACATCATTTCGTCTTGTGGTCTCAGGGAAGAATTTACAGTCTTGAACTACTTGAACTGCCCAATGATATTTCAAGCTGACGAACAGCGTTATCTACTCGCCCCAATTAAAACGCTTAGTAAATTTCCCAAGTATATATACTTTGGACAAAGTTTGGACTTTGTCCCATATTTTGAAATATGTGTCATGAAAACAAGATAATGAATAATATTCTGATGAACGTAATTGCGATACAAAATAATGAACAAAAAACTAACATTATAATGTTTTTAATCAGAGATGAACATACGTTTTTACGGTTACGTGTACGTTGCCTCGGAATCGCAATTTTTGTAATCATCTGATAGTGGATTGATGTGAACTTCATTGGCGTTTATGCTCACTTCGTGCATTTCTTACGGCTTAACAACGTCTTGAAAACCTAAGGAAAGATCCCAAAACAGTTAGCGAGCTCATTATGGACATTTTGAAATGCGACCTTGAAGCAGTGGTGGTAGAATGGGGCTAAAATTTCCAAATTCCAACTTCGAAAAATAATGTTAAAATGAACCAAAAAATTAAATGTTCCTCAATTTTTTTTGCTCAGTATATTTATATCAACTCGAACTGTTTTGCTGTCGTTGATGGTAGAGAACTGTAGATTATCCACACCGTTACCGGATAATATAGCATTTGTCAGGCTGCTCTTCCTTAAATGTATTTGTGATTTAAACATATTTTATTCATGAAAAAGTTTACATGAATATGGATTGGCACAAAAAGCCGTTGGCTTATGTAAGTGCCGCTCCACAAAAATATAACAAAATACAATCAATAATCAAGATAAATGTATAAAATCAGTAATCAAATAGTTCCACAAAGACAAAGAGCGAAACAGTAATTGGGAAATATCTACAAAGACACATGTTGGAAGAGAGCTTAGAATGATTTAAATCTTAGTGAGTCTTGAATAAAGTTATGGACAGATTCGAGGATATGCTGATTTGTTCTTTTGCTCAAAGATGTATTTCCTTTTAAAATAGTATATATATCAAAACCATTTGTGTAAAAATATTTATCTGATCTAATGAAATGTATTTCTGTATGTCAGATGAAATAATTCTACTTGTTTGGTGTATCTGTCATATATTCTAGTTCCTGGGTCTATATTGTCGAATCTCTCCCAGTGCGAAGAGGTACTATACCTTAACATTGGCTGACGACTATCTTTGCTAAGATAATTTCGAATATATAGGCCCAGACATTGTCGCCTTATGAACTTCTTAAGGCAATTATAAAGAGGTAGACTACGATCAAAATTACGAATTCCCAAGGTTACGGTTTCGTGAATATGGGCCCAGTTTTAATTCAAACATGCTTCACAATTGACATTGTTGAATTGGCAAAACTACGAAAAATACAGGGCAGAAAGGTAATAAGGTCATTCCAGCGCAAATTACCGTTTGCATAGTTTCATATTAAACATGCATATATATAGCTAAAGTAATGCAAAATGGATTTACGGAAAATATAATAAAATATTCCTTAGCACCAACACGAAATTAACATTCTATATTTACAATTGTTTATTATACTATCATAATATCCTTATATGTTAATTGACAAGTTATATGGACAGTATGACACATATATGTATGCATATGAATACGTTACATGGGTTCGTTTTTATTGTATTTGACATTAATATGAATGAGACAATATGACTATGAATACTTACCATTAATTCGGAAATAATAAGTGATAAATATTATGGGTCCAGAATAACCGTAAAGATTTATAGCTATCAGTTGCTGTATTAGAATGAATTTATTGCTAGTGCTGGTGGGACAAAACTGTATACTGATTATTATCATAAATATCACTATCATCATCACACGCTCAGCTCTCTGTAAATTTTTGTATGTCACCCGTTAGATATTGTTTGATATTATATACAGAACAACTATTTCGTTCACCATTTAGTAAAATTCAAAACATTCTAATCCACAAACCTTCATTGATGAGTTTCCCGGTTGTAGTCTGATTGGTATAGCCGAGTCTGGGGAAGTTTCCAGTTATTCTAACGGCAGATGAAGGGTTAATATGTATCGGAGACTGGTTCAACCCGAAGAAACATGACCGTACTTGACAAACGTTGAACCACCATGATGGCCCTGAATAGAGATGTAAACTTCTGTGTTTAAAAGTACATGATCAAGATAGGTTAGAGGTTAAAGGGGCCGTTCTGTCGGCAAAATCCGCCATATTGGATTTTATGCATTACGTGGAATGAAAACACGCTATATTTGACCTAATTTTACAACATTTTAATGATAAAAGATATGCACTGATAGAAAGTTCTCATAGTAACACATAGCGTGTCATAAAACTAATAAACAATTTGCTGTTATGCCGTAACAAACTTTTCCCTACTCGCAGCGCCGATGAATGGCTTCAGTTCTCATTGTTTTTATTTTTCAACAAATGTACGCTTGTCTTTATTTAGTTGTGAAATATAAATTCATCAAAATATTACCTTTATTAATATATTTTAATTGGACTGTGTTTTAATCATTTATTAGTAGCATATTTGTGTAAACGGGAATATCCTCTCGAATTTCGTTTGTAAAACACCCTTCTCTATTCGGAAAATCAAGATAAAAATGAGTGTACATGGCTCAGTAAAGCCATGGGAATCGTTTTTTGTCATTCGAAAGAAGAAAATGTGTTCACAATAGAATGACCGCCATGCAATTTTTGCTTTATAATCAACACCGTTATTTCTACTACGGATAATCGGTTCGTGTAGTAAGATGTTTTACCCTCTAAAGTAAAAAATTAAATGACACAAACTATCATTATAAATAGGAAATTTGAAAAATTTTATTTTGCAAAAAATGTGCTACAGCCTCTTTAATATAGTGACTTTAAAGGACAAGTGGAATTGCTTTACAATGTTAAACGTAGAGGTCGCTCTCTTGTGTATATAACAGTTTACCATTCATACTACTAATACAAAATACAAAATGGCTTCTCATTATTGGTGTACTACAACTTTTATGGTTTTAATGGATACGTTAAGGTTTGAAATGCACTTACTACTACTACTACTACTACTACTTCTACTACTACTACTACTACTACTACTACTACTACTTCTACTACTACTACTACTACTTCTACTACTACTACTACTACTACTACTACTACTACTACCACTACCACTACTACTACAACCACTACAACTACTACTACTACTACTACTACCACCACTACTACTACTGCTACTACTACTACTACTACTACTACTACTATAACCACTACTACTACTACTACTACTACAACCACTACTACTACTACTACTACTACTACAAGAACTATTACTACTACTACTACTGCTAGAACTATTACTACTACTACTACTACTACTACTACTTCTACTACTGTAACAACATACTATTACTACTACTACTACTGCTGCTGCTACTACTACTAATACTACTGTTGCTGTTGCTACTACTACCACTACCACTACTACTACTGTAACAACATACATGCACTACTACTACTACTACTACTACTACTAATATTACTACTACTACTACTACTACTGCTATAATTATTATTTACTATTTTATTTTGTTTTACTATTAATTACTATAATTACTGCAGTTACTGATTAATTCTACCATTAGTACTACTAGAACAACTTTATTGGTACTACTAACACTACTATTATTACTGTTTGTGTGAAAGCGAGGGTAATAATTAATACACACATACTTACCAACAAAAGAATTTATATCAAAAGAAAAACAGGCATCCCCTTCGTCAGAACAAAATCGAGGTGATCCGATTGGCCGAGCAGGGTCACGTGGGTCGACTCCACGAACCTTTTTAAAATATTCTCTCTGTGCATTGACGCTTGCCATGGACAGGAGTATAAGCCTAAGCCACATCATATTTCAAAGACCCTAAACATAAATTCGAATTATGAACATTAAAGGAAGCAACTGTTATTAAAAGAAGATGACTGGAAAGCAAAATCACAAAATCGAAATAAAAAATGCTGGATTATTGTTCAAGAAGAAATCTGGCATAACATAATGTCATTTTATCAATATATGTGTCATCTGTCAATAGTTACGTACACCTTAACTGTCATAGGTCATCCAATCATTGTCTGGTGAAGTAGGTCATTTGGTCAATGTATGTGTCATCTGTCAATATTGCTCAACGTACACCTAAACTGTCATTTGGTCACCTTATTCCTCGTCTGGTGAATTCGAAGTAGGTCATTTGGTCCTAAAACATCAGCGCCCGATTTCTCTTTCACCAGGCAGTAAATATCTCCCCATAGAGGTCACTCACGTCATTTTCTTCAGAATAACCTCTGTTGAAAAAGGTACTCTTTTCGGATAGTAATATTTGAATAAAGAACCCTGATTGGTTGCATTCAAAGTTAGTTGTGCAGTCGGCAACGTCTACGCCGTTGTAAATGTGACATAGAGAAATGTTGATAAACGTTTTCACGTTTAATGTGTGATCAGCGATGTGTCTTTTTTGAATTTGTGAAACCAACTGGACATAAATATGCTGAAAAATACAATCTGAAACTTAAGCTGAAATTATTTATTTTTGTATAAATTTTATCTGACATATTTGAAAAACATATACCTTTGAAGTAACTTGGTCGACGTAGTCAATGTGAGACGTGATTTCATCGGATGGCTAGACAAGGAGATAATCCAGTGTACTATAATACATAATGTAATGTAATGTAATATAATAGAACCCATTTGGAACAGAGGTTACTTGAGTAACATCTGTGGGGCGAACATGCATGATCATGCGAGATGTACTATCCAGGCATTATAAGTTCAAATGAAATACTGCTTACATTATTGTTATGAATGTTATGAATGTTTATTTATAAAAGGGAACGTCTGTTTATATGGATGTTAAACAAAATGAACAAAACACATTGTCGTTTTAAGTTTAAAAGATATTGATGAAAACCTGGTATTTTCAAGTTATCAATATATACCTTTAATTGAGTATTTTCAGATCAAATAAAAGCGACCCTACCTCTCTGTTGCACCGCCGAGAAAGAATAAATCTTGTGTATCCCTGTTGTCCAAATATTCAAGTTTAATCGCTGTAAATTTTAATTCAATACTTATGATATGATCCGTATGAAATCTGTCTTCGGCTAGCAACGTTTCTTGAATTGCCCTTTGTTCATTTTTGAATAATAATAGAGCCATTGACAGCTTAATGCTTTTGCGCAGGGGAGCCGTTTGACAGATGGTATTTATGGTCGTATTTAAATTCTGATATGCATTTTAGGTAATAAATATTTATAACTATATGTCAATAAGAAGTACAAGTTCATAAAATACATGGGGACTTATGCATATGTCATCTAACATATTAATATATCATATAAAACACCACGAAGGCTTTAAGATTATAAAACATTGAGTATTCGTTAAGCAGTTAGATTTCCCCAACATTAAGACAACATAGAGAATTTTGTTGGATTTTTAAAAATGTCTAATGTTATCAATGGTGTTTTTGAAAAGAACTGACTGTTGCTGTAAATAACTATTTTAAAGGGGCAGTAGCACGTTTTTCCTTCAAATAAGTCGATGAAATGTATTTGAAAAATAATGTCACCAATAGTAAAACACCCTTCTCAGTTCAGAAAATCAAGTTACAAATGAGTGTACATGGTTCCTTAAAGCCATGGGACTCGTTTTGTCATTCGAAATAATAAATTGTGTTCACAATAAAATGGCCGCCATGCAATTTTGACTTTATACGCAACACCGTTATTACCACTATGGATAATCGACTTGTGTAATAAGATGTTTACCCTCTAAAGTAAATATAAACGACATAATCTATCATTATAATTAGGAAATTTGAAAAAAAAAAATTTTTGCAAAAAACGTGCTACTGTCCCTTTAATGCTTATCGGTTCAGTAATGGGACAATATAAAGGTGTAATATATTTTTTTATCGCAAACTGGATAATGTACCTCTGCTGTCGTAAGGACATTTGTCAAACGTGATTTTAGAAATTTCTCTTTTGCAGACAAAAAGACAGATTTGGGTTTGTAGTGCATCATCATATCATATAATTAGGATACAAGAAACGGCCTCTGCGTTCACTATTCTGTTAGTTTTATCATTAGTTTGATTTTCAATTACAAATATCTTATGTTTTCGACGTCGTACTCTGGAACTGAAAAGCCAAGGAAAACTTCTATGTGTTTTTTGTGTGAAAAAAAAATGAAATTTTAAATTTATAAATTCTTCCAAAATTAATTTGGATAAAACACAACTGTTCATCAACATATAACACAACCAATAGATATACCCCATTCTTCACACATTTACAACATTTTAAACATGGCTGGGGTTATGTTGGTGTAAATTTCATTTCTTGCCCCTGTCTACATTAAACCAAGATATTCTAATTAAAATTAAAAATTCACCTGTCACCAATGTCATGCATCTACTGCTGAAAATTGTATCATGTCATAACCAAAGCAGCTTATTTCTTTTTAAATATTGAATTAATCGAAACGAACGGAGGTGTAAACTTTCTTTTGTACTATGATTTATTTCCTATACATATATTAATAGTCTAGTTCTATTTTCATTCGCTGTCAAACGTATATGCTTGATACTTATATTCCGTGTTATTAGGAGTAAATTGTAATTGTAATAGAATTATCATGTATAATACATAATCGCAAGTTTATTGATTGAAAATTCAATCCATTATTTTGAAAATTACAATGTATTGTATAGAGATAAACTAGTTTGTTCTTTGTAGGGTCAGATAAAGGTGTATTGATTATTTTCTTATCATGTCAGTTCACTTATCAGATAAGGTCAACAAGAAAGGTTTTATTACATTAGCACAATGGCTTTCGGAGGATTTTACCTTTTGCTTTCAGGTAATGTGCAGTGGACAGGTATAATGCAAATATTATACAGATTAATTAGGACAAGGGTCACATTCACTAAAATTTGTAATTATTACCGTTAAACGTATATATTATTTGGAACAAAAAGTAGTAGTATCTTCAGCAATTTTATTTTCTTGTACAATTTGTAATATGTTATAGTTTTCGTAAAAATTTACGTTTTTTACTATTATTAAAGTTAAACATGTGGTCCTACAAAAGATAAAATGTAGTTCAACAGGCATTAGGCCTATTTACATAACACAATGACCTCAATTAATCATATCTTCAAACAATGAACGATATTATTCGTGAACATATAGCGAATCATATACTCGTCGTTGAAGGGCTGGTATTTTGACCAATTGAATAATTTGTAAGTTTTAAATAAGTTTTCATTGTTTTTATAAACATAATTTTAATATCGCTTTGATATTGGAAAATGCAATAACAACTAAGTTAGATTTATAATTTCCAGCTGACCCAAATGTTGTTTAACTTGACTTAACCTGTACTACACATAATATACATAATGTTTTCACTTACGCAAGGCGCTCTTATACTACACGCCGTCAGCCTAACTTTTGGGACTGAATTTTTCCAAAATATTGATTCAGTTTTCACTTCTGTCCAATTCTTTTTATAGGCATATTGATTATTTTACCTGACGTAACGAGAAGCTACTTTTAAAATAGATTTCATAGCTTAATTAATAAGCTCATAGGTATAATCATATGTTTGTGTTTTTTTATTGAGCAGGAGGGTGTAGAAGCAATTAATGTAATGTCTAACGGTTCGAGTAAATCTGCAATTCACATGTGACCTGTGATCTGGGTCATGTTCAAGAGAGGTTTTAAAGTAATCGCTCAGTTAGCGATTTCTTTTAAACCTCTCTTGAACGCGATTGCTCAATGTAGCGCTACGAAGAAAAGCGAGCAAACCTCGAGGAATCGCACCGTGTCGTTCAGGAGAGAATGCGCTACATTGAGCGCTACATTGAACGCTACATTGAGCAATCAATGAGCGATAATAAGCGCTAGCTGTTATGGAACGGAGCCCTGGTTTACTGTGTTGTGGGATTTAACTCGTGAGTGGAAGTATAAAAAAGATCAAAACTTCACTTACTTACAAGTATTTCGAGTATTACACACTAGCGTAATAACTTTGAAATGTTCCCATAAATCCATACACATAGTAAAACTGACCTCAGGTAATGCACGTGAATCGCAAATTTACGCGATCTCGCCTTTGTAATATGAAAACAAACACAAAATATAATGATAGGTATTGAAAGAACTGGTTTTTTTTTATTAAATTATAAAAATAATGGTGTTACGTCAAATAAAGTAATTTAGATACACATTAAGAATTTTAGACACATAATGAAGATACACATTAAGAATTTTAGACATATAATTAAGATACTAACTAAGAATTTTAGACATATAATTAAGATACACATTAAGAATTTTTGACATATAATTAAGATACACATTAAGACTTTTGGACATATATGTGACAACATTGAGTAACGATCATTTTCGCCTTAGTGAACTTTGTGAATACGGACAATGTATGTTTTTTTAATGTAAGCCTAACATTTACACATGCATAATTGCAATATTTGCAGTAAGTCAAAAGATACTTATCATTTGAATGCATGCATGAGGGGCGAGATAGCGCTTAGGTTAGCGCGTTTGGCTTCGGATCAAGAGGTCGGGGGTTCGAATCCCAGAGAACTGTTCTACACGCAGTAAGGTTTGGGTGCAATGCTACAGCGTAGTACCACCTATGGTTCGCTAGTTCCAGCCGATGCTCGCAGGTTTCACCGCAATGCATAGCCACATGACGTTGCGGGCTTTCACCCTGCCGTACTACTGGCAGCCGTGATATAAGTGAAATACTCTTGATAGCGGCGTTAAACCCCAACTCACCTCACCCCTCACCTGAATGCATGCGTAAAGACAAGGCGACCAAAATGAGAAAAGGGGATTATTTCAATCTGATTGAAATTGACCGTTTCCGAGGAATACGAGTTGCAAAATAGTGCATCTACCGGGATACGAACTCATATCGTCTGATAACAGGTCTGGTAATCAGTTTGTCAGTTTTCTTAGATAGAAGTACCATTTTGTTAAAAATGGAAATTCAGAACATCTTTCATTTCGTCATAATTTGAATCCAAGTTTATGCATTAAACTTGAAATGGGTGATATATGCATTCAACTCATTTTCTTATTTACTTTGATAAGGCAGTTTTTGGTTTGTACCATATTTGTTTAAAAGCCGGCTGTGGAATATGCTTCACCCTTGCTTTATGTAGTATTTCCAAGTTTGGAGGGCGAAACCTTCTTATTTTAATCACACTTTATACACTGATAGTATAAAAGATAGTATATCAGTCAGTTGTATTTATCATATGTATAATTTTCAAAGTAAAAAACGTGCTACTGCCCCTTTAAAATATTGAATTAATCGAAAACAAGTGATCGTTATACTTTCTTTTGCCCGTCAGTTTAGATGTATTCAAATGCATAGTGATGAATACCACATATTTCCAGGAACATGTTTGCTGTTGCTAAAAGATGTCACAGGTATGAGCATTTATCTGTCAGCTATTTTTGCATTTAATATATTCATTCAATTTTCATTAATTTTCTAATTCACATTATCAAGTACACTTCTGTGCAAAAGTAAGTACACATGCAGGCATTCGCGAAATGTTTACGAACACGGTGTACTCAGTTTTGCACAGTAGTGTATCAGTGTCAGCACATGTAATTGATAATTTGATCATTGAGCAATCCCAACCCTCTAAACCGATGTTGACTATTCGTGTACACGGTGGGGGTTACTTTTATATACATTTTACACATGGATATACATTGTATTCGACGAGAATTTTCGAATGTTCTATTTATTAGATTGACAAGTTATTCAAGTTCGTAATTGACGTAATATTATGAATGGAGAATCCATGCCTTATTTTATCACGGTTATCTTATGACGTCATGCTATTGAATGTTGTTTAATGGTTAAATTCCCTTTTTTCACCAATGGAAATATAATTAAGTAATATATTTGCATTCTTACTTTCCTGTGTATAGAACCCACGAACTAAGATGATTCTATTTGGCTATTGGCCCTTTATCATGTCCACCATACTAATATGAGCGACCACAGTTTATGATATTGTTGCTGATCAACAATTACCTAATTAAGAGGAGTTGATAATCAATTACGTTTCAGAGGTTCGCTGTGATGTAACCAAGTGTCACTACTGTTCTAATGCTGGCTCGCTGTCAGATTGTCGCTTTGTGCAGAATTGTGTTCGCAGTAACCAGGTGGGGAAATAGTTCGAAGCGTTCATAAAATGACTCATTTTAAAAATGCATTTGAAACATAATCATTATCATTGAGTTAAAAATCAAAATACCAAATATTTGAGTTTAACAGAAAATGAATCACTCGTAATTGCCATATTAGAGTTTCAATGAATATAAGCAAAATACATGTATCAGACAAAGATCGAGGCCTTTCTTTTTTAACACACTAGAGTCATTGGAATATATTTCATATTTTGCTTTTGTACGTGTCGAAAGACCGCATGTGCTGATTTAAGTTCAAATAATTACATTGCATATCCATACCATTATTCTGTCTTTATAATGAAACTCGACCAACAGCCTTTTATATTTGAAGAATCCGATGGTACGCGTCATTGTCCGGTTTTCGATCACATAAACCGAGTTTCACCTTCATAATTTTACTAAAATGAATGAACTAACATTAAGGATAATTTTCAGCAACAGTCAGTATTCCCGGATAAAATAAAACCATTTCAACGTTTGACATAGTATGACTCTAACAATAGACTTATAACACTGGCGGATCCAGGGGGTAGGATGGTGGAGCGGTAATGGGAGATCGAAGCCCTAACCCCATAAGTGTTATACCATAAAATAAAACATTTGTACCATATGATCATGCTCTTCCCACAGAGGTTACTCCCTTCAGATTTCCAATCCTAATCTGAAGGGAAGAGAATGTCATATGATATACATCAATATTTATTTCTGTTGCTTAGATGTGCCTAATGGAAGAGTATCTGGGGAATGATGGAATCATACATTACTTCGCTGGATGCGCTGATGTCTCAGTAAGTAATTCTTGTAATTAACCCCCAACAAATCATGTCAAGTTTCAAGTGCATGTAAAAAATACAATGATATGTACATATGCATATGATAACCGATAAGGTGAAATTGACCAGAGAGAAGCCATTAGCAGAATGTGCCGCACCTATGGTCGATGATTTTTGAATCCTTATACTCCTTAGCTATTCACATGGGAAACAGGGAAACGTCCTACTCCGGGAGAGCGTTTGATTAGACAACACTCGGGTCGAGTCGGGTTAGGTTTGCGCTTGCTCAGTGAGGATGGAGGTTGTTTTAATCAGACGACAAGAACAAGACCCGCGCGTTTCAAAGATGGCGGCGTACACAGCAAGCATGTCGCTTATTTTAAACGAAATGGTAGAGAGCGGTTGAGAAAGAGATTGATAACACAATGATCAAATAATTATTTCACATTTCTTTTCAAAGAATCTAACATTAATAAAAACTTACCCTTGCCCGTTCTCAGCGGCCGTCATCTTTGATGACGTCACAGCGCGAAAATGACGAGCCGACACTTGACCTAGTTAGCGGTCCCGAGTGTGGGGTTCGTGGCGTTTGATTAGCGAATCCCACTCGACTCGACTCGAGTGTTGTCTAATCAAACGAGGCCCTAATGTTTCTCAACTTCTTTCGCAAATCATAACTTACGCCAGTCTCACTTTTCTTTGCTAGCGTAGCAACGCGCTTCACCTTAACTCCATAGGTGCGCTGCAACGCTAGCACGTATGAGTTAACGAAATGCAACATTATTAAATTAGTATTAATTTCTTAATCCTTTTAGCGTTGTTCCGCGCCGAATCCTGGCGGGCCACACGTTCCCAACCAGAAGCGATGTTCCACCTGTTGTACAACTGATCTATGTAACACACAGAACTGCGGGATTGTTGGACCCACAGGTATGTACACTTTACCTGCAATAGGTGTCTTTATCTTTGTCCCGCAATATTTCATGTAAAACTGTTATCACGTGACCAGTCATGTGACTCCAAGCGACAGGTGTCGCTAGCTTACCCGTCATGCTCAGTACATTATTGCTATCGTTATCATTATTAGTACCATCATTCAGTATATATATGTGAGATGATACTTTTCCGAGTGTATCGAATGATACCCTACAGTTTCCGCCTTTGGGCCCTTACGAGGCGCAGGAAAAAACTGTAGAGTACCATTTGATACACGAGGAAAAGTATGGGTATATCTCTCACATATGGGTGGTTATATCTGTCTTATACCCGCCTTACGGTGGAGTGTAAACGGATACTTTTTCATAATATTTCTAAACAAATACAGCTGTAAACAAGTTTGTGTATGAAACGCACAACCCAAAATACGGCCAAAATACGCAGTGTAAGCATTGTTGTGACATAAACAATAGCGACTGCCGTTTTTGGTCTTCGGTTTGTGTCCAGTTTGTAATATTGCTGATATTGTAATAATTAAGTTCACGCGGATTTAATACAACGTTGCATTAAATATTTACGGTATATTAAAATTAGCTTTAAAACCTGAATACGTACATATTTTCCAGATAACTAATATAATTTTATACATTACCTGAGGATAGGTCGTTTGTAATATCGAGAGATGTACATTATCTGTGTATTACTTATATTTTAGAGCAATTGGCGTGCAACAGTGCCTTTAACACCCTTTTCTAAACTAAGATTTTTTTGGTTTTGTTTACAGGTGATCCACATAACCTACCAACCGCAATCCCAGGTAGGTATAAGTGTAGAATATAACATAAGCTGTTTATTCTTTGTTCAATCTTATTAAAAAGGACATGGGCCATGTTCAAGAGAGGTTTCAAAGGAATCGCTCAATTACCTCTCTTGAATGCGATTGCTCAATGTAGCGCCACGTAGTGAGGCGAGCAAACATAGAGGAATTTGTACCGTGTCGTTCAAGAGAGAGTGAGCGCTACTTGAGCACTACATTGAGCAATCAATGAGCGATTATAAGCGCTCGCTGTTATGGAACGGGGCCCTGTATCGATATCGCGAGGAACGTGTTTACGATAACGCGAGGAACGTGTTTACGATAACGCGAGGAACGTGTTTACGAATGATTCCGAATGCATTCCATGCATTCAAGATGGCAAATGTATAAAAAGGTTAAATGTGATTGGTCCGCTAATGACAAGGTTAAGCCTGCACTAAACTGGTCACAGAACATTGCCTATACGGGCATCATCAGATCGCGAGGGGAGGAAATCACGAGCGTTTTCGTATATCCTTTGAGGCAATGTTATGAAACTTTTATTCCGTGGAATAGGGTTGGTTTAATCAGAATGGGTATGGTTTAATCCAACACCCATGTTTATGTCCCAGAGCCCGGGTGAGAGAATACGAATATCAACATAAAGTACATCAACCCATGTTCCTCAAGAGAGTGGGGCGAGTGGGGCGAGTGGGGCGAGTGGGTAGGCCTAATGGTTTTGTTTTGCCCAGTACCTCGATATATTTGTTGAATAGATTAAACCTGATAGGATATAATCATTACAGCTATTGAATATGGATCATGACAAGGAAAAAAATACAGATGAAAGGAATGATTTAATCAGCTGTTTTGTCACACATATTTTCAGTTACGTTAAATATTGTCTATAGAACATACCGAAATTTTGTTTGTTTGATATTTCATTTTGAAATTGCATGGAACATAAGGAAACTTAATTTCGTTCAATCAAAAGTTCGAGTCTAATGTATTGTACATCTTAATTCAGTACAGTATATATGTTTTAAAGGCGATATAGCACGTTTTTGGCAAATTATGTTTCTCAAATGTGTCATTTATGTGTCAGTTTATACAATATATTGTTACGGTAGGGGTAAACATTTCATTACACGACCCGATAATCCGTATCCATAGAAAACGGTTATCGGTAGTGGAGAAAAACAGCGCGACGTAAAAACGACAGTGGTGTGGAACTCCTCAGTGTACATGTATAAGGTATGATTGTAGATTTCATGCGAATTTGAGTTCGGTTTGCGAGTTCAGACAGCAAGGTGGTTGACCATTCCATCATGATACCATAACTAAAACTCTACTCTAGTGTTTAGGTTAGGTTAGGTTAGATTTAGGAAGGGAAATGGACAATAAACTTAAAAAACGCTGTGCAAACCAACTAAGTTTGCAAAGCGCTTTTTTAGTTTATACCTCCATGAACTTAATCAATTTTGAAGTCAATTCTTATAAATAAATATACTCGTACCCGATGTTTTGAAAAGGTTTCAATTCTCCAAATACTCAAATTGTAGCAATAAGAGCTGTACTACGTACTGTACGCGTATATGAAGATACAAGATGTCAAATCAAAACGTCATTTGAATATTAGCCCCGCCTACAACGCGTTCATCAGCCAATGAAAATCCACAACGCAACGAGTCATGAACCTCACGTCATTGGGGCCTGGCTAAATGTGATGTGACGTCACAAAATTGAGTTTATACAGGTATGAACTGAATCCCTGTGACAATGTTCAGCGAATAGGATCCACACAAATCAATTGCTATTTTGATTATTCGTTTTGGAACTCTTTTTATAGGGTATTATCTAGCCATTGATAAGACGTATTTACCCTTCATGTGATCACTTTATTTCAATAAGAACAAAGTGCTACAGTGCCTTTAATGTATACAATAACAATAAGCAACTTTTACATACGATTGTGTCTCTAGGTTTTGGAGATAAAGAATGTTTCAACTGTAGCGGCGTCAAAAACATCAAAGAATGCAACCAGATGCAACATTGCATGATTGGAGAGGTAGGGTTTATAACTTGTTAACCTTTTGGAGAGCAATCATCCTCGGTTACCCAGGGTTTTATATATGCTAGGGCAATAAGTGATTAGTTATTATAGAGTCAAAATAGTGACCGATCATTTAAATTATATGATCGTGAAAATCGGAAAATTGAAATAATTACACTAACTTCGTTTACTAGAATAAGTGTGGTCCGAGTGTAAAACTAAATACTATAGTTTAAAATGCAGAATTATAGTTATGTAGATAACTGTTTCTGCATTAATGACATATGCTAAATGATACCTTATACATTGATAAATTCCCGGTCTAAGATTCTATTTTCATTTTATTTCAGTTTTGCTATATGGAAGCTTACGTAACAGACACAGGTGATATTTTATATTACGGAGGTTGTGCGAAAGAAAGCGTGAGTACATTTTATATAATGTTGACGTTATTAATTATGCCTTATTAGCCAAAGTGTTGTACAATACTGGTGAGCAGAAACTATTATATTATGATGCCAAAATATTGATTTTAAGTCTTTGACGGGCATTTAGATGTAACATAGATAAGGACAGAACGTACTGCTTCATGAGATGGAATGAAAGAAATAACAAAAGGGTAATTTAAAGAAGTTGTTATCAGACAAATCTCCATGTTCTTGATTGATTTTAAGTTTGCATATAATGCATTGATATGAAACAAAGACATCTAATAAGTATTTGGTATCAGACAACATTACTACATCTTCTTTGAAAACCATAAATATTAATTTTTGAAATGTCACTCACATTGTATATACATTTTATGTGTTATGAATTTTGAAATCCAAGTATTGTAAAAAACAAATGTTAATATGAAAAAAAATGTATTATTAAATATATGAATATACATCAGCCACCGGACAAATTAATTGTATCGCTGCAGAAATGGTGATCCCGATTATAAAAGTATTATAAGGCAACCATTTGCAAACGAGGATGGGAAGTGTGATGCAAAGACCGTTGGGTCATTTCTATTCACGCTCTAAAAACATTGATATGGTCCTCTTACTTGAACGGCGATTTCGAAGCCATTAAAATCAGTGACAGTCTCCAAGTTTTATTTTAGTATTTTTATTTATAATAGCATTTTTTTTGGCGAATGGCAATGACCCACGAGCCTGTAGTCTATGGTCGCCATGTTCACAGGATGCATGCTTGTCATCAATAGAAATCTTTGTAGGACTGTCATTCGTCGAACCTGCCAGTACAACAGGGTAGGGAAGTGTGTTCCACTTGCTGCAGACAGAGCTTCTGTAACTACAACTCGTGCGAAGGACCTGGTAAGTGATCTACAGTAGGTACATACTTTGCGACTGATCTACAGTAGGTACATACTTTGCGACTGATCTACAGTACTTATGAGGTGCATGGTTTGCGACTGATCTACAGTACTTATGAGGTGCATGGTTTGCGACTGATCTACAGTACTTAGGAGGTACATGGTTTGCGACTGATCTACAGTACTTAGGAGGTACATGGTTTGCGACTGATCTACAGTACTTAGGAGGTACATGGTTTGCGACTGATCTACAGTACTTACATACTTTGCGATTGATCTACAGTACTTAGGAGGTACATGGTTTGCGACTGATCTACAGTAGGTACATGGTTTGCGACTGATCTACAGTACTTATGAGGTGCATGGTTTGCGACTGATCTACAGTACTTATGAGGTGCATGGTTTGCGACTGATCTACAGTACTTAGGAGGTACATGGTTTGCGACTGATCTACAGTAGGTACATACTTTGCGACTGATCTACAGTACTTAGGAGGTACATGGTTTGCGACTGATCTACAGTAGGTGCATGGTTTGCGACTGATCTACAGTACTTAGGAGGTACATGGTTTGCGACTGATCTACAGTACTTAGGAGGTACATGGTTTGCGACTGATCTACAGTACTTAGGAGGTGCATGGTTTGCGACTGATCTACAGTACTTAGGAGGTACATGGTTTGCGACTGATCTACAGTACTTAGGAGGTACATGGTTTGCGACTGATCTACAGTACTTAGGAGGTGCATGGTTTGCGACTGATCTACAGTACTTAGGAGGTACATGGTTTGCGACTGATCTACAGTACTTAGGAGGTGCATGGTTTGCGACTGATCTACAGTACTTAGGAGGTACATGGTTTGCGACTGATCTACAGTACTTAGGAGGTACATGGTTTGCGACTGATCTACAGTACTTAGGAGGTACATGGTTTGCGACTGATCTACAGTACTTAGGAGGTACATGGTTTGCGACTGATCTACAGTACTTAGGAGGTGCATGGTTTGCGACTGATCTACAGTACTTAGGAGGTACATGGTTTGCGACTGATCTACATTACTTATGAGGTGCATGGTTTGCGACTGATCTACAGTACTTAGGAGGTGCATGGTTTGCGACTGATCTACAGTACTTATGAGGTGCATGGTTTGCGACTGATCTACAGTACTTAGAAGGTACATACTTTGCGACTGATCTACAGTACTTAGGAGGTGCATGGTTTGCGACTGATCTACAGTAGGTACATACTTTGCGACTGATCTACAGTACTTAGGAGGTGCATGGTTTGCGACTGATCTACAGTACTTAGGAGGTACATGTTTTGCGACTGATCTACAGTACTTAGGAGGTGCATGGTTTGCGACTGATCTACAGTACTTAGGAGGTACATGGTTTGCGACTGATCTACAGTACTTAGGAGGTGCATGGTTTGCGACTGATCTACAGTACTTAGGAGGTACATGGTTTGCGACTGATCTACAGTACTTAGGAGGTACATGGTTTGCGACTGATCTACAGTACTTAGGAGGTACATGGTTTGCGACTGATCCACAGTACTTAGGAGGTACATGGTTTGCGACTGATCTACAGTACTTAGGAGGTACATGGTTTGCGACTGATCTACAGTACTTAGGAGGTACATGGTTTGCGACTGATCTACAGTACTTAGGAGGTACATGGTTTGCGACTGATCTACAGTACTTAGGAGGTGCATGGTTTGCGACTGATCTACAGTACTTAGGAGGTACATGGTTTGCGACTGATCTACAGTACTTAGAAGGTACATGGTTTGCGACTGATCTACAGTACTTAGGAGGTACATGGTTTGCGACTGATCTACAGTACTTATGAGGTGCATGGTTTGCGATTGATCTACAGTACTTAGGAGGTACATGGTTTGCGACTGATCTACAGTACTTAGGAGGTACATGGTTTGCGACTGATCTACAGTACTTAGGAGGTACATGGTTTGCGACTGATCTACAGTACTTAGGAGGTACATGGTTTGCGACTGATCTACAGTACTTAGGAGGTACATGGTTTGCGACTGATCTACAGTACTTAGGAGGTACATGGTTTGCGACTGATCTACAGTACTTAGGAGGTACATGGTTTGCGACTGATCTACAGTACTTAGGAGGTACATGGTTTGCGACTGATCTACAGTACTTAGGAGGTACATGGTTTGCGACTGATCTACAGTACTTAGGAGGTGCATGGTTTGCGACTGATCTACAGTACTTAGGAGGTACATGGTTTGCGACTGATCTACAGTACTTAGGAGGTACATGGTTTGCGACTGATCTACAGTACTTAGGAGGTACATGGTTTGCGACTGATCTACAGTACTTAGGAGGTGCATGGTTTGCGACTGATCCACAGTACTTATGAGGTGCATGGTTTGCGACTGATCTACAGTACTTAGGAGGTACATGGTTTGCGACTGATCTACAGTACTTAGGAGGTGCATGGTTTGCGACTGATCCACAGTACTTATGAGGTACATGGTTTGCGACTGATCTACAGTACTTAGGAGGTGCATGGTTTGCGACTGATCTACAGTACTTATGAGGTACATGGTTTGCGACTGATCTACAGTACTTAGGAGGTACATGGTTTGCGACTGATCTACAGTACTTATGAGGTGCATGGTTTGCGACTGATCTACAGTACTTAGGAGGTACATGGTTTGCGACTGATCTACAGTACTTAGGAGGTACATGGTTTGCGACTGATCTACAGTACTTAGGAGGTGCATGGTTTGCGACTGATCTACAGTACTTAGGAGGTACATGGTTTGCGACTGATCTACAGTACTTATGAGGTGCATGGTTTGCGACTGATCTACAGTACTTAGGAGGTGCATGGTTTGCGACTGATCTACAGTACTTATGAGGTGCATGGTTTGCGACTGATCTACAGTACTTAGAAGGTACATACTTTGCGACTGATCTACAGTACTTAGGAGGTGCATGGTTTGCGACTGATCTACAGTACTTATGAGGTTTATGGTTTGCGACTGATCTACAGTACTTAGGAGGTGCATGGTTTGCGACTGATCTACAGTACTTAGAAGGTACATACTTTGCGACTGATCTACAGTACTTAGGAGGTGCATGGTTTGCGACTGATCTACAGTAGGTACATACTTTGCGACTGATCTACAGTACTTAGGAGGTGCATGGTTTGCGACTGATCTACAGTACTTAGGAGGTACATGTTTTGCGACTGATCTACAGTACTTATGAGGTGCATGGTTTGCGACTGATCTACAGTACTTAGGAGGTACATGGTTTGCGACTGATCTACAGTACTTAGGAGGTGCATGGTTTGCGACTGATCTACAGTACTTAGGAGGTGCATGGTTTGCGACTGATCTACAGTAGGTACATACTTTGCGACTGATCCACAGTACTTAGGAGGTACATGGTTTGCGACTGATCTACAGTACTTAGGAGGTACATGGTTTGCGACTGATCTACAGTACTTAGGAGGTACATGGTTTGCGACTGATCTACAGTACTTAGGAGGTACATGGTTTGCGACTGATCTACAGTACTTAGGAGGTGCATGGTTTGCGACTGATCTACAGTACTTAGGAGGTACATGGTTTGCGACTGATCTACAGTACTTAGAAGGTACATGGTTTGCGACTGATCTACAGTACTTAGGAGGTACATGGTTTGCGACTGATCTACAGTACTTATGAGGTGCATGGTTTGCGATTGATCTACAGTACTTAGGAGGTACATGGTTTGCGACTGATCTACAGTACTTAGGAGGTACATGGTTTGCGACTGATCTACAGTACTTAGGAGGTACATGGTTTGCGACTGATCTACAGTACTTAGGAGGTACATGGTTTGCGACTGATCTACAGTACTTAGGAGGTACATTGTTTGCGACTGATCTACAGTACTTAGGAGGTACATGGTTTGCGACTGATCTACAGTACTTAGGAGGTACATGGTTTGCGACTGATCTACAGTACTTAGGAGGTACATGGTTTGCGACTGATCTACAGTACTTAGGAGGTACATGGTTTGCGACTGATCTACAGTACTTAGGAGGTACATGGTTTGCGACTGATCTACAGTACTTAGGAGGTACATGGTTTGCGACTGATCTACAGTACTTAGGAGGTACATGGTTTGCGACTGATCTACAGTACTTAGGAGGTACATGGTTTACGACTGATCTACAGTACTTAGGAGGTACATGGTTTGCGACTGATCTACAGTACTTAGGAGGTACATGGTTTGCGACTGATCTACAGTACTTAGGAGGTACATGGTTTGCGACTGATCTACAGTACTTAGGAGGTACATGGTTTGCTACTGATCTACAGTACTTAGGAGGTACATGGTTTGCGACTGATCTACAGTACTTATGAGGTGCATGGTTTGCGACTGATCTACAGTACTTAGGAGGTACATGGTTTGCGACTGATCTACAGTACTTAGGAGGTACATGGTTTGCGACTGATCTACAGTACTTAGGAGGTGCATGGTTTGCGACTGATCCACAGTACTTATGAGGTGCATGGTTTGTGACGGATCTACAGTACTTAGGAGGTGCATGGTTTGCGACTGATCTACAGTACTTAGGAGGTGCATGGTTTGCGACTGATCTACAGTACTTATGAGGTACATGGTTTGCGACTGATCTACAGTACTTAGGAGGTACATGGTTTGCGACTGATCTACAGTACTTAGGAGGTGCATGGTTTGCGACTGATCCACAGTACTTATGAGGTGCATGGTTTGCGACTGATCTACAGTACTTAGGAGGTACATGGTTTGCGACTGATCTACAGTACTTAGGAGGTACATGGTTTGCGACTGATCCACAGTACTTATGAGGTACATGGTTTGCGACTGATCTACAGTACTTAGGAGGTGCATGGTTTGCGACTGATCTACAGTACTTATGAGGTACATGGTTTGCGACTGATCTACAGTACTTAGGAGGTACATGGTTTGCGACTGATCTACAGTACTTATGAGGTGCATGGTTTGCGACTGATCTACAGTACTTAGGAGGTACATGGTTTGCGACTGATCTACAGTACTTAGGAGGTGCATGGTTTGCGACTGATCTACAGTACTTATGAGGTACATGGTTTGCGACTGATCTACAGTACTGAGGAGGTACATGGTTTGCGACTGATCTACAGTACTTAGGAGGTACATGGTTTGCGACTGATCTACAGTACTTAGGAGGTGCATGGTTTGCGACTGATCCACAGTACTTATGAGGTGCATGGTTTGTGACGGATCTACAGTACTTAGGAGGTGCATGGTTTGCGACTGATCTACAGTACTTAGGAGGTGCATGGTTTGCGACTGATCTACAGTACTTATGAGGTACATGGTTTGCGACTGATCTACAGTACTTAGGAGGTACATGGTTTGCGACTGATCTACAGTACTTAGGAGGTGCATGGTTTGCGACTGATCCACAGTACTTATGAGGTGCATGGTTTGCGACTGATCTACAGTACTAAGGAGGTGCATGGTTTGCGACTGATCTACAGTACTTAGGACGTGCATGGTTTGCGACTGATCCACAGTACTTATGAGGTGCATGGTTTGCGACTGATCTACAGTACTTAGGAGGTACATGGTTTGCGACTGATCTACAGTACTTAGGAGGTGCATGGTTTGCGACTGATCCACAGTACTTATGAGGTGCATGGTTTGCGACTGATCCACAGTAGTTATGAGGTACATGGTTTGCGACTGATCTACAGTACTTAGGAGGTACATGGTTTGCGACTGGTCTACAGTACTTAGGAGGTGCATGGTTTGCGACTGATCTACAGTACTTATGAGGTGCATGGTTTGCGACTGATCTACAGTACTTATGAGGTGCATGGTTTGCGACTGATCTACAGTACTTATGAGGTGCATGGTTTGCGACTGATCTACAGCAGGTACATACTTTGCGACTGATCTACAGTACTAAGAAGGTACATGGTTTGCGACTGATCTACAGTACTTAGGAGGTGCATGGTTTGCGACTGATCTACAGTACTTAGGAGGTACATGGTTTGCGACTGATCTACAGTACTTAGGAGGTACATGGTTTGCGACTGATCTACAGTACTTAGGAGGTACATGGTTTGCGACTGATCTACAGTACTTAGGAGGTACATGGTTTGCGACTGATCTACAGTACTTAGGAGGTACATTGTTTGCGACTGATCTACAGTACTTAGGAGGTACATGGTTTGCGACTGATCTACAGTACTTAGGAGGTACATGGTTTGCGACTGATCTACAGTACTTAGGAGGTACATGGTTTGCGACTGATCTACAGTACTTAGGAGGTACATGGTTTGCGACTGATCTACAGTACTTATGAGGTGCATGGTTTGCGATTGATCTACAGTACTTAGGAGGTACATGGTTTGCGACTGATCTACAGTACTTAGGAGGTACATGGTTTGCGACTGATCTACAGTACTTAGGAGGTACATGGTTTGCGACTGATCTACAGTACTTAGGAGGTACATGGTTTGCGACTGATCTACAGTACTTAGGAGGTACATTGTTTGCGACTGATCTACAGTACTTAGGAGGTACATGGTTTGCGACTGATCTACAGTACTTAGGAGGTACATGGTTTGCGACTGATCTACAGTACTTAGGAGGTACATGGTTTGCGACTGATCTACAGTACTTAGGAGGTACATGGTTTGCGACTGATCTACAGTACTTAGGAGGTACATGGTTTGCGACTGATCTACAGTACTTAGGAGGTACATGGTTTGCGACTGATCTACAGTACTAAGGAGGTACATGGTTTGCGATTGATCTACAGTACTTAGGAGGTACATGGTTTACGACTGATCTACAGTACTTAGGAGGTACATGGTTTGCGACTGATCTACAGTACTTAGGAGGTACATGGTTTGCGACTGATCTACAGTACTTAGGAGGTACATGGTTTGCGACTGATCTACAGTACTTAGGAGGTACATGGTTTGCTACTGATCTACAGTACTTAGGAGGTACATGGTTTGCGACTGATCTACAGTACTTATGAGGTGCATGGTTTGCGACTGATCTACAGTACTTAGGAGGTACATGGTTTGCGACTGATCTACAGTACTTAGGAGGTACATGGTTTGCGACTGATCTACAGTACTTAGGAGGTGCATGGTTTGCGACTGATCCACAGTACTTATGAGGTGCATGGTTTGTGACGGATCTACAGTACTTAGGAGGTGCATGGTTTGCGACTGATCTACAGTACTTAGGAGGTGCATGGTTTGCGACTGATCTACAGTACTTATGAGGTACATGGTTTGCGACTGATCTACAGTACTTAGGAGGTACATGGTTTGCGACTGATCTACAGTACTTAGGAGGTGCATGGTTTGCGACTGATCCACAGTACTTATGAGGTGCATGGTTTGCGACTGATCTACAGTACTTAGGAGGTACATGGTTTGCGACTGATCTACAGTACTTAGGAGGTACATGGTTTGCGACTGATCCACAGTACTTATGAGGTACATGGTTTGCGACTGATCTACAGTACTTAGGAGGTGCATGGTTTGCGACTGATCTACAGTACTTATGAGGTACATGGTTTGCGACTGATCTACAGTACTTAGGAGGTACATGGTTTGCGACTGATCTACAGTACTTATGAGGTGCATGGTTTGCGACTGATCTACAGTACTTAGGAGGTACATGGTTTGCGACTGATCTACAGTACTTAGGAGGTGCATGGTTTGCGACTGATCTACAGTACTTATGAGGTACATGGTTTGCGACTGATCTACAGTACTGAGGAGGTACATGGTTTGCGACTGATCTACAGTACTTAGGAGGTACATGGTTTGCGACTGATCTACAGTACTTAGGAGGTGCATGGTTTGCGACTGATCCACAGTACTTATGAGGTGCATGGTTTGTGACGGATCTACAGTACTTAGGAGGTGCATGGTTTGCGACTGATCTACAGTACTTAGGAGGTGCATGGTTTGCGACTGATCTACAGTACTTATGAGGTACATGGTTTGCGACTGATCTACAGTACTTAGGAGGTACATGGTTTGCGACTGATCTACAGTACTTAGGAGGTGCATGGTTTGCGACTGATCCACAGTACTTATGAGGTGCATGGTTTGCGACTGATCTACAGTACTAAGGAGGTGCATGGTTTGCGACTGATCTACAGTACTTAGGACGTGCATGGTTTGCGACTGATCCACAGTACTTATGAGGTGCATGGTTTGCGACTGATCTACAGTACTTAGGAGGTACATGGTTTGCGACTGATCTACAGTACTTAGGAGGTGCATGGTTTGCGACTGATCCACAGTACTTATGAGGTGCATGGTTTGCGACTGATCCACAGTAGTTATGAGGTACATGGTTTGCGACTGATCTACAGTACTTAGGAGGTACATGGTTTGCGACTGATCTACAGTACTTAGGAGGTGCATGGTTTGCGACTGATCTACAGTACTTATGAGGTGCATGGTTTGCGACTGATCTACAGTACTTATGAGGTGCATGGTTTGCGACTGATCTACAGTACTTATGAGGTGCATGGTTTGCGACTGATCTACAGCAGGTACATACTTTGCGACTGATCTACAGTACTAAGAAGGTACATGGTTTGCGACTGATCTACAGTACTTAGGAGGTGCATGGTTTGCGACTGATCTACAGTACTTAGGAGGTACATGGTTTGCGACTGATCTACAGTACTTAGGAGGTACATGGTTTGCGACTGATCTACAGTACTTAGGAGGTACATGGTTTGCGACTGATCTACAGTACTTAGGAGGTACATGGTTTGCTACTGATCTACAGTACTTAGGAGGTACATGGTTTGCGACTGATCTACAGTACTTATGAGGTGCATGGTTTGCGACTGATCTACAGTACTTAGGAGGTACATGGTTTGCGACTGATCTACAGTACTTAGGAGGTACATGGTTTGCGACTGATCTACAGTACTTAGGAGGTGCATGGTTTGCGACTGATCTACAGTACTTAGGAGGTGCATGGTTTGCGACTGATCTACAGTACTTAGGAGGTGCATGGTTTGCGACTGATCTACAGTACTTAGGAGGTGCATGGTTTGCGACTGATCTACAGTACTAAGGAGGTGCATGGTTTGCGACTGATCTACAGTACTTAGGAGGTACATGGTTTGCGACTGATCTACAGTACTTATGAGGTGCATGGTTTGCGACTGATCTACAGTACTTAGGAGGTACATGGTTTGCTACTGATCTACAGTACTTAGGAGGTACATGGTTTGCGACTGATCTACAGTACTTATGAGGTGTATGGTTTGCGACTGATCTACAGTACTTAGGAGGTACATGGTTTGCGACTGATCTACAGTACTTAGGAGGTACATGGTTTGCGACTGATCTACAGTACTTAGGAGGTGCATGGTTTGCGACTGATCTACAGTACTTATGAGGTGCATGGTTTGCGACTGATCTACAGTACTTAGGAGGTGCATGGTTTGCGACTGATCTACAGTACTTAGGAGGTACATGGTTTGCGACTGATCTACAGTACTTAGGAGATTCATGGTTTGCGACTGATCTACAGTACTTAGGAGGTGCATGGTTTGCGACTGATCTACAGTACTTAGGAGGTACATGGTTTGCGACTGATCTACAGTACTTATGAGGTGCATGGTTTGCGACTGATCTACAGTACTTAGGAGGTGCATGGTTTGCGACTGATCTACAGTACTTAGGAGGTGCATGGTTTGCGACTGATCTACAGTACTTAGGAGGTACATGGTTTGCGACTGATCTACAGTACTTAGGAGGTGCATGGTTTGCGACTGATCTACAGTAGGTACATACTTTGCGACTGATCTACAGTACTTAGGAGGTGCATGGTTTGCGACTGATCTACAGTACTTAGGAGGTACATGTTTTGCGACTGATCTACAGTACTTATGAGGTGCATGGTTTGCGACTGATCTACAGTACTTAGGAGGTACATGGTTTGCGACTGATCTACAGTACTTAGGAGGTGCATGGTTTGCGACTGATCTACAGTACTTAGGAGGTGCATGGTTTGCGACTGATCTACAGTAGGTACATACTTTGCGACTGATCTACAGTATTAAGGAGGTACATGGTTTGCGACTGATCTACAGTACTTAGGAGGTACATGGTTTGCGACTGATCTACAGTACTTAGGAGGTGCATGGTTTGCGACTGATCTACAGTATTTAGGAGGTGCATGGTTTGCGACTGATCTACAGTACTTAGGAGGTGCATGGTTTGCGACTGATCCACAGTACTTAGGAGGTACATGGTTTGCGACTGATCTACAGTACTTATGAGGTGCATGGTTTGCGACTGATCTACAGTACTTAGGAGGTACATGGTTTGCGACTGATCTACAGTACTTAGGAGGTACATGGTTTGCGACTGATCTACAGTACTTATGAGGTGCATGGTTTGCGACTGATCTACAGTACTTAGGAGGTACATGGTTTGCGACTGATCTACAGTACTTAGGAGGTGCATGGTTTGCGACTGATCTACAGTATTAAGGAGGTACATGGTTTGCGACTGATCTACAGTACTTAGGAGGTACATGGTTTGCGACTGATCTACAGTACTGAGGAGGTACATGGTTTGCGACTGATCTACAGTACTTAGGAGGTGCATGGTTTGCGACTGATCTACAGTATTTAGGAGGTGCATGGTTTGCGACTGATCTACAGTACTTAGGAGGTGCATGGTTTGCGACTGATCCACAGTACTTAGGAGGTACATGGTTTGCGACTGATCTACAGTACTTATGAGGTGCATGGTTTGCGACTGATCTACAGTACTTAGGAGGTACATGGTTTGCGACTGATCTACAGTACTTAGGAGGTACATGGTTTGCGACTGATCTACAGTACTTATGAGGTGCATGGTTTGCGACTGATCTACAGTACTTAGGAGGTACATGGTTTGCGACTGATCTACAGTACTTAGGAGGTGCATGGTTTGCGACTGATCTACAGTACTTAGGAGGTGCATGGTTTGCGACTGATCTACAGTACTTATGAGGTGCATGGTTTGCGACTGATCTACAGTACTTAGGAGGTGCATGGTTTGCGACTGATCTACAGTACTTAGGAGGTACATGGTTTACGACTGATCTACAGTACTTAGGAGGTACATGGTTTACGACTGATCTACAGTACTTAGGAGGTGCATGGTTTGCGACTGATCTACAGTACTTAGGAGGTGCATGGTTTGCGACTGATCTACAGTACTTAGGAGGTACATGGTTTGCGACTGATCTACAGTACTTATGAGGTGCATGGTTTGCGACTGGTCTACAGTACTTAGGAGGTGCATGGTTTGCGACTGATCTACAGTACTTAGGAGGTACATGGTTTGCGACTGATCTACAGTACTTAGGAGGTACATGGTTTGCGACTGATCTACAGTACTTATGAGGTGCATGGTTTGCGACTGATCTACAGTACTTATGAGGTGCATGGTTTGCGACTGATCTACAGTACTTAGGAGGTGCATGGTTTGCGACTGATCTACAGTACTTAGGAGGTACATGGTTTGCGACTGATCTACAGTACTTAGGAGGTGCATGGTTTGCGACTGATCTACAGTACTTAGGAGGTACATGGTTTGCGACTGATCTACAGTACTTAGGAGGTACATGGTTTGCGACTGATCTACAGTACTTATGAGGTGCATGGTTTGCGACTGGTCTACAGTACTTAGGAGGTGCATGGTTTGCGACTGATCTACAGTACTTAGGAGGTACATGTTTTTCGACTGATCTACCGTACTTAGGAGGTACATGGTTTGCGACTGATCTACAGTACTTAGGAGGTACATGGTTTGCGACTGATCTACAGTACTTATGAGGTGCATGGTTTGCGACTGATCTACAGTACTTAGGAGGTGCATGGTTTGCGACTGATCTACAGTACTTAGGAGGTACATGTTTTGCGACTGATCTACAGTACTTAGGAGGTGCATGGTTTGCGACTGATCTACAGTACTTAGGAGGTACATGGTTTGCGACTGATCTACAGTACTTATGAGGTGCATGGTTTGCGACTGATCTACAGTACTTAGGAGGTGCATGGTTTGCGACTGATCTACAGTACTTAGGAGGTACATGGTTTGCGACTGATCTACAGTACTTAGGAGGTACATGGTTTGCGACTGATCTACAGTACTTAGGAGGTACATGGTTTGCGACTGATCTACAGTACTTAGGAGGTACATGGTTTGCGACTGATCTACAGTACTTAGGAGGTGCATGGTTTGCGACTGGTCTACAGTACTTAGGAGGTGCATGGTTTGCGACTGGTCTACAGTACTTAGGAGGTGCATGGTTTGCGACTGATCTACAGTACTTAGGAGGTACATGTTTTGCGACTGATCTACAGTACTTAGGAGGTACATGGTTTGCGACTGATCTACAGTACTTAGGAGGTACATGGTTTGCGACTGATCTACAGTACTTATGAGGTGCATGGTTTGCGACTGATCTACAGTACTTATGAGGTGCATGGTTTGCGACTGATCTACAGTACTTAGGAGGTACATGTTTTGCGACTGATCTACAGTACTTAGGAGGTACATGGTTTGCGACTGATCTACAGTACTTATGAGGTGCATGGTTTGCGACTGATCTACAGTACTTAGGAGGTGCATGTTTTGCGACTGATCTACAGTACTTAGGAGGTGCATGGTTTGCGACTGATCTACAGTACTTAGGAGGTGCATGGTTTGCGACTGATCTACAGTACTTAGGAGGTACATGGTTTGCGACTGATCTACAGTAGGTACATACTTTGCGACTGATCTACAGTACTTAGGGGGTACATGGTTTGCGACTGATCTACAGTACTTAGGAGGTACATGGTTTGCGACTGATCTACAGTACTTAGGAGGTACATGGTTTGCGACTGATCTACAGTACTTAGGAGGTACATGGTTTGCGACTGATCTACAGTACTTTTGAGGTGCATGGTTTGCGACTGATCTACAGTACTTTGGAGGTACATGGTTTGCGACTGATCTACAGTACTTAGGAGGTGCATGGTTTGCGACTGATCTACAGTACTTAGGAGGTACATGGTTTGCGACTGATCTACAGTACTTAGGAGGTACATGGTTTGCGACTGATCTACAGTACTTAGGAGGTACATGGTTTGCGACTGATCTACAGTACTTAGGAGGTGCATGGTTTGCGACTGATCTACAGTACTTAGGAGGTACATGGTTTGCGACTGATCTACAGTACTTAGGAGGTACATGGTTTGCGACTGATCTACAGTACTTAGGAGGTACATGGTTTGCGACTGATCTACAGTACTTAGGAGGTACATGGTTTGCGACTGATCTACAGTACTTAGGAGGTGCATGGTTTGCGACTGATCCACAGTACTTATGAGGTGCATGGTTTGCGACTGGTCTACAGTACTTAGGAGGTGCATGGTTTGCGACTGATCTACAGTACTTAGGAGGTACATGTTTTTCGACTGATCTACCGTACTTAGGAGGTACATGGTTTGCGACTGATCTACAGTACTTAGGAGGTACATGGTTTGCGACTGATCTACAGTAATTATGAGGTGCATGGTTTGCGACTGATCTACAGTACTTAGGAGGTGCATGGTTTGCGACTGATCTACAGTACTTAGGAGGTACATGTTTTGCGACTGATCTACAGTACTTAGGAGGTGCATGGTTTGCGACTGATCTACAGTACTTAGGAGGTACATGGTTTGCGACTGATCTACAGTACTTATGAGGTGCATGGTTTGCGACTGATCTACAGTACTTAGGAGGTGCATGGTTTGCGACTGATCTACAGTACTTAGGAGGTACATGGTTTGCGACTGATCTACAGTACTTAGGAGGTACATGGTTTGCGACTGATCTACAGTACTTAGGAGGTACATGGTTTGCGACTGATCTACAGTACTTAGGAGGTACATGGTTTGCGACTGATCTACAGTACTTAGGAGGTGCATGGTTTGCGACTGGTCTACAGTACTTAGGAGGTGCATGGTTTGCGACTGGTCTACAGTACTTAGGAGGTGCATGGTTTGCGACTGATCTACAGTACTTAGGAGGTACATGTTTTGCGACTGATCTACAGTACTTAGGAGGTACATGGTTTGCGACTGATCTACAGTACTTAGGAGGTACATGGTTTGCGACTGATCTACAGTACTTATGAGGTGCATGGTTTGCGACTGATCTACAGTACTTATGAGGTGCATGGTTTGCGACTGATCTACAGTACTTAGGAGGTACATGTTTTGCGACTGATCTACAGTACTTAGGAGGTACATGGTTTGCGACTGATCTACAGTACTTATGAGGTGCATGGTTTGCGACTGATCTACAGTACTTAGGAGGTGCATGTTTTGCGACTGATCTACAGTACTTAGGAGGTGCATGGTTTGCGACTGATCTACAGTACTTAGGAGGTGCATGGTTTGCGACTGATCTACAGTACTTAGGAGGTACATGGTTTGCGACTGATCTACAGTAGGTACATACTTTGCGACTGATCTACAGTACTTAGGGGGTACATGGTTTGCGACTGATCTACAGTACTTAGGAGGTACATGGTTTGCGACTGATCTACAGTACTTAGGAGGTACATGGTTTGCGACTGATCTACAGTACTTAGGAGGTACATGGTTTGCGACTGATCTACAGTACTTTTGAGGTGCATGGTTTGCGACTGATCTACAGTACTTTGGAGGTACATGGTTTGCGACTGATCTACAGTACTTAGGAGGTGCATGGTTTGCGACTGATCTACAGTACTTAGGAGGTACATGGTTTGCGACTGATCTACAGTACTTAGGAGGTACATGGTTTGCGACTGATCTACAGTACTTAGGAGGTACATGGTTTGCGACTGATCTACAGTACTTAGGAGGTGCATGGTTTGCGACTGATCTACAGTACTTAGGAGGTACATGGTTTGCGACTGATCTACAGTACTTAGGAGGTACATGGTTTGCGACTGATCTACAGTACTTAGGAGGTACATGGTTTGCGACTGATCTACAGTACTTAGGAGGTACATGGTTTGCGACTGATCTACAGTACTTAGGAGGTGCATGGTTTGCGACTGATCTACAGTACTTAGGAGGTACATGGTTTGCGACTGATCTACAGTACTTAGGAGGTGCATGGTTTGCGACTGATCTACAGTACTTAGGAGGTGCATGGTTTGCGACTGATCTACAGTACTTAGGAGGTACATGGTTTGCGACTGATCTACAGTACTAAGGAGGTGCATGGTTTGCGACTGATCTACAGTACTTAGGAGGTGCATGGTTTGCGACTGATCTACAGTACTTAGGAGGTACATGGTTTGCGACTGATCTACAGTACTTATGAGGTGCATGGTTTGCGACTGATCTACAGTACTTAGGAGGTACATGGTTTGCGACTGATCTACAGTACTTAGGAGGTACATGGTTTGCGACTGATCTACAGTACTTAGGAGGTACATGGTTTGCGACTGATCTACAGTACTTATGAGGTGCATGGTTTGCGACTGATCTACAGTACTTAGGAGGTGCATGGTTTGCGACTGATCTACAGTACTTAGGAGGTGCATGGTTTGCGACTGATCTACAGTACTTAGGAGGTACATGGTTTGCGACTGATCTACAGTACTTAGGAGGTGCATGGTTTGCGACTGATCTACAGTACTTAGGAGGTGCATGGTTTGCGACTGATCTACAGTACTTAGGAGGTGCATGGTTTGCGACTGATCTACAGTACTTAGAAGGTACATACTTTGCGACTGATCTACAGTACTTAGGAGGTACATGGTTTGCGACTGATCTACAGTACTTAGGAGGTACATGGTTTGCGACTGATCTACAGTACTTAGGAGGTACATGGTTTGCGACTGATCTACAGTACTTATGAGGTGCATGGTTTGCGACTGATCCACAGTACTTAGGAGGTACATGGTTTGCGACTGATCTACAGTACTTAGGAGGTGCATGGTTTGCGACTGATCTACAGTACTTAGGAGGTACATGGTTTGCGACTGATCTACAGTACCTAGGAGGTGCATGGTTTGCGACTGATCTACAGTACTTATGAGGTACATGGTTTGCGACTGATCTACAGTACTTAGGAGGTGCATGGTTTGCGACTGATCTACAGTAGGTAAATACTTTGAGACTGATCTACAGTACTTAGGAGGTGCATGGTTTGCGACTGATCTACAGTACTTAGGAGGTACATGGTTTGCGACTGATCTACAGTACTTATGAGGTGCATGGTTTGCGACTGATCTACAGTACTTAGGAGGTGCATGGTTTGCGACTGATCTACAGTACTTAGGAGGTGCATGGTTTGCGACTGATCTACAGTACTTAGGAGGTACATGGTTTGCGACTGATCTACAGTACTTAGGAGGTGCATGGTTTGCGACTGATCTACAGTACTTAGGAGGTGCATGGTTTGCGACTGATCTACAGTACTTAGGAGGTGCATGGTTTGCGACTGATCTACAGTACTTAGAAGGTACATACTTTGCGACTGATCTACAGTACTTAGGAGGTACATGGTTTGCGACTGATCTACAGTACTTAGGAGGTACATGGTTTGCGACTGATCTACAGTACTTAGGAGGTACATGGTTTGCGACTGATCTACAGTACTTATGAGGTGCATGGTTTGCGACTGATCCACAGTACTTAGGAGGTACATGGTTTGCGACTGATCTACAGTACTTAGGAGGTGCATGGTTTGCGACTGATCTACAGTACTTAGGAGGTACATGGTTTGCGACTGATCTACAGTACTTAGGAGGTACATGGTTTGCGACTGATCTACAGTACTTAGGAGGTGCATGGTTTGCGACTGATCTACAGTAGGTACATACTTTGCGACTGATCTACAGTACTTAGGAGGTACATGGTTTGCGACTGATCTACAGCACTTAGGAGGTGCATGGTTTGCGACTGATCTACAGTACTTAGGAGGTGCATGGTTTGCGACTGATCTACAGTAGGTACATACTTTGCGACTGATCTACAGTACTTAGGAGGTGCATGGTTTGCGACTGATCTACAGTACTTAGGAGGTACATGGTTTGCGACTGATCTACAGTACTTATGAGGTGCATGGTTTGCGACTGATCTACAGTAGGTACATACTTTGCGACTGATCTACAGTACTTATGAGGTGCATGGTTTGCGACTGATCTACAGTACTGAGGAGGTGCATGGTTTGCGACTGATCTACAGTACTTAGGAGGTACATGGTTTGCGACTGATCTACAGTACTTAGGAGGTGCATGGTTTGCGACTGATCTACAGTAGGTACATACTTTGCGACTGATCTACAGTACTTAGGAGGTGCATGGTTTGCGACTGATCTACAGTACTTAGGAGGTGCATGGTTTGCGACTGATCTACAGTACTTAGGAGGTACATGGTTTGCGACTGATCTACAGTACTTATGAGGTGCATGGTTTGCGACTGATCTACAGTACTTATGAGGTGCATGGTTTGCGACTGATCTACAGTACTTAGGAGGTGCATGTTTTGCGACTGATCTACAGTACTTAGGAGGTGCATGGTTTGCGACTGATCTACAGTACTTATGAGGTGCATGGTTTGCGACTGATCTACAGTACTTAGGAGGTGCATGGTTTGCGACTGATCTACAGTAGGTACATACTTTGCGACTGATCTACAGTACTTAGGAGGTACATGGTTTGCGACTGATCTACAGTACTTAGGAGGTGCATGGTTTGCGACTGATCTACAGTACTTATGAGGTGCATGGTTTGCGACTGATCTACAGTACTTAGGAGGTGCATGTTTTGCGACTGATCTACAGTACTTAGGAGGTGCATGGTTTGCGACTGATCTACAGTACTTAGGAGGTGCATGGTTTGCGACTGATCTACAGTACTTAGGAGGTACATGGTTTGCGACTGATCTACAGTAGGTACATACTTTGCGACTGATCTACAGTACTTAGGGGGTACATGGTTTGCGACTGATCTACAGTACTTAGGAGGTGCATGGTTTGCGACTGATCTACAGTACTTAGGAGGTACATGGTTTGCGACTGATCTACAGTACTTAGGAGGTACATGGTTTGCGACTGATCTACAGTACTTATGAGGTGCATGGTTTGCGACTGATCTACAGTACTTTGGAGGTACATGGTTTGCGACTGATCTACAGTACTTAGGAGGTGCATGGTTTGCGACTGATCTACAGTACTTAGGAGGTACATGGTTTGCGACTGATCTACAGTACTTAGGAGGTACATGGTTTGCGACTGATCTACAGTACTTAGGAGGTGCATGGTTTGCGACTGATCTACAGTACTTAGGAGGTACATGGTTTGCGACTGATCTACAGTACTTAGGAGGTACATGGTTTGCGACTGATCTACAGTACTTAGGAGGTACATGGTTTGCGACTGATCTACAGTACTTAGGAGGTACATGGTTTGCGACTGATCTACAGTACTTAGGAGGTGCATGGTTTGCGACTGATCTACAGTACTTAGGAGGTACATGGTTTGCGACTGATCTACAGTACTTAGGAGGTACATGGTTTGCGACTGATCTACAGTACTTAGGAGGTGCATGGTTTGCGACTGATCTACAGTACTTAGGAGGTACATGGTTTGCGACTGATCTACAGTACTTATGAGGTACATGGTTTGCGACTGATCTACAGTACTTAGGAGGTGCATGGTTTGCGACTGATCTACAGTACTTAGGAGGTACATGGTTTGTAAGTGATCTACAGTACTTAGGAGGTGCATGGTTTGCGACTGATCTACAGTACTTAGGAGGTACATGGTTTGCGACTGATCTACAGTACTTAGGAGGTACATGGTTTGCGACTGATCTACAGTACTTAGGAGGTGCATGGTTTGCGACTGATCTACAGTACTTAGAAGGTACATACTTTGCGACTGATCTACAGTACTTAGGAGGTGCATGGTTTGCGACTGATCTACAGTACTTAGGAGGTGCATGGTTTGCGACTGATCTACAGTACTTAGGAGGTACATGGTTTGCGACTGATCTACAGTACTTAGGAGGTACATGGTTTGCGACTGATCTACAGTACTTAGGAGGTACATGGTTTGCGACTGATCTACAGTAGGTACATACTTTGCGACTGATCTACAGTACTTAGGAGGTGCATGGTTTGCGACTGATCTACAGTACTTAGGAGGTACATGGTTTGCGACTGATCTACAGTACTTATGAGGTGCATGGTTTGCGACTGATCTACAGTAGGTACATACTTTGCGACTGATCTACAGTACTTAGGAGGTGCATGGTTTGCGACTGATCTACAGTACTTAGGAGGTGCATGGTTTGCGACTGATCTACAGTACTTAGGAGGTACATGGTTTGCGACTGATCTACAGTACTTAGGAGGTGCATGGTTTGCGACTGATCTACAGTAGGTACATACTTTGAGACTGATCTACAGTACTTAGGAGGTGCATGGTTTGCGACTGATCTACAGTACTTAGGAGGTACATGGTTTGCGACTGATCTACAGTACTTATGAGGTGCATGGTTTGCGACTGATCTACAGTACTTATGAGGTGCATGGTTTGCGACTGATCTACAGTACTTAGGAGGTGCATGTTTTGCGACTGATCTACAGTACTTAGGAGGTGCATGGTTTGCGACTGATCTACAGTACTTATGAGGTGCATGGTTTGCGACTGATCTACACTACTTAGGAGGTGCATGGTTTGCGACTGATCTACAGTAGGTACATACTTTGCGACTGATCTACAGTACTTAGGAGGTACATGGTTTGCGACTGATCTACAGTACTTAGGAGGTGCATGGTTTGCGACTGATCCACAGGACTTAGGAGGTACATGGTTTGCGACTGATCTACAGTACTTAGGAGGTGCATGGTTTGCGACTGATCTACAGTACTTATGAGGTGCATGGTTTGCGACTGATCTACAGTACTTAGGAGGTGCATGTTTTGCGACTGATCTACAGTACTTAGGAGGTGCATGGTTTGCGACTGATCTACAGTACTTATGAGGTGCATGGTTTGCGACTGATCTACAGTACTTAGGAGGTACATGGTTTGCGACTGATCTACAGTAGGTACATACTTTGCGACTGATCTACAGTACTTAGGAGGTACATGGTTTGCGACTGATCTACAGTACTTAGGAGGTGCATGGTTTGCGACTGATCTACAGTACTTAGGAGGTACATGGTTTGCGACTGATCTACAGTACTTAGGAGGTACATGGTTTGCGACTGATCTACAGTACTTATGAGGTGCATGGTTTGCGACTGATCTACAGTACTTAGGAGGTACATGGTTTGCGACTGATCTACAGTACTTAGGAGGTGCATGGTTTGCGACTGATCTACAGTACTTAGGAGGTACATGGTTTGCGACTGATCTACAGTACTTAGGAGGTACATGGTTTGCGACTGATCTACAGTACTTAGGAGGTACATGGTTTGCGACTGATCTACAGTACTTATGAGGTGCATGGTTTGCGACTGATCTACAGTACTTTGGAGGTACATGGTTTGCGACTGATCTACAGTACTTAGGAGGTGCATGGTTTGCGACTGATCTACAGTACTTAGGAGGTACATGGTTTGCGACTGATCTACAGTACTTAGGAGGTACATGGTTTGCGACTGATCTACAGTACTTAGGAGGTACATGGTTTGCGACTGATCTACAGTACTTAGGAGGTGCATGGTTTGCGACTGATCTACAGTACTTAGGAGGTACATGGTTTGCGACTGATCTACAGTACTTAGGAGGTACATGGTTTGCGACTGATCTACAGTACTTAGGAGGTACATGGTTTGCGACTGATCTACAGTACTTAGGAGGTACATGGTTTGCGACTGATCTACAGTACTTAGGAGGTGCATGGTTTGCGACTGATCTACAGTACTTAGGAGGTACATGGTTTGCGACTGATCTACAGTACTTAGGAGGTACATGGTTTGCGACTGATCTACAGTACTTAGGAGGTGCATGGTTTGCGACTGATCTACAGTACTTAGGAGGTACATGGTTTGCGACTGATCTACAGTACTTATGAGGTACATGGTTTGCGACTGATCTACAGTACTTAGGAGGTGCATGGTTTGCGACTGATCTACAGTACTTAGGAGGTACATGGTTTGTAAGTGATCTACAGTACTTAGGAGGTGCATGGTTTGCGACTGATCTACAGTACTTAGGAGTTACATGGTTTGCGACTGATCTACAGTACTTAGGAGGTACATGGTTTGCGACTGATCTACAGTACTTAGGAGGTACATGGTTTGCGACTGATCTACAGTACTTAGGAGGTGCATGGTTTGCGACTGATCTACAGTACTTAGAAGGTACATACTTTGCGACTGATCTACAGTACTTAGGAGGTGCATGGTTTGCGACTGATCTACAGTACTTAGGAGGTGCATGGTTTGCGACTGATCTACAGTCCTTATGAGGTGCATGGTTTGCGACTGATCTACAGTACTTAGGAGGTACATGGTTTGCGACTGATTTACAGTACTTATGAGGTGCATGGTTTGCGACTGATCTACAGTACTTAGGAGGTGCATGGTTTGCGACTGATCTACAGTACTTAGGAGGTGCATGGTTTGCGACTGATCTACAGTACTTAGGAGGTACATGGTTTGCGACTGATCTACAGTACTTAGGAGGTGCATGGTTTGCGACTGATCTACAGTACTTAGGAGGTGCATGGTTTGCGACTGATCTACAGTACTTAGGAGGTGCATGGTTTGCGACTGATCTACAGTACTTAGGAGGTACATGGTTTGCGACTGATCTACAGTACTTAGGAGGTGCATGGTTTGCGACTGATCTACAGTACTTAGGAGGTGCATGGTTTGCGACTGATCTACAGTACTTAGGAGGTGCATGGTTTGCGACTGATCTACAGTACTTAGAAGGTACATACTTTGCGACTGATCTACAGTACTTAGGAGGTACATGGTTTGCGACTGATCTACAGTACTTAGGAGGTACATGGTTTGCGACTGATCTACAGTACTTAGGAGGTACATGGTTTGCGACTGATCTACAGTACTTATGAGGTGCATGGTTTGCGACTGATCCACAGTACTTAGGAGGTACATGGTTTGCGACTGATCTACAGTACTTAGGAGGTGCATGGTTTGCGACTGATCTACAGTACTTAGGAGGTACATGGTTTGCGACTGATCTACAGTACTTAGGAGGTACATGGTTTGCGACTGATCTACAGTACTTAGGAGGTGCATGGTTTGCGACTGATCTACAGTAGGTACATACTTTGCGACTGATCTACAGTACTTAGGAGGTACATGGTTTGCGACTGATCTACAGCACTTAGGAGGTGCATGGTTTGCGACTGATCTACAGTACTTAGGAGGTGCATGGTTTGCGACTGATCTACACTAGGTACATACTTTGCGACTGATCTACAGTACTTAGGAGGTGCATGGTTTGCGACTGATCTACAGTACTTAGGAGGTGCATGGTTTGCGACTGATCTACAGTACTTAGGAGGTACATGGTTTGCGACTGATCTACAGTACTTATGAGGTGCATGGTTTGCGACTGATCTACAGTAGGTACATACTTTGCGACTGATCTACAGTACTTATGAGGTGCATGGTTTGCGACTGATCTACAGTACTTAGGAGGTGCATGGTTTGCGACTGATCTACAGTACTTAGGAGGTACATGGTTTGCGACTGATCTACAGTACTTAGGAGGTGCATGGTTTGCGACTGATCTACGGTAGGTACATACTTTGCGACTGATCTACAGTACTTAGGAGGTGCATGGTTTGCGACTGATCTACAGTACTTAGGAGGTACATGGTTTGCGACTGATCTACAGTACTTAGGAGGTACATGGTTTGCGACTGATCTACAGTACTTATGAGGTGCATGGTTTGCGACTGATCTACAGTACTTATGAGGTGCATGGTTTGCGACTGATCTACAGTACTTAGGAGGTGCATGTTTTGCGACTGATCTACAGTACTTAGGAGGTGCATGGTTTGCGACTGATCTACAGTACTTATGAGGTGCATGGTTTGCGACTGATCTACAGTACTAAGGAGGTGCATGGTTTGCGACTGATCTACAGTAGGTACATACTTTGCGACTGATCTACAGTACTTAGGAGGTACATGGTTTGCGACTGATCTACAGTACTTAGGAGGTGCATGGTTTGCGACTGATCTACAGTACTTATGAGGTGCATGGTTTGCGACTGATCTACAGTACTTAGGAGGTGCATGTTTTGCGACTGATCTACATTACTTAGGAGGTGCATGGTTTGCGACTGATCTACAGTACTTATGAGGTGCATGGTTTGCGACTGATCTACAGTACTTAGGAGGTACATGGTTTGCGACTGATCTACAGTAGGTACATACTTTGCGACTGATCTACAGTACTTAGGAGGTACATGGTTTGCGACTGATCTACAGTACTTAGGAGGTACATGGTTTGCGACTGATCTACAGTACTTAGGAGGTACATGGTTTGCGACTGATCTACAGTACTTAGGAGGTACATGGTTTGCGACTGATCTACAGTACTTATGAGGTGCATGGTTTGCGACTGATCTACAGTACTTAGGAGGTACATGGTTTGCGACTGATCTACAGTACTTAGGAGGTACATGGTTTGCGACTGATCTACAGTACTTAGGAGGTACATGGTTTGCGACTGATCTACAGTACTTAGGAGGTACATGGTTTGCGACTGATCTACAGTACTTAGGAGGTACATGGTTTGCGACTGATCTACAGTACTTAGGAGGTGCATGGTTTGTGACTGATCTACAGTACTTAGGAGGTACATGGTTTGTAAGTGATCTACAGTACTTAGGAGGTGCATGGTTTGCGACTGATCTACAGTACTTAGGAGGTACATGGTTTGCGACTGATCTACAGTACTTAGGAGGTACATGGTTTGCGACTGATCTACAGTACTTAGGAGGTGCATGGTTTGCGACTGATCTACAGTACTTAGAAGGTACATACTTTGCGACTGATCTACAGTACTTAGGAGGTGCATGGTTTGCGACTGATCTACAGTACTTAGGAGGTGCATGGTTTGCGACTGATCTACAGTACTTAGGAGGTACATGGTTTGCGACTGATCTACAGTACTTAGGAGGTACATGGTTTGCGACTGATCTACAGTACTTAGGAGGTACATGGTTTGCGACTGATCTACAGCACTTAGGAGGTGCATGGTTTGCGACTGATCTACAGTACTTAGGAGGTGCATGGTTTGCGACTGATCTACAGTAGGTACATACTTTGCGACTGATCTACAGTACTTAGGAGGTGCATGGTTTGCGACTGATCTACAGTACTTAGGAGGTGCATGGTTTGCGACTGATCTACAGTACTTAGGAGGTACATGGTTTGCGACTGATCTACAGTACTTATGAGGTGCATGGTTTGCGACTGATCTACAGTAGGTACATACTTTGCGACTGATCTACAGTACTTATGAGGTGCATGGTTTGCGACTGATCTACAGTACTGAGGAGGTGCATGGTTTGCGACTGATCTACAGTACTTAGGAGGTACATGGTTTGCGACTGATCTACAGTACTTAGGAGGTGCATGGTTTGCGACTGATCTACAGTAGGTACATACTTTGCGACTGATCTACAGTACTTAGGAGGTGCATGGTTTGCGACTGATCTACAGTACTTAGGAGGTGCATGGTTTGCGACTGATCTACAGTACTTAGGAGGTACATGGTTTGCGACTGATCTACAGTACTTATGAGGTGCATGGTTTGCGACTGATCTACAGTACTTATGAGGTGCATGGTTTGCGACTGATCTACAGTACTTAGGAGGTGCATGTTTTGCGACTGATCTACAGTACTTAGGAGGTGCATGGTTTGCGACTGATCTACAGTACTTATGAGGTGCATGGTTTGCGACTGATCTACAGTACTTAGGAGGTGCATGGTTTGCGACTGATCTACAGTAGGTACATACTTTGCGACTGATCTACAGTACTTAGGAGGTACATGGTTTGCGACTGATCTACAGTACTTAGGAGGTGCATGGTTTGCGACTGATCTACAGTACTTAGGAGGTGCATGGTTTGCGACTGATCTACAGTACTTAGGAGGTGCATGTTTTGCGACTGATCTACAGTACTTAGGAGGTGCATGGTTTGCGACTGATCTACAGTACTTAGGAGGTGCATGGTTTGCGACTGATCTACAGTACTTAGGAGGTACATGGTTTGCGACTGATCTACAGTAGGTACATACTTTGCGACTGATCTACAGTACTTAGGATGTACATGGTTTGCGACTGATCTACAGTACTTAGGAGGTGCATGGTTTGCGACTGATCTACAGTACTTAGGAGGTACATGGTTTGCGACTGATCTACAGTACTTAGGAGGTACATGGTTTGCGACTGATCTACAGTACTTATGAGGTGCATGGTTTGCGACTGATCTACAGTACTTTGGAGGTACATGGTTTGCGACTGATCTACAGTACTTAGGAGGTGCATGGTTTGCGACTGATCTACAGTACTTAGGAGGTACATGGTTTGCGACTGATCTACAGTACTTAGGAGGTACATGGTTTGCGACTGATCTACAGTACTTAGGAGGTACATGGTTTGCGACTGATCTACAGTACTTAGGAGGTGCATGGTTTGCGACTGATCTACAGTACTGAGGAGGTACATGGTTTGCGACTGATCTACAGTACTTAGGAGGTACATGGTTTGCGACTGATCTACAGTACTTAGGAGGTACATGGTTTGCGACTGATCTACAGTACTTAGGAGGTACATGGTTTGCGACTGATCTACAGTACTTAGGAGGTACATGGTTTGCGACTGATCTACAGTACTTAGGAGGTGCATGGTTTGTGACTGATCTACAGTACTTAGGAGGTACATGGTTTGTAAGTGATCTACAGTACTTAGGAGGTGCATGGTTTGCGACTGATCTACAGTACTTAGGAGGTACATGGTTTGCGACTGATCTACAGTACTTAGGAGGTACATGGTTTGCGACTGATCTACAGTACTTAGGAGGTGCATGGTTTGCGACTGATCTACAGTACTTAGAAGGTACATACTTTGCGACTGATCTACAGTACTTAGGAGGTGCATGGTTTGCGACTGATCTACAGTACTTAGGAGGTGCATGGTTTGCGACTGATCTACAGTACTTAGGAGGTACATGGTTTGCGACTGATCTACAGTACTTAGGAGGTACATGGTTTGCGACTGATCTACAGTACTTAGGAGGTACATGGTTTGCGACTGATCTACAGTACTTAGGAGGTGCATGGTTTGCGACTGATCTACAGTACTTAGGAGGTGCATGGTTTGCGACTGATCTACAGTAGGTACATACTTTGCGACTGATCTACAGTACTTATGAGGTGCATGGTTTGCGACTGATCTACAGTACTTAGGAGGTGCATGGTTTGCGACTGATCTACAGTACTTAGGAGGTACATGGTTTGCGACTGATCTACAGTACTTAGGAGGTGCATGGTTTGCGACTGATCTACAGTAGGTACATACTTTGCGACTGATCTACAGTACTTAGGAGGTGCATGGTTTGCGACTGATCTACAGTACTTAGGAGGTACATGGTTTGCGACTGATCTACAGTACTTATGAGGTGCATGGTTTGCGACTGATCTACAGTACTTATGAGGTGCATGGTTTGCGACTGATCTACAGTACTTAGGAGGTACATGTTTTGCGACTGATCTACAGTACTTAGGAGGTGCATGGTTTGCGACTGATCTACAGTACTTATGAGGTGCATGGTTTGCGACTGATCTACAGTACTTAGGAGGTGCATGGTTTGCGACTGATCTACAGTAGGTACATACTTTGCGACTGATCTACAGTACTTAGGAGGTACATGGTTTGCGACTGATCTACAGTACTTAGGAGGTGCATGGTTTGCGACTGATCCACAGTACTTATGAGGTACATGGTTTGCGACTGATCTACAGTACTTAGGAGGTGCATGGTTTGCGACTGATCTACAGTACTTATGAGGTGCATGGTTTGCGACTGATCTACAGTACTTAGGAGGTGCATGTTTTGCGACTGATCTACAGTACTTAGGAGGTGCATGGTTTGCGACTGATCTACAGTACTTATGAGGTGCATGGTTTGCGACTGATCTACAGTACTTAGGAGGTACATGGTTTGCGACTGATCTACAGTAGGTACATACTTTGCGACTGATCTACAGTACTTAGGAGGTACATGGTTTGCGACTGATCTACAGTACTTAGGAGGTGCATGGTTTGCGACTGATCTACAGTACTTAGGAGGTACATGGTTTGCGACTGATCTACAGTACTTATGAGGTGCATGGTTTGCGACTGATCTACAGTAGGTACATACTTTGCGACTGATCTACAGTACTTATGAGGTGCATGGTTTGCGACTGATCTACAGTACTTAGGAGGTGCATGGTTTGCGACTGATCTACAGTACTTAGGAGGTGCATGGTTTGCGACTGATCTACAGTACTTAGGAGGTACATGGTTTGCGACTGATCTACAGTACTTAGGAGGTACATGGTTTGCGACTGATCTACAGTACTTAGGAGGTGCATGGTTTGCGACTGATCTACAGTACTTAGGAGGTGCATGGTTTGCGACTGATCTACAGTACTTATGAGGTGCATGGTTTGCGACTGATCTACAGTACTTAGGAGGTGCATGTTTTGCGACTGATCTACAGTACTTAGGAGGTGCATGGTTTGCGACTGATCTACAGTACTTATGAGGTGCATGGTTTGCGACTGATCTACAGTACTTAGGAGGTGCATGGTTTGCGACTGATCTACAGTAGGTACATACTTTGCGACTGATCTACAGTACTTAGGAGGTACATGGTTTGCGACTGATCTACAGTACTTAGGAGGTGCATGGTTTGCGACTGATCTACAGTACTTATGAGGTGCATGGTTTGCGACTGATCTACAGTACTTAGGAGGTGCATGTTTTGCGACTGATCTACAGTACTTAGGAGGTGCATGGTTTGCGACTGATCTACAGTACTTAGGAGGTGCATGGTTTGCGACTGATCTACAGTACTTAGGAGGTACATGGTTTGCGACTGATCTACAGTAGGTACATACTTTGCGACTGATCTACAGTACTTAGGATGTACATGGTTTGCGACTGATCTACAGTACTTAGGAGGTGCATGGTTTGCGACTGATCTACAGTACTTAGGAGGTACATGGTTTGCGACTGATCTACAGTACTTAGGAGGTACATGGTTTGCGACTGATCTACAGTACTTATGAGGTGCATGGTTTGCGACTGATCTACAGTACTTTGGAGGTACATGGTTTGCGACTGATCTACAGTACTTAGGAGGTGCATGGTTTGCGACTGATCTACAGTACTTAGGAGGTACATGGTTTGCGACTGATCTACAGTACTTAGGAGGTACATGGTTTGCGACTGATCTACAGTACTTAGGAGGTACATGGTTTGCGACTGATCTACAGTACTTAGGAGGTGCATGGTTTGCGACTGATCTACAGTACTTAGGAGGTACATGGTTTGCGACTGATCTACAGTACTTAGGAGGTACATGGTTTGCGACTGATCTACAGTACTTAGGAGGTACATGGTTTGCGACTGATCTACAGTACTTAGGAGGTTCATGGTTTGCGACTGATCTACAGTACTTAGGAGGTACATGGTTTGCGACTGATCTACAGTACTTAGGAGGTGCATGGTTTGTGACTGATCTACAGTACTTAGGAGGTACATGGTTTGTAAGTGATCTACAGTACTTAGGAGGTGCATGGTTTGCGACTGATCTACAGTACTTAGGAGGTACATGGTTTGCGACTGATCTACAGTACTTAGGAGGTACATGGTTTGCGACTGATCTACAGTACTTAGGAGGTGCATGGTTTGCGACTGATCTACAGTACTTAGAAGGTACATACTTTGCGACTGATCTACAGTACTTAGGAGGTGCATGGTTTGCGACTGATCTACAGTACTTAGGAGGTGCATGGTTTGCGACTGATCTACAGTACTTAGGAGGTACATGGTTTGCGACTGATCTACAGTACTTAGGAGGTACATGGTTTGCGACTGATCTACAGTACTTAGGAGGTACATGGTTTGCGACTGATCTACAGTACTTAGGAGGTGCATGGTTTGCGACTGATCTACAGTACTTAGGAGGTGCATGGTTTGCGACTGATCTACAGTAGGTACATACTTTGCGACTGATCTACAGTACTTATGAGGTGCATGGTTTGCGACTGATCTACAGTACTTAGGAGGTGCATGGTTTGCGACTGATCTACAGTACTTAGGAGGTACATGGTTTGCGACTGATCTACAGTACTTAGGAGGTGCATGGTTTGCGACTGATCTACAGTAGGTACATACTTTGCGACTGATCTACAGTACTTAGGAGGTGCATGGTTTTCGACTGATCTACAGTACTTAGGAGGTACATGGTTTGCGACTGATCTACAGTACTTATGAGGTGCATGGTTTGCGACTGATCTACAGTACTTATGAGGTGCATGGTTTGCGACTGATCTACAGTACTTAGGAGGTGCATGTTTTGCGACTGATCTACAGTACTTAGGAGGTGCATGGTTTGCGACTGATCTACAGTACTTATGAGGTGCATGGTTTGCGACTGATCTACAGTACTTAGGAGGTGCATGGTTTGCGACTGATCTACAGTAGGTACATACTTTGCGACTGATCTACAGTACTTAGGAGGTACATGGTTTGCGACTGATCTACAGTACTTAGGAGGTGCATGGTTTGCGACTGATCCACAGTACTTATGAGGTACATGGTTTGCGACTGATCTACAGTACTTAGGAGGTGCATGGTTTGCGACTGATCTACAGTACTTATGAGGTGCATGGTTTGCGACTGATCTACAGTACTTAGGAGGTGCATGTTTTGCGACTGATCTACAGTACTTAGGAGGTGCATGGTTTGCGACTGATCTACAGTACTTATGAGGTGCATGGTTTGCGACTGATCTACAGTACTTAGGAGGTACATGGTTTGCGACTGATCTACAGTAGGTACATACTTTGCGACTGATCTACAGTACTTAGGAGGTACATGGTTTGCGACTGATCTACAGTACTTAGGAGGTGCATGGTTTGCGACTGATCTACAGTACTTAGGAGGTACATGGTTTGCGACTGATCTACAGTACTTAGGAGGTACATGGTTTGCGACTGATCTACAGTACTTATGAGGTGCATGGTTTGCGACTGATCTACAGTACTTAGGAGGTACATGGTTTGCGACTGATCTACAGTACTTAGGAGGTGCATGGTTTGCGACTGATCTACAGTACTTAGGAGGTACATGGTTTGCGACTGATCTACAGTACTTAGGAGGTACATGGTTTGCGACTGATCTACAGTACTTAGGAGGTACATGGTTTGCGACTGATCTACAGTACTTATGAGGTGCATGGTTCGCGACTGATCTACAGTACTTTGGAGGTACATGGTTTGCGACTGATCTACAGTACTTAGGAGGTGCATGGTTTGCGACTGATCTACAGTACTTAGGAGGTACATGGTTTGCGACTGATCTACAATACTTAGGAGGTACATGGTTTGCGACTGATCTACAGTACTTAGGAGGTACATGGTTTGCGACTGATCTACAGTACTTAGGAGGTGCATGGTTTGCGACTGATCTACAGTACTTAGGAGGTACATGGTTTGTAAGTGATCTACAGTACTTAGGAGGTGCATGGTTTGCGACTGATCTACAGTACTTAGGAGGTACATGGTTTGCGACTGATCTACAGTACTTAGGAGGTACATGGTTTGCGACTGATCTACAGTACTTATGAGGTGCATGGTTTGCGACTGATCTACAGTACTTAGGAGGTACATGGTTTGCGACTGATCTACAGTACTTAGGAGGTACATGGTTTGCGACTGATCTACAGTACTTAGGAGGTGCATGGTTTGCGACTGATCTACAGTACTTAGGAGGTACATGGTTTGCGACTGATCTACAGTACTTATGAGGTACATGGTTTGCGACTGATCTACAGTACTTATGAGGTGCATGGTTTGCGACTGATCTACAGTACTTAGGAGGTACATGGTTTGTAAGTGATCTACAGTACTTAGGAGGTGCATGGTTTGCGACTGATCTACAGTACTTAGGAGGTACATGGTTTGCGACTGATCTACAGTACTTAGGAGGTACATGGTTTGCGACTGATCTACAGTACTTATGAGGTGCATGGTTTGCGACTGATCTACAGTACTTAGGAGGTACATGGTTTGCGACTGATCTACAGTACTTAGGAGGTACATGGTTTGCGACTGATCTACAGTACTTAGGAGGTACATGGTTTGCGACTGATCTACAGTACTTAGGAGGTGCATGGTTTGCGACTGATCTACAGTACTTATGAGGTGCATGGTTTGCGACTGATCTACAGTACTTAGGAGGTACATGGTTTGCTACTGATCTACAGTACTTAGGAGGTACATGGTTTGCGACTGATCTACAGTACTTAGGAGGTACATGGTTTGCGACTGATCTACAGTACTTAGGAGGTACATGGTTTGCGACTGATCTACAGTACTTAGGAGGTACATGGTTTGCGACTGATCTACAGTACTTAGGAGGTACATGGTTTGCGACTGATCTACAGTACTTAGGAGGTGCATGGTTTGCGACTGATCTACAGTACTTATGAGGTGCATGGTTTGCGACTGATCTACAGTACTTAGGAGGTACATGGTTTGCTACTGATCTACAGTACTTAGGAGGTACATGGTTTGCGACTGATCTACAGTACTTAGGAGGTACATGGTTTGCGACTGATCTACAGTACTTAGGAGGTACATGGTTTGCGACTGATCTACAGTACTTAGGAGGTACATGGTTTGCGACTGATCTACAGTACTTAGGAGGTACATGGTTTGTAAGTGATCTACAGTACTTATGAGGTGCATGGTTTGCATATTTGTTGTTGAATAGTATTAACATTGGGTGGATATTAATCACTAGAAGTGAAATATATATCTAATCCATTTGGCTCTCTTCGCCAATGCTGTTCCCGACACATGCCCATCATCAATCCAGTTTGGAGTTCCGTTTCAATAATGCCATTTTCAATCAAGTTCCACAATCAATCAATTTAAAGACGCAAAAATGTTGTCATTTTTTCATGTACAGCTTAGTAGTGTGTGTGTTTTAACGATATATCATTCTGTTTCAGTCCGAGAGTACAATGTTGCCTCACAAGCAGGTAGTCGAGATTTCCTTATCATGCTTTCTTATCATATCGACTTTCAATGCACTACACTACACTGCAATGCAATATAAAGAACAAGAGGAATAAAATGTCCGAGGAATGTTTCAAGTATTATTATACAGACACGTAAAAAACTCGCTTATCTTTGAATTAATTATGAATTTTGAACATTGGAAAATCATTTTCCTCTTCTTTCGCGTTGTTCAGTTTTTCGAAGAGACAATTCTGCAGAAGTTGTGTAAGTTGCAAAAAGGAATAAACATTTTGGTAAATAACGTTTACAAAGGGAGCATGAACATGCGGGAAATGGATTTGAGAAATTAACATATGGTTCGCATTTCTCAACCAAAAGAAGTTCATGAAAAATGCCAGTTTATTAGAGGCAATATTTCAACATTAATTTTGTTAGCATTGTCTAATGTTACTTGTTAAAACAAACTTTTACAATATATACCAAACAGGAACAGGTAACCTCAATATGAAATACTTGATTTATCGTGTCATCGTAAATGGTATCATGATTCTGAACAAGTTAAGCATGTACTCATTCCATAACAGGCCAGTCATCGAGACGACAGTGCTACCAATGCTACGACCAGAGGGTGGAGAACTTAGAACTGTGCTTCAAGACTGTCCAGTGTGCATCTAGTACATCTGTAAGTATCAAGCATATATATATATATATATATATATATATATATATATTATTATTATTATTATTATTATTATTATACATATATATTATTATATATATATATATAACTAATGCTGATATCCTCCTACTTGTTTCAACTTTATCCTCAAGCAAAATGTCAAACCTTCCTGAGGATAAAGTTGAAACATGTAGGAGGAAATCAAGCTGAAACATTTTACTCGAAGTGTTAATTCTGATGACTTTATGCTTGACAATTTGGTAAAAATTACCACACGTTCATTTAAAAATAAAACCATTAAGAAGTGAAGCTAGAGCGTGGAAAGGTGTTGCTACTGCATAACAGGACATTGTTGATATCTTGGTAGAACCCTCATAAAGTCTCCCTAAGGATCGTACAGTAAGAATGTCATATGTGTAACTACGTAATTTATTGAAAGAGATCGAATTCTTTGGATTGTCAACTTCTTTGTTACTATGAATGTGACGTTGATAATAACATCGTTTGCAATACATCTCAAAGGACATAACTTTCGAAGACAATGTGATCCTTAAAGCAATTTAATTGCAATAAACAACTTACCCTATGTCTCGATTTCATTAATGTTTTATAAGAGTTAATTTCGAGTAATTGTGAAATTCATGTATTTAATAAAAAAAGAAAATATTGATGTTTCTTCTTCAACCAAGCACTGCTCCTCAGTTATCCGACAAGAACACGGGATGGTGGTGGTCGATCTGGACTGTGAGGAGAACCTGGTGAGTTTAAGTCGATTAAAATGTTCCAGAACTCAGTTTTTGATATGCATTAATATAGATATTGAGTAACTTCATTAACGACTTCTACATCGGATGAAGGAGTGAGCATATACTCAGAGACGTCAAACATATATTTTCACATTTAAAGGGGCAGTAATACGGTTTTTTAATGAAATAAGTCGATGAAATGAATTTGAAAAATAATGTCACCAATAGCAAAACATCCTTCTCTCTTCGGAAAATTAAGTTAGAAATGAGTGTACATGGTTCCGTAAAACCATGGAAAGCGTTTTTGTCATTCGAAATAATAAATTGTGTTCACAATAAAATGGCCACCATGTAATTTTTGCTTTCTACGCAACACCGTTTTTACAACTACGGTTAATTGATTTGTTTAATACAATGTTTTACCCTCTAATATAAATATAAATGACATAAACTATCATTATAAATGGGAAATTTGCAAAAAAACGTGCTACTGCCCCTTTAAGATGTTGTTATCCAGAAGGTCTTCCTGCTCTAATGCTTGCCACTTCTAAATGCCCTTCCAAGACCTTGCTTCTGCATACTAGTATATATCACATATACATGTATATTAAAAACATCATATTTGCGGTGTTAGTATGTTCTTATTTATGCTTTAAGATGGTTTGTTTACCCTGTATGTCCCTCACATATTCAGTTAATATTGTTTGTGTGTATATCGATGGTAACATTGGCAGGAGAAATCAGGATATGAACATGTACTAAACCTTCATAACTATAACAAACAAGATGTGTTTGTTAAACACGGATGCCCCCGGATATACCAAAGTAATGGCAACGGTTAAAGTTTTCTAAAGTTGTCCACTGCGGCAAGGTCAAGGTCACATGGTCAGATATGATCACAAGGTATGCACATACCAAGTATGAAAGCCCTAGCTCCGAGCAATCCAAAGTTATGGCCAACGTTAAGGTTTTCTGAAAATGTCCAATGAGGCAAAGTCAAGGTCAAATATGATGACCTCATCTGAAAGGTCTTATCACAAGGTATGCATATGCAAAGTATGAAAGCCCTCGCTCTGAGCAATCCAAAGTTATGACCAAGGTTAAAGATTTCTGAAAATATCCACTGAGGCAAGGTCAAGATCACAAGGTCAAATATGATGACCTCATCTGGAAGGTCTCATCACAAATTATCCACATGCCAAGTATGAAAGCCCTAGCTCTGAGCAATCCAAAGTTATGGCCAAGGTTAAAATCTCTGAAAATGTCCCCTGAGACAAGGTCAAGGTCACTAGGTCAAATATGATGACCTCATCTGAAAGGTCTCATCACAAGGTATGCACATGCCAAGTATCAAAGCCCTAGCTCTGAGCAATCCAAAGTTATGGCCAAGGTTAAAGTTTTTGTGGACAAACACATGGACAGACAGACAGACGGACAGGTGAAAAACAATATACCCCCGGAATCTCCGATTCGGGGGCATAAGGGGCATAATAATCATGATATAAATTTATGTTCACAATGGTACACAGGAAAATTGGAATTAAAATTTACGTCTCGGTGATTATCTCTGCTGGGACTATCCACTTAAGTCACCCCCAGGTCCTTTTAAATACAAGTTCAGTGTAGTGAAGATAAGAGATATGTTTCAGTCGTGTACAACTGCTCATCAAACCCCGTACACACTGTGTGGAGAATGTTGTTCATCTGACAACTGTAACAGGGACCTCAACTGTCTCTTTGATGGTAGGTATGGTTAATAAATATATAAATTATAAATAAATAAATATAGATCGATACAATAACTTTATTACCGAGTGGGTAAATACATATATGAATGAAATTGTACTGTGAATAAAAAAAGCCTTGACATATCGAACGTCCTGAGGTATTTTTTGTGTTTATTAAGAAAGAGCGTATATGTGGCTATGTTGTGATGGGGAGGGGTAAGTTTGGGGGTAATACAACTTTAAACTATATAATATAAACATCATTATTCATTTATTATGCATTGGCGTAATTGGCATAAATGTTATTAATTCTTCGAAACAAAATATTCTACGCATGTATGTATAGGTAGCATGAATTCGAAGACTACAGTTTCGACGACCAATTTGACCACTACTATGTTATATTCTTCAGGTACGTGTACATTTCTGTCAGGTGTTGGCAAAATATGATTCACTCATGTTATCAACGACCAACATGATTAATATTGTAGTAATTTCTATAAAATTCCTGTTTAATTCGTCTGTGAATTCATGATTATAGACAGTACATTTTAAATAGTTTATTATCCCGCGTTTAGCGCGAAGCGGGCGATATAGTATTCGGTTGCGTCCGTCCGTAGGTCCGTCGGTACGTACGAAATGGAATAACTGAAGTACTATTCGCAGGATTTTTTTCATATTTTGCATATGGATTCATCATAGGGAGGGGAGAGCAATGTTCCAACAGAGTTTTGTCAAAACGAGACTTTCTCATTTTACCCTTGTCAGCGGGATATCTCAAGAACCATTCACCGGAATTACATCATGGATCCGTTCATTAACAGCGAGCGCTTAAATTGCTCATCTTTTAATTTTGAAGTATTAATTTGCGGCAACTTTAGTGACAACTGCTTGATAATATTCTATGTACTACGCAGACTGGTGAATTTGGTGGAACGTTTTGAATTAATATAAAGTATCAGTATCAGTCTATAGTGTATGGCAAAGTCGGCACCAAGGTACTATAATTAGAGTGTTATTTATTTAGTTGTAACAGTTACATAATTACATTCAATATCATGTAACTTTACCAATCTTCATTCCAGTAATACCTACGACAACACCACCACCAACATCTCCATCGCCAACCGTCACTACTTCCGCACCTACTACAACCACGGCGAAGACAACAACAACAACAACAACAACAACAAATCCAGCAACAACAACGGCGCCGGCGAAGCCCTCAACACCTGGGCATATTGATGGAGGTAACAAGCCATGATATATCAGTCATCAATTATGTTGTTGTCATAGTGCTATTGTATGGAAACGTATTAGGGTCACATGAAAATTATTTTTGAAAATATTATCTCATAATTGGGACTTACTACTATTCTATTATACTCGTAATTCACTGGATTCTGGGACGAAAGAACATTCGCTGATATTCTAGGTATGGAATGGAATCTACGGAAAAGCTTCGTTATTTTGTTCATGGAAAATTCAATGAACAGTGGTGATTGTCTTCCTTTGGAATACCTTGGGACATTAGCGTATTTTTTAGAACACGTATGGCATAAGGACATCTTAAATATTTGGTTCCGCAGTTGGATCGCGGACCGCGGAAATTGGAGTATTACACTCAAGTCCTCATATTGACTAAATCTGTCTCGAAGAGGCCGCTCCATATCGGGTAACCCATCCTCGGTTACCCAGGGTTTTATATATGCTCCGTTACTCTCCACTATATCACCCATGGGAAACTCTGTCAGCGAAATCTGTACTCAAATTACCCGCCCTTGGCCGGCGTGTAGAAGTCAGTAACCAAAGAAAATACTCAATACGATAAGACGGAAATGGTCAAGGGAGATAACCGGTGACGGATGGCTAACAAAATGACCTCGCGTGCTTTGCAACGAAGTGATATGAATTGTCATTGACTCACAGGTCCAAGCTGCGTAGAGGTTTGATTGGCTCACGCCGGCAAAGGGTGGGTAATTTGAGTACAGATTTCTCTGATGAAATTTCCCATTGGTGAGTAACGGAGCATATATAAAATCCTGGGTAACCGAGGATGCGGGTAACCATGAAGCATGATTAACCATATAATATATGACAAAATATTTTTCACAAAATATCTGAGTAAGTTATTGTATAATTTTATGTTATGTTTTTTTTTAAATGTGTGAATGTATGGTATTTGATCTTTATATAGATGATATATTGATGTTTTAACATTGCATATTCGATTTTTAGAAAAGGTGATATTTGGTTTTTTTAAAAATGGAGAATGCTTGACTTTCGAATTGATGATAATTGATTATTTGCAATTGACGATTTGTAATTTGAATGGAGGATATCTACTTTTGAAATATGAGATATTCTATGAATGTATCTTCATTGTAGAATATTTCATATTTAGTATTGGTATGTAGAAGTATGTAAGCATTTACGTAATGGATTGTTGTGTGTCACCAATTCAACTTATAATGTCATCCCTTTTAAATTTTGCTTCTCAGTTGAGTGTGAAATCTGCATTGGAAATAACTGCCCAACAGAAATAGAACTACGCTGCAAAGACGTCACTCCTTTTTGTTTTAGTCACGTGGTTTATGACGTCACTGGTACATATCACGTGGCTAAAGGGTGAGACAAGTATTAGTATTTGAATACTGTTTAATATGAAAAATAACATAATCAATTCTCGGTGAACTCACTCATTGAGTGTAAGCGGGCGTAAAAAAAAAACGCCAAAAAAATAATTTAATAAAATAAATCGTTACCATTTATTTAGATTCAATGATGTAATTGAGAGTTACTGTGTACTGAAATGTCTAAATGGACTTTAATTGTTCACAAAAGGTACACGTAGCGACACAATTTTGTTCAAATCATAAGGACTTCTTTAAATTTGTTATCTCAAAGTTCAATAATGACTTCAAAAAGTTACTATTGTGCAAAAGTAAGTACAAAAGAGACGATCTGTAATAATCTTTTTGTATGTCTTTTTCACAAATATAGACATTTATTTATTCTTTTAGGTGTGCTTCAATTGCTGAATGTGAAACTAAATGGATACAGAACTCCTCCAACAGAAGTGAATGTGTGAACTTCGACCCCACAAGGACGTACACAACTTCGTTCGAGTGTTCTTACTGCTGTGTAACTGCAGACTGTAACAAAGACATTCGTCCGAATAAATCCACCCTTTACACTGGGAGAGGGTAGTGCCAGAGAGCGGGTGTTTGTCTTGTCGTCCGAATAATTCCACCCTTTACACTGGGAGAGGGTAGTGCCAGAGAGCGGGTGTTTGTCTTGTCGTCCGAATAATTCCACCCTTTACACTGGGAGAGGGTAGTGCCAGAGAGCGGGTGTTTGTCTTGTCGTCCGAATAATTCCACCCTTTACACTGGGAGAGGGTAGTGCCCGAGAGTGGGTGTTTGTCTTGTCGTCAGAATAAATCCACCCTTTACACTGGGAGAGGGTAGTGCCAGAGAGTGGGTGTTTGTCTTGTCGTCCGAATAAATCCACCCTTTACACTGGGAGAGGGTAGTGCCAGAGAGCGGGTGTTTGTCTTGTCGTCCGAATAAATCCACCCTTTACACTGGGAGAGGGTAGTGCCAGAGAGGGGGTGTTTGTCTTGTCGTCCGAATAAATCCACCCTTTACACTGGGAGAGGGTAGTGCCAGAGAGCGGGTGTTTGTCTTGTCGTCCGAATAATTCCACCCTTTACACTGGGAGAGGGTAGTGCCAGAGAGCGGGTGTTTGTCTTGTCGTCCGAATAATTCCACCCTTTACACTGGGAGAGGGTAGTGCCCGAGAGTGGGTGTTTGTCTTGTCGTCCGAATAATTCCACCCTTTACACTGGGAGAGGGTAGTGCCAGAGAGTGGGTGTTTGTCTTGTCGTCCGAATAAATCCACCCTTTACACTGGGAGAGGGTAGTGCCAGAGAGCGGGTGTTTGTTTTGTCGTCCGAATAAATCCACCCTTTACACTGGGAGAGGGTAGTGCCCGAGAGTGGGTGTTTGTCTTGTCGTCCGAATAATTCCACCCTTTACACTGGGAGAGGGTAGTGCCAGAGAGTGGGTGTTTGTCTTGTCGTCCGAATAATTCCACCCTTTACACTGGGAGAGGGTAGTGCCAGAGAGTGGGTGTTTGTCTTGTCGTCCGAATAAATCCACCCTTTACACTGGGAGAGGGTAGTGCCCGAGAGTGGGTGTTTGTCTTGTCGTCCGAATAATTCCACCCTTTACACTGGGAGAGGGTAGTGCCAGAGAGTGGGTGTTTGTCTTGTCGTCCGAATAATTCCACCCTTTACACTGGGAGAGGGTAGTGCCCGAGAGTGGGTGTTTGTCTTGTCGTCCGAATAATTCCACCCTTTACACTGGGAGAGGGTAGTGCCCGAGAGTGGGTGTTTGTCTTGTCGTCCGAATAATTCCACCCTTTACACTGGGAGAGGGTAGTGCCCGAGAGTGGGTGTTTGTCTTGTCGTCCGAATAATCCCACCCTTTACACTGGGAGAGGGTAGTGCCCGAGAGTGGGTGTTTGTCTTGTCGTCCGAATAAATCCACCCTTTACACTGGGAGAGGGTAGTGCCCGAGAGTGGGTGTTTGTCTTGTCGTCCGAATAATTCCACCCTTTACACTTGGAGAGGGTAGTGCCAGAGAGTGGGTGTTTGTCTTGTCGTCCGAATAAATCCACCCTTTACACTGGGAGAGGGTAGTGCCCGAGAGTGGGTGTTTGTCTTGTCGTCCGAATAAATCCACCCTTTACACTGGGAGAGGGTAGTGCCAGAGAGCGGGTGTTTGTCTTGTCGTCCGAATAAATCCACCCTTTACACTGGGAGAGGGTAGTGCCCGAGAGTGGGTGTTTGTCTTGTCGTCCGAATAAATCCACCCTTTACACTGGGAGAGGGTAGTGCCAGAGAGTGGGTGTTTGTCTTGTCGTCCGAATAATTCCACCCTTTACACTTGGAGAGGGTAGTGCCCGAGAGTGGGTGTTTGTCTTGTCGTCTGAATAAATCCACCCTTTACACTGGGAGAGGGTAGTGCCCGAGAGTGGGTGTTTGTCTTGTCGTCCGAATAAATCCACCCTTTACACTGGGAGAGGGTAGTGCCCGAGAGTGGGTGTTTGTCTTGTCGTCCGAATAATTCCACCCTTTACACTGGGAGAGGGTAGTGCCCGAGAGTGGATGTTTGTCTTGTCGTCTGAATAAATCCACCCTTTACACTGGGAGAGGGTAGTGCCCGAGAGTGGGTGTTTGTCTTGTCGTCCGAATAAATCCACCCTTTACACTGGGAGAGGGTAGTGCCAGAGAGTGGGTGTTTGTCTTGTCGTCCGAATAAATCCACCCTTTACACTGGGAGAGGGTAGTGCCCGAGAGTGGGTGTTTGTCTTGTCGTCCGAATAATTCCACCCTTTAGACTGGGAGAGGGTAGTGCCCGAGAGTGGGTGTTTGTCTTGTCGTCCGAATAAATCCACCCTTTACACTGGGAGAGGGTAGTGCCAGAGAGTGGGTGTTTGTCTTGTCGTCCGAATAAATCCACCCTTTACACTGGGAGAGGGTAGTGCCCGAGAGTGGGTGTTTGTCTTGTCGTCCGAATAATTCCACCCTTTAGACTGGGAGAGGGTAGTGCCCGAGAGTGGGTGTTTGTCTTGTCGTCCGAATAAATCCACCCTTTACACTGGGAGAGGGGAGTGCCCGAGAGTGGGTGTTTGTCTTGTCGTCCGAATAATTCCACCCTTTACACTGGGAGAGGGTAGTGCCAGAGAGTGGGTGTTTGTCTTGTCGTCCGAATAAATCCACCCTTTACACTGGGAGAGGGTAGTGCCCGAGAGTGGGTGTTTGTCTTGTCGTCCGAATAAATCCACCCTTTACACTGGGAGAGGGTAGTGCCCGAGAGTGGGTGTTTGTCTTGTCGTCCGAATAATTCCACCCTTTACACTGGGAGAGGGTAGTGCCCGAGAGTGGATGTTTGTCTTGTCGTCTGAATAAATCCACCCTTTACACTGGGAGAGGGTAGTGCCCGAGAGTGGGTGTTTGTCTTGTCGTCCGAATAAATCCACCCTTTACACTGGGAGAGGGTAGTGCCCGAGAGTGGGTGTTTGTCTTGTCGTCCGAATAATTCCACCCTTTACACTGGGAGAGGGTAGTGCCCGAGAGTGGGTGTTTGTCTTGTCGTCCGAATAAATCCACCCTTTACACTGGGAGAGGGTAGTGCCCGAGAGTGAGTGTTTGTCTTGTCGTCCGAATAATTCCACCCTTTACACTGGGAGAGGGTAGAACCCGAGAGTGGGTGATTGTCTTGTGTGTCAATCAGTTAAATGACAGACAGACGTTTTATTCAGTTGAAGGCTTTACCACTTATATAATGCATCGAATATTCTTAAAGAAGGGGGTATCTAAAAGTTTTGAAGTTATTTGAGAAGATAAGGAACATGATAATATAAAGTAAAAGTAAATATTGCCTTTAATAGTTTGATCAAGCGGTCAAGTAGACAACCTCTTGCGCACAATGTAATTACTGAAGTCTAAGGATGTACTGCATTGACATTCTACCATGTAGTTTATTTTGGGTCAGCTTTGTGGGATTCGAACCCTCACACCGATACCACATTCACATCAAGTTCAAACACATTCATTTACGATCTCGTTCGTTATAATAATTATGCATTTCGTTTAAAGTTAATGAGTGTCAGTGTAATATGCCGTTAATAAATCTCAAACATATTTTACATTGATATAAGCTATGAATCGTAAACAGGCGAAGAGAATTGTTGTAATGTAATTATCAAATTGTAAACAATACCTAGGTTAATTTTATAATGACATTATCTTTTCTTTCTACAATTGCAATTAAAATGTAACAAACAAACAAGTCAATTTTTGAAATTTTTGAATCTTTATTCTTTGTATAAAAACTATCATATTGACATAGTAAAAGCCGACACATAAAATTTAAAGGCGCTGTAGCACGTTTTTTTCAAATTTTATTTTTTCAAATTCGCCATTTATAATGATAGTTTATGACATTTATATTTACTTTAGATGGTAAAACATCTTATTACACAAACCAATTATCCGCAGTTGTGATAACGGTGGTGCGTATAAAGCAAAAATAGCATTGCGGCGATTTTATTGTGAACACATTTTATTATTTCGAATGACAAAAATAATTCCCCATGGCTTTACGGAACCATGTACACTCATTTGTAACTTGGTTTTCCTAAGAGAGAAGGTTGTTTTACTATTGGTGACATTATTTTTCAAATACATTTCATCGACTTATTTGAGCGAAAAAACGTGCTACAGCGCCTTTAAGCCATCAATTATAACAATTTAATGTAAAAGTATAAACAAGCATAACTTGGTTAAAGCAATGAAATAAGCAATGACATTAGTACCAAAATAGGTGAAATTCTAATTGATTTAATGGCGTCTTTAATAAACAATGTATTAAAATACTAAAAGTTCATCGGAAGATTCTTTCCTTGACAATTTCATTCAACATTTTCGACAAGTCCGAAACAAATAACATTTTATAGCTAGATTTTCATATTGTAAAGTGTGTGTACACTTTACAACAAAAGTCACCACATTTTCAACAGTGTAAAAATCGAAATACCTTTGCGCGAAAAAAAACGATCATGAATTGTTTTTTTTAAAGTAGGGACATGATTTGTAAAGAGGTAACCGAATTTCGTGCATCAGAGTATAATGCTTTTTATGTCTGTACAAGTGCACTTGTGGTGTTGAAATTGCATTTTCAGACTGATTTTTGGCCAGAATGTTTTGCATTTAAATTAAAAATTCATGAAATAAAGAAATTTAATAAATAAAAGATGTGGTCGACATGAATAACCTTCTTGGAATTAAATTTGTTGACGCGCAATTACTGTAAGACGTCTTAAACAAGCTACCTATATTTGAACAACGATTCGTAACATGTGTTTCTCAGAAATATGAAAAGATAATGAAATTTCATATTTAGTTAAGTTTGTTTCTGAAGACATGATGTATCCCTGTTTCAGTTTTGTTTATCACTCGTGATAATAGTGAAATCAAGTCAAATATAGCTGATCCTTCGCTGTCAAGTTTGGACATTTGTTTGAACATACTTTACATGTGAATATTTTAATTGGCGTTTACCAATCATAAAATAATTACACCTCATTTTTAACCAAACATTTCCAAAGTGGGATTTGCCATTCAGAAACAGCTAAAACCCAATATCGTATCAGGATTTTGTAAGTATCCTCTAATGATAAGCAGAGCACGTCCTACAGCATGCAGTCCTGTAGTATTTATGGGAGCAGAGTTTGGCGGAGGCAACTAAATCACATCTTGTCTCACCATCATCTTCACACACAGGACCTGGAATATAATGGTGGAGTTAAAACATAAGAAAGGGCATATCAATGCAATGACTGATGAAGAGGATGGATCTATTAAAACAATTCACAAGTTCCAGCCAGTGTTCGAAATATTCACTGCCGCTATAATACTAAGGATATACCTGAAAGACTATTGCCAACTATTAAGTCACAACTCTTAGACGACACGGGTTATAGGTTCACGTGTATACACGCGTATATCATGAGAAGTACTACAAGACACGTACTTTGAGTTTGAGAAGGACACTTTACAAACTTTTCCCGACAAAAACTAATTGAAAATGTCTTTAACGTTGTTATAAAATATATAATTAATTCATATTAAGGATAAAGATGTTCCAAAATGTAAGACCGTCTTACGTGTTTCACAAACCGGAAGTTCACATTTTATTCTCTCCTCTGGCCTCGTTTTGGTATCACAGTGCTCTGTGAGAGTCCCTCCATAGCACCGGACCTCTCTATACTGGACACCAGATATACCACACGTCTCCGAACACTGCACATTGAAAGGATATTAACTAACTGAAGTAATAACATTTTTAAATTTATTTAATAAATTTGGTTAGGAAAAATAACACGAAATATGCATCTAAGAATTCTTAAACGAAATGAAAAGCTATGACAATGCGTTTCGATTTGTCGAGTTTGAAACTGTACACGACCAGGACAGGGAGCCTCCAGATGAAAGACTGATAATGACACCCTTTCTTGTATTATTGAACTAGTATTAATGCCGTAATTCCATTTTAAGTTCATCATAAAAATGTCAAATAATTGTTTCACCATTGAACTTTTTGTAAAAAACAAGTCAAGAAAAGACAAATATCCTCTTCAACTTCGTTTTTGACAATAAACACCATAAAGAACAGGAACAACAATTGATCGAGTCGGAAATGCAAAAACTTAATATGAGTGGGATTGGGTTTTCTCATGGTATATATATATATATATATATATATATATATATATATATATATATATATATATATATATATATATATATATATATATATATATATATATATATCTATATATATCAATGTAAATGAATTTAGATCGTCTGTCCAATAGTATGGTGATCAGTCGATATAAACAACAATGAAAAACAGTGAAGCCATGCATTCATCGGCGTAACGAGTGGAAACTTTGCTACAGCACAACAAGACATTGATAATCAATCTAACGGTAGCCTGTGTGCTACTTTGTGTATATTCTATCAATACATACTTTTACATATCAAAATGTTCAAAATTTCACGTAATGACAAAACCAAGATGGCGGATAGTCTGCTATAGAGCTCTGTCTTTAATGAATGTTCAAAAAGGAGAGCCGCCGATGACTCTTACTATTTCAGATACAATGTATTCTAAAAATTCAGAATAAATGTAATTAATGATAAATTATATCTAAAATAACATAAATTTAATCAATTATAAACTTAAATTTAAACATTCAGACCTCGTTATCGTTTATCACCTACCTCGGTCCATTCCGTTGTATACCAGATGGCCCCACATGGCGCCGACCGACACTTGGTTGTGGTCGGGGGTCGAACCTCCTTCACACAGAACGAGTCGGGTCTAACGTGGAAGTTACCTCCCCTGCTGGTTCCACATACGACACGTCTGTTTGTGACACCACCACCGCATGTGGCTGAACACTGCAACGTGAAAAATGGGATATAAATTGTTATTATTCAAGTTGGGCATGGCCCACAATTCCATGCGCTAACTTTTACATCAACCCGGCAGAAATTCAGAGATAATGTAGTCCCTAGTGGAGGGCTGTTTCTCGTACTTGTAAAGATTATTTTGTGACGTGTGATGATTCAAATGAAAGGTCTGATACTGTAGTATATGTGTGATTTTTTCTGGGTCTTTGATTTACTGTTATGGTGTTGGTGTGAGCAAGCACACTGACCCCAAATTAAAGGTCGAGGGTCACGGACCGACCTTGAAGAGAGGGTCACATTTGTTTACCCTGGCTACCGGCCAGTAATGCCACGAAACCTATGCTAATTTTTTGACTGAAAAGTGGTCTATGGCAGGTAAGTCAGTGTGCAAGAGCTGAATGCCCAACGAGATATAGGGAAGTGGCTGTATCAGAAATACTACTTGAAATTAATTGTGGGCTGTGACCATTGGTCTAGAGATGGTCAAATGACAGTTAATTAAGATAGAAATGCCTATTAATTTACGTTGTTGTTACAATTGACGTCAACAGTTATTACAATTTGTTGCAAGTATTACAATTTACGTCGTAACAGCCTATTGATTTCATCCCGAATAACTGCGACCAAACTTCTTTTTGATTTGAGTTAATAAAGATAGAAGTTAAGACTTCAAATCTTTGTTTCATGACGTCATGCTATTGATATCATGACGTCATTTACCCATTGCAGATGTACAGTTGATGGGTCCTACACATTAAACTTGTTGGACTAGTGACTGACGAGAGTTTAAAATGTACAGTTGAAGGGTCCTACACATTAAACTTGTTGGACTAGTGACTGATGAGAGTTTAAAATGTACAGTTGAAGGGTCCATACAAATAAATGCTGACCTCATCCCAAGTCTATACATGTAAAATGTTTAAACCATTACTGACATGGAAGGTCGTCGTATTTAGATTACTCGATAACAAAATGAATGCATTTGGGGATTTTATTTTATGTTTAATATATTTAAATATCTGCATTTATTGCATAAATAACATTATCACTTCACTAGAACTTCACTTTTAGGACTTCAACGCCAGTTAAGTGTCCTAGAGCATTTCTGTGATAAATGGGGACTAGAAGTGAATTTGAAAAAGTCTAAAATAATCGTGTTTCGCAACGGAGGAATCTTGACTAAGTTTGAGAAATGGACGTTTGATAAGCAGCCACTTGAAGTTGTCACGTATGTCAAGTACCTAGGTATAGTGTTTTCCACGCGACTTATTTGGACAAAAACCTGTGAGACTCTTGCCCAGCAAGCGAACAAAGCCTGTCTTTCGGTTTACAGACTATTCAGTAAAAATACAGAACTGACCTTCTAAGCCGCTGCAACCATATTTGATAGGAAAATAGCACCGATACTTCTTTATGGAGCCGAAATATGGGGATACAAATATAGAGATGCCATTGAAAGAATACAAGCAATGTACTTCAAGAGATTTCTCAAAATCGGAAAGTTTGCATCAAAGAAGGCTGTCCTAGGCGAGCTCGGACGTCTGCCTTTGTTCGTGCTCTCACAGATGAACGTGATAAAATTATGGTTCAGATTGTAACATATGGATAATGATCCATTCCTATAGGATGCTTAAAACTTTCGACGATATGGGCAAAAACAACTGGGTCTCAAACGTCAGAACAATCCTGTTCCAGAATGGCTTCTCTCATGTATGGTTCACCCAAGGAGTAGACAATGTAAATCTATTTTTAACTGTCTTTCGGCAACGTCTTAAGGACATTGGACACCAAACTTGGCATTTTGAAATTTCTACATCGAACCACCTGAACCAGTACTCTCAAATCAAATACGATCTTCATCTGGAACCTTACATCACAGAACTGAAATTCTGAACATCTGAACATCTAATTCGTGCTCTCTGTAAATTTCGTATTGTCCATAACAATTTTAAAGTAAACATTCATCAGAAGGATATGCATATTGAAGACCTGTACTGCTCATTCTGCCAACAAATTGAATGTGCAAAACATGTATTCTTTTCCTGTAACCAGTACCAACAACACCGTGATCATCCAACTAAGAAAAGTGTACAAAGGCTCGCTCTTACTCCAAAATATCTTAAGCTCAAAAAATCCACGTGTTATATTCATCACTGCAGTTTTCCTACACCAAATATTTTCTTTAAGATACAAAGCTGATTAATTAAAATGACCACTGTCCATGTATATTGTATATCATGTAACTGTATAATGGGCCATTATGTCGACATTACAAATACAATATATCTGTCTGTCTGTCAACTTAATCAGAGCTGTAGATTCACTGCCGTTATGACATGCATCTCTTACATTATGAGCTCCTCAGATCATAGATTGAAAAAGTCACACTTCACTTACGTGAACCAAGTATTCTTCAGTGTACCAAATAAGGTAAACGTATTCGAACTAAAAAATTACTGAACACAGAACTTTTGATGGAGAATAAGTAAAATTCAAATTGCGTACATTGTTGCATTGTCAAAATTTACATTCAACTTCAACTTCAAATATATAAACCCGGAACAATAAGGCACTATTTCGGGAGACCATTCTCTTTCCACAGAGGTTACTTCACTCAATTCGAAGACGTGGACGGACTTACCTCTTTGTGTATAGAATGCCGGGATAAATGTATTACTTGTAACCTTTAGGTCACCAATATAAGAACACTAAATCAAAGACCGAAAAGAATTATTCCTTACCTCACCCCAATCTTGAGGCACCCACTTATTTTTACATCGACCACACGCATGAACTGTCAGGGGTTTCGCGTTGAAGTCGCACTTCCGGTCGTCCACAACTCGCCCATGCGCATCTCGACAGTACACCTTCCTCTTCCGGATTCCACACATCCCAGAACACTGCATTGATAAGTGAAATCAAAACTTTGAATATCCGCTTTTAATCTACATTGAACACTTAGACGTAGAAACGTTATTTCTCAAATGAAGATGGATGTGGTAGAATATTTAGAATTTCAACACATTTTACTATTGTTGATGTCTCAGGCACGACTCTTTTACGGATAGACGTTAGTTACATTTCAACAGCTCAACGATAAACTCAAATGCTTATGTTTGAGAAATGTATGCTCCCTCGCTTCACGAATATCTGGGCTCAGTTCCATAACAGCGAGCGCTTAAATTGCTCATTGATCGCTCAATGTAGCGCTCATTCTCTCTTGAAAGACACAGTGCCAATTCCTCGAAGTTTTCTCGCCTTGCTACGTAGCGCTACACTGAGCAATCGCGTTCTTGAACACGGCCCTGTTCACATACCGAAGACCAGGGGAGTGTATACCACTGGTTGACGCATGGTTTGTTTCTGCAGGGCCGCTTCTGCGTGGGCCTCTTTCTGATATTACAAGAAGCCTCGTTCTCGGAACTGCATCTCACGTGACGTAACTGAACACCGTACCCACACTCTGTTGAACACTGAAATGGTAAAGGAATATTAAGGGAATTAGTATTTAAGAAAAATTTCATGATGTTCTTGTTCATTATAAACGGTTTGTATTTTACTTAATAAATATATTTTATAATGTTTGTTAACTATAAACGGTTTGAAATATGCGAGTTACATACTAAGCCCCAAAAAGTTAAGGACCATTTGATTTTTTTGTTTATTTTGCCGTTATGTTTCGATATTGGAATTTAGCAATTTTAGCCCCACTCTACAGCCACTGCTTCAAGATCACATTTTAAAATCTCCTGCGTCACCAACAACCCTAAATGTGCTCGCTAACGTCCTTGTTGACATCAAATTCCGTATCAACTGTTTCATAACCTTTCCTTAGGTTTTCAAGACGTTCTTATAATATAATACACGGATGGCATACACGCCAATGAAGTTGGTTACAATCCAGTTTCAGATGATTTAAAACATTGCGATTCCGAGGCAACGTACACATGCGTCCAAAAACGTCTGAATAGTGCGGATTAAAAACATTAGAATGCTAAAATGAACATTTTTTTATCGTAATGACATTCTTCACAATATTTCATGACCCACATTTTCAAAATATTGGGAAAATCCAATGATCCTTAACTTTTTTGCTCAGTATACATACAGGAGTTTATCGACGGCATTTATACAACTAAACAGTTATACATTTTAATTCACTATTCGCTATTTGGTATCCCTCTCCCCCTGATATTTCCCGTATCTATTACCAGACAAACTAACTTACCATCCACTAATAGTTATGGTTATTCTACATATCTAATCCATATTATCACAAACTCACTTCTTCTATTCTGTATCTTGTATATTGAATATAATATAATATAAGGAACCATACCGAAATGTCACCATTTTTAAATAAAGACGTTGCTCATCAATACATCTATCCTAGTCTTCGGTGAACAATTTAAATTGAATTTTAAAATTTAACGACGATTAATAATTAATTTTTCATGCAACCTTACTTTAAGAAATTCTTTATACCATTTTTGCATTCATCATTACCTCTTCCCACGACGACATCTCCCACTGCGGAACACAGCCTCGGTGTTTAAGACATTTACGAACGGTTTCCGGCTTCTCATCCGGGTTACAGGTGAAGTCTCGCACTGTGCTGTCGAACCCCGGGGCCATCATCTGCCAACAACGTGCTGTTCTATGTTGAGTCCCTTCTCCACAGCTCTCTGAACACTCACTCCAAAGTCCAGCTACCCACCTTAGCAAAACAGAATACAACAAATAATCACCACGCCATGTAGTATGCATGACAGCCGGCGGTTCAACAAATGAAGCGCTTCGTAGCGCTCACTGATCGCTCAATGTAGCGCTAAATGTAGCGCTCAATGAGCGCTTCTTTTCTCTTGAACGACATAGTGCAAATTCCTCGAAGTTTGCTCGCCTTGCTACGTAGCGCTACATTGAGCAATCGCGTTCATGGGAGGTTTAAAAGTAATCGCTCATTGAGCCATTACTTTGAAACCTATCTTGAACACAGCCCTGGTGTAGTTTAGCGCATATGTGTTGCGCAACAGAGATGAAATGATCAGTTTTCACTATGGGCGAACGAAGGGGAAACTGGTATTTTCATCTCTATTGCGCAACATTGTGCACATGCGCTCATATCAATAATATTAACTCGGTTATTTTCAACCATATGGGTAATAAAGTTACATATGTTCATAATCTAAATGGCATATATTTCTTACTCACAGGGATGTACATAAAAAGGGAGACACTTAAGTTTATTGTTTAGCAGTGGTCATCGTTCGCGCCTTTTCTGTGACCTTCGTCTTAATAACTACAACCAAGCACATGCCCGCATGCATATCAAATCGTACAAACGATTTCTCAGCCTCTTCGCTGATAGGTTAGTGTGAATGGTGACGAGAAATGACCCCTGTCGAGACGTTGTCAGATCTTGACTTTGCGAGATAAGACTGTTAGGTCAGGTCAGATTTTAATGAGATGGGGATAAAGTTAAAAGCTATTTTTTTTAAAGTCATAAGTGTTATGTTATGCATACAGACTGACTACTCATTTACCTCGGTTTGCAAGTTTTGGTTGCGCATGCGTGGTGTGATGGAGGAGGTTTGGTTTCAGACTCGCAGAACTTTTCATCGACTCTCTCACCAGAATATCGGTAACAGCTGAATAGAGTCATTGTCGTTCCTGAAACAGTATGTAAATATTGTAAAGAACATATTCCTTTCTTGAGTTGTTAATTCTACTGATGAAAAGGTCAGGAATTTCATTTTCTAACCCTCTTAAGGACAGAAGTATCCAAAATTTACATTTTACTAAATTCTTATGGGCACAAATGTTGATCGATTAGAGTTCACTCACTCACTCATTCATTCATTCATTCATTCATTCATTCATTCATTCTGTTATACTCATTTACCACATCATGTCATTGAAGTTATTTTTTGCAGCTACTTATATCTAATATGGATAAAACCGTCTTAGTTTTAAAATCTCCAGATCCAAGCAGCATTGTGTTATCGAACTTATCAAACTTACCGACTTCACAAGTTGATGTGCAAGGAGACAAACGATTGGCTAACCATCTGAATCTCCTCTTGTTCCGGTCTTCCTTCTTCCGCTTCCGGCCTCGTTCTCGTCCGCGACGTCTCTTTTCTAAACAATGCGGGAAACGTGATGAAAACGACACAGCATTAACAACACTTGGAAAGTATAAATAAATTGACGTCCAAACGAAAGTATACCAAATGTATGTGCCATTCTCCAAAACGCAACCAATATGGCTGCAATCAACAAGTGTTCTGTGTCCACGAAAGCTTTACTGAAGTTTCCCATGGTAACTGGTATAATGTTCTGTTTGAACGATTCAGTTTATGTTCCGAGAACATATACAAGCAATCAGGAGTGTCTATACCTTGAATGAGTGTTGTACAATGTCGAAATGTGTTATTTCGTTTTATGAATGATTGCCTTTTATGTAGTTTTTCATTTTCCGAAAATACATAGAAATAGTACAGAGTACATTCAGAACAGTGCTTAGCCCACACAATGCTAACATGTACACATCTAGCCTTACTGAGTCTTTATATATAGTTATATCTATCAACTACGACAACGGATAACTACTAAGGCAATTATTACCTGCCTTCTTAGTTTTTCTTGCCGCTACTTGAACAGACAGATCAACTTGGAGGCCAGGTGATCCCCCTGAAATATGTTTTTAAAATTACATAATTTGTTGAAAATGATTCATTATTGGAAAAAAATATTTATAACCTAAAAATATTCAAAAAATACGTGTACAAAATTAAATTTGGATTTCCTGAGATAACGCGGAGACCGTTATGTCATTATTTAGAATTGACATTTGCCTGCTACAAACCGTCAATCATATGTTACTATGTGAAAATATACGAGGTTTAGAAACACACTCAAAACTTCATTTTGAATGAGGCGGTCGTATAATATTTACGAAACACTGTTTCAATCTTTATCCTTCAAATGGAGGTACTATTACATTAGAGGAAATGATTCTGAAAACAAATAAATCACGCATATTTTGTAGCAAAAACATTGATGTAACATTCAATAACAACTAATGACGTAGTTTCGTAACTTTCTTTGATTAGCACGATACAACATTTGTTTCATTTCAAATTCAATCAATGTATACCTATAGTATATATGTCACATTAGTGTGTCATTAAATATATAGTATGATCGCTTATCAATATTGACACATTAGTAAATCAATAAATATATAGTGTGAACATACTATGGTATTATTTGTATTTAATAGACAAATAGAATAAAATAATTCACGACTGCCACGTCACCTTGAGTCACAATATCACCCTCTTCCGACGGAGGTGACTCCTAATAATTCGATCCTAACCGTTGTGCATATAATGAGTGTACATAGGTCGGAAAAGCCATGGGAAACGTGTTTTTATTCGAAATAATAAAATGTGTCCACTTTAAAATGGCCTACATGCATTGTTTTAATACGCAACACCGCTATTACCAATACGCATACTTGGTTTGTGTATGTTTTACCCTCTAAAATAAATATAAATGACATAAACTATCCTTAAGAATTAGAAATTTGAAGAAAAAAATGCAACAACTCCTTTAAGAGATTGTGCAAATAAACCATGTCTTGCTGATCACTTGGCATTATGAGATACCCTTCATTCGCAAAAGATACAAATGATCATGATTACCGCAATGCGTCACCTTTAACAAGATGGTAGATCATTAAGATGGTAGTCTCGCATAACCCCTACACAGCATAACCCCTACAGGTTATCAAAACAAGTTAACGGTCCACCGCGCTCCTAAAGCAGGTAACTGCTTGTGTTGTTTTAACTAATTGTAGGGGTAATGGAGTGTAGGCGTTATGGGCTGTAGGGGTAATGGGCTATAATCATTAAGATAGTCTACAGGTAAATAACGCCTCCCAATCAACCTCCACCCTACCTTCTTCCTTGTCCTCCTGTCCTCTGTGTATGCTGAGGTCCTCCACCGGAAGTCCCTTTTTATTCGGCATAAACGTAGGACTTGGTTCTTCGACTGGTGTGCGAACGCTGCTGTAAGACGCAGTTGGTGCGTTATTTCTCACGTTCAGTATAAACGTCCTTTCTTGTGACACCTTTCGAGGCGTTTGGTCCTCGGATCCTGATTGATTGTACTTGTTGATGGAAACTGGCGAAATACTTTCCGATTTTGTCCTTCTTTTTCGATTATTTGTTTTGACATCTGACCTTTCAGAATCTGACCCTGTCATTGGTTGATTCCGAATTGATTTCGTTTTTGGGATTTGTTGATGTTTCAAATGATACCTCACATCATGATCAGCTTTAGTCTTGAAAACTGTTGATGTAGGTTCAATTCGTTTGGATTTTCGCACATAAGACACATTTCCATATTTGCCCTTCTCTGTAAAAGCAATATATGAATGTTTTCTCGTATGAAGACCCAATTTTGGAACAGTGTGTCGAGTATTTTCATGTCTCCTCCTAGAGTTCGGTTTCCTACGACCAGTGACTCTGCCTTTCAATATTTGAAATCTTTCACGAGGAAGCCTCTTTTTGGTTTTCTTTCCATGATGTCCTCTGTGATGAGCTGTCTCTGTGTGCTCGTGACAAAATGGTCGAAGTGTTGACGTCACTAGTGACGTGTTGTAAAGATGAATGTTGGGGTCTGAGCCAATCAGCGCCTTCCCTGTGAGCACGTGACGATACAGTAGAGATTGCCAAGGAGAACTTGGTTCGGAATTGTCCAGTTCAGTACTCTTGCGCACTTCCGGTCGTGCCGTTGATATTGTGTATTCATACATAAGCGAAACCATGCTGGCCTTCTGAGCGGACCCCTTTCGTAAAAGAAATAATAGTAATGACATATAATGAATGTTTAACACAATAAATATACTCATAATAGTAAGTTAAGCTTCACTTGGAAAAGGTGAAGGTTTTAAATCTGATCAAAGTTAAAGTTGTTTATTCAAAACTGTGTGTGTAAGTTTTAAATTTGCTTTTTACTTCAAATCGTGTGTTACAGTGGCGCTAAACATCCCTACGAAATAAACTAGGGCCTCTCAATACCTATTGAGAGGGCCTTATACTGGACAATACCCCGCTGGGAGGGACTGGTACAGGGTAGGGTATTGTCCAGTATTTAGGCCCTCCGAGTAGGATTCTTTGCACCCAATAAATTCTAAGACTACTGAGTAAGGTAATCAATCCACAAAATTGCCAAATTCAAAAAGTTCATAGCAGAGAAGGCGGGATTCGAACCCCCAATCCTTCGCTATGTTGCCCAAGGCTCTACCACTAGACCACGGAGGATTGGTGGCTGTGAAGGTTTGATAATTGAACTGTATTCTGCTGTCCTAGAACTCTGATGATATTTTATGTGCGCGTTATTTTACTTCGATCACCTGTAGTTCAAACATTTAGACTAACGCACTTATATCGGTCTTTGTTTTTCAGTATATATAATAGATATTCCCTAGGCCTATGCCCTAGGGAAGACCGGAGGGCTGTCGTAAATGTATCTCTTTGCTAGAACCCCCTCTAATTCAGGTGTTATCCATTACTTAAACATCGAGTGCCTCACCTTCACAACCAGCGTCTCGTTCAGGGGACCCTCTGCTCGAATGTTTTCAAGACCATTTTTACGGCGATAAAAGTACACCAACGTTCCCGCCATCAACTTTGTATCCGACCAACGGGCTTGTGAACTTTGACCTTCTAGCGTGACCGTGCCTCTGTCGTTCCTTACCACTGCGGAAGATTTGATGTTTTTACTATGTTGGTTTCTCACAGGTGAATTTGCGCAATAGAGATAATAATAATAATAATAATGAGGATACTTATATCGCGCTGAACTCCACAACACAAAGGGCCATGCTCAAAGCGCTACACACATTATTACCCTGGTGTAAGGACCAACATCGTTCCTTTTTCATTCGCAACTCCCTTTGGAGTATGCAACCTGGGCTGCCGATTAAGGCGCTTGAAGGTTATCTGTCACATTGCCTGCACTTCCAAACCAGGTACTCAATTGTACTGCTGAGTGAACAGAGGCACATTTCGAATAAAGTCCCTTGCCCAAGGTGACACCACGAGCCTCTCAACTCATGTCTCAGCGTGGGGCAGGGAATCACCCTTCAAACTCTCAGTTTTCATTCAGCAATGAGGCGGGTAACCCACCCAATGAAATAACTAGCTTTCCCCATGTTCGAAGAAAATGGTCACTTCATCCCTGTTACGCAACCTATCTGCGCTAAAATTTGCCTGATATTATTTACACCTTGAAATACTGAACTCGAAGTTCTTCTGTTATGGTCCTTCTTCTTCACGTCAATTCGAGAAAATTTGTTCGATCCATATGAAATTGGGAGAATCGCATTCAAGTGATATCAACTATATTAAAACGCTTTGATTAAAGTTACGATTAGGTATGGCGTGAGACGGCTATTTTGACTTTTACGAGTGTTGATATATTTGATATCAAAAGATACAGTTAAAATTGAAAAATGTACACTCCTGAACACATCAGTGTAAATTTAAATGCTTTATGATTAGGCCATGTCATTGTGACATCACCTTGTTTATGATGTCATATAATGTTGATGTATTTCCAAATTAGGCCTATAAATACTGTAAGTCACGTATTTGGTAATGCCAATACCCTGTAATGTCAGTAATTTGATTATGCAAGGGATAATGAAAAATTTCCTGTGGAGCAAAATTATGAATGATAAAGTTAGATACCTCTTCCGAATAGGTAAAGATTGCCAGTCAAATGACACAGACTGTATCAATATTGTGCAATGATTAAATCTAGAATGATCTAAAATCTAAAGTGTTCCCTTTAATACTGAAATCAAGGTAACGGACCAGATTTAAAGCAAAACACGTTCATTTCCACAATATACTCCGTGTAAATTACATGTATAATAAAAATGTCAACCAGCTGATAGCGAGTGGAGAATACTTTCAACAGGAATTCGGGAGTTGGAGACAAGGTGGGTACGTACTGAGAATGACGTCACTGCGTGGCCTCTCCGTAACTTTGACATAACGAGAACCGGATGGTATCTGTAACAGTTCTGTGTAACCTGCGAAAATAAAAACGAAAAACGAATAAATAAATATTAAAAAAAAAAGTTTCTGTATTTTAATTATTGATTTTTACTTTGCTAACACTGAAGGAATTTCAACGTATTACATAATTTGATTACAAAAACATTAACTTTTGTTAAACGTGTGTGTGTGTGTGGAGAGAAGACATGTGCCTCTTACACACAAAGTAAATGTCAGAATTCAATAATGTTATGTTCAGTGTACCTGAAGGTATTCGCCGGACGATCCTGTTGCTGACAGTACGACAAGTGCCGTTGTTTCCTCCACACACACCGCACATATCTGTTGTTTTATTGGAATATGGCTGCTTGTCACACCCTATGGGCTGAAACAAAACAACTTCAAATGAGAGAAAGTATATTCAAGTTATATTCTAACAGCGCGGCAGTTGACGTGAAGGAACAGCCATCCGCAATAGTCATCGGATTTGAGTTCGGTTATGCCCCCCCCCCCCCCCCCCCCCTAACTCACACCAAACCTCATTCAACCAATACTACAGTACCCCCCCCCCCCCCCCCCCCCCTCCCCCTCCCCCCTCCCAATCCTCATTAAACCATACTACAGAACCCCTAACCCCACCAAAATTGTATTCAACCTACACTACAGTATCCCCTACCCAAACCTCATTCAACCCATACTACAGTACCCCACCCCCCCCCCCCCCCCCCCCCCACCCCTGCCCCCTCCCAATCCTCATTAAACCATACTACAGAACCCCTAAACCCACCAATATTGTATTCAACCTACACTACAGTATCCCCACCCCAAACACCATTCAACCCATACTAGAGTACCCCACCCAAAACCTTATTCAACCCATACTAGAGTACCCCCACCCCAAACCTCATTCAACAGTACCTCTCTCCCCCAAACCTCATTCAACCCATATTACTGTTACCCCCCTCCCACCTCCTCCCATTCAACCCATACTACAGTACCCCCATCCCAGCAACAAACCTCATTCAACCCAACTACAGTACCCCCCCCCCCCCCCCCCCCCCCCCCAATCCACATTCAACCATACTACAGAACCCCTAACCCAACCAAAATTGTATTCAACCTACACTACAGTATCCCCATCCCAAACCTCATTCAACCCATACTAGAGTACCCCCACCCCAAACCTCATTCCACCCATACTAGAGTACCCCCAGCCCAAACCCTAAGCTTATTCAACCCATACTAGAGTACCCTGGTTTGGTCTTCTCAATGTTAAGCGGAAAACATTACAAATTTACGCGAGAACGGCCTGAAATAAACCTATTTGATCATAATGCATGTGTACGGGACAGAAGGATAAACTGAAATTTAAACCCTTACGCATTCCAGAGTTGATGTAGAGAACAACAGATTATAAATGAGTAGAGCAATGAGGATGTCGCGTACGTCGCCAGCATCAATTTATGTAAATTCACTCATCCAGATCGATGAAATGTCAATACAAATAATAGAAATGATGTCACAAATTAATGAAGGCTTAGCGTAATAACAAGATAACAAAAAATAAAAGATTAATGCCAAACCACACATATGCCTGCAACGCAAACTCCACCAGGAGTGTTTCCACAACTTGTACCATCTACCACAATCTGCGAGAACTTGACCACTTTTCCTTCCGCTGAACAAAATAGTGCACATGGATCTTGTTTTGTATCTAGCGGTAAAAGAAAAATAGTATAATGATGGTGAAATTGTAACTTTGTCTGAAGAAGATATAAATATGTACTGTTTAATGTCCAAGCATTTAGTTTCACAGTTCAATATTGTTTTACCGCATTGACAAATACATTTTATCGACTTATTTGAGCTACTGCCCCTTTAACGCCTCGATAAAAGCAAAAGACTCAACTCGCATTTAATATCAGAAGACACTTGAGTGAGAGTCGCTATATATTCGTCGATGTTCTATATTTCTGTAATCCCGCAGCACATCACACGCACCTTGCATAAATGGTTTCCAGTAGTAGGTTCTTCCCGCATACTTCTTTCCGTTGAAGAACGAACACTGAAGGGCCCGGAAATCTCTGGATCCACGGGGACAGGACTGCAAACAACTCCAAATTTAGTTGATTTGTAAAGAAGGGCAAGTTTCATGGAGATAAACATATTTTCCAAGACCAATGGTATAAGGAGGCTAGAAAGACAGCGAACCCTGTGTTGAAGTGGGAAACAAGGGGTCCAATTTTTAGGGTTTATGGTTAGACAATTCAGGATTATGGAGTAAATAATGACCCGTTGCCGAGTGGTTATGACATATAAACTCGCGAGGGCGTACTCCAAGCAGAGTTTATTGTCATAACGCGAGGCAAGCGGGTCGCTATTTGCCTGATATTGGGTTACTCGTGAATGAAATCGTGTCAATTATGTTATCGCCATACCTTGATATTGCAAGCCTGGTGGTCTCGGGTTCGCCCTCTGCAGAACCTTCCCGCCACGGGTCTTGTACCTGGTCTGTGAAACACAAGAAAGGGAAAGGTATATATGATATTTCATTCTAAGCTAAGACTGTGAAAACTGTATCTCTTTTCTCACGACTAAGCTCATATCCCTGCAGGCATGAAATCAGTTGTGCGATCAACGAAACGCCATCTCCGTTCCAAAATAACAGTGGAACGATGGTATGATGGCGCAAAGTGGTCCATTCGTGAGAGTAAAACAATACATTTCCAAAGGTATAAGAATACCATAAGTGTCTTTCGGTGTGATACGTCATTAATATATCGTGACGGAGCAACATGACCTGCGGTCATTAAGAACCAATCTCGACGTCGCACCTTATTGTTAATCCCAACTCCCTGGGAAATATACAACTGTTGCAGCTACTAGACGCACCAATTTGATATGGCTTGTTACTTAAGATACGACGTCTACCGGTACCATCGATATCCGACTTAAATGAAGAGAGTGAAGACTGTGCCGACATCTTATCTTAATTGCTGATATGTAAAGTGATGATTTGATCTGATGTGAAGATGTAATGATTTGATGTGATAATGTTGTGATTTGATGGTGTGGTGATTTGATGTAATGATGTGATGTCATGAGATGTAATGATGAGATGATGATAAGATGTAATGAGATTATGTGATGTGATGATGTGATGATGTGATGATGTGATGATGTGATGTGATAATGTGATGTGATGACGTGATGCTCTCTGATGAAGTGATGTGTTAATGTGACTGGTTAAAACATGATATGAGATGCTGTGTTATGGTGACAGTTTGATAGCGTGATGTAATAATGTGATATGAAATGTAATGTGTATTTAATGGTAAAATCTTCGATGCAATCTTGCGTTTTGATGACGTGAACTGAATTTAGACTAGCTGATTTGACATAACATATAATATTGTGTGATGAGATTGTCACGTTATGCTCTTAGGATGTCTTGTTGTAGAATAACAATACCACAAAGCGTTTAGACGTATATGCAATTTCAGAATGCAAGGACATGTTAATACATTTTTATGTTATAAAATCACGAGCCCTAACCATAACTCCATATTTCATTTTTATATATTTACCGGCTAATAACAAACTAGGCATAACCTCCTGATCACAAACGTTCACATTGAATGGACACTGTTGACACAGGCGACATGCGTCCATCTGTAATAGATGTGAAAGCTCAACACCATGTAATTACTCCAAAGTCTTTCAAGATTATATCCGTACCGAGTAACTCCACATAACTGGTCTATTGTTCCCGACCCACACCGGCACACCGGCACGGATCCTAGAGGGCGGGGTCAGCCATTATTTGAGATTTAATGCCAGTCTAACTGTATCACTTTACAAGACAGCTCGTCCGTATACATACATCAAAGCTGGGGCCCACAAGAACCACCTACATCAGATGCCCGAGATCCGGAAAGCCATCAAACACTGCGGTAAATTGTCTCAACTACAGGCAACACTCTTCTCAAGCACCTCAAGGTAACTGGATCCGTGAAAGGACCTCTAATACCTGCCAGCCAGGATCCTTGAGGGGTAGAGATACGCCGAGCCCCCTGTAATCAAGGGGGGAGTCAGGCTGCACACCCCTCTGCCCCCCACGACGCCCATCAATAATCCGGGGAGGCTTGTCACACGTAGACTGTGCATACAGGCCAGCTCGTGACTCCTCCACAATAGATGCATTATTTAGTAATTGGACTGCTGAATCAGCGGTTTAGTGATGTCTTGCCAGCTCCTGACAGCATTATTTGCGCCTGCGCATGTCAAGCAATTCGTGATGAGGTTCTAATGTATCAGTGTACTCGGTGTTAGTTGGTTTGATGAGTTATTTGTCTAAAGGAACCCTGATAGACCCGGAATAACATGATGAGAATTTGATGGAGACCTACATGAATTTAAAAGATATAAATCACTTCTGAGTATATATCGTGATATGCATAAGGTGATTATAATTCACGTCGTTTCTCAATATCATTGTATCATATCATATAATGTATCCTATCATAATGTCCAACATCTCTATACATGTCAAATTATCAACATTACAAACGGTTTACCTTTACCTGTTTTCCGAAGAAATATGTTACATGGTTTTTTGTTCCCGTTTCTGTTACTTACATTGTATCTGTTGCCACCATCACATCATAAGACATTGCAGAATAGCACGAACATAACTAATGACATCAATGTCTATGTGTACCGTTTCACAACACCATTACACGGCGTCGTATTCTATTAATTAACCATATATGTATGTGACATATCATTGTATAACATCGCATAACACTTTTTACCACAACACCATGTTATACTGTTGATGATAACGATATTACAAATAACAAATCATATTACATAATTCATTTCAACACATATTCACATCATCCTTCATACCACTAGTTCATGTCATCATATTGCATCACATTAGCATTGCCGTGTATTAATTTGAGTTTAAGTATTGATCATGGTCTTATTGTATTGTGTCCCCGGGTCAGGCACTTCATCCAACAAGCTGTTTAAATGGGTACCTGGGCACAGGGAAGTACGGACCTATACGGAAAGCTTAAGAGTGCGCGATATAGATATCCACTATTTGTATTATTAACGATGCTACAGATCGATATCTAAATTAAGCGTGTGAATAAAGTTAAAGGTCTTGACAAGCAAAGATTTGGCGTCCCCCAGAATTGATGATAGATATCGTCCATGAAAACTAATTTAGTTTGTATAATTTTAATATTATCTTTTAAAATGTGGCATAACTCTCTTCTGAATCTAGTGTAATAATTAAAATCCATGAAATTTATTTTCCCAAATATATGTATAAATTTGGCATGCAACTTTTAAAGGGGCTGTAGCACGTTTTATGCAAATTTTATTTGATAAAATTTCCCATTTATAATGATAGTTTATGTCATTTGTTTTTACTTTAGAGGGGAAAACATCTTTTTACACAAACCAATTATCTGTAGTGGTAATAACGGTGTTGCGTATAAAGAAAAAATTGCAAGGCGGCCATTTTAATGTGAACCCATTTTATTATTTAGAATTACAAAAACTACTTTCGTGGCTTTACCGAACCATTTACACTCATTTTTAACTTGATTTCCCGAAAAGAGAAGGATGTTTTACTTTTAGTGACATTATTTTTTTCAAATACATTTCATCAACTGCCCCTTTAAAGCTTGATCAACCTTACGAATAGAGTCAGCACTGTGATGACTACACCTAGCTTCTCTCTAGCCCATAAATAGCAGTAGAGTAGATCTAAACATAGACATGAAGTCCACAACGCGGGGGTCCAGGGTATTGTATATCTAGGTAAGTATATCATGTTTCGGGGATGAGGGTCTAAGTCAACATCTCCTGTACTAATCTATCACCTAAGAATCAACAGTTATACACGTTAAGGTGTAAAGACGGCCAAAGGTGGGGTGACGTGTTAGACAGTATATGTAATTTAAACATCAAACCCAATAGTGGGAATATTTAGTGAAGTTATTCATAAAAGTACAAAAGGTAGAATAATATGAATAAATACATTTGTTAGACATTGTATGTACTTTCAACATTAAATCAAATCATTTTTAAATCGACAGCAAGCTATTTGTTGACGTATTATATAAATATATTAAGACGAACTAAAAGAACAGAAAGTATTAGGTTTAAAGGGGTATTGTTTGTGATGTATTTTCTTTTAATGGATTCAATTCTGAAGATTTGTTTCTCAACATTAAATTTATTAACTGTAATATATCAAGAACTGGGAATACATTTACAGCAGATGAAGGAATACATGAAAATAGATTTTATATGCGATGCATGTGAATATGTCGACATAAATGGTTTATTTTGTTTTAGCGTAAACCTATTGTGTCATTGAAACCTGGGGGGCGGGATAGCGCAGTGGTTACCGCGTTCGGCTTCGGATCAAGAGGTCCGGGGTTCGAATCCCGCCAGGGTACGCAACTTTGTCTGCAGTAGAGAACTGTTCTACACGCAGGAAGATTTGGGTGCAATGCTACACTGAATTTCAGCATAGTACCACTCATGGTTCGCTAGTTCCAGCCATTGCTCGCAGGTTTCACCGCAATGCATAGCCACATGGCGTTGCGGGCTTTCTCCCTGCCGTAATACTAGCAGCCGCGATATAAGTGAAATATTCTTGAAAGCGGCGTTTAACCCCAACTCACCTTACCTCACCTCATTGAAACCTGTGGATAACGTTGATTAAAAATCCATGTATGTTTGTTTTTGCTTTACCCATACCCATACTCACCCATATTCGTAACAGGTACGGTGACGAGACTTTATTCCAAGCCCGCAGGATCGGGAACACGGCGTGAAGTCGCTCCATACACTCCACCGGAAGTCACATGACTACAACAAGGAAAGTTGAAATCATGGTAAGAATCTGTCCAAAAGTGAAATTTAAACACTGTCATCGAGTTCTGAGGTAAAATTAGAAATTTGAATTAATCTTCTCGACTCTAAAATATATAATTGAATGTGATTATAAGGTAAATTGAAAAACACCGATGCCATACGTGGGTAAGAAACCCCCGTTACTCACAACGACGTCAAAGTGTTGCCGCGATATACCATGAACGTTTGAACTAATACATAATCATTACACTTGCAAATATATAAAACTGCATTTACGAAAGTATTCCTTCGTCATCATTTATTCTCAAAATTCCACCAATGGTGGTACGCCAGAGTCCATCAAAGTTGCGTTTAAGCCTCGCTCGCGCTCGGTTGATAACTCTTATTTCAAACATGTAATCCATTTTTGAAAGTAGCACAATCCCCAGAAGAGAAAATAGTGTATTGACGATAAGAAGAAGAAGTCTACGTATGCATTATGGAATTATGAACAGGGGTATAAGTAACTATGAATTTATTATCACGTTTGCTTGTTGACACATGTATACATAAATGACTGTTAAATAAGGGGTTTCAAGGGCCAGTGAGAAAACGAATCCTTTCATACATATTTGTTGAACTTAAATATGTTTCTAAATTTTACTTTCCATACTTTCGTTTATATGCTTTTTATATATTGAACAGCATATTTAAAGTTAAAGCCATCCTCATTATAAATATTGAAGTATTGAAGTTAAAATTATGATCAATACTACATAGGATATTGGGGTCGTCCTAGTTTTGTTGTTTGAGTAAATATGAAAATCAAAGGTTTAAGGTTGTCTCAATACGTATAGGTAAGATTTATTCGTTTTTTTTTTAGAATTTCCCCAAAGTAATAAAAATGGAACCATTGACTCTGTAGCTCATCAGATATTGCATTATTCAAGAGTATCACATACAATAATTAAGCATTACCCATTTGGTCTCTATTATGATTCTCACAGTCAACAAATTTACAATTTATGACAGGCATTGGTCAAGATAAAAGTTTACAATTTATGACAGGCATTGGTCAAGATAAAAGTTTACAATTTAGGACAGGCATTGGTCAATATAAAAGTTTACAATTTATGACAGGCATTGGTCAAGATAAAAGTTTACAATTTATGACAGGCATTGGTCAAGATAAAAGTTTACAATTTATGACAGGCATTGGTCAAGATAAAAGTTTACAATTTATGACAGGCATTGTTCAATATAAAAGTTTACACATACTATCATCATTCTAGTCGATTGCATTCTAAGGATGAAGATTTGCAAAAGTTAATTCAGAAAAAACACAAAAGCTCCAGATAACATAACTACTTGTAGCACCTTGATACATACACTTCCCAAACAGCAGCCCTCTAGACCCTAACTCCCACCGCATATTTGCGAGTTTTATCCCTCTGTTGTTTTACAGTTTTTCGTGACTATTCAATTATCTGATATATGTATGAGCTTGATGATTCGGTTCACTCAACCAGAAATGTTGTTTATTTAATATGTCTAACGAATGTCTGTCTAAGTATTGGGAAGCTAACAGCACTTCTGGAGGAGAACAACTAGAAAACCTGAAAACTCTACGGATGAGGGACTGAGGCTTGCAGGCCGGTTGAGCTACGCAGTCGGGCATGTTTTCTTCCGAAATGCAATTACCAATGAAAGAAAGACAGCGATAAGAAATATATAAATATTACTTAACGTTTAGTCAATGGTGGAAATTAAAAGTAAACATCCAATTACATATTTGGACACTGGGTTAGCTGATACACTGACAATATAAATTAGGATATTAGTCATTCTACGTTTCAACCATTCAAACGCTCAGTGTTAATAACGATTTAGCCAAGCCACCAACAGCTTAAATAGCATTACTTGGGATTAAATAGTTTCAACATATAATTAACTATTTCATCTCCAGGTCCTTTCATATTTTCATAATAAACTGAAAACTGGGAATCGAAAAAAAACATTACAGAAATATTAATTGAAAGAAAATATACATTACATCCAGCCCAAAGACTTCTCGTGTATGTTCATTTATCTAAAATGAAGTTTCTAAGCTTCGGAGATCAAATACAACATTAATAGTTATTCACAATACTATTCAGAAAAGAGCCACCAATGTGTTAGTCATCATGTTATAGAAATAATCGTAACACGCAAGTGCTAAATGACAAATACAGATATCATATAGTATGTTAAGGGAATATTTTCAGTTTCTTATACGAATTGTAAATATTAGCTAGTTAACCATGTGAACGTATGTATGTGTATGTGTGTAAAACTGTTACATTATAAATAACATTATCATCTGCAGAGATGAATCCCGAAATACATTGACTGTATATTAAGGCTTTCATTTTGTTTTCAATACAAAGACACATGTCTACGTGACAGTCATGTTGTAAAGCAGTTATGTGTATTTGTTTAAGGTTTTGTCACTAGACGTATACCCTTTATATTTACAAACTAACGAATTGGGAATGAAAACGTCTTTTATCTGATAAACACTTACAATAAAACATCACCTAATTATGTGGATATTGATTATTTCAAATACACATTGAGAAAGAATGTCTGCTTGATTATTTGTTTTATCCAACAATACAGTCAAGGACAATCCCTGTCGAAGTTTATTGAACACTACAGCTAATTAGTATGGAGAAAACATAGAACCCTGTCGATATCCAAGAAGTTTATGGAAGACTATAGCTAAAAATATGGACGAAGCATAGAACCCCTAGGCTTGTCGACCTCCAAGGAGTTTATCTATAAATAAAAGCTTATATATATTAAAAGTATGGACAGGGCTTAGAACCCGATGGACCTCCAATAAGTTTATCAAACATTAAAGCTTATATATAATAAAAGTATGGACAGGGCTTAGAACACCGTCGATCTCCAATAATTTTATCCAACATTAAAGCTTATATATATTAAAAGTATGGACAGGGCTTAGAACCTGGTCGACCTCCAATAAGTTTATCCAACAGTAAAGCTTATATATATTACAAGTATGGACAAAGCCTAGAACCCTGTCGACCTCCAATACGTTTAGCCAGAATGATAGCTTACTGCCAGAATATGTGGCATTTAAGATACAAAAATTATAAAATCTAGGCAGTTAATTACTAAAAGATGTTGTCGACATGAATAACCTCCTTGGACCTAAATTTGTTAATGCATCATGACTCACGGACGTCAAAAAACGAGCAAAAACTCCACTTGTGACTCTCCTATCTCGTCTAGAGACAAACCCTGTCTAAGGTTATTCAACAATACAGCTAACTAGTATGGAGAAAACATAGAACCCTGTCGACACCCAATAAGTTTATGGACTGTAGCTAAACGTATGGGCAAAGCTTAATAACCTGTCGACCTCCAATAAATTTATCCAACATTAAAGCAAATACATATATTAAAAGTATGAACAGGGCTCAGAACCCGGTCGACCTCCTAATAATGTTACCCAACATTAAAGCTTAAAATATGAACAGGGATCAGAACCCTGTCGACATCCAATAATTTCATCTAACCTTACAGCTTACAGTTATGGACAGAGCTTAGAACCCTGTTGACCTTCAATAAATTTACCCAACATTAAAGATTAAAAGTATGAAGAGGGCTCAGAACCGAGTCGACTTCAAATAAATGTATCCAACATTACAGCTTAAAAGTATGGACAGGGCTTAGAACCCAGTCGACCTCCAATTAATTTATCCAACATTAAAGCTTAAAAGTATGGACAGGGCTTAGAACCCTGTCGACCTCCAATAATTTTATCCAACATTAAGCTTAAAAGTATGAACAGGGCTTAGAACACTTTCCATAAGGTTATTCAACATTGCAGCTTACAACTGTATGGAGAAAACATAGAACCCTGTCCACCTCCAATAAGCTTATTCAACATTAAAGCTTACAAGTATGGAGAAAACATAGAACCCTGTCGATCTCCAATAATTTTATCCAACATTACAGCTTACAATCATGGACAGAGCTTAAAAATGTGCCGACCTCCAATAAATGTATCCAAATTTAAGCTTAAACGTATGAACAGAGCTTAGAACCTTGTCGATATCCAATACGTTTATCCAACATTACAGCTTAAAAGTATGAACAGGGCTTAGGACCCTGTCGACTTCCAATAATTGTATCCAACATTATAGCACATACGTATTGACAAAGCATAGAATCATGAAATATATACATGTAATTATTTGCGTGTCAACATCGAATTGGTGAGGAGGTGAACACTGCAGTTTAAAGGCATTTTGGTATTTATTAAGACATGTGTAATTCTTTAATTTAGCTTCATTTCGATGCATTCAAAAACGTTTCAATTGTTATTCATTTGAAATCGGCCCGTCAGTGTGAAAGTCACCACAATTACCACAAAATTCAATCCATCCTATTTAAATAAACTTTACTTTAAATAAAGTGCTTTTCTACACCCTTCCGGCTATTTTTTCTATAGCAAAAGAAACTTCCTTGAAGAGTGTAAAACGAAACTCTGCCGTCGGAGAAGGTAGCTAAAATTTTGATTGTCGCACCTTTTGTTAAGAAGTACTCAGAATTTCATACATCAGAGAATGATATCTTATTGTATGTATGTTCGTATACATTTGGGATGCTTTAATCGCTCTTTGAAAATGCTTTTGTGCAATATATATATGTGGCATTTAAGTTATAAAAATTATAAAATATAGGCATTTAATTAATAAAAGATGTTGTCGACATAAATAATCTCCTTGGACCTAAATTTGTTGATGCATAATGACTGCAGGACGTCCAAAAACAGCCAAAAATCCCCTCTCGTCTTGTTAAGGTGATTCCAAACGAGTTTTTTCTAAAACGTATATTTCTCACAAATATGAGCAGATGCTGTTTTGACAATTCAAAGTTCGCTTAATTGACCTCTGACGACATGATGTAACTCTGTTTCAGTAGAAAGTATCGCTCGTTGGTGGGAATAATTTGTAATATGTAGTGGGACATTTCTTTTTGCACGTTAGTATAGATTGAAACATTGAGACTTACTATACATTTTGAGCAGTGTTTATAATCCATGTTTATGATGCAAAATGTGTTGATTGTTATTTCATTTTCAAGATAGAAGATCACAGTCCCACGAATAGCGATACTTGTCTTGTTTATTCTGAATGCAATATATAGAATAATAAACGATGTCCCGTTTGATAACATGTTTATGAAATGAGTGAATGGTTTGGTATTTTAACGAGCGAAAGCGAGTTTCATAAACATGTTATCAAACGGGACATCGTTTAGTATTTTATTAATTACTCAATGATGTAAATAGCGCTGAATCTAAAGAAAATCATTGTTAGTGACGCTCACTTGTAAATAGGCCATCCGGTACTGCAGTCGAGCGGCTAACATTGTGACGTCAACCAAAAAGGAATGTGACGTCACGCGCCGATTATGACGATACGGAAGCACGCGGTGGTTTCACACATGTGTGTAACCAACTCATTGTTATCTAATGAGTGATCTCACCACGGTTGAGTAATTAAATAAATAAATACTAATTTGAAAACCCACTTTAGTGATGTTGATAACTCGGTTCGGACCCTTACCTTATCGTGTGCTAGATGCTAGAGTGGTTATATCCACTTGCATGAAGCGCAAGTGTAGGATACGGTTAGCGCGGGCATAGCACGTGGCAGGCAGGGTATCGACTGCAAGTAGCATCGCATTGCATGGAAGATGTATGCCCACATGATGAGAATATTCACTACTCATAGCATTGTCATAGAGGTAGATTGCCAAATAATGAAACAAAGATTAAAATTTAAAAATAAACATAATCACGAGTTTCGTGTCGTTGCGCATTTAATAAGAAAGGAAATATATAATAAATGATTCGTGAAAGAGAACGAGGTTCCCATACAGATAAAGCAGTTATGTTATGCAATATCGAAAAGGAGTATGCATTCTTTATTTAAAAACAAAACATAAATTTTCATTGATACAGAATCAATAAGGTTGTTCAACATTTATATGGACACATATAACAGTATCCAGTACCATGCGGAAAGTAAGTAATGCAGTTTTACTATGGGCATATCGAAGGGCAGTATCGCCTATATAGAATAATGCATATATGCCTGAAATTACAATAAATATATATTGGTATAAAATGTTAGCGAATTGTAAACAAATAAAGTAATAATGTAATGATTGATGAGGAATGTTCAGGCAAGTCCGCCCAAGGGGGAGTTCTGCCTGCCCTGCCCCAACTCTGCGCGTCCCATATAAGCAGTCTCATCAACATAATGATGTCATGTCCAAAATTTAGACCCTTGTGTCTGTTAATCTTTGAGAGACCCATCACCATGAGCTTCATCCCCGAAGCTTAAAGGGGCAGTAGCACGTTTTTTTTAAAACAATTATTTTTTTCAAATTTCCCATTTGTAATAATAGTTTATGTCATTTATATTGACTTTAGAGGGTAAAACATCTAATTACACAAACCAAAAATCCGTATTGGTAATAACAGTGTTGCGTATAATGCAAAACTTGCATGGCGGCCATTTTATTGTGAACACATTTTATTATTTCAAAGGACATAAACGATTCCCATGGCTTTACGGAAGCATGTACACTCATTTTTTAACTTGATTTTCTGAAGAGAGAAGGGTTGTTTACTATTAGTGACATTATTTTTCAAATACATTTCATCAACCTATTTGAGCGAAAAAAACGTGCTACTGCCCCTTTAAAGGCGATAGCAGACAACTCTTGTTATCGCAGATGAGGGATGATTAACTTATAAGATGAGTTATATTTGAGAAATTGAAACAACTAATAGAAAAATAGAAAGTCCTAGTTTACAAAATAAAAAATATCAGGACAAATACACAATATTCACTAATTATTATCATTATTATTATCATAGCTAAAAACTATCAGACAAAGCACAGAATCTTGCCGATCACCTTCATGTACCCCAAAACCTTGTAAAATACATCACTTAGGTTCTGCGTGTGGCCACATCGGACTTGTGAGGTAGTGACAACTCAATCTTAGCATGCACATCCACGATTCGGAAGATTTATTTCGAATTGGATAAATCTCGAATAATTAGAAAGAGTGTGTTCGCGACTTTGTACGAGTTACGTGCTTCCCCCGCGCTCTTTGACCCCTTTCTAAATAAAGTGTTGAATCTGTCGTCTGATGTGATGGTACTTATCCGGGGCTGTCAACGCTCACCGGAACAAATATCATGGGGGTGGTAAGAGGATTAACACCGGCACGAACGATCCTAAGATGCTAAGCGCACCTCACAGGAAAAGCGAGTTTGAACACTTGTACACCGTAGGCTTGTTCTGGTAACTTAAAAGGTTAATGACTTTGCACGGGGTAAATCAGGATGGCGTACATACATGTATGTATAAATGTATACGTATGTATGTATGTGTGTAGATGTACATGTATGTAAACATAATTACATGACAAAGTTCGAAAGATAATTAAAATGTATTTAAATATAAACATAATGAATAACCCTCGCACTTATTATTATTGAAATAATGAGATTTCTTTCTTTGATTTTTTTCTTAACATACAACGACTATCAATACACTTTGATTAGAAAAATGTTACCGTTGTATAATCAACGAATGAACGTTGGGCAAAGGTCTAACAAAGTTTCTCAAAAGTTGACATTCAGACCAAACAATTAATCAATATTCACCTTCTAACTAATAATTTAAGGGAATGAAAAAGGTAAAATAATCTAAAGGGAAATTATATGGCATGAAAAACATTACCTCCTCGTGAGTTTTCCGTGCAGAGTTATCCAACCTTGAACTTGATCCAAATGAAAGGAGGGTAAATATTACAAAGATCTTCAGCATCAGAATGGCACATGATTTCTCACTCTTCATGTCGTAATCCCAGTGAATGTTCAGGATAAATATAAATCCTCGACAGATGATTCCCACAGAATCGTATAGACCGTTCTTTGATTCAATGCCATTGTTCCACTTCAGCTCTTGATTCATTTAATTTCACATGATGCTGGTGCAATCCAGTGGTAAAATCGCATTTAAACTAAACAGAAATGGATGTAGCACACAACCTTGTCGACCACCATTTGAAATAAACTTCGTTTCTGAATTCCTTGAATTCTTAATACAAATGTTCTGAGCAAGAGTAAACTTTAAATGTATATTTCCACATCATTTCGCAGAAACACAGACAAGGAGTTTCTAGAAATACCCATCTGAAAGAAATTCGCGTCTCGAATAACTTCACTCAGAAAAGTGAACTTATATCGAATCACACATTCACTGAATAAATAAATAGCGAGTCCTTACTTTTAAACGTTAAACGTTTCGAACAGTTAACAGTCCTCTTTGAAGAGATACATTTTGCGAACCAGCGACATTCCTGTTCAAGGGTTAAATGCATTAACCAATGGCAGTCCTTTTTCAAGTGAAAAATGTGTCCAAGACGAAGCAGTACAAACTCTCCCTACAGGATAATCACGACTTACCTGTCCTCAACAGGTGAAAACACAGGTGTTATACAGGTAGATTGGAGTAACGCTCATCCAGTCTGCTTGCCTCACCTGAGTGAGTTATACGTGTGGTCTGTTCTTTTACCTGGCCGACAGGCCGTATCAAAGCTACTTAATAACCTACACCGAAACCACAGTGTTTTCTAAATCCATGTAGGGCCTAGTGGAATCTCTAACGAGGCCCTTGTCGAGGATAAATGTCATAAGTCCATGTGAAAAACTCAAGTTATCTTTAAAATAGAACTCATATTCGTCTAGAGAAAAAGTATGATGACAATTATGTGGCCATTACGAGACTTTTATTGAGTTATTTTCATACATGGATTATTCAATATGATAGCCCTTTTGAAAGCCGTAGTGCTGAATGTGACGGGGGATCATTTTGGTGACACAGTGACACACAAATTGTGACTCACAGACACCATCGGGGGTAAATTAGGGGGTAAATCCTCTTACAAAGCTTCCGATCGTGTATCGTATGGGCTTCAGGTTTTAGGGTCGTTACTTCAATCGTATTTGTTCAATACAGTTCGTACGATGATAATGGTAATATGATGTATTCCATTTCACAATCATGGTGTGTATCTGTGTATGAGTATTATTTAACGATTAGAAAAATGACGTCTGTATTTACATATCTGTACATGTAAAATACATATGTATATTCGAAGATATTTCTTTCACTTTATTTCAGTTACATACTCACTCAAACCAATATTTGAACAATTTGTTATACCAACCAAAAAAGCTTTATCTTTAAAGGCGCTGTAGCACGTCGTTCTAACTGAAATAAAGTGCTCTCACAAAAAGGTAAATACGTGTTACCAATGGCTAAATAGAACTCATGAATCAGGAGAGTTCTAAAACGAATGCACATGGCTCGGTTAAACCACGCACGTCCATTTCCCATCGAACGGCCATTTTAAGGTGTTCTCATTAAAATGGCCTCTCGAAGGTAGCTCAAGTGATATATGGCACAAAGATAGAATTGTCAACCATATTGCTATCTGAGATCTCAAAATCACATGACACATATAAACTACAATTCACGCTGACGAGTTGTACAGTATTGTCGCTTTATACGTCACACAGTTTTCTTCAAATACAGATAACCTTTTTCTATGAATACCTCTTATAGGGTCGTGTAATGAGATACTTTACCATCTAACATAACAATATATTGTATACACTTTAGTAATAAATGGTAAATTTTTTACAGCGCCTTTAAAAGTTTCAAGAGCGAAATTGGTACTTGTATAAGAGAAGAAGAGAAGAAGAGAAGAAGAGAAGAAGAAGAAATTAATTTCATTAACGTGTCACATGCTGAATCGCACAATAAAATACCAATAAAGGTATAAAATCAGGCAATATCACAACAGCATCCGGCCGTATGGCCTACGAGACACGAAATGACAATACATCTATAAAAGAATACAAAGAAGGCATACACAAGTACATCATAACAACCACACACGCATGCACACCCACACACACGCACACACCCGCACACATCCGCAACAACACACGTACATACATAAACATTATATTAAAACATGATATATATATATAAATGGACATATTTCCAATTATGTGGTGGAAATATTTCTACGTCTTAACATAGTAAAGGCATATATTCGAAAAGAGGGTGAGCATTGGATATTTCCTCCCAAAGATTGTATCTAAGATCTGAATAATAATCACGGTTAACCGAAAAATGTAATTCATGCTCAACAGCATTACTGTTACAACGTGTACAAAGCATTTCATGAAGAGGAGTCTTTGGTCTAGCATATCTACCCACTTCTACCTCAAGTGGCAAAGTACCACACCTAAGTTTACTTAAAATACTTCTATGACCCCTAGGCATAATAACTTCGACATAATGTTCAACCTGTAAAAAAATCTTTAAAAAGACGATAAGTACGTAATTTATTCCCATTTTCCTGACCGTTATCATTCCAGAGCCCGGAAAACCAATCCAAACTGTCAGACGCTTTAAGATGCTCTTTAGCCACAGAAAACTCATCATGAGACATATTAAAAACATCAATTACAGGTAAACTATAACTGATTAACAATTTTAAAACTCCATTACACCAAGATCGTCTCCAATGACCTGACCATCTTCTAATAATACTAAGTATTCTATAAGACTCGAGTGCATGTAGTTTAGGGTCGTGTAATGAGATACTTTACCATCTAACATAACAATATATTGTATACACTTTTGTAAAAATGGCAAATTTTAAAACATAATATGCCAAAAAAATCGTGCTACAGCGCCTTTAAAAGTTTCAAGAGCGAAATTGGTACTTGAACGTCACATTCAAAATATACGTCTTCTTCTTCACGATAACTCTTACTTCACATATCAACGTATGACGTCATAATGGTAAGGTGTCACTTGTCTGAACTGGAACAGCGCCACTGAACAACATAGGTTGGGCATTAGGCGCTTACAGAAATGCATTATTGCTCTATGCTTTATATATCATTGAGAATCTCAACCGAGTTGATTAAAGCTTGCCGAGATTTTAATTATTATTCAAAATCATTCTTCAACAATTAAAAGCAAAATGTGAAACACAAAATTGCCAATTTGCTTCTTTAGCTACCATCTCAATGAAGTCATAGCATTGTGAAGTCATCAGCATTATGACATCATAGCATTGCGAAGTCATCAGCATTATGACATCATAGCATTGTGAAGTCATCAGCATTATGGCATCATAGCATTGTTAATATAAGTCATCAACTGTGTAACATCATAGCGTTGTCAGAAGTGTTCTCAGTGATGTCAAAGCCTTGTGATGTCATTAACTGATGATGTAATAGGAGTATGACGATTTAATTTGAGTGATATATTATATAACCACTCGTAGATATCGCTTGATCTCAAACAAGCGATATCTTTTGAGATTTCGTATGGTAAAATTCAATGTTTAAAAATTGTAAGGGTGTATGCTTTCAATGCATGAATATTTAGAGGATATTTGGCTTTTCGTGACTAATACCATATTTATCTCATCGAGTGAGGTGGAAAGGTTATATTTTCACGAGTGGCGCAGCCACGAGTGAAAATATATTACTTTTCTACCTCACGAGATGAGATAAACATGGTATTTGTCAAGAAAAGACAATTTTCTATTTATTATATGACCAAATCTTTGCATATTCACCGAAATAGACTTGCATTTACGTTAAGTCGGCTCCAGAATGAGCCTGTCGCCAAAGCAACAATGTGACGTCATGAACATGTGATGACGTCGGAGCATTGTTTTATGACGTCAGGTCATTGTTATATCAGTCACTAGTGACTGACAACACGTTCCATTCTTGTTTTCACTAGTGACTGATAACACGGTTTATTTTCATTGATAGATCCCGGTATTTCACCTGCAATCATATAATAAAACCCTTTTCACGATTGGATTGTAATATTGACGCGCCTTAAAGGGAATGTAGCACGTGTTTTATTTGAAAGAAAGAGATCTCACAAAACAAAAGAAATGTTACAAAATGCAAAAAAAATTCCCTCAATCAATAAATAGAGTTCTAAAACGAATGGTTAAGTTTCGGTTAATCAACATTGACACAGTATTTTATGACTACAGATAAACAGGTCTTGTAATGGGTTGTTTCACCTGTATGTAAATTAAACTGCATAAAACTTGTATTCTAAATGGTCAATTTGAACAAAAGAAAAATGCAAAACCAGTGTTACTTTGCCTATAAACATAATTTTGTTTTAATGTGCCCTGACATACTATCCCTTTAAGAAGCCCTATTTCAGTGAACTGTACTCAAGGTATTTACTTATAATTAAAGGCACGATACACATAAATCAAGACACCTGTCTTATACCTGTGCTATATTGGCCACAGGCCTTTGAATTTCTCCAATAATTTATGCTTTTGTAGTTAAAGATAAACTAGATTTAGAAACCCTTTGATCCCGCCGCTTAATTAGATTCAGGTCAGGAGTGCGAAACGCTGACAAATGAATTATCAATTAGAGGTGAATTCATTATAAGGGTGGTTCATGTTGCCCCAACATTCTTGCGGAACTTACTTCACAAGATCAAACTAATCGAAAAGGCATAAACATTCCTGCCATTCTATTCAACTTCAAATCAAACGCTCATAAAATCTACTTAATGTAATCTATATGCGAAGATTGTATTGAAAGTTGGTATTGCGGATTAACATTGATTGCTTTTCTGGATTCACGAAAGTGTCATTATCATCAACATGAGTTTTGCTCACGTTAATAGATATTGTAATTGACAACAAACAATTAAAATACATTCATTTTTCATTGTTAAATTGTGTAAAGATAACGTTAACCTAAAGGCTGTAAAATGCCCTTATCGTAAAAATAAGTACGCTTTTAAATTCAAACAAATTTACAATTAACAAAAATCTTGCATCAGCATAAAGCATACAATTGCAAGTAAATATATTTATCAAACTACTAACAATGTATAAAAAGATAAATGTAAGGCAAAAAGAGAACATAGATGTTATTGTTAGTTTTTAATAAGACGATGATTAATCCTCAAAAGAACATGTCTTCTTGACAGATGATTACTTTAACACAGAAAATGAGTTAGAGACGTTATTTTTGGCCTACGATAAAGAACATCAGCATAAAAGATTATAGTCTTGGTAGAAAGGAGATATCTTGAAATCTGGAAATTGTTTGTGAAATTTCACATTAAATAAATTATTCATACCTTACAATGATATCCCCGAAACTTAGTTTCCCTTCAAGTTATTATATCATGTTTTCTTTTGAATGTATATTCATTGTCATAGATCATTGGAGTCGCAACATTACTAGTTTTACTATGAATGGCTAGATTGTATAAAGTGATATGCGCGGGATTCTATTAGGCATTTGGACACATTCTTTAAGGGTCGGATAGGAGGGGATGATTCATCCAATTCAGATGCACATTTTTATCAAAAGGATCCATTTTATTCGGGATAACGCAACCTTCAATAGTACAAATTCATGTTATATTTCTTCACTATCTAAATCACATGTATTTCTAATGCATTCAGCCTTGGGAGCTGTGCAAATTTTATCTATCAGAGGGGTACTGAATGTAAAATTAGCTTAACTATGGATTGTGCGACCTCGATTTTGTCGAGGCGAAATTGCCGTGTGGTAAGCTGCAGGTACAGTCAGTGTTGGCGATAGTCGCCTTACTCTGAGGGTGTGGGTTCGAATCCCGCAAGAGACTCGGCCTGGAAAAGTACAAGAATTTGTACTATTGAAGGTAGTGTTATCCCAAATATATATACAGACTTGAGAATGTACTGATAATTATGTAATCGCCATAGTTTCATGGTTGGGGTCAATTGTCCTATTTCCGATCATAGAAAATGGAAGGGAAAATTGTAAAAAAAAGGTCACAAAGTAAGCCAAAGTATTATTGTCTGATAATGCATGCACATTTATAAACACTGAAATCAGTTATGTTTTGGATAAGATTTATTCGTTATTTTCCTAAAACATTGACCCAATTCTGAGATTTGCATTTTTTCTCTTCCAAACAAAATTCCATGGTTCTAACATGAAGCTTTTGGTTAAGATGTATTTTGACTGTTTTAGGAAGCGATGGCACATCTTAAACGACTGAATTTGTCTTAAAACTTAAAAACATTTACTGATATGTTTTCATCTGAAGAATCACATTCCCTTAAGGTAGCCATAGGAATCGTACCTCGCATGAAATGCACGTGAAAACATATAAAATACTCCTGTATTCATCATTTCATACCATTATTCGATTACAATGCCGACATTAGTCTCAGGAGAGCGGAAAGGGACACTGGTATGCTTCAAACTGGGTGGACCGATGAAGCCGTCGCTGCTGCATTCGGTTGTCATCTTCTCACCACTCTAAGACTGCAGAGACGTTTATAGCAGACTAAAACAACACGAGGCCGACCTAGAAGGCCGAGGCCACAGGTTACAACCCCAAATGAATACGGATACCTTGGTCAACTTCACCTCAAGAACAGATTTCAAACAGCAACAGCAACGTCTGTTACACCACTTGGACCCCGAATTAGACCACAAGACTGCGAGAAGAAGGTTCCAAAAATATGGTCTGAGGCAATACTGCTCAATGCAAGCAATGCAGCTGACACGCCGACATCGACAAAAAAGGGTTATTTTTGTAACAAATATGTACAATTTTAGATAATTCAATAAGATTAATTAAACTAATACGCTGCAAAATTGTAAATATAACATTAACGCATAAACAACAAGTTTCCTTTGGGGGTACAAGGTCAAGTTTATTGACATTTTGATGTAAAACTTGACAACAATGACAAAAGCCTCCGGGTGGGAGGGTGGGTAAAACTGCTGAACGCAACAATATGGCGGCCGCCTACTGACGGTGTCGCTTATAACATAAAGAATGACGTCACTCACGCCCCTTACATCATGGATTAGCTTACACACTGTGACAGCTGGAGTCGTCTCCCTTTAACCACCTTAGAATCTGTGCGAAAATAAGCTGCCCGTTTAACATCAAATAATGAGATTATATTCACAGAGACAAATCTAGTCGTTTAACATGTGCCAAAGCTTCCGAAAACAATGAAACTACATTTTAACCAAAAACATTATCTTAGAAGCTTGAGATTGTGTTTAGAAGAGAAACATTACAAATCTCATTATTGGGTCAATGTTTTAAGAAAATAACGAATAAATATTGTCAAAAACATAACTGATTTCATTGTTTATAAATGTATGAATTATCAAAGTAGACAATAACAACAAGTTTCCCTTCCAGTTTTTATGATTGGAAATATGACAATTGACCCAACCCATTAAACTATGGCGATTACATAATTATCAGTACATTCGCAAGTCTAATTTTAGTACAAAAGGCTTAATTTATGGAATGATAAAACACAACAAACCACATTCCTCTGAGCACATATCTTTTTATGATATTTAAATTCAAAGAGGTGTAACATTTTGTTTTGCGTTCAGTTTATTTATGTGATATTAGTTAAGATAAGATAAGATATCTTAACATCGCAACTAGCACAAACATCTTTGAACAAAATCCGTCAATGATTTGCTTTAAGACTGATGATAAATGTAAACGAAGTGAGTTTATCATGTGTCTGACTTTACACCATTCTCTCCCCACAGAGGTTACTCACTTCAGATATCCGATCCTACCCTCTGTTGTTTTTCGCTTGAAAATGAGAGCATAAAGCGTAAAACAACAGGGGGTAGGATCGGAAATCTGAAGGGAGGAACCTCTGTGGGAAGAGAATGACTTTACAGAGAGATACAAAAAAGCAACTCGTTTTCCCTATTATAAGGAGACGATTCGAGTGGATGTTTCTCTTTATGAGAGAGAATAGATGGTAATTTCTCACTATCCATCTAATGAAGAAGTAAGAACATTTGAAATACTTTTTTTATTTATATATTTTTTTGTTGCATTTCAGACATGAGAATTTGAAATTTGGTTTTGAAATACTTGCCATTTTGATAGTGAACACATATAACATGGTTATATTTGAATAACACTCCCTTCAATAGTACAAGGTTGAATGCATGTTTTTGTCGTAAGGTAGCATCTCTTTCTAATGGGCTTCATGCATATTTACATATGGAAATTTACTTTGATGTCATGAATAATGAAAGAATATGTTAGAATAAAATTAAAATTAATCTGATGAGGGGGTAAGCATATACATTGCGGTTGCGGAAAGACGGAGTCTGGTTAAACGTGTACACTTTGTTAAAAAAACATTTCTATCACGTGAAAGTCGTGCGGATGGCGGGGTTTCCTGGTTCTGACTGTACACTGAAACATGTTCACAATGAAGAAGTTGTTATTCAGAAAATCTTGCTTTTATCATGTATTCAAATTCTGAATGCCCTTCAACGCCTAGATTGATATTACTAATGTAAATGCAAATCCTCTCCATTGTTGCTCAACGTGAGAGTTGATTGTTTGAATTGCAACTAAAAAGACTGAAACATAAATAACTTATCACAACAAAGTCACAACAAAACTTAATGAATGTTATCCTTCATGCATTATCATTTTTGACATTTGCTCTGTGAGATACTGATCCGGTTTACGGGTCCTATGTTGAGGAATTGATCTTTAATAACAGATAACAATTTTATGTCTGGCTCAGCTAAAGATAAGAAAGATAAAAGTCCAAATAAGTGTTTGAGATACATGTATGATATTTTAGATATTTTCCCTTTTCACGGGATTCAGGGTGATTATTGATATTTATTTTGGTCTTAAATTCGAAAAATAGCAACAAATGATACAAGATTACAATGATATTTAATGTCTTGTTAATATTTCTATGATAAGCATGGTCTGAGATCATGAAAGTAATCGTATTTTGGCATATTCAGCGTTTTGCTTATTGTGGAATTTTAAAAAAACAATTGTTTGAAAACCTCATGTTTAAGAGTAAATATGTGCTAAAATGAAACGGATAAGTGAGAGATATACCAAAACTCTTCCGAGTGTATCGAATGATACCCTACACTTTTCCCCGTGGGACCATTACGAGGCGTAGCCGAGTAAGGTTCCACGGGGGAAAGTGTAGGGTATCATTAGATACACGAGGAAAAGTACGGGTATATCTGTCTTATACCCCATTACGGTCGAGTGTAAACGGATACTATTTCATAATATTTCTCAACAAATACAGCTGTAAACAAGCCTGTGTATGAAACGCACAACCCAAATACGACCTCATCTGCGACATTTGTAAGTGTCTTATATGTTCATATATAATCTGACATTTTATAAAGTATCATCACTTTGATTTGAATTTAGAAAAATTACTCCATTGACTTATCAGTTGTTAAAAAGTGTAGGTATATCAGAAAAAAGTAAAAGGTATATCATTTTCTGATGACAATAACTGTGTACATTTATAAACGGAATAGCACTTACAATAATTGTATTTAAGTGAACAGATCTCAAATGAGAGTACAATGGACATTGTAGTAAAAAGTGAAATTCATCTTCTATCTCGTGGAAATTACAACGCATACATAATCGTTGGTCTCTTGGAATGTTACTGCTACTATATTTACCTGTTCCAATTAGTAATGTGTGAGACGATAGTCTTAATTTACTTAGTGCACATCTATGTTTGAAATTCAAAACATTAACTAAATAACTTTCAAATCCAAAATGTTCCTTGAATTGCTTATATAACTGATATGTGGTTGATTTTCTCATTTCCAGGCTACCAATAAGTAATACATTTATCCTGGAGTCGCTGCTTTAACAATGACAAGAAACCTGGAACATTTACGTCAAAGGGAGACAACCATGCATAGAGCTGTCCGTTTACAGTAAGAATATCCTTGACATGGCGAAACCAACCAGAACTTTCATCTAGATTAGAATGCACTTCCCTAAAAATACAATTTTCTGATCTTACAGCTTTAAACCAAAATTTAACCATTTGTAAATCTCGCTAAATATAAAGGGGAAATCTTCCAAGTTATCCATAAACGTGTAGATTACTTTTACAATTCTTAACACCGAGGATATTTGTACAGAAACTAAGATGAACTCGCTCTATACAATCGCTCTGTTTCCAGCCCCATACCTCATACGAATAATGCAATACCGGTACAACACAAGCGTCAAACAACTCCAATAATGTTTTAACATTAATCTTACTTTTTCTAATATATTTTTTTTAAACATTAAAGGCCTTGAGTCCCTTATCCGCCAGTACATTAATAGCTGATGACAAAGTTCCTATACATTTAAATGATAAACCAAGATAATTAAACTCTGTAAGACTTTCAAGTTGAATTGGACTGAACCATAATAGTAAACCTGCTTTGGTAAAATGTATGACTTGTGGAAATTAAGATTCTTTAGTCTTGTCTATATTCACAGAAAGCCCCCAGACATTGCAATAATCTAACAAACTATTCAGCTGAGATTGTAAACCAGAGGAAGATGTGCTCATGAGAACCATATCGTCAGCGAAGAGGAACAAAAACAGCATGAGATCATGTAAATCTAGACCACAAGTCATATTTTCCTGTAACTTAAATTCGAGATCCTCAATCAAAAACGTGAACAATAATGGAGAAAGTATTTCACCCTGACGCAAACCAGTGCAATAATAAAAGACCTCACTGATGTCATTATTATAACGCACAGTACACATGCGAGACCTTGCTAGAACTAACGGGCCACATGTTGTCTAACATAGCATCACGATCAGGGGGTTTCGTCCTCATATCTGTGACGAGACTCACATGCAGAAATTATTCCTTATTATGGTGTTGTTTTAAACAATTACTTATGTTTTTTTTTAATAATTTCTAGGATATATCTTAAATATGATATGTGGCCTTGGTATTTATTTGGGATTGTGTAGAAACCACATCAGTGGAGATATGAATAGAGTATATAATTCCTTGCATTGGTATACATTTCTGACACATTTCAGAAATTCATCGAGCATTCCTATTCATAAGAATTTCATAAAGGCATGTGATATTCTTTCCCCACAAAGAGTAGTCAAATCATTTCTTCCTACGTAATCTTTGTTACATTCAGGTCATATTTCTTTTAACAAAATCCCATACTAAAACAAATCATACTGCGTGTCTTACATTAGTGGTCTTTCTATTTTATGTTTTACTTCGAAAATGTCTGACACAAATTAAGGAATTAAACTATTTTCCGTTTTTGTCTCGGATTTGGTCTTCTCTGTTGATGAGCTTGTTTATGTTTATTTTTGTTCACAAAGTGAAACGGCGTACACCGTGGATCACACATTAAACGAGGAAACCTTTCTGTTTCAAAAGAGAGCATTATTACTTGGCAAATCTCAAATAAACCCTTTAAAACGACAGCGTTGATTGCAATCACCATAGTTCCATGGTTACCAATCAGCAATGCTTGTCTTATTTCCATCTAAGAAATCGCTCCATCTGTAACAGAGTTCATGGTGGAAGAAATGTCTTGTCTAACCTCTTGTTGGAGGACGAGTGATATTCTGCTGGTGTACAATACAACCTCAAACTTCACAGTAAGTGATGGGACGAAAAGTAGCATGGGAATAACACTCTAGAAAGTTTTTTAACATAAATTTCTTTGCATAATCTTTACATATACATGTATGACTGCTTGGCAAGTTTATTTTCTAATTCGATATCATAAATGTAACCCTCTATAATGTTACTCTGAAGCGCCTGTAAAATATTAGCATTCTTCATTCTTTAGCTTTGTAAATTATATATAAACTTGCACCAATTTCAAGAGTACTTTGCTCGACATCTGCTCAAGAATACATAAAATGCTCAGCTCCTGAAATGTAGCAAGCGGCAATAGCGTTAATATCCACTGTAGGCAATAATATAGTGCCTAGGCAATAGCATTATTGCATAAAGTTGGCAGGAATTAACGTTATTGCCTGAAAAATAGAGGCTTGTTTTTCCTTATTGCCAGTGGCATTAGTGCTAATTGGTGATTACAACTCACCAATCATGATGTAAACATGAACTCACCTCAATCAGTTTAATGGGTTAATGCGTCCTCTCAGTACACAAACATTGCACGAGCTTGTTGATTACTATGATTGACAAGTATTTTAATTCCGCAATTACACACTGGGTCCTTTGTTTTATTGGGGTGTTTATTTTTCATACTAACTTAAGTTGTCTATTGTAATGATCGCACAGAGGTGTTCATCATGAACACCTGATTCATCCGTGAACACCTGATATGTGAGTACTTATTGATAGTAAATTTACTTTAGTTTAATTTCTATTTTTCAAATCTAAGTGATGATAATTCGTAAAATAGCATTTCTCAACACAAGCAAATAGCAAATACTTCCGACGAAATGTGAGATCGAACTTTCAACCCTAGGGTTCCTGATCTAACCATTACACCACGGAAACTTGGTGAGATGAGAGAGACTTTTTCATCATAAACAGTGTTCTTTGATTTGTTTGGATTAAAACTGTCATAAATTTGTTGACAAGTTATAGGTTTTAATCTTCAACTAGAGTGCAAAATGTTTAGAATTAAATGAATGTGTGTATTGCATTTTGTACCAACCGGCGATATTCACAAGGGCCATGCAGTCAATTGCATTGGCTTGTACATTTCAGGGGCGTGTTTCACATGTATCACGACTCGCTCAGGCCTGTGCAAGCTGACTGATATAGACACCGTTTATCTGACAAGGACAACCGTCGTTTTTACCTCATCAAACTCATATGTTTAACATAAGGTCCCTAGAATTTACACCAACGTGTTTTCATTCTGTATGTGGTTTGATATAGTGTTGAGCAAGTGTGTAATCTAGTTACCGACCTCGACCTCGGGTTCAAGTTAGATGAACCCTCGCGGACGTGAAACATGAACACCTCGGCCTAACGGCCTCGGCGTTCATGATTCACGTGCGCGAAGGTTCATCTAACTTGAACACCTCAGTCTCAGTCGGTGACTATTACATACATGTGTTCATTTGCTACAGTTATTAAACTTACTAATCTTACTTATTATGGCATGATGTTCACTAGGCCGCAAATGAAACGTCACCAATTTTTCAACACAGTCACATGTAAAGAGTTACCATTTCATAAGAGTATGATACTTTTATTTTTATGTCTGTTCAAATACATATTGGGTGCTGAAAACTCTTTTTAAAAATACATTTTCGCCAGAATGTTTTGCATTTGAGTTAAAAACTTTTAACATGTAGAAATTTAATTAATGAAGTATTGTGATGTCGACATAAATAACCTTCCTGGACTTGAACGCTTTATTTCTCAAACACCAGTCTCTTCAATTGAATATTTCCTTTCATGTTTTCTTTACAGAGATACAAGGGGAAATATGTTTGTTTTTCTGCAACAAAGGATTTGATTTGAAATCGATTTATTTGGTCTGAATTGTTCCTCAACTGTTAATAATGAGCGTTTACTTTCATAAGTTTAAAAGGCAGATTTGACAACTAACTTCTTAAGATTATATAACTAGTATATACTGATAAACAATATTTTGCATATGTTTTTTTCGTTTCTTCTGTATTCAGGAGCGGTATTCAGATAAGCTATTACAGCTTGTTTACCAATCCACTTCTTTATGAAATAAATATGTTTAAATCAAATATAGGTCCACCCGACAATAGCGTCAATGTCAGGCGACAGGGAGAAATGTTTTTTGGGGCTCTCTATTCCAAAGTGTTTTTCAACCTGAAAGACATTGCAAATAACTTTGTGAGAGAAAATTCTGATGACATACGAAACGGTTGCATGTAAGTTACAAGTATCGTGTCTGACGCATCTAAATTGACAATGACAATAAACAGAACTGGCTCTATATACTTCGTAAGAAGTCAAGATAGGATGTCAATTTTGTCGAAGATGTACTGTATGCAATATCTGAATAACAACAAATACAATGTAGCCCCCCCCCCCCCCCCCCCCCCCCAATCCCCGAAATTGGTGCTACGGGCCTGTTGTGAGAAACATTAAAAATCATATTACCTTTGGATACTAATTTTTAAAAAAGATATTGGCATTATGGTTGTGCGAAATAGTTTGTTTTATGGTAATGTTTTTTTTATCTGCTCTACAAACTTATATAAATGAATTATGTACTTATATTTCAATTAGCCAGTAAAGAGTTACCTCCCTTTGTCAATACTTTTCATAAATATTCAACTTCAGCATCATATTACTCAGAAAAAAGGCCCATGGAACTTATTTTTTTCACATCTATTATTCTTCAGCGGTACGTTTTCTACAAGTTTTATCATGTTTGAATAATTTTTCATTTATTTTTATTCTTGAACAGGAGTTTTGATGAAAATATGTAAATAAATGTGAACCAGAAAATACAGTTGGGACACGTCATATTTTGAAATTAAAATCTCTTTGAAACAATGCTCATGTCAATATATTATGACTGGCCAACAATACATATTTATTATTTTAATGAAACATCATATTCTGTTACAGTCGATTCAATTATCAAATTCAACATGTTTTGTTTTGGGATGTTGAAGTAAAATTTTTATTGTTTAAAATGTGAAGCAATTGATCTAGACTTTTCTTGTTATATATTTTGCTTGATAAATTAAATAAGAAATGGGTAATTGTTTTTTAAACACGTATTTTTAATTAGAACATCAGTCAATTATAATTGAAGTGTAATGCAGGTTTTTTTTAAGTTTCCAAAAAAATATATGATACATTTTGTTCCCTGATTCTAATTGCTATTTGATCCATTTGTAATTATTGAAAAAAAAAACTCAGATGTTTGTCAACACTGGTGTTTGTAACTATTTTAATGGTATCCCACTAACGATTATTCTTTTTTTCAATATCACGATTTTGTTATTCAAAACCTAATGCACAAATTTGGGGATTCATTTCCAAAATCTTATGTAATGAAAACAACCAAAAAAACGTGACAATGAACGGACATAATGTTTATAAAATTTTATTTTCACGGAAAGTGCTGCTTAAATAGTTTGTAAATATGCCATTTTAGACAAAAGACAAAAGAGAAGCTTTAAAGTAGGATCGGATACATTTATTTATGATCAATGCCTATCAATCGGCACAATGATCATTGTTTGTTCGTCATTCCACATTTGCAATACTTCCGTATTCGCTTTCCGGTGTTTCCGTTGTTTGTCAAATGTGTTTAACATTTATCGAACTAATAATCAGAATACCTAATGATTTATTTCACTCGATATTTCCGTTTCGCAGACACTAACGAAGCAAATCATTCGGAATGTAAGTGACTCGCCTTGGCCAAATTGGTAACGTGCGTTTGTTTTTCGGGCAAAACAGCAGTTCAATGCCTCATTTTATGAGGAAAGCAAAGATAGATTGAACCGCACGTTAGAATAGTTTGGCCTTCCGGTTTTCGATCAGAACTTCGTAGAGCAAGTCTCCTCCCTTGTGTCTTTATATCAATAGCGGGGATATTTATCTCAAATCTTTATTTCTTAACCGATTTCGCTCAAATTTGGAATATGAGCTCACAATATCGTACATAAACATCACATGAATGCAACAATCTAGATTTTGAATTTTGAAAATATTGACAAAACAGCGATTCGAAACCCCTGTGATTGCCGCCAACATATACATGTCTATGATGTAGAAGATTGCATTTTATTTGCACCAAGGAAAGAAATAAATTATATTAAATCAAAGATTCAACTTTGGCAATGTTTATAATTTTACCACATAAAGAAGACAATGACACTCGATTCAGAACATAATGAATGCTAGCAGAGTGAGATGGTTTCATATATTACACTTATAACTCCAAGATTCACCATTCATCATAATATTCTTATATAAATATAAATTTGATACAGAAATATGTGACCAATTGTCAAATCCGTTCTGACGGACTATTCGCCCTTAACACAATCCTGTATCAGGGTAAAATGATACGCTCCGCTCCACTTATATACCCTGGGTTAAAAAAAACCCCACATAAGTCTTCGCCATGTGACCTCTGACCCAGCTCTGATCATACACTGTCGTCCAAAATAAACGCCAACCAGGGATCTTCTCATGTTTCGTAAAAACCATAATGAACAGTTCAGCAATATTATAGCATTATGAAGTTGCACCATTTCTGCATAATATATTTAAATTTCAGAAGTTGTCATGTCACAAAAGAATGGCGATTGTTGAAATTAGAAAACAGAATTGTTCAGTCTTCGATCAGTACTTGGTCAGAAAAAACATTTGAAACCGATTTTCATACAACCACGAGCAACAATACAGGCAGGCATTCGCATTTAAGTGGTGATGACGCTACAGATAATGAGATATACGTTGTTTCGGTGCACAAGTGAATCAACTTAAAATAGCGATCTCCATTGGTAGGTCAGGACCATTAGACATGAGGTGGAAAAAACAGTAGAAAGCTGATTTTTTCTGAATACCTTAAAAATGTTGTCCTTATATCAATGGTACAAAGTTCTGCAAATTCTAGCTGGTTGCTTTTTCAGGATGGCCGCCATTTCCAAGAGGTTTGTCCGAATGTATTCTATATGTTTTAATCATCAATACACGTAATATGATTTTAATGTATCATCATTAATCATGATAAGCATGTTTTAGGTTTGGAAATTATGTTTTAAAATAGTAAACCGAAAAAAGGTATTGAAGACATTTTCAAAACCTAATAATGGATAAACTAATCACTCCATGTGAGAAAACTATGCATTTGTGCATTTCATTTGATATAGGACATGACATGATAAACTTAAAAATAAAAATAATTCATTGATTTACCGAAACGCTGGCGGCCATCTTAGAAATGGTGACCATCTTGAAAAAGCCACCAGCTAGAATTTGCAGAATAGTATTTCTACTATTTTTTTCCGGGTTGTCCATGTCTTTTGACTGATGGCCCTGGCCTATTGGCGTGGTTTTCATGAATGTTATTTACTCGAATCACAGTTTGTCCACGATATCAATGGACTTTCATATTACTTATTGTTTCAGCATAACGTTGAGATCAACATTAATTATATTTCTGAAATTATTCATCTTTCATTTTAAGGAAAATCAATTAGGCGTTTCTTTTGGCCGACAGTCTAGTTAGCAATTATATATATACGTTCGATACATAAATAGATTATAAATACAGTAAAGTGTCAGAAAAGCGGAATTTGATCACATGTACATTAGAGACGATATTCAAATTAACAAATGACAATATGCATGCCTTAACATGTCTTAGATTCTTATATTTAAACTGTTTTAAATTTCAAATTATTCGACAACGGACTGTTTCAATTATAGTATATAACTGTACAACGAGTGGGGATAACTGTCATGTATAACGTATAACAATTAGTGATCACTGTCAATTAAAGTCGTAGTAAAAATGTCCATTCATTTTGAAAGCATTGGCTGTAACTAACACTGCAGTGAAGCTGAGGAAGATATGTGTCATCAAATGAAAGTCTTAGATGATAACTATCACTATAGATACATATCACCAAACTACATGAAAGTATAATAATTGCTTCAAAATAGACATGAGTCTGGTAATTTACAATTATCATTTATAGAAACCAGTGTCCTGTCCATGAGTAAACAGCTAATCATGAGGATCGTCTGTTTTGATGGCATCAATCAGGTTGGACCAGAAGAGTTCAGTGTCATCAGCCGGATCAAACTCAATGTAAGAATATTGTGCAAGGAAGGAGGCCATATCATGATTCATATCCTGACGAGAATCTCTTCTTTACATCACCACCACGATCATGTTCTTTCTTCTGGAAACTCCCTCATTACGTGCCATGTTGGACTCGTAGTCGCACCAGTCATGTATGACACACATTGAAAGTGTCTACAATAATATCAAGTTCTGATAACCTCATAATTGTCCCATTACTGAATTTACAACGGCTAGACTCTAAACCCTGGATATGTGGACGATATGTTCGCAACCACTGAAGAAATTGTAAATTAGAGCATGAGCATGAAAACACATTATTTGCAAGATTAACGCTGACATTGTTCAAGTAATCTAAATCAGTCTGAACCTGTTTACCAAGATTTCCCATTGTGTTGAAAGAAAGATCCAAATATTTCAAATTTGTCATATGTCTCATGTTGTGATCAAACGTGTTTTTTTTGCAGACAATATCAGTGACTTCAAACTAAACAAATGCTTAAAAGCATTTTCAGATAAATATTCAACACTGTTAGAGCCGATGTCGAGATACTCTAATCTGTATAAACCACGGAATGCATGACCATTGATGTCTTTGGCAAACCAATTTCCAAGATAATTATGAGAATAATTTAAGTACTTCAAAGGCAAAAACTGCAAAGACGAATCCCAGACGAGCCGGGTAATTGTATTATGTGACAAATCCACGTATTCTAGTTTCCTGAAAGATTTAAAGGAACCTTCCAAACCTTCAATCAGGTTTTGAGTGGCGATAAACACCTTCAAAGACATATTATGAATTTGTTAAGTCCATAGTTTTTCCTTTGAAATAAGAACCAGATATATCTACTGTTTCTATGTTACTCGGGAAACGCACAGGAAATCCCATGCCATACGACACGTGACCATCATCGTGCCAACCATACAGGTGTGGTAAGTGAAGATTCCGTAATGACTTCATTTCAAACAGCTGTAAAATGTAGAAACATTATGCAAATTGGTTGTGTCCTGCGTAAATGGTCTCCAGGGATTTCGGTAAAGTTGTCAGGACATTTTGCTCAATTTCTATAATACCATTGCCTTCAAAATGGATTTCGGTCAAAGGCGTGTGTTGAAGATGTATGATATGTCTATTCTTCAGTCTTGAACATGATCCAAACAGTGGATATAAACGGTTCATTTTCAGCAGTCTCAGAGGCGAATGTCGTAAATCCAAAAGTTGATTTAGAGAAGTTATCAAATCCCAGATCTCTGTTGTTTGAAATGTCGAGGACACTGATGTTGGGAAGTGTTGAAAGCGTGTCATGTTCAGCGTCCACTATTAGACAATTGGACACGTTCAACAGTTTAAGATGAGGAACATTTCTGAAGGTTGAGTTCCTCAGAACAGGCAGGACACACAATCCATCACTGTCGGAGAGGGAGAGGTTAGTTAAATGAACCAAACCTCTGAAACCAGGTCCAAAATCAGCTGGCAGTCCGTCAAGATAAAGAACGTGTAATGATTCCAGATTTTGGAAACTCTGATCTGGATAGGTTGCAGAGGAAGGCAAATAGGTAGAATCAGAATTGATATTTATCTTCAAAGAAACCAATTGTTTAAAAGGGGAAAACAATTTCTGTCTGTATATTCTTTCATTTAAAGGGAGTTTGTTTGATGAAAGGTCAAGTCCTGTGAGATTTCCATGACCAACAAATGTACGCTCATTGAGGAACATGAGTTAATAAGGAGAGATCGAGTTTTCGTAACTTCTCTAGTTTGTGGAAGATCTTTCCTGACGTTTTTGTGAAATCATTCCTATCCAGCAGAACCGAAGTAATGCCCCTATTTCACTACGACCCGAATTGCCACGAATCACCATGAATAGGCGGCTGCATAAATTCGTGAATATTCGTGAGCATTCGGCAAAATTCGTGAACAGCATTTACACTTGTAAGAAATGCTTACGAACATTCGTAGCTTTTCATGCTAAAAACCTACGAAACATGTGCGAATTCTTTAAGAATTGTCTACGAATTGTAAGAAATGATTAAGACACAGTCACGAATGTACTACGAACTTCCACGAATAAGATACGATATCGCGAATCAAGTACGAATAGTTTACGATAGTTCGTGACTATTCGGCGATTGCAAGTCATCAAACCATTATGGAGGCGCAATGGAGAGCACGTGTTGCTCTGGCACTCGAATTTGAACTTCAATATCAACATCAAATTGAATTAGCCTTTCGTAGACAATTCGTAAATGTTTCGGGGTTAATTCGGGATGAGAACATCAAAATTATCAACCACGAATTTCCAAGAATTGTTTACGAAGTTTTTACGAAGGTCCCGAATTAAATACGAACAGTTTACGAAGCAACTACGAATCTGAAATTCGTAGGAGGATTCGTGAAAATCTTTTGACAAACAAAAATTTGTCCACGAATGCCACGAATTACAAGAATGTTGCCGAATCAACTAGGAATCATTTACGAATATCACGAATCAATTACGAATTATCTACGAATGTTCACGAAAGTGCAAATCGTGGCGATTCGTGGAAATTCGGGTCGTAGTGAAATAGGGGCATAACGTTTTCTGGAAACAACGTGGGAATCTTCTTCAGGTGCAAATTTGAGCATTTTACCAATGTGCCACCATATACATTATCAGAGAGACACTGGCAGGTAGTGCATACATCTGGATTTCTAACTGTCAAGCAACTGATGTTGAGAGTGATAATTACGCTCAGGAAATGCCGCATTTTCCTCATCTGGAATGGTAATAAATTAATAACACTATTAATTGCTATCAATATGCTGTATTATTAATTAACTATCAATGTTATGGCACGTATACGGCATTTACGGCCTAGACCATATGATTCGCCAACTGGGCCAATACGGGGAAACTGGGCCAATACGGGAGAAACTTGGCCAATACGAGACAAACTGGGCCAATATGAGTCTGAGCATGCGCAGTTGCACAATTGATGGACACCCGAAGCTGTTGCTTCACATCTTTGACCCGTGCTATTTGTTCGCCAAACTTGTTTATAATATTATTTCAACATAAATGAGATTTCTAGTGTTGTGCAAATAGAATGAAAAGAAGTTAATCAATAAAACTGTCAGTAATTAAGTATTTCCGTATTGTCCGAGTTACAGGTCCTCGGTCCGTTGTATTGGCCCTCGACTTCGTCTTGGGCCAATACAACGGACCTCGGACCTGTAACTGGGCCAATACGGAAATACTTAATTAATAACATTATATTATTAATTAACTATCAATGTTATGGTACGTATACAGCATTTACGGCCTAGACCATACGATTCGACAACTGGGCCAATACGGGGAAATTGGGCCAATACGGGTAAAACTGGGCCAATAGGAGACAAACTGGGCCAATATGAGTCAGAGCAATGGCAGTTGCACATATGGTGAAAGTCCGAAGCTGTCGCTTCACAACTTTGACCGGTTATTATTTTAATATAATTAAGATGTCTAGTGTTGTGAAAATAGAACGAAAAGAAGTTAATTAATAAAATTCGTCTCGGGCCAATACAAAGGACCTCGGACCTGTAACTGGGCCAATACGAAAATACTTAATTAATAACATTATAAATTGCCACTGAAATTAGGTAAAGTCAATTAAGGGTCATAGATCAATCATACAACACACATATTGAGTTGCATCTTTTCTCGTGTGAACTTAAAAAACATTCTTAGTCCATGAAGTTTATGGTCAGTTGATAAATAAACGATACTTTAAATGTCACAAAGCTTACAGAAAGCAAAAACAGTCCTACTAATGGTAAATACAGGATCTACATTATATCATTTGGAATCTTGAATATTATACAATTATAGACTAGTGATGAGGTCAATACCTGTTTTTATTAATTAACTATCAAAGTTATGGTACTTACATGGCATTTACGCCCTAGACCATATTATTTGACAACTGGGCCAATACGGGGAAACTGGGCCAATACGGGAAAACCCGGGCCAATAGGAGACAAACTGGGCCAATATGAGTCTGAGCATGCGCATTTGTACATTTGGTGAAAGCCCGACCCAGCTGTCACTTCACAACTTTGACCCGTGCTATTTTTTCACCAATCTTGTTAATAATTATTATTATATATACATGATATGTCAAGTGGTGTGCAAATAGAATGAAAAGAAGTTAATTATTAATAAAATTGTCATTAATTAAGAATGTCCGTATTGCCCTCGACTTCATCTCGGGCCAATACAACGGACCACGGAGCTGTACTGGGCCAATACGGAAATACTTAATTAATAACATTATATTATGGACCCGAGAAAACAATATTGACCAATTGCAAGGACGAAGTCCGCGGTCAATATTGTTTTCTCGGGTGTATAAAAACAGGTATTGACCGAATCACCAGTCCATAAATGTTTTATTATGTATCTAATACAGAAACGAAAGGAAAACAATGAAATACAGTCCCAAATGTAATTTGCTTTGAACAGCTGGGACTACAGTCATATGACGTCATGCAACAATCGTTTGACGTCAGGCAACAATAGTTTGACGTCACTCAAGTCAATACGGTTTTTGGTCGGACTCGGCTTTAGTCAATATGCTTTTCTGTTCATCTTTCAATTCAAACGATTCTGTTGAGAAAATTGATACCAACCTAACGCACTTTTAACAATACCAATTGATGCGTGATTATCGCATACCTTATATGAAATGATGATTCAATCATGACACTGACACATACAGAAACACACACACACACACACACAAATGATAATGAAGATAAATATATAAACTACGAGGAACCCAAGAGCTCCCTTTCAATTGGCTACTAAGTGAATTTCATCCTTATTTAGATTTTGGGATAAGAATTTAACACACTCAACCTCAAAAGAAACGTCACAATATTTTCAACAGTAAAATGTAGAAATTGTATTAATAAAGGCTGTTGTCGATATAAATAACCTCCTTCGTCTTAAATTTATTGATGTTGATGCGTCTTTACAGTAGGGCGTTTTTTTTGGTCTAGACAAATTTAAAGTTTTGTTAATTGGCTTCTCATGACATGGTGTATTCAATCGCGTTTGTTGCTCATAGATTGAATTATCTTGTTATGTTGTATGATGACGTTTCTTTTGCGGTTGAGTGTAATAATTAGGATACTTATACCAAGCTGAACTCCACACCGTGAATCAACATGGAAGTAGACAAGGTGGTCGTTTCTCTCCATATCGTTTATCCTTTATGTGGAATCACTTACACCATATATGAAGACGAATGTTTTGATAATTGTACATATGGTCATGTTGTTGTTTAACTTCTCAATAGGAACGTTTTCGAACTTTACAAGATTTTGCTACTGTATAAGTTTTAAAGATTAATGCATACCCTTGAATTGTTTACAGTGTAATAAACCTATTATTCTAGGTAAATAAGAGGATCATTTACATTAAATGTTAAACTGACAAATATCAAATTAAAAGTGTCATTTTTTATAAATATTTTTTCAGGTTTCAACTTCCAGACATGACAATACAATAATACTATTCTGGTAGTTCCGCCATTAGTACCTGAAAAATTTAAGAGGACAATCTCATTAAAAAAAAAGTGGCTCTCCTTCATTATTGAATGAAAACAAAATATATAATTTCAATTTCAAGTTTAAAGGCACAGGTACTGAGGAGAAATAGACTACCCTTAAAGTGACATTACTCCATCGCCATTAAAGGTACATCAATTGTGTTGTTGGGGGTCAAATTTTCTTATACATGTAGAGAAGAACTGACTGTGAAGTACTATTTTGATGTTAGTCGAGTCCGTATAATGACCATATAAAGGTAAAAGTAGCGATTTCTGATCGAAAACCGGATAATGAACCGCGATTGATGCGCGTCAATTAGTCAAACGTAATTTGGAAACTTATTTCAGAGACCAAAAATAAAGGGACTAGATTCGACAGTAGATTATCATCAACTATGTGTGCCTCGGCCAGATGTGTAATCGACCCGACTTGAAGCCCTGTTGTGATCGAAAAAGTCAACACTGGAAACATCATGTAATATTTAGAATACACCATTTGAAACTTTGAATACATACTGGTAACCAAGAAATAAAAAAAAATTACCTTCGAGGGCAATCATTTCGGGGTTCATATTTTCCATAAGATGCCCTAGGGCAAAATATCACTTTGTCATGGTGACGTGACGTCATACACACTGCTATGACGTGACGCTTCGTCTATGACGTTGCGTTCTAAATACGGCGACGGTGGGTCGCCAGCCTATGGTTGAAAGTTGATTTTAGCGCATTTTCCTGACTTCGGTAATAAACAGAATATTATATTCGTGTCTATGTCATACTATGTTTACGACACTCGTGCCTGAATATCGGTATTTCCCTCGCTCTCGCTCGGGAAATACTAATATTCAGGCACTCGTGTCGTAAACATAGTATGACATAGACACTCATATACTATCCTCTATATGTTAAATGAGTTATAAGAGAAACAAAATCGCCACTTTTGAATTTTTCCCGGACGCCATCTTGTTCTAGCGAGTCACACAAATATTCCGCCTGCGGCTGAATCCAGTCCTTTTATTTTATGGTATCTGCTTATTTACAACAGAGAAAAAGACATATTTGGGTTGATAGTGTTTGATAGGTCATATAAGTTTCAGTTTCTGCGCATGTATAATGCTGTTGCTTGATTTTCACTGGAAACAATGATTATGATATATTTGGCGATTGGGGATGAATATGTAAGTTGAGTGAAAGATTTGAACTGAAATCACAACATGTGATGTGATTATTATATTAAAGCCAAATAATATATTATGAAACACAATGGATGCACCTTTAAAGGCATTATGTCACGCCAATTGTTCTAAAATATAAATAATGCACGGATAACGCACATCTCTCGATATTACTAACAACCTACCCTCAGGTAATGTATTATATTAGTTATCTGGAAAATATGTACGTATTCAGGTTTTAAAGTTAAATTTAAAAGACCGGAAGTATTAAATGCAACGTTGGATTAAATCCGCATTAACTAAAATATCAACAATATTAAGAAATTGCAACCCGAAGACCAAAAACGGCAGTCGCTATCGTTAATGTAACAACAATGCTTACACTGCGTATTACAAACCGGTGAAGTTACAGATAATCCTTAATGAAGACTATCCAATCTTTGTTGTCAATTAAGATAATACAGTATATGCAAGAGCTGAATAAAATCCTAGCTCAGCCGTTTTCTACAAACCAAATTTCCTATTTTGCACATCAGCGACTCTTTCTATTCGTGACATCCCTGAGTGACTTCGGCCGTCTCAACTATTTGATTATTGACTGCAGGTCAATTGTAAAGAATAATAAGTATTTTATATCACCGAAAGGAAGCTAAAGTGAGTTTATATGTCCTCGTATCACCTAAAATAGCTTATTTTAATGCGATAAGCGTGCACTTGTGCCTTTAAGAAGGGAACACCATACATATGTGAACTACGTGAATAGCACAGCCTTGCAAGCCAAGAAAATTGTATATGGTATTTTAAAATCACTTTAAATGCTTAATCCATTGCCTTACGATTTATTTTTTAAAATAGTTGATACCAAAATCTACCCCATTCTTTAATAATATTATATAAAAGTATTTTAAATTCCGCATTGTAACTGTATACAACTCTTATTTATTGCAATGAAACCTGCGAGCGTCGGTTGGAACTAGGGAACAATGGATAGTACTGAATTAAATGTTAAATGTTAATGCCTTTTATTACCTACGAGGGCAATCATATCGGGGTTCATATTTTCCATACGATGCCCTGTGATAACGTATCACTTTTTCATGGTAACGTGACGTCATAAACAATGTTATGATGTCACGTTTCGTCTATGACGTTGCGTTCTAAATGCGGCGACGGTGGGTCGCCAGCTTATGGTTGAAAGTGGATTTTAAGCGTTTTTTCATTAATTTCACGACTTCGGTAATGAACAGAATATTATATTCGTGTTTATGTCATACTATATTTACGACACTCGTGCCTGAATATCGGTATATCCCTCGATCGGGAAATACTAATATTGAGGCACTCGTGTTGTAAACCTAGTAAAATCACGTGCAAAAGAAACGTCCCCACATTTTGAAAACAGTATAAAATGAAATATTGATGTCGGAGAAAGTAGATTTTGAATGTATTTCGTAGCCACATGTTTTGTAAAGAAGTATTCACAATTTCATACATCAGAGCATGCATTTTTTTATTTTTACATCTGTTCAAATAGACATGGGGTGCTAAAATCGTTGTTTAAAGATGTTTTTGGCGCACAATATTTGGTATTTAAGTTTAAAACATTGAAAAAGTAGAAATTTAATTAATTAAATATATCCTCGACATAAATAACCTTCTTTGATTTAAATTTGTTGACGGGTCATTACTGTATGACGTCACAAAACAAGCCAAAACTGGCTCTTTGAGGCTTCTATCTCGTCTAGTTAAGGAGATTCCAAAACGACCATTTCTTAAAACTTGTGTTTCTCAGAGTTATGAATAGATAATGTTTTAAAATTCATATTTAGTATTGTTGGGTTCTGAAGACATGATGTAACGCTGTTTCAGTCGCATTTATCTCCCGTCGATTGAAATATATTGTATTTTGTATCGGGACGTTTCTTTTGCACGTGAGTTTATGACATAGACACTCATATAATATCCTTTATGTATCATATTTCATGACCTTAAAACCAGGATGGTTAACTTCAGCTTACACAATTGAATAACCCGGATGGATCATTCAATGACAATGAATAGATTATTGATAAAGGACAGATGACGGGATCCCAAAGATAACAGTGTTCTAATACAGATTTGTTTGAGATATTAAAAAGGTTATCTTTTCTGACTTTGAAGTCAAATAAAAGAGCTTATACAATAAATTTGCTTCATTTCATTTAAATGGATTCTCAATAATGTGTTTCCTTCTTGTTGATGATTTACACTGTTTCTATATCTTCTGTATGACCGCAACATAAGGGATATTCATTTTACATTGAAAATAAGTTCAGTTGAGACAATATCAGGATTTAATCTACTTGCACAACAGGATCTGAGCTCAGTGGTCATTTCCTCTGTACGGATTTGTAAACAATGAACAGGGGTTGTGTAGAGTAGTTTACTTTATTTTGAGATGACATTGTCTATTGTTTGAATTTAAAAATACGTTCTTGACTAAGTGATATTTCAAATGTTGAAATAACTTATTTCACCACTCGCTTAACCAGCTCTAAGATACTCAATTTGCAATTCACACAGTGTTCATTAATTCCAAGGATCACACATCTAATGCAAAACTTTAGGTTATGATTTGGGATAATCAACAGAATAATTACTCCTGAACTACAAGTGAAAATTTCGTGACTTATTTATTGAAATAAAACTCATGAACATAAGAAATTATAAATAGAATTGTAACGATACTGATCACAAACTAAATGTGTCCTTTGTCAGTATAAAGTCAATAAAGATCAGGTTATAGTTGTCGAAAACCAAAATATTTATGTTAAGAAATTGAGTGACATAAATGAAACCATATTTCATCATGCATAATGTGTGGCCATAGTGTACGAAAAAACACGAATCCGACAACAAAACACTTCTAATTTGAATAGAAAGTCAATCGAAGCTAAAGTGAAGATTTGTTCTCAGGACCATTAGTATTGAACTTTTTACCGTTTAGTTAGTTTTCAAGTTAATACATGAAATCAAATTTCATCGTGCATAATGTGGGACCATAGTGTTTATAAAAACACATTCGGAATATTTCAAGTTAATTTCGACAACAAAACACTTCTAATTTGTAAAGAAAGTCAATCGAAGCTGAGGAATTGTTGACAAGACCGTTTGTATTGAACTTAATTATCCTCCGTTTTTTTTAGTTTTAAATTTTAATACTGCCAAAGCTATTGAGGTCTGCTGAAACTCGGGTAAAGAAATCATTTCGATGTTAATTCGTGTATTCATTTAGACAGTACTTTCAATCTCTGCACTTGAAAGATTGACGTTACTCATATAACATCTACGATTTTAAACATTACGTTTTCAGAATAACCTTGATTTACTTTTCGCTGTCTATGCGCTGAGTCAGACTAAGGACGGATAGAAAGTCTAAGATCTTCAATGAATTTGACAACGTAGAGATCTTGATTCAAATGATTGATACTCTCCCTTCCGTGTATTTCTACATTCAGAGTAGAACGATATACAACAGTTACATCTCGTCTTTGTCTATCAGGTCTAGGACATGAGCTAAACTGTATAAGCCTGGAGTCACATATCATAGTTGTAAATTCTATCTAATATAGAACAAAATGTACATTATAAACTGTTCTTGTCGTTGCAGTGCATGACCTGAGGGTATTATAGAATGTATTCAATTGTCCAACTTCCCAATGCAAGGCATAACTCTTGCCAGTCTCCATTACTGGCTGATTTAGGCCTTGCAGTATTTCCTTAAGAAATCTGTGTTTAGAAATCCAGGCCCGCTATGCATTTCTGGCGCAGCGATTCACTATCTTGACACCACAAAGCGAGGGAAATACCGCAAGGGTTAAATAAGCCAGTAATGCAGACTGGCAAGAGTTATGCCTTGCATTTGGAAGTTGTCAATTGTCATTCAAGTACCACTAAAATTGTGGGACAACAACATTTAAAACACAGAACAATGATGACATTTTGGAAATGTTATTAACACAAGTGAGTACACAGATAACACTGGTTAGATACATTTACACATATAGTGAGTAAGATGCTGAATTTCATTCAGGTAAATGTTAAAAATATAAACATAATTTTAGGGGAAAATAATTGCTATGATAGTCGATGAACAAGGAAAACAAACAACAGAAATGGACAGTATATGTAAATATTTATCCTAAGTATTCAAATGCATTGTATTTTTTCCGGTTTCAATTTCACCATCTTTTAACTGAGGCTTGTGTTACAATGGTCATTATAATATGTTGCAGTGTATTTAATCGCTCCCCGGCCTCTCAATGAAGAGCTTAGCTTTAATCAAACCAATTCACACTTTTGAGACGGGTTTGGTGCCCTCTTCCCTTCATGGAAACAATCACCATTTAAAATAACATTTAACAAAAACTCTCAGGAAGACAGTTTACATTAGTTTCAATATTGAAATGTAATAGTAACACTGAAAAAGATTTTCCTACCACACAGTGAAATAAAAAAAAGAAACTCAAATGATGTTTACATGGGAAGAGAAATTCTAAATATACAGAAAATAGCAATAATAACCCATCTTATTTGTCAATTCACATGAGTATATTTAATTAATTATGAAAAGTGAGACTGAAAGCATTGACTGAACACAACAGTTCAGAGAGTGTGTAGAAAAATATAACACAATTGATTCATCAGTCAGACAAACAAGAGTTGCCTAATTGAAACCAGCGATCAGTCGGGGAGAAATACGCTAATCGTGAGGCTCGTCTGTGTTGATTGCATCAATCAGATTGGACCACAAGAATCCAGTGTCACCAGCCGGATAAAAAAAGAAAAGAAAAAAAGAAACTCAAATGATGTTTACATGGGAAGAGAAACTCTAAATATACAGAAAATAGCAAGTAGGTTAATGGGCATATATTCATATGTACAGTCACAGTGGTCAGTGATAGAGACATGACAGATCCTTGTTGGAAACCAAAGTCCATGAGTAAATAGCTACTCGTGAGGCTCGTCTGTTTTGATGGCATCAATCAGGTTGGACCAGAACAGTTCAGTGACACCAGCCGGATCAAACTCAATGTAAGAATATTGTGCAAGGAAGGAGGCCATATCATGACTCATATTCTGACGAGAAACTCTTCTGTACATCACCACCACGATCACGTTCTTTCTTCTGGAAACTCCCTCAGTACGAGCCATGTTGAACTCGTAATCACACCAGTCACTCTCCAGAAAGTCCTCAGAAAGAATGATCAAGGTTTTCCTGCTGTTCTGTATGGCGTTTGTGACATTAGAAGCTATAACAGAACCAGGGATGAAGTCACGGTGATGGATGCAGAGTTTCAAGCCAGATTTTTCTTCAAGTTCTCGTATCATTTCTTCCTTCACAAAACCTCGATCCTCGTCAGCGTATGATACAAAACCATCAAACATATACTGGATTTCTTCATCATCAAGCTTCGTTCTTCTTCCTACATAATACATATAACGCAGTCTCCACCTATACCTGTATATTATCGTTATGGTTATTATAACAATTGTCACCAAGAGTAATAATAATGCAGTTATAAAGTGAACAGTGTGTGACACGCACTGCAGCCTTAAAATGTCCACAATGCTGTCTAGTTCAAATAATTTCACCAAGGTTCCATTGCTGAATTCACAATGACTTGACTCTAAACCTTGGATCTTGGAACCAAATGTTTGCATCCACTGAAGAAATTCAAGATCGGTGCATTTGCAGGATAAAACATTATTTGAAAGATTGACCGTAACATTTTTAAGGAAATCCAAATCCATTTGGATATTTTTACCAAGATATCCTATTGTGTTGAAGGAGAGATCCAGATACTGTAAGTGTATCATATGTCCCAGCTTATGATCAAAGCTATTGATTTTATTATCAGAAACTATCAGTGACTTTAAACTTGACAAATCCTTAAATATGTTGTTCGGTAGATATTCAATACCATTTGAACCAATGTCGAGGTGCTGTAGTCCTAATAAGCCCTGAAATGTTTCTCCATATTTGTCTTTGGCGAGATAATTTCCAAGATAATTATGTGACAAATTCAAATACTTAATTGATGGAAACGGTGAGGATGATGGATTAAACAACGTCAGAGTATTGTGTGACAGTTCTAAATATTCCATCTGATGGAAAGAGTCGAATGGCCCTTCAAAAGAAAAGACCAGGTTATTGTTTGCAATTAGAGTTTTCAAAGAAAGGTTTTGCTTTTCATTGGACCATATTGTACCTCTAAAATACGAGGAAGAAATGTCTAAGCTTTCTAAATTAACTGGTACTCGAAAAGGAAGTCCTCTATTCAACTCTCGACTAACATGATTGTCTTCATGCCAACCATTTACTTTAGAAATGTAAAGATTTCGAAGGGAGCTCATTAAAGATATCTGGAAAATGTAGGCTCCGTAATCAAATCTGTTGCTTCCTGCATATATAGTTTCTAAAGATTTCGGTAACGATGTGAGGACATTTTCCTCTATTTCTATTATACCATTACCTTCAAAGTGTATTTCTTCCAGTGACGTGTTTTGGAGATGTATTACATGTTTTAATAATAATTTTGAACATGACCCACGCAGTGGATACAAACGGTTCATTTTCAGCAGTTTCAGAGGCGAATTTCGTAAACCAAAAGTAGATTTCGAGAAATTATCGAATCCCAGATCTCGGTTCAGCGAAACGTCGAGGACACTGATATTGGAAAGTGTTGAAAACGTATCATGTTCAGTGTCCACTATCAGGCAGTTGGACACGTTCAACATTTTAAGATGAGGAACATTTCTGAAGGTCGAGTTCATCAGAACAGGCAGGACACAAAATCCATCACTGTCAGAGAGGGAGAGGTTAGTTAAGTGGACCAAACTTCTAAAACCAGGTCCAAAATCAGCTGGCACTCCATCAAGATGAAGAACCTGTAATGATTCCAGTCTTTGGAAACTCTGATCTGGATATGGTGCAGAGGAAGGGGAATAATATGAATTGGAATTGTTGTTGATCTTCAAAGTAATCAATTGGCCAAGTGGAGAAAATAAATTCTGCGTGTAGATACTTTCATTTAGGGGTAGTTTGTTTGAAGAAAGGTCGAGGTCTTTGAGACTTCGGAGTCCAAAGAATGTCTGTTCATTTAAAGCACTCAGTTTGTTACGCGACAGATCCAGTTTCTGTAACTTCTTGAGTGTATGAAACATCTTTCCCGTTGTTTTGGTGAGATCATTACCATCCAACAGAAGAGAAGTTGTGTCTTTTGGAACCATCAGTGGAATCTTTTGCAGATGTAAATTCGAACACTTGACCATCACGCCACCATAAACATCATCCGGGCCACATTGACAAGTTTTACAAGCATCCGGAGTTCTCTCTGCCCAGCCAGTGAAGACAAACAATAGAAGTAGCCATGTATTCCTCATCTGTAAAAATAAATAGATGTAGACACATGACCAACATAAAATACAATGTATTCAAAAGATATATTTGCCAATGTGCATGTATAAAGCATTCAGAGGTATCAAAAGCAATGTACTCCAGAAGGCAAAGCATTCCATTTTGTAATAGCATCACTGAGAACTTTATTACAATTGCAACCAATTAGCATTCAAACAAGTTAAACCAAAAGAACTGGACAAATGAAACAAGGTGTTTCACGTAGAGACAGCACGAGTAGGTAAGCAGGCAAGTATAATTATTACGTGAAGACATTAGAAAGTCACACTCCAATAACCTACTACAGATATCTCTTGAAGCCGGATGTGAAATATAATCTTTATCTTTAGCCTTTAGTGTTTATTCACTTGAGACTACAGACATGTCTGTTTAAAAATGTTGGCCTATAACAATAATAATGTCAGTATCTCAAAAACCGTCTAAATCATCATTTACATCGTCAAATTTACCTTCTACTGAATATTCGTGACAACATGTACACATAACTGTGCAACCCTTCTATATAGAGATCATTCACCCAGAAATTGTGACACATAACTTTTTTGAGAAGATTGTGAATGGTTTATATTTCGTGGACGAGAGTGTGAGTTATTTATGAATTTCGTTAAAGTCACATAACACGGTTTCGAGGGTAATAATTTCATTGCTAAAATCTTTCTAGTCCATTGCAACGTGAGAAAGTGGCCCATTTTCAACGTTAAAGTGACTTTATGAACAATTGCTTTGTGACGTCCAAGACAACGACAAACGGGGTATTTGAACATGTGCATTTATTAAGAATATCAAACTGCTTATGTTTCACAAATTGTTAATGAAGATTTGTACCATGATTACAACCTTCTATTATATCTTATTTCACGAAGTTGTTGTTATCAAAATGACTTTCATTGCACATACATCTGTGTTGTAGCTACATTTATTAAAATAACTAATACACTTTTTTTGGATAGAATACCTGGTATTATAGTTTGAAATAGCACAAATGTGAAAGATTTGAATCACTCATATAAAAGAGGCATGTGTCATTGTCCTCGTTTTAAATAGAGAAAGTCGATATGTAATGAAGCGATTTTGTAACAACACATCTTGTTTAGGTGTACTCATTTTAAAGGCGCTGTAGCACGCCTTCCTTACTGAAAGTGTTCTCACAAAAAGATAAATAGGTGTTACTAAAGTATAAATAATACTTCTGAATCAATAAAAAGAGAATAAAACGAAAGTTCATGGTTCGGTCGAGCCATGCAAGTCCATATCATCGAAAAAAATCGCCGATCTAAGATAGTTTAAGTGATCTTACTGAGGTGGCAATACCTAAAGACTGAGTAGAGTTCTCAATAAGGTATTGTGGTAGAATGGTCCACCATCTTGTTGACTGAAATCTCAAAATCGCATGAGACCTGTAAATCTATCTCTCACTTAGGAGATCCACAAAATTCTCACTTTATACGTCACACCATTCCAGTAAGGATAACTGTTTTCTATGGATGTGGCTTATCGGGTCGTGTAATGAGATGTTTTACCCTCTTACATAACAAATATTTTATAAACTTTAATGATAAAGGGCAAATTTGAAAACAAATCATGCAAACAACGTGCTTAAGGGCCTTCAACTTATTCATTGTAAAGACTGTGTGCCAAAGGATCCATGAACTCAATATTTTCACATCCTATAACATATGAAAAAGGTGACTAAAATGCACCCAGGTCAGTATTATAGAGAGAAGCTAATAATGGTCCAGTTTGTAACGATGAGTCCTAGTCTTAAATAACCACCTTTCGTCTACATACATGTACCCTACTTATTTTACAAAAATCATAATCATATAAAAAAGAACGAATTTCAAGTGTATGCATATTGAGTGAGTTAAGTCATGGCGATGTTCAAAATCAACAGTTCAATTAAATAAAGCAAACCAAACACGGACAGTAAACTTAACCTCTTATAAAATGATCCAACTTTCCCCACACAATGCAGAACTCGCGTCAGCATTTCCCTAATGTTACTGTACAAGCGAATCAGAGTTCACTGTGCATTTAAAGGTGCAACGATAAATAATTAGCACGGAAAAGTGAAGAAAACGCTGCAAGGATTAAATATGGAGTTTCACGCCTTTTTAATTGAGGAAGGAAGTTGGAAGTCATCAAGCAAAACAGTAAAAGTGTGTCCTTTGAATAAATATTTGACAATTGTTTGATGGTTGAAAAGGCTTAAATTAAAAGAAAATTGCACATTTACAAGGTTATACGTACCATGTTCCTGCTTAAGATGGTGTTAATATTTGTGCTTGGGAACCTCGATGTGGTAAACTCTTGAGTAAGATTAAGACGTCTTCCCTTTCAGAACAATCAAGCATCACATGACTGAAAGTGGACATTAACCACTGTCTACTACAAAATACACAGAGTGACAAAAATGACAAACGCTAAACGAATATCATTAAACCAATATTGTTTTCTGATAAATACAACAATTCCAACTTTTGTCACAGATATTCGATATCGTTTTGCCTTCTATATCTGCACCTGAGATAAAACTGACAATTTTAGGAATATTTATAAACGAAGCAGTTCATAAGAATCGTTATAAACCCAAAACATGGTTTGCTCAAAATAGTACATAACAATTTTGTTTAGTTCCCCCGTTGGTATTCTTAAATGTTATTTATATAACTACAAGAGTATTCGAAAACAATAACTTTTTAAAAATACATAAACACAGTTTGTAGAAGATAACTTACCTCAAAGTCGTCGAAGTTAACTTTCTTGTACGCAATTGTATTATGTGTACAATGTGATAATGCTGTTGGTGTTTGTAACGCCACCTGTATTTAATGCTAGCTCAAGGCTCTACGAAGACAGAAACAGGTGTCAATATTTGTTTGGATCCCAGCGGCTTAATCCTAGTACATTTATTATACCACAAGTCGTGCAAATGTTTTATTCATTAGATTTATGCATGATCGTCAGTGTCCTTAATAGCACATGTAAACAGGATTATATTTTTTATTATTTTCCTTCAACCAACTGCTACTGAACAAAGTTACGCAATGATGTACTTGACTGAGTAACGTCTGCTCTCCGTGACGCTTATAAGCATGAAATAACAGTGTCAACATTGGTGATTTGGAGACGTTTTTGTTGCCTCTTAAAGGGAGGGTTCTATCAGAGTATTTTTTGTGCAAACGGAATTCAAAGGGATATTCCTGTTTACACATATATGATAATAATACTTGATTACAAAACAATTCAGTTGAAACATATTTTGATTGCATGCATCTATCAGGTCGGACCAGAAGATGTCAGTGTCACCAGCCGGATCAAACTCAATGTAAGAATATTGTGCAAGGAAGGACGCCATTCCATGACTCATATCTTGCCGGGAAACTCTTCTGTACAAAGGGTTGTTTCAATTATAGTATACAACTGTAACGAGTGGGGATAATTGTTATTACAATAGCAATGTAAAGCAAATAGTGATGACTGTCAATTAAAATCGCAGTAGAAATGTCAATTCAGATTGGACCAGAAGAGTTCAGTGTCACCAACCGGATCAAACTCAATGTAAGAATATTGAGCAAGGAAGGAGGCCATATCATGACTCATATCCTGACGAGAAACTCTTCTGTACATCACCACCACTGGAAACTCCCTCAGTACGCGCCATGTTGAACTCGTAATCACGCCAGCTATTCTTCAGAAAGTCCTAAGAAAGAATGATCAACGTTTTCCTCCTCTTCTGTAAGGCGTTAGTGATATTAGAAGCAAAACAGAACCATAGATGAATTTACGGTGATGAATACAGAGTTTCAAGTCTGATTTGTCTTCAAGTTCATTTATTCCTTCACAAAACCTCCATCCTCGTCACCATATGATACGAAACCATCAATCATATACTGGATTTCCACATCATTTGCCTTGATTTTTGATATCCGTAAAGTATCGTGCAAATTGATATAAACATTGTCATCAGAAAGAATGAAAATGAGATTGTAAAGTGAGTAATGTATGACATACAGTGAAAGCTTAAAGTGTCTACAATAATATCAAGTTCTGATAACCTCACCATTGTCCCATTACTGAATTTACAACGACTAGACTCTAAACCCTGGATATGTGGACGATATGTTCGCAACCACTGAAGAAATTGTAAATTAGAGCATGAGCATGAAGACACATTATTTGCAAGATTAACGCTGATGTTGTTCAGGTAATCTAAATCAGCCTGAACCTGTTTACCAAGATTTCCCATTGTGTTGAATGAAAGATCCAAATATTTCAATTTTGTCATATGTCTCATGTTGTGATCAAATGTGCTGAATTTGTTTGCAGACAATATCAGTGACTTCAAACTAAACAAATGCTTAAAAGCATTTTCAGATAAATATCCAATACTGTTAGAGCTGATGTCAGGATACTCTAATCTGTATAAACCACGGTGTGCATGACCATGGATGCCTTTGGCAAACCAATTTCCCAGATAATTATGAGAATAGTTTAAGTACTTCAAAGGCAAAAACTGCAAAGACGAATCGAGTCATTGTATTATGTGACAAATCCACGTATTCTAGTTTCCTGAAAGATTTAAAGGAACCTTCCAAACCTTCAATCAGGTTTTAAGTGGCGATAAACACCTTCAAAGACATATTATGAAATTGTTTAGTCCATAGTTATCCTTTGAAATAAGAACCTGATATATCTACTAATTATATGTTACTCGTGAAACGAACAGGAAATCCCATGCCATCAAACACATACTGGATTTCTTTGTCATTCAGCTTCGTTCTTCTTCCTACATATAATACATATAACGCAGTCTCCACAGATACCTGTATATTATCGTTATGGTTATTATAACAATTGTCACCAAGAGTAATAATAATGCAGTTATAAAGTGAACAGTGTGTGACACGCACTGTAGAATTAAAATGTCTACAATGCTGTCTAGTTCAAATAATTTCACCTAGGTCCCATTGCTGAATTTGACTTGACTCTAAACCTTGGATCTTGGAACCAGATGTTTGCATCCACTGAAGACATTCAAGATCGGTGCATTTGCAGGATAAAACATTATTTGAAAGATTGACCGTGACATGTTTAAGGAAATCCAAATCTATTTGGATATTTTTACCAAGATGTCCTATTGTGTTGAAGGAGAGACCCAGATATTGTAAGTGTATCATATGTCCCAGCTTATGATCAAAGCTTTTGATTTTATTTTCAGAAACTGTCAGTGACTTTAAACTTGACAAATCCTTAAATATGTTGTTCGGAAGATATTCAATACCATTTGAACGAATATCAAGGTGCTGGAGTCCTAAAAAGCCCTGAAATGTTTCTCCATATTTGTCTTTGGCGAGATAATTTCCAAGATAATTATGTGACAAATTCAAATATTTTATTGATGGAACCGGTGAGGATGAACGATTAAACAACGTCAGAGTATTGTGTGACAGTTCTAAATATTCCATCTGATGGAAAGAGTCGAATGGCCCTTCAAAAGAAAAGACCAGGTTATTGTTTGCAATAAGAGTTTTCAAAGAAACGTTTTGCTTTTCGTTGGACAATATTGTTCCTCTAAAATACGAGGAAGAAATGTCTAAGCTTTCTAAATTAACTGGCACTCGAAAAGGAAGTCCTCTATTCAACTCTCGACTAACATGATTGTTTTCATGCCAACCATTAACTTTAGAAATGTAAAGATTTCGAAGGGAGCTCATTAAAGATATCTGGAAAATGTAGGCTCCGTAATCAAATCTGTTGCTTCCTGCATATATAGTTTCTAAAGATTTCGGTAACGATGTGAGGACATTTTCCTCTATTTCTATAATACCATTACCTTCAAAGTGTATTTCTTCCAGGGACGTGTGTTAGAGATGTATTAAATGTTTTATCAGTAATCTTGAACATGACCCACGCAGTGGATACAAACTGTTCATGTTCATATTAAGGGCATAACAGTTAATGACATAGAACAAAAACTAGGCCAATATGCTGATGATACACAACTATTCTTAGATGGATCTGAAAAAAGCCTTAATGCAGCAATACAAACTCTCAATAAATTCTATGAAATGTCAGGGCTCAAAATGAACATAACTAAAACAAAAGCTATATGGATTGGTTCAATGACAGGTAGTTCTATAAATTTAGCTAATGACTTGTATTTAGACTGGCACAATGGGGACTTTGAAATTCTTGGAATAACTTTGAACGCTTCTCTTCAGGACTTGTGGGTAATCAACACAAGAAAACGCCTAGAACACATTAATAGATTACTTTCTAGCTGGCGAAGAAGAAATTTAACTCTAATTGGAAAAATCACAGTTATCAAAACCCTAGCAATCTCAACCTTAGTACATATTTTCTCTGCTCTTCCTAACCCCCCTAAATCATTTATTGATGATCTTAATAAAATTATTTATAAATTCCTTTGGAATAACAAAAATGATAAAATTAAAAGATCAAATATCAGCAGGTTGTATGAAGATGGAGGGCTTAGAATGATTGATATAGAGTGTTTTATCAATGCTTTGAAATTGAAATCACTGAAATGTCACTTGAAGAAAATATTTCCCTTAGACCACTTATATACACTAGGCTCTAATGCTATTGAATGCTTATCTAATAATGCTAATCCTTACTGGAGAAATGTTTTATCAGCCTGGAGAATATTTTATAAAAAAACATTCATTTGACTTTCATGACATAGACCAAATTTTGGCTCAGCCACTTTGGTTAATTCATTTATTTAAGTCTTCTTATAGTATAAGAAATTGGTATGATCAAGGTATACACTATATCAGAGATATATATTCTGAAAATGGTTTTCTCAACTTTGAAAATCTAAAAGAGAAGTTCAAAATAAAAGGAACATTTCTAGACTATAAGCATTTGTTAAACAACATCCCAATGAGTTTGAGACAGCAGCTGGATAGCAGAACTGTATGCTTGAATCATCTCACCATTAATGCTGTCCATCATGACATGATCTCTAACAGTAAAGGGTCAAGAATATTTTATGACAAATTGATTAAAAATAACACTGTACCAAAGGTACTTGAATATTGGAACACTGTTTTCCAGCATGATATAATTTGGGATGATGTGTTTAGATTTTATAAGAAATGCACAAATGATTGCAAACTCCTAGATTTCCAATACAAGTTCATTTTTAGAATTGTATATACAAAAAAAGAACTAATGAAAATGAAGCTTGTTGATAATGATAAATGCTCTTTTTGTAAGCATACCTCAGAAGATACTTTACATGTGTACTTTGAATGTGAATTTGTTCAGAATTTTTGGCTGAATTTGGAACTCTTTATTAACCAACACCTAAAAGGTAATATATCACTTACAAAATGGCATATTATGTTTGGATTTTCCTTAGACAATAAAATACTCAATCATATCATACTTCTAGCAAAAAGATTTATCTACATCTCAAGTATTAAACAACTTGTACTTTCTTCTGAGGGATTCTTTAAAAATCTAAAGATGACATGTTCAATTGAAAGATTTATAGCTATAGGAAGAATAACAGGTTAGGGTCTTTTTTAAGAAAATGGAAACAGTTACCAGTGATACTAGACACTGTATGAAGCACCCATAAAATAATTTACTTTCATTGTCCTTGTAGCTTTACCATATACAATTTTACATGTCTTTTTAAGAAAATGGAAATAGTTACCAATGATTCTAGTCACTGTATGAAGCAACCATAAAATAATTTATTTCTCATTGTCCTTGCATCTTTACTTTACAATGTCAACACTGTTACAACTATTATCTTAACTGAATATGTTCAGCAGTTTCAGAGGCGAATTTCGTAAACCAAAAGTTTATTTCGAGAAATTATCGAATCCCAGATCTCGATTGATTGAAATGTCGAGGACACTGATATTGGGAAGTGTTGAAAACGTGTCATGTTCAGTGTCCACTATCAGACAGTTGGACACGTTCAACAGTTTAAGATGAGGAACATTTCTGAAGGTTGAGTTCCTCAGAACAGGCAGGACACAAAATCCATCACTGTCAGAGAGGGAGAGGTTAGTTAAGTGGACCAAACTTCTGAAACAAGGTAAATAATCAACTGGCAAACCATCAAGATGAAGAACCTGTAATGATTCCAGTCTTTGGAAACTGTGATCTGGATATGGTGCAGAGGAATGTGAATAATATGAATTGGAATTATTGTTGATCTTCAAAGTAATCAATTGGCCAAGTGGAGAAAATAAATTCTGCGTGTAGATACTTTCATTTAGGGGTAGTTTGTTTGAAGAAAGGTCGAGGTCTTTGAGATTCAGAGTCCAAAGAATGTCTGTTCATTTAAAGCACTCAGTTTGTTACGCGACAGATCCAGTTTCTGTGTATGAAACATATTTCATGTTGTTTTAGTGAGGTCGTTACCATCCAACAAGAGAAGTTGTGTCTTGTGGAACCATCAGTGGAACCTTTTGCAAATATAAATTCGAACACTTGACCATCACCCCACCATAAACATCATCCGGGACACATTGACATATTGTACAAGCATAATGAGTTCTCTCTGTCCAGCCAGTGAAGACAAACAACAGAATTATCCACGAATTCCTCACCTGTAATGAAAACATAATTACATAAAAGTTATAGATGTAGATACATGAATAACATAAAATCAAATGTATTCAAAATATGTATTTGCGAATAAACAAAGCATTCAGAAGTGTCAAAAAGCGAAGGTACTCTAAATTACCTGGAAAGGCCAAGCTTTCCATTTTGTAATAACATCGCTGATTTATAATAAAACTTTATTGCAATTGCAACGGATTAGCACTCAAACAAGCTAAACCAAAAGAACTCGACAAATGAAACAAGGTGTATCACGTAGAGACAGCACGAGTAGGTAAGCAGGCAAATATAATTATTACGTGAAGACTTTAGAAAGTCACTCTCCAATAACCTACTACAAGTGTCACTTGAACCCGGATGTGAAATATAATCTTTATCTTTTGCCTGTAGTGTTTATTCACATATCCTAGCACTTGAGACTACAGACATATTTGTTTATGAATGTTGACTACATCGACGTCAGCATCCCAAACACCGTCTAAATCATCATTAACATCGTCAAATTTACCTTCTACTGAATATACGCGAAAACATGTACGCAAAACTGTACAACATACAGAAACATTCACCCAGAAATTGTGACAGATAACTTTTATGAGAAGATTGTGAATTCTTATATTTCGTGGACGAGAGCGTGAGTTATATATGAGTTTCGTAAAAGTCACATACATTTAACACGCTTTCGAGTGAAATAATTTCTTTGCTAAAATCATTCTAGCCCATTGAAACGGGAGAAAGTGGCCAATAATTCCTGTTAAAGTGACTTTCTGATCAATTGTTTTATCATGACAATCACACAAAGGTTCACTCTTCCTGTTTCCTGCTAGCGAAGCTATGACTTGAGCACCACTGATGGGAGAGGCTGTGTTGTTTTGCTACAACCACCACCATCATTTTCCTGTCATAAACATTGACTGATGAATCACACATATCCCAATTGTTTTTCCATAGAGCACCCTTTTATACTAGGCTTGTTTCTACTGCTGAACTACAGTGCTTATTTTAGGAATTGAACAAACATCCTTTAAAATTGTATATTAGAAAGGTAACTAATATTGCAGCTTCAGTGTTTTAGAGAGAAGCTAAAAACAGTTTGGTGCAGTTTCCATTCTAAGTCATCAATGACCGCTTTTCCGTCAACATACCCTAATTATTTTACAAAAATCAGAATCATATTAAAAAAGAAAGAACAATTTTTAAGTGTATGCTCTTTGAGTGAGTTAAGTGAAGTCATGACGCAGTCTGCTTAAAATCGACGGTTTTCCGTGGAATAAAAATTGCAAAATAGTGCATCTACCGGGATACGAACTCATATCAGTCGTATGTTCCACGCAAAACCGTCTGATTACAGCCCGTAGACTCGTGTGTTCGAGCGCAATTCAGGTAGCCAATAAAAAGTTGCCCAACAAATGCTTTCGGTGCGAGAAGCTAGGGGGAGATAACTTCAAACAGCTATCCTTTTGTCTCTTCCGAATTCTTTCAAAACAGCGACCGTTTAAATACTATGGTGTGATTGGTCAGCTATTTGACTGGGCTTTGGCTGCGCTAAACTGGTTCGGAACACACGTCTATACGGGATGTTCTCAGACCTTGTCGCGAGGAATCTACAGAACCTGTTCGTATCCCGGTAGATATATTATTTTGCAAATTTTATTCCTCGGAACAAGGTCGATTTTAATCAGACTGAGTCATGACGATGTTCCAAATCAACAGTTCAAATAAATAAAACAAATCAAAAACGGTTAGTTAAAGTTACCTTATAAAATGATCCAACTTCCCCACACAATGCATAATTCGCGTGGCTTATCTGAGACTTACAGCATTTCCCTAATGTTTCTTTGCAAGCGAATCAGAGTTTACTATGCATTTAAAGGTGCAACGGTCCCATACGTAATTAACACAGAAAAGTGAAGAAAATGCGGAAGCTCATTTTAACACCTTATGCCTTGCGGGGGGAAGTTGGAAGTGATCAAGCATAACAGTAAAAGTATATCCTTTGAATAAATATTTGACAATTGTTTGATGGTTGAACAAACTTAAATCAAAAGAAAATTGTACAGCTACAAGGATATACTTACCATGTTGTTCACTGCTTGAGATGGTGTTCATATGTGTGCCTGTGAACCTCGATGTGGTAAACTCTTGTAAAAATGTAACTTATGAGGACGTCTTCCCTTTCAGATCAATCAAGCATCACATGACAGGTATTATTCATTTTCGTTAATAAAAACATATGCTTCTGTTATCCAGGAAGTATTATTTCAGAAGAAGGAAGTTCTTCCTCCTTAAGCATTAGACCTACGAAGAAAGAAACACGTGTTAATTTTCATATATTTCATGCTACAGTGAGCCGTCGGAACGATATCCGGGAACCAGGTTGAATGTCGGGATTCAATCTCGTTACAAATAGCAATAGCTGAACTGTGGCCCTTAAAGGGGCATTAGCTCTATGTCGTGTAATTTTATCGAGGAGTATTGACTGCCGCTGAAAATTATCAATTCAATGCTTCTATTTAATATGTAGTGACAATATATAGGCGATTCATTATCGAAACCCGGACAATGGCGCGTTAATTGATCTAACATAATTTGGGAAAATTGTCTATAACAGACAGATGTAGATTTGTGGTCACAAATGACAAGTCAAGCAAATACAGTGTTTAAATAAACAAGTTTATAACAAATACCGGCTATGGTGCAGTCAACAGGTATCTAATGGCTGCATGAATATTACCCAGTCTAACTGGTCCCATCCTCGATAATCCACCGCTATTGTTCCGATAAATCTACACACAAGCGCTGGAAAACAGTAAGGGTATTTACCCCTAACCTAGTTACCTCCCTTCGCAATGACTCAGCGAAACGCTTGCTTTCTAACAACCAATGAGATCACTTGAAATCAAGGGTGAAATAACAAGCACTCTCGTGTCAGGATCTTGGCTTGGTAGCACAGGGATTTTAATCATTTACCTCCACCCGTTTTGATGGACATGAATACACCCTTCTTCTCGTACAGACTTCTTAAAACTTTCTTTAGAGTTTCTGTCAGGTTTTCTACGCTGAATTTGTTACAAACTTTATCGTAATCGAGTGAGTCGGCCGCCGCCATGTTTGTTTCTATAAACAACGGTAGTGATGCGTTTTGATTGGTCGAGTTGTCTACGCAGATAGTGTCTGCGTTTCGTTTCTGATTGGATAACATGGACCCAAGAGGAGGTAACTAGGTTAGGGGTAAATACCCTTCCTGTTTTCCAGCGCTTGTGTGTAGATTTATCGGAACAATAGCGCTGGATTATCGAGGATGAACTGGTCCTGGGTATTTAATAATTCTAGTTATATAATAATAATGAATATTGTTTTATGGCGCACAGTTCCATCCACTGGTGCATGCTCATGGCGCAACATGGAAATACAGACAAGTTATATACATAATATATACACTGACAAGAGGAAATACATTAAAAAGTCTGTTGGAATAGATAATCTTTGAGACATCTTTAAAAGGATTCAAGTGATGGACAAAGTTTGATTTCAATCGGTAAAGAGTTTCCGATTTTGTGCTGCAAAATTGAAGGAACGCTTGCCATAGATGGTGAGGCTGACAGCTGGTGGATCCAGGCGATACTGATTCTGGGATCTTAAAGTGGGGCTACGTCCATTGAGATCACTTTTATAACCTAAGCTCATTAGCGTATCTGCTAACGAGTCACGCTTCGCTTCGCTGCTGAGACTGTGAGTAGAGGAAGGTTTAGGGTTCGCTAATCGGCAGGGGATTCCCCTTTGTGATCCGTACGCTCTGATTGGTTGATGATAACTCCGCAACTTCTCCCTGACGCAAAATCTTGGTGAACATGTCACGTTGCATGGACTCCCAAAATCTCTCTTTGGCAGGTTTTGCATACAGGCGCTGCACCAGCCCCTGCTGCACGTGCGCGGACTGTTGTTATTGTCTCGGAGTGCAGGCGCTACCCTCTGGTAGGGTCGTTTCGTCTGGCGTGTCATCTGAATGCCTCTCCTTCGCCTATCAGACGCTACGTCGTCTGTCCATCGTTTGCAACGCCTCGGGTCTTTAGTCAACGTTGAATAATTATACAGTCGGGTAATTATTCAACGTTGAAAAAATACCAGAGGCGAGGCGGGTACTTTTTCAACGTTGAATAATGACCCGGGGTCACATTTCAACGCCTCGGGTCTTTTGTCAACGTTGAATAATTATACAGTCGGGTAATTATTCAACGTTGAAAAAATACCCGAGGCATTGAAAAGTGACCCCGGGTCATTATTCAACGTTGAAAAAGTACCCATCGGGTATGTTTTCAACGCGGGTACGTTTTCAATCTTACACCGGCTGTCTGGCATGGTGTTCGCTAGCCACTACCTGGAAGGCGTTGCAAACTGGGGCCTCGGGCCTTTTACGAAATAAACTTGATTGATTGATTGAAACTAAATTAAGTGCCCGTAAAATATTACGATTTTTCCGTTTATACATGCATTATATATTTTATTGTAACCCTCAAAGAAATGTTGGTTTCTGATTTGCTTTGTTTCAGAAAATAATCTTTGACTTTGATCTTAGTTTCTTTGTAATATCAATCATTGTAAACATGTACATATCAATTGAATCACATGTGCAGTGGATTCGTTTCATGACAAATTTATTTAAGAACGTGTCCATTTTATGTTCGTAATTTGCTGTGGAATTTGAACTGGCATATATAAAACACAAACATTAATGGAAAGACTTTATCAATGCGAGATGATAACGCTCCTACGATGATATAATGATATAATTAATCCATGGCCATGACGTCACCTTAGTTTGTTATCAGTTGATTATTATTTAGGAATCTACTGGTCATTGACTGTCCCAGTCAGGAGGGGTGTTAGGTTTAGACATTTTCAGTAATGGCTAATGGATTTTCGAGACTGATGTACTTTGTCTTGGTGTATCTGAATAGGATCTTAAAATATCTCTCAACTTGACAAATTAATTTTTGTAATGCATGAACCTAGATTCGAACATGCAACCCCTCGCTTGGTAGTCAGCGCTTCTAGCTATTAGGCCACAAGGCGCTGTTAGAAACCTTAGGTTTGTTTGTCAGTAAGAATCCCGCGTTCTATTCAAGACTTGTAACGCACGAAAGGCATGGAAAGGTAGCTGTCAATCATATCGCTTCACGTGCGATGAAGAATCCATTTCATGAAGGTCGCAGCAACGTGTACCATATCCAATGAATGAGCACCGAAATGTGCGAAATAATTGATTTTGGTTTCCCATAATTGAAATTTATTGTTTCAAATGTAAAATAATCACATAAGCATGTTTCGTGACGTCATACATGGATTACGATTGAGAATGCATTCGGAGAAGTGGATTCGTTAAAAATAATCAACTCGCCTGAAGGGGGCGAGTTGATTATTTTTAACGAATCCACAGCTCCTCATGCATTACAAAACTATTACAAAACACTGTAAGAGCTCCCTTAGCGGGATGCACATGCCACATACATAAACCATAAACTATAGGAAAAGTCTTGATATATGCTTCATTTTCTTATGGTATGTCTTTTCCACATGGGCACAAGGGACCATTTTATTGTAAATATAAATAAAATATAACCTGGAAAATATAAGCTGTCATTCCCAGTCACCCGTTAGTTATTGTCTAAATAGCTCATATCAATAGCATCCGGAGACATCAGGACATAAAATGTGAATTTACTTCGTTGTATGATATTGTGCAGCCTCCTCGCAGCGCGTATGAGACCTCGGAGAACAAGGATGGTAAGAAGATGTTGCTATTATTTGTTTTTATTTAATTATTCTTTGCAAATATCCTGGAGATTATGATGTAATGATTTTTGAGTTAACTTTTAGGCTTCTGTACTATACAAACATAATTGTTTTTAGACTTGTTTTGTTTTGGACTACTGCAGTCACACCGTCTAAGTAATAAAATGAATAACATGTTGCAGAGTATGTCATATTTAAGAAATAGATTTCATAATGTGTTTGTTCACTGGCTTATAAACGGTTTGAAAGGTGAAAGTTAAACTGGTGTAAATGCCGGAGCTTGTCGACTTGAACTTTCCAACCGTTTATAAGTCAGTGAACAAACACATTATTAAATCTATTTCTTATAAATTCAAACTTTAAGCAATTTAAGCGATTTCTAATCAGTAACTTTTGAATATAAAAAATCTTTACAAAAAATGTACAGTGCATGATAAAACAAATGTTTAGTATTGTTTTAGATCAGGCGCTAAGCTCCGCCCACAATAATACCGCATCACTTACATGTATGTGTCACCACGCGCAAAAGGTAGTTCACAGGGTATATGATTAAAGTATTTAAAATTTGTTCTAACATGCTGTTTTAATCAAACTTTCAATCAAACTACAATTAGAATTCACGTTGTAAGGCTTTTTGTAAGTACTTATTTAACGAAATTAAAAATTACGTATTTTTCTCTTAAATATTTCATATTTATACAATAACCTACTTGCATCATATTGAAATATTAGTACCACCCTTCCGTTATTTACGTATAATTATACTCTTCCATGTTTCTCCTTTAATAAGCATAAAGTCACTATATCTTTGTATATATATATATATATATATTGTTGCAAAAGTAGTTTTGCTACAATATCAATGATCACTACAAATTTGTTTCATACTGCATGGCAGCAATTTTCAAGTGATAGCTTGTTAGGTGTTTTGGCCACTTTTGTTACATGCACGCTTGTGTCTGGAGACTGATTGGGGAGCTTGGGCTGTGTTTTGGCGATGTGTTTTAGAGTGTTTGGGGTTGCTGCGTTTTTGATCAGTGGTGTGTTTGAGGCTGTTTTTGATTAAGAATTTGTTGTTGTGCCTGCATGTGTTCACCAATTCATTTCGTTTATTAAGGGTTGCCATATCTGGTTTGCAAATGATAATGAATTTTTCCTGTATGCAAAGGCTGCATCGTTTGCTTATATTTGAGTATGGTCTTGCCTTGCCAATGACAGACCATTCGATGTTGAAGTCTGAATTGTTTTCTTTTAATTGCCAAATATGTTTGCTGAGCTCTGTGGCGTGCTTTTTGCTGGGGTTGTTGAATGATGATTTGTGGTTTTGAATTCTGTTTCTGTGAGACCAACATATGTTTCAGTTTTGTTTTCTGTGGTGACTTTAGCCTGGTAAATAACTGATTTTTCGAGGCAATTTCCCTTGAGTGGGCATGTTGTTTTGGTGCGGCAATTGCAAGTTTTGTCGTTGGTTTTCTCTTTGGGTGTTTTGGCACTTTTATTGTGGCTGTCAATGATATTTTTTACATTTGGCATGCAGCTGTAGCTCAGTTTCACAGTGTTTCTGTTGAAGATTTTGTTGAGTGGATTATTTTGGGGAAATGATCTGTTGAGAATGTTGAGGAATTGTTGTCCAATATATATATATATTTATTACCCATATGGTTGAAAATAACCGAGTTAATATTTTCGATATGAGCACATGTGCACATATCACGTTTGCCTAACAACGATTGTTTCACCTCGGCTTCCCGTATAAAACGATTGTTCGTGACGTCACTGTCGGCTTGCCGTCGCAAAAGTATTGGGCGGGTTTCTGATTATTTCTACGCAAAATCGAATGAAAAGAACGGGAATAAAGAAATTATTACACTCGAAAGTGTGTCATATGAGTTTTACGAAACTCGTGCAAATTTGTGTATAACCGTCGCTCTCGCTCTGGCAATGCAAAAATTCACACTCGTATCGTAAAAGTCATATGGCACACTTCCTCGGGTAATAATATCTCTCTCTCTCTCTCTCTCTCTCTCTCTCTCTCTCTCTCTCTCTCTCTCTCTCTCTCTCTCTCTCTCTCTCTCTCTCTCTCTCTCTCTCTCTGTATATATATATATATATATATATATATATATATATATATATATATATATATTATGTTTCATTAGGGTTCCATTGAGCTGAATTGGAAGAACATATATCATAACATATTAAGATAAGTCCATTTATTTGAATACATATGACCAATAAAACATCTCATTGTGCCTGTTGAAACCTATATGATAGATAATTTAGTATCAGTACACAGTGCAGTAGACTGCTTTCATTTTCCTATTTATTCCGTGTTATTCGCGTAAAACAGCCGAAGTTTAACTTCGTGCATTCAGTAAGTACCCATCATTGTATCTCAATAAGTGATTTAAACAAATTATAAAATCACAATCAAACTCAGAGTCTAAAAAAGTATTGAAATGTTTGTTTTAGCTAATAAAAGTGTGCTACTTAAATGTATAATATCTCGAAAAACCATTGATTGTCTAATTCCGCTGTTAATATAGCTGTTTCTATTGTATAACTAGTTTGAATGACAATGTCAAATTAAACACAATCCGTACCTAAGGCCTGGGCTTAATTTTGTGCAGCAGTTATGTGTCGGTAAGAAATAAGGATGCATTACTTGTAAGATATATTTGTGATTTGTAATGTAGTTGTTAGACAAGGTTGCATTTTAAGCCCAATTTTATGAAGGTTTTCTAGTAACTGCCAATGCAAATATGTGACACAAGTCGATTGGGTCCAATTGTATCCGGATATAATATTTCTGTTACTATTTGCGGACGATATTGTATTATTCTCTTCTCTAGGGAATCTACTTGCAACTTTTATAAGTACCTCGGCGTATATATCACGGGTATGTTTCCCTTGTCCAAACACCAAAGCAAGCGAGTTAAGTTGAACGTATTAATGAGAGTTTGTAAGAATATTATGACAGCATGTCCTTCCCAACATTCGTCAAAGGATAAACCAATGATCTCTTTACTGAGACAAAGCCTATATGAAATCATTGAATGATTTGCTTGCAAAGGGTGTCTAGCTGAACATTGAGGAAATATAATACAATGGTTTATTTAGATATACAATTTGTTGGTAAAGTTTCGTATATGCATAGAAGGATTTCTTTAAAAAGGGTTTGAAACTCTGAAACTGTACTTTTCTGAAATTCTCAGACTGTAATTTTCTGAAATTCTGAAACTGTACTTTTCTGAAATTCTCAAACTGTACTTTTCTGAAACTGCTTAATTATGATATAAGAATTTATACCCAAACGTCGCCATTGTAAAGTAAAGAAGTTGATCATCCATAAAAATATCCTTGTTTTTTCCTTAACACCGATTTCTAAGATGCCTCTCAAACAGCAAAATGTACAGCTTACAACCAATGCAAATAGATAAAGCCTATGACACTTTGCTTGATTAATTATACAGTATTACATGTAATAGCGCCACTGAAGAAAAGTCTATAAGAAGCCAACATCCGCCTCTACTTCTGGCTACAGCAGATATCACTGTACCACGAATAGATAAATGATTTGCCGTGCATGAAGGAAGTCGTTATATGATTGCCGGCGAAATACCAAATGTTTTAGTGGATAAATCACAGTAGATAGAGCAAGACACATTTGACTGACGTCACGGTGTTACTGTGGCAATCTCTCTCTCTCTCTCATTTAAAAAATCAAGATTGTTTTATATCTATTACAAATAAGAATAAACGTTAGGCGTAACTATTTTAAATATAAATTATTTTTAAAATCGATTTTCAAAATTATAAATATATTACAAGAACAAGTCAACTAGCTTTTTAATCATTTGGGTTTAAAGTGCCTCACAACAATTTCGGAACATCGATCTAATATTTGTGTAACAAAAGAAGTATCATTGATGTAGTATCAGCGTTTCGTTGGTATGTAAAGATGTAGTTGATACAATTGGAATTAAAGAGGCTGTAGCAAGTTTATCTTTTCAAATTTCCCATTTATCAAGATATACTCTCCCAAAAAAAACCAGGAATTTTTAAAGATTTTTTTTCTTTATTTTGTTATATCGGTTGGGTAAAGCAAGTGATTTCAACAAAATTTCACATGGAGACAGTCACAGTATCACGTCACTGAGTGACTTCGGGAAAAGTCAGGTAGTGAGTCAAACTGATGCATTTGGTAGCGTTGACGTCAGTACCCCATGTGTCCACCATTGGAGTCAAGAACTGCACGGCATTGGCTGGGCATGGAGCAAATAAGTCTCTGAATCTGGTTCTGTGGTATTGCAGCCCACTCGGTCCTTAGTGCATTTGTAGGTTGCGGAAGTGTCTGTGGCTGTGGGTTACGTTGCCGCACTCGTTTGTCCAGGGCATCCCAGAGTTGCTCTATAGGATTCAAATCTGGGGATTTGGAGGGCCACGGAAAGACATTGATGTTCTCATTCTGTAGAAAGGTTGTGGTCAAACGAGCTGTATGTGGCCTGGCGTTGTCTTATTGGAATAACTCCCTCTGACGGCGGACAATAGGAAGGCCTTAGAATTTCATCACAGTAGCGTTGTGCTGTCAAATTGACTTGGATCAACACCAATTGACTCCTTCCGGTGTAGGAGATGGCTCCCAACATCATCACACTCCCCCTGCCGAATCTGTCTACCTGGCGGACACAGGTGTCGGCAAAACGTAACGTTTTATGACGCCGTCTGTATACACGCATCCTTCCAACACGCGGTTCCAAAAGAAACCTCGATTCATCACTGAACCAGATACGCCGTCAATTACCCAAGTTCCAGGCCTGAAAATTGGTTTACCAGCGGACTCGATGTCGTCGATGCTGTTGACGAAGCACAGGGCCAAAGTAGGGTCTTCTTGCTCTAAGTCCTGCGGCTCGAAGTCTATTCCTCATGGTCTGCGCAGAAAGCCTTCTCAACCCGGGTATGTGCCTAGCTGTAGTAGTTGCTGTAGCTGAATGATGACGTAGATGGTGTACCCGGATGTATCGATCCTGAGCTTCAGTTGTTATTCTTGGTCGACAACTTCTAGGCCTGTCTGCCACCGAATTCTGCTGGCGATACCTATCCCATAAACGAGATATGGTGCTTTGGTGAGTGTTCATACGACGAGCAACTGTTAGCTGTGACTGTCCTGCTTCAAGAAGGCCAATTGCGACGTTTCAGTGTTCTGTTGAGACTCGAGGCATTTTCAATCCATCAAAAAACTCTTAAATCTGGTGAATGTACCGAGAACAATGTTCGACCTTTTATACCCTGACAAGACTTGTTCACTAAACTTTACATGCAAATCATGTGCATTGCGTGTTCTCTCACTGGTGTTCTTGTACAAAAACACCATAGAAATCATATCTTAAACAACTAACTTTCTATAATTATTGATTATCCAAAAATCGAGTTTATCAAAAACACAAATCCACTATGCGTTTCTTTTTTGGGAGAGTATAGTTTATATGTTATGTATATTTACTTTAGATGGTAAAACATCTTATTACACAAAGCAAGTATCCATAGTGGTAATAACAGTGTTGCGTTTAAAGCAAAAACACATTTTATTATTTCGAATTAAAAAAACGATTCCCATAGCTTTACTAAACCATTTACACTCATTTTTTAAACTTGATTTTACGAAGAGAGAACGTTGTTTTACTATTGGTGATATTATTTTTCAAATTCATTTCATTGACTTATTTGAGCGAAAAAAAGTGCTACTGCCCCTTTAATGCTCATTGCATGTATCTGTCCAACCTTTTAATTTTCATTCGTTCGAAGACTAAGCATTATTTATATACTTGATACAGTAGCTTCCGAATGATAGGTATTTTCCTGTAGAAAACCTGTCGCGTTTTTAATAATGATTGTTTCTGGCTAAGATAAAGACACGGGTATCAGACAGAAAGACAGACAGATGATTCTATTTGTATGAATGGCAATGAGGCCAACAGTACATTGGCATTCATAATAAAGTAAAATCCGGAACACCTTAGCATTGATTACACTTCGATTTTATGTTAATACATTACTTTTGTACAATATACAGCTAAACTTAATACAAATACACTGTAAGCTGATTTTGAATTCAAAAAAAGGTTATGCAATTATGTGAATTTGGGTTGGTGCAATAATAACATGGTAAATATTTGTACATCAGCATACAAGGAACATTCTAGTAATAAATGATGCTATTTTTCTACATTCGACAATGTGGTCACATGACATAGTGATATCTGCACCTCTATGATTTTTAGGTTAATACAAGCAACATCATATTGGAATTTTGTCATGGTTCTTCATGAATAGAGACAGTAATACTCGTAATTACGTTTCTAACAAAATGTTAGGCTTAAAGGTTGAATGTGTTTTCAAATATTTGGAAGAATTCACATCTTAGAATATTTGCTTTGATTTACTAATACTCTTTGATATATTTTGTCGACACTGCCGATACAACTCAAACATTTCCTGAAAATAGTAGTAGCCGCAACAGATCAACTTACTGGAAAGCTAATTATCTCAATACATCAGTTAAAGCTACGACCTTGCTTACTAGCTTAATGTCCTAATGAGTCATGTTTATCTAAATGCTGTTTAACTTACCATTACAGATGATGAAGGCAGACATCCTGATGACGATAATGGCCATCGCCACCAGCTTGATTCATGGACGTCCTGATGTTTGCACAACTTGTCAGTGTGTTCCTGATGAGGTGTATGGTGGCACGTTGGTCAACTGTTCGTATTTGCATATGCAAATGATTCCAGGACTGATTCCAGAAAGCACAACAACTCTTTTGTTGAATGGAAACAATGTCTCCAAAACATCAGGAAAGACGTTCAACAAACTAAAACATTTAAGGATACTGGATCTCTCCTCCAACCAACTGATCGTCTTGAATGAACACACATTTGTTGGTCTTGGACATCTCAAAGAGCTTGACCTTTCATCAAACAACCTTCCTCTGAATGCAAGTGTCTACTCTCGAAGCTTGTTTTCTCCTCTGAAACAACTTATCTCTTTGAAATCAACAACAATTCCAATTCATATTATACATCTTCCTCTGCACCATATCCAGATCAAAGTTTCCAAAGACTGGAATCATTACAGGTTCTTCATCTTGACGGTCTGCCAGCTGATTTTGGACCTGGTTTCAGAAGTTTGGTTCACTTAACTAACCTCTCCCTCTCCGACAGTGATGGATTTTGTGTCCTGCCTGTTCTGAGGAACTCAACCTTCAGAAATGTTCCTCATCTTAAACTGTTGAACGTGTCCAACTGTCTGATAGTGGACACTGAACATGACACGTTTTCAACACTTCCCAATATCAGTGTCCTCGACGTTTCACTCAACCGAGATCTGGGATTTGATAATTTCTCTAAATCAACTTTTGGATTACGAAAGTCATCTCTGAAACTGCTGAAAATGAACCGATTGTATCCACTGTTTGGTTCATGTTCAAGACTGATGATCAAACACATAATACATCTTCAACATACACCACTGGAAGAACTACACATAGAAGGTAATGGTATCATAGAAATGGAGCAAAATGTTCTGACAACATTACCCAAATCCCTCGAGACAGTGTATGCAGGAAGTAACCGGTTTGCCTATGGAATATACATTCTACAATTGTTGAAAATGAAATCCCTACGAAATCTTTACCTAACGCAAGTGTATGGTTGGCATGCAGATGGTCCTTTACTAAAATATGGAATTCCAGTTCGTGTACCAAACAACATAGAAACTTTGGACATATCTTTATCTTATTTTGAAGGATCAATCATCTCTAAGGAATCTCAAAACATGTCTTTGCAATCATTCATTGCTAAATATAACCTATTAAAATCTATTCAAGGACCTTTCAAATCATATCAAAGATTGAAATATCTGGATCTGTCTCATAATATCATTACATATTTCAACTGTCGTAACGAAGTGACCGTTCCATCGATGAAGTATGTGAATTTGTCTCATAATTATCTTGGGAATCATCTTGCCAAGGACGAACGAGGAGAAAGTTTCCAGGGTTTTGTTGGACTTGAATATCTAGATATTGGTTCAAATGGAATCGAACATCTTCCTGAGAGTACATTTAAAGATCTAACAAATTTGAAGTCCCTGATATTGGCTGATAATAAAATCAGTAATTTTAATCATAATCTGACACACATGAAACACTTAGAATACCTCGACCTTTCATTTAACACAATTTCATATCTTGGTAAAAATGTACAAATGGATTTGGAATGTCTTAAAAATGTTACAGTCAATCTCGGGGAAAATGTTCTGTCCTGCACCTGTACTCACCTGGAATTTCTTCAGTGGATCCAAACTCATCGTTACAAGATCAAAGGTTTAGAATCAAGTGTTTGTAAATTCAGTAATGGGACATTGGTGAAATCCTCTGAAGTTGACAACATTGTAGACACTCTAAGCTTTCAATGTGTATCATACATTGTCCATTTTATATTTGCATTGACATCAATTGTGGTAACAATAATTGTAATGATCATAATGATAGTGTATCGCTATCGGTGGAGACTGCGCTACATGTATTATGTAGGAAGAAGAACGAAGCTGAATGATGAAGAAATCCAGTATATGTTTGATGGTTTTGTATCATACGCTGACGAGGATCAAGGTTTTGTGAAGGAAGAAATTATACGAGAACTTGAAGAAAAATCTGGCCTGAAACTCTGCATCCATCACCGTGACTTCATCCCTGGTTCGTTTATAGCTTCTAATATCACAAACGCCATACAGAACAGCAGGAAAACCTTGATGATTCTTTCCGAGGACTTTCTGAAGAGTGACTGGTGCGACTACGAGTTCAACATGGCTCGTACTGAGGGAGTTTCCAGAAGAAAGAACGTGATCGTGGTGGTTATGTACAGAAGAGTTTCTCGTCAGGATATGAGTCATGATATGGCCTCCTTCCTTGCACAATATTCCTACATTGAGTTTGATCCGGCTGGTGACACTGAACTCTTCTGGTCCAACCTGATTGATGCCATCAAAACAGACGAGCCTCACGATTAGCTATTTACTCATGAACAGGACTTTGGTTTCCAACAAGGAACTCTCATGTCTCTATCACTGACCACTGTGACTGTACATATGAATATATGCCAATTAACCTACTTGCTATTTTCTGTATATTTAGAATTTCTTTTCCCATGTAAACATCATTTGAGTTTCTTTTTTTCTTTTCTTTTTTGATCCGGCTGGTGACACTGAACTATTCTGGTCCAACCTGATTGATGCAATCAACACAGAAGAGCCTCACGATTAGCGTGTTTCTCCCCGACTGATCGCTGGTTTCAATTTGGAAACTCTTTTTTGTCTGACTGATGAATCAATTGTGTTATATTTTTGTATACACTCTCTGAATTGTTGTCTTCAGTCAATGCTTTCAGTCTCACTTTTCATAATTAATTAAATATACTCATGTGAATTGACAAATAAGATGGGTTATTCTTTAAATTTATGTACATAATCTTATATATACCCTCCTACGTGAATACTACCATATTATGTTTCTATATATTCTGTCAATTTATTATAGACAAATGTATAACTTTGTATAGTTGAAATGTAGCTTGGACCCTTGGTTATCACAGCAAACATGATTGATTTCTACAATTGAAAATGATCAGCACGTTAAAAGTATTGTCACAATCAAAGATGCCACACAGAGAGCAATATTTACCATAGTTTGCCTTATGCATCCTCTCAGACAGAGGCTACAGTGACTTTCAGTGTGAAGAACATGTTCGGGTTGGGAAGTTTTCAATTGAGAATGATGCGTTGTCCTTTGGATGAGATAGATTATATTTTGTGGAAGATGACAATGTATGTAAATATACAGACCTTTGAACTGTATTAAGTCGAAGAAGATATTTTTAAAACTTACTCTTATTCTGTTCTCCTACTGTTCATCCATTATCAAGGCAATTAAGTTAGTTCCATGACCTAGAAATCATCTTATAAAACTGCTTTGTTTATATACATTTTATGACATACATGTAATACAAATTCTTTCAAGTTTTCAATTAAAACTTTCACAAGCAATTACGTTTTTTTCTTTTTCTTCTTTTTTTTTCTCCATTATTATTTTGGGACATTGAAGAAGATTGAAGCTGGATGATGAAGAAATCCAGTATATGTTTGATGGTTTTGTATCATACGCTGATGAGGATCGAGATTTTGTGAAGGAAGAAATGATACAAGAACTTGAAGACAAATCAGGCTTGAAACTCTGCATTCATCATCGCGACTTCATCCCTGGTTCTGTTATCGCTTCTAATATCACAAACGCCATACAAAACAGCAGAAAAACCTTGATCATCCTTTCTGAGGATTTTCTGAAGAGTGACTGGTGCGACTACGAGTTTAACATGGCTCGTACTGAGGGAGTTTCCAGAAGAAAGAACGTGATTGTGGTGGTGATGTACAGAAGAGTTTCTCGTCAGGATATGAGTCATGATATGGCCTCCTTCCTTGCACAATATTCTTACATTGAGTTTGATCCGGCTGGTGACACTGAACTCTTCTGGTCCAATATGATAGATGCCATCAATACAGACGAGCCTCATGATTAGCTATTTACTCATGGACAGGACTTCGTTTCCGACAAGGAACTTTCATGTCTCTATCACTGACCACTGTGACTGTACATATCTATCTATGCTCATTTACCTACTTGCTATTTTCTGTATATTTAGATCTTCTTTTCCAATGTAAACATCATTTGAGTTTCTTTTTTATTTCACTGTGTGGTAGGAATATCTCTTTCAATGTTACTATTACATTTCGATTAAAACTTCCTGTGAGTGTTTGTAAAATGTTATTTTAAATGTTAAATGATTCCATGAAGGGAAGAGGGAACCAAAAAGTCTCAAAAAGTGTGAATTGGTTTGATTAAAGCAAAGCTCTTCGTTGAGAGGCCGGGGAGCGATTAAATACACTGCAACATATTATAATGACCATTGTAAGACAAGCCACAGTTAACAGATTGTAATTGAAACCGGAAAAAAATACAATGCATTGGAATACTTAGAATGAATATTTACATGTACTGTCCATTTCTTTTGTTTGTTTTCTTGTTCATCGACTATCATAGCAATTGTTTTCTCCTAAAATTATGTTTATATGTTTTTACATTTACCTGAATGAAATTCAGCATCTCACTCACTATATGTGTAAATGTGACTAACCAGTCAGAAGTGTATGTCTGTACTCACTTGTGTTAATAAAACTTCCAAAATGTCATCATTGTTCTGTGTTTAAAAATGTGTTGCCCCATAACATGGGTGGTACTTGAAAGAATATTGAATACATTTGATCATACCCTCAGGTCATGCACTGCAAAAACAAGAACCAGTGTATAATGTACATTTTGTACTATATTAGATATAATTTACAACCGTGATCCGGCTGGTGACACTGGACTTTTCTGGTCCAACCTGATTGAAGCCATCAAAATGGCCGAGCCTCATGATTTGCATTTTTTACCGACTAATCGCTGATTTTAATTGGGAAACTCTTGTTGGTCAATGTTTTCAGTTTTCATTATTCATAAATTAAATATAAGGGAAGTAACCAGCAAGGTCTGTGAGTTTGGTTATATGAGACCACAGGAAATACGTGCAGGGAAATCCCTTTAGATGTAGGTAGGATGAGGACTATAAGAGTTAAATTTCCCTCTCCATTCTCAGATTCTAACTGTATTAGTTAATTGTTGAAAAATACAACCTAAAATTGGTCTATTTCATTCACAATAGGCTAAATAGTGAGTTTTAGTATAAACATGGACAATTAAGAGGTGCCCACCAGCAAACATAAACAAGGGAGGTAACCAACAAGGTGGGTGAGTGTGGTTATACGAGACCACAGGAAATACGAGCAAGTCAATCCCGTCAGATGACAAGAACGACCACTACCACGGTTACGGATTACGTAACCTATAATGACATTGATTTTAGTATGATTCAGGATGCGGTTCAACACTGGTAGGAAGAGAACCTCACTTTACGACGTGGTTGAAGTCCACCATCCAGTTGATACGCCAGAACCTGTGCGTCTCACCTGCAACCTTCCAGAGTTTCTGCCACAAGGTTTTTCTCGTTACAAAGGCATTAGAGAAAAATCCGCTATCTTAGGGATAGAGATTCCCTTAGATTAGTTTCCATGTGAGAAATCTGCTCCACTTTTAGTTTTATAACTAAGCTGTGGAAGGTCTAACAGCTGGAGAGATGGCTTCCGTAGTCTTAGAAACGAAGCTCCGGTGAAGTAACACAATTTCTAGATGTTGCCAATTGAGATGACGGGGGAGTTTTGCCACAGAGGAAGTATTATGCAGTTCAGCTGCAGGAACTTGACTCATTAGGGCTAGTGACCCATGGGATGATAGAACTATATGCCACTCCCGATTGTAAGATTTGTTCTTCTATAATTGCAATCGTTTTGCCACATGGGCATTACAAAAAAATTGGGTAGGACTACATTCAGATCAGCAACCTTTTGGTGAGGAATAAGGTGAGGGTGAGGGTAGTAGCCCTAGGGTAAATAGAACAATGTCCCCTCTGAGTTGACGCCTGTTCTCCCAGAGTAGTGATCGTCTAGCCACCAGAGATTAAATACAAAGAAAAAGTCAAATTACTGTGAGAAGCAACCTCATGGGGCATGTGGCTTTCTTACAATGTACTCTACGAGATCCACCTTGGACATAGATGACTAAGCAGTCAGGTCCCATAATGTTGCATGGACTTTGTTATGAGTGATTAAAATCTGTCACAACCTGAAATTTAATGTGCTCTCCCCCCTGAATTTTTTAACTTATTTCACAAACCATTTGTCATTACATATTACATGATTAAGCAAATCTCAAACAATTATATCATCAGTCAAAAAAATCGAAAAATTGATTCAACTTTCAAGCGTGACCTTTCTTAATGGTTTTGTAATCTGCATTGCCTCAGCACTCTGACGAGATTTATAAATCAATGATAAATCTACCTTGACAGGACTTCCTTATAAGTTTTATAGTTTTATCTGAGTATACCAGCATTTTCCTGTATGAAGTTTCCTATCCCCATTAGAGAGGTCCACTTAAAACTTCAGCCAAGGTAATGTGTTTGTAGTTTTCAACTGTAGATTAAGACCTTAATATTTCTCTTCGTTCTTTGCCTACTTTTCTGAAAATGATTATCATTTTTTAATTCTCTATGATGATGAAGTTGCATTTAGAATTTCAAGTTGCTCAATATAATTTCAAACGTGTCTGACCTTATAGAGTATAAAGATCGGTATTGACTTTAAACGAAGTTCAATTTTGATACATTCGTTGGGGAGGGTGTTTGGGCTGTTATTGTTATGTTATGTTTTCATAATTTAGTGATCGGTTTAGTCATTATTATCTATTCTTACCCAAGCGGGCACAGATATGCCGGGTATTAAAGTTTTCATAATGGTCATGGGAATTACAGTTTTACTAAGTATAACTTGCGTTTTGATTGGTTGACGGAACTACTTTGCGCTCATTCATGAATTCCTTAGCTATCCTGTTTAAGCTAAATCACATAATTGAACAATTTCGAGCATACCTAATTGAAGTCACACGTCAGTAAAACTTATTAAATATAAAATCATGTTCAACCTAAGTTTCCGAGACCGTAATTACAGTACTAAACTTGCAAGGCGAAGCAACATGCAAGAGTCGCCGACTGCACATTGCTTTGTGATTTCATTTGGTGACGTAATTACACTCCTATCTTGCATTCCAACAGTGCGATTGTTAGTTGACGTTTTCACTAATTTTCTCTCATTCTGCGACATAGTTTACAATATAAACGAGTTGTTTACTATGTCAGTAAACCGTTTTGGCAATAAAATTCAACAGTTACTTTAGAATAGTTCTGAAAAAATAGAGCAAGTTGGAAACTATTTAGATATGCGCATCCTGAAGGTGTGAAAGAGTTTATGAATGGCGTATGACTACAATTTGTAATTTACAGTCGTATCAAAGATCGTGAATTGGGGTCTTGTTTTTCGATTTTTACGCATTAAAATGATCTTGGGTAAGAAAAAGAATAACCAACTCGGTGCTCGGAATTACGAATTATCTGTCCCTCGTGAACTATTATGTCAAACTCCTCGCTAAAGCTCGGAGTTTATCACAATAATTAACTCGGGACGGATAATCCGTAATTCCTCGCAACTCGTTGATTATTCTTATATGAATAAACTATGAACGACTGACATTTTTTACTCTTATTCTGCTCATGTTTTTCATGAATTGAATGTTTCCTCATTATTGTATCTTAGTTAGCTTCTCTCTTAAAAGTCAGTATACTGTGTAGAATTACTGTAATAGCTTTTTCAAATTTAAAATTCTGCTGTAGGATGTCAAGCCAGAAAGCCATATTTCACTATCATATCTCGCCTGATTAAGGAGATTTCAAAACGACAATGTTTTAAAAGCCGTGTTAATTAAGAGACATGGTGTAACTATGTTTCAGTCGTATCTATTCCCCGTGGATTAATGTGTCTTGTATTGTTGTTCGTATCGTTTGTTTTGCCCATGAGTGTACACGTGTACTATTAAAATAACAGAATTGTTATATTTGAAATTGAAATTTGATTTAGTCACGCATTTAAGATCAACATTGAACATGACGACGTAATCAAAGATCCATGGATATTTGATTTCTTCATTGCAACGGCGCAACCTTGCTCAATTTGTGTTGGCTGTTATTTCATACTCCTTTCATTTCGAAATCACTTCCTTAGTTATAACTTCCTTATTTATAGCTAAATATGTATCAACTGAATTTCCTGCCATAAAGTTACTTTAGATAGCATCATTAGAATCGTTGACTTGAACTACCCAGAGTGGTAAGTAAGTCTCCTGTCCTGTGAACATATCGCTACACCTTGCTATAATATCATGTTCATTGTTGTTATATATGTAATACTCTCTTGAAAATAGGGAATGTTTTCAACTGGTTCCATTTCTTTCAATCTCGATTATAGTAAAGTACTATTTATGAGTTATATCATTCACAAACTGTAGACTGACTGAGGTCACCTAATATTACGTTTTGCAGAATCAGACCAAAGTCACCTACTATCAAGTTTTGTAAAAAACAGATTGAGGTCACATTCAATTAAAATTTGCAGAAGCAGACCGCGGCCAAGTTCTATTATATTTTGCAGAAGCGGATCGCGGCCATGTTATAATATTTCTTGCAGGTCACCTACCATAATGCTTTGCAGAAGCACACAGAAATCACTTGCTTTTATGTTTTGCAGAAGCAGTCCGAGGTCACATACTATTACGTTTTGTAGAAGCAGTCCGAGGTCACCGACTATTACGTTTTGAAGAAGCATTCCGAGGTCACCTACTATTACGTTTTGTAGAAGCAGTCCGAGGTCACCTACTATTACGTTTTGCAGAAGCAGTCCGAGGTCACCTACTATTACGTTTTACAGAACCAGTCCGAGGTCACCAACTATTACGTTTTGCAGAAGCAGTCCGAGGTCACCTACTATTACGTTTTGTAGAAGCAGTCCGAAGTCACCTTCTATTACCTTTTGTAGAAGTAGTCCGAGGTCACCGACTATTACGTTTTGTAGAAGAAGTCCGAGGTCACCGACTATTACGTTTTGCAGAAGCAGTCCGAGGTCGCCTACTATTACGTTTTGTAGAAGCAGTCCGAGGTCACCTACTATTACGTTTTGTAGAAGCAGTCCGAGGTCACCTACTATTACGTTTTGCAGAAGCAGTCCGAGGTCATCTATTATTACGTTTTGTAGAAGCAGTCCGAGGTCATCTACTATTACGTTTTGTAGAAGCAGTCCGAGGTCACCTACTACTACGTTTTGTAGAAGCAGTCCGAGGTCACCTACTATTACGTTTTGTAGAAGCAGTCCGAAGTCACCTACTTTTATATTTTGCAGCAGCAGTCCGAGGTCACCTACTATTACCTTTTGTAGAAGCAGTCCGAGGTCACCGACTATTACGTTTTGTAGAAGCAGTCCGAGGTCACCTACTATTACGTTTTGCAGAAGCAGTCCGAGGTCACCTACTATTACGTTTTGTAGAAGCAGTCCGAGGTCACCTACTATTACGTTTTGTAAAAGCAGACCAAGGTCACCTACTATTACGTTTTGTAGAAGCAGTCCGAGGTCACCTACTATTACGTTTTGTAGAAGCAGTCCGAGGTCACCTACTATAACGTTTTGCAGAAGCAGTCTGAGGTCACCTACTGTAAGGTTTTGTAGAAGCAGTCCGAGGTCACCTACTATTACGTTTTGTAGAAGCAGTCCGAGGTCACCTACTATTACGTTTTGTAAAAGCTGACCAAAGTCACCTACTATTGCGTTTTGTAGAAGCCGTCCGAGGTCACATATTATTACGTTTTGTAGAAGCAGTCCGAGGTCACCGACTATTACGTTTTGCAGAAGCAGTCCGAGGTCACCTACTACAACGTTTTGTAGAAGCAGTCCGAGGTCACCGACTATGACGTTTTGCAGAAGCAGTCCGAGGTCACCTGCTATTACGTTTTGTAGGAGCAGTCCGAGGTCACCTTCTATTACGTTTTGTAGAAGCAGTCCGAGGTCACTGACTATTACGTTTTGCAGAAGCAGTCCGAGGTCACCTACTATTACGTTTTGTAGAAGCAGTCCGAGGTCACCTACTATTAATTTTTGTAGAAGCAGTCCGAGGTCACCGACAATTACATTTTGGAGAAGCAGTCCGAGGTCACCTACTATTACGTTTTGTAGAAGAAGTCCGAGGTCACCGACTATTACGTTTTGCAGAAGCAGTCCGAGGTCACCGACTAATGCGTTTTGCAGCAGCAGTCCGAGGTCACCTACTATAACGTTTTGTAGAAGCAGTCCGAGGTCACCGACTATAACGTTTTGCAGAAGCAGACGGAGGTCACGTATTATTGAACTTTCTAGAAACAGACTAATGTGCTTATTATATTTGCAGAAGCTGGTCGAGGTTATGTTTAACTACGTTTTACAGGTCACCTATTATTATGCTTTGCAGTAGCACACCAAAGTCACTTACTGTTAAGTTTTGTAAAAGCAGACCGAAGTCACCTAATGTTACGTTTTGCAGAAGCAGACCAAAGTCACCTACTATTACGCTTGTAGAAGCAGACCGAGTTTAACTTTATTACATTTTGCAGAAACCGACCGACCTAGGTCACCAATCTATCGTTTTGCAAAGCCATACCAGGGCACGTATAATATAATTTTTCAGTAGCAGACTGAGGAAACATACCATTGAGGTTTACAGACATGTTATCTGTACTCTAGCTATTATACACATGTATACAAAGGGTGGCTATACAAATATACAGCAATGTGCGCATTGGTGTGATGATATCATATTATATTTGTGATTGATGTATGAAAACAAAGATTTTGAATTGCACAGTTGTTTTACAATAATGATATAGCGACCATACAACAAATGTTGCAGTGTATATATGCACATTTATTAACGATTGTAGTTATTGTTCTTTCAAAATAATTTTGCTAAAATGTAAAAAATAATTCGCTTCGAGGAATAATAATGGGCAGTTTGGAAACTTCCATTCCTCGGGATTTGAAAGACAAAGAAATATCAACAGAAGCGTTTTTATATACGTTTTTTCTTCTATGTGTTCGTGTTACTGTGTGCACGTTTTCAAACTATTAGAAATTGGAGGCAATTATAGTTATATGGCAATTGTTGTGAAAATCATTTGAATGGTTTTTGCAGTGAATCAAGCCTATATGTTCTTAAAATTCACTATCTATTTGATATATTGCACGAAATTCTAAAAGAATGTAGAATTAGTCTTTCTCTCACAAACAGACTGTGCATAACCAGTATTTAGTCAATATAAATGTTGCAACTTGTTCAACTGTACTCATTGGATGTATCATTAACATGTATTTATATTTGTAAGTCAGACACCATTGTGTACACCTTTCTACAAAACATTATCAATTATAAGTTGGCATAATACTAATTTATTATTCAAAATTTAGTTTCAAATTTAGGCTTAACTGGGGCATTATTCATGTCAGGTCAATGTATTTGTGTTTTAATTCTTACCTCATTTACAGATGGTGCATAGGTTGTATGTCCTTGGCGGTATTGTGGTCCTCGTTATCGCTGCCTTCACAGAGGGAATATTCAATCCATGTAGACCGTGCAACTGTCTCCCTGATCATGTTTATGGTGGCACGTTGGTCAGGTGCTCCAATTTGCAACTGAATAGGGTCCCAGGATTGATTCCAAGAAACACAACTTCTCTTCTGTTGGATGGGAACAACTTCACCAAAACATCAGGAAAGATGTTTCATACATTGAACAGGTTGCGAAAATTGGATCTCTCCTTCAATCAACTGACCATCCTGAATGAACATACATTTGTTGGCCTTACAAATTTGAAAGAGCTTGACCTATCATCAAACAAACTCTCCCTCAATGAAAGTATTTACACACAACATTTGTTTTCTCCACTTCAACACTTGATTACTTTGAAGATCAATAACAATTCTAATTCATATTATACATCTTCCTCTGCACCATATCCAGATCAAAGTTTCCAAAGACTGGAATCATTACAGGTTCTTCATCTTGATGGAGTGCCAGCTGATTTTGGACCTGGTTTCAGAAGTTTGGTTCACTTAACTAACCTCTCCCTCTCTGACAGTGATGGATTTTGTGTCCTGCCTGTTCTGAAGAACTCAACCTTTAGAAATGTTCCTCATCTTAAACTGTTGAACGTGTCCAACTGTCTGATAGTGGACACTGAGCATGACACGTTTTCAACACTTCCCAATATCAGTGTCCTCGACGTTTCACTCAACCATGGTCTAGGATTCGATGGTTTATCTAAATCAACTTTTGGATTACGAAAGTCCCCTCTGAAACTGCTGAAAATGAACCGATTGTATCCATTGTTTGGTTCATGTTCAAGATTGATGATCAGACACATAATACATCTTCAACACACGCCTTTGACAGAAATCCACTTTGAAGGCAATGGTATCATAGACATTGAGCAAAATGTGCTAACAACTTTACCGAAATCCCTGGAGACCATATATGCAGGCAGCAATAGATTTGATCATGGAATATACGTACTACAATTGTTTGAAATGAAATCCATACGGAATCTTTACCTAACGCAAGTGTATGGTTGGCGTTCGAAGGGCCCTTTCAGTTCAAGTGGACATGGCTTCCGTGTTCGTTTGCCAATCAATATAGAAACAGCGGACATATCTTCATCTTATTTTGAGGGTACAATTAGCTCGAGAGAGTCACAAAACATGTCTTTGAAAATAGCTATTGCTAAATATAACCTATTGTCATACATTAAAGGACCTTTCAAATTTTTTAACAAGTTGGAATATTTGGATATATCTCATAATATCATTACATATTTCAACATGCAATACAAATTGCCCTTTCCACCAATAAAGTATGTTAATTTGTCTCATAATTACCTTGGAGATCAACTTGCCAAGGACGAACGAGGGGAAAGTTTCCAGGGTCTTGTCGGACTTGAATATCTAGATATTGGTTCAAATGGAATCGAATATCTTCCTGAGAGTACATTTAAAGATCTAACAAATTTGAAGTACCTGATATTGGTTGATAATAAAATCAGTAGTTTTAATCATTATCTGAAACATATGAAACACTTAGAATACCTCGACCTTTCATTTAACACAATTGCATATCTTGGTAAAAATGTACAAATGGATTTGGAATGTCTTAAAAATGTTACAGTCAATCTTGGAAACAATGTTTTATCCTGCACCTGTACAAACCTGGAATTTCTTCAGTGAATCCAAACTCATCGTTCCAAGATCGAAGGTTTAGAATCAAGCCATTGTAAATTCAGTAATGGAACATTGGTGAAATTATTTGAACTAGACAGCATTGTAGACATTTTAAGGCTACAGTGCGTGTCACACATTGTTCCAATTACAACTGCATTATTATTACTCTTGGTGACAATTGTCATAATAACCATAACGATAATATACAGGTATAGGTGGAGACTGCGTTATATGTATTATGTAGGAAGAAGAACGAAGCTGGATGATGAAGAAATCCAGTATATTTTTGATGGTTTTGTATCATACGCTGACGAGGATCGGGGTTTTGTGAAGGAAGAAATGATACGAGAACTTGAAGAAAAAACTGGCCTGAAACTCTGCATCCATCACCGTGACTTCATCCCTGGTTCGTTTATAGCTTCTAATATCACAAACGCCATACAGAACAGCAGGAAAACCTTGATGATTCTTTCCGAGGACTTTCTGAAGAGTGACTGGTGCGACTATGAGTTCAACATGGCTCGTACTGAGGGAGTTTCCAGAAGAAAGAACGTGATCGTGGTGGTCATGTACAGAAGAGTTTCTCGTCAGGATATGAGTCATGATATGGCCCTCTTCCTTGAACAATATTCTTACATTGAGTTTGATCCGACTGGTGACACTGAACTCTTCTGGTCCAACCTGATTGATGCCATCAAAACAGACGAGCCTCACGATTAGCTATTTACTCATGGACAGGACTTTGGTTTCCAACAAGGAACTCTCATGTCTCTATCACTGACCACTGTGACTGTACATATGAATATATTCCAATTAACCTACTTGCTATTTTCTGTATATTTAGAATTTCTTTTCCCATGTAAACATCATTTGAGTTTCTTTTTTTCTTTTCTTTTTTGATCCCGCTGGTGACACTGAACTATTCTGGTCCAACCTGATTGATGCAATCAACACATACGAGCCTCACGATTAGCGTGTTTCTCCCCGACTGATCGCTGGTTTCAATTTGGAAACTCTTTTTTGTCTGACTGATGAATCAATTGTGTTATATTTTTGTATACACTCTCTGAATTGTTGTCTTCAGTCAATGCTTTCAGTCTCACTTTTCATAATTAATTAAATATACTCATGTGAATTGACAAATAAGATTGGTTATTCTTTAAATTTATGTACATAATCTTATATATACCCTCCTACGTGAATACTACCATATTATGTTTCTATATATTCTGTCAATTTATTATAGACAAATGTATAACTTTGTATAGTTGAAATGTAGCTTGGACCCTTGGTTATCACAGCAAACATGATTGATTTCTACAATTGAAAATGATCAGCCCGTTAAAGTATTGTCACAATCAAAGATGCCACACAGAGAGCAATATTTACCATAGTTTGCCTTATGCATCCTCTCAGAAAGAGGCTACAGTGACTTTCAGTGTGAAGAACATGTTCGGGTTGGGAAGTTTTCAATTGAGAATGATGCGTTGTCCTGTGGTTGAGATAGATAATATTTTGTGGAAGATGACAATGTATGTAAATATACAGACCTTTGAACTGTATTAAGGCGAAGAAGATATTTTAAAAACTTACTCTTATTCTGTTCTCCTACTGTTCATCCATTATCAAGGAAATTAAGTTAGTTCCATGACCTAGTAATCATCTTATAAAACTGCTTTGTTAATATACATTTTATGACATACATGTAATACAAATTCTTTCAAGTTTTCAATTAAAATTTCACAAGCAATTACGTTTTTTCTTTTTTTTCTTTTTTTTTGTTCTTCATTATTATTTTGGGTCATTGTGTAATATGATATTTGCATTTCAATCAAAAACGCATTTTAGAGTACCGCATTGTTCAAAGGTAAGAGACAGTGTTTATATCAATTAACCCATTATATGTCAATTAAGTGGTCAATATCCTCATTTTGATCATTGGTAACACTTATTTACATTTTTGTGAGAGTACTTTATTGCAGTAACAACGGCGTGTTACAGCGCCTATAAAGTTAAAGTGCGGACCTAGGAGAAAACCACTGCCTTCACAAATATTCGTAAGGGCCCTGTCACACTTTAGCGTATAATAAGTGTGTATGAGTTGCGCATACAAATATTGTATACGCAACCAACACGCTCAAAATTAAAGTTCTATTTTTAGTACTTGTCCTTACTTGTTTCGCACATGAAGCGAACAGTTTGCGAAAATAGCATATGAGATGCGTACAGCATTCGTGTGAGATGCGTATGAAATGCGTATATGATGCATATGAGATGCGGATTAGATGATGCAGACATGATTTACGTGTCACTATTTTGCTGTACCAAATGTCTCACATTTCCGACTTCTTCTCCAGAACCACTACACTCCCTAATTTTGTGGGAAGGTAGCTTGCACCTAGGGGATCAAAGTTTGTACATTTCCTCTCTTATACCAGTTGACATAGAAACTTTAATTTGAGGAATAACATCTTTTTTGGATGGAGATAATAGTTTGTTCATGTATGGGCGTGTCAGAGGGTCCATCCTAAAATATTTAAACGGCTTCTCCCCGTCACGGACTAGTCTCTCAATGAGTGAAGACAAAGATTTGAACTAAATGAAAACGTTTATTACAAACAATAAACACCCAAACAATAAACACATATTTCATACACCATTCAAAACACTCAAAATCACACTCAAGATCAGACTCGCTCATTCACATAAACAATCCCGATATCATACATCACTTGCAGACTCACTCGTGTACGTTCACATCACATTTCTGCATGCACTCTAGTTCATTATGCATTCTTGTTTCACATCACATTCAAATATGCAAAACACTTCACATGACGTCACACTACACACGTCACATGCAACATTACCATATGCAGATAGACATGTTCACCCAATCACATAATACAATATATGATTACATTTCAATACACTTTTCAATTAACAAAAACAATAAATCATAAGATGATAGATGAGTTCGGTCCACTATAATACGTGGTATTATGTTCAAGTCAACTACTTGAGTGAAAGTTCACGGATCATCAAGACACATGATAAAGAGTTCTCATATAAGAACACGACAGTTCACCTCAAAATGGAGGAGAGTTCAACACGCCTTCGTCATACACGAAGAATGATAGTTCAAGTCACACACTTGAAATGATACCCGTCTCTACGCTGCACTGATGTAGGATCGAACACAAGATCCACCATGTGTCGAATAGCCAGGTTTCCACATACGACCATCAACCAGTCGTAGCAGACCATTCACAGTACGGTGAATACATACGATGACGTCGTCACATCAGTCTTGATGACGTCACCACGGAGCAGAGGTCAACGAGCGTAGTCAACAGGTTACCGGTCCTATGGCGTCTGTCCATGCACCCCTTTGTCCCGACTACCTCGTCCCCAAGTTCTGCACTAGTATATAATATCCAATATTCTAATTTCATCATGAAAAATAAATTCACTATAACTGACACTTTCAAACAGTGAAATATACCATTTTCATTACAAACACATTAACAATATAATTCTTACATAAGTTAATGTAAAACATGATTCTTTTATGAAATGCACACAAATATAGTGAACATAAGTGACACAATTGTAAACATTTCAAACACAAAGTTAACAATAAAGTTCAAATACAATCAATCATACTCACGGCTCAAAACAGCCCATGCGACTGGGTCATACGCCAGCACTTCGTTGCTCTGACACCCTGTTTAACTCGTCCACAGCTTTTATACACTTAGTGCACGACCCTGTCATGCAACACGCGCACTGTCGTACCATGGTTACGTTCGGCGATGCGCTCATACAATTATGTTCAGAGCTACTGTGACACTCCCAATGACCCAGTATGTTAGACGGATGGAGACTTCGATTTGTCAAGAGTCAACCCAGACAGAAGCGTGTAAGTGAAATTTGTATTTTTTTCACATCAATATAAGATAAATATTTTTCTATGCAAAAGGATTTTGATATGTAGTTAAAATCTAGTTGAACATTCATGATTCCACATCTGTCAATATATATCTTTAAACCGTTGTGTAAATTCGCTCTCAAAAGCATCACTATTAGTAACTTGAGCGACCAAAATATATCCAAAACCAAACTTCTTAACATCTTAACAACATCTGAACAACATCTGAACAACATCTGAAGCATCAAAAATGCATTGTATATCAAAGTTATATATCGATCGATGAACTTTTCCAAATGTTAAGCCAATAATATCAACCGTGACAAACCGGTTAAGTTTAAAGTGAAAATTCGACATATGAGAATGCTGATGGAGTTTACATTTTCACCTATAGCATATTTTTAATAAGTTCCCTTTCTATAGCTTTAGTTTACATAAAGCCCCAAACTTCACTGCAATGTGGAAGAATAGGAGAAACGGTTGATTGAAATAATTGATACTGAATATCTGGAGAGATAATTATCTGAGATATACAACCTCTTTTAATGACTTAGATGAAATATCAAAAGCATCATTGTATTAATTACATCATCTTTCAAACCAGCCATTAGAAGTGTGACAGCCGCTTTAGGCATCGACCGAGAAACACACATTTTGTTTGTGTGGACCCGATCTCATTGATAAATAGTGGTTCATATATGAAGATGAGATAGTAATGTCGTGAGCATAAATGTCTCTAAAACTAAAAATATGTATGTACAACATGGATATTAATGATGAATAGGTTAAATAGTGAGTTTTTGTATAAACTTGGATAATTAAGAGGTGCCCACCAGCAAACATAAATAAAGGAGGTAACCAACAAGGTGGCATGGGTGAGCGTGATAATATGAGACCACGGGAAATACGTGCAGGGCAATACCGTCAGATGACAAGAACGACCACTAACACGGTCAGTGATTACGTAACCTATAATGACATTGACCTTAGTATGATGCAGGGTGCGGTTCAACACAGGTAGGAAGAGGATCTCACTTTGCGACGTGGTTGAAGTCCACCATTCAGTTGATACCCCAGAATAGGAGTGTAACAATACATCGAACTATTGATGCATCGCAATAGTTGGCTTGGCCATAGTACTATATCGATAGTATATACAAAAACACTATCGCTATCTCAATAGTAAGGTTAACTATCGATACTATCGAAACTATTACATTTCCCTTAATTATGAATGATTTACACAAGCATCACTGCATTTAATTTAAGATTTTTCATTTTAGAATGTCAAAAGGGAAAAACTAGATATAGGAAATAGCAAACTCACAAAAAGTCTTTTCATTTATGATTTCTTCACTGATTTTGGTTCCATAGAACTGACATCAATTAAATATTTCTACTTAAACCTATAATAATCTAACTGATTATTGCGTATTTCAACAACAAAAAACTATCGCAATAGTTATTGCAATAGTGAGTTACAATAGTCTATCGGTATCACAATAGTAAATTGCAATAGACTATTGCTATCGCAATAGTCTCTCTGGGTCAATAGTCACCCCTACCCCAGAACCTGTGCGACTAACCTTCTAGAGTTTCTGCCATAAGGTTCTTCTCGTTACAAAGGCATTAGAGTAAAATCCGCTATCTTAGGGATGGAGATTCCCTTAGATTAGTTTCCATGTGAGAAATCTGCTCCACTAGAAGTTTTAGCCTGAGAAGTTGTAAAACTATGCTGTGGAAGGTCTGACAGCTGGAGAGATGGCTTCCGTAGTCTTAGAAGTAACAGAATTGAGTATGGATAGCCTTAACCTGTGTAGGTTGAAGCAGTCGATGCAAATGTTCTAGATGTTACCAATTGAGACGACGGAGGAGTTTTGCCACAGTGGAAGTATTATGCAGTTTGGCTGCAGGAACTTGATTCATTAGGGCTAGTAACCCCGGGGATAATAAACTGACAGGCAACAGAAAGAATACACTTTTTAAAATGAAATTATGGAAACTGGATATTATTGATGTTGACAGTAAGCATCAGATACACAGGGCCAAAACATTAACTTTTGTTTTTCAAAGTTAAACTAAAACCAGATTAACATATTGTGGAGAAAATTGGAAAATATGATAACCACGTGACCTCCATACTAGTGTAAAGTCACGTGACACATAGGTAAAATTGCTACATATAATAATGTTGGCCATCTCATCTGTGAAAACTCACCTAAAACCCGTCAAAAGTAACACCAGAAACACTCGAATAACTTCTGAAATTTAAAAAGGAATGGATATCAAAGCTACAATAATCGCCGTTGTTCCTGCATTTCTAACGTAAATGTGTTGTCAAATTACAGCCGAGTTTGGTAGACATTTGACAATCCCAGAACACACAAAACAATGGTCTTTTTGCCCCATGAAGGCTGATATCTGTTTGCGTTAGACCGCCGCCAAGGCTATCTCTGAGTGACGTCATTGACGACGACCACCATAGATCACACGTGCACCAGAAGACCTTGAACTGGTAGAGTCGAAGTTTTTCGACAACTCAATAGACAGGTACTGACCGCTGAACTTTGATGTAATTATGGCTGTGACAACGTCCTATTGATTTGCAACGTCACAGCTTTACAATAATTTTTATTTCCACAAGACTTGTCGCTGATTGGACAACTGTCAGACGGTCCACAATGGCGTGTTAGAATCAAACCATTCCCTCCAGTTAATGAACAAGCGTCGATACAGGTTTTGCATGAACACAGAAACAGCTGTCAGGTGACGTCATAAGACATTTTTAATTCTCGATCAGACAGTGCATTTCATAATGCTTGACACAAGAATCGACCACATTTGGCACCCGTTTGGCACATTTTACAAATTGAACGACTTAAGGGAATAGAAAGAATAAAAATTAACGTGTTTTGGTTGTGGTTTTTTTACCCCTACATCTTTTGGATTTCTTGTGTGCCAAACTGACTAATCAAACATTAAAGTTTAGGATTTTGACGTTTTCCGAAATGAATAAACTATCCAATGCACCTTATCTCAAACTTCTACCATATTTAGTTTTTAAATTATAGTGATAGGTGTTCACTTTCTTTTGCCTACCAGTTTAGAACTATATGCCACACCCGATTGTAAGATTTGTTCTATAATTGCTATCGTTTTGCCACATAGGCATTAAAAAAAAATTGGGTAGGACTACAGTTAGATCATCAACCTTTGGGTGAGGTTAAAGGTGAGGGTGAGGGTAGTAGCCCTAGGGTAAATAGAACAATGTCACTTCTGAATTGACGCCTGTTCTCCAAGAGTAGTGATCGTCTAGCCCCAGATATTAAATAAAAAGAAAAAGTCAAATTACTGCGAGAAGCAACCTCATGAGGCATAGGAAATTATACTCCGGAAGTGTGGCCTAAGCCTACTTCATGAGCCACCAAGAGGTAGTCACAATTTAACTATTGTGTAGTCCTGCAAGGCAAGAAAGGTTGGTTTAAAAACCGCCTAAAAAGGATAGATTATCCTCATCAAGGAGCGGCAGTATCAATCAACTACAACTCAATATGAGGTAGCAAATGTAAATAAGACAATTTGATCCAAGTGGAATGAATATACCCAATATACTGTACATTAAAGAAATGATGACAAAAATCGGAGTCACTGTCCGTGCGCCCCAAGTGATAGCCCTGATTCCATTCTGGTTACAGCGTGACTGTTTGGTACGCAAGTGCCGCCTGACCTTTTCAAACGAGTAGGGAAAGCAGTTAAGTTAGCCATGTCCCAGTGTTATGTGAACTTCCTCAATCAGTACAGGAATGGAGGAGTTCAGGCTGTCAGAAGTAGTGATGTTTCATGATGACACATGATAAACCCGAGATAGGCCCCTACTCTAAACATGATTGAAGTGTGACACCAAGTGTGAAATCAATTCCACCGGAAAACGTTCGTATAGTAAGTAAAGTGTGGCTTCCTTGCAATGTACTCTGCGAGATCCACCTTGGACATAGATGGCTAAGGAGTTCAATGATGTTGCATGGACTTCGTTATGAGTGATTAAAATCTGTCACAACCTGAAGTTTAATGTGTTTTCCCCCCTGATTTTTTTTATTTATTTGACAAACCATCTGTCATTACAGATAACATTCGTATTTTGATTCAATTTTGATAATGTGGTTTTAGAGGGTGTTTGGGCTGTTATTGTTATGTTGTGTTTTCATAATTCAGTGATCGGTTTAGTCATTATTATCTATGAATAAACTATGAACGACTGTAAAATTTTACTTTTATTCTGCTCATATAAATAATGTTTTTCATGCATTGAATGTTTCCTCTTAATTGTATCTTAGTTAGCTTCTCTCTTAAAGTCAGTATACTGTGTAGCATTACTGTAATAGCTTTGTCAAATTTAAAATTCTGCTGTAGGATGTCAAGCCAGAAAGCCATATTTCACTATCATATCTCGCCTGGTTAAGGAGATTTCAAAACGACAATGTTTTAAAAGCCGTGTTAATTAAGAGATATGGTGTAACTATGTTTCAGTCGTATCTATTCCCCGTGGATTAATGTGTCTTGTATTGTTGTTCGTATCGTTTGTTTTGCCCATGAGTGTACAAGTGTACTATTGAAATAACAGAATTGTTATATTTGAAATTTATGAAATTTGATTTAGTCACGCATTTAAAATCAACGTTGAAAATGACGACGTAATTAAAGATCCATGGATATTCAATTTCTTTATTGCAACGGCGCAACCTTGCTCAATTTTTTTTGGCTAAGGGCCCTGTCACACTTTAGCGAATAAGAAGTGCGTATGCGTTTCGCATAAGAAATATTGTATACACTGAATTAAAGTTATATGTTTATTACTTTTCCTTACTTGTTTCGCACAGGAAGCGAACAGTTTGCGATGACTGCATACGGAATGCGTGTGAGATGCGCATGAAATGCGAATGTTATGCATATGAGATGCGGATGAGATGACCATGATTTGCATGTTACTATTTTGCTGAAACAGATGACTCACATTTTCGACATCTTCTCCAGAATAGCTACATTCCCAAAACTAACATTTTGTGGGGAGGTAGCATGCACCAAGGGGATCAAAGTTTGTTTCCTCTCAGAAACAAGTTGACATAGGAACTTCAGTTTTAATAAAAACATATTTGTTGGTTGGAGATATTAGTTTGTTCATTATGGTCGTTAACAGAGGTCCGCCCTAAATTCTTTAAACGACTTCTCTCCAAGACCAAGTAATGTTAGAAAACTCAAATTTTGAGAATATGTTCTTTGACGGGTGCTCAAGAGTTCAAGAGTCAAGAGTTTATTAGGTCAAAGCCAAATACAAATCCACTCGAGAATATATCTGTACACGTGGCGTACATATCTAGACAATAATTACAAATCTTAATATTATTATTGCCCAAGAGTGAGGATATACATAATTAAATCACTAAATGTTAACTTTGTTTCTTATCTTTAAGATGTAATAAATACACGTCTAATAAATTTCAACATACTTATACTTTATAGTAGATCATTACTTAAATATGGTTTACATAGTATATAATTTAGACAGATCAAGAATACATGGTATTCATATTTTATTTCGTTATTACAAAAGGGACATAATCTATCAACAACAGGGATTTTAGGCACACTCCACCTTCCTGTTTCTCAATCATAAGCATATGTGAGCCGAGACGGAAGCGTAAATGCAATTTTGTATTCTTTCACATCAATATTAGTTTAATATTGTTCTATGCAAAGGGATTTTGATATGAAGATACAATCTAGTTGAAAGTTCATGATTCCACATTTTGGAAGAAATAGCTTTAACCCGTTGTGTAAATTCTCTCACAAAAGCATCACTATTAGTAACATGAGCGACCAAAAAATACCCAAAACCAAATTTGAAGAACATATTTAACAACAAAATGTTCAATCCCAGGTTTCTCATCTGAAGCATTCAATAATGCATGGTATATCAAAACTATATATCGACCCGATGAACTTTTAACTTTTGAACCGATGAAAAAAAATTTAAACCAATGTTTAACAACCATGACAAGCAGATTAACTTTTAAGTGAAATTTAGCCAATTCGCCACATTTTGACATATAGCATATTTTTAAATAAGTTTCCCTTTCCATAACTTTAGCTTACATAAAGCTCTAAACTTCACAGTCATTTGGGAGAATAGGAGAAACGGTTGATTGAAGTAATTGATACTGAATATCTGGAGAGATACACCCACTCTTTTTATGACTCAGATGAAATGGTATGAATTATATCATCTTCCAAACCAGCCCATATCAAAGCATTTATAAATAAGTGAGAGATAAAAGTCAGTTAAACTGTAGGTACCATGCTCTTTGACTGTGAAACCTTGTAATCAGAGCTTCGTGTTATACATATGATATATTATGATCTATGTGACCTACAGTTAACCTGGGTGCAGTACCCCAGCCTAGCCTATTTCTAGATCAGGAATATTTGCAGATGTCATAAACCACTAATAAAAGGCATTCTAACATGAATATAGAGCAAACTTATAATAATAATAAGAAGAAGAAGAAAGTTTATTCATTTTCAAGGCATCATAGTCAAAAAAACAATATTGTATATAAAACTTTCAATGCTCATTGACATCGAAGTGACTATTTTACATAGGTAGATTCAAGAAAATTACGAGTTTTTAAGCACCCAGTATTATTGGAAGTTATAAACGATTTAAACTTGTTATGAGATGGATATGTATAACAGTAAACTTATAAGAGCAAACTTATGACAGTTAGTGATAATGATTGTGAGTTATAGAGATCCCTCCATAAAAACTATTTTACTACTTCTTCTAATGAGTGTAAAGGCACTGGAATTTAATGTTTCGTGATGACTCATTTCATTTATGTTATAAACCTATTATTTCAAATGCAAGGCCTGATATAAATCCTACAAAGCCTGATGACCTATAGAGGCAACGACTCTATTTAAGTTTTAATTAATTAAGCAATTTGTTAGAATATCTTGCATACCTTCTGAATTTTAAGAATTGTGTCCATGTTGACATTGAAACCCTTTTTGACCATTATGTATCTGTTTTAAAAGAATATTTTATAGAGCGCACCTATATATAATGGCATGCAAGTGAATAATTAAGGAACATCAAATCATTTCGTGTGTTGTCTCCCATGTACGATATGTGTGCGTGATGTGTTTGCTTGTCATACTTTCCACATAAGGACAATACGCTGTGCGATTGCAAGAACACGGTTATAATGGGTATAATGTGTTGACATTCGTATTGAGGTCGTTAAGCATGCATGCTATATTCGGTCAAAGTACGCTATGTGTACGTCATAAATGGCTTCTAGAGAACAGCAAATACTGCGTATGGAGTGCATATCCATTACGTATTCATAACGTACGTGTACCGCACTCGACCGATGGGAAGTCGATGCATTGCGTATGAATAACTTATGAGTTGCGTATCATCGTATGCAGCATAGTTTTTAGCATACCAAAAACTATCGTGCGTATAGAAATGGTCTATGCGTATGACGACGTACAAGAAACAACCTTAAACTTACAAGATGCAATGAACAGCGTATAGTGCGTACGGCCGGGTATGAAAGAAATATCCAAACGCAACTCATAAGGAATGAGAATACGCTGAAGTGTGACAGGGGCTTTACATCATGCTCCTTTCGTTTCGAAATCACTTCCTTAGTTATAACTTCCTTATTTATAGCTAAATATGTATCAACTGAATTTCCTGCCATAAGGTTACTTTAGATAGCATCATTAGAATCGGTGACTTGAACTACCAAGAGAGGTAAGTAAGTCTCCTGTCCTGTGAACATATCGCTACACCTTGCTATAATATCATGTTCATTGTTGTTATATATATAGTACTCTCTTGAAAATTTGGAATGTTTTCAACTGGTTCCATTTCTTTCATTCTCGATTATAGTAAAGTACTATTTATGAGTTATATTTTACCTTAATGTCCTAAATGTAAATTTCACAAACTGTAGATTGACTGAGGTCACCTAATATTACGTTTTGCAGAATCCGACCAAAGTCACCTACTATCAAGTTTTGTAAAAGCAAATTAAGGTTACCTTCAATTACAATTTGCAGAAGTAGACCGCGGCCAAGTTCTATTTCATTTTGCAGAAGCAGATTGAGGTCATTTACTTCTACGTTTAGCAGAGTCAGATCGACGACACATACTATTATGTTTTGTAGAAGCAGACCAAAGTCACCTACATTTTCATTTTGCACTGACCGACGAAGGGCACCAATAATTACGTTTTTAGAATCAGATCGATGGCACCTAATGTTTTTTTTGTTGTAAATGTAGGACGAGTTCAGCACTTATTAGGTTTAGTAGAAGCAGGCCGATGTCTTCTACTATTCACCTACTATTAGGTTTTGTTGTAAATGTAGGACGAGTTCACCTACTTTTACGTTTTGCAGGTGCAATCAGAGGTCACCTACTATTACATTTTGCAGAAGCGGATGGCAGCCATTTAATAATGCGTTTTGCAGGTCACCTACTATAATGCTTTGGAGAAGCAAACAGAAATCACTTGCTGTAAAATTTTGTAGAAGCAGTCCGAGGTCACCTAATATTTGTTTTGTAGAAGCAGTCCGAGGTCACCTTCTTTTACGTTTTGTAGAAGCAGTCCGAGGTCACCTACTATTACGTTTTGTAGAAGCAGTCCGAGGTCACCTTCTATTTCGTTTTGCAGAAGCAGTCCGAGGTCACCTACTATTACGTTTTGTAGAAGCAGTCCGAGGTCACCTTCTATTACGTTTTGTAGAAGCAGTCCGAGGTCACCTACTATAAGGTTTTGTAGAAGCAGTCCGAGGTCACCTTCTATTACGTTTTGTAGAAGAAGTCCGAGGTCACCTACTATAAGGTTTTGTAGAAGCAGTCCGAGGTCACCTTCTATGACGTTTTGTAAAAGCAGTCTGAGGTCACCTACTATTACGTTTAGTAGAAGCAGTCCGAGGTCACCGACTATTACGTTTTGCAGAAGCAGTCCGAGGTCACCTACTATTACGATGTGTAGAAGCAGACCGAGGTCACCGACTATTACGTTTTGCAGAAGCAGTCCGAGGTCACCTACTATTACGTTTTGTAGAAGCAGTCCGAGGTCACCTACTATTAAGTTTTGTAGAAATAGTCCGAGTTCACCTACTATTACGTTTTGCAGATGCAGATGGAGGCCACCTACTAGTATATATTGCAGAAGCGGATCGCGGCCATGCAATAATGCGTTTTGTAGGTCACCTACTATAATGCTTTGCAGAAGCACACAGAAATCACTTGCTGTTATGTTTCGTAGAAGCAGTCCGAGGTCACCTTCTATTACGTTTTGTAGAAGCAGTCCGAGGTCACCTTCTATTATGTTTTGCAGGAAGCAGTCCGAGGTCACCTACTATAAGGTTTTGTAGAAGCAGTCCGAGGTCACCTACTATAAGGTTTTGTAGAAGCAGTCCGAGGTCACCTTCTATTACGTTTTGTAGAAGAAGTCCGAGGTCACCTACTATAAGGTTTTGTAGAAGCAGTCCGAGGTCACCTTCTATGACGTTTTGTAAAAGCAGTCTGAGGTCACCTACTATTACGTTTAGTAGAAGCAGTCCGAGGTCACCGACTATTACGTTTTGCAGAAGCAGTCCGAGGTCACCTACTATTACGATGTGTAGAAGCAGACCGAGGTCACCGACTATTACGTTTTGCAGAAGCAGTCCGAGGTCACCTACTATTACGTTTTGTAGAAGCAGTCCGAGGTCACCTACTATTAAGTTTTGTAGAAATAGTCCGAGTTCACCTACTATTACGTTTTGCAGATGCAGATGGAGGCCACCTACTAGTATATATTGCAGAAGCGGATCGCGGCCATGCAATAATGCGTTTTGTAGGTCACCTACTATAATGCTTTGCAGAAGCACACAGAAATCACTTGCTGTTATGTTTCGTAGAAGCAGTCCGAGGTCACCTTCTATTACGTTTTGTAGAAGCAGTCCGAGGTCACCTTCTATTATGTTTTGCAGGAAGCAGTCCGAGGTCACCTACTATAAGGTTTTGTAGAAGCAGTCCGAGGTCACCTTCTATTACGTTTTGTTAAAGCAGACCAAAGTCACCTACTATTACGTTTTGCAGAAGCAGTCTGAGGTCACCTTCTTTTACGTTCTGTAGAAGCAGTCCGAGGTCACCTACTATAAGGTTTTGTAGAAGCAGTACGAGGTCACCTTCTATTACGTTTTGTAAAAGCAGACCAAAGTCACCTACTATTACGTTTTGTAGAAGCAGTCTGAGGTCACCTACTATTACGTTTTGCAGAAGCAGTCCGAGGTCACCTACTATTACGATGTGTAGAAGCAGACCGAGGTCACCTACTATTACGTTTTGCAGAAGCAGTCCGAGGTCTCCGACTATTACGCTTTGTAGAAATAGTCCGAGGTCTCCTACTATTACGTTTTGCAGAATCAGTCCGAGGTCACCTTCTATTACGTTTTGTAGAAGCAGTCCGAGGTCTCCGACTATTACGCTTTGTAGAAATAGTCCGAGGTCTCCTACTATTACGTTTTGCAGAAGCAGACGGAGGTCACCTACTATTACACTTTCTAAAAACAGACTAAAGTCATCTGCTATTATATTTTGCAGAAGCTGGTCGAGGTTATGGTCACTTACTATTAGGTTTTGCAGAAGCAGACCATGGTCACCTACTAAACTCACGTGCAAAAGATACGTCCCCACATTACGCTTTGTAGAAACAGACCGAGTTTAACCTTATCACATTTTGCAGAAACAGACCGACCTAGGTCACCTACTCTATCGTTTTGCAAAGCAGAACGAGGTCATGTACAATATAATGTTTCAGTAGCAGACCGAGGTCACATACCATTGAGGTTTGCAGACATATTATCTGTACTCTATCTATTATACACATGTATACAAAAGGTAGCTATACAAATATACAGCAATGTGCGCATTGGTGTGTTGATATCATGTTATAATTGTGATTGATATCTGAAAACAAAGATTTTGAATTGCACAGTTGTTTTACAATAATGATATAGCGACCATACAACAACTGTCGCAGTGTATATATGTACATTTATTAACGATTATGGTTCTTGTTCCTTAAAATAATATTGCTAAAAAGTAAAAAATAATTCGATTTGAGGGAATAATAATGGGCAGTTTGGAAATGAACAATTCTTGGGCGAAGAAGAAACTTCCGTTCGTCGGGATTTGAAAAAACACAGAAATATCAACAGAAGCCGTTATACGTTTTTCTTCTACTTGTTCGTGTTACTGTTTGCACGTTTTCAAACTATAAGAAATTGGAGGCAATCATAGTTATATGGCAATTTTTGCGAAAATCATTTGAATGCTATTTGCAATGAATCAAGCCTATATGTTCTTAAAATTCACTATCTATTTGATATATTGCACGAAATTCTAAAAGAATGTAGGATTAGTCTTTATCTTGTCTTTCATTGTAAATAAATGAACTAGCAACTAGTATTGAATGCTCAGATTGCTATGGGCTACAAATCATGCCAGATCTTGTACATATATATCTTCTTTTGTTTGCTGATGACATTGTGTTGTTCTCTAATGTGTGCAGAGATTTACAAAAAACACTGAACATTCTATCTGCATTTTCGGTCGAATATGGACTTCGGGTTAATATGACAAAATCAAATATTATGCTTTTTAGAAAGGGGGGTATGCTAGCTACAAATGAGAAATTGAGGAATGACGGTGAAGACTTGATACTTACAAATATTAAGGCATATATATTACCCCGCAGTTATCATGGAAATATGCTGTCAACAGAAGATCTATGAAAGGTAAGAGAGCTTTGAATGGCATACTCAAGACATTGAATATGAATTGCCTCATAAAGAGCCAAATATTTTTCAAAATTTTTGAAAGCGAAATATTACTAATTCTAACGTATGACTGCGAAATCTGGGGACATAAAAAATTACGATGAACTTTAAAGAATTCAGAGAACAGCTTGCAAGAGGTATCTTAAGCTTCCAATTAAAACACCTAACTATGCTGTTCTTGGTGAATGTGGCCGCTTTCCTTTATTTATTAATACTACGGTAGGAGTTGTCAAATACTGGCTGAAGATAATCAGAATGCCTGACCATAGATATGTCAAAAAACTTCAAAATTATAAAACTTTTAAACTAAGATTCGAAACTGAAAGTTATATAAATTCCCTACAATGAAGTAGATTTAGAAGTACATTGGCAAATTTCCGTTGTGGAACACTCCCTTTGGAAATAGAAACTGGTAGGATGAATGGGATAGAACGTAGGGATAGATTATGTAGGTTATGTAAATCAGGAGAGATAGAAGATGAGTATCACTTTCTACTTCTTTGTAAGCCGCTCACACACATTAGAGAACGATATATCGATGCCACAAGAACGTCAAAATATTATTTTATAGAATTGATGGCAAATAAGAACGGTGAATATATTAGAAACGTTGCAATGTACATATATCATGCTATGGAATTTAGAAAATCATTGATTACATGAACGTTTTCTTATTCAAATATCCTTTTTACGCATGTGCATCATGTTTATCTATTTTGTATATATTCTATGTAGTCTAGTCTTTCTTTCACAAACAGACTATGCATAACCAGTATTTGTCAATATAAATGCTGCAACTTGTTCAACTGTACTCATTGGATGTATCATTAACATGTATTTACATTTGTAAGTCAGACACCATTGTGTACACCTTTCTACAAAACATTATCAATTATTAGTTGGCATAATACTAATTTATTATTAAAAATTTAGTTTCGAATTTAGGCTTAACTGGGGCATTATTCATGTCAGGTCAATGTATTTCTGTTTAAATTCTTACCTCCTTTGCAGATGGTGCACAGGTTGTGTGTCCTTGGCGGTATTGTGGTCCTCGTCATCGCTGCCTTCACAGAGGGAATATTCAATCCATGTAGACCGTGCAACTGTCTCCCTGATCATGTTTATGGTGGCACGTTGGTCAAGTGCTCAAATTTGCAACTGAATAGGGTTCCAGGGTTGATTCCAAGAAACACAACTTCTCTTCTGTTTGATGGGAACAACTTCACCAAAACAAAAGAAAAGATGTTTCATACATTGAACGGGTTGCGAAAATTGGATATCTCCTTCAATCAACTGACTACCCTGAATGAACATACATTTGTTGGTCTCACAAATTTGAAAGAACTTGACCTATCATCAAACAAACTCCCCCTCAATGAAAGTATTTACACACAACATTTGTTTTCTCCTCTTCAATACTTGATTACTTTGAAGATCAACAACAATTCCAATTCATATTATACACCTTCCTCTGCACCATATCCATATCAAAGTTTCCAAAGACTGGAATCATTACAGGTTCTTCATCTTGATGGAGTGCCAGCTGATTTTGGACCTGGTTTCAGAAGTTTGGTCCACTTAACTAATCTTTCCCTCTCTGACAGTGATGGATTTTGTGTCCTGCCTGTTCTGAGGAACACAACATTCAGAAATGTTCCTCATCTTAAACTGTTGAACGTGTCCAACTGTCTGATAGTGGACACTGAGCATGACACGTTTTCAACACTTCCCAACATCAGTGTCCTTGATGTTTCACTCAACCGAGATCTGGGATTTGATAATTTCTCTAAATCAACTTTTGGATTACGAAAGTCATCTCTGAAACTGCTAAAAATGAACCGATTGTACCCACTGTTTGGTTCATGTTCAAGATTGATGATCAAACACATAATACATCTTCAACATACATCACTGGAAGAACTACACATAGAAGGTAATGGTATTATAGAACTGGAACAAAATGTCCTGACAACTTTACCGAAATCCCTCGAGACCTTATATGCGGGACACAACCAATTTGCATTTGGTATCTACATTTTACAGCTGTTTGAAATGAAGTCATTACGGAATTTTCACCTACCACACCTGCATGGTTGGCACGATGATGGTCACGTGTCGTATGGCATGGGATTTCCTGTGCGTTTCCCGAGTAACATAGAAACAGTAGATATATCTGGTTCTTATTTCAAAGGAATACTCTGGGCTAAACAATCTCAGAATATGTCTCTGAAGGTGTTTATCGCCGCTCAAAACTTGTTTGAAGGTTTGGAAGGTTCCTTTAAATCTTTCAGGAAACTAGTATACGTGGATTTGTCACATAATACAATGACCCGGCTCTGGGATTCGCCTTTGCAGTTTTTGCCTTTAGAGTACTTAAATTTGTCTCATAATTATCTTGGAAATTGGTTTGCCAAAGACATCCATGGCTATACATTCCGTGGTTTATACAGATTAGAGTATCTCGACATCAGCTCTAACAGTATTGAATATTTTTCTGAAAATGCGTTAAAGGATTTGTTCAGTTTGAAGTCACTGATATTGTCTGCAAACAAATTCAGCACATTTGATCACAACCTGAGGCATATGACAAATTTGAAATATTTGGATCTTTCCTTCAACACAATGGGAAATCTTGGTAAACAGGTTCAGGCTGATTTAGATTACCTGAACAATGTCAGCGTTAATCTTGCAAATAATGTGTTTTCATGCTCATGCTCTAATTTACAATTTCTTCAGTGGTTGCGAACATATCGTCCACATATCCAGGGTTTAGAGTCTAGTCGTTGTAAATTCAGTAATGGGACAATGATGAGGTTATCAGAACTTGATATTATTGTAGACACTATAAGCTTTCAATGTATGTCATACATTGCTCACTTTACAACTTCATTTTCATTGTTTCTGATGGCAATGTTTATATTAATAGGCATGATACTTTACCGTTATCGGTGGAGATTACGCTATTTGTATTATGTAGGAAGGAGAACGAAGCTGAATGATGAAGAAATCCAGTATGTGTTTGATGGTTTCGTATCATATGCTGACGAGGATCGAGGTTTTGTGAAGGAAGAAATGATACGAGAACTTGAAGAGAAATCAGGCTTGAAACTCTGCATTCATCACCGTGACTTCATCCCTGGTTCTGTTATCGCTTCTAATATCACAAACGCCATACAGAACAGCAGGAAAACCTTGATCATCCTTTCGGAGGACTTTCTGAAGAGTGACTGGTGCGACTACGAGTTCAACATGGCTCGTACTGAGGGAGTTTCCAGAAGAAAGAACGTGATCGTGGTGGTGATGTACAGAAGAGTTTCCCGTCAGGATATGAGTCATGATATGGCCTCCTTCCTTGCACAATATTCTTACATTGAGTTTGATCCGGCTGGTGACACCGAACTCTTCTGGTCCAATCTGATTGATGCTATCAATACAGACGAACCTCACGATTAGCTATTTCCTCATGAATAGGACTTTGGTTTCCGACAAGGAACTCGCATGTTTCTATCACTGACCACGGTGTAGCCGCTGATTTATTTGATTGAGCAAAGGTTTACGACAAGGAACTCTGATGTTTCTATCACTGACCACTGTGTAGCCGCTGGTTTATTTGATTGAGCAAAGATTTCCGACAAGGAACTCTGATGTTTCTATCACTGACCACGGTGTAGCCGCTGATTTATTTGATTGAGCAAAGGTTTACGACAAGGAACTCTGATGTTTCTATCACTGACCACTGTGTAGCCGCTGGTTTATTTGATTGAGCAAAGGTTTCCGACAAGGAACTTGCATGTTTCTATCACTGACCACGGTGTAGCCGCTGATTTATTTGATTGAGCAAAGGTTTCCGACAAGGAACTCGCATGTTTCTATCACTGACCACTGTGTAGCCGCTGGTTTATTTGATTGAGCAAAGGTTTCCGACAAGGAAACCTCCTTTCTCTATGATGAACGAACTGGTTTATTACATTGTTGATCGCTGGTTCAAGTCAAGGAAATCTACTTTTGTGTTTATCAATTTAGGTTTCTTCTGTCATAGAACCAGAGAGATGAAATGATAATAATGAATGAATATCTTTGATATAGATAAATATATGTTGTATAAGACTTTCTCTGAAGCTGATCGCATATTTCAGACATAACATCTCATCACAATGAATGACATTACAAATACACATACTAGGACTGACAAATGATCGGGTATATGACATTACAAATACACATACTAGGACGAACAAAGGATCGGGTATATGACATTACAAATACACATACTTGGACTGACAAAGGATCGGGTAAATGACATCACAAATATACTTACTAAGACGGACAAAGGATCGGGTATATGACATTACAAATACACATGCTAGGACGAACAGAGGATGGGGTAAATGACATTACAAATACACATACTAGGACGAACAAAGAATCGGGTAAATGACATTACAAATGCACATACTTGGACGGACAAAGGATCGGGTAAATGACATTACAAATACAATTACTTGGACAGACAAAGCATCGGGTAAATGAAATTACAAATCACTTACTTCGACGGACAAAGGATCGGATAAATGACATTACAAATACACATACTAGGACGGACAAAGGATCGGATAAATGACATTACAATTATACTTACTAGGACGGACAAAGGATCGGGTAAATGACATTAAAAATACACTAATTAGGATGGACAAAGGATCGGGTAAATGACATTACAAATCACTTACTTGGACGGACAAAGGATCGGGTAAATGACATTGAAAATACACATACTAGGGCGGACAAAGGATCGGGTAAATAACATTACAATTACACTTACTAGGACGGACAAAGGATCGGGTAAATTACATTAAAGATACACATACTAGGACGGACAAAGGATCGGATAAATGACATTACAATTACACTTACTAGGACGGACAAAGGATCGGATAAATGACATTACAATTACACATACTAGGACGGACAAAGGATCGGATAAATGACATTACAAATACACATACTATTACGGACAAAGGATCGGGTAAATGACATTAAAGATACACATACTAGGACGGACAAAGGATCGGGTAAATGACATTAAAGATACACATACTAGGACGGACAAAGGATCGGATAAATGACATTACAATTACACTTACTAGGACGGACAAAGGATCGGGTAAATGACATTAAAGATACACATACTAGGACGGACAAAGGATCGGATAAATGACATTACAATTACACTTACTAGGACGGACAAAGGATCGGGTAAATGACATTAAAGATACACATACTAGGACGGACAAAGGATCGGATAAATGACATTACAATTACACTTACTAGGACGGACAAAGGATCGGGTAAATGACATTACAATTACACATACTAGGACGGACAAAGGATCGGATAAATGACATTACACATACACATACTAGGACTGACAAAGGATCGGGTAAATGACATAACAAATACACTTACTAGGACGGACAAAGGATCGGGTAAATGACATTACATATACACATACTAGGACGGACAAAGGATCGGATAAATGACATTACAATTATACTTACTAGGACGGACAAAGGATCGGGTAAATGACATTACAATTACACATACTAGGATTGACAAAGGATCGGGTATATGACATTACAAATACACATACTAGGACGGACAAAGGATCGGATAAATGACATTACAATTACACTTACTAGGACGGACAAAGGATCGGGTAAATGACATTAAAGATACACATACTAGGACGGACAAAGGATCGGATAAATGACATTACAATTACACTTACTAGGACGGACAAAGGATCGGGTAAATGACATTAAAGATACACATACTAGGACGGACAAAGGATCGGATAAATGACATTACAATTACACTTACTAGGACGGACAAAGGATCGGGTAAATGACATTACAATTACACATACTAGGACGGACAAAGAATCGGATAAATGACATTACACATACACATACTAGGACTGACAAAGGATCGGGTAAATGACATTACAAATACACTTACTAGGACGGACAAAGGATCGGGTAAATGACATTACAATTACACTTACTAGGACGGACAAAGGATCGGATAAATGACATTACAATTACACATACTAGGACGGACAAAGGATCGGATAAATGACATTACAAATACACATACTATTACGGACAAAGGATCGGGTAAATGACATTAAAGATACACATACTAGGACGGACAAAGGATCGGGTAAATGACATTAAAGATACACATACTAGGACGGACAAAGGATCGGATAAATGACATTACAATTACACTTACTAGGACGGACAAAGGATCGGGTAAATGACATTAAAGATACACATACTAGGACGGACAAAGGATCGGATAAATGACATTACAATTACACTTACTAGGACGGACAAAGGATCGGGTAAATGACATTAAAGATACACATACTAGGACGGACAAAGGATCGGATAAATGACATTACAATTACACTTACTAGGACGGACAAAGGATCGGGTAAATTACATTACAATTACACATACTAGGACGGACAAAGGATCGGATAAATGACATTACACATACACATACTAGGACTGACAAAGGATCGGGTAAATGACATTACAAATACACTTACTAGGACGGACAAAGGATCGGGTAAATGACATTACATATACACTTACTAGGACGGACAAAGGATCGGATAAATGACATTACAATTATACTTACTAGGACGGACAAAGGATCGGGTAAATGACATTACAATTACACATACTAGGATTGACAAAGGATCGGGTATATGACATTACAAATACACATACTAGGACGGACAAAGGATCGGATAAATGACATAACAATTACACTTACTAGGACGGACAAAGGATCGGATAAATGACATTACAAATACACATACTTGGGCGGACAGAGGAGATAACATTCATATGGGGATCGAGTTACGGTATCTCGTTGTGAGGTGGTTATCTGTTTATCACCATGATATAACGACGCTGTTAAAAGGAAGTAGTTCATTGACAAAGCATGAAAGTATACTGACGAAGGATGAGGTGTAATAACCATAAGATGTCTCGATATCTAATGCTAAGTTTCAATTTCCTGGGCATGACAGTCGAAAGTCATTTAAGACCTTCCCCATTATAGTATTCCTACTATTTTGCTATTTTACATTTATTCTGCAGATATTCGTTTTCGAACAATGTTTTCAAAGTTGATGTTACTTATCATAGGTTTATGTTTGACAGTCATTTAGATTTTTTAAATTCACACGTGTAAATGGATAATTATTTCAGAAGAATATCTGCATAAACACGTGGAAGTTTTACATAGTTTGATCATACATAATTGTGACTGTCAATATACTTGCCATAACCCTTACTCGATTGTCATTTAATTATGTTATAGGCTGTCACTCTTTGTTACACAATGTTATATTTTTTCATTCTTTGTTGAAAAATGTTATAGTTTGTCACTCTTTTTTTTAACTATGTTCTATCCTGTCACTCTTTGTTGAACTATGTTATAGTCTGTCACTCTTTGTTGAACTATGTTATAGTTAGTCACTCTTTTTTTAACTATGTTATAGACTGTCAATCTTTGTTGAACTATGTTATAGTATGTTAATCTTTGTTGAACTATTATATAGTCTGTCACTCTTTGTTGAACTATGTTATAGTATGTCACTCTTTGTTGAACTATGTTATAGTCTGTCAATCTTTGTTGAACTATGTTATAGTTAGTCACTCTCTGTTGAACTATCTTATAGTATGTCAATCTTTGTTGAACTATGTTATAGTATGTCAATCTTTGTTGAACTATGTTATAGTCTGTCACTCTTTGTTGAACTATGTTATAGTATGTCACTCTTTGTTGAACTATGTTATAGTCTGTCAATCTTTGTTGAACTATGTTATAGTCTGTCAATCTTTGTTGAACACTGTTATAGTCTGTCACTTATTTTTGAACTATGTTATAGCCTGACACTCATTTTTTACTTATGTGATAGCCTGTCACTCTTTGTTGAACAATGTTATAGTCTGTCAATCTTTGTTGAACTATGTTATAGTCTGTCAATCTTTGTTGAACTATGTTATTGTCTGTCAATCTTTGTTGAACAATGTTATAGTCTGTCACTTATTTTTTAACTATGTTATAGCCTGACAATCATTTTTTACTTATGTGATAGCCTGTCACTCTTTGTTGAACAATGTTATAGTCTGTCAATCTTTGTTGAAAAATGTTATAGTCTGTCACTCATTTTTGAACTATGTTATAGTCTGTCAATCTTTGTTGAACTATGTTATAGTCTGTCACTCTTTGTTGAACTATGTTAAAGCCTGACAATCATTTTTGAACTATGTTATAGCCTGTCACTCTTTGTTGAACAATATTATAATCTGTCAATACAGTGTGCATCAACCATATTAATTGTTTATACCCACGGCAGAAATTAATATATTCTCCTTGTTCAAATGTGTGTATCACATGCTTTAACATCTAAACAGAAACGTTAAATTTAGTGCAATAAAGTAGTTGACTATCCACAGAACTTGTTTCGTTTCATCATCCAACTACTAAAATGCCTCCCAAAGAAAAACCATACTTTAACTTTAACCTTTTTTAACTTCCAAGTCCAGGCAAGATGCTATATACATAACATTTAGATGGAAAGTATGTTTGGATTATTCTCCTGTATTCATTTTACCTGAAATGCTAACCAGAGAAGAAATCTAATTAATAGGACTGTGTATTCAAGCAACACTATCTTCTTCGGAGGTCATTTTAGAATGAGAACGGATGAAGATTAATAACTTCACATCTTGAAAGAGGCAACATTACATTTTAATGTTGCCTCTTGCTTGACTAAGGAATCTGACAATATGTGCCCTACCGGTACCACAGCTTATATTTTGTAAAAATATTATCATTCTTCACACATTAATAGCATATCGGCAGAAACAAATCTCCCATGGAATCCATTTTCCACAGGACTGTGTATTATTCAGGCAAAAATATCTTCTTCGATTCATTCTTCACTCAAGTTGCCAAGATGAGGAAGAATGATAAGAATGATGATTATTAGACAGCACCCCCCCCCCCCCTTTTTTGTTACATGTGAAAAGTCTGCCTATGACTGTTATGGATGAGATTCTTATTGGATATACAGCATTTTTTTAATCTAAAAACATGTTGTCTGTCACAAGGAAATTATAAATCCATAAAAACTTCACCATTCTTCATACATTCATATCACATTTGCAAAACAGTGTTTAACCTGTTACAAACAAATCCAAACAAAATGAATGGAACAAACAACTGTTTATTCTCTTGTAATAATTTACTCTTCATAGCAACAAGATTGTTGCAGTCTAAACAAAAGTAAAACTGTATAAATACAACGTCTAGCATTGGCTTGTAGTCTTTTCTGAGCAATTAAGAATACACAGAACATAAAACACAGCTAAAATATACAATCAACTTGATACATAACATAAAGGAGAGATTACTTTCCTTCAACCACTGGTCCATGAACACAAATTTTCTTCCAATGAAATTCGAACCATGTGATATAACTTCCCCAAGGCTAAACTCACGTTCTGGTTCATCTCTTTCAAAGACTAATATAAACCTTGCTGCAGTTTGACACATTTCAAGGCTTGTTTGCAATGTCCTCGCCAGTGATAAACAGTAATCTTCAGTTCGCTCTCCTGCCCCAGTCAATCGTCGCTGACGTCGAAGTCGTATAATAATCAAAATGGCGCTAATTTGGTTTTGAGCCCAGGGTGTAGTTTTGTAAGGAGATTCTGATTGGACCATCAAATTTAGGTGCAACAGGTTGATAGAGAAATGAAGAAGAAATGCAGCAAGGTTTAAATTAGCCAGTGATAGAGACTGGTGTAAGTTATGCAAGGGAAGTTGGTGGCACCATTGCACAAAGGATTCTTAACTTTATACGGTCAGAAATGTTTTGTGCAACAATGGCCTATGTACCTATTATCTAAATGTCCATGCCTTTAAGGATTAATTATATTTATAACAATTAAATTCAATTAATTCAAAATAATGAAACCTGAGACCATTGTTTGAATTATTTTTCAAAATTTCATATCACTTATTTTTGTCTTTTATCAATGCCCTTACAATAATGGTCAGGACCAAGGACTATCATTGTTGTCAGACCTAAAATTTGCAAATATTTTCAAAATAAAATAACATACAAATTCCTTAGGGCAATGAATAAGTAGGATTTTATTCTTTTCATCATACAAAATCTTTCAAACGAATTCTGTAAAAGACAAAAATGGAATTTAACATTTTTTCGGTTATTCAATCACAATGTAGAACAGACACATATAATCTTAGTTATATTTAATGCCAGATTTACATCTGAGAGAGGGTTATGATACAAGATGAACACAAAACATGCTTTACATGGTAAAAGTCAACAGTAAACAAAAAGGATGTTGACAACATTGAAAATATGGCCTGTTATTTTGGAGAGAAAAAATCCCCCCAAAAAGCCATGACAGAAATGAATATATACTTCATTAGATTTCTTATTGTAAACAAATTAAAACAATTCAAAATCTGCAAATAAAAGTGGAAATAGTAATTATATTTCAAAACATACCAAATTTCAAAAACTAAATAATGAATATGAACACAACTACACTAGTATCTAAGTTTAATTTAATTTATGAATATATAAATGCCAAAATAAATAGCATATAAAGATATAAATAAAAAACAAAAACAAAAAATAAACAAAATTGCCTTCCTTTTTAACAATTAAGAAAAACCAAATACAAATGAATCATGGTTAAATATAAAAGAAAAATGAAATAAATAGAAATACACACATTAAGATCACTACAATATATTGTAATGTTCTTGATTTGCATATAATGAATATATGGTTTCTCTTGAATATGAAAAAAAAGTTGAAACAAAATACAAAATCCAATTTGGTATCCCACATCTTATAGAACAACAAAGACATGCTAAATACTTTCAAATTTTCAGTATAGGTTCAGTAAAGAAAGAAATGTATTCAGATTATTATTAATGAAATGAAGACATTTGGCAGATCATCTAAATTAATGAGAAACCTCTGTCGACAAAAGCTCTAAAAATGTTGATGATTGTTACAAACTGTATGCTGAAAAATAATGTACAACATAACCTTTATCATAAAGTAGAAAATATGTGTATAACATCACTGAATACTCTCACGGATAACGATTGTCATCACCACAAAACTAGATGATATGATATGATGATATGTAACCTTACCACAACCTTTCATATAAAACTTCCGCACTTCCAACATGTGACCTTCAACCTCAAACTTTTAATTTCAACATATATGGGCGGCACTTTCCATGCCAATCCTGAGTTCGGTATCGGTTTGGTTCCCTGGGCTTATTAACATATACTTGGCAGATCAACTTATGTAACGATATTAGAATTGTCTGTGCAGAGGACTCGAAAGAGCCCAGAAACCTAAATTCTTGTTTGTTAAAAGATGGCTTTGAATTGTTCGGACGGTTCACTCCCCTCACTTTCTTTCAGATGAGGTGAGTTGGGGTTTAATGCCGCTTTCAAGAGTATTTCACTTATATTGCGGCTGCTAGTATTATGGCAGGGAGAAAGCCTGCAAAGCCATGTGGCTGGAACTAGCGAACCAGGTACTACGATGAAATTCAGTGTAGCATTGCACCCAAACCTTACTGCATGCAGAACAGTTCTCTACTGTAGAAAAAGTTGCCGTGCCCCTGGCGGGATTCGAACCCGGAACCTTTTGATCCGAAGCAGAACGTGCTAACAACTGCACTATCCCGCCCCTCTTTATTTCAGTGATAACCTCATCATGTGACCTCCAAGGCTTTTTCAGTGAACTTTCATGCAAAATATAGTGACTTAAAAATGGTATACACATATGACCTGGGGTCATTGCAATACCATTTCTGACCCTTTCCCTGGTGACCTTTCCCAAATGACTTTAACATCTGTCCTCAAACACATGACCTTTACTATCTGATCTCCACAAACATTTCCTTTGGTTGTCCTTTGATAATCACCTTTCACAGTGGACCTTTCATACATGATCTCATAACATAGTCACACATCAGAATATGACGCACATGGTCCTTATGTCTGTACCCTCATTTAAAATGATAAATTATGACTAAAACAGGTATCAGGTATAAGACAACCTCACGTATAGGTCAACCCCCTTTATCAACATTATTAAATTCTGGTTTAAACCCTATATCCCATGTATAAGTCAACCCCCTTTATCAACCATTATTAAATCCTGGTTTAAACCCTATATCTCACGTATTAGTTGAACCCTTTATCAACCATTATTTAATCCTGGTTGAAACCCTATATCCCACGTATAAGTCAACCCCCTTTATCAACCATTATTAAATCCTGGTTTAAACCCTATATCCCACGTATAAGTCAACCCCCTTTATCAACCATTATTAAATCCTGGTTTAAACCCTATATCCCACGTATAAGTCAACCCCCTTTATCAACATTATTAAATCCTGGTCGGAACCCTATATCTCACGTATTAGTTGAACCCTATATCAACCATTATTAAATCCTGGTTGAAACCCTACATCTCACGTATAAGTCAACCCCCTTTATCAACCATTATTAAATCCTGGTTTAAACCCTATATCCCACGTATAAGTCAACCCCCTTTATCAACCATTATTAAATCCTGGTTGAAACCCTATCTCACGTATAAGTCAACCCCCTTTATCAACCATTATTAAATCCTGGTTGAAACCCTATATCTCACGTATAAGTCAACCCCCTTTATCAACATTATTAAATCCTGGTCGGAACCCTATATCTCACGTATTAGTTGAACCCCTTTATCAACCATGATTTAATCCTGGTTGAAACCCTATATCTCACGTATAAGTCAACCCCCTTTATCAACCATTATTAAATCCTGGTTGAAACCCTATCTCACGTATAAGTCAACCCCCTTTATCAACCATTATTAAATCCTGGTTGAAACCCTATATCTCACGTATAAGTCAACCCCCTTTATCAACCATTATTAAATCCTGGTCGGAACCCTATATCTCACGCATTAGTTGACCCCCATTTACTATGTACTGACATACGTCTGTTTTTGATTGAAAATTTAACTTATCATTTTAGACTAATACATTTAGATGTTTCTTCATTTTTTAGTTTATGTCTTCTTCATAGTTGTTTTGAGTTTAACATTTTTAGAATTAATGTAAATTTAAAATGTATGATACATCTGTATAAAAGAAATTACAAAATACATTTCTTTTTTGTAAAATAATGGTTTTGAAAATATAACTACCGGTACTCCCATTAAATTTTGATTAATGTTTTAAAAACATTTCTATACAATAATGAAATTAGGTGCAATTTATAACAGTGCCTTTAGTTATGTAATAATATTCAAATTTGTAAAATTGCATATATGTCAAAGAAATACTGTTTAAATGTTAAGTTACATTTTCATGTCTTTTCCTTATCTGCATAGCTGTCATAAGATTTTAAAAACTGTCAACATTATGATAAAAATGAAAATGAAATATAAATCTATAACTTTGTTTTGAAATTATCTTGATATTGGTCATCAAGAGAATCTATCACTCTTCAAAAATTGAATCTTACAAGTGCATATCTAAACCTTTGAAAGGTTTTAAATGAACGTGTGCTACCACATAACAATTGATCTATTTAAATAATAACAGGCAGAAGTAGTTAATATACAAAACACTGAGCAAGATTGTATGCAGTGTTTATTGAAAAGAATCAATCCAAAGATTTGATTTTATAATTTTAATTTTAAAAGGATAATATTTCACTTTTCATATTAAAACTATATTGGATGATTTTTTTAACATACAGGGGGTATATTTTCGAAGCTCTCTTAATGCTAAGATAGTCGTAAGTACCATACAAGAACATTGGGTTATGACTATGTTAGCGCTAAGAGAGCTTCGAAAATCTAGGCCCTGAATAGAATGACATCACTAGAAAACCTACAATTTTGTTGATACTGTTGTATAATGTATTTGTATCAGTTGTTTTAGAATAAAGAGTTACTTGTTTTTTTAATAAAGTAGTTGACTTTAACAACCTACAAGCAATATTAGACAGAAGGCATATTTCAACTGAAGATATCATTTTATTTCTTTTAAATATCATTTTGAAATATCTAACAAATTTTACTTATAATAAACTTATTTTTCAAATAAAAAATATATCTTGTCACAAACAAATCATAATTGAATTTCAATTCAAAACCAACTTCAAGATGTTCGATGTCAAAATTTTGTTTTGGAAAAATATTTGGCTCAAAGAGAAATGTTACACAGCAAAATGACAAACAAAATGTCTAGAATTTTCCAAAAAAAATGGTTGGTTTAAACTACATTAGGTGTATGTCATGGATATTGACAGAGGAGATGCACGCATACAGGGTAATAATAATAATAACAGTCCATTGGTATAGCGCTTTTTCCAAGCATGAGCATGCTAAAAGCACACAATTTCTATTATTACCCTGAAGGAACGGTACCTACGATGACGCTGCTAAGCACTTGGGTTCAGGTACCCATTTAAACAGCTGGATGGACTGAGTGCAATGTGGATGAAGTGCCTTGCCTAGGGACACAACACAGTCTGAGACCCCGGTCACAAATTTGTGGTGTCTCCACTAGGATCTGAACCCAGGCCTTTGGTGTGAGAGACCAGTGCGCTAACCGCTACACCACTGTACTCCATTCCACACTTAATCTGGTTATGCACTAATATATAACTCAATTCATTAACGCTCTTTTGATTTATTGAGGCATTCCTGCTTCTGGACTGACCAGTGACAAGTCTTTTCTGGTATTCAATTTTTCTAATTCATCATTAACTATTATAAACAATTCTGATTTTGCTGTGCCACGAAGTTTTAAGTAAATTTTTGTGATAATTACAATTTGTTTTAGATGTTTTAAACTTAAAAGCTGTTTTCATATGCATACATTTATGTGGAATTTAATGTTCTGATTTTTTTTTTACATTTATAGTCCTCCATTTCATAGAAATTCTAATTTAAACTTACCATTCAGATATAAATCACAGTGTGACTTAACATGCTGCAATTACGTAATAAATACATGAACAGGTACATAAACAATTAAATATTAAATTTTAATAAAACACATAACAAAACTGTTCATCTTCTACAAACATATTCAAGAATCAATGTATATATTACAATATGTCATAAAAAATTCTATAGATATAATAAAAGCCCCATAAAATAAACAGCAAAAGCTATCAAAGCAAAAAGCAAAGCTACAAACATGCAAAAGTATATCTGTATATTTCAATAAATAAATGTTATAAACTCATCTCTTCATAAATATTTGCCAAACATTCTGTACAAAATTGTAACAAAAATGTCTCAGTAAGACTAAAAACAATCAAATATTCTTGAATTGATGCCTTCACAGAAATTATTAATCAGAGATGTCAGCTTTAAAATCAACATCTTTGCAAAATTCTTTTAATGATAAAATGCTTTCATGAGATGCTTATGAACAATAAAATGATACATAAAATGTTGTTACATAATAAATAAATGACAAACACTTATATATCATTAACATTTACAAATGGAAGCATAAATTCAAAACATTATGGAAGTTTAAATTGGTTTTGATGTCTCAATAAGGTTATGCATTTTGATGTATTTCTTCAAATTACTTCAGAGAAACAACCAAATAAATATAATCACAACAACAATACAACAACACCAACAACAAAATCAAAATGTAAACGTAGCATGATAGGATAACGTATACTTGACAAACTAGTGGAAGAAAAGTCGACACCCAATTATTGGTTAGGCAATACTACTGACTTAAATAAGATTAAACTATGGCAAATTTGGGTTAGTAAAATGGAATTAGATGAAAAAGGGGATAACAATTTTTAACATTATCATTTTGAATAATCAATGTTATCAAATGTTTTGATTTTCAAATGTGGTGTCTCACAGTTTGCTCTCCATGGTCTTTGATCAGAACTTATAATCGTGCATATAATTGCACATGTTTTTATACCAATCTTTATTTTCATAAATGCATTGAACTTGCATATATATTTTAATATCATTTGTCAAGTGATATTTTTTATCAAACATATGCAAGTATCAATTGTCATTTGTTCTTTATCTCAGTTAAAATGATGTCATTTCATTTCAGCCTTGCTTGTAAATCATTGTGTTCACATCCGCCTTGATAATTACATTTCCCTGGAATATTTATGGATACTGATAATTTCACCGACCAAAACTGTAATATCATATTCTTTGCAAGGATATTAATATTATTTTTGTACAGGTAATTTGAATTAGTAACTTCTTCATAAGCATAATATATTTCCAAACTTATACATATGTACAAATGTTAAATTCAGTTATATAACGGTTTCCAAAACACCTTGCAAAACACGTGGATGACATTAAGATCCGGTGTAATGTTTTTTTTCAAAATAAACACCAGGAATCAATATCAATAACTCGCAACTAACAATAGCAATAACAAATTCTCAAACAGGAAATCATATAAATGTTTCTGCTTTTCTTAGAATCTATACACTTGGAATCCATACCAATATCAATAAAAAAGAAAATTTTAAGAAAATTTTAGTTTCCTAAGAAATTCTCATGAAAAAAAATCTCCAACAGGAAATCATATAAATTCTGATCTTGCTGTTGTAAAAATTTCTTCAGAAAGAAATCATATCACTATCAATAGCAAGATTTCCAAGGAAATTTTACTTCCTATAATATTTTTCAGAAATTCTCCATATTCTTCAAAGAAATTCTCAAAAATCTCCCAAGAAATTCTCCTTAATTTTTTGATTCCATAACTTCCTAAGAAACTAATCATAGTTGTCTAAGAAATTCTTCATATTTTCCTAAAAAAATTCTTCATAGTTTCCTAAGAAATTCTTCATAGTTTCCTAAGAAATTCGTCATAGTTTCCTCAAATAATTCTCATTAATTTCTCAAAAAATTTCTCTAAACTCCTAAGAAATTGACGAGGACACGTTTCACCAGTGGACAACTAGGACAACATCGACATCTATACAAGAGTCTTAGTGGGCACATCCTCGTCAGCATAGTACAACAGTGAACACATCGACTTGCTTTTCTCTTCCTCCCGTAGAAGAGCCGAGCTCTCATTGGCACTCAGAGAATCAGAGGAGTCACAACGGGTCACCACGTATGCTTGTGGTACCGATGAAGCCGATTCTGTGGTTGTAGGCAGTGGCTTGCGAGACGTGGTAGGGCTGGAGGCGGGACTAAGCGAGGGAGAGCGGGATCGCACGATGCGAGCACCCTGACGACAAATACGTCCAGCCCTAGGGTGAGGGTCGAGAGAAGGGTCATCGTGTGACCTTGACCTTGGCACAAAACGGGGACGACTTGTCTACAGAAAAGAACAGACAGAAAGATAGCTGTAGCGCATGTAGAACAAGAGAGGGAGCTCTTTGATTGTTGCTGGCTTTAAAGATCTGAGATTGACCAAACAATAATCTGATATAACCCCTAGTTAATTAACCCATATGTTGGTCATGAGAATGTTCTGTTTTACTTCAGAACCTTTCAGAACCTGAGCTTGATCAACCTGAATTCTCAATAAATTGGACTGAATTACAGGTTACGGAGCGAAGTGGTCCAGTTGAGATTTCTCTTGGCAAATAATGCCTGGCTTTGATTGAAATATAAACCAACACAGTATTTCCCAAATCTGATTCCCCATTTACAAAAACTTTCATATCCCACATTACATCTGTCCATTTAGTCTACATAGTGATGCTTGCCAAAGTTTGTCTGTAGCAACTACAGTGCTTCTGCCCATTTAGTATACATAGTGATGCTTGCCAAAGTTTGTCTGTAGCAACTACAATGCTTCTGCCCATTTAGTCTACATAGTGATGCTTGCCAAAGTTTGTCTGTAGCAACTACAGTGCTTCTGCCCATTTAGTCTACATAGTGATGCTTGCCAAAGTTTGTCTGTAGCAACTACAGTGCTTCTGCCCATTTAGTCTACATAGTGATGCTTGCCAAAGTTTGTCTGTAGCAACTACAGTGCTTCTGCCCATTTAGTCTACATAGTGATGCTTGCCAAAGTTTGTCAGTAGCAACTACAGTGCTTCTGCCCATTTAGTCTACATAGTGATGCTTGCCAAAGTGTGTCTGTAGCTGCAACACAAGATTGTACTTCTTAGCTTCAGAACCAGGCATTTCTACTGCCAGTACTATCAGCTTCAGTGAATCTTTCACTAACTACTAACAGAGCATAGCATCTGGATCTAGACTTGAATAAAATTGTGCCAATTCTACATAAACTCAACTTTAAAAAAATCTACAAAATGCTTTGAGTCATCCTAACAAAATGCTTTGGGTCATCCTTAGAACTAAAGATTCGCTTGGAGTGTAAATTAGTCTAGTCAGTCTTAATGATGTTGCTAGTGAGTGCTTTCGGTCATAATGATTAATGTGTTAATGTCAAGAACAATTTTCACCAACTAGCATTTTGATTAGTTTGTTAGTCAAAATTATCAAGAAGTAAAGAGTAAATTTATTCCTAAGAATAAACATAATCATGTTCAAAAGTTTAAAACATCAGGAAAAGTAACATTAAATTCTTAATGAATTCTTTGTGACACTCTCAGCTTTTCTGATAAACACTATTTTTATTTTCTGTAACCAGAAAAAAAGCTAAGACATTATCTTCATTATCATGATGTAAGATTTAACCTTTTCATGAAATAAGTATCTCATCAATCTGTCTTCTGGTAAAACATATTCATTTTAACCACATCTTAAAGCTATTACATAATTTAAATCCAACTAAATCTATAATACCTTAAGTCAGTAATTAGAAAGATTTTACCCGGTATACATTCATGACAGTATATTTTAAAATTTGCATCAACTCTGATATTTTTTTACATAACATTTAGACTTTATTTACAAAAAGGAGTCAATATCAATAGCTTGTTTATTGACAAATTCTCGAACAGTAAAGCATATCAATTTCCTATTCTGTTCTTCAAAGAATTCATTCACCAGAAATTCACATAGTTGAGTTTCTATAGAATTTCCCTAGTTTTCAAAGAAATTCTCTTTAAAATCTCCTTCGGAAAAATTAGAATTGCCTCCAGAATAATTAGTCGAAACCAGCAACATTCAAGGCTCCGTATTGTCGCAAATAAAGACGGGTGGGTAACAAAGAATAGCAGAAACAGTGCAGAGTTCACCATGGTAACATGCAGCGGGCCATCGTGCAAAAGCTGGCAATGCTAGCAAAAATTGCAGACTTTCCTAATTTTGAAAAATTCCACATTTTTCTTTGCTAACCCACCACCAAAATTATACATTTGATTTATGACGTATACAAACACTTATGATTATATAAATGATTAAAATGATATCATATAGATCATGAAAAAGAATGTATTACATTATAAAGAAGTACAAATCTCGAATATTGACTCATTGAAATGTATAATATGATGAAAGGACTTCATTGAAATAAATGAATTAAGAAATTATCTTTATAGAAATATCAAAATTTATGGTTACCAAAGTCATTATTGAATCTATTAAAATATGTATTTTCACTTTGACTTTTCATGGTGTAAATACGGAAATTTGAACCAATTCTAAAAACTTTTAAAATCCTGAAAAGTAATAGGAATAGATAAACACAAAAATATATTCATTAATAAAGTTGAACCTTTGCGAAGTCAAAGGACACGTGTACATCATCCTGGAAAATAACAATGTATTGATACCGGTATGTACGTTACCGGCTAATATGACAGTGCTAACACTTACCTGTATATCAGTGACTTATCATTGATATTAAACCAAATTGGTTCTGCACATTGATCAGTGATGACTTCTCTATATTCAGTGAGTGAGTTATTGTTTAACGCCGCTTCGGCAGTATTGCAGCCATTAGCGGCGAGCCTCTAAGAGCTATATTCAGGAAATGTTTCACTTTTCAAGGACCCTTATTGTACCATTCACAGGCTGAACATTTGTCCTGAACTTGGGACTTCATTCAACTTGCATTTTATATAATGAAATATGACTTGAAACCAGCGTTGAGGTTAATTAGGTGAGGTGAGTTGGGGTTTAACGCCGCTTTCAAGAGTATTTCCCTTATATTGTGGCTGATAGTTTTATGACAGGGAGAAAGCCTGCAAGCACCGGCTGGAACTAGCGAACCATGGATGGTACTGCGCTGAAATTCAGTGTAGCATTGCACCAAACCTTACTGTGTGTAGAACAGTTCTCTACTGCAGACAAAGTTGCCGTGCCCCTGGCGGGATTTGAACCCCAGACCTCTTGATCCAAAGCCGAACGCGCTAACCACTGCGCTATCCCGCCCCCGAAACCAGTGTTGAATTCTATTCTTTAAGACAGCAGGGCTTGTAGTTCACCAATCATCCAGCCCTTCTAAAAAATTAACAGACTTGTGCAATAGCTGGGTCTTCCACAGAAATTACTCCCTTCAAATTTTGTATCGGAACCTGTGTTACATATCGAGCACATGCCAATCACAGACATAAAATTTAATCACTGTAGGATTTTGACGTATACTTGACAAACTAGTGGAAGAAAAGTCGACACCCAATTATTGGTTAGGCAATACTACTGACGTAAATAAGATTAAACTATGGCAAATTTGGGTTAGTAAAATGGAATTAGATGAAAAAGGGGATAACAATTTTTAACATTATCATTTTGAATAATCAATGTTATCAAATGTGGTGTCTCATAGTTTGCTCTCCATGGTCTTTGATCAGTACTTATAATCGTGCATATAATTATACATGATTTTATACCAATCTTTATTTTCGTAAATTTTTGACACCTTACGTGGAGCATTACTAACAGTTTTTTAATGTTCAAGATCAATAATTACATCGACAGTATCCCTGCCTGTATATGGTTGAAATACCAGGTGAAATTTTGAAATTTAAAGATAATAGATATTTCAATATGATCATTTTTCAAACTATGTATTTCATATTTCAGTGATATGCCTAAAAACGCCATCAGCCAGAATATTAACTTTAACCGTCTCCAAGCTAGTGGCAATATAAGATGCCAACCATGTGTAGTTTAGAACATTTCAGGATATACCCACAAGGCTCAACCTGCCGCTAGCATAGGTAAGTCTTTGCTTGGGGAACACATTGCTTCAACACACAGCTGTTCACATGCCAAGAAATCCTAGAACTGCCAAATATTGATTTGGAGGTGATGCATGTTTAAAAATAGTAAATTTGTATTGAATTTAAATCATTTCGTATTTTGGTCAAGAGCAAAATTTATAAAAGAATCTACAAATTACCCGCCCTTGGCCAGCGTGACGAAGTCAGTAACCAAAGAAAATGCTCAATGGGAGGAAATGGTCAAGGGGGATAACCATTGACGGTTGGCTAACACAATGACCTTGCGTGCTTTGCAATGAAGTGATATGAATTGTCCAAGCTACGTATCAGTTTGATTGGCTCACGCCGGCCAAGGACGGGTAATTTGAGTACAGATTTCCCTGATAAGGTTTCCCATGGGTGATATATTGGAGAGTAACGGAGCATATATAAAACAATGGGTAACCGAGGATGGTCTGACAGCCGGAGAGATGGCTTCCGTAGTCTCAGAAACGAAGCTCCGGTGAAGTGACACAATTGAGTATTGATAGCCTTCACTTGTGTAGGTTGAAGCAGTCGATGCAAATGGTAATGAAGTTATTAAAGTCAACCTTGAACATGACTTTGACTTAAACATGATAGGCTAAATGTATGGCGAGATGTAGCCACTATCTGCAGAAGTTGCAGAACACTCAGTCAGTGTCGCATCTCACCTATGGAACTCCTAACGCTAGACTGTCGATGTTACTGAAGAACAAAGATCGGTGATGACCGAAAGAAGAAGCAATGTTACAAAACGCTCCATTTAAAACTGACAATGACAAAATATGTCCCAACCTGAAATTAAATGTAAGCTTTAGTATATGTACATACTATTCATTATAGACTGTATCTAACTCTTTTGACAAACCGTCTGTCATTACAGATAACAATCTTACATGATTAAACTATCTCAAACAATTATATCATCAGTCCACAAAAAATCCTAAATTGGATACAACTATTAAGCGTGACCCGTCTTTATGGTTTTTTAATCTTTAATTGCCTCGGCACTCTGATGAGGTTTATAAATCAATGATAAACCTACAAAACTTCCTTATAATTGCACAGTTTTATCTGCGGTATACCAACATTTTCCTGTATGAAGTTCCCTATCCCTATTTGAGACGTCCACTTCACCCAAGGTAATACGTTTGTAGTTTTCAACTTTAGATTAAAACCTTAATATTTCTCTCCGTTCTTTGCCTCTACATAATGTTTTTCTGAAAATGTCAGTCCTTATGAGACATAAAGCATATGGCTCTATTTTCTATGATGTGAGGAGGTAAAACCACATTGTATGTGAACTTCCCTTGTTGGTAATAGTCACGGTCAATGTCATGAAATTGTACAATTTAGGTAGCTTTGATAGATATGATTTTCAGCTCATCAAATGTTCCTTGGCGGTATTTTGATAATTTAATAATAATCACCACACATAAACATTTGTTTTGATGTCGTTTGCAAAACTTTTACCTAAATATTTTTGACAAAACAAAAAGGTGTAAGATGATATTGTTTTTGCAGCAAACGTTCTTGAAAACGAAATGAACTTAATTTTATCACAAGTCAAAGTGTATCTATCTCTTGTTATGACTTTGCATGTACCTTGGGTATTTTCTGCGATTTAAAATGCTGTGATATAGAGAATCTCACCCAAGTGTCTTCTGATATCAAATATATCACCACGAGTTGATTTAAGTTACAAATATCCGAGGCTTGCGGAGGATATTTTTACTTTAATCAACGAGTGTTGATATATATGATATCAGAAGACACGAGGGTGAGGTTTTATTTATCATTCACAATCATTCTTTAACAATTATTAGCTGAAGACTGACATATCTGAAACATAAAACTGCCATTTAGCTTCTTCAACAGTGGTGTCAGCATTGTTACGTCATCATTATTGTGACGTCATAGCAATGTTAGCAGTGTTCTCAGTGATGTCAAAGCCTTGTGATGTCATTAACTGATGATGTAATAGGATTATGACGATTTGATTGTAGCGATATCTACAATGTAGATATCGCTTGAAGATATTCCTTGATCCCACACAAGCGATATCTACTGTGGGAACCAGTTTTGGATGATAAATTCCTATTGCATACAATAAATAACCAGATTAACTTATGTAACTCAATGATGGCTCTTCACATGCAAGTTTTATGAAGTTTGAGACCAAACTTGGTAGTGATAACTCAAAAGTAATGAAAATAGTGACTTTAACGTGACTCCAATACCTCCACATACATGGATATGTACCTTGGCAATGTTTTCATAATTTAGTGTTCGGTTTAGTCATTATTATCTATGATGTTGTTTACGCTACTTTGAGCCAAATCTTATTAAACAAAAGGTAGAATTAAACTATAAACGAATGTAAAATTTACTTTTATTCTGCTCATATAAATAAATTTCGTCATGCAGTGAATTTTTCCTCATAAGTGTATCTTGGTTAGCTTTTCTCTAAAGGTTGGTATACGTGTGTAGCATTAATGCAAAAGCTGTTTAAAATTTCAAATTCTGCTGGCAGATAGCCATATTTAACTGTCATAGCTCCCTGCGTTAAGGAGATTTCAAAACGACAATATTTATTAAGAGACATTGTACAACTATGTTTCAGTCGTATTTATCCCTCGTTGATTAATGTGTATTGTATTGTTGTTGCTTTCGTTTCTTTTACCTCGGGTGTACGTGTGTACTGTGAAAATAACAGAATTGTCAAATTTCAAAGTTTCGTTATTTCATTTTGTCACACATTGGGGATCACAATTGAAAATGACAAACTAAATCCAAGATCTATGAATAGTCAATTTCTTTATTGCAATGAATGCGCAAACGTTCTTAATTGTTGTGAAATCTGCTTATGTAGCAAGGTCGGCTCATTTCGAAATTATTTCCTTATTTATAACTTACCTATAATTTATAGCTAAATATGTACTATCACTTGAATTTTCCTGCCATAAAGTTGCTTTAGATAGCATCATTAGTATCGTTGACTTGAAAGATCAAGAGAGGTAAGAAAGTAAGTCTCCTGTTTTGTGAACACATCGCTTCACCTTGCTGTAATATCTTGTTCAATGTTGTCATATATATAATACTCTCTTGAAAATTGAGATGTTTTTCAACTGCTACCATTTTTCCTGACTGCCATATATGTATAATTACAAAATTGTTTTGTAACACTAATTTCCGCGTTTCTGATTGGACGGGGCTCTCAAAAACCTGCTGCCATTTCTCGATGAATGCAGATAAAATGTGCTACCATACCTTGTGCATTAGTACATTATGACGTCACAATCCATCAGAACAAACGGACGTGTCAGTTGGTTCTTACAACTGAGGGTAACGTTTTGATGCAAAATAAGATATACATATGTCATTTCGTCTTCAAACCCACGCCAATAACTGGAATATTAATTCCTTTATCGAACGAGACAATTTATTTCACCGGGAACACTTCATTTTAAGTCCTCAAGCTTGTTCATCCACTAGCGCTTCGCAAACGGTAGCCATGTTTGAATGTCACATGATATGCTAATGCGTAAACCAGAAAAAAACGAACGAACCCTGATTGTATGCATGTGAATGCTGTGAAAACCAAATTGAATCATCCGCCGCTTTAGATTAAGGATTCCTCAATTTTGCTTCAGCCATGTATTGTTGCGTGTAACAAGCTGCTGCCTCCCATGATAAATGACAAATATATTAGATTTGTGTTAATGTTTAAAGAAAAACTTGTTGATTTTGTAATTATAAGGATTGTTTTACATGTGTTGTGCCTCTATCGAAGTATAACAGCAACAAATTTTGTATAACTTCGCTACGCGCAATGTTCTACAATTTGTTGCTGTTATACTTCAATAGAGGCACAAAATATGTAAAACAATCCTTAAATAATTCATAAACTGTAAGTTTTACTGAGGTCTCACAGAGTTTAACGGAAGCAAGACCTAGGTAACAAGGTTTTGCAGAATCAGACCAGGGCAACCTTATAGCTATATATACATGTATACGTTATTTGTTTTAAAGTTTTACATAATTCATATTTTCGAACATGCTCTTGTTGGGTCATCTTCACAACGTCACGGGCGTAATAAAAGATTTCCAAATCTTCCTTCTTAACTTCAACCCTTGCATTTTCTGTGCTAAGAATTTAGCGTACTGCAGGCTAATCCTACAGGCCAACCGGAAGCCGGCTTGCAAATTGAACTTGCGCGGCAGGAACTTGTTGCATTTGCAGCGATACGTTGCCACCTATTAAAAAGAGACAAATCTTTTGTTAATCTTTAGCCAAGTTCTCCGCTACGTACAATGACTTGTATATCCTCTAAAACTGTATCGAGCATCGTATTTTGGTACCGAATGTCAACGGCAATATCATTTGCTGTATGTAAATAGCTGGTAAGTGGCGTAACTTGTGATCACTATAGATGTCGCTGTTAAATTTCACCGCTTCTGCTATCATTGAAGGCAAGGTAAAAAGCAGGGAGATATGTTTTCACCTTGGGAGGATGATGTAGGGTTAACTGACGCATTACTTACGTCAGCGTTTGTTGTCAAATATGAGTTTTTTTCAATAGAAAATAATGCGATAAGGCCAATAATAAAAACCCGTGGGTCAAATTAGTCTTCAATTTCGAATTTGATTAGAAGGGAATACATGTTTGTGTACTTTTACTGACTAAAAAACACTGTAAAAAAGAATTATCGTATTTTGCTGTTGCTGTTTGGGCTGTCATTCAGGGTACATGCTTGAGGATCACAGACACAGCACATCGTTACCTCAGAAAGAGTTAAATGACTTGTATAAATTGCATTGAGACATTTGAAAAGCAAGATTACTCTATAAAAAATTTAAAAAAAATTATGAACATACACCACATATCGGAGTTGAATAATGGATATACCAAAATGACGTTCATGTTAATACATTTATGAAAATATTACTTTAAAGTAATTTTTTATTATGTATTTGAACTTCAAATGCCATTTAAAGACTTGACTTTTTCAAAAATGTCAGGGAAAATGTAACCCACTATCAATACGGTACGATAGTGTCAAAAATATTTACTTGTATGAGGCCAATTTATTTCTGATTTAATTCTGACCTCCTTTGCAGATGGTGCATAGGATGTGTGTCCTTGGCGGTATTGTGGTCCTCGTCATCGCTGCCTTCACAGAGGGAATATTCAATCCATGTAGACCATGCAACTGTCTCCCTGATCATGTTTATGGTGGCACGTTGGTCAAGTGCTCAAATTTGCAACTGAATAGGGTCCCAGGGTTGATTCCAAGAAACACAACTTCTCTTCTGTTGAATGGGAACAACTTTACCAAAACAACAGAAAAGATGTTTCATACAATGAACAGGTTGCAAAAATTGGATATCTCCTTCAATCAACTGACCATCCTGAATAAACATACATTTGTTGGCCTTACAAATATGAAAGAACTTGACCTATCATCAAACAAACTCCCCCTCAATGAAAGTATTTACACACAACATTTGTTTTCTCCTCTTCAACACTTGATTACTTTGAAGATCAACAACAATTCCAATTCATATTATACACCTTCCTCTGCACCATATCCAGATCAAAGTTTCCAAAGACTGGAATCATTACAGGTTATTCATCTTGATGGAGTTCCAGCTGATTTTGGACCTGGTTTCAGAAGTTTGGTCCACTTAACTAACCTCTCCCTCTCCGACAGTGATGGATTTTGTGTCCTGCCTGTTCTGAGGAACTCAACCTTCAGAAATGTTCCTCATCTTAAAATGTTGAACGTGTCTAACTGTCTGATAGTTGACACTGAGCATGACACGTTTTCAACACTTCCCAATATCAGTGTCCTCGACGTTTCACTCAACCGAGATCTGGGATTTGATAATTTCTCAAAATCAACTTTTGGATTACGAAAGTCATCTCTGAAACTGCTGAAAATGAACCGATTGTATCCACTGTTTGGTTCATGTTCAAAACTGATGATCAAACACATAATACATCTTCAACATACACCACTGGAAGAACTACACATTGAAGGTAATGGTATCATAGAAATGGAGCAAAATGTTCTGACAACATTACCCAAATCCCTCGAGACAGTGTATGCAGGAAGTAACCGGTTTGCCTATGGAATATACATTCTACAATTGTTGCAAATGAAATCCCTACGAAATCTTTACCTAACGCAAGTGTATGGTTGGCATGCATATGGTCCTTTTAGAAAAACAGTTCGTCCAGGTGGATATGGAATTCCAGTTCGTGTACCAAACAACATAGAAACTTTGGACTTATCTTTATCTTATTTTGAAGGATCAATCAGCTCAAAGGAATCTCAAAACATATCTTTGCAATCGTTCATTGCTAAATATAACCTATTAACATCTATTCAAGGACCTTTCAAATCATATCAAAGATTGAAATATCTGGATCTGTCTCATAATATCATTACATATTTCAACTGTCGTAACGAAGTGACCGTTCCATCGATGAAGTATGTTAATTTGTCTCATAATTATCTTGGGAATCATCTTGCCAAGGACGAGCGAGGAGAAAGTTTCCAGGGTTTTGTTGGACTTGAATATCTAGATATTGGTTCAAATGGAATCGAACATCTTCCTGAGAGTACATTTAAAGATCTAACAAATTTGAAGTCCCTGATATTGGCTGATAATAAAATCAGTAATTTTAATCATAATCTGACACACATGAAACACTTAGAATACCTCGACCTTTCATTTAACACAATTTCATATCTTGGTAAAAATGTACAAATGGATTTGGAATGTCTTAAAAATGTTACAGTCAATCTCGGGGAAAATGTTCTGTCCTGCACCTGTACTCACCTGGAATTTCTTCAGTGGATCCAAACTCATCGTTACAAGATCAAAGGTTTAGAATCAAGTGTTTGTAAATTCAGTAATGGGACATTGGTGAAATCCTCTGAACTTGACAACATTGTAGACACTCTAAGCTTTCAATGTGTATCATACATTGTCCATTTTATATTTGCATTGACATCAATTGTGGTAACAATAAGTGTACTGATCATAATGATAGTGTATCGCTATCGGTGGAGACTGCGCTACATGTATTATGTAGGAAGAAGAACGAAGCTGATGAAGAATGATGAAGAAATCCAGTATATGTTTGATGGTTTTGTATCATACGCTGACGAGGATCGAGATTTTGTGAAGGAAGAAATGATACGAGAACTTGAAGACAAATCAGGCTTGAAACTCTGCATTCATCATCGCGACTTCATCCCTGGTTCTGTTATCGCTTCTAATATCACAAACGCCATACAAAACAGCAGGAAAACCTTGATCATCCTTTCTGAGGATTTTCTGAAGAGTGACTGGTGCGACTACGAGTTTAACATGGCTCGTACTGAGGGAGTTTCCAGAAGAAAGAACGTGATTGTGGTGGTGATGTACAGAAGAGTTTCTCGTCAGGATATGAGTCATGATATGGCCTCCTTCCTTGCACAATATTCTTACATTGAGTTTGATCCGGCTGGTGACACTGAACTCTTCTGGTCCAATATGATTGATGCCATCAAAACAGACGAGCCTCATGATTAGCTATTTACTCATGGACAGGACTTTGGTTTCGGACAAGGAACTCTCATGTCTCTATCACTGACCACTGTGACTGTACATATATATCTATGCTCATTTACCTACTTGCTATTTTCTGTATATTTAGATCTTCTTTTCCAATGTAAACATCATTTGAGTTTCTTTTTTATTTCACTGTGTGGTAGGAATATCTTTTTCAATGTTACTATTGCATTTCGATTAAAACTTCCTGTGAGTGTTTGTAAAATGTTATTTAAATGTTAAATGATTCCATGAAGGGAAGAGGGAACCAAAAAGTCTCAAAAAGTGTGAATTGGTTTGATTAAAGCAAAGCTCTTCATTGAGAGGCCGGGGAGCGATTAAATACACTGCAACATATTATAATGACCATTGTAAGACAAGCCACAGTTAACAGATTGTAATTGAAACCGGAAAAAAATACAATGCACTGGAATGCTTAGAATGAATATTTACATGTACTGTCCATTTCTTTTGTTTGTTTTCCTTGTTCATCGACTATCATAGCAATTGTTTTCCCCTAAAATTATGTTTATATGTTTTCACATTTACCTGAATGAAATTCAGCATCTCACTCACTATATGTGTAAATGTGACTAACCAGTCAGAAGTGTATGTGTGTACTCACTTGTGTTAATAAAACTTCCAAAATGTCATCATTGTTCTGTGTTTAAAAATGTGTTGCCCCATAACATGGGTGGTACTTGAATGAAATATTGAATAAATTTGATCATACCCTCAGGTCATGCACTGCAAAAACAAGAACCAGTGTATAATGTACATTTTGTACTATATTAGTTAGAATTTACAACCATGATCCGGCTGGTGACACTGGACTTTTCTGGTCCAACCTGATTGAAGCCATCAAAATGGCCGAGCCTCATGATTTGCATTTTTTACCGACTAATCGCTGATTTTAATTGGGAAACTCTTGTTGGTCAATGTTTTCAGTTTTCACTATTCATAAATTAAATATAAGGGAAGTAACCAGCAAGGTCGGTGAGTTTGGTTATATGAGACCACAGGAAATACGTGCAGGGCAATCCCTTTAGATGTAGGTAGGATGAAGACTATAAGAGTTAAATTTCCCTCTCCATTCTCAGATTCTAACTGTATTAGTTAATTGTTGAAAAATACAACATAAAATTGGTCTATTTCATTCACAATAGGCTAAATAGTGACTTATTGTATAAACATGAACAATTAAGAGGTGCCCAACAGCAAACATAAACAAGGGAGGTAACCAACAAGGTGGGTGAGTGTGGTTATATAAGACCACAGGAAATACGAGCAGGGCAATCCCGTCAGATGACAAGAACGACCACTACCACGGTCACGGATTACGTTACCTATAATTACATTGATTTTAGTATGATGCAGGGTGCGGTTCAACACTGGTAGGAAGAGAACCTCACTTTACGACGTGGTTGAAGTCCACCATCCAGTTGATACCCCAGAACCTGTCCGACTAACCTGTAACCTTCCAGAGTTTCTGCCACAAGGTTTTTCTCGTTACAGATGCATTAGAGAAAAATCCGCTATCTTAGGGATAGAGATTCCCTTAGATTAGTTTCCATGTGAGAAATCTGCTCCACTTGAAGTTTTATAACTAAGCTGTGGAAGGTCTAACAGCTGGGGAGATGTCTTCCGTAGTCTTAGAAACGAAGCTCTGGTGAAGTAACACAATTGAGTATGGATAGTCTTAACTTGTGTAGGTTGAAGCAGTCGATGCAGATGTTCTAGATGTTGCCAATTGAGACGAAACAGGAGTTTTGCCACAGTGGAAGTATTATGCAGTTCAGCTGCAAGAACTTGACTCATTAGTGACCCCTGGGATGATAGAACTATATGCCACTCCCGATTGTAAGATTTGTTCTTCTATAATTGCAATCGTTTTGCCACATAGGCATTAAACACAAATTGGGTAGGACTACAATTAGATCAGCAACCTTTGGGTGAGGTTAAAGGTGAGGGTGAGGGTTGTAGTCTTAGGGTTAATAGAACAATGTCACTTCTGAATGGACGCCTGTTCTCCCAGAGAAGTTATCGTCTAGCCACCAGATATTAAATAAAAAGAAAAAGTCAAATTACTGCGAGAAGCAACCTCATGAGGCATAGGAAATTATACTCCGGAAGTGTGGCCTAAGCCTACTTCATGAGCCACCAAGAGGTAGTCACAATTTAACTATTGTGTAGTCCTGCAAGGCAAGAAAGGTTGATTTCAAAACCGCTTAAAAAGGATAGATTATCATCATCAAAGAGCGACAGTATCAAGAAACTACAACTCAATATGAGGTAGCAAATGTAAATAAGACAATTTGATCCAAGTGGAATGAATATATCCAATATACTGTACATTAAAGAAATGGTGACGAAAATCTGAATCAGTGTCAGTGTGCCCCTCGTGATAGCCCTGATTCCAAAATCTGGTTACAGCGTGACTGTTTGGTACGCAATTGTTGCCTTTTCAAACAAGTAGGGAAAGCAGTTAAGTTAGCCATGTCCCGGTGCTATGTGAACTTCCTCAATCAGTACAGGAGTGGAGGAGTTCAGGCTGTCAGCAGTAGCAATGTTTTCGGACATATGATAAACCCGAGATAGGCCCCTACTCTAATAACATGATTGAAATGTGGCACAGAGTGTTAAATCAGTTCCACTGGGAAACGCTCGTATAGTAAGTAAGTAAAGTGTGGCTTTCTTACAATGTACTCTGCGAGATCCACCTTGGACATAGATGGCTAAGGAGTCAGGTCCCATAATGTTGCATGGACTTTGTTATGAGTGATTAAAATCTGTCACAACCTGAAATTTAATGTTTCCCCCCTGAATTTGTTAACTTATTTGACAAACCATTTGTCATTACAGATAACATTCGTACATGATTAAGCTATCTCAATTCAACTTTCAAGCGTGACCTTTCTTAATGGTTTTGTAATCTGTATTGCCTCAGCACTCTGACGAGATTTATAAATCAATGATAAATCTACCTTGACAAGACTTCCTTATAAGTTTTATAGTTTTATCTGAGTGTACCAGCATTTTCCTGTATGAAGTTCCCTATCCCTATTAGAGAGGTCCACTTGAAACTTCAGCCAAGGTAATGTGTTTGTAGTTTTCAACTGTAGATTAAGACCTTAATATTTGTCTTCGTTCTTTGCCTACTTTTCTGAAAATGATTATCATTTTTTAATTCTCTATGATGATGAAGTTGCATTTAGAATTTCAAGTTGCTCAATATAATAACTTGTCCGACTTTATATATATTATCGATTATAGAGATGGGTATTGACTTTAAACGAAGTTCAATTTTGATAAATTCGTTGGAGAGGGTGTTTGGGCTGTTATTGTTATGTTATGTTGTCATGATTTAGTTATTATCTATGAATAAACTATGAACGACTGTAAAATGTTACTTTTATTCTGCTCATATAAATAATGTTTTTCATGCACTGAATGTTTCCTCTTGATTGTATTTTAGTAAGCTTCTCTCTTAAAAGTCAGTATAATGTGTAGCATTACTGTAATAGCTTTTTCAAATTTAAAATTCTGCTGTAGGATGTCAAGCCAGAAAGCCATATTTCACTATCATATCTTGCCTGGTTAAGGAGATTTCAAAACGACAATGTTTTAAAAGCCGTGTTAATTAAGAGACATGGTGTAACTATGTTTCAGTCGCATCTATTCCCCGTGGATTAATGTGTCTTGTTTTGTTGTTCGTATCGTTTGTTTGCCTATGAGTGTACGCGTGTCCTATTAAAATAACAGAATTGTTATATTTGAAATTTTTGAAATTTGATTTAGTCTCGCATTTAAGATCAACATTGAAAATGACGACGTAATCAAAGATCCATGGATATTCAATTTCTTTATTGCAACGGCGCAACCTTGCTCAATTTGTGTTACATCATACTCCTTTCATTTCGAAATCATTTCCTTAGTTATAACTTCCTTATTTATAGCTAAATATGTATCAACTGAATTTCCTGCCATAAAGTTATTTTAGATAGCATCATTAGAATCGTTGACTTGAACTACCCAGAGAGGTAAGTAAGTCTCCTGTCCTGAGAACATATCGCTACACCTTGCTATAATATCATGTTCATTGTTGTTATATATATAATACTCTCTTGAAAATTGGGAATGTTTTCAACTGGTTCCATTTCTTTCATTCTCGATTATAGTAAAGTACTATTTATGAGTTATAGTTTGCCTTAATGTCCTAAATGGAAATTATAATTCACAAACTGATTTACTGAGGTCACCTAATATTACGTTTTGCAGAATAAGACCAAAGTCACCTACTATCAAGTTTTGTAAAAGCAGATTGAGGTCACCTTCAATTACATTTTGCAGAAGCAGATCGAGGTCATTTACTTCTACGTTTAGCAGAGTCAGATCGACGACACATACTATTATGTTTTGTAGAAGCAGACCAAAGTCACCTACATTTACATTTTGCACTGAACGACGGAGGTCACCAATAATTACGTTTTTAGAATCAGATCGATGGCACCTAATATTATGTTTTGTTGTCAATGTAGGACGAGTTCAGCACTTATTAGGTTTAGTAGAAGCAGGCCGGTGTCTTCTACTATTCACCTACTATTAGGTTTTGTTGTAAATGTAGGACGAGTTCACCTACTATAACGTTTTGCAGATGCAGTCCGAGGTCACCTACTATTATATTTTGCAGAAGCGGATCGCGGCCATGTAATAATGCGTTTTGCAGGTCACCTACTATAATGCTTTGCAGAAGCACACAGAAATCACTTGCTGTAAAATTTTGTAGAAGCAGTCCGAGGTCATCTACTATTGCGTTTTGTAGAAGCAGTCCGAGGTAACCTACTGTTACGTTTTGTAGATGCAGTCCGAGGTCACCTACTGTTACGTTTTGTAGAAGCAGTCCGAGGTCACCTACTTTTGCGTTTTGTAGATGCAGTACGAGGTCACCTACTTTTACGTTTTGTAGAAGCAGTCCGAGGTCATCGACTATTACGTTTTGTAGAAGCAGTCCGAGGTCATCGACTATTACGTTTTGTAGAAGCAGTCCGAGGTCACCTACTATAACGTTTTGCAGAAGCAGTCCGAGGTCACCTACTATTACGTTTTGCAGAAGCAGTCCGAGGTCACCTACTATCACGTTATGTAGAAGCAGTCCGAGGTCACCTACTATAAGGTTTTGTAGAAGCAATCCAAGGTAACCCATATTTCGTTTTGCAGAAGCAGTCCGAGGTCACCTACTATTACGTTTTGTAGAAGCAGTCAAAGGTCACCTACTATTGCGTTTTGTAGATGCAGTCCGAGGTCACCTACTGTTACGTTTTGTAGAAGCAGTCCGAGGTCATCGACTATTACGTTTTGTAGATGCAGTCCGAGGTCACCTACTATTAAGTTTTGTAGATGCAGTCCGAAGTCACCTACTATCACGTTCTGTAGATGCAGTCCGAGGTCACCGACTATAACGTTTTGTAGAAGCAGTCCGAGGTCACCTACTATCACGTTGTGTAGATGAAGTCCGAGGTCACCTACTATTTCGTTTTGCAGAAGCAGTCCGATGTCACCGACTATTATGTTTTGTAGATGCAGTCCGAGGTCACCTACTATTGCGTTTTGTAGAAGCAATCCGAGGTCACCTACTATTACGTTTTGCAGAAGCAGTCCGAGGTCACCTACTATTACGTTTTGTAGAAGCAGTCCGAGGTCACCTACTATTGCGTTTTGTAGATGCAGTCCGAGGTCACCTACTGTTACGTTTTGTAGAAGCAGTCCGAGGTCATCGACTATTACGTTTTGTAGAAGCAGTCCGAGGTCACCTACTATTACGTTTTGCAGAAGCAGTCCGAAGTCACCTACTATCACGTTCTGTAGATGCAGTCCGAGGTCACCGACTATAACGTTTTGTAGAAGCAGTCCGAGGTCACCTACTATCACGTTGTGTAGATGAAGTCCGAGGTCACCTACTATTTCGTTTTGCAGAAGCAGTCCGAGGTCACCTACTATTATGTTTTGTAGATTCAGTCCGAGGTCACCTACTATTGCGTTTTGTAGAAGCAATCCGAGGTCACCTACTATTACGTTTTGCAGAAGCAGTCCGAGGTCACCGACTATTATATTTTGTAGATGCAGTCCGAGGTCACCTACTATTACGTTTTGTAGAAGCAGTCCGAGGTCACCGACTATTACGTTTTGCAGAAGCAGTCCGAGGTCAACAACTATTACGTTTTGTAGATGCAGTCCGAGGTCACCTACTATTAAGTTTTGTAGATGCAGTCCGAGGTCACCGACTATTACGTTTTGTAGAAGCAGTCCGAGGTCACCGACTATTATGTTTTGTAGATGCAGTCCGAGGTCACCGACTATAACGTTTTGCAGAAGCAGACGGAGGTCACCGACTATTACGTTTTGTAGATGCAGTCCGAGGTCACCGACTATAACGTTTTGCAGAAGCAGACAGAGGTCACGTATTATTACGTTTTGTAGATGTAGTCCGAGGTCACCTACTATTACGTTTTGTAGATGCAGTCCGAGGTCACCTACTATTACGTTTTGTAGATGCAGTCCGAGGTCACCTACTATTACGTTTTGTGGATGCAGTCCGAGGTCACCTACTATTACGTTTGGTAGAAGCAGTCCGAGGTCACCGACTATTACGTTTTGCAGAAGCAGTCCGAGGTCACCGACTATTATGTTTTGTAGATGCAGTCCGAGGTCACCGACTATAACGTTTTGCAGAAGCAGTCCGAGGTCACCTACTATTGCGTTTTGTACATGAACTCCGGGGTCACCGACTATAACGTTTTGCAGAAGCAGACGGAGGTCACGTATTATTACGTTTTGTAGATGCAGTCCGAGGTCACCTACTATTACGTTTTGTAGAAGCAGTCCGAGGTCACCTACTATTACGTTTTGTAGAAGGAGTCCGAGGTCACCTACTATTACGTTTTGCAGAAGCAGTCCGAGGTCACCGACTATTACGTTTTGTAGATGCAGTCCGATGTCACCGACTATAACGTTTTGCAGAAGCAGTCCGAGGTCACCTTCTATTAAATTTTGCAGAAGCAGTCCAAGTTCACCTGCCATTATGTTTTGTAGAAGCAGTCCGAGGTCACTTACTATTACGTTTTGCAGAAGCAGTCCGAGGTCACCGACTATTACGTTATGTAGATGCAGTCCGAGGTCACCGACTATTACGTTTTGTAGAAGCAGACGGAGGTCACCTACTATTGCGTTTTGTACATGAAGTCCGAGGTCACCTACTATTAGGTTTTGCAGAAGCAGTCCGAGGTCACCGACTATTTCTTTTGCAGAAGCAGTCCGAGGTCACCTACTATTGCTTTTTGTACATGAAGTCCGAGGTCTGCGACTATAACGTTCTGCAGAAGCAGACGGAGGTCACGTATTATTACGTTTTGTAGGAGAAGTCCGGGGTCACCTACTATTTCGTTTTTCAGAAGCAGTCCGAGGTCACCTACTAATACGTTTTGCAGAAGCAGTCCGAGGTTATCGACTATTACGTTTTGTAGAAGCAGTCCGAGGTCACCTACTATTTCGTTTTGCAGCAGCAGTCCGAGGTCACCTACTATAAGGTTTTGTAGAAGCAGTCCGAGGTCACCTACTATTACGCTTTATAGAAGAAGTCCGAGGTCACCTACTGTTACGTTTTGCAGAAGCAGTCCGAGGTCACCTACTATTTCTTTTGCAGAAGCAGTCCGAGGTCACCTACTATTGCGTTTTGTACATGAAGTCCGAGGTCACCGACTATAACGTTTTGCAGAAGCAGACGGAGGTCACGTATTATTACGTTTTGTAGAAGCAGACGGAGGTCACGTATTATTACGTTTTGCAGAAGCAGTCCGAGGTCACCGACTATTACGTTTTGCAGCAGCAGTCCGAGGTCACCTACTATAAGGTTTTGTAGAAGCAGTCCGAGGTCACCTACTATTACGCTTTATAGAAGAAGTCCGAGGTCACCTACTGTTACGTTTTGCAGAAGCAGTCCGAGGTCACCTACTATTTCTTTTGCAGAAGCAGTCCGAGGTCACCTACTATTGCGTTTTGTACATGAAGTCCGAGGTCACCGACTATAACGTTTTGCAGAAGCAGACGGAGGTCACGTATTATTACGTTTTGTAGAAGCAGACGGAGGTCACGTATTATTACGTTTTGCAGAAGCAGTCCGAGGTCACCGACTATTACGTTTTGTAGATGCAGTCCGATGTCACCGACTATAACGTTTTGTAGAAGCAGACGGAGGTCACGTATTATTACGTTTTGTAGAAGCAGTCCGAGGTCACGTATTATTACGTTTTGCAGAAGCAGTCCGAGGTCACCAACTATTACGTTTTGTAGATGCAGTCCGAGGTCACCGACTATAACGTTTTGCAGAAGCAGACGGAGGTCACCTACTATAAGGTTTTGCAGAAGCAGACAGAGGTCACGTATTATTACGTTTTATAGATGTAGTCCGAGGTCACCTACTATTACGTTTTGTAGATGCAGTCCGAGGTCACTGACTATTAAGTTTTGTAGAAGCAGTCCGAGGTCACCGACTATTACGTTTTGTAGATGCAGTCCGAGGTCACCTACTATTACGTTTTGTAGAAGCAATCCGAGGTCACCTACTATTAGGTTTTGCAGAAGCAGTCCGAGGTCACCGATTATTACGTTTTGTGGAAGCAGTCCGGGGTCACCTACTATTACGTTTTGTAGAAGCAGTCCGAGGTCACCTTCTATGAAATTTTGCAGAAGCAGTCCAAGTTCACCTACTATTACGTTTTGTAGAAGCAGTCCGAGGTCACCGACTATTACGTTTTGTAGAAGCAGTTCGAGGTCACCTATATATTACGTTTTGCAGAAGCTGTCCGATGTCTCCGACTATTACGTTTTGCAGAAGCAGTCCGAGGTCACCTACTATTGCGTTTTCTAGAAGCAGTCCGAGGTCATCTACTATTACGTTTTGTAGAAGCAGTCCGAGATCACCTACTATTACGTTTTGTAGATGCAGTCCGATGTCACCGACTATTAAGTTTTGTAGAAGCAGTCCGAGGTCACCGACTATTACGTTTTGTAGATGCAGTCCGAGGTCACCTACTATTACGTTTTGTAGAAGCAATCCGAGGTCACCTACTATTAGGTTTTGCAGAAGCAGTCCGAGGTCACCTACTATTGCGTTTTGTACATGAAGTCCGAGGTCACCGATTATAACGTTTTGCAGAAGCAGACGGAGGTCACGTATTATTACGTTTTGTAGAAGCAGTCCGAGGTCACTTACTATTACGTTTTGTAGAAGCAGTCCGAGGTCACCGACTATTACGTTTTGTAGAAGCAGTTCGAGGTCACCTATATATTACGTTTTGCAGAAGCTGTCCGATGTCGCCGACTATTACGTTTTGCAGAAGCAGTCCGAGGTCACCTACTATTGCGTTTTCTAGAAGCAGTCCGAGGTCATCTACTATTACGTTTTGTAGAAGCAGTCCGAGGTCACCTACTATTACGTTTTGTAGATGCAGTCCGAGGTCACCGACTATTAAGTTTTGTAGAAGCAGTCCGAGGTCACCGACTATTACGTTTTGTAGATGCAGTCCGAGGTCACCTACTATTACGTTTTGTAGAAGCAATCCGAGGTCACCTACTATTAGGTTTTGCAGAAGCAGTCCGAGGTCACCTACTATTGCGTTTTGTACATGAAGTCCGAGGTCACCGACTATAACGTTTTGCAGAAGCAGACGGAGGTCACGTATTATTACGTTTTGTAGAAGCTGTCCGAGGTCACTTACTATTACGTTTTGCAGAAGCAGTCCGAGGTCACCTACTATTACGTTTTGCAGAAGCAGTCCGAGGTCACCGCCTATAACGTCTTGCAGAAGCAGACAGAGGTCACGTATTATTACGTTTTGCAGAAGCAGACGGAGGTCACGTATTATTACGTTTTGCAGAAGCAGTCCGAGGTCACCGACTATTACGTTTTGTAGATGCAGTCCGATGTCACCGACTATAACGTTTTGCAGAAGCAGACGGAGGTCACGTATTATTACGTTTTGTAGAAGCAGTCCGAGGTCACGTATTATTACGTTTTGAAGAAGCAGTCCGAGGTCACCAACTATTACGTTTTGTAGATGCAGTCCGAGGTCACCGACTATCACGTTTTGCAGAAGCAGACGGAGGTCACCTACTATAAGGTTTTGCAGAAGCAGACAGAGGTCACGTATTATTACGTTTTATAGATGTAGTCCGAGGTCACCTACTATTACGTTTTGTAGATGCAGTCCGAGGTCACCGACTATTAAGTTTTGTAGAAGCAGTCCGAGGTCACCTACTATTACGTTTTGTAGAAGCAGTCCGAGGTCACCTACTATTAGGTTTTGCAGAAGCGGTCCGAGGTCACCGATTATTACGTTTTGTGGAAGCAGTCCGGGGTCACCTACTATTACGTTTTGTAGAAGCAGTCCGAGGTCACCTTCTATTAAATTTTGCAGAAGCAGTCCAAGTTCACCTACTATTACGTTTTGTAGAAGCAGTCCGAGGTCACCGACTATTACGTTTTGTAGAAGCAGTTCGAGGTCACCTATATATTACGTTTTGCAGAAGCTGTCCGATGTCTCCGACTATTACGTTTTGCAGAAGCAGTCCGAGGTCACCTACTATTGCGTTTTCTAGAAGCAGTCCGAGGTCACCTACTATTACGTTTTGTAGAAGCAGTCCGAGGTCACCTACTATTACGTTTTGTAGAAGCAGTCCGCGGTCACCGACTATAACTTTTTGCAGAAGCAGTCCGAGGTCACTGACTATAACGTTTTGCAGAAGCAGACGTAGGTCACCTACTATTACGTTTTGTAGAAACAGTCCGAGGTCACCTACTATTAGGTTTTGCAGAAGCGGTCCGAGGTCACCGATTATTACGTTTTGTGGAAGCAGTCCGGGGTCACCTACTATTACGTTTTGCAGAAGCAGTCCAAGTTCACCTACTATTACGTTTTGTAGAAGCAGTCCGAGGTCACCGACTATTACGTTTTGTAAAAGCAGTTCGAGGTCACCTATATATTACGTTTTGCAGAAGCTGTCCGATGTCTCCGACTATTACGTTTTGCAGAAGCAGTCCGAGGTCACCTACTATTGCGTTTTCTAGAAGCAGTCCGAGGTCACCTACTATTACGTTTTGTAGAAGCAGTCCGCGGTCACCAACTATAACTTTTTGCAGAAGCAGTCCGAGGTCACTGACTATAACGTTTTGCAGAAGCAGACGTAGGTCACCTACTATTACGTTTTGTAGAAACAGTCCGAGGTCACCTACTATTACGTTTTGTAGAAGCAGTCCGAGGTCATCGACTATAACGTTTTGTAGAAGCAGTTCGAGGTCACCTATATATTACGTTTTGCAGAAGCTGTCCAATGTCTCCGACTATTACGTTTTGCAGAAGCAGTCCGAGGTCACCTTCTATTGCGTTTTCTAGAAGCAGTCCGAGGTCACCTACTATTACGTTTTGTAGAAGCAGTCCGAGGTCACCTACTATTACGTTTTGTAGAAGCAGTCCGGGGTCACCGACTATAACTTTTTGCAGAAGCAGTCCGAGGTCACTGACTATAACGTTTTGCAGAAGCAGACGTAGGTCACCTACTATTACGTTTTGTAGAAACAGTCCGAGGTCACCTACTATTACGTTTTGTAGAAGCAGTCCGAGGTCATCGACTATAACGTTTTGCAGAAGCAGTCAGAGGTCACCGACTATTACGTTTTGCAGAAGCAGACGGAGGTCACGTATTATTACATTTCATAGATGCAGTCCGAGGTCACCTACTATTACGTTTTGCAGAAGTAGTCAGAGGTCTCCGACTATTACGTTTTGCAGAAGCAGTCTGAGGTCACCTACTTTTGCGTTTTGTAGAAGCAGTCCGAGGTCACCTACTATTACGTTTTGTAGAAGCAGTCCGAGGTCACCTACTATTACGTTTTGTAGAAGCAGTCCGAGGTCACCGACTATAACGTTTTGCAGAAGCAGTCCGAGGTCAGCGACCATAACGTTTTGCAGAAGCAGACGGAGGTCACCTACTATTACGTTTTCTAGAAGCAGTCCGAGGTCACCTACTATTACGTTTTGTAGAAGCAGTCCGATGTTACCGACTATAACGTTTTGCAGAAGCAGTCCGAGGTCACCGACTGTAACATTTTGCAGAAGCAGTCCAAGGTCACCTACTATTACGTTTTGCAGAAGAAGTACGAGGTCACCGACTATTACGTTTTGTAGATGCAGTCCGAGGTCACCGACTATAACGTTTTACAGAAGCAGACGGAGGTCACATATTATTACGTTTTATAGATGCAGTCCGAGGTCAACGACTATTTCGTTTTGCAGAAGCAGTCCGAGGTCACCTACTATTACGTTTTATAGATGCAGTCCGAGGTCACCTACTATTGCGTTTTATAGAAGCAGTCCGAGGTCAACTACTATTACGTTTTGTAGAAGCACTCCGAGGTAACCTACTATTACGTTTTGCAGAAGAAGTCCGAGGTCACCTACTATTACGTTTTGTAGATGCAGTCCGAGGTCACCGACTATAACGTTTTGCAGAATCAGACGGAGGTCACGTATTATTACGTTTTATAGATGCAGTCCGAGGTCACCGACTATTTCGTTTTGCAGAAGCAGACGGAGGTCACGTATTATTACGTTTTGTAGAAGCAGTCCGAGGTCACCGACTTTAACGTTTTGCAGAAGCAGTCCGAGGTCACCGACTGTAACATTTTGCAGAATCAGTACGAGGTCACCTACTATTGCGTTTTGTAGAAGCAGTCCGAGGTCACCTACTATTACGTTTTGCAGAAGCAGTCCGAGGTCACCTACTATTACGTTTTGTAGAAGCAGTCCGAGGTCACCGACTATAACGTTTTGTAGAAGCAGTCCGAGGTCACCGACTATAACGTTTTGCAGAAGTAGACGAAGGTCACGTATTATTACACTTTCTAGAAACAGACTAAAGTCACCTGCTGTTATATTTTGCAGAAGCTGGTCGAGGTTATGTTAAACTACGTTTTACAGGTCACCTACTATTTTTTTTGGTAGTAGCACACCAAAGTCACTTACTGTAAGCAGACCGAAGTCACCTAATATTACGTTTTGCAGAAGCAGACCAAAGTCACCTAATATTACGCTTTGTAGAAGCAGACCGAGTGTAACCTTATTACATTTTGCAGAAACTGACCGACCTAGGGTCACCTACTCTATCGTTTTGCAAAGCAGAATGAGGTCACGTATAATATCATTTTTCAGTAGCAGACCGAGGTCACATACCATTGAGGTTTGCAGACATGTTATCTGTACTCTAGCTATTATACACATGTATACAAAGGGTGGCTATACAAATATACAGCAATGTGCGCATTGGTGTGTTGATATCATATTATAATTGGGATTGATATATGAAAACAAAGATTTGGAATTGCACAGTTGTTTTACAATAATGAAATAATAATGGGTAGTTTGTAAATGAACAATTCTTGGCCGAAGAGGAAACTTCCATTCGTCGGGATTTGAAAAAACACAGAAATATCAACAGAAGCGTTTATATATACGTTTTTTCTTCTACTCGTTCGTGTTACTGTGTGTACGTTTCCAAACTATAAGAAATTGGAGGCAGTTAGTTTTTACGGCAATTGTTGCGAAAATCATTTAAATGGTATTTGCAGTGAACCAAGCCTGTATGTTCATAAAATTCACTAACTATTTGATATTTTGCACGAAATTCTAAAAGAATGTAGAATTAGTCTTTCTCTCACAAACAGACTGTGCATAACCAGTATTTAGTCGATATAAATGTTGCAACTTGTTCAATCGTACTCATTGGATGTATCATTAACATGTATGTATATTTGTAAGTCAGACACCATTGTGTACACCTTTCTACAAAACATTATCAATTATAAGTTGGCATAATACTAATTTATTATTCAAAATTTAGTTTCAAATTTAGGCTTAACTGGGGCATTATTCATGTCAGGTCAATGTATTTGTGTTTTAATTCTTACCTCCTTTGCAGATGGTGCATAGGATGTGTGTCCTTGGCGGTATTGTGGTCCTCGTCATCGCTGCCTTCACAGAGGGAATATTCAATCCATGTAGACCATGCAACTGTCTCCCTGATCATGTTTATGGTGGCACGTTGGTCAAGTGCTCAAATTTGCAACTGAATAGGGTCCCAGGATTGATTCCAAGAAACACAACTTCTTTTCTGTTGGATGGGAACAACTTCACCAAAACAATAGAAAAGATGTTTCATGCATTGAACATGTTGCGGAAATTGGATCTCTCCTTCAATCAACTGACCATCCTGAATGAACATACATTTGTTGGCCTCACAAATTTGAAAGAACTTGACCTATCATCAAACAAACTCTCTCTCAATGAAAGTATTTACACACAACATTTGTTTTCTCCACTTCGCTACTTGATTACTTTGAAGATCAACAACAATTCCAATTCATATTATTCACCTTCCTCTGCACCATATCCAGATCAAAGTTTCCAAAGACTGGAATCATTACAGGTTCTTCATCTTGATGGAGTGCCAGCTGATTTTGGACCTGGTTTCAGACATTTGGTCCACTTAACTAATCTTTCCCTCTCCGACAGTGATGGATTTTGTGTCCTCCCTGTTCTGAGGAACTCAACCTTCAGAAATCTTCCTCATCTTAAAATGTTGAACGTGTCCAACTGTCTGATAGTGGACACTGAACATGACACGTTTTCAACACTTCCCAATATCAGTGTCCTCGACGTTTCGCTGAACCGAGATCTGGGATTCGATAATTTCTCGAAATCAACTTTTGGTTTACGAAATTCGCCTCTGAAACTGCTGAAAATGAACCGTTTGTATCCACTGTTTGGTTCATGTTCAAGATTGATGATCAAATATATAATACATCTTCAACATACACCACTGGAAGAACTACACACAGAAGGTAATGGTATCATAGAAATTGAACAAAATGTCCTGACAACTTTACCGAAATCCCTCGAGTCCTTATATGCGGGACACAACCGATTTGCATATGGTATCTACATTTTACAGCTGTTTGAAATGAAGTCATTACGAAGTCTTTACTTACCACACCTGTATGGTTGGCACGATGATGGCCACGTGTCGTGGCATGGCATGGGATTTCCTGTTCGTTTCCCGAGTAACATAGAAACAGTAGATATATCTGGTTCTTATTTCAAAGGAATACTATGGACTAAACTATCTCAGAATATGTCTCTGAAGGTGTTTATCGCCGCTCAAAACCTGATTGAAGGTTTGGAAGGTTCCTTTAAATCTTTCAGCAAACTAGAATACGTGGATTTGTCACATAATACAATGACCCGGCTCGTCTTTGATTCGCCTTTGCAGTCTTTGCCTTTAGAGTACATAAATTTGTCTTATAATTATCTTGGAAATTGGTTTGCCAAAGACATCCATGGCTATACATTCCGTGGTTTATACAGATTAGAGTATCTCGACATCAGCTCTAACAGTATTGAATATTTTTCTGAAAATGCGTTAAAGGATTTGTTCAGTTTGAAGTCACTGATATTGTCTGCAAACAAATTCAGCACATTTGATCACAACCTGAGGCATATGACAAATTTGAAATATTTGGATCTTTCTTTCAACACAATGGGAAATATTGGTAAACAGGTTCAGGCTGATTTAGATTACCTGAACAATGTCATCGTTAATCTTGCAAATAATATGTTTTCATGCTCGTGCTCTAATTTACAATTTCTTCAGTGGTTGCGAACATATCGTCCACATATCCAGGGTTTAGAGTCTAGTCGTTGTAAATTCAGTAATGGGACAATGATGAGGTTATCAGATCTTGATATTATTGTAGACACTTTAAGCTTTCAATGTATGTCATACATTACTCACTTTACAATCTCATTTTCATTGTTTCTGATGGCAATGTTTATATTAATAGGCATGATACTTTACCGTTATCGGTGGAGATTACGCTACATGTATTATGTAGGAAGGAGAACGAAGCTGAATGATGAAGAAATCCAGTATGTGTTTGATGGTTTCGTATCATATGCTGACGAGGATCGAGGTTTCGTGAAGGAAGAAATGATACGAGAACTTGAAGAGAAATCAGGCTTGAAACTCTGCATTCATCATCGCGACTTCATCCCTGGTTCTGTTATCGCTTCTAATATCACAAACGCCATACAGAACAGCAGGAAAACCTTGATCATCCTTTCTGAGGACTTTCTGAAGAGTGACTGGTGCGACTACGAGTTCAACATGGCTCGCACTGAGGGAGTTTCCAGAAGAAAGAACGTGATCGTGGTGGTGATGTACAGAAGAGTTTCTCGTCAGAATATGAATCATGATATGGCCTCCTTCCTTGCACAATATTCTTACATTGAGTTTGATCCGGCTGGTGACAATGAACTCTTCTGGTCCAACCTGATTGATGCCATCAAAACAGACGAACCTCATGATTAGCTATTTACTCATGGACAGGACTTCGTTTCCGACAAGGAACTCGTATGTTTCTATCACTGACCACGGTGTAGCCGCTGATTTATTTGATTGAGCAAAGGTTTCCGACAAGGAACTCGCATGTTTCTATCACTGACCACGGTGTAGCCGCTGATTTATTTGATTGAGCAAAGGTTTCCGACAAGGAACTTGCATGTTTCTATCACTGACCACGGTGTAGCCGCTGATTTATTTGATTGAGCAAAGGTTCCCGACACGGAACTCTGATGTTTCTATCACTGACCACGGTGTAGCCGCTGATTTATTTGATTGACCAAAGGTTTCCGACAAGGAACTCTGATGTTTCTATCACTGACCACGGTGTAGCCGCTGGTTTATTTGATTGAGCAAAGGTTTCCGACAAGGAACTCTGATGTTTCTATCACTGACCACGGTGTAGCCGCTGGTTTATTTGATTGAGCAAAGGTTTCCGACAAGGAACTCTGATGTTTCTATCACTGACCACGGTGTAGCCGCTGGTTTATTTGATTGAGCAAAGGTTTCAGACAAGGAACTCACATGTTTCTATCACTAACCACGGTGTAGCCGCTGATTTATTTGATTGAGCAAAGGTTTCCGACAAGGAACTCTGATGTTTCTATCACTGACCACGGTGTAGCCGCTGGTTTATTTGATTGAGCAAAGGTTTCAGACAAGGAAACCTCCTTTCTCTATGAGGAACGAACTGGTTTATTATATTGTTGATCGCTGGTTTAAGTCAAGGAAATCTACTTTTGTGTTAAAGAAATTTAGGTTTATTCTTTCATAGAACCAGAGAGATGAAATGATAATAATGAATGAATATCTTTGATATAGATAAATATATGTTGTTTAAGACTTTCTCTGAAGCTGATCGCATATTTTAGACTTACATCTCATCACAATGAATGACATTACAAATACACATACTAGGACTGACAAAGGATCGGGTATATGACATTACAAATACACATACTTGGACTGACAAAGGATCGGGTATATGACATTACAAATACACATACTTGGACTGACAAAGGATCGGGTAAATGACATCACAGATATACTTACTAAGACGGACAAAGGGTCGGGTATATGACATTACAAATACACATACTAGGACGAACAAAGGATCGGGTAAATGGCATTACAAATACACTTACTTGGACTGACAAAGGAGCGGGTAAATGACATTACAAATACATATACTTGGACGGAAAAAGGATCGGGTAAATGGCATTACAAATACGCTTACTTGGACGGACAAAGGATCGGGTAAATGACATTACAAATACACATACTAGGACGAACAAAGAATCGGGTATATTACATTACAAATACACATACTAGGACGAACAAAGGATCGGGTAAATGGCATTACAAATACACTTACTTGGACTGACAAAGGAGCGGGTAAATGACATTACAAATACATATACTTGGACGGAAAAAGGATCGGGTAAATGACATAACAATTACACTTACTAGGACGGACAAAGGGTCGGATAAATGACATTACAATTACACTTACTAGGACGGACAAAGGATCGGATAAATGACATTACAATTACACTTACTAGGACGGACAAAGGATCGGGTAAATGACATTACAATTACACTTACTAGGACGGACAAAGGATCGGGTAAATGACATTACAAATACACATACTAGGACGGACAAAGGATCGGGTAAATGACATTACAAATACATATACTAGGACGGACAAAGGATCGGGTAAATGACATTACACATACACATACTAGGACGAACAAAGGATCGGGTAAATGAAATTACAATTACACATACTAGGACGGACAAAGGATCGGGTAAATGAAATTACAATTACACTTACTAGGACGGACAAAGGATCGGGTAAATGACATTACAAATACACATACTAGGACGAACAGAGGAGATAACATTCATATGGGGATCGAGTTACGGTATCTCGTTGTGAGATGGTTATCTGTTTATCACCATGATATAACGACGCTGTTAAAAGGAAGTAGTTCATTGACAAAGCATGAAAGTATACTGACGAAGGATGAGGTGTAATAACCATAAGATGTCTCGATATCTAATGCTAAGTTTCAATTTCCTGGGCATAACAGTCGAAAGTCATTTAAGACCTTCCCCATCATAGTATTCCTACTATTTTGCTATTTTACATTTATTCTGCAGATATTCGTTTTCGAACAATGTTTTCAAAGTTGATGTTACTTATCATAGGTTTATGTTTGACAGTCATTTAGATTTTTTAAATTCGCACGTGTAAATGGATAATTTTTTCAGAAGAATATCTGCATAAACACGTGGAAGTTTTACATACTTTGATCATACATAATTCGACTGTCAATAAACTTGGCATAACCCTTACTTGATTGTCATTTAATTATGCGGTTGTTTCTTATAACTTTGAGAGTGAATGAAGATAACTTAGAATCACATGATTGAAGATGTAATTTGTCAAACCAAATTTAAATATCATGAATTATTGACTTTGTTTTTGATGGATGTATAATCGCCACCTGTTTTTTTCGTCGTTAAACTGTTATTGTCTTAATGTTTCTTTGTTGAACTATATTATTGTCAACCAATCTTTGTTGAATTACGTTATAGTCTGTCACTCATTTTTGAACTATGTCATAACCTGACAATCATTTTTGAACTATGTTATAGCCTGTCACTCTTTGTTGAACTATATTATAGTCTGTCAATCCAGTGTGCATCTACCATATTAATTGTTTATACCCACTGCATAAATTAATATATTCTCCTTGTTCAAATGTGTGTATCACTTGCTTTAGTATCTAAAACGTAAAATTTGGTGCAATAAAGTAGTTGTCTATCCACAGAACTTGTTTTGTTTCATCATTCCAACTTCTAAAATTCCTCCTGAAGAATAACCATACTGTAACTTTAACCTTTTTTAACTTCCGAGTCCAGGCAAGATGCTATAACATAACATTTGGATGTAAAGTATATTTGGAGTATTCTCCTGTATTCATTTTACCTGAAATGCTCATCTGATGAGAAATCTAATTAATAGGATTGTGTATTCAAGCAACACTATCGTCTTCGGAGGTCATTTTAGAATGAGAACGGATGAGGATTAACAACTTCACATTTTGAAAGAGGCAACATTACATAATAATGTTGCCTCTTGCTTGACTAAGGAATATCTTCTTCGATTCATGCTCTTCATGCTGCCAAGATGTGGAAGAATGATAAGAATGATGATTATTAGACAGCACCCCCCCCCCCCCCCCCCCATCTTTTTTTTTTCATGTGATTAGTCTGCCTATAACCGTTATGGATGAGATTCTTACTGGTTTTATAGCATTTTTTAAATCTAAAAACCATAAAATCCATAAAAAAAACTTCATCATTCTCCATACATTCATAGCACATATGCAAAAAAGTGTAAAACCTGTTACAAAAAAATCCAAACAAAATGAATGGAACAAACAACTGTTTATTCTCTTGTAATAATTTACTCTTCATAGCAACAAGATTGTTGCAGTCTAAACAAAAGTAAAACTGTATAAATACAACGTCTAGCATTGGCTTGTAGTCTTTTCTGAGCAATTAAGAATACACAGAACATGAAACACAACTAAAATATACAATCAACTTGATACATAACATCAAGGAGAGATTACTTTCCTTCAACCACTGGTCCATGAAACACAAATTTTCTTCCAATGAAATTCGAACCATGTGATATAACTTCCCCAAGACTAAACTCACGATCTGGTTCATCTCTTTCAAAGACTAATATAAACCTTGCTGCAGTTTGACACATTTCAAGGCTTGTTTGCAATGTCCTCGCCAGTGATAATAAGTAATCTCCAGTTCGCTCTCTCGCCGATGTCGTATAATAATCAAAATGGCGCTAATTTGGTTTTGAGCCCAGGGTGTAGTTTTGTAAGGAGATTCTGATTGGACAATCAAATTTAGGTGCAACAGGTTGATAGAGAAATGAAGAAGAAATGCAGCAAGGTTTAAATTAGCCAGTGATAAACACTGATGCAAGTTATGCAAGGGAAGTTGGTGGCACTATTGCACAAAGGATTCTTAACTTTATACGGTCAGAAATGTTTTGTGCAACAATGGCCTATGTACCTACTCTCTAAATGTCCATGCCTTTAAGGATTAATTATATTTATAACAATTAAATTCAATTAATTCAAAATAATGAAACCTGAGACCATTGTTTAAATTATTTTTCAAAATTTCATATCACTTATTTTTGTCTTTTATCAATGCCCTTACAATAATGGTCAGGACCAAGGACTTTCATTGTTGTCAGATCTAAAATTTGCAAATATTTTCAAAATAAAATAACATATAAATTCCTTAGGGCAATGAACGTTTGTGAATAAGTAGGATTTTATTCTTTTCATCATACAAAATCTTTCAAACGAATTCTGTAAAAGACAAAAATGGAATTTAACATTTTTTCGGTTATTCAGTCACAATGTAGAACAGACACAGATAATCTTAGTTATATTTAATGCCAGATTTACATCTGAGAGAGGGTTATGATACAAGATGAACACAAAACATGATTTACATGGTAAAAGTCACCAGTAAACAAAAAGGTTGTTGACAACATGGAAAATATGGCCTGTAATTTTGGAGAAAAAAATCCCCCCAAAAAGCCATGACAGAAATGAATATATACTTCATTAGATTTCTTATTGTAAACAAATTAAAACAATTCAAAATCTTCGAATAAAAGTGGAAATAGTAATTATATTTCAAAACATACCAAATTTCAAAAACTAAATAATGAATATGAACACAACTACACTAGTATCTGCTCTAAGTTTAATTTAATTTATGAATATATAAATGCCAAAATAAATAGCATATAAAGATATAAATAAAAAACAAAAACAAAAAATAAACAAAATTGCCTTCCTTTTTAACAATTAAGAAAAACCAAATACAAATGAATCATGGTAAATATAAAAGAAAAATTAAATAAATAGAAATACACACAAGATCACTACAATATATTGTAATGTTCTTGATTTGCATATAATGAATATGTGGTTTCTCTTGAATATGAAAAAAAGTTGAAACAAAATACAAACTCCAATTTGGTATCCCACATCTTATAGAACAACAAAGATATGCTAAACACTTTCAAATTTTCAGTATATGTTCATAAAACAAAGAAATGTATTCAGATTATTATTATTAATGAAATGAAGACATAATGTGAAAAATTGGCAGATCATCTAAATAAATGAGAAACCTCTGTCGACCAAAGCTCTAAAAATGTTGATGATTGTTACAAACTGTATGCTGAAAAATAAGGTACAACATAACCTTTATCATAAAGTAGAAAATATGTGTATAACATCACTGAATACTCTCACGGATAACGATTGTCATCACCACAAAACTAGATGTGCGCATCTTTTCACTAAACATATAACAACAACTTGTCTATTGACAATCAAATATCGACATGCGAGTATATACCTACTCTGTAATATTTGGGACCATTATTTCAGATGCTGGCTTTTTGAAAACAACTTCAAGGACCATGTGAGCTACAATACATTATCGTCATGATATGTAACCTTACCACAACCTTTCATATAAAACTTCCGCACTTCCAACATGTGACCTTCAACAGATGACCTCAAACCTTTAATTTCAACATATATGGGCGACACTTTCCATGCCAATCCTGAGTTTGGTATCGGTGTGGTTCCTGGGGCTTATCAACATATACTTGGCAGATCAACTTATGTAATGACATTAGAATTGTCTGTGGAGAGGACTCCAAAGAGCCCAGAAACGTAGCGACTAAATTCTTGTTTGTTAAAAGATGGCTTTGCATTGTTCGGACGGTTCACTCCCCTCACTTTCTTTCAGGTGAGGTGAGTTGGGGTTTAACGCCGCTTTCAAGAGTATTTCACTTATATTGCGGCTGCTAGTATTATGGCGGGGAGAAAGCCTGCAAAGCCATGTGGCTGGAACTAGCGAACCAGGTACTACGATGAAATTCAGTGTAGCATTGCACCCAAACCTTACTGCATGCAGAACAGTTCTCTACTGTAGAAAAAGTTGCCGTGCCCCATGCGGAATTCGAACCCGGAACCTATTGATCCGAAGCAGAACGCGCTAACAACTGCACTATCCCGCCCCTCTTTTTCAGTGATAACCTCATCATGTGACCTCCAAGGCTTTTTCAGTGAACTTTCATGCAAAATATAGTGACTTAAAAATGGTATACACATATGACCTGGGGTCATTGCAATACCATTTCTGACCCTTTCCCTGGTGACCTTTCCCAAATGACTTTAACATCTGACCTCAAACACATGAATTTTACTATCTGATCACCACAAACATTTCCTTTGGTTGTCCTTTGATAATCACCTTTCACAGTGGACCTTTCATACATGATCTCATAACATAGTCATACATCAGAATATGACGTCACATGGTCCTTATGTCTGTACCCTCATTTAAAATGATAAATTATGACTAAAACACTTCACGTTGTATACAGAATATTATCTGGTATAAGACGACCTCACATATAAGTCAACCCCCTTTATCAACATTATTAAATCCTGGTCGAAACCCTATATCTCACGTATAAATCAACCCCCTTTATCAACCATTATTAAATCCTGGTTGAAACCCTGTATCTCACGTATAAGTCAACCCCCTTTATCAACCATTATTAAATCCTGGTCGAAACCCTACATCTCACGTATAAGTCAACCCCCTTTATCAACCATTATTAAATCCTGGTCGAAACCCTACATCTCACGTATAAGTCAACCCCCTTTATCAACCATTATTAAATCCTGGTGGAAACCCTACATCTCACGTATAAGTCAACCCCCTTTATCAACCATTATTAAATCCTGGTCGAAACCCTACATCTCACGTATAAGTCAACCCCCTTTATCAACCATTATTAAATCCTGGTCGAAACCCTACATCTCACGTATAAGTCAACCCCCTTTATCAACCATTATCAAATCCTGGTCGGAACCCTACATCTCACGTATAAGTCAACCCCCTTTATCAACCATTATTAAATCCTGGTCGGAATCCTATATCTCACGCATTCGTTGACCCCCATTTACTATGTACTGACATACGTCTGTTTTTGATTGAAAATTTAACTTATCATTTTAGACTAATACATTTGGATGTTTCTTCATGATTTTAGTTCATGTCATCTTCAAAGTTGTTTTGAGTTTAACATTTTTAGAATTAATGTAAATTCAAAATGTATGATACATCTGTATAAAAGAAATTACAAAATACATTTCTTTTTTGTAAAATAACGGTTTTTAAAATATAACTACCGGTACTCCCATTAAATTTTGATTGATGTTTTAAAAACATTTCTATACAATAATGAAATTAGGTGCAATTTATAACAGTGCCTTTAGTTATGTAATAATATTCAAATTTGTAAAATTGCATATGTCAAAGAAATACTGTTTAAATGTTAAGTTACATTTTCATGTCTTTTCCTTATCTGCATAGCTGTCATAAGATTTTAAAAACTGTCAACATTATGATAAAAATGAAAATGAAATATAAATCTATAACTTTGTTTTGAAACTACCTTGATATTGGTCATTAAAAGAATCAATCACTCTTCAAAAATGGAATCTTACAAATGCATATCTAAACCTTTGAAAGGTTTTAAATGAACGTGTGCTACCACATAACAATTGATCTATTTAAATAATAACAGGCAGAAGTAGTTAATATACATAAACACTGAGCAAGATTGTAATTAGGGTTTATTGAAAAGAATCAATCCAAATTTTTGATTTTATAATTTTAATTTTAAAAGGATAATATTTAGCTTTTCATATTAAAACTATATTGCATGATTTTTTTAACATACAGGGGGTATATTTTCGAAGCTCTCTTAATGCTAAGATAGTCGTAAGTACCATACAAGAACATTGGGTTATGACTATATTAGCGCTAAGAGAGCTTCGAAAACCTACAATTTTGTTGATACTGTTGTATAATGTATTTGTATCAGTTGTTTTAGAATGAAGAGTTACTTGTTTTTTTAATAAAGTAGTTGACTTTAACAACCTACAGGCAATATTAGACAGAAGGCATATTTCAACTGAAGATATCATTTTGAAATATCTATAAAAAAATACTTATAATAAACTTATCTTTGAAATAAAAAATATATCTTGTCACAAACAAGTCATAATTGAATTTCAATTCAAAACCAACTTCAAGATGTTCGATATCAAAATTTTGTTTTGAAAAAATATTTGGCTCAAAGAGAAATGTTACACAGCAATATGACAAACAAAATGTCTAGAATTTTCCAAAGAAAATGGTACAAAATGGTTGGTTTAAACTATATTAGGTGTAAGTCATGGATATTGACAGAGGAGATGCACGCATACAGGGTAATAATAATAATAATAACAGTCCATTGTTACCCCGAAGGAACAGTACCTACGGTGACGCTGCTAAGCACTTGGGTTGAGGTACCCATTTCAACAGCTCGGTGGACTGAGTGCAATGTGGATGAAGTGCCTTGCCTAGGGATACAATACAGTCTGAGACCCCGGTCACAAATTTGTGGTGTCTCCACTAAGATTTGAACCCAGGCCTTTGGTGTGAGAGACCAGCGCGCTAACCGCTACACCACTGTACTCCATTCCACACTTAATCTGGTTATGCACTAATATATAACTCAATTCATTAATGCTCTTTTGTTTTATTGAGGCATTCCTGCTTCTGGACTGACCAGTGACAAGTCTTTTCTGGTATTCAATTTTTCTAATTCATCATTAACTATTATAAACAATTCTGATTTTGCTGTGCCATGAGGTTTAATACATTATAAGATTTGAAGTAAATTTTTGTGACAAGTACAATTTGTTTTAGATGTTTTAAACTTAAAAGCTGTTTTCATATTCATACATTGATGTGGAATTTAATGTTCTGATTTTTTCAAAAATTTATAGTCCTCTATTTCACAGAAATTCTAATTTAAACTTACCATTCAGATATAAATCACAGTGTGACTTAACATGCTGCAATTACGTAATAAATACATGAACAGGTACATATACAATTAAATATTAAATTTTAATAAAACACATAACAAAATTGTTCATCTTCTACAAACATATTCAAGATTCAATGTATATTTTACAATATTTCATTAAAAAATTCTATAGATATAATAAAAGCCCCATAAAATAAACAGCAAAAGCTATCAAAGCAAAAGCAAAGCTACAAACATGCAAAAGTATATCTGTATATTTCCATAAATAAATGTTATAAACTCATCTCTTCATAAATATTTGCTAAACATTCTGTACAAAATTGTAACAAAAATGTCTCAGTAAGACTAAAAACAATCAAATATTCTTGAATTGATGCCTTCACAGAAATTATTAATCCGAGATGTCAGCTTTAAAATAACATCTTTGTAAAATTCTTTTAATGATAAAATGCTTTCATGAGATGCTTATGAATAATAAAATGATACATAAAATGTTGTTACATAATAAATAAATGACAAACACTTATATATCATTAACATTTACAAATGGAAGCATAAATTCAAAACATTATGGAAGTTTAAATTGGTTTTGGTGTCTCAATAAGGTTATGCATTTTGATGTATTTCTTCAAATTTCTTCACAGAAACAACCAAATAAATATAATCACAACAACAATACAACAACACCAACAACAAAAACCAAATGTAAACGTAGCATGATAGGATAACGTATACTTGACAAACTAGTGGAAGAAAAGTCGACACCCAAATATTGGTTAGGCAATACTACTGACGTAAATAAGATTAAACTATGGCAAATTTGGTTAGTAAAATGGAATTAGATGAAAAAGGGGATAACAATTTTTAACATTATCATTCTGAATAATCAATGTTATCAAATGTGGTGTCTCATAGTTTGCTCTCCAAGGTCTTTGATCAGCATTTATAATCGTGCATATAATTATACATGATTTTATACCAATCTTTATTTTCGTAAATGCATTGAACTTGCATTTACATTTTAATATAATTTGTCAACTGATATTTTTTATTAAACATATGCAAGTATCAATTGTCATTTGTTCTTTATCTCAAACGATGTCATTTCATTTCAGTCTTGCTTGTAAATCATTGTGTTCACATCTGCCTTGATAATTACATTTCCCTGGAATATTTATGGTTACTGATCATTTCACCGACCAAAACTGTAATATCATATTCTTTGCAAGGATATTAATATTATTTTTGTACAGGTAATTTGAATTAGTAACTTCTTCATAAGCATAATACATTTCCACACTTAAACATATGTACAAATGTTAAATTCAGTTATCTAACGGTTTCCAAAACACCTTGCAAAACATGTGGATGACATTAAGATCCGGTGTAATGTTTTTTTCAAAATAAACACCAGGAATAAATATCAATAACTCACAACTAACAATAGCAATACAAAATTCTCAAACAGGAAATCATATAAATGTTTCTGCTTTTCTTAGAATCTATTTACTTGGAATCCATACCAATATCAATAAAAAAAGAAAATTTTAAGAAACATTTTTTTTCCTAAGAAATTCTCCAGAAAAATCTCCAACAGGAAATCATATAAATTCTGATCTTGCTGTTGTAAGAATTTCTTCAGAAAGAAATCATATCACTATCAATAGCAAGATTTCCAAGGAAATTTTTACTTCCTATATTATTTTTCAGAAATTCTCCATATTCTTCAAAGAAATTCTCAAAAATTTCCCAAGAAATTCTCCTTAATTTTTTTATTCCATAACTTCCTAAGAAACTAATCATAGTTTCCTAAGAAATTCTTCATAGTTTCCTAAGAAATTCTTCATAGTTTCCTAAGAAATTCTTCATAGTTTCCTCAAATAATTCTCATTAATTTCTCCAAAACTTTCTCTAAACTCCTAAGAAATTGACCAGGACACGTTTCACCAGTGGACAACTAGGACAACATCGACATCTATACAAGAGTCTTAGTGGGCACATCCTCGTCAGCATAGTACAACAGTGAACACATCGACTTGCTTTTCTCTTCCTCCCGTAGAAGAGCCGAGCTCTCATTGGCGCTCAGAGAATCAGAGGAGTCACAACGGGTCACCACGTATGCTTGTGGTACCGATGAAGCCGATTCCGTGGTTGTAGGCAGCGGCTTGCGAGACGTGGTAGGGCTGGAGGCGGGACTAAGCGAGGGAGAGCGGGATCGCACGATGCGAGCACCCTGACGACAAATACGTCCAGCCCTAGGGTGAGGGTCGAGAGAAGGGTCATCGTGTGACCTTGACCTTGGCACAAAACGGGGACGACTTGTCTACAGAAAAGAACAGACAGAAAGATAGCTGTAGCGCATGTAGAACAAGAGAGGGAGCTCTTTGATTGTTGCTGGTTTTAAAGATTTGAGATTTACCAAAAAATAATCTGATATAACCCCTAGTTAATTAACCCATATGTTGGTCATGAGAAGGTTCTGTTTTACTTCAGATAGCTATTCCCTCTCGGCAAATAACCCTTGGCTTTCATTTTGTGATTTTAAAGTCTAATGAGATCTATTTGAAAGAACCCTTTTGGCTTTCAGAACCTGAGCTTGATCTAACCTGAATTCTCAATAAATTGGACTGAATTACAGGTTACGGAGCGCATTGGTCCAGTTGAGATTTCTCTTGGCAAATAATGCCTGGCTTTAATTTTGTTATATTCAAGTAGAATCATGAGGAAATATAAACCAACACAGTATTTTCCAAATCTGATTCCCCATTTACAAAAACTTTCATATCCAACATTACATCTGTCCATTTAGTCTACATAGTGATGCTTGCCAAAGTTTGTCTGTAGCAACTACAATGCTTCTGCCCATTTAGCCTACATAGTGATGCTTGCCAAAGTTTGTCTGTAGCAACTACAATGCTTCTGCCCATTTTGTCTACATAGTGATGCTTGCCAAAGTTTGTCTGTAGCAACTACAATGCTTCTGTCCATTTAGTCTACATAGTGATGCTTGCCAAAGTTTGTCTGTAGCAACTACAATGCTTCTGCCCATTAAGTCTACATAGTGATGCTTGCCAAAGTTTGTCAGTAGTAACTACAATGCTTCTGTCCATTTAGTCTACATAGTGATGCTTGCCAAAGTTTGTCTGTAGCAACTCAATGTGCTTCTGCCCATTTAGTCTACATAGTGATGCTTGCCAAAGTTTGTCTGTAGCAACTACAATGCTTCTGCCCATTTAGTCTACATAGTGATGCTTGCCAAAGTTTGTCAGAAGCAACTACACTGCTTCTGCCCATTTAGTCTACATAGTGATGCTTGCCAAAGTTTGTCTGTAGCAACTACAATGCTTCTGTCCATTTAGTCTACATAGTGATGCTTGCCAAAGTTTGTCTGTAGCAACTACAGTGCTTCTGCCCATTTAGTCTACATAGTGATGCTTGCCAAAGTTTGTCTGTAGCAACTACAATTGTTCTGCCCATTTAGTCTACATAGTGATGCTTGTCAAAGTTTGTCAGTAGCAACTACAATGCTTCTGCCCATTTAGTCTACATAGTGATGCTTGCCAAAGTTTGTCAGTAGCAACTACAATGCTTCTGCCCATTAAGTCTACATAGTGATGCTTGCCAAAGTTTGTCAGTAGCAACTACAGTGCTTCTGCCCATTTAGTCTACATAGTGATGATTGCCAAAGTGTGTCTGTAGCTGCAACACAAGATTGTGCTTCTTAGCTTCAGAACCAGGCATTGCTACTGCCAGTACTATCAGCTTCAGTGAATCTTTCACTAACTACTAACAGAGCATAGCATCTGGATCTAGACTTGAATAAAATTGTGCCAATTCTACATAAACTCAACTTAAAAAGAATCTACAAAATGCTTTGGGTCATCCTAACAAAATGCTTTGGGTCATCCTCAGAACAAAAGATTTGCTTGGAGTGTAAATTAGTCTAGTCAGTCTTAATGATGTTGCTAGTGAGTGCTTTCGGTCATAATGATTAATGTGTTAATGTCAAGAACATTTTCACCAACTAGCATTTTGATTAGTTTGTTAGTTAAAATTATCAAGAAGTAAAGAGTAAATTTATTCCTAAGAATAAACATAATCATGTTCAAAAGTTTAAAACATCAGGAAAAGTAACATTAAATTCTTAATGAATTCTTTGTGACACTCTCAGCTTTTCTGATAAACACTATTTTTATTTTCTGTAACCAGAAAAAAAGCTAAGACATTATCTTCATTATCATGATGTAAGATTTAACCTTTTCATGAAATAAGTATCTCATCAATCTGTCTTCTGGTAAAAGATATTCATTTTAACCACATCTTAAAGCTATTACATAATCTAAATCAAACTAAAGGGATAATACCTTAAGTCAGTAATTAGAAAGATTTTACCCGGTATACATTCATGACAGTATATTTTAAAATTTGCCTCAACTCTGATATTTTTTTACATTAACATTTAGACTTTATTTACAAAAAGGAGTCAATATCAATAGCTTGTTTATTGACAAATTCTCGAACAGTAAAGCATATCAATTTCCTATTCTGTTCTTCAAAGAATTCATTCACCAGAAATTCACATAGTTGAGTTTCTATAGAATTTCCCTAGTTTTCAAAGAAATTCTCTTTAAAATCTCCTTCGGAATAATTAGAATTGCCTCCAGAATAATTAGTAGAAACCAGCAACATTCAAGGCTCCGTATTGCAGCAAATAAAGACGGGTGGGTAACAAAGAATAGCAGAAACAGTGCAGAGTTCACCATGGTAACATGCAGCGGGCCATCGTGCAAAAGCTGGCAATGCTAGCAAAAATTGCAGACTTTCCTAATTTTGAAAAATTCCACATTTTTCTTTGCTAACCCACCACCAAAATTATACATTTGATTTATGACGTATACAAACACTTATGATTATATAAATGATTAAAATGATATCATATAGATCATGAAAAAGAATGTATTACATTATAAAGAAGTACAAATCTCGAATATTGACTCATTGAAATGTATAATATGATGAAAGGACTTCATTGAAATAAATGAATTAAGAAATTATCTTTATAGAAAAATCAAAATTTATGGTTACCAAAGTCATTATTGAATCTATGAAAATATGTATTTTCACTTTGACTTTTCATGGTGTAAATACTGAAATTTGAACCAATTCTAAAAACTTTTAAAATCCTGAAAAGTAATAGGATTAGATAAACACAAAAATATATTTATTAATAAAGTTGAACCTTTGCGAAGTCAAAGGACACGTGTACATCATCCTGGAAAATAACAATGTATTGATACCGGTATGTACGTTACCGGCTAATATGACAGTGCTAACACTTACCTGTATATCAGTGACTTATCATTGATATTAAACCAAATTGGTTCTGCACATTGATCAGTGATGACTTCTCTATATTCAGTGAGTGAGTTATTGTTTAACGCCGCTTCGGCAGTATTGCAGCCATTAGCGGCGAGCCTCTCTATATTCAGGAAATGTTTCACTTTTCAAGGACCCTTATTGTACCATTAACAGGCTGAACATTTGTCCTGAACTTGGGACTTCATTCAACTTGCATTTTATATAATGAAATATGACTTGAAACCAGCGTTGAGGTGAGGTGAGGTGAGTTGGGGTTTAACGCCGCTTTCAAGAGTATTTCCCTTATATTGTGGCTGATAGTTTTATGACAGGGAGAAAGCCTGCAAGCACCGGCTGGAACTAGCGAACCATGGATGGTACTGCGCTGAAATTCAGTGTAGCATTGCACCCAAACCTTACTGTGTGTAGAACAGTTCTCTACTGCAGACAAAGTTGCCGTGCCCCTGGCGGGATTTGAACCCCAGACCTCTTGATCCAAAGCCGAACGCGCTAACCACTGCGCTATCCCGCCCCCGAAACCAGTGTTGAAATCTATTTTTTTAAGGCAGCAGGGCCTGTAGTTCACCAATCATCCAGCCCTTCTAAAAAATTTAACCGACTTGTGCAATAGCACTGTCTTCCACAGAGATTACTCCCTTCAAATTTTGTATGGGAACCTGTGTTACATAATCGAGCACTTTTACAGCTAGATATACAGAATCTTGATTTGTTTAATCAGAAGTTAGTTGTGCCATTAAAGATGAGCATTCCAAAGATTGACATTCCACTGTCAAAATGACTAGAGCTTCTTTATTGTGCCATGTGCAAATATTGTTTACATGACAGAATTTGGTTTCAGATGTAAAACGTTTGATTGGACAAAAATTAGGATGTTACCAGTGTTGAAAACTTTCAGATTATGTGAGAAAAGTCAAATATCTCCTATATGTAACACAGGTGAAGATAGAACATCGGAATCGAGTAACCTCTGTGGGAAGAGAAATGGCTCGATAGACAAATAGTTTATTTAAAATCCCACAAGCCAAGCTGGCTTGTTAGTCATACTGGTCAATCTGTATTGTACCAGCAATTGGCTGAAAGGCAGACAGCTATTTCATGCAGCTTCAATGGTCTTGGTTTCTTTTAGAAATGTACAACCAATTTTTAACATTTGTCAATGGTTACCAAATATTATTTTAGAAATTTCATTTACTGTACAATGATTGTTATATTCATAGTCATTCCCATCAAATAATGGTAATAGAAAACTACTACACATCCCAGTTTAAAGTACCGGTAAGTAAAATTATTTTCCCGACTTGGTCGTGTACAATTTTAGTATTTCCCATTGTGATTTATTTTATATGATGTGAAACAGTTCAGTTTCTTCTAATCATTTACATCTATGACTTTCCTATCCATAGTTAGGTAAATAATTCAATGATACCTATTCTGGTGACTTTCGATCTGATGATGGGTGACAATAGGCACACTAAATATAATCTTTAAATCTCTTATTTTTTTTAAAAAATGTCATTATCTTCATTTGTAATTGTTCCCTTCAAATAGTCAAGCTCATTTTCACTGATTGCAACTAAATATAACTTGAAATATTATTTCAGATCAGATTTCAGAGGTTGTTTCTAGGATGACAATCTATATTGCACTGATGACAGCTAATTGACAACTTTTTTTATGGTGACATAATTTTAGCAGAAAAATCTTTTTGTGTTCAAGCTAGTGATGCATAAGATCAGTCTAATAAATACTGATTTGTATCCTCAGTGGATATTTCAAATATACATGTTATATTTATCATAAATATATAGATTAGAAGAAAGTACAGTGTTTTTTAATTTTCAAATAACAGAAGTAAGCTCCCCAAACAAATTCCTTCAGGTTAATAATGTACATAATGTACCGCTTGAGAGCAGCAATTGCTCTAGATATAAGGCGTTAAAATTATCTATCATTATTATAATTATTAATGGTGATACCTCTGTCCTTTTATCAAGGTGTCACATTTTTTACATACAATACAATTGATCATAAAGTTACTGTTATGTTCAGTGTTACTTTTTCAGAGTTCAAAAGGACATCTGACGCCAAGTTTGTGGTGATGACAAAAGTGACATTTCTCACTGGTGACAAACGGCTTATCAACAAAAATAAAATAATAAGACCAAATGAGAGATATAATATTGTGGTTACTCCCAGACCAATGACAAAATCAAATCAAATAAATATATAAGAATCTGATCTTAAAACAATATAATATATAAGAATACAGTGTAAGATAAAATAGTAAAAACAAAATAGATCCTGAATCAAAATAATTTTGTATCATCATTTTCATCTTCATTCAAATATCATAACATAATATGAGCTTAACTGATAATTCATAAAACAAAATGAATTTTCATCTGGCATATATCAAAATATGAAATTTTTAATAGATATTTTGGACTAATTTATATAAGTTAGAATATCACAGTAATAAGGATAAATATAGCAAGGAACACGGCAAGATACAACAAACAGTGATGCTCACAGAGTTGGTGTATTATTTGTTACTGCAGCTTAAAGGGGCTGTAGTACTTTTTTTTGCAAATGTAATTTGTCAAATTTCCCATTTTTAATGATAGTTCATGTCATTTGAATTAACTTTAGAGGTTAAAACATCTTGTTACACATACTGATAATCCGTAGTGGTAATAGCGGTGTTGCATATAAAGCAAAAACTAATCATTTCGTATTACAAAAACGATTCCCATGGCCTTAACGAACCATGTCCACTCATTTTTAACTTGATTTTCCTGAAGAGAGAAGGGTGTTTTACTATTGTTGACATTACTTTTCAAATACATTTCATCGACTTATTTGAGCAAAAAAACGTTATATTGCAAAATATCTATGGGTTAGAACATAAAAAATATATTACAGTATAATTTTAAAGTTTTAAAAAAAATATCAAATAGAAAACTAGCTTATAGAATGCTTTTTTCAAAATGGAACCACTTTATAATTTGTTATGATTTAATTAAAGACACCATGCACTTTACGCGATGGTTAAGAAGACTTGAAACTGATTTACCATCACTCATTAATTAATTCAACCCTCAAGAAATTCAAGAAATGTTCATGATCAAAATAGTCTTATCTTGCCATTCCATGACCCAAACAGTTTAAATGCATCTACTAGCCAAACTGAAATTGTTATAAATAACTATAGTTTCTTTTGACATAATTGAAGCTATTTTCATCATAAATTCATGAATTACATTTTTTAATTTCTTTTGAGTTGAAATAAGTGAGAGGAAATTATAAATCTGGCCAACCAGAATATAAAATATGCTTCATGTTTTTATTGATATTGAATTATCAACTAGCTCTACAATTGATGGACAAAACTACAATGGCATTGTGGAGTCTGATATTTATGTTTCTAACTATACGTTTAGCACTCTAACTCCTAGAGACTGAACAGACACTATCACTGAAGGCACAATTCACCCAAGCCACAATCAAACATCGACGGAATATTCACTACGAATTGAGACACATCCTATTTCTATTATATACAATATATATATATAACTTATCACATTAATAGAAAAAGGTTCATAGAAAGGTTGGAGAAGAATAGAAAAAACAGCAGTTTGGAAACAATTGTAGAAATGTTAAATGTTAGACTTAGATGGACAATTCAGAGGCATAATATAACAGCAGTTTTTTTTAACAGAGTCGCAATCAGTCTCATATAGGTATATTTGATCATTAATGGCATTTATGGCATAAAACATGGACGTTTTTGTACATTTACATTTAATATGATGTACCTAAAATAACTTTAAAACTATTAATTCTGAAATTTATTTTACATTTTTTTAATCAAGTCATTAATCCTTATCATATTTTTAACATTTTTTAATTCAGTTATAAGATTAAATTTAAAATTTAAATAAATTTCATATTTATTATACTAATTGCCAAACTTTTTTATTCAAAAAATATTTGGAAGGAGTTAAACTTTTACTTTTCAATATTTTAAATTTTTTTGCAATAAACATATTTTGAAAAATAAACAGTGTTACAAGGTTACATCTTTAAGACGAAAGGGTTTGCAATAACATGGCAGCAGTGTCAAAACAAAAAGCAAGAATTTGCATTTCTCTATCAGCAGTTTAAAGTGAGATCAAATATCTTAAATTATTATCATATGAACATGAAAGACATTGTCAATTTAAAATGTATATAGATTAAATCAACACATGATAAAGGACGTGAATTCTAACACATGTGAGCAAACAACATTTGGACTTATCTTTTAAAATTATACTGGCCAAGTTAAAATGATTCATAAAATATTTTTTTATAGTTATCACAGATATTTTGTTGTGAGGTCTATTCAAATAGTAACTACTTTGAAGAAAGTAAAGAATTTCCTTTCTACGATATTCCTAATGTCAAAAACCTTAATTTTTTTTTATCAATATTGAATTGAATATTTAACAATTTTTTAATGTCTAATCTAATGACTTTGAAAATATCTTTTAAATTTTGTTTTTAATTAATATATCCTTTTAAAGTACATAACCATCATAAAATATCAAATGCAAAATACTCAACCTTATCTACAACTATTGGTAAGATGATTTTTAACAATTATGGTAAATATCTCAATATTATCAATTTGATAACATATACATAAAAGGTCACATTTCAAAATTGAGGGCAAGTTTTGAGTTTCTAGAGAAAGAATGGGAAAAAGTGGACGACAATTTTAATTCATTTTCTTTGGTATATCATTGCCAATCACAGACATAAGATTAAATCACTGTCAGATTTTGACACCTATTGTGGAGCAATACTAACAGTTTTTTGCTTGTGAAATTTTGAAATTTAAAGATAATAAATATTTCAATATGATAATATTTCACACTATGTATTTCATATTTCAGTGATATGCCTAAAAACGCCATCAGCCAGAATATTAACTTTAACCGTCTCCAAGCTAGTGACAATATAAGATGCCAACCATGTGTAGTTCAGAACATTTCAGGATATACCCACAAGGCTCAACCTGCCGCTAGCATAGGTAAGTCTTTGCTTGGGGAACACACTGCTTCAACACACAGCTGTTCACATGCCAAGAAAGCCTAGAACTGCCAAATATTTATTTGGGAGGTGATGCATGTTTAAAAATAGTAATTTTTTTATTGAATTTAAATAATTTCTTACGTCAAGAGCACAATTTATAAAAGAATTTACAATTATTACACAGCTATATCATAATTGTCTTCTGAAGAGGAAAAATTCATGATTGTTGATAAGAGTGCTGCATCAAATTCAGAATGGTTTCAGCAAGATACAATTCAAGCATAGTGCCTACTAGATTTGCAGCAGGTTGGGCCTTGCTCAGGTAGTCAGGATTGAAACTAAACACGTGCTGCATTAGGATGTACCTTCACTTCCACGGATTCTGGGATGGTTTCAACCGATCGAGCTATAGCGGTGCCAGGACGTCGAAGAGAGAAAGACGATCGATCATGGAAAACCACTGCAGTCCCGGTTGCTCTTCCTGGAGTGCGGCTCGGCGAGTCTTCGCTACTTCCTTCGTGATCGCTGACCTCATAACGACCTCGTCTTGCTGACATGAAGCGTCGGATGTTGCTTGAGGTTTTTGTCTTCGTTCGTTTGATCTTGAATGTTTTTCTACTCTTGGCGTCCTGTCGCTGCAAGCGGTGAGTTCCGGGATCCTGCTCCAGTCCAGCCAGAGCTGCGACAAGTTCAGGATCCGCTAGTCGACCTCCGGCTGCAAGAGAGTTAATATTGAGTTACATCCACATAATTATTAATACTTTGTGTTCACATTCACATGGTCATAAAACGAGAAATAATTATGCCACTGTGGTGAATCTCTACAAATAAAGCCCAAATAGTTTATTGATTTTAATGTCAAGGAGAATTCTTGGTCAAAATGAGATTGTTTTCTCACCTGCACCATTTGCAGTGTCCCCTTCCTCATTCTCAAAGACGACGCGTGTCGACTCCTCTAGACTGGTTTGTTTAGACAGGTGCCCTCGCAGACAGATTGTCGCTTGGCGCTGAAGACGCGGGGAGGTTGGAGTTGGGGGCTCTGAAACATGTTGTCATGGTTACGGAGGGTATATAATTTTAAACATATTTTTTTAAGAAATAATGTATATATTTGTATATATATCCTTTATATACTTAAGACAATAATATAATTGATTTCATGAATCAGATTGTCTCACATAAGATATTCAACATGATCTGAAAAATTAGATTTCAAGGTCATGACCCCTGGAACACATAATTGGGGTCACAGGGTCACCAAATCTACAATTTAGAATCCTCATTGTCTGAGGAGTCTATACACCAAATTTCAGATTTCTTAAGCATATTGTACTTGACTAGTAGGCTGCTTATTAGGGGCTGTAATATTGGCAATTCTTAGTTGCCATTCAGTATTATCTAATGTAAAGCTAAAACTGAGTATCTTCTGTATCCACCTGGTGATGTATCCTCGACCGTGCTCTTCCGTGTGAACTTCTCGAGGATGCGACTCCCCTCCTTTGCTGTTATCCGTTTACTCGACTTCCTTCTGACGACTGTGGGACTCTCGTCACTGGAGACCACAGTAGCTTGTCGCTGTGGAGCGCTTGATGTCGTACTTGACTGTGAGAATATTGTACCTGCAATAGATACAGAGTTTGAGAAGAGTTTCCTCCCTTGCAAATTTAGGCAAGGTAAAATAAATAAGCCTACCAATTTCTATTGCTGAATTCAAAATGCATAAGCAAATTCACTGTATAAGCAATACTGGTTTTAATCAGGATATCAGTCAGACTTCTAAATGAAAGACCTTTGTAAATCATTGCAAGTATATTGTTAACTATTTACCTCCAGGGCCGGAATATTTGATGATCATGGGCAAAAGCAGATTATTGAATTTTATAACGTCTTGATATTCCTGTAAATTGGTCACACAGAATGTTTTTATTCAGTAATAATAATAATTATAATCGGAGCAGAGGTGAGGTGGGGTGAGGTGAAATGAGTTTGGGTTCAACGCTGTTTTCAAGAGTATTTCACTTAAATAACGGCTGCAGGCCATGTGGCTATGCATTGCAGTGAAACCTGCAAGTAACAGCAGGAACTAGCAAACCCCGGTTGGTACTTTAGTGAAATTCAGTGTAGCATTGCACCCAAACCTTACTGCATGTAGAACATTTCTCTATTGCAGACAAAGTTGCCGTGCCCCTGGCGGGATTTGAACCACGAACCTCTTGGTCCGAAGCCGAATGCACTAACCACTGCGCTATCTCGCCCAAATTGTAGTGAGTGAGTGAGTTATTGTTATTGTGAGATATCGCAGCCATTAGCGGTGCCAATTGGTAGTAGAAGAGGTGGGGATGCACCATCCAGCAGAAAAATGAATTTAGTCACAGTTGACAAAGATTTAATGGTTATATTTTGGAAACCTTCATCAGATGTCAACATCAGAAATGTCCTCCTGAAAACACATCGTTAGCGTCACCATCCTGCATACTTTAGTCGATCCGGAATCCTTTCTTAGCCTGTGAGAAGTGCCACCACAGACCAATATATGTACATGTAAAGCGCCACATCCACATTACCAAGGTCAGAAAATGGAAGTGTTAAGAGGTTATTTAACCACAGTGAATACTTCACATAAATAATGAACATGATACTAACCTCGACTAGCACGCTTCCCGACACTGCCGATATTAGACTTGGGTTGTCCAAGGATCTCCGCAGTCAGCTCTGTGACGCTGGTTCGTTGCCGCTGGTCCATGTTAGCGTGTGAATAGTCAGAGTGCTCCGTCGCAAATGTGGCAGTCCTTGATCTGTAGTCTGTGAAAGTGAGGACTATATAGTCAGAATGTATCATTTGTAATTCTACGCCTAGTCATATGCTCACCACCATGATCACAAATGCAGAGGCAAATTTTGGAGGTTGAGGACTGCAACTTGCTTTGTCAGCTAGATCTCATCCTCGGTTATATATATGCTCCGTTGCTCTCCACTATATCACCCATGGGAAACCTTATCAGGGGAATCTGTTCTCAAATTACCCGCCATAACAGCAAATTGTTTAATAGTTTTGTGACACGTTATGTGTTACTTTGTGAGTATTCTACCTGTGTATATCTTTTATTATAAAAAAAGTTGTAAAATTAGGTACAATATTGGATGTCATATCACGTAATGCAAAAAATCCAAGACGGCGGACTTTGCCGACAGAACAGTCCCTTTAACATTAATTGTCCCCAGAGCACCTACCAGTAGTGACATGACAGGATACACAATGTTCCCTCAAGAGCACGTACCAGTAGAGACATGACATGACATGACACAATACACAACATGACATGATACACAACATGACAGGCTACACAATATTCCCCTAAGAGCAAGTACCAGTAGAGACATGACATGACATGACACGATACACAACATGACACGCTACACAATATTCCCCCCAGAGCACGTACCAGTAGAGACATGACATGACATGACACGCTATACCATATTCCCCCCAGAGCAAGTACCAGTAGAGACATGACATGACATGACACGATACACAACATGACACGCTACACAATATTTCCCCCTGAGCACGTACCAGTAGAGACATGACATGACATGACACGATACACAATATTCCCCCCAGAGCACGTACCAGTAGAGACATGACATGACATGACATGATACAACACATGACACGCTACACAACATTCCCCCCTGAGCACGTACCAGTAGAGACATGACATGACATGACACGCTACACCATATTCCCCCCATAGCACGTACCAGTAGACATGACATGACATGACACGATACACAACATGACACGCTACACAATATTCCCCCCAGAGCACGTACCAGTAGAGACATGACATGACATGACATGACACGCTACACCATATTCCCCCCATAGCACGTACCAGTAGACATGACATGACATGACACGATACACAACATGACACGCTACACAATATTCCCCCCAGAGCACGTACCAGTAGAGACATGACATGACATGACACGCTATACCATATTCCCCCCAGAGCAAGTACCAGTAGAGACATGACATGACATGACACGATACACAACATGACACGCTACACAATATTTCCCCCTGAGCACGTACCAGTAGAGACATGACATGACATGACATGACACGCTACACCATATTCCCCCCATAGCACGTACCAGTAGACATGACATGACATGACACGATACACAACATGACACGCTACACAATATTCCCCTCAGAGCACGTACCAGTAGAGACATGACATGACATGACACGATACACAACATGACAAGCTACACAATATTCCCCCCTGAGCACGTACCAGTAGAGACATGACATGACATGACATGACACGCTACACAATATTCCCCCTAGAGCACGTACCAGTGGTGTGATGGAGGTCCTCCCTGAGAGACTTGAGTTCAGTAGCCAGGTTGAGGAGGATGGTGCCGGTAGACTTGGGGTGGGTGAAGCTGTAGCCCAGCAGCTTGTCCTTGATAGTCTGCTGCAGGTAGTACTCCTGGGCTGTGTCGCAGTTCACCTTCATCATCTGTACCATGTGGTCAACGTTCCTTCAATTAGTCTACTAGGCCAGGCAAAATTAATAACTTCGTTTACAGATGTTTTGGGGGGAAAAATGTTTAAAGGCAGGATTTGGGTGAAAAATAGAGCATGACCAACCAAATTCAATAGGATTCAATTGAAATTGATAATTTGCTTTACAGATATTTTGGGGAGCAAAATGTCTGAAGGTAGGATTTGGGTAAAAAATTAAGCATGATCAATCAAATTCAACGGGATTCAATTGATTAGCAGAAACATATAATCTAGTAGTAGCAGGCCCATCTAAGGCTTTTAAATCAATAGTTTGTAAAAGTATTTTTTTGGAAGAACAAACACTAAACAACTCAACAGGAACACCAGAACAACCGAAATTTTCAATCAAGACAGGGATCCATTGATCTTCAGAAAAGTTCCATCAAGTCATACCTGACCATAGCATTTAAAAGGAGGGTTCTATAGGGGTATTTTTTGTGGAAATGAAATATGAGGGGATATCCCAATTTACACAAATATGCTACTAATACATGATTAAAACACATTTAGATTGAAAGATATTAATGAATTTATATTTTATAACTTGATAAAGACAAGCGCATACTTGTTGAAAAATAAAAACAATTAGAACTGAAGCCATTCATCACACTGCGAGTGAGGAAAAGATCGCTACGGCATAAAAGCAAATTGTATCATAACTTTTATGGTACGTTATGTGCTACTATGTGAACATTCTATCATTATATACTTAAAAAGTTGTAAAATTAGGTACAATAGTGCATGTTTTCATTTCACAAAATGCAAAAAATCCAAGATTGGGGATTTTGCGGACAGAACAGCCCCTTTAAACTAAAGCCTGTAGAGCCTCACCCTGAACTGTATGAAGGTCTGGAGGAGCAGGAAGAGAACCGGTCTGTGGGTCACCAGGAAGTCCAGGAACTTCCACAAGGGAAGACTCACTGCAACACATACAGGGTCATATCTTAAAGGGGCTGTAGCACGTTTTTTTGCAAATTTTATTTTTTCAAATTACCCATTAATAATCATAGTATATGTCATTTATATTTTCTCTAGAGGTTAAAACATCTTATTACACAAACTAATTATCCCAAGTGATAACGGTGTTACGTATAAAACAACAATTGCATGACGGCCATTTTAATGGGAATGCATTTTATTATTTTGAATAACAAAAATGATTACCATAACTTTACCGAACCATGTACACTCATGTTTTAATTTGATTTTCCGAAGAGAGAAGGGTGTTTTACTATTGGTGACATTATTTTATAAAAAGATTTCATCAACTTATTTGAGTGAAAAATGTGCTACTGCCCCTTTAAGGAGAGGGTTCCACACTGTTCATCTGTCATTTGATAAATGTTTGTATTACTTTGTGGCTGTTTTATCAATCTATGTTCTTTTTTTTAAGTATTAAAATTAGTTTAAATATTGCTTTATTGTCAGTTCATACAAAAGGGTAAACATATTTTGATAGCACAGAGCATGATTATTGAATTAATCCTAATGGTATTATGTGTTTTTTTCTTCAAAGTATTGATTAATTGCTCTCACCTTTGCCTTTAGAGCCGAGAGTCTGGATGTACTTGGCCACTCTGTGCCACTCCGACGCTAGCTGCTTGTCAAAACACACCACTAGAATCTCCAACCCTGGAAATATATTGTCACCTTATAGCACTGAAATATTCAATATAATAATAATAATAAAATATATCTGATTAAAATCGACCCTATTCCAAAGAATTAAATCTGCAAAATAGTGCATCTACCATGGTACACATTGATTCTATAGATTCCTTGCCACAAGCTCTGATGACAACACGTACTCCATACTATTTTAGTACAGACAAAATTCAGTTTTTAGCTAGTCAATCACAACATTTTGAACGCATTCAGAATCATTTGTTAAAGGTGCATCCATTGTGTTTCATAAAATTTTATTTGGCTTTAATACGTTCCAACTCACCACATGTGCTGTCTTCAATACAAATAAATTCACTCAGCTTGCATATTTATTCCCAATTGTCAAATATATCATAATTACTAGTTTCCAATTAAAATTGAGTAACATCATTATGCATGTGCAGAAACCCCAAAACTGCGCGTCCCATTTACATGCACAGCAGTTATATGACCTATTAAACATTATCAACTCAAATTTGTCTTTTTGTCTGTTATATATAAGATTCCAAAATTACGTTTGACTCATTGACGCGTGCCACACGCGGTACATTGTCCGGTTTTCGATCAGAAATCACTACTTTTACCTTTATATTGTCATTATGCTAAGTCTAAATGATAGTTTTCGGTAACAGTCGGTACTTCTCGATAAAGTAACACCATTTATAACGTTTACATAATGTGATCCCCAACAACACAATGGATGTACCTTTAACATGTTCAAAATGTTACTAAACAGACAACATGATGGCTATCTGGACTTGGTCTTGTGATTGGCTAACTGAATTGCAGCAGAACATGATAGCATGCAGGCACTCATCAGACTGTAGTAGTAGATGGTAGTCAGTTAGATGCACTATTTTGCAACTTTTAGTCCTCAGCAAACTGTCAATTTTAACACTGTATATATGGCGATCTTTTGAAGAAAGGACATCTCTATGAGTATAATGGTACAAGGAAAGAAGGCCAGTCCTGCTGCATACAGCTCTCGGTCTGTCCATCCTGATCTAGTTTGTTCACGTGGTCATTTGTATGAAGATCCATCGCATTTCTTTTTTGTATGTAAAAACTACAGATTATAAGACATAATATGTATTTTCATACAAAAGGTTATGACATAAGGTGCATACTTTTTGGTGCTGCACACATGTCGAAGGAAGAAACTTTAAAGCTTATTGAGTCAGTCCACTCCTTCATAATTAATATGGGTAGATTTGGCAAAGTCATTTAAGTTATGTAAATATGTTTATTAAATCATTGAACTGATACATCATCGGTCACATGTCACAAAGCTGTTTTTATGTTTTGTTATGGGGAAAGGCCTTAAAGGGACACTGCGTCGATGATAAAAATGAGTCTCACTTTTATCTACCTATGCTGATTAACGTGCCTGCTAACGAGTTAGGCTTCGCTTTACTGTTAACATGCAATAGTTTTTATTACTAATTACTTCAATTGTCTGAAATTGGGGATCTGTGACTCGATACCAGACACTTTAAACAGCAAAAGTAGATAAGTCTGATCTCATATTTATCCTCGATGAGGTGTCCCTTTAATATTAGCCGGCTTGTTGGCCAAATTAATCCCCTTCGTCTTGTAATTTTTGACAAAATAAATATGTTTAAACCATACAGCTCTACCTGCTGAATCATTCTGAATGGCCAATTTACAGGAATCACAACATTTACAAAGATGTGTCACAATATTGCACCAGGTGTGGTTAGCTTCTCTTACCTAATTGTTATTTTGAAAAGTACAGGTATGTCAATTGTTTTGTACAAATATTTCAATCAGAACAGATTTCTATGAGTTTTACTACCTTACTTAGATTGTTTCTATCAATGAGTTATATGAGCAAGAATCCAGACATGTCTCGCAGCAAATTTTAACATTCTATTTCTTCAAAATGGTTGAGAATTATTCATTGAAGCTCTCTCGATTTGAGGTTCATTTATACAGTGAGACCTCATTTAACCAGATCCTGTATAACTGGCCATCCACACGGTATATTTCAAATCTTCTCTATGCATGTCTATGCAAATAAAGATTCGCTTAATCCCACGTCTTGCTATCCGGACGAGTTTCAACTGTAACCAACTTGTGCGGATAAACGGGGTCTGACTGTCACGGTGAATGACCTTCACTACATTCCTCTTGAGGTGCTGCATGCATGCATATAGACTACAAAAATAACAACTTCTAAACCATATTCAATGCTAGTTTTACTTCAATATATGCTCTTAGAGTATAACAATGTGCTAGTCATATAATACCATAAAGGCCCAGCTACGCTATCATGCTTCTCTGCTTACCTAAGAGACATTGCTTAGCTAAGACACAGACATACTTACCCATGAACGTCTTTGAGAGGCATTTTAGAAGCTGGTATGATGAATGAGAACAAGTTCTATGGATAGTCAAAACGTCGCACTCATATCAATAAAGAAGTTGACTATCCGTAGCTTGTTCTCATTTATTTACCCATGAACCTCTAAATATTAAAGAAATACTGCTTTGCTTACCATACTACTGTGTTACTTTTTCTCTTTCTCATTGTAGTAACCATTTTCTTCAAGACTTACCAACGAAAGCTCACATGGATAGTTCAGTGTCAATTCTTGACTGTCTTATAGTGTTGAAAGTTTCTGTTTAGCTTTCCTCCCCTCTCCGACTAAGACACACTTCTTGATAACTGCTTATGCTTAACTGCTTTAACTGCTTAAAACAGTCCATAGCTTATTTGTGCTTTGCATATTTTCCTACCAAGACACACTGCTTATCTAATTACCATGCATACTGGTTACTAATCGTATCATGCCTAACTAAACATTCTGATTACCTATGCTAATGTGCTTGATAGTCTGCTTAATTAAGCTACAGTGCTTACCTAAGACACTGCATGCTTACATGTGCTTCACACTTTGATAATCTGTTGTTACTATCTTTGTCATTTCTACTTATATATTATAATGTATCATGTGTTACAATTTACTGATCTATGCTTAATTTCCCTGCCTACCTAAACTAAAGTGCTTACCTCAGACACATTTATACTTTCCAATATAACTGTACTATGTCTACGCTATAATTACTACTTTGCTTATCTGCACATGTGCTTATTAAATACATCGCTCATTTATAAAACAGTATTTTAAAAAAACATATTGGTTCCCTGCTTTGCTTTTCTGCTTACCTAAGCTACTCATCCTCTCAACTGTGCTTACTAAGGAATCCTTCCTTTCTAAACACTGTGCTCATCTAAAACACACTGCTTTGCTGAGCTACCATGCTTAGCCTTACCTAAACTACCGTATTTCCTCTAATACAACCTGAGACTCCAGGGGGTTGGGGGGGGGGTGTGGTAAATACAACCCAGGTCTCTATTAGACTATTAGAACCCGGGCTTTACGTAACAACTGAATACTCTGTGTTGCAATATAAGATAGTTAAAACTTATACACTCGTTTTGAGGGGAAATATTGGCGTGACCGTGTAAGATTCAGCATAACAGGTCCATGATAATAAATATACGTCTTGTTCAGTTAATTCTCCTTTTACAATGCTGTTGTAGTTGATAGAAAACATTTCACAGTAACATATAATGTTGGGATTAATGGGAGTTTGGGTAATCCTTGTCCATCTATAAACAATATGGTTTTTTTCAAATGAATTTCAGCAGAAATGCCACGAGATAGGTAGTACTACATCACTTATTTTACCTTTCCAATAAGTTACACCAAGAAGATTATAAACGTCAATTCATGTCTGAAAAAATATAACCCAGCCTCCAATACAACCCGGGTTTCTAATAGAACCCGGGGGGTAAGGGGGTGTTGAATGAAATAGAACCCCAGGGTTGTATTAGAGGAAATACGGTACTAATCTTCTCAACTATGCTTATCAAGGACCTTCTCTTGTCTAAACACTGTGCTCATCTAAAACACATTGCTAAGCTACTATGCTTTGCGTTTTTCCTTACCTAAGCTATACCCAACAAGTCATCTAAACTACTCTGCTTACCTATGTAGGCAATTTGCTGCTTATTTCCACTCATGTCAACATTGCTGGTTGCAATTTGTGTTGCAACTTGTGTTGCAACTTGTGTTGCAGCTTGGTCAGCTATAGATATACAATACTTTGAGTATGAGCATATATGTGTCTGCTTCAATAAACACAAATATTAAACTTAATCCATCAAAGATCATATTCCCAAAATTTTAACTTTCTAGCATTACTGGTTGTTCAGAAGAATTTGTTTAAAGATTTTAGGGTTGACTCCCCTGCCACATCCATATTTGATGGGGGATCAAGTCGAAATGAACAAACATAAATCTACATTACAAATATACATTAATAAAGATTCGGAGAATAACTTGTTTAAAGGTTTCACTAATAATCCTTGCCACACCCATATTTGAGGAGAGGTCTGGTCAAAATGTACAAACTTTGATCCTCTAGGTTCAATGAACCTCCCCACAAAATTTCAGGTTTGGGGGTTTAGCGGTTTTGAGGAGAAGTTGAAAATGTGAAATGTAAGACGCCTGCCGGACAAATGCGGACCATGCCATAAGCCCATCAGGCCTGATGAGCTAAAAATGAGATTTGACATCTACTTAAATATTTGTTGTCATTTCTACCATCCTCCCTTTGCACAGAGTTTCAAAGGATTTATGTTTACATTTTCAATTCAAATCATCAATGTTGATGGTAAATACAAATATATTCAACATAGGGAGTCACTGGTTATCACCTTCTATGAAAGAAGATATAAACACTCAGTCGAGGTAGTACTAATATTAATTTATTCAAATCAATGACATCAATATTATCAATATTATTCTCTCATTCTTTGTCTATTGTTTATCAGTGGAATCCTTCTTCAGCTTGAAGATTGTCACAGCAACTCAATATAGACAGTCCTCTCTGTATATTCTTACAATTTGCTTATCTTGCTTATTGTTACTCACACTACATTTACATGTTGATGCTTTTGAATATTGCTATGTTAATCACATCTGTAACAATGCTTATGCTGACATACAAAAGTTGTATTGCTCATAAGCATTATAGTTTGTGCTTACCTATAAAAGTAATATTTTCTATGCTTATTTAAGAATTACGCCTTATGATTACCTACAAAAGTAATATTGCTTACGCTTATATAATCATTATAGCTTATTCTTACCTACAAATGTAATACTGCTTATGCTTACAGCATTGAATATTTTGCTTACTTAAAAATACTGCTTATGCTTATAAACGCATTACAGCATATGCTTACTTACTAAAGAAATACTGCTTATGCGTATAAGTATTAAAACCATTGCTACATAAGCATTACAGCTTAAGCTTATCTATAAAAGTAATATTGCTTATGCTTAGGCTTACATATGAAAGTAATATAGCCTTTGCTTATATAATCTAATCATTGTAGCTTATGCTCACCTACAAAAGTAATGCTGCCTATGTTTAAACACTCACATTATTGTAGCTTATGCTTACCTATATAAGCAACTTGCTGCTGGTGTTCGCTGACCCCGACAACCCTGGGTCCCCCCTTGTCAGCGTTGGACATACTGCCACAACGGCCGTACTCATTGATGGTCAGTGTGTTCTTGGTGTTGTTCTGGGTCACGTTGCTTTTGGAGACGGGCGAGAGTAGGTTGTTGATTACAGAGAGGATGAACACAACGTCACCCTCGACTAACTTGGGCACATCTGGTGGACAGAATGAGGTTTTCATCAATTGAGGCCACACCACTACATTTGCCTAAGGGATGGCAATGTATTTTTGCTAAATGAAGACATCACCACCTTAAATTTATAGACTGTCAAAATGTCAAATTAATTTAATTTGAATCAATTTGGCCTTGAATATTCCCTGCTAGAATATTACAAACTCTATGTACCATGATATATTACGACATTTTCGGTTAATATCAACTTAATACGTGATAGTGAATCCGATTTATACCTAGTTCCATTATGAAGGCAAATAACTTTACCAGAAATCAGGGCCTATATTTGGCACAAAGCGATATGAATTCTAAACTAATCTAATCCTTAGCTCGTGAAGTGAGGTGAGGTGAGTTGGGGTTTAACGCTGCTTTCAAGAGTATTTCCTTTATATTGCCGCTGCTAGTATTATGGCAGGGAGAAAGCTCGCAATGCCATGTGGCTATGCACTGTGGTGAAACCTGAGAGCAGCGGCTGGAACTAGCGAACCATGGGTGGTACTGCACTGAAATTCAGTGTAGCATTGCACCCAAACCTTACTGCGTGTAGAAAGTTGCCGTGCCCCTGGCGGGACTCGAACCACGGACCTCTTGATCCGAAGCCAAACGCGCTAACCACTGCGCTATCCCGCCCCCCAACCCCCCCCCCCCCCCCCCCTTAGCTCGTTGTGATAACATTAAGTTATGATTGACTTAACATAAGAGAGATCACTTGCAAGCTTGTTGTTCCTAGAACTGTACATACCTCTCCTACCACAGCCGACCCTGATGCAGAGAGGAAGGATGAAGTTGACGAGCATGTTGAGAGACTTGTCCGTGGTCTGGAAGGCTGGAGGTCCTCCACAGATCTGTTCCAGGTAACACTGGTCCTGGTGGGCAAAAATATACTTCAAGTTAACTCTTAACCTGTGAAATATTCAAGGAGAACCCATCTTTAGCTAGTTTCCAGCCCTCGATCATTCCCCTCATTGTCAATACTGTAACCTCACAATGACAATTCAATAGCTTAAAGGGACAGTCCTATCAAAGTATCCACCATTTTTTGTGTGCATTATGTGAAGTGATAAAAACAGAGGAATTTCTACAGCCACATCTACTCAAGGCCAATTTAGCATTATATTTCGCAGCAAATAACTATTTATAAACATCCTCTCAACAGCCTTATCATGAAAAGAATAATATAAAATGTTGCATACAGAGAGGTGCTTCACCAATGTCTCAGAATGCTAAGAACACCTCATTGGAAGATGTCACAAAGTTTAGAGGTTATTTATATTTTCTCAGGTGGTCTCATTTCAAAAGATGAAACGCGTTTCCTTAAATTTCAGCCTCAATTGACCAAACTTTCAAAGACTTACCCCGAGGGCCTGCATCTGCAAGGCGACGAGCTTGACAACTGATGAACAGAAGATGGCCGGCACGTCGTAGAGGCTGGAGCTGTGCTCGCTGCGGTGACTGCTCTGACTCGGCATGTCTGTCATCAGCGAGAAGAAGTTGGAGCCGGAGAGCAAGATGTTTATCAGAACACTCACCAGCGTCTGTGGACGAGGAAATGGAGGATGAAGAAAACAGTAAGAGAAAAAAAGAATTTGTATAAGGTTGAAAGTGGGATCAGGAGAGATGGATGTTGATCAAAACATTCACAATCTTATATAAATCAGAAGGAATGTAACACTTGATCAGAGTACTACCTCGCAGAGGTCAAGTCATGTGACCATTCACCTTCAATAAATTCAGCCAATAAGAGGCCTCCTTATATATGGCATTGAGTGTGTTGTTTTGTACGTCAACTCAAGTCGGTCCGATGGCTTTTTGACCTCATCACTGATTGGCTGGAGTAACCCGACATGACCTCTATGGTGAAGTACTCAGATCAGAAACGCAGACAGGTACGAACGTTACGTTTGGTCTGATTTAAATGAGACTTCTCATATTGTCTACGGACAAGGAGGAGTAAACAATGTTTGTAAAGCTTACCTACAGCCGATCTCTGGAATAAATGAGTGAAGTTTACACCATCAACATTTACATACCTTCAGGTGAGGTAGATGGGCTATGTACTGGAACTTTCTCAGCGTCAAGTAGACACCTGGACAAATATAGAAAGGCAGTAGTTGAGAACTTAATTAATGCAAAGTTCAGAATGACGTAAGTAATAACAAAAACACTCCAGTAATGAAATGACATAAAACATAAAGGAATGACTATTTATGCAACCTATTTATTCTTTTTCTGTCCTTGCAGTATCAACTTCTCTCCGGAAGGCATAACTCGCATCAGTCCCCATCACTGGCTCATCTAAGCTTTGCCACATTTCCTTAATTGTTTTGTGCTAGCAAATTGGACCCTACTGTGCATTTCAGGTGCAGTACTCTGTAATGTTAACAAGGGAAAGTGAGGGAAATGCTGCAAGGCTTTAATTAGCCAGTGATTGAGACTAGAGTTTTGCCTCACAGAGGGAAGTTGTAGCAGTCCTATTCTCTAGAAGTAGCAGAAATGTGGAACCTCTTTATTAGAATGGTTTTAACCTTGTGATTGATTGGTCAATATATGATATTCTTGAAAGGAGAAAAAAATGTATACTGTAAAGCTCTACATTTAAGGAATATGTAAAATATTAAAATTAAAATTAAAAGTTTTAACCTTTCAATATGTTGGCAGCAGCTTCCCAATCTACTTGTCTCTGCAATTAAAATCAAATCATATCATTCAGTAAATTTGATCTCTTGACTTTATCAAAACGAAAATTCACATTAACCCTTTCTGTTACCGGTATGTTTTCACATACATATGTTTTCATTGATATCACGGCAATAAGTAGTAGTATTATTGCAGGGAGAAAGCCTGCAACATCATTATGGCTATCAGTTGCAAGCATCAACAGCAACTAGCAAATTGTATGTGATAATTCATCGAAATACAGTGTTGGATTGCACCCAAACCTTACTGAAAGTAGAAATTAAAAGTTGCACTTTTTGTAAAGTTTACCATCTTTGATATTTCAACATCATATCTTTATCTGCTATCAATGGCAAAATTCATTTAAAAGGAACAAATTTAGTAACATATATTGACAAGAACCACAAAAACCAGAGTTATTGGGCTCAAGGAATCAGGGTATTGTAGTAGGGTAGCGAACACATATACGCTGATGAAGCAGGTTGTAAGATGCACTGAGGAGAAACCAGAGATATTGGACTCAAGGAATCTGAATATTGTAGTAGGGTATTGGATACAAGTACACTGATGGAGCAAGTTATACGATGCACTGACCCTGAGAGCAGGTTTCTTGGAGACTTTAGTGAAGAGTCGGTCCAGCCTCCTGAGGATGAGGTTGAGGGCGGGTCGGATCAGCTCCTGGGACCAATCAGTGGACGGCAGGATCTCCGCCATGTATCTAGGGGAGACAACTCAGATATTTATATTGTAGCAGTGTATGAAGCAAGACCCATCTTTCAGCCCATCTCTACTCATACACAAAGCCAAGAACAATCCTTAATCTTTAACAATTTATGATTCCTGTTATATAACCACTCAGAATGATATGGCACAAATTCATTCAGCAGGCTAAGGGTCACCAAAAGTTAAAATTTAAAAGATAATGATAATCCTAACTAATGTTAACGATGGTACTTATGACTATCTTAGCACTTAATGAGCTTATTAGGCTATTGCAGGAAAAGGCGAGTGTTGGGGTTACGGGAAATATCAACTGACTGATAAAACACACAAATACATTGAAAAACATTTCTCTGAAAATAAAAAATGAATAACTAATAATTAAGATATTCTAGGTGGTAAAGACTGGGAATGATGGGTGAATGCAATGTCAATTTTGCAAGTGATGGACCGAGGCTCGGTCAAGTCTATATGTATCACTCTAGCACTCACAGCAGTCCTGGGTGTTGAGTCAAATCCACAATAAATTTATATATTTATGTAGTTCAAAAATGTAGTCCTAAATATAACATAGGTGCACTTACTGAGCACTTAGGGAGCTTTGAAACTCTAGACCAAGGATTAACAGGACCATGTTGAAGAGAGGTTTCAAAGTAATCGCTCAATTAGCGATTACTTTTAAACCTCTCTTCAACGCGATCGCTCAATGTAGCGCTACGTAGCAAGGAACTTCGAGGAATTTGCACCATGTCATTCAAGAGAGAATGAGCACTACTTGAGCGCTTCATTGAGCAATCGATGAGCAATTATAAGCGCTCGCTGTTAAGGAACGGAAGCCAGGTGTACTTACTTCTGCAGACCTGTACACCGCATAGTGAGCGGGTCGTACGGGGCCAGCTTCAGCAAGGTGTGAGCTATCTCAGCCAGTCTCTGGAACCAACAGCAGCTTTATTACAGTCACTTACAGCATTTCATCAATTGTTCAATAAACTCTTCAAGTGTTCACAAATATGCAATTAATATGAACGGATCTCCCTTCCCAACAAGTTTCCCTATTACAAAGTCAAGTGTGTAAAACAAACCTGTTCTTCTCACCAACATCAGCAAAAATTCAAAATTATTAACCATGCACAGTGACATGGTTTCAGTTGCTTGAACCCAAAATCACTGTTATAATGAGGTGTTACATATTATGATAATGCTGTATCTGATCCACATGCCCATGGATGTTAATCCTCACTAGATTCCCTATATAACATTAACAACTTGTCAACTTACATTGTGTGTCTTATGGTCCAAAAGTTCAGGAGATCGGAAAAGTGGGTCGGCAAGAATCTTGCGTAGTTCTCGTAGCCGACTGACACTGGTTGTGTAGAACTCGGCCAAAATCGAGAGAAGCGAATCCCGAGGCTTTCTGAACTCTGTACGAAGTTCAAGATCTTCAGGGTCAGGGGTAAAGGCTTTTCTACGACCTTCTTCCATGTGACGACTGTAAACAGTAAACAAAATTCAGTATCACATAAATATACAAGAGCAAAATAACAAGAGAATTAGTATAATGAAGGTTAGTAATGAATAAGACTTTAGAACTATTCAACAAGTTTCACTCACACAAGTAACTTAAAAGTATATAGTTTGTTACTGACAATCAGTGTGTGCTATATCAAGAGTACATTGTATCGACGAGTCTATTAATTCAGAAAGTATTTTTAAAGTATTTAAAAAAATTACTACATTTTATAAAGTAGGAGGTAAGAAAGTCACAATCAACATGCATGAAGTGTTTCTAACAGAATATTTCCAACAGCAAAACGCCTAAGCCATGCATCTATAAACATTACAATCTGCATAAAAGTACAGAAGTAAAAGAACAGACCAAGGGGAGATAACTCTTAGTAAGGGAGGTAACTCCTACCTTGCATGTGAGTCCTCTCTATCGTCCATAGTTAGGGAGTGTACACTATGGTTGTGGACTGGTTTGCCTGTGTTGACAGCCTCCAGGTGGCGCTGTGGTAGACTCATGTTCCTAGAATATACATTGTTAAACATATTTCTCAAATTGAAACTTTCCAAGTTTGTTTGAACAACTTTCAGCCTACATTGATAACTGCATAACTAATTCAGTTGCTTGAAATACTATGTAATTACTTGTTAGATCGTTCAGCATCAAGTGGGAACATGTTTAGAAATTTCCAAGATACAGAGGTCTGGGTAGAATATTTGTGGATTATACCTTCTTGAAATTGTTACTCTCCATCAAAGACATCTCCGATTATTCATATAGTGTTTAACAAAGAGCCAAATGGTGCTACAACTCAACAGTTAGAAAACATGACATTATCAAAAATATGTTTTATAACTTTTCAAAAATAAGGTTCAAAGAGATTGACCCCTGAGACAAGTAGGGATCTGGCAGCCTGCAAATTGACAATATAAAATCCACAACAGCTAAGGTACAGGATCACAATATCTCCATTCTCAGAACCAGCGGTTCTTTAGGAGAAATCTTAAATGCATAAAGTATGTGAACGGACTGACAACCTGTCATACCGTTCAGGCCTGATGAACTTTTGTTGTGATGATATAAACACATTACCTGGTGAAGTATTCACAGCAGGTGATAAGAGATCGGAGGGAGGAGGCCACGTTTGATATCATGGATATCTCGGCTCTAGCGGCGCTCGGATTGTCTCTCTGGGTCGTCTCTTTACGTAGATGTTGCAGGTAGCGTGGTACCAGCACCTCCAGAACAGTCTGAAGCAGAGTATGGAGACGTCTCAGTACATACTTCTCATGACTTTATCATCAGAAAATATTATTAAAAAGTTTGAATAGCATTCATAGGCAGAAGCAGGGCTGTTCAAAGGCAGGTGGGTTCAAACTCAATCCAACCCCACATCCCCATCTCGATCCACAACTGGCACTGGTAATTAATGGTAATCTATCACTTTAGCTGTTAAGTTAATTAGTACCAATTCATTCAGACAGTACGTGGCATCAGCAGCCTGAAGGTAAGATGAGAAGCAGACAGGAACAAGCTGTCAAGTGCGGAGCATATGACTTTTCCTATGTTAGAAAATTACAACTAAAAGAGCTATCATCAATAGAACCAGTGTTATAAAATGTGTCAGAAAGGTTATAAACTAACTTTATGAGTTTAATTCGTGCCAGTCTCCATCACTGGGTAATATAAGCCTTGCAGCACTTCCTTAATTCTTCTGTGATAGTGTAGCAGCATGCTTCATAGTGTGCCCTGCTATGGTAGCACATAAAAAAAATGTGGCAAGCATTGAATGGCGACTGGCTCAAGCTATGCCTTGCTGGAGGAAGTTGCCCATAAACTGGTAACTATTAATTTAAGCTTGCAACTTTTTGAAGTGTTACTCCAATTTGATATTTGTAAAAATAGAGCCATGGGCTCTGTAGCTCATCAGGATTTGATTTATTATTTAAGGTTGAATATCTAAGTTTCTCAGGTAATACATTGTTAACAAGCAAAAAATAGGTTTTTAGATCATGACCCCTGTGACCCGTATTTGGAGTCACAGGGTCACCAATCCTACAATTAAGAATTACCTTTGACCAAAGAGTCTCTACACAACTTTTCAGCTCTCTAGACCTTTTGGAATTGGAGAAGAAGATGAAAATAGGTTTTTAACGATGTGACCCCTGTGACCCCATTTGGGGTAATGGGGTCACACAATCTACAATTAAGAATCCCCATTGGCCAAGGAGTCTTCACACAACTTTTCAGCTCTCTAGAGCTTTTGAAACTTGAGAAGAAGATGATAATAGGGTTTTAAGGATGTGACCCCTGTGACCCCATTTCGGATCACAGGGTCACACAATCTACAATTTAGAATCCCCATGGGCCAAGGAGTCTGCACACAACTTTTCAGCTCTCTAGACCTTTTGGAACTGGAGAAGAAGATGAAAATAGGTTTTTAAGGATGTGACCCCTGTGACCCAATTTGGGGTCACGGGGTCACGAAATCTACAATTTAGAATCCCCATTGGCCAAGGAGACTGCACACAACTTTTCAGCTCTCTAGACCTTTTGGAACTTGAGAAGAAGATGAAAATAGGGTTTAAAGGATGTGACCCCTGTGACCCCATTTGGGGTCACGGGGTCACGAAATCTACAATTTAAAATCCCCATTGGCCAAGGAGTCTGCACACAACTTTTCAGCTCTCTAGACCTTTTGGAACTTGAGAAGAAGATGAAAATAGGTTTTTAAGGATGTGACCCCTGTGACCCAATTTGGGGTCACGGGGTCATGAAATCTACAATTTAGAATCCCCATTGGCCAAGGAGTCTGCACACAACTTTTCAGCTCTCTAGACCTTTTGGAACTTGAGAAGAAGATGAAAATAGGGTTTAAAGGATGTGACCCCTGTGACCCCATTTGAGGTCACGAAATCTACAATTTAGAATCCCCATTGGCCAAGGAGTCTGCACATAAAATTTCAGCTCTGTGGAGTCATTGGTTCTGGAGAAGAAGTCGAAAAAGCAAAAAGTTTACGGACGGACGGATGGACGGATGGACGGACGCAGGACACCATGCCATGCGATAAGCCCATCTGGCCTTTCAGGCTTGATGAGCTAAAAATTAAAGCATAAAGTGGCAAATTCTTAATTTTATTTTTTCAAATGACTATAAAAACCTGTCAAGCTCACAAATAAAAGTGATGCGCAGATGCCTGAGAAACATTTAAAAACTTTAATTTAGCCTTCGATAATCTGATGAAGTCCTTGCAATAAAGATTGAGGCTTCACTGGGTGCATACTCCCTGGGGAGTTGATAATGAAGAAAGGCATGCACTGTTGCGTTAATCAGGGCCTTGATTTGTTTAGAGGTTGCAATGAATGTAAGCTAAGTAGGATAAAAAATGCTTCATTAGTGTTATCAATGTTTTCATGACTCTCCATATAGAACCTAACATCATATAAAAATAGAGCCATGGCCTCTGTAGCTCATCAGGAGATAATAAGTGGGGTATGTTATGGAGTGGACTTTATAGCAATGGTCAGATAATGGAATGTAGTAATAAGAATCTAGGTAGTGAAACGATTAAAGCAGTTAAAAAATATTTTGTTACCATAACTTTGCCAATCTGCTATATATATGTGTTGAAAGAGCAACACAAAGCTTGGAAATAAATTGCTGGTATCAAACATATAATAATGTGGTGGAGAGATCATACTATTTTTCAAGATCGTACACACATTATATAATAATGAATATACCGGGTACAATTCTTTGCATACAATTCACCACTGTAAGCTATTGCAATAATGGCCTGGGGCTGTAGAAGAAAATGAAAAAAACCTTTTTAGGTCATGACCCCTGCTAATTATTATCAAAATTGGTTACACATAAATCAACATTCGTTATGAATATCATACACCTTTGCATTATATTGTTTTAATTCTTAATTGCATTATGGCAATACCAACATTTATTACATAATGAATAGGAGCCTCAGTTTTTTAAAATCCCATTTCTCATAGGCTCCATTTCAATACTTAATAAATTGGTGAATTTTTTTTAGTAAATTCTTTTTCACCATTTCTTATAGGCTCCTTTTCAATATTTGATAAAATGGTGATATTCTATGAATAAATTCTTTTTTAGAGTCAGTGGAAGACTAAAGCAGTCTCACGCACAGTCTATGATAACACAGTGCTGCACAGAAGTTTGAAGTAACCTGAAACCTCTGTGTAACTATCAGTTTTCATTCTTCTGCCAGGAAGAGGTCAACACAATGCAATTACATAACATGCAGACACTGGACTCACAGCCAGTAAAATTTATATGTTAGATGCAGTTTTTCCTACAATTAATTATTTTTCTGTACTGGAGAAGATGATGAAAATAGGTGTGATGGCACAATCTCATATAGCTACTTCTTTTATAGTCCTATGTTATCACCAGTCATCACTAGTCATATTCAGTTCACATATCTCATGTAAAATGAAAAAATTTAATTCCTCTTCAAGTTATTCCTTCAAAGGGTATTCAATAGTTCTCATTTCAAATAGATTCACATTAAACATGTCCATGATGTTGACATCTATCTCATTTCTTGTTCCTATTGAATAAAATTAACTGCAAAGTTAATAGAAAACTAAATCAGTTATAAAGTATAAAATATGATATAAATAAGGTATACCAAATTGACTCGTACTGGAAATTCTCATTAATTAATTAATTAATTCTCCAAATAATTACACAATATCATGAGATATTAAAAAACTCCATTATTTACTCTTAAATTACAAAGAACATAATATTAGATTTAATAAAAGATTCTGTATTAAGTCTTTAGAATACTTTTAGACTTGTGTACCTTTATCAGCAAATTCACTTGCAAAATACAAATAATTACTCATATGTGAAATGTGAGACAAAGATAAAATATGACTTATAATTTTTGTTAGACCTCCAATTCTAAGTTTTTAGTTCTAAATATCTCTTTTTCATCAGACATATTATATTCTCAAAGCACATGTTAGAACTCTCACATCAGAAAGATGAAATGCCTTTAACTCAGCTGTTTTCTTTAAAATTACCTCCCTTACCTACTTACTGATTGAAGTGCACATATAATCTCAGAAAGATGCTGTAAACTGAAATAGGCTTTTAGGTTATGATCCCTGTGACCCATATTTGGGGTCACAGACTCACCAAATTTACAATTTAGAATCCCTTACAGCCAAGGAGTCTGTACATAAAATTTCAGCTCGCTAGAGCCATTGGGACTGGAGATGAAGATGAAAATAGCATTTTAGGTCATTGCCTCTGTGACCCAATATTTGGGGTCTCACTGTCACCAAATTTACAATTTAGAATCCCCTTCAGTCAAGGAGTATGTACATAAAATTTCAGCTCTCTACGTTCATTGGGACTGGAGAAGAAGATGAAAATAGTTTTGTTTAGGTAATGACCCCTGTGAGCCACACTTGGGGTCACAGGGTCACCAAATCTACAATTTAGAATCCCTTTCAGCCAAGGAGTCTGTACATAAAATTTCAGCTCTCTGGAGTCATTGGTTCTGGAGAAGAAGATGAAAATAGCTTTTAAGGTTATGACCCCTGTGACCCACATTTGGGGTCACAGGGTCACCAAATTTACAATTTAGTATCCCCTTCAGCCAAGGAGTCTGTACATTAAATTTCAGCTCTCTGCATTCATTGGTTCTGGAGAAGAAGTCGAAAAAGCGAAAAGTTTACGGACGGACGGACGGACGGACGGACGCCATCCCATGCCATAAGCCCATCGGGCCTTTCAGGCCAGATGAGCTAAAAATTAAACTGCTTTGCCTCAATCTCTTGGTTGACTTCCATGGCAACTCCTTTTATCAACGACAAGCACTATATGGAGTTCCGCATGTTTCCCTACTACTGTACTCACGAGCATCTGACCACTACGGAAGGAATCAGGCGAGTAGGCGATCACGGTGATACACATGTTGATGACGTCAAGCATGTTGAACGTGTCACTGTCGTTCTCGTAACAGAAGTCCTGGAAAAGAAATTAATCACAAAGTGATAGATATAGACAACAAGAAAACACACTTGTAAATGATTCATGACTAAATAGCAACTCCATTGATTATTGAACTAATCTGCTTTGGAAGCTCAGTGACTTAGTTGATATCGAGTTAATCAAAGTAATTAAGTTCAGAAAAACGACTGGGATATTTTGTTGTTGTTCAAAACAAAATGCCCCAGAAGAACATGCTCAGAATTTTATTTTGAGTCGGTTAGCATTATATTGCTTGGGATTTTATTTCAAATGCACTAATGATAATACCCACTTAAATTTTATTTTCATATAAAATAAATTGGTCTTCATCCCTCAACATTGTAAAATAGTTTGAAATGCTTTTCACTGGGCATGCATTTCTTTTATTTCAATCTAACTAAACGAGAGACTATCAAATATAACTTCTTTCTACGCCAGAATCTCCTCCTTATAGAGCGACCGGTGTTGATCTGATCAACTGATTTTTTAACTAAAAATCATTTGATGTTGTTAGTTATTTAGAAAAGCTACTGACCAGAGCTCTAAGTGGCTTCTCCCCCTTGACCAGGTCAAGTGTCCCGAGAGTGTCTGGACAGTCCTTCTCCAGAGCCAGCAGCAACTTGAACAGAGAACTCGGCTGAACCTGTGGAAAGAACATGAGTACTGATATTATTGTCTGCCGTAAAGCAGAAGAGAGGCACACATCTAAGCTACATCAACTACCCTGCTTTTTAGTTATGTGTAGACCTATTGCAATTTGGGAGTTTTTTTAAATTTTTAAATGAACAAAAATGATGATATTAGTATATCACGATTAGTTCCAAAATATCATGTTCTTGATTGACAACAATAATCATTGTCCGACTTTGTTGTAGTACTCCTTTTTACTACAATTTTTTTTTATGAAATGGACTATTCTTATTTTCAAAGAAGAGGTGTACAATTTGCAACATTGGTTTACAATTATATCTTAGAGTGTCATGTGTACAAAATACTCCAAAATCCTACAAGTAGGCAACCCTGCATCAACCCATGGCAAGTGACCCGAGGAGCTCAACTGAATCTGCTCATGTATGTTTGTGACGCAAGTAATATCCTATTATGAACTATCCCCGACCCCCTTCCTTTTGAAAAATATATAACATATAATATATATGTACATATAAACAACATGTGATAGCCCCCTTAAAAATTCCGGGAATTAATTAACACCAAACCATTCTGAATGTGGCCAGTTAACAGAAATCATGACTCGTTAACAAGGGAGATAATCAGTATTGACCACTGACTAAAAATTTCCTGGATGAGTATCCTGGAGAATGTTGAGACCTCCAGTTAAAGGGTCAAGTAGTTTTAAAGGTTTGCTCCAGAAACAATGGGAACGCCAACGTCGACGGAAACGCAACCAAAAACAATATGTCTCCCAACCCTTCATATGTTTTGTGTAGGAATACTCTTAATAAGATCTATACAATGTTTATTCAGCCACATCTTGAATATGCAAGTGAAGTCTGGGATGGGTCACTCTTGAACAAATACGAAAGTTAGAACAGATACAATTACAAGCTGCGCGAATAGTAACGGGTTTACCCAAATACACATCACATAGATTCCTATATTACGAAACAGGTTGGGAAACTTTGCAAGAACGTAGGAGAAAACGAAAATTGTGTTTGATGTTTAAAATACAAAATGAAATGGCTCCTCTATACCTAAACGAATTGCTTCCCAATAATGTAGGTTCTAAATCACAATATAATCTATGCAGTTCACAAAATATATCTATTCCTCTCTCAACGGAATCTTTTTTCCCATCTACAGTAAGTTCTTGGAATAAGTTACCAACCACTGTTCATAATTCAAAGAGTGTCTCAGCTTTTAAATCATCCTTGGCTGACCGTTGTGTACATGCACCCCAATATTATTCATGCGGTAAAAAACATCTAAATATTCTTCATACCAAATTGCGATATTCAGTAAGTTGTTTGAATTTTGATTTATACAGAGTTGGAATTAAGACTACTTCAAACTGTACTTGTGGTAACCCTGTTGAGAATTCATATCATTATTTGTTTGAATGCCCAAAGTATAAGCAACAGAGAGCAAAATGTATAGCATCTGTAAAGCGCAATTGTAATTTAGTTGGTACTACAGTCGACTTCAAACTTTTATTAGAAGGAAGTGCAGGCCTATCACCAAGTCAAAATACAAGTGTATTTAAGTCAGTGCAAACGTTCATAAGTGAGACTAAACGATTTGTATAGCATATTAATATTACTCTATTTCATTGAATCTATGTCCTCTTCTAATACTGCTGTCTGTCATCTGTTTGTAAAATATGTAAATCACCTATATATATACCAAGGAGAGGGTATTCTAAGTTGGAGAACTTGTTCCTAATCCTTTTCATGATGAATAAAATATGTTTAAACCAAAACCCTTCAAGGGGAGACATAATTAGTTCCAACATCTAAAGACGTTACTGTTTTGTGGAAGAGCAGAAGAGCAGAAGAGCAGAAGAGCAGAAGACAACTGCAGTTTAAATAGCTCTCTGTGTTGCTTAAACTTTTACTGCAAACCATCGGGATAAACCCATTTGATTGGCTGGATGATAGGTCAAGGCATGCAGATTTGAGTGGGGTTCAAACCAGCGGTAAGGAAGAGAAGCAGCTGGTATACATTTTACACTTAACAGGATGGGGTGGGTACTTCACCTTGTTGCAGTCAATGATGCCGCCGGCAGCACAGGTCATGTCCAGGATGGGAGCCACGCTGCCAAACATCTGCAGGATGAAGGGTTTCCTGTGGAGGATGTAGAACTGTCTGCACACAAAGTGGATCGCTTTCTTCAGCACGTGGTTCGGCTGGTTGTTGCTGTACACTCGCAGAAGCGTTGGCATGATGTACAGGAATCTGAAAATAATCACGCCAAGAAATTTGCCACATTTCAATTATAAATCTGCCTACTTCCTAATGTCAGGAATCTGAAAATAACCAAACCACCGAGATATTTACCACCTTTCTGTTATAAATAAGTCTTCATCCTAATTTTAACTTGCACAGTGGCCAATGTAGAACCTAAAAGTGGGTTGGGTTGACAATGACAAGTGCACATTCATTAAAAAAAAATAAAAACACATGGTGGATACTCTGAATGGAAAAGTTACTTAACACAGAAAAGTTATTCTAATTAAGATTGACTGATTTTAATATTTATTTACATTTAGCTCTTGCAGTAGTGTCAAATGAACAACTTTTTTTTTTTATTTCTAGACGTACCCGTTGGTGGCAAAGATGTGTTTGAAGTGCATGCTGGTGTTGATGAGGGAAGCTAGACAGTATCGCAGAATGGCGGTGTCCTCGAATAGCAGCACAATGGTTCCGTTGATGACGTTGATGAACAGAGGAAGATCGTTTGACCAGGCAAATGTGCTTGACATTGAATCAAACATTGTCGTCATCAGCTGAAAATGATTTTTAGAATCTATAGAAAATTTGAAAACAAGTAAATTACATTAATGAATGTTAAAATGGAATATGAAAGGGATTTAAATGCAGAAAAATGTTGAAAAGTAAGGAGTAACTCAGCATTTAAGAATAAAATTTCACAAAATTTTAGATTTATTATCTGAATTTTTATCACTATTTTACCTTTGCCCATGTATACTTGTGAAGTGTGTCCATTCCATATAATTCCTGAAATGGGAATATCAGTATGTTTAAAAGTCTTCCTATAACTTTGTTGAAAATGCATGTACAAATAAGGCAATGATAAAAGATATTCATGAAAATGTGTGAAGGAACCTTTTGAAAAATACTCCAAGCAACCATGTTGTTATTTCTGGCAGTATGGCCAATTCATATTAAATTTCAGTTCTCAGCCACAATGGCTGAAATCAGTTTGTGGACACCTGTTGGAAATCAGTATTGTAGGTGCCAAACAGACCATGTTACAATAATATGGAAGTTTATATGATACATTTGTTCACCCACTATTGCATGCTCAATGCACTACTAACATTAATATACATACATATCGCTAGAAGGTCACAACGGACTCAAGATTTACCTTGCAGGAACACATTGTACTACTGGGTGAACAGAGGCAAATTTTGAATAAGGTCGCTTAGCCAGAGCGACACCATAAGACTCTCAACTCATGTCTCAGTGTGGGACAGAGAATCACAATTCAAACTCTCAGTTTATCCAGCAATGAAGCAGGTCACCCATCCATCTTGTAAGCCATGCCCACTGTTGCTGAACTTCACTGATAACGGTTAAAAGGAGTGTTCTATCAGGATATTTTTTAGATTGGTGATAGATCTTTCCCTGGGCTATGCAAAGGATCATGTGCTATACTACAGGTGAAACGGTAAAGTAAGTCTTGAGTTTTGATTCGGTATGTATTGTTGTGAAGGACCCTTGGTTCAGTACATTTTGAGTTTGGATCAGAACCAACTATGATGACCACTCTCTCCTACCTTGCCCCAAGGTCCGTTGTACATATCAAACTCGGCCTCCAGAGCTTTGCGGGGGAATGCTGGGTGTTTGAGGAACTCCTCGTGGAGAAACGATACATGGTTCTGGATCTGGAATATCATTGTGTCACAAATTATTTCATTTATCCTCAAACCTGTAACTCACCTAATGCTGTCCAGTTCATTTTGGAGAAAGGATTAACCAATATAATGTGTTGTAATAACGGATCTTTATTAACTTAGCTTTCAACAAATTTTATACTTTCGCCCTCAAGTGGAAATAAATATGTGTTAACATATTATTTTTTTTATCTTCAATTGTTAAATAATTTTTATTGTTGCGTAACATTTCTTCCCCAATGGTGGGATATATGACAGACCTTGTACTTGTTACTTGGTGACATTATAGTATTTGTCTTAGCAGGTTGTAATGGAGGAAATATTGGAGTAGACAATGTTATTTGTCAACTCTTTTTAACGCTTTACTTACCTGATGTTGAGGTGTGCTACCAAGCACGGCAGCAGTGAACAACACCTTTCCTATCTCCACAAACTTGAGAGTGAACACCTGCAACATACAGTTGATATACCAGTAAGTAATCATTTATTTTTAACTAATATCAATATGAGGGTAAATATCATATGCTGCTTTTTGCTATTGCTTGGCCCAAATTTTGCCTTTTTTTTATAAAGGAGTATATACAGTCAGTCCTCGATAATCCGAACACTTCCGTTTTTCATCAAAAACGTTCGGATTGTGAAATGTTCGGACTACTGAAATAAACCAAACAAGATGGAGTTGATGCCCTTTGAATCTACAGACAGACGTATGATGTATGATGGTCGCTTGTCAAGGGGATTACCTGAACGCTTTTGATGAACCGCCGGATTAATGAAGCAGAAATAGTTGTAATTAACTAATCCATTACAGCTAATTTATAAGATTAGTTCATACCCTCTTCTGGAGGGCAAGGAAGGCATCGTCCGGGTTCATCCTGACCAGACTCAACTGTGGGTAGAAGTTGCGGCGGAAAAAGTAGAAGTCTCGTACATAGGAGTTCAGATTTTGAGGCTGATCTGTGAAACAAAACATTGTATATTTTATGCCCAGAAATGTGAAACAGTGACTCCAGAAGCTTCTATTTATCAAGGTCAATTGTCCAAATTATGGAGAAGAGACAACATGCTTTCAAGTCTTGGTGAGCACCAGAATTGCAACTTCCCCCGCCAGTCATAACTCATGCCAGTCTCCATCACTGGCTAATTTAAGCCTTACTGCATTTCATTAACTTTTCTGTACAAGCTTATCAGCACTCATTATGAAGTTCATGTGCAGCGCAATGCTACACTAGCACAGAAAAGATAATGAAAAGCAGCAAGTCTGAAATTAGCCAGTGATGGAGAATGGCATGAGTTATGACTGGCGGGGGAAGTAGCAAACAGTGAGAATTATAGGATACATAACTCGTTCCCCTTTCATATTATTATATATATATTTATATATATTATATATATTATGTCCCTCGTGAAATAATTTTGCTTTGTCAACCAAAATTATTTCACGAGGGACATAAACTTGATATGAAAGGGGAACGAGTTATGTATCCTATTTATTACCAACATGTATTTCATACGATATATTGTGTTTTAAAAAATATTTCTGTTGTCCCTATAAAGGAACGGAACAGCAGAGTAATATCAACCCTGTCACAACATCTATCTATCATCTAAGTTCATAATATTACGACGTTCAATATTCACGCTTCTAAAATCAAACCATTCTATAATCCGTGATATTCGGTATGGTGAAACCAGTTGCACTAGTCATGCTGAAGGAAGCGTCAGTTATATAACATCTCCCTGCTTGAGGACATGAGATGAGAGTTATCCGTCCTTTGAATGACGTCATGTCATGGCAGCCGCCATTCGCATGTTTCTTGTCGTTGAAATGTGTAAACAAGCTAAAACAACCTCATTAAATGTAAGTTTTAGATGAACATAGCCATTAAAATGGCTTTCCTTTCGGTTATGTTTGCCTTGTGAGTATAAATTCACTGTGCACCGTGCACCAAACTTTGTGCTTATTAGCTCTGCTCTAGTCATGGTGTATTTGTTAATTATTCATTAAAATCAATCATTGCGGTGAGTACGAGTTTCTGAATTAACTGAACAATGAGATAAATATTAATTATAAGTGTTGTCGTAAAAACGTTCGTTTTATGAATGAATAAAGTAGTCCAGGCAGTGTCAAAGTTCATCGTTAGCCAATCAAATTACTTTAAGGTGTTATGACACATAGGTGTCATACCAGTTTGTTATGAAACCCCTTTACGAAGTACCACATGGGTAATAATGTGACTTTCATATTGTAAGCTCGACAATATCAATGTGTCAATTCTGACAATGTTCAAAACACGCAGATAATCATGCAGGGAAATAATTATTTCCTTCTGCGTTATAATGACACATCCCACTTACAAGTCTTGGTATCCACCAGGAAGTGAGAATCAAACTGCTCCTCAGGGATGTTGAAGAACTCCAAACTTTCCGTCAGAATCTGAGAAAACTGTGTGTCCTGTCAAACATAAACTCATAAATATTATCATTTTTAATAGATGAGTGCTAGTCTTAATCATATTGCTAAACAAAAAGTCATCAAAATTTGACTCTCAGTACTATGTTTCTTCTATATCGTGGAATATCATATATTGACAACAGGCAGGTCCCCTTGAATTTGATTTCTACAAAATTACCCTGATAGAACCCTTGTAGTCTGACTTGCTGAAGTATTTAGACTGTTATTAAAAACTTCTTAAAAGGGTTTTAAACAAGCTCTAGCATTTCTCACCTCGTGTATGGGAAGCTGAGAAGGAATGCTGGAGAGATCTGGTCCGTGTACAAGAATTTTCTTTGCACTTGCAACATACGCAGAGACCAAGAGATATGGCTGAAAATATACATGCAATGTAACACTTTAGATGCTTTTTATTAGTTTTCATTAAAGCCAATTTTAGAATTGGCCACTCAACTATCTTACATAAAAGCTTTTCTAGTATTCTTCTGTAAATCCACTCACATCACATTGTTCTTTCTTGAGAGTCTGTTTCAGGTCCTTGAAGTAGATGCCTTCAACACATGGCGTCACCTGGGAACAGAGAAAGTTACATGATTACCGTAATCCAAATTTCATTAAAATTAATAAGCTCTTCATTGTTGTTCACTTGAAATTAAAGTTTCAAAAGATCAAAATGATTATTAATGCTATCTCCATCCAGAGGAGACTAGCCTGCTATAGCTTCCTGTTTAATCTATCTGAATCTGGAACCATCCAGGAGAAAATTCACCATCCAGAGGAGACTAAGGGCACCTGCTATAGCTTCCTGTTTAATCTATTTAAATCTGGAACCATCCAGGAGACAACTCACCATCCAGAGGAGACTAAGGGCACCTGCTATAGCCTCCTGTTTAATCTATATGAATCTGGAACCATCCAGGAGACAACTCACCATCCAGGGGAGACTAAGGGCCCCTGCTGTAGCCTCCTTTTTAATCTATCTGAATCTGGAACCATCCAGGAGACAACTCACCATCCAGAGGAGACTAAGGGCACCTGCTATAGCTTCCTGTTTAATCTATATGAATCTGGAACCATCCAGGAGACAACTCACCATCCAGGGGAGACTAAGGGCCCCTGCTGTAGCCTCCTTTTTAATCTATCTGAATCTGGAACCATCCAGGAGACAACTCACCATCCAGAGGAGACTAAGGGCACCTGCTATAGCTTCCTGTTTAATCTATCTGAATCTGGAACCATCCAGGAGACAACTCACCATCCAGAGGAGACTAAGGGCACCTGCTATAGCTTCCTGACCGCCCTCACATGGAGATCGTACATAGAACATGACATATCCAATCTGGAAATCATAAAGAAAAATAATTTAAGAGGAAATTAGAAGTTGAAAATGAGTAAAACATACAGCTAAATCTGTTTGATATTCAAAGGAGTCTTCTGCCCAGAAAAGTTGAAATTCTTTACTGTAAAGCATTTGACCAGTCAGTGTGCATATTTAAAGGGATTAGTGCGACATATGAGAAGTCATGATTGTAAAGTGCCTTTAAAAAGCCTAGCAGTAACTAAATAAATTGTATCTTATCATATACCTCATTCCAAGCATACACACTATGGCACTTACCATAATCAGCCAAGTACCTTAGCTATTTATATTTAAAGGGGGGATTTATTAAGAGATCCATCTTGACGAGTTGCTATTAAAAGTGGTTTTCATGCTGTGTACACGTAAACATCAAAGGGATATCTTTGCATTCTACATGTACAGCATATTCTGTCAATATGAGAACGATTATGAGGTAAGTTTATAGACACGCTATTACTGCACATGGCGCATGATTTTGAGGAGGATGACATGGTTGCAATTAAAGAAGGAGTGAGCTTCTTTATGAGGTTGATAACAGTATACCTTTACAGCACAAATGAAACTTCATAAAAGATTAAGTCAACCAAAAAGTATGATTCATATGTTTTTTATACACAGTAGAACACGGATATAACAAACACCAAAGGACCAAAGAATTTAGTTTGTTATATCTGTTGTTTGCTATTCACGTTTGGCTGTCATCTTGGATCATTTGACGGGACTTATAAATGTGTTCGCTATATCCTTTTGTTTGCTATGTTTGTGTTCGATATATCTATGTTCTACTGTATTCAGTAACAAAGCCTAATGTTAAGCAAAGGAAGAAGCAGAGAATAACGCAGACTACTAACAAGATAGTTGAAGATGGAGTGGGCGGTCTGAGCCGGGAGTTGACGGAAATACAGAACCAGCTTCCTGAGTAGAAACATCAACTCCTCCTGTGAGAAGAAATACATAAACATCTCAAATCATAAAGCACTGATACACAGAGGAACAAAGTCAATACTCAGGTTGACATGAAGTTGCTGATATAAAAAATATTTGATTGCAACCAAAACCATGGGTCATAAAAAATAGCTAGTTGTATTGTGACTAAGGTTATGTGAGAAACTAAGGTTATTCTACAAGAAAACATGATTTTTAAAAAAAAAATTCAAATATTTTTATTCACATGAGTAGGTACATTCACACAAGATTGTCCCAATATTGCACATACATTATGGCAGATTTCAGAAATTGACGTTGCTTTTGTATGCCCATTTAATATTCTTTTAGAAAACGGTATTCCAAATCTTTACCTTTAACAACTGCATTTAATTATTTTCATTAGCCTTTAAAAATGAAATGTAATACATAAAATTTGAGCTTTTTGTAAAACATGAGATTATCCTTAGAGACAATCTGCTACCAATAAATTCTATTGTAAAATATCAGTAATATTTGCATCATAGAACTTGCCATATTTGATGGGACAGATGCCTGACATACAACAAACATCAGAATTTCAGATTTGATTGGTGTTACCACACAACGGTTGTCATATCACACAAAGGTAGGCTATTTCAAATTATCAAAGTTTGGAGTGCGAGACACCAACCTGTCGATCCTTGTGTGTGAGTTTTTCCAGGAAGTGTCTGAAGAAGAGGACTGGATCCTCCACAATACAGTCCCAGATCACCTTCATTGCTACCTCCATTACTGTAAAAATAATAGAGCCATGGGCTCTGTAGCTCATCAGGATTTGTATTGTTATAATAAATTTTCTCAACTTGTTCTAGAACTTTTCATACTGGAGAAGAAGTTGAAAAAAGGTTTTTAAGGTTGTGACCCTATTTTGGGTCATGGGGTCACCAACTCTACAATTAAGTTTCCCATTTGCCAAAGAGTCTGCGAACAACTTTTCAGCTCTTTAGCTAGACCTTTTGAAACTGGAGAAGAAATGAAAACAGGTTTTTAAGGATGTGACTCCTGTGACCCTATTTGAGGTCACAGGTTCACGAAATCAAAATTTAGAATCCCCATTTGCCAATGAGTCTGAATAGTACACTTTTCAGCTTTCTAGACGTTTTAGAACTGGAGAAGAAGATGAAAATAGGTTTATATGGTTGTGACCCCTGTGACCCTATTTGGGGTCATGGGGTCACGAAATTTACAATTTAGAATCCCCATTGGGCAAGGAGTCTACACACAACATTTCACCACTCTAGTCCTTTTGGTACTGGAGAAGAAGATTAAAATAATGGTTACGAACCAGACAACAAAGTTCGAGATCATTGACACCTCCATATACCTTTTAGAAATCAATTCACCATGGTAACATTTCTGTATAATTTGAAATAGGATCAAAAGACATTTATTAAAAGGTCACCACAGAGAAACCGTCAATAATTTACCTGATATTCCATCTTCGTTTACATCCTGGTCATCCAGTAGATGAAGAATGGGCAGCACTGCTGCACAGATGCATGATGGGAAGAAAGTCTGTGCCATGTGTAAGTGATGAGTGTGGTCCATTCTGTCCTCCTCGCCTGAAGAGTTCATACTCACACATCAACAGTTACCTCCCCTTTGGCAATTTTGGAGCAAAAACATGATCCTCACTGCAGATTTTATCAAATTGTCAACTTCAAATTAATCATTTGAAAATCATAAAAATGGTATCCATTAAACTCTTTGGGCCTTTGATGATATGGAAACTTTAATCTATAAAGTAGTTTTAAGTAATAATGATTAAAAACATTTTTAACTTATAAATTTTGATTCATAAGATTGAAATATAACAAAATCCAAAATCTTTTTAAAAATTGCTTTTTTCCTGCACTTTCTAGAGTAAAATATTTCAAATTATTCCAACTTTTATCAAAGAAATTCACGCTGAATTTAACACTTAAGAAGCAATTACAAAGTCAACAAAATGTATTATATATATATATAAGTGAATTAAAGTGTGATGGTAAAGAAAACCAATAGTGAGAATTGAGTGCTTTCTAAATATATCTATGTATAAAGACTAGTAGAGTCAAGAAATAGAGCTAACAGTAGCTTGAATATATATATATATATAGAGAGATATAACATATCAGGTCAAGTAAAATATAACATAAACAGCAAACACTGAAAGAAAAATATTTATTAATTGTTTTAAATATGGGAAAAATCTGCATTTTCCTCCATTGCTGTTGTATGTTAGTTACAATTAGTTACGTGGTTAAGAGGAACATGGTTAGTTAGGATTATAGTTAAAAGGTTAATGGGCTGGTTAAATGGTGTTAGCTTCTTCAGTTACCATGGTAACTATTATGGGTATGCTGTTAGTCTGGCAGTTACCATGGCAATACTCAGATATAGTTACATTAAAAATAAATAACCATAACTAGTTATCAATCATATTCATGTCATTGTCGATTACAAACTCTTGTTATCAAGACTAAATTGATAAGCTGAAACCCTCTCTCCAACAGACTGCAGCAAGGCTATGTCTTCACCAAGGCTGTTTCACACCTTGCTATCTCCAGCTGGTTTTATTGGTTTGAGTGCAGTGGCTCTATTGTTAAGTTACATTTCTTTGCTTGACCAATCAGCGCGTGCATTCACTGTTATAGTAATGTATATCCTACCCAAATGAAAATGTCAATATTCTTTTCGGGTTAATTGTTTGACAGCTTTGACAGACTTTTAAGTCTAAGTAAACAGATTGTGTCTTGTAAATATAAAACTATTTACTCAGGTGTCACATATGTGTACATTCAATATAAAGTCAATATGACATGACGAAATGTATACAGATATCTGACCATTAGGCCTGTCAGGAACATCTTTGCGCATTAAAAAGATATAGTTAAAACTCTATGTCAATTCTTACATCATCAATTCATCATCATCATCATCATCATATATAATTTTACTATTATCATTAGAATAGTGTCATATTTTCAACCCACGGGGTAACCATAGCAAGGTGTTATTCAACCTTGGTGTGAAGATGGTAAAATAACAGAACATGTTTGATTTGTAACTGTTGATAATATGTGGGTCTTTTGGATTACATAATTTACTTTTAAACTCGACCAGTGGGTTATTACATGTATCATAATTATTACTAATGTCAGTCAAGTAACAAAACCAGCTGTTATATGATAAAAGGGTTATAATGGTATAAATTAATTATGATTTTTTAGTCATCATGATAAGTGATAATGATAATAAAATATCAGCTCAAGCAAGTTACCTTGGTTACATCATAGTATTTTCGTTACCATGGTAACTGATTGCTAAAATGAACTGATTGCTAAATATGCTTTCTTGATATTATGATAAGCATGAGTTACTATTTCAGATATGATTATGATAGTTTTGGCAAGTTACCATGGTAACTAATAAGATAATAGTCAAGCAGGTTTGTATAGTAACCATCAACAATCATCATGTTTGTACCTCATCAGTTGCGGGTTGGACTTTCAGGGATCACAGGAAATTTGATAGAATTTGATGTATTTATTTGAGTATGTTACCATGGTAACTGCGACAGACATACAGCAGAGATGTGCAGTGGACAAGGATAGTGGCAATATGCAGACAAGTACACAATAGACAGTGAAAGAGGACATTTCACCACCAAGTCAACAGAGTGGACAGATTTACCCCCCTTTGGGCCCTCTTTGGAACTCTCCTGGCACTGGAGGTTTGATTTTACGAATAACTCTATTATTACCTACAAATTGTAGCCTTATTGTTTTGTAAACAATAACATACCGTTTTTCTGCATTAATGAAGAATATTACATCTCTACACTGTATATAAATTTGGGAATCTGTAGTCCATGATAAATGAAGTTTCTTTCTACTGGGACAAACTGTTGTATGAGGCTAATTTAAAAAGAGAAACTGAACTTACTTAACACGGCAGATAATTAAAATCATTGGTATTTTCACACATTAACATTTCAGAAACCCAACTAAAATACCTGAACCCAATTTTTAAATTCTGGTTAGTGAGAACATTTGATCATTCACATCTCAGAATAATTTGAATATGAGCGTGAAGAGTTAATCATTCTGTAACCCTGCTTAGGTTAGGAAATGTTAACTTTACACATCAAAGTGCGAGTTCTATCGCATATTTTTTGTGGAAATTAAATTTGTTTAAACATATATGTTATTAATATATGCTTATTGCACAATCCAGATGAAACGTATCACTGAGGGAAATATTTTTATGATGTAATAAAGGATAGCGCAAATTTATACAATGAGAAGTGAAGGCATTTATCAGCGCTACGAGTGTGGAAAGTTTTGCTACGGCACAACACAACATTGTTGATAAGTTTAATGGTACATTAATTGTTACTTTGTGAATATTCTATCAATATATGTTTCATTATATTTTTTTTTATTTTGATAAGTGAAAATGGTGGTTTTTCATTTCAGGTAATGCAAAAAAATCAAGATGGCGGACAGTCGGCGATAGAACTCATACTTTAATGTAACATTATCAAAGCTGGACAACATCAGGACTTTAGTGTATCTAGCATGTTCTGTAAGAGTTTAATGCTAACATGTTCTGAATATCTAAAGGGATTGATTTTTATTATGTCAGTAAATATGTTAATAAATATCATTCAAACATGATAACAGAACATGTGATATTCAATTCATTTCTAAATGGAAAGTAACCAAAAATATCCTAAATTAAAAGAATAAGAAATATTTGGTTAAAGGGTATTTTAAAATTGAAAATCATATTTAATTCAAATTTCATGTTTTGAAATTCCTAAAAATCAGGGAAAAACAATATTTTAAGAAGCTTAATGTCTATATTATATAAAGAAAACAATAAGGAAGTTCCTAAGACACATAAAACCTGAGAGAACTGTTTAGAAAAGAAACTACAATCCTAAAATCAAGTTCAAGATTAAAGATAATTGAAATAGAAAAATAATAGTAGCTAGAAAATACAGTACAGAAGACTACCTAAGTAAGGATCAAGTTTATCTACAAAATACAAATCTAAGAATAGTTGTAATAAGAAACACTACCATGCCTACAGAAAGATAGAAATCTAGTATGATCTACATAGGAGAAGATGTCCTCCATGAAACATCCTCAAATATCCAGGAACTCATGATGCGTCATTTGGCAAACTACCCCTGAAACAGCCGACACTTGTTCTTTATTCAATTCACACAACTTTTGTGCTTTTGTAACATTGTTATTTTTGTGATCACACTGCACAAGTTCATGTGATCTTTCCTTTCGGGATTCAAACCCACACCCTCAAAGTAAGGCACCAATTGCCAGCAATGACTTACCCAACAGCTTAGCCATTTTGCTACCGAGACCATAAAAAAAATAAGGCCCAACAACCGTTAAGTGGCAGAAGCATGTTTTTTGCAAAATTAATTTTTTCAAATTACCTATCTATAATGATAGTTTGTGCCATTTAAATTTACTTTAGAGGGTAACACATCTTAATACACAAACCAATTATCCGCAGTAGTAATAACGGTGTTGCGTATAAAGCAAAAATGGCATGGCGGCCATTTTATTGTGAACACATTTTATTACTTCAAATGACAAAAATGATTCCCATGGGTTTACTTAGCCATGTACACTCGTTTTTAGCTTAATTTTTCGAAAAGAGAAGGGTGTTTTACGATTGGTGAAATTATTTTTCAAATACATTTCATCGACTTATTTCAGCGAAAAAACATGCTACTGCCCCTTTAAGCTATTTTTTATTCAGTACCCCTCTGATATGTGTACAAATTGTCACTATCTAAATGGCATGTTTTGTAATGCATTCATTCTCCAAAGAGCTGTGCCACTTTACAACTATCACAGGGGTAGTGAATGTAAAAATTACTCCCTGATCTCATTTCAAATTGATCCCATTTATCTCATCCATTTTCATGGTTTAATCTTTTCGTAGGTAAGTTTTTCCGTTGCAAATGGTTAAAATGGGTATACTCTGCAAGCAGAAGGTAAAATATCTTGAATACTTTACCCAATTAATGATTTTGCCTTCAGAATAACTTAAAGTTTAAAGTAAGATGCAATTATAGTGTATGAAATAAGTTCAAAAAGTAACCAGCCCAAAAGAAAGGTTTAGTTAATCTTCTTGCCAAAATTCCAATCGTTATTGCCTAGTGGCAATAGAGCAGTGCAACAACCCGTAACCTGGTTACTATTGGTCCGGACTGGTAAACGTTTGAGGTTTTGCTTCATTTAACCATGAAAATTGACAAAATCACAGTTGGTACTGGTAACATTTCCATGTATATTTCCTACACTGAAGAAACAAGTGCCACTGTTTCAGGGGTAGTCCGTAGAAGTGCAACATAAAGCCCAGACCTGCTGTTCAAGAGGTTCGTTGTAATGTACCTTCAAAGCCTAGACGTCCCCAGTGCACGCTACCATTTCTCCAAGACATGCTACGACTTTGGATATTTGCACGATTGACGGGCGCCAGAGATACCCTTCTCGCAGCCATGTTAACCAAGTTTTCCTCCTGTGTGGCTAGTGGCAAAAAGCAGTGCAGATTTGACGCAAGCCTACAAGTGATGCGCCCATAACAAGTCACATTTATGAGATTTTAATTTCGGTAATTTTGATTTTGAATTGAAAACTAAAAGGTTTTTTATAGCGCATTTTTTGGGTTGAGAAAATGTAATCAGTGGTAAATCAATTTCAAGTTTTCGAAAGAGAGATTAGAGAAATTTCAAATTAAACAAATATTATCAAGACATAGAAATGTGTTTTGAACGTTTCCTTCAATATCAGAAATACCTAAGATCAAAAAAGGCTTACTGTGAAATCTTGACTTTGAATCTTTTTCATTGTATCATTTTACATTGTCTCAAACATATTTGAATGAATTCATGAATTTTTAATTTTTTAATTTTTTTGTGCTTGTTGTTGGGCAGAAGAATATAAGGAACGGTTATTGGAGGTGAAATTGGCATATACAGACTTAACCAAATAGGGTACTTCAACTAAGAGGTACATTCAAAATATTTACTAAGAGGTACCATTATAATCTTTAAAAACAATTTTAAAAACTTTTTATAGTCTGTATATGCCAAATTTGGATGCAAAAGAGGAGGTTCTTCACATCAATTGGTTAATTAGTTTGTTAATTAATTCATCAAGTCTGATTATGCCAAAAACATAATATATTTCTAAAAGTCAGACTTATGAACATTCACTACATTGACTTAGCAAATCCACTCTTCATTTCTGGTACTTACAATTTGAATTTCAAAATTCAGAAATTTGTATAAATCTAGAAATTAAAACAAATCGAGTTTATGGATAAATTGTATATGGCTACACATTTCCAAGTATATTTTTATACACAATGTGCCAACAGTTCTAAATGAATATACTGAAATATATTTGCAATTATTTTCTCTCTGCAATGCTACTGGAGAAATTTGCATAAGTCAGTGTATAAATTGTTAATTCTTACAAAAAATAAAATGCATTTTTAAAAAATCATATTTTCCCATTAACACTGAATAAGAACTTGCAGACATCAAAATAATATCTGATGTCATAATAAATGATATCAATTTGGCATTCTAAATTCTGTTACAAAATCCGGATCAAATTAAATGGCACATAATTATCTAAAATCATCAATTTTGTGTCATAAGAATCTAGAGATCTGAATAAAAGCTAGAATCATTTAGTCAGTTTAATTTTTAAAAAACATGCATTAAAAGTCTTATTGAAAGATACATTTATGAACCATTGCATGAAATGCATGCAGCGAAAGTACAATTAAATCACTTGACAATGAAATATACGAAGAAATTGAGTGAATTTACGACCATGCAGATTTGGAACAGTGTTATTGTAAAATTATAGGTTGGATCTTCTGATGTCCTTTCTGTCAAATAGAATTGAGATACGGCAAGTTAAAAATGCTCTTACTTTTGATCAATGTCGTAAATTTGGGTTTTTTGCCTATGATCTCATTCACATTGGAAAAGTCAAGTGGCGGATCCAGAGGTGAAGTTTGAAACCCCTCCCAAGATTTTTGCATGTAAATTTGATAGACCCGACGGTGAATCTCCCAACAAGTGAACACCTTCCCCCCCCCCCTCTCTCTCCCCAATTTCGTGATCCGTCTATGGATTTTGATGCACAGGTCACATAAAGGTTCTAATGACCTTTGAATCCAGACATCTTGGAATTATGGCATAATTTGCAACAGCCTCAGGTACTACAGGCCCCCCTAAGTAATTGATGGAAATGCGTCAATTTTGAAGAAAATCCATCCAAACTTGAAAGAAAAGCGCCCATTACGGAAGAAAATGCTTCTTTTCTCGAAACAAACGCAGCAATATCGGTGAATCCATGGTAATTACTGAAACAATCATTCCGATTTTGGAAGGAAGAGCGTCTCTATCGGAAACGACTTCGGCCTTTTCCGTGAATTCTCGGTCGATGCCGGAAATGCACACCTCAAAAAATGGCGTCCGAAGAAGGTTCTCCTGTTTCGGTGAGTAACGTTTTTACTGTTTACAGTCCGTACTTTACATGAATCGAAGTTAAACTAATTTTGTTGAATGCGTCTAGGTATAAGGAATCGACAAGACTATAGTTTATTGTCATGAAAATGAGTAGTTACGGTGCTTATGTTGAAACAGTTCACGATTCGCCGATTGTTTACATCGGAGACAGGTGAAGCCGTACCACTAACAGAAGCATAGATGATCTCGAAAGCGTATCAGAGGTTTCAGGGTTCTTTCATATTAAGTAATTTTCATTTATTCATTTAATTTCGTTACCTTATATGCGAGTCCATGTCAGTGGGATTGCTTATTGGGTTATTTATTTCGCGTTTTCTTCACCGAGTGACTTGTAAAAAACACTTTTCTTTTTTTGTTATCCTAACAAAATAATTATTATAACCAAATGTGCTTAACTAAACCATTCTTTATCCATTTTATATTCGTTTATATTTATATTTTGATAATTATATTCTAGTAAAATCCGGAATAATTTTAACCCTTTAGCAGACATTTAGTGGTACGGCTTCACCCGTCTTCGATGTAAACAATCGGCGAATCGTGAACTGTTTCAACATAAGCACCGTAACTAGTCATTTTCATGACAATAAACTATAGACTTGTCGATTCCTTATACATAGACGCATTCAACAAAAGTATTTTAACTTCGATTCATGTAAAGTACGGACTGTAAACAATAAAAACATTACTCACCAAAACAGGACAACCTTCTTCGGACGCCATTTTTCTATGTGTGCATTTCCGACATCGACCGAGAATTCACGGAAAAGGACGAAGTCGTTTCCGATAGAGACGCTCTTCCTTCCGAAATCGGAATGATTGTTTCTGTAATTACCGTGAATTCAACGATATTGCTGCGATTGTTTCGAGAAAAGAAGCATTTTCTTCCGTAATGGACGCATTTCTTTCAAATCTGGATGGATTTTCTTCAAAATTGACGCATTTCCTTCAATTACTTAGGGGGGCCTGTACTAGTGAATTTAAATTTGTATCAAAAATGAAATATCTGTAGCAACATAAATGATTTTATTAGATTGGCAATTCCATAATATATTGAATTTGAATTTTGAATATGATTTTTTAAATATCTCGTAAATATCAGTCACTCTCAGTAAGTGTGTTAGTAACAATTAACATGTCTACATCTACACATTTAAATGTTATATTTTGATTACTTGTTTATACCAAGCACGAGACCTTACTACAAACGACATGGCTTCTAACTACTAGGGTTGACAACGAGTAGACAATGAAAAAAATTTGCGGGATTATGAAAGGGTAACACAAATATGGGAGGTTTGGGATTCAGTTGGTTTGAAAACCTAAATTGGTTTGAATTTAGACACTGGAAGTTTAAAATATTATTTTTGTAATATTATTGAAAAATATTCTGTAACATGATCATGCAATGATACTGTAAGCTGAAAAAAACATTCATCTCAACAACTTTACACAATACTGTCTCTCTTATTATTAGATTTCTTTGATGAATTTATTTTTTCATAAACATAGAAACAGAATTTCTGTAAAAGGAGTCCTTTGTTATGGAATAAATTTTGCTGATTAAACTAAATGATAAATAAAATAATTCATTGCAAATACTATAATTGTTTACTACTTATTTGCCGCTAATCATTTGTGCAAATGAAAATACATGCAAGTTTTCGTATTTTCTTGAAGACTGTTGCAGTTGTAGGTGATATGCAAAAATGACCCAAAAAAAATCACAATAAGATTATCTTTAATTTTCAAAAGTACAAAATGTCCAGAAGCAGAAATATGATTTATTAAGCAGTAAACATCAAAGTCATTAAACAATTTGGTGGGCTGATAAGAGACAGCTATGTGTGGGTTTTCTAATCCTAAACATCATCAATATCCTAAACACGGAATACTAAACACCACGTCTGTACATGGTCGAGGTCTAAACATCATCTAAATCCTATAAAGTTTAAAACTACCTTCTTCGTGGTCTTCTGACGGATGATGCAGCGCGGGTTCGAATGCCGCTAACTGGCACACAGGAATTGTCGTCATTGGAAAGTTTTCGCGCCCAACTCTCTTTCTCTCCTCCTCTGCCATGAGAGCTCGTCGGATCATTTCCTGTTGCTGCTTCCTGCGTGTTGTTGTGGTTGTGACCAACGATTTCTGCAATGATAAAAGGATAATATGTACGTTGTTATCATTGAAATATCATTGAAATGATAAATATCATTGAATCATAGATTACAATAGGTTACAAAATAGGTAAGTTGAGGAATGGTTTATTACTTAATAATAGTACCATTAGAAATAACTTTAATGATACACGCTTTCTCTGTAAATCTTTCCCCTTTTAGAGATTAAATAAAAGATAGTTATCAATAGCTATAACTTTAGAGGTATACAGTCAGAACGTGTTTATCCGCACAATTCGGTTACAGTTGAAAATCGTCCGGATAGCAAGATGTACGGTTAAGCAAATCACCATTTGCATAGACATGTATAAAGGAGATTTGAAATAGGATGGTCGTGTTTCCTGATATACAGGGTCTGGTTAAACGAGGTCTCACTGTTTAGGCACCATTATTACAAGTATATTATTAATTTTCTCTGAGGTAAAGACTGTTTTTCTCATTTCAAGTAATCCACAAAAAGAAGACTGGTTACTCATATAGAACCCTAAGATCAAAATGGAGTGTTACTGTTTTCATTTTTCTTCTCACCGTATCCTCGAGATTGAGAGTGACTTCCTCTATCTTGGCCTTGAAATGAGGCATCCACGGGGGGTCTACCACCGTCATCTTCGGGAGGCCGATAGTTGGAGACGGGAGGGTGAAGTCGATACTTGGGGGAGGTACCTGGAACAGCAGGTGAGAGTTTAAAATGAGTTGGTATTATAAGTTGTATGCTTCTCATGAGGGTAATACGGTCTAATGTACCATTGTTGTACCAGTGTCGCCCTAGCCTTCAGGCAAGGGTGACAGTGGTACAAAGATGGTACATGAGACCGTATTACCCGAGGGAGAAGTATACAACGTATTTATCTTTCCGTCATGTCAATAAAATTAGTATAATTATATTTATTGCGTTTTGTCTGCCGATGCCTGATCAGCTGATATCGCTTGAATGACCTTGACCCTAAACGTAAACAAAATGGCGTCACCCGTCTTGACTGAAATGTTAAAAGTCGTATAACGTAATACTACTAGCTTTTAAATGCCTTAAAACAAGTTATTCTTTGTTGAATTGAGTGTGCAAGCAATGCAAAATAAGATTTTCTTCCAAACAAAGCAGCAACTATTGGAAATATAAGTCTGTAATTACTAGACCCGCAAACAGCTGATCGAACTGTTCAATACTCCCTACACCGCATGCGTCATTTTATAATGTCATTTGACCATAATGCGACACCTACTCTTTGCTAGGAGCCGTTACTATGGCAGCGGGGTACATTAAATTTGTGAGACTGACGGGGGACATAAAGAAAAATGTAAAGACCATTAGCCAATCAGAAACGAGTATTTTACTGTAAGGAAAGATAATCTTCATCATAACTCACTTGTTGAAAATCTCATTTTAAAATGTTTTCACTAAAGTTTTTAAATAAACTGAATATAAATTTGGTTCAATTGAAACCAACAAAGAGAGAGCTGATAGCTATAGTTTTTACTGTTACAAATAAAATTTAATACTTAGAGGATATTTGGCTTTTCTTGACTAATACCATGTTTATCTCATCGAGTGAGGTAGAAAGGTTATATGTTCACGAATGGCGCAGCCACGAGTGAAAATATAAGACTTTTCTACCTCACGAGATGAGATAAACATGGTATTTGTCAAGAAAAGACAAATTTTCTATTTATTATATGACCAAATCACCGAAATAGACTTGCATTTACATTAAGTCGGCTCCAGAATGAGCCTGTCGCCTCAGCAACAATGTGACGTCATGAACGTGTCATGACGTCGGAGCATTGTTTTATGACGTCAGGTCATTGTTATATCAGTCACTAGTGACTGATAACACGTTCCATTGTTATTTTCACTAGTGACTGATAACACGGTTTATTTTGATTGATAGATCCCGGTATTTCACCTGCAATCATATAATAATTATTTTTATTTAAATCACTTTATCCATTTCTCTCAAGTATACAGAGTATACAGCTTTGCAAAATCGATGTATATAATCACGTACATGATCTACCACAATAAAAAAATAGAGCCATGGGCTCTGTAGCTCATCACGGTTTTATTGATTTATTATCAAAGGTTGAATATCTAAGTTATCTCAAGTAATACATTGTTAACAAGCAAAATAATATTGGTTTTAGATCATGACCCCTGTGACCCACATTTGGAGTCACAGGGTCACTAATCCAACTAATTAAGAATCCACTTTGACCAAAGAATCTCTTCACAACATTTCACCTTCTAGAGCTTTACATATAAACTGGAGAAGAAGATGAAAATAGGTTTTTGGGTCATGACCCGTGACCTAGATTGGGGTCACAGGGTCACAAAATCTACAATTTAGAATCCCCATTGACCAAAGAGTCTGCACACAACTTTTCAGCTCTCTAGACCTTTAGGAACTGGAGAAGAAGATGAAAATAGGTTTTTAAGGATGTGACTCCTGTGACCCCATTTGGGGTCATGGGGTCACGAAATCTACAATTTAGAATCCCCATTAGCCAAGGAGTCTGCACACAACTTTTCAGCTCTCTTAGACCTTTTGGAACTGGAGAAGAAGATGAAAAAAGGTTTTTAAGGATGTGACCCCTGTGACCCCATTTGGGGTCATGGGGTCACAAAATCTACAATTTAGAATCCCAATTAGCCAAGGAGTCTGCACACCACTTTTCAGCTCTCTAGACCTTTTGGAACTGGAGAAGAAGATGAAAATAGGTTTTTAAGGATGTGACCCCTATGACCCCATTTGGGGTCATGGGGTCACGAAATCTACAATTTAGAATCCCCATCAGCCAAGGAGTCTGCACACCACTTTTCAGCTCTCTAGACCTTTTGGAACTGGAGAAGAAGATGAAAATAGGTTTTTAAGGATGTGACCCCTGTGACCCCATTTGGGGTCATGGGGTCACGAAATCTACAATTTAGAATCCCCATTAGCCAAGGAGTCTGCACATAAAATTTCAGCTCTGTGGAGTTATTGGTTCTGGAGAAGAAGTCGAAAAAGCGAAAAGTTTACGGACGGATGGACGGACGGATGGACGGACGGACGGACGGATGGACGGACGGATGGACGGACGCCGGACGCCATGCCATGCCATAAGCCCATCGGGCCTTTCAGGCCTGATGAGCTAATAAAAAATTAATTTTTTCAAAAGTTGTCTGTCATACTGTCAACCCAATAAAGTCAAGTATTTTCAGTAAATTTTCATCTTTCTATGCAAAGGAAAATGAATACCTTAAAGAGATTGTTAGCTCCTTCCTCCATCCTGGGCCAAACCTGGTACCGGAACCTCCACAGCGCACCGAACCTGGGAACACCATGCAATACCAACAGTTCATACAAAATAGAGCCATATTCTCTGCAGCTCGTCAGACTTTGTCTGATTTATATCAAGACTTACATGTGAAATGATAGGCTTATTTGGACATTTCATTAACATAATTCAAGGGGTGCACACTTTAATAGCACCCCTACGTCTTATTTTGGATACATTATGGGGCTGGTGTTACCTAAGAACTGCGTTGATCCTCTGGCCTGTCTCCTCGTGTTGTAGTTCTTTAACGATCATGTTCCTCGCCTTGTCAGGAGACTTTGCTGACGACAGCAGGAACACAGTGGCTGCAAACAATGGAAACTGATTACACAAACAGTCTTACTTGTCACAGGCAATGCACACTTCAGACTTTCAATTCATGCAATACCCCGCACAATTTCAACTTTGGGGATGCAGCGGTTCTGGAGAATTAGGGAAAAAAACAAAAGTTTGAGGACAGCCAACTTCAAAACGCAAGGCATAACTCTCAGGCCTTGCAATAGTTCTCTGAGCTTGGAAATCTGGGCCCACTATGCATTTCAGGTGCAGCGATCCACTATCTTGGCACAACAAAGCGAGGGAAATACTGCAAGGCCTAAATCAGCCAGTAATGGAGACTGGCAAGAGTTATGCTTTGCATTGGGAAGTTGAAAGACGGCCAGATGCCGAACCAACAACGTCTCATGCCATAAGCTCATATGGTATGATGAGCTAATGAACACGTCCCAAAACATGTAACTAAAGATAATCTGAACTATATCAATGCAACATATTTTAGAAGAGAAGAGAAAAAAACATGTTGGAACATTTGAATTCTGATAATTCCCTATCGTTACATACCTGCAGCTGCAGCGAGTTCCTGATCTGACTCCAGAAGAAGCTCCCAGGCTACCGGCATGATGTCAATGAAGTGTTCTACTCTCAACACAGGGGCAGCCTTGGTCAAGATGGCCATCGGACACTGAGTCAATCTCTGAGCCTGCAATTGCACAAGTAGGTGATTTGTAGATTTCTTTCACTATCTGTATAAGATCGGTAAGTTTATATGTTTTATATAGACTTTGGGCATTACAAAAGCATATATGTATAGGCCGGCAAGTTTATATAATATACAATATTGTTTTGCAGACTTGTTTTTTTTTCTTTTTTCTTAAAAGATCCAACACTGATAACTGCTGAATTAGATCTGAAAGAAATTAAAATTCTTTTGGAGAGTTTATTGGATTAAAATGTTTCTCTGGTGTTTCAATGTTTTATTAATCCTTGTAACTGTGACAATGATTTGGTAAAGACATATTTTATAAAAAAAAATTCCAACCAAGAATACTTTAAGAATTTAGAACAATTGTGACAGTCAATACCCCCATCTCCTATCCAGGAACCTTAGATTAATAGACACAGAATGAAAAATTAATCTCATATCATACCTGAGAAGTGAGATATTTAACGACAGGTGTGTCCTCCTTCACTTCCTTGGGTTTCTCGTCCTTCTTCCAGGTCGGGTTCAGCTTCAACTTGGTCATCGACACGTCCGTCTTGATCTTCTCTAGCAGCGGAGTGCTCTCCCTTCTTCTGGTCGGCGAGGTCAGTTGGAATATCGACTCCTGACGTAAAGTGCATAGTTAGATCACTACATTTTCTTTATAAATGAGATCAAAAAGCTTATAGAGTGACTGATAAAGAAATGGGTTACAGACTGAACAATTTTAGATAACTGTAATAATTCCCCACCAAAGTGAGTGTCTTATTTATGTTTTATGCACAATGTAATTAACATAATTAGGACACCTTCCAAAATGCAATGTAGAAGCATAGAAGCTATTTGTTCAGTCATAAGGTGCATAAAATCTTATCATCAGCTATCTATCCTGTTCTCACTCTTTGAACCTCCTGAATCCCCAGTATTAGCAAATTGGACAATGACCTACCCTCCTCTTGAGTTTTTCCCGCAAATTGTCCTTCCGCAAGTCAGGTTTGAGCATATCCAGCTTCTCGTCCTCCTCAGTTGAGTGGTAGATCTTACGTAGAGCTGTGGTGAGGCGAGAACAGCTGCGTCTCTGTCTCTCGTAGCAGTTGGGGTGGCAGTAGTTCTGGTGGGTGCAGATGAAGTTGGAGAGGTTCGCTAGCTGCACAACAACCTGGAGTACATCGAAATAAAACATTAACAGAATAGAATGACAATAGTAAGACTGAGTTTTGATTTCTTTGAAAAGATGGCGATTTCTAACGATTGGTAACCAGCAAGTCAGGTAAAGCATGATGGAGCAAAGTGGTGTAGTGGTTAGCACGCTGGCCTCTCATGCCGACGACCCGGGTTCGAATCCTGGTGGAGACACCAAAGATTTGAGACTTGGGTCAATTACTGTGTTGTGTCCTTGGGCAAGACACTTGAGCAAGGCACTTTATCCACATTGCACTCAGTCTACCTAGCTGTATAAATGGGTACATGAATACTGGAAGTACTGACGAAGTGCTTAGTAGCAGCTTTGAAAGTACAATTCCTTCAGGGTAATAATTGTAGCGCTTTGAGCATACCTTAGGGTGTGGAAATGGCGCAATATAAGTACGCAATTATTATTATTAGTATTATTATTATTACAGCACTGATAATCAGTTTCAACTTTCACAAAGCAAGGTTTAGCTAATTCACCAGGGATCATTAGAGCAGAGCTTCTCATCCTTCTTTTTACATATAAATTTGTCACTGTATGATTAGCTATATACCAGGATTTATTCCCCTGGGAATATCTCACCTTGATCCAAGGGAAGTTAGAGCAGAGCTTCTCGTCCTCTACCTCTTCGTCCTTCTCAACAGGACTCTCTTGAGTGTCGTCACTCAACATGGCGACCGACTCTGTGTCCTCCACTCCTCCCTCCTCCTCCACAAACTTAGAATCCGACTGTAGTGACTGGCTGCTCACCTTCCGTGATCGGATACTACCCGCCTGCTTGATACCTGTTGGAAGATAAGGATTTATTTACATTCAAATTATATAAACAATATATTCATATACTTTTTTATTTTCACTGTGTACAGGGATTTCAAACAGTTAATCTTAAACACCTAAGTACATCAATTCAATCATTAAAAGAGAGGGCTCTGAGCATCCACCATTTGTTTTTTTTGTGCAATGAGAAAAACACTATATTTTTGCTAATTTAAAATTTTTAAAAATAAAACAAATATTTTGATATCCACAAAGTAAAGTTATCATTAAACTGACCAATGTTTCCACAAAAAATATCCTGATAGAACCCTTCCTTTAAAAAGCTTCTAAAGGAACAGGTGTACTCACTTCCTCCCCCGCCCTCAGGTCTCTTCAGCTTAAAGCTACGGTTGTGACGGAAACTGGCGTTGAGCTGTCCTGATCCTCGGCGAAAGTGACGCAACAACTTCTGTCTGCCCTGGGCAAGTCTCCTCCCTGTAAAATTAGATATTCATAGATTAACCCTTGATCTGCAGGTCTTGGAATATTCCAGGATAGCCTTTATTTAGCAAGTGGCTAATCCCAGAATACTTCCTTTGTAAAGGAATTGCCATTGATCAAACAGAACAAGAGTCATAAAAAGATTTTTTTTTTAAATAATCTGTCAATTATCAAATTTTCTTAGAGTCTGTACCTCACAATACAGGTGAGGTGAGGTGAGGTGAGGTGAGGTGAGGTGAGTTGGGGTTAACGCCGCTTTCAAGATTATTTCACTTATATCGCGGCTGCTAGTATTATGGCAGGGAGAAAGCCTGCAGTGCCATGTGGCTATGCATTGCGGTGAAACCTGCGAGTATCGGCTTGAACTAGCGAACCATGGGTGGTATTACGCTAAAATTCAGTGTAGCATTGCACCCAAACCTTACTGTGTGTAGAACAGTTCTCTACTGCAGACAAAGTTGCCGTGCCCCTGGCCGGATTCGAACCCTGGACCTCTTGATCCAAAGCCGACCAAAGCTAACCGCTGCGCTATCCCGCCCCCTCACAATACAGTTCTTCAAAACCAAAATCAAATTTTAAATGATGACATTTGACGACTGTAAGTTATTAGTCATTGCTCTACTTACAAGGACATTCAGTGTTTTTCTTGGCTTTGATATTTGACAAAATACCTTTTGTGCTGATTTCAGTTTAAATAGTTATACAACCTATAAATTTGTCTTCTAAGTTTCCAAAATGATCTTTGACTAATTGATGCACGCCATAGTGCAATATTTAGTTTCGATCAGAAATCACTAGTTTCACCTTCATATTGTCACTATGCTGATTCTACTTTCAATAAAACAGTAATTTTCAACAGTCAGTACTTCCAGATAAAACTAGAAATATGTGCATGTGATGCACTGTGATGTCCCCGCTCCAACTTTCAATCCAACCTTGTCCTCTTGACATTATTTTTCACTAATGATTTTGAGATGGCGGTCTGAAAAGGTTTCTTATCCCTATATGCACTAAGTTCAAACAGTTTCCATGGAAACCAGGAAAAATAAAAAATTCAGAATAACCAAAATAGCAAAAGGTACCACTCCAACACTAGGTCTAACCACATACCAAGTTTCGTAAAGAAATACTTGATAGATTTTGAAATAGAGGCTGGAAAACGTCCCTACCCCCAATATGCACTAAGTTGAAATTGTTGCCATGGAAACCAGTAAAAATAAAAAAAATCAGAATAGCCAAAGTAGCAAAAGGCACCCCTCTATCACTTGGTCTAAGCAAATACCAAGTTTGGTGAAAAAATATTGAACGGTTTTGGAGATAGAGGTCGGAAAAGGTCCCTACAGGGGTAGACACTCGCTGGAAATCTTTACTAGCCCGAAGTGCTCTTCGGGCTAGTGACATATGTTAATCTGTAGTGATACAAACAAATTTCACTAGCCCTTCTGAATTTTCACTAGCCTCGAGCCAGCGGACCAGTGCGAGTGTCGATCCCTGCCCAACCATCAATATGCACAAAGTTCAAACTAGAAAGATGTCTCCCCCTTCCTCAAATGCTCCAAACCTCTAAATAATACTATCATAAAGCACCATTAATGTTCTCTGTATAATTCAACTTGAATAAATAACCTATCAACTCAACAATTGTAGCAAACAAAATATTCAAAATTCTAAATGATTTGATGCTGAAATAAAAGCCAGTTTTTTTTAAAAAGACTAAGTCCAAATCGATGAGGTGGAAATAAATTTTTTTATTTTTTTAAAAATTCTCTAACCCCAAAAAGGCACATCTACATGATGTGGAGAGACAGAATACCAAGTTTGGTGATGATTGGTCACATAGTTTTAGAGATCTACTCCGGAAACGAACACTACCCTTGAAATAGACTAAGTCCAAATCGTTGCCATGGAAATAAAACAAATTAAAAAAATTTAAAATCTCTAACCCCCAAAAGGCACATCTACATGATGTAGAGAGACAGTATACCAAGTTTGGTGATGATTGGTCACATAATTTTAGAGATCTGCTCCGGAAACAAACACTACCCTTGAAATAGACTAAGTCCAAATCGTTGCCATGGAAATAAAACAAATTAAAATTTAAAAAAATCTCTAACCCCCAAAAGGCACATCTACACGATATGGAGAGACAGTATACCAAGTTTGGTGATGATTGGTCACATAGTTTTAGAGATCTGCTCCGGAAACGAACACTACCCTTGAAATAGACTAATTCCAAATTGTTGCCATGGAAATAAAAAAAAATTAAAATTTTAAAAAATCTCTAACCCCCAAAAGGCACATCTACACGATATGGAGAAACAGTATACCAAGTTTGGTGATGATTGGTCACATAGTTTTAGAGATTTGCTCCGTAACGAAATGGGAAGGCCAACGCCAACGCCAACGCCAACGCCGACAGGAACTCAGCTAAAACCAATATGTCTCCCGACCCTTCGGGGGGAGATATAATTGTTTCCATGGAAACCAGAAAAAATAAAAAATTCAGAATAACCAAAATTGCAAAAGGCACCACTCCACCAATAGGTCTAACCACATACCAAGTTTCGTAAAGAAATACTAGATAGATTTTGAAATAGAGGCCGGAAAAGGTCCCTATCCCCAATTTGCACTAAGTTCAAATGGTTTCCATGGAAACCAGAAAAAATAAAAAATTCAGAATAACCAAAATAGCAAAAGGCACCACTCCACCACTAGGTCTAACCACATACCAAGTTTCGTGAAAAAATATTGAACGTTTTTTTAGATATGGCCCGGAAAAGAAAGCATCCAAATGACGGAATAACTGAATAACTGAATAACGGAATAACGGAATAACGGAATAACGGAATGACGGAATGACGGAAAATTTCGGGGGACATAATAAAACCATTTATAATGTTTTGCATTACTTGACCCCCAACAATACAATGGAAAAAATTCAGTGGCAGTATTTTAGGCTCTTCTTCGAACCACAGTGTATTTTTCAAGATTGTTGGCTACATAGAGAATACTAAACGACGTCCCGTTTAATAACATATTTATGAAACAAGTGAGTGGTTTAGTATTTAACAAGCGAAAGCGAGTTAGATACCGATACCATTCTCGAGTTTCATAAATATGTTATTAAACGGGACCGAGTTTAGTATTTTATTTATTATGCGCTGATTAAGTTGCATGAACTCATCAATAAATTGGACAAACTTCATTGCGACTGCGGCGCTGATATTGTGATGTCATGTTTTAACCATTACAACGTCACGTCAATAAGCACACGATTTTAGTACAACTGCGATATCCTCAACGGGCGAGTAATAAAGTTTATTACCCATATTGATGAAAATATCTGAGTTAATATTATTGATATGAGCACATGTGCACATATCACATTTTGTCTAGCAACCATTGTTTCACCGCGACTTCCCGTATTGTGTCGTCTGTGACGTCATAAATTGATTGTTCATGATGTCACTATAGCTTGCAGTCGCAAGAGAATAGGGCCGTTTCCTGCGTATTTTTAAGCGAATGAAATGGAACAGAATGGGTAATAAAGAAATTATTAAACTAAAAAATGTGCCATATTACTTTTACGAAATTCGTGCAAATTTGTGTATAGCGCTCGCTCTCGCTCAGGCAATACAAAAATACACTTTTGTTTCGTAAAAATCATATGACACACTTCCTCGGGTAATAATCTCTATATCCTATTTGGTCTTCACTTCAACAATGTAGAGTTAAAGTTTCAGTTTGAGTTCCTACCTCTGTCCTTCTTCTCGTCACCCATATCCAGACTGCCGAGTACAGAGATGGAGGTCGTGCTGCTGTGGAACGAGTCCGATCTCTCCGTCAGCACCGCAAAACTGATCTTCCTGTCTCCTGGACTCCCGATTGGACCTGATGAACAGAGAAGATTATGTTGCATTAGATAAAGCATACCTTATTGGATAAATCGCCTCATATAGATATGGATGAATAACCTAATGACAGATAGAGAAACCTCGTCTGACGACCAGCTGAGGTGCATCACATTGAAGCCAATATCCTCACTAGGAACCATTCAGTCAGGGAATGGAAACAAGTGATGTTCAGCAGATGAACAGAGGGCATTGAGATGATGTATCTTGCATTAGATAAACCTCACTGGATAAATCACCTCATATAGATATGAATTAGAAACCTCGCCTGACAGCCAGCTGAGGTGCATCACTTTGTAGCCAATATCATCACAATGAACCACTCAGTGGGTGAGTGGAAACAAGTCATTTTCAGCAGCTATTACAAGTGCCTTGAGTTACCAGATGACAGATTTATGAGATTCCTAACTCAAAAGACCATTTCTGGTTAAAAGTACTGTAGTATATATCGAAACATCCATATTTACAAAAATCGATGTAGTGTTTAATTAGGACACCCCTTTTGAGGTGGCGATTACGAAGAATGAATTTGTATACTTGACAGTGGAAAAGTTGGACCTGGAGAACAGAGACATGGAGATGATGGGTGTAGCATTTCCCATAATATTTCCATAGAGCTTATCTTGGACTAGTGCCCAGTGCCCAGTCCCAGATAATTCCCAATTTATGGCTTGGCATTGATTAATTCAAAAGTGTAGGGTATTCCATTGCCATTCTTAGTATTTTATTTTACTTTGGTAGAAACAAAAACCACCAAACAAATGTGTATTAAAACAGAGATTGGTTTGAAACATTTGAAACTCTGAAGCGATGCGATTTTATCCTTATCACATTCAGCTTACAATTTCTTCTTTAACACAGTTTACCTTACAAAACATGCTACAGCCCTTTTACGCTGTTTACCTGTGCTTTGCGGCAACTCTGCTACATTAGACTCTGAGCTCTTGTCGGAGTGACCCGGACTACTGACAATGCTGCTGAAGCGTCGGGTCGTCACCGTCTTCTCCCAGATGTGGTCCCGCTTCTGGTTCCGAGACTTGGGCAGGTACTGAAAGGTCTCCCTCAGGAACGTTGTGATCTCCATCAGCACAAGACAAGCCAGCATCTTCAGTGCGTAGGGGCATTCTGTGCCTGAACTGTTTATTGAGGCTGAAAGGAGATGATGATATGTTTTAGATAAATACATTGTGAGAGATATTTCAATGTGATGACATCAAGGAACAATGTTTGGAGACCAAAATATGTAAGAAGAATCACTTTAGTCGCATAGAACTTTCTCTTGGATTTGATCAAATTTGTCAATTCACATCATAAAAAAGCATCACAATGTCCTAGATATCAACCATAATACCTTTAGCAAAAAGGCTTAAAAATAATCAAAATTTTGCCCACAAGCTCAAAAGAGTAGCTTCAAGAAGACATCTCTGCCACAGTACCTTCTTCCAATATGTCGCCCACATTGTCCTGCAGCTGAACAATTTAAAGTTGGTTGATGTATTCCTCCATAAAAGAAAATCCTCCACTAGTTGTCCGTTTTGAACATATATGCGATATGTTTTTAATATACTGTGCAGATAGCTCTTTCTCAAAGTTGTAGTCAAAAGAACAATAAAGATGTTTCAAGACATTCTCTCCCCACACAGGATACCCTGGTCATTCTTTCCAACATTGAAAGTGGATACTATCACATCAAACACTGATTTACTGACTACGACAGACTTCTGTCAAAAGATCTGTGCATATCTCACAGGAGAAGGTACTTTTGTCATTTCAACGGTTAATTGAACACATCAACTGCTCAGTTGGAAACAAACAAAGTAAGTTTGATTGCAACCAATCAACAATCATTATTTCTGTACAGAAAGCGCTCCACTTACAACAGAGGTTATGTCTGAAGAAAATTATTTCAGTAACTTGTGATTGCAACCAAATTCTCTATTTCTAGTCTTGAAAGTGCTCCACTTGCAAAAGAGGTTACTTGTGAAGATAATGAGTGAGTGAGTTCAGTACTGTATTGGGAGAGAGTGATTTCAAGACAGTAACGGAGACACAGGGCTGAATAAGTCCTGAAAATAGACATCACGGACATCGATTCGAGAAAATATGGTACCTTCGTCCAGGAAATCCTCCTCGTCGTCCTCTGTCCTCAGTTCCCGTCTGCGTCCCTCGTCCTTCACATCGTTCACGATGTCCAGCTTGTCTGCGTGTTCCTTCGCCAGGAGGTACTCCATCTGGTTTCCTAGGTTCTAGAAGAAGAAATAACAAATATTACGTCAACTGAAAACGGCTCATATTGTTGCATTATTCTTATAAATAATCCACAACAACAGAGAACAAGCAGAGATTAGAGACTATATTCCTTCTAAACAAAAGGATGACCGCATCATCCTCATATATAGCATAACTGGTAATCACTAAATTTGACAACATCAGTTACAGATATATCTTGTTATCAAGAACAGGACGTATAGATACCAATGAATATATAGTCCCCCGTTCTGCGTTGCGGCGGGGAACAAATTACCAATACTACAAATATTCACATCAATCCAATATTTTTATATGGGCATCATTGATGTTTTACTAAGGCATATCAAAATACTTTAAAAGTTTGATAATAAGTTATCGGTATAGTTGATATTACAAACATGGTACCCCCTGACACAGGGTTACAGATCAACATCATCTCCCTTTGCATTTTTCAGGAAGGGATACAAACTGTTATAACCAACTCACCTCTGCCCAGGAGTAGAACAGTCTCCCTGCAGCCTTCTGCAACATGAGGTTTCGTCTGTACCCAGACGGTTGACCTCGGTTCTGTAGCGCGGCTACCGTGTGTCGGAAACTCGGCAGGTTTAGCTTCATCCAATTGGGCCAGTCGCCACGGTTACAGCGATGGATGAAATGTGCACATTCCAAAAGGAGGCTTGCTCTTGCTGACACTGGTGCATCCTGGAACATAGTGATAAATGTTTTATGGTAAATTTAGTCACACAAATTTAAGTTTTACTAATATTTGTTCCACTGATGGGGGTGGCACTTGTCTACAGGTTGGCTTGAGGAGGTTGGGTTCAGTCAATTACATAGCTCCACCAACAGATGCAGGTGGATACGCTTATGCGGTTAAACATTAAAGAATAAGTAAAATTGGCTGTATATATCCACCACACATATAAATGACTAGAGGGCAATATCTTCAATTAATACTTATGTTTTGGCCCTCAAATTTTTTGTGATTCCTGTGCACTGTCCACTAAAAATGGTTTATTCTACAGACAAAGAGTTTTGGGCAAACAAAGCATTATTTGAATAACAGATCTGTTGACGTCTGCTCACCAAATCCATCATGGCCGCCACTAGATGAGGGTCTGGGAAGATACCAGGATTACAACACTCCAACAGGAAGGAGAATCTGAGCATGCCCGATTTGATCAGAAATCTGTCAACCAATCGTTTCTCTCGCTCAAAATTGGTGTCTGCGTTGCCGTCTCTGTTGACTGCTTTGTGTTGTCGGAAATCTGCAATTTATTGACATTTCTAGAAGACGATTCATTTTCACATACACCAAATAACTTACATTTCTGTATGTCTATATATCCTTTTCCATACAATTCACACTTACAAGTAAGCCACTGTAAGGTTATGCTTCACAGGCAAAGACGACATTCTAACTAATTCAGCACATTTAAAAAGTATTCCTACAGTGACAGATACAACCCAGACAACCCATTTTGGACTGGATTCTTTGTGTCTTTGAAACTCTTCACTTAGAAAAGAATATGTACACAGACAATGTGGTCAGAATGCTTGTTGATACATATGTGGCAGGGTGAGATGAAAGTGTTCCTACTGGCTTCGGCTAGTGGGATATCCCTTTAGCTCAACTGCGCAGGACTGTCACCCGAAGGTCCCGGTTTCGATTCCCACTGGAGGTGATCTCACAATCACTTCTGCTACATTTGGGGCCCAACGTCGGTCCGGGACTATTCCTTAATGTCACTGCAACCTTTAAGTACTTTTCAGGTTTGTAAATCCTTATCTATAGGTATGTAAGTCCTTCATAGGCATATCTCCCGAATTGTAGACTCGAGGATGAGTCACTTCGTGGAGGGGGTGTGTGTGGCAGGGTGAGGTCAACAACATTCCTACTAGCTTGGACTAGTGGGATGTCCCTTTAGCTCAACTGGTAGAGCGTCTGACTCTCACCCGGAGGTCCCAGGTTCGAATCCCCCTGGATGTTGAAATTTGTATTTTCACTCCTGATACACATAGATCTAAAAGTAATCATCTGAACCTGTTCAACCAATCAATAACACCAGAATTTCATAACAAAACATTTTTTTTTTAAATTTTCTTCCAAATATGTCAACTCAAAATTCTATTTCTCTGTAAGAACCTTGACCTACCATCAGTACTGCCTCTTTTACTCATTCTCTTTCCAAGCGTTTTGATTCCGTCTTCAATCCTCTTTCTGGCGCTGAGAAAGGTCAAGGTCGCATGACTGGCCGCCTTGAATGACATTCTACCTTTCCTGTTGACCTGTATTTCGCTCTTACTCTCTCGTCTGTCGAGAGGAGGCGGTTCATTGGCTGCTTCCTCCTCGTGATCAGACTTAGCTCCGCCCCTTTTCCATCCTGTTGCAAACATTTCATTAATTATAATTAAAAAGATTCTATTGATTAAAATGTTTTTAAAAATTACGTTGTAATTGGAAAAAATTATTTTGAATGTATAAAACATGTTACAGTAATGCTTATGGCTCCTAAGTTTATTTACAACGGTCTTTATCAAGAAACTAAATGAAAACGATATTATGCTATATTTTTAGTTGTACAAGAAATGTTCAGATATTTTCTTTATACTACAAATCCTTATGCTATGAAAATATTATTTGTAATGTTTAGAAAAAGTTTAATATTTGTCTTTCAAAAGTACCATACTCAATATTTATAATGGCTGAAAATATTAGTTTAATTCATTCATTCTTTGATAAAAGTCATTAACCAGAGTAGGAAGAAGAAACAGAATAATAAATTCAAGAAGTAAGATGAAGGTATTTGGTTAGGAGTATGGGATAAAGATATGATTAAAGCATTCCCAATTAATATTTAATCTTCAGTCCTTGAGCAATGAAATTATGAATTGATTAATTTTTATAAAATTTTAAACGTGATCATTGAAAAATTCATGCAAAAACTGCTGGGTCAAAGAAATCATAATAAATCAATCGAGTGAAAACGTGAGGTTTTTATTGGTGTGAAAAAAGCATGCATCTAAATGATGAAAAACCCACTCCACTTCTAGCTTCTAAGGCATTCTATCGTTTGGTGGAATAAAACAGGGACTAGAGTGATAGAATTCTCCCAAAGCTATAGAGTCAGAAAATAAGGTAGAAATAAACACACTACATGCACTGTAATGTACTTATTTTCTCGCTTTTCGGAACTTACAATTGGTTTCTTTCATGATGACCCCAAAAAATACATTGTCATGGAAATAAATCATTTTTTATACACTGTAAAACTTCAGCCCTCAAACAACTGTAAACTAAAACGTTTAAATAGCTTGTGGTTGAAACAAAATACATGAAATGATTATTTCTAAATTTTTAAAATTTAATCCAAACATTTCTAACTATTAGCTGATAGCTGAGGTATTGTATGGTGAAGCGTTCTAGTTCTCTAGATGTATGATGATACAACCAACAAAATGACCCATGATTTCTGAGCTTGAAATTTTGATTTAATGCATAACTAGGGATATAGCCCAGTCGGAAGAAAGATATTATTAAAAGATGAGAACTGTTGCTTCCTTGCTTGGCACTAAGCATTACAAACAAGGAACAACGCTTGAACTTCACTGTTCAATTATAACTTCATATATTTTTACACGTATGTTATAAAAAAAACAATAAAGAGTTATTTTGTCATTAAGAACGCACAAAATTTAAAAGATGTTTCTTTTAAAAAAAATGATGTCAATTTTGACATAGTTATTGATATATATATTGTTGGGGGCGGGATAGCGCAGTGGTTAGCAAGTTCGACTTCGGATAAAGAGGTCCGGGGTTCGAATCCCGCCAGTAAGGTTTGGGTGCAATGCTACACTGAATTTCAGTTCAGTACCACCAACAGTTCACTAGTTCCAGTCAATGCTTGCAGGTTTCACAGCATGGCCGCACCGCATGCATAGCCACCATGTCGTTGCGGGCTTTCTCCCTGCGTGAAATACTCTTCAAGCTGTGTTAATCTCCAACTCACCTCACCTCATATAATGTTTTCAAATTCAAATATAGATCAGAAAAATTGTGGCACTTTCTACCTGTTTTGGGAGCATTAGACGCAGGTGATGTGTTTTGTGTGTGGCAGGGTGAGATGAAAGTGTTCCTACTGGCTTGGGCTAGTGGGATATCCCTGTAGCTCAACTGGTAGAGCCCAGGACTTTCACCCGGAGGCCCCGGGTTCGATTCCCACTGGAGGTGATCTCACAACCACTTCTGTTACATTCGGCCCCAAACGTGGGGCCGGGACAACTCCATAGTGTTCACTTCACCCTGAGTACGTCGAACTGAGATGCTTGATAACTCGCAAAAGCTTGACTCGAGGACGAGTCACTTTGTGGAGGGGGTGTATGTGGCAGGGTGAGATTAAAGTGTTCCTACTGGGTTCGACTAGTGGGATATCCCTTTAGCTCAACTGGTAGAGTGCAGGACTGTCACCCGGAGGTCCCGGGTTCGATTCCCATTGGAGGTGATCTCACAATCACTTCTGTTACATGTGCATCAAACTTGTGATGTGTCTCAATCATCTGGTGTGTCTAAATATGTTGGACACATATAATGTAACTACTATATGCATCTTGTATGCGTGGTGTAAAGTTGCAGGATCATGGAATCAGGAATGTGCCAGCCGTCATGAATACGACAGGAATATATTAGGAATAGGCTGGATATATAAGTTAAGCAACAGTCAAGGAATGTGTCAGGAATATTACATAAATGTGTCGGGATTGTGTGATATGTGTCGGGAATGTGATAGGAATGTGATAGGTATGTGTCAGGTGTTCAGAATGTGTGGGGAATGTGATATATGATAGAAATATGTCATGAATGTGTCGGGAATGTGGTTAGTAAGAGTAAGGTGCGTGGCGGGAATGTGGTAGAACTTTGTCAAGAATTCAACGAGAATGAGCTAGAGTAAAGAATGTGGCAAGAATGCATAGGGTTTGAGTCAGGAATGTGATGGGCATGTCAGAAATGTGTAATTCATCAAACAGCTCTAAAGACAACCTCTTCAACAACAACTTTGAGTACAGTGATACTCTGTATGTAGTTTAGACAATTTAAAACTTTAAAACATTGATGAAATTCTGACGTTTTTCTTTTAAAAAATCATATAATGGTAGGCATATTCATTGTTGACAAATTTTAATTGGAATTCCTTCAAATTTAAATTTGTTACATTTATTCAACCCTTTCACGATAATAAACTTGAAATTTTCTTCTAATTTCAGAGCTTGATTGCTCGCTCTATATCGTTTCCAGCTTGAAAACCAAGTACAAGACAGTCAGGACACTTGCCAATATTAAATTTACTGAATCGTCTGCGTGGCGTGCTGGTTCCCGAGGGAGGGTCATCATCCGCGGCAGATATACTTGTTCGCGGACTCAGCTTTCCGTGTCCGGTATCTTCGAGGATCTCCGAGTCGCTGGCAGCATACTGGAACATCAGCGACTGCAGCACAGGAAGAAAGAAGTCTCGTTAGCGTTTATGAGCCTCGTAAGCAACCGTTGAGTCCGCTTCTAATGCATAGCTTCTAAAAGAATTTCATTATTAGAAATAAATGTCAGTTTGATAACGTATAATTGATAACAGCTTATTTGATAGACTTTCTCATCAGGTTTCTAGGTTATTTTCTGTCCCTTCTTGATTTGCAGAGGTTCAGTTAGAAGATTTTGAATTTTAGTAGTGAAGCTGAAATCATTAGCTAAACAATCCTTACGAGGTAATTTTTTTAGCTTAATCACTGATCAAGAGATAACTTACATTAGCAACTTTCTTGACTTTCTTCCTGAAAATGGATTTGCGAGACTTGTTGCCACTCTGTGAATTTTCCTCATTCACAAAGCTGGGCGACTTCTGTGGTTCCTTCTCGTCTCCACTCTCCGATGTTATTGAAGTTGTTCGTCTGTTGCATATGATGAAGCTCATACAGAAATATCTATTTCATTTATCGATGTATTGTTTACATCCTTGAGTATCTTGACAATAATGACAATAATTAAGTGAGTGAGTGAGTTATTGTTTAACGCCACTTCGGCAGTATCGCAGCCATTTGCGGCAGACAATAATTAAAGCTGAGATCAAGGCAATACTAGATGATTACCAATAACTGTTTACTAAACAGCGTCCTGACGCATGAAACACTAATGTAGTCAATGTTGAACTACGGTTAACCTTAATGTAAACGCTGTTTTGTGCAAATTTAGAAGTTGGTATAGTAATGAGAGACAAATATTACTTCTTTTTGTTTCGCACAATGTTTTTAGTCTACATCTTGCCCCTTCTTGAGGTGTATACTGAAGACAGTAGTTAGTACAATATACATATCTGGAGGAACAGGAAGTCAGAGAAGTAACTAATTAAATACAATCATGGAAGTTAGGGCTGCAACGATTCACCTAGACAAGTTCGATTTGATTTTGTTATTTTAACAGTTCGATACGATTTCTTTTGATTTGATTTTTTAACACTACAGAAAAACAAAAATCCTCCATTTTGATCGTTGCTAAGTGGAGAAATGTATAAGCCATGCTGATTGGCCGAGAATCTGTAAGGTGAGGATATAAACCAATCATTGACTATGTTACATATTGTAGACACTGAACTTGGTCTCCCATTCACATGTGACTTGTCATCGCTCGCGAATGCAATTTCATGATCTAATTGTACTAAAATCAGGTGACATTTTATTATTTTAGCATGAACAAATTGAATGTGAATCGAATCAAAATTTTGAATCATGAATCGATTTTCGATGTCTTTAGTTTGTATCGATTTTCGATACAACGTAGTGAATCGTTGCAGCCCTAATGGAAGTAGATACAGAAGTTATCAAGTTTGTACACAGAGTCAAATGAAATTACAGAGAATATACAATGAGTGAATATGTACTGACAGCGAAAAGTTGTCATCCATAATATTTGTCTCTCATTAATATAAATACATTGTAAGCAACCTAACATGCCCGACTCCCTCCACCCACCTGACCGGTTTAGCAGGTTTGCGACACTCCTTCTCCCGCTCCATCTTCTGTCTGCGCAGTTTCTGGAGCGAGTCGAGGAGACCGCTGAGCGCCACCTTGCGGAACTGTCCTCCGTGGACTTCCTTCACGTACGCCATCATCTGTCTCACGTCACAGAACAACCCCTGCAACATAAACAAGTTAAATATATACACGTTCATGACGTCACATTGTTGCTGAGGCGACAAGCTCATTCTGGAGCCGACTTTACGTAAATGCAAGTTGATTTTGGTGAATATGCAAGTTAAACATTGTATATTGACATGTACATGCCTATCAACGATAAAAAACCCACAATGTATTGGCCATACAGCTCCATGACTTACTAATACATCGAAAATAATTTTCAACCCGTGAACTGGTTTACAAAATCTAGTATTGACCACTGTACAAAGATAAGCTAACCCAAAAAATTCTGAAATCACAGGTTAAAGGTTAAATTTTGAAAGGCAAAGACATTTGCCATATCGATGGTGTGTTAGCCCAAAACTTACAATGTTGTCGTGTCCATAAAGCTCGCCGGCACTGTCGACACAGCGTGACACGAAGGGTTTGAGCAGCTTGGCTATGAGGACTCCCTCTACCCCTCTGTACCCGTCTCCACTCATACTGTGGCCGAAGTTGTTGGCGTAGCCGTTACGTGGGAGGTTTTCTTGGGACACAGACTTCTTCTGGGCTGCAAGTTGAGATGTGATATTAAGAAATTGAGGTTCATATCATTAATGAATTTGAGAAGAATAAAGAATACGGTACTATGGAACTAATGATAATTCCATGAGACAACATATTTGTTTAAATCCAAAACTGTTTTTCAGGTATTCCATTCCAAAATATTTGTTTAACTGTCATACATGATGCATAAAGAAACTCCATTCAATTTAGAAATTACTTGAATGTTTTATTTCATCACAAGGTTCAAATTAGTTCTAGTCCTGTAGCCCATGGCTAGTTAAATAGATGATGGACAAGTAAAGTGTGATGATTTGTAGTCAAAAGTGCTAGTGAAATTTAAAGATAATATGATAGTGGAGGTGTATTTAGCGAAGATCGGAAATGGATCCGCATTTGCTTAACCGACACATAACCTTTCATTTTAAAACTTTATTCATTGATTGAGGAGAAATGTTTTGAAATTGGTAACATTTCCTGTCCATTTTGTCAGATGTCTTTCTTTCAATTAGAAAACGTGCTACAGCCCCTTTAACATTGAAGACATTACTCACGTTGCGGCGAGACCGTATGTAAGGCTGGGTCACTACAGAAGCCCAGGAATGCATGTAAGAAGTCCACTGTGTCTTGTAGTGGACGGCGCTTGACCGTCCCTCGCAGGAATTTGTGGAAAAGAGGTGGGTTGAGTTTGTGCAAATGTTGCAGACAGTTCTGTCCCTTCATCCGGAGGTTCTCGCCCTGGGGACCCACAATACCGTCCCCACAACCCTGGGGGCACCCCAGTGCTCGGTAGATTCTGGGGTCAACAAATATGCATGGTACTCATAGCTTCAAAAACCGGAAAAAGAAGGGCTTTTGCAGTGATCACAAAGGGTTTGGAATATTTACTTCTTGATGTACCTATTCCATGCGTTTTCTCTAAGCTTCGAATTGGAGATGAGACAATACTATTTTGTGCAGGGATTGGAAAATTTACCCATTGATGTATATATATAAATCTAGATAAATCATTAGAATTATTGCTGCCAAGGGTGAGGGAGATCACATTGCTAAAATAAACAATCTTCAAAACATCTTTTTATTATTGTTGTGCTATTTTTTTAATGTGAGGTGAAGGTGGGATTTTCTCAGTCATCCACTGAATTTCACATGGAAATGACACAAAAGGCACATCTATAAGTGATCGAGGTGTGTTCTCGATGAATATTATATTTATTTTTACATATTAATAACCGCTGTTAAAACTTTCAAGGCTGCTGCATTACACCGTGAGATACTTTTGATTTTTGTTACACTTGACAGTTGACATTCAACACAAGATTTATGGATAGCAAGTCAAAACCTTCTAAAATAATCAGAAGAATGAAAATGAGCAAGAGGTGCAGCAGACTCACCTGAACAAGCTGTCCATGGCCAGACTGTGAGCGGTGATGTCCTTATCCGTGTCCACTATATCATGGTGTTTCTCTGGCTGATTTTTGGCAGGAACATCCTGGCTTTCAGGACTAGCAGGAGAATGAGCTGGAGGAGCCTTAGCCTCGATGATGTCCAGATTCAAGAGGCAGTTCAAGATGTTCAACAGAACTTCACAGATCCTTGGAGATCTCTCATTGATTGCAATGAAGTGAACAGCTCGTAGGACAACCTTGTAGTTGATCTGTCCATTGTCCTGAATGTAATACTTAGATCCTGATACCTCCTGAATATCTTCTTCAGGTTTGTAGCTTATGTTGGAGTCGGTCATACTTCGGGGCATATTTGGGTAGAGGCATTCCTCATCCCTGTTGTCAGAGCCTCCCGATAGCTCATAATTTGAAGCTGAAAGATTCGGCAGGTTTTTGGGTTCCGGACTGTGTTCTGTGATTGTGATGATTGGTCTTTTGATCTGATCTGGCTTCAAGTGGAGATCTGCTTGAGACGAAGCTGATGACTCCTGACCACTCTGTTGACTGCTGCTCCCAAAGGATTCCTTGTCTGATTGTGGGAGAGTTGGCATGCTTTTTCTCTGACCAGCAAAACCTGATGTCAATCCTCCATATCGGTCATCTCTGCTGCCTCCAAAGCTTCCCATTGCAGAGCTCGGTCTGGCCATATCAGATTCAGTTTCAAGAGTTGAGACTGTGCAGGAACTGGAAGAATCATCTCTGAAGGCCTTGGAGAATATATGGCCCATGCTTCCATGCTCATGTTTTGAAGTTTTAGGAGATTGTGATCCACTTCCATCTAATTCATTGCTGTCCTTTTTGCGCAAAAATGACTTTCCAGTGTCAAAAAACTGCTTCAGCTCAATGACTCTGATCTTCTTGAATGGTGGTTCTTTTCTCATATCCGGTGCAGGATAGTTACAAGCCGATGGAAAGGAGTGTCTAGGATTTGTTGGTGAAATGTTCTTGTTTGGAGAGGTTGCTCTGGAATCTTGACTTGTTGGACTAACTCCTGATGACCTATCCTCGGGTGTACAAGCTCTGCTATGTCCTCCAGCCAGGACCTGTAAGTCTGGTACAGGCAAGGACTTGCTTCTGCCTCTGTCACATTGGTCAAGATGAATGTACTCATCACCCACTTCAAGAAGCCTCTGATGGATGTACCGAAGGGCCCAGTAGATGCCATCTTCATTCCAATTGAGGCAGAAGAGACACCTCAGAACTGCAACATCAAAGTAGCTGGCACTGAGGATATCTGGTCCGTCAGGCCCTCTGGTTCCACTGGTCATGGCACTGGCAAGTTTCTGCTTCACATAGTCCTTATCCACAGCAGACGTCAACTTTTGGAACGCACACATTTTGGAATCAGGAAAGAATGCAACTAAGGTGTCCTTCTGCCCACAGCGACATGTGATTGGCCCTTCTGAAGGCCTCATTGCCATGACAGTATTACAGTTCTCACAGATAACCTCCATGGTCGCTGTGTGCGAGTCCGAAGCAGCAGCCGAGAATGCACATATGTCGCTCATACGGGCTATGGGAGCTGAAGGAGACTGAGGCTCAGTGTAACTGTTCCTGCTGGCAGACTCTTCACCAAAGCAGAAGAGATTCTCCCGAGATGTTCCCTTCCCAATGTAGATGTTTGCAGCATTTGTGTTAACCTTCAACAGGTTCCTCTGAGCTTTAAGTACACTTCTTTGGGGCTTGACAGGTGTTGAGAAGCAAGGGATGTCTGGTTGACGATAATCCCATAATGGTTGCCATAACCTCAAACCATTCTCAAGCTTCAGTGAATCAAAGTCAGAATCCTTCATGGTGTGGATCACAGGGGCGAAGAGATACACAAACAGCTGCACTGTACTCAACGAATGCATGTAAAGGGGGGATCCTATATTTTTTGCAATCGGTCCTCCATGTTTTTCAGCCTCTGCGTCTTCACATTCAGAAGCAGCATCGAGAAGTATCCAGTGAAGTGTATACAGGAGTTTGGTCTCGCTGGAGCCGAAGCTTGCGACAGGGTTTGTCTGTTTGCGCACTGTAAGGAGACTGGAGCAGGCGTGCATGAGATGGGGAAATGCAGCCTGGATTGTCTTCCATCTTGACACACTCTGGATCGCTTCACACAGACTCGGAGACAGGCCGTGGAGGATGTTCTGGACAACCACTCGCTCAAAGGACTGGAAATAAACAAAGAAATATTTTATATACAAAAAATCTCTATCATTTAAAAAATATTTCATAACCTTCCAATTGATTCCTTATGATCATTTCTTGAAAAAGAATTTTAATTGAATAAGTCACACGTTTTTATACATTAAAAAATCATTGACCACTTAAAAAATAATAGAAACTTTTACGTTTCTATCAACTAATTTTTTTACTAAACATCAACTTTGCCAACAAATAAACAGTATCTTAATTAAAGAAAACCAGTCTTTGTTAAAATTATTTAGATTTTTATTAAGATTAATTGTTGGTCGTACAATTTTAAGTTTAACAGAGAAAGATTTCCTGATCTATCACAATATGAGATAACAACATGAAAACAAATACTGAAAAAATTATTGATAAGGAGCCTCTTTTTATTGAAAATCCTTTTTTTTACAGTTGCCTTTTAATTATTTAATACAATGGTGATACACTTTTTTCAGAGTCTGAGTGTAAGTCTACCACATTATTTGCCGGGAGATGAAAGAAAGATATCTCATTCACAAATAGTTGAAAAGAATCTGTAATGTACTGGATGTTATATGTATATTCAGAGCAGCTGACACATAAACTGTCATGGTTGCATCTCCATGATAATGAATCGTTCAGCAGATGTTGGTATGGATGTGCTTAGTTTATTATCAACAGTAATGGCAGTTGTGAGTATTTGACAACACTTTCGCACAAATATTCCTTTCAGTAGTCAGCTTTAAAAATTTTGCCAAACATAAGGCATACTTTTTGTACTTTTTATAAGCATTAGTCATACTTGTTCTAATTTTCATAAGCATTTGGCATTTATGAAATAGATTTCACAGTGTGGTTGTTCACTGGCTTATATCACCAAATATGATAATTAATCGTTTCCAATGAAAATCGAACAACAGCCCTTTACATGTGTAGAAACCAAAATAACTTTTCCCATTCAATCCACAGTTGTTATATCATCTATTAAACATTACCAACCCAAATCTGTCTTTTTGTTTGTTACAGGTAATTTTCCAAAATTACAGGATTACATTTTATTTTTCTATCAAAATATAGCTTGTAAGTGGTAGAAGTATACAAAATGGAAGCACATACGTTCCTGCAGACATATGTATTTGGTGGACAAATTGGATTTAGGGGGTTACCAAAAGGGATACAGCAAATTATTAATTTATTTTTCAAAATGACAATAAAAAAGTTGTCACGCGCACAAATACAAGTGATGCGCCGACGCCCGAGAAACATTTAATTTGTTTTATTTAGCCTAATTTGATTTGATTTTTAAGCATTTTTATACCAGAGACATGTGTGCTATCATGAACAGATTTTCCTCTTTCTCTTTGGTGTCGTTCAACGGATATCACATGACAGGTACTGATTTTAAGCACAATAGGGGCGTTTGAGTTTATAAGATGAAATATTTTTTAGAATATTGAAGTCATAGGTTATCCTAATTCGTAACAATTGAGGGTACGAACTTCACAAATATCACCAGTTTCAGTTTTTATCAGCCAATATTAAAGGTTCTAAATGTTTACATTCCCAAACCAAAACACTTAAAGGTTAAAAGTTTCATTATTATTCAAGTACATAGTCTTTGAAGAGTATTTACCGGTAGTGGTATACATAAGAAAAACAAGATTTTCTGGATAACAACTTCTTAAAAGTAAACAAGTTACCTACACAACCTTTCAAAGTATATGCTTTTGTCTTCACCAGATGCAATCTATATATTACAAAATTCACATTCATTTGCTAGTTTCAGTTTTTATCAGATAATATTTTAACTTGCAAATATATATATATTCCAAATATCTAAAACGTACCATCAATTGATATTGCAGTAGGTGTTGGTTTAGGTTATATCTTCTTACTCAACTTTCATATTCAGCCCCAATTGCTTAATGTATTAAATATATATGTTTAAATGAAAACCAAGGAACGGTCTCATACATGTGTAGTAGCCGACAATTATGGCTCTATCGCACATAAAAGCAAATCTGTCTTTCTCTCTATCTTTTCCAAAATTACGTTTGACTTAATGGCTGCAGCAAACCAAGGTCCATTACTAGACTTTGCATGGTTGTATTTTTGTTACACTGAACTGATTGACCTTAACCCGTTATTTTCGGTTAAGGTTGATAATTCTCCACTAAATAACACAAATTATATGTGACCTCACCAACATGATAATGTTCCTTTAAAAGTTCCATTACCATTCAAGTATATTACAGATGCCACATATCTCCCTTTAACATGTTGTTGTTGCATTAACATGGCTATTTTGGTCCAGTATCAGTCTATATTATCATTTCTGAATATTTGCGAGCACTTGCCAATATAGGGGCAGTAAACAACATCCATGCATGCCAGACTGGATATTCTTAGCTCTAGAAATCAATAACGGTAGAGTCATGTCGTTGAATGGTCTGTCAATGGCTATGAGGACTGGTTCAGATTATCAGGCAGACAGAAATTATTCCTATCAGGAGAATATATTCCTGTAGTGCGTAATGTTTTTACAGGGAGAATATTCTTCTTCTCGTGACATTTAGCCATTATTTTTTTAACAGAGTAAGTAAGCGAATATTTTGTTTTTGGAAAGTCGATGTTTATCTCCCTTTGTAAAGAATAGGAGTCAAAAACCTTTTTACTTCAGGCCCCCCTAAATAATTGAAAGAAATGCGCAAAATTTTAAGAAAACTCATCCAAATTTGAAAGAAATGCACCTATTAGGTAAGAAAATGCCTCAAATTTCTCAAAACAAACGCAGCAATGTCGGTGATTAAAAAACCTTGTTACTTTATCTTCTATGAAGTGATACTATGCAACTAAAAAATCCATTTTAATGATGAAAGAAAATGTCGCCTATTCAAGGCCTTTAGCTTTATAATAATATTAGACACCCGGCACTTATTGGGAGGCACAATTGCACACTTTAATGAAAACAAATATTGAGGGATCATATTGGGATCTTATTGATGCAATAATAGACTTGTCATTAATTATGACTGTAAACAATGATTAAAAACTTTGGGATGCTGCAACAATGAACAACATCACATATGTCAGCAAATCTTTACAATCAGTTATGTACAAAATTGACAATAGAAGGTTCCCCAAGGGGCTTAAGTATGAAGTAATGTATATATGAGTTCTTAAATCCTTTTTTTAATAGAAGAAAAGTTATAGCCAAAACCGAAACTCGGCAGTGGCGACAGAAACTGAAAAAAAAACTAAGACTTAGTCTGGGGACTGCTTATAACCGTACACAGAACTAAATTTCTTGTATCTTTAATGTGCCTATTGCAATTCTTTGTCAACACTCTATCAAAGCAATGTAATTTTTTCTCCTAAAAGCCAAATCTTAAATGTATTGATGCAGTGCCGTCTAGCCTATTTGATGCAATGGCAAAAACTATTTTTGCGTTGTCGTTTGTTTAAAATTGCTGATTGTCGTATTTGTGTGCAGATTCACTTCATTTCATTCATCGCTAAACTGTGATGCGAATTTGTCTCAAAATGTGAATGTTTCGCTGCTTTTCGATGCAATTTGATTTTGTCTTTGGTAGGCCTGATATATTGTATTGGGAACACATACCATCAGATGTTATATGGTTGTTTTTATTGAGAATATATAAGGACTTAGGTACAGGCGACAGTGGGGACTACACCGGAGGAGATTAGGCTATAATTTGTAGCCAGTGGTGTGGTGACCAGTTTTGTTCACTATTGTGAACTTATCAGACCAAATGGGACTACGGGACTGAGTGTCTGTTTATATAGTGTTGAAGATCGGTGGCGACGTCTGTGACGTCACAGTTGCTATGTTGCGGACGCTGGCGGTGGAGGTGACGCGCCAGCGATTGTAAGACCTTAGTTACATCTTTAAGGTCCGCAGTGAACTTCCTCGAGACCTGTTATACCCGGGGATCTCGTGGTGTAATAGCAGAAAAAGGGTGAGAACGTCCGTAAAAATAGACTAAATGGTCTATAAAGTTTGCATGTGATATTGGCAGCTATTACATGCTTAAAAGATAGTTGTATTACAAATTGAATACAGTGTTGAAGTTAGCTACAATTGAAAAACAATGTTGTGTTTTTGTTTTACTTTAAATATAGAGGTCTCTGGTTGGGGAGACTCGGGACCTGAGTACGGGGACCTCATTGAGTAAAGAGGTAAAGACACGACAAGAAATATCAACACTATACAAAGGTGACGGAGTAAAGATATACTTATATCACAATTATGTTCCACTAATTTGTAGACATAACTTATAAATTCAAGTGTGAATTTGCGAGAGGAGTAAGTTTGACACACCCAATGTAAATGTGATTTTAACATAATTGTTAAATGTTACAGTCCTACGTGATCGTTACACTGCATGTGAGTGTACGACTGAGTGGTTGTCACTGTAGTGTCAATGTGGTATTGACAGCTTGTTGTTGTGACATCATAATACTTAATGTGTATTATGGTAGGACTGTGTGGAGCCTGTTTCTCCACCTTGATTGTGGCTAAATATATCATAGAGTATACAAAATGTATGCAGAAAATAAAGGAAAACCAATTTAGCCAACAATCTAAGCCACCGTGCAGTTAGGACGTGAGGAGCTCAAAAACCACCAGGTGGCTTAGATTGTTGGCTAAATTATCCTCTTTGGTTTTTCTCTATTGAGAATAAAGTTGATCCTGCATCATTTGTTTATTGTGTGCCAATGTATAATAATTAGAGGCAATTATTGAGACAGTCTATTTATGTCAGGGTAAGCAGGTCATAACAACTCATTTGCAAAACCCATTGGTGCATAAAGTTATTTTGATAAGACTGTTGGCAGAAGTCGACGCAGCCCATCCGGCCTTTCATGCCTGATGAGCTAAAAAAACTATTATAGCTTTCCATGTACATTGATGGGTCGGCTTCAAAAACAGTACATTGTAAAATGCGAAAAATTAACTCAATACATAGTTTTTGCTTTGATCTATTATTGGCCAGGGTTGATTGAATGCAATGTTGCAATAATTAATTTGAACCATAAATTTGATTCTGTGATCTTATTATGTACACGTTATTGATAATGATAAATAGTGATTCTCCCCCAAGTGTCTTCTAATATCAAATATATCGATACTTGCTGATAAAGGTGAAAATATCCTCGGCTTGCTGAGGATATTTGCACTTTTTTCACCAAGTATCATTATTCATTTTATCATCCAAAATCATTAGTCATTACGTTTCAATGAAAATTGTACATCTCTGAGCACATCACACCCATTTGACTTTCAAAGGGGTGATGCCATATCATTGTGATGTCATCATGTTTATGATGTCATAGAATTGTGATGTCATCACTTGATGATGTAACAGCATTGTGATGTCAATCACTTCATGAAGTTGACTGTGACAGGGAAGTGGGCAAAATTTACTGTCAAAACTATACCTCCGAGACGATATCGCTTGATCTCACACAAGCAATATCTCCTGTCAAACACAGTTTTGGAGGGTAAATATTTTTATGATTCCTAAAGATATTTTAAATAGTTTGACATTTACTATTAAAAGTCATTTTAAAAAATAGTGTGCTTTAGTGTCTGTAAATTTGCAACTTTCTGCAGTTACAAGTACAAATCAAGAGCTTTCACTGGCCGACACCGAATAGTTATTCCTGTTGATACTACCTCCAGGGACATACATTTGGACATATGCCAAACCGATAATTAGACAGGAAATCTCATGGTCCCGGCAGTAAGAGCATTTCTTTGAAAAAGATATTGTTAATATTGTTTCTGGGATTGTTTAGTGAACAATCAAAAAAAAACACCAACTTTGGTCTTCACTGGATTAAATTTCGGTACAGGGTTTGAAATTAGCACTAGCCCTTTAGCCCATGGCTAGGAAAAAGAAAGTGGGCTAGTAGAATGTAAAAACTGGTTGTCCAAAGGACTGGTTAAAATTTGAGGTGAAATGATCATGGAGATGTATTTGGCTAGCTGGAAAAAGTCTGGACAAGTACTTTCAGAAATGCACTAGTCCGAATGGCTACTGCATTGAGAGGGTTAATTTCGACCCCTGGGGTATAAAGATTTATAATTAATGGAAGGGTGTTGTCACAGTTGTGTTTTGAGATGGTACTTTAATGCCATATAAATAATCCATGGTCTGGGCTCTGGTCTACTCTTAAGATCATAAGTCAAAGACAACATTTTAAGTCTCAATTTTCTGTACTTTCTTCGAAATAAAACACTGGCAGCTGATATGCTCCAGCTTTGAGAAAAAGGTGTAAAGTATTGGTTCAAGAGTAAAGATCAGCCTACCGTCTACTGACCAATCTCAGCTCTAACATCAATCTTAGCCAATGATAAAAAGCTTACGATTGATCTTAGGGTAAAGATCGGTTAGTTAAACGGCCCTGGATCTCCAATATTACCAAGTCTATAATTAGGTGGAGGTCGTCCCGAAATTGATATCAAATGCCTGTTTTCCTTTAAAGTAATGTGAAATATGAATACTTATATGGCATACTTTTCAAGCAACTATGCCTAATAAGGCAGTCCCATTATAATCCTAGGCCCATATTTTCGTAGCTGTCTTAGTGCTAAGATTGTCGTATGCCAATGTTAATGTATGGCACTTACGACTATCTTAGCGCTAAGAGAGTTTCGAAAATACAGGTCCTGGTCTAACTCAAGCTGACACACCTCCAGCAAAACCTTCACCAGCTTCTCAATTGTACTGCTGGGTGGAGATATTCAAGATGGCGGAACGTCACTCCTTGCTTATCTCAATAAGTGTATATACTTGTATGTCTCTTTATAGTCAAAGTGACCATAGCAGCACACAAATATAATAGTAACATAAAAATACTTACAACACATGATGAATCACACATTTTCCCTTGTTTGGGCCGTATGAAGGGACTGAAAATTAATATGAAAACAAATGTTATAAAATTTTAAAATATACTGACATGGAAAAGAAATAGCATCACAATTGCACATTTTCAACAGAGTTCAAATGGAATACAATTAGGCCTCGATAATCCGAACGCTTCCGTTTTTCATCAAAAACGTTCGGATAGTGAAATGTTCGGATTACTGGGTACTGAGGACTACTTAAAGGTACATCCATTGTGTCGTTGGGGGTCAAATATGCCAAACGTTATAAACGGTCTTATTTTATCGAGAAGTACCAACTGTTACCGAAAACTACAATTTTTGTGATAATCGGCTTAGTATATTGACGATATGAAGGTAAAAGTATCGATTTCTGATCGAAAACCGGACAATGCACCGCGTGTGGCGCGCGCCAATGAGTCAAACGTAATTTTGGAATCTTATTTAAACCAGACAAACTAACAGATTTGGATTGATAATGTTCAATAGGTTATATAAGTACTGTGCATGTAAATATGACGTGCACTTTCGGTTTCTGCACATGCATAATGATGTTACTCGATTTTAATTGGAAACTAGTAATTATGATATTTTTGGCGATTGGGGATGAATATGCAAGCTGAGTGAATTTGTTTGTATTGTAAACATCACATAAGGTGTGTTGGAACGTATTAAAGCCAAATAAAATTTTATGAAACACAATGGATGCACCTTTAAGAGATTAGCTTAGTTACATCTTCCTACCGTTCGTAAACTGTGAGATTCAGATTATCGGTGGCCGGATTATCACGGCTTGACTGTAACTGCTGCAGGAGAATGTAGATTTTGAACGTATTCACTATTGGATAGGCACATGTTTTGTTATTAAGTACTTGCAATTTCATAGATTAAAGTATCATACTTATATTTTTTATGTCTGTTCAAATACAGTTTGAGTGCTGAAATCACATGGTCAAAAAAGTTTGGTCATAAATTTTGGCATTGAAGTTTAAGATTTAAAATGTAGAATTCTAATTTAAAAAGATTCTGTCGACATAAATAACCTTCTTGGACTTCATTTGTTGACGCATCATTAAAAACCTTTTTGACTCTCCTATCTCTTTTATTGTAATAGGGAGATTCCAAAACATGGATTCCATTTAGTAAACAAACAAACAAAAAAATTCAAAATAAAATATTTTTGTTTACCAATTTAAAGTTGTGAACAATGAACATAATAAGAAATCATTAAAAAAAAGCCAAAACAAATACAAAAGATTCCCCATAAGATATGAATGCATATAGACCCACATGTCAAGGGTATCACTGCAATTGAGTTAATAGTTATGTTGTCCTTTGTATAACTTACAATGATGGTAATGAATGTGCTAGGCAATCAATATCACAACAGCTAGATACAGGCATAGAACAGAGTATTATCCAAGAAAAACATTTGTTATAAATACACAATAACAATCTTATAGAAACACTAAAAGATTTTAAAGGCGCTGTAGCTGTTCTTCTTCCTGAAATAAACTGCCCTCGCAAAAACACTCCTGGAACAATAAAAACAAATGTACATGGTTCGGTTAAACCATGTGAGTACATTTCGCTTCAAGCGGTCATTTCAATGCGTTCACATTAAAGTGTTCCCTTGAAGGTAGTTTAAGTGATCTGACTGAGGTAATGACACCTTAACAATGGGAGTAGAGTTTCTCGCTGTACAAGTCGCACATTTTTCAAATTTCAATAGCTACGGCTTATCGGGTTATGTAATGAGATTTTTTACCCTCGAACATTACATTATATTGTATCAACTTTGATAAGAAATGGAAAATCTTAGAAAACATAATATACCAAAAATGTACTCTTGACATTTATGTTTTAAGTCGTGAATATAATTGAAATGTAAATTATTTACATACAAATACCATAAATAAATTTCTTAATTATTTTCGTGACAGAATTACCCACCTTTGTTGTGAAACTGACATATTAAGTTCACGTTTATTTATGTTAAACCAAATTTTTACAAACAGAAATAGAGCCATGGGCTCTGTACATAGCTCATCATATTTGTACTGTTTTAATGATGTAGTTCTTCTTACAAAGCACTATCCCTTGCCATAACATTCTACCAGTGTGCAAAAATGTGCTATGATATAACAGGACACTGTTGATGATTACTTACTTTGTGGATATTAAAAAGTTGTAAAATAAGTAAAATTTACCTGATTTTTAATTAGCAGTCAATGGATTCAGGAGGTTCTTAGCAACCACATCAACCGGATTACATTTAATTTGCATCCCCCCCCCCCCCCCCCCCCATCTTTTTTTAATTCCATATGCAGACAATGCAGCCCCTAAAGATATTCAAAGAAGTTTTAGGGAGCTTGTTAGATTATTTACATATTTACAGTAATATAAATAAAATAAATAAATAGTTATGAAAATAACCATATCCATTTAACCGTAATTAATATTCTTGTTGCTTTGAAGGTGTTGTAGCACGATTTGTGCATATAATTTATTCTCAAATTTGCCATTTGTTATTTAAGTTTATAGAATTTATTGTTACATCAGAGGGTAAAACGTCTCATTACACAATCTGATAAAAATATCCATAGAAAAGAGTTATCCGTATTGGAAGAAAATGTTTTGTGCCGTTTCAAGCGATAGCGGTGTGGAACAATTTTGTCAAACTCTTCAGTGTCAGAGGTATAGCTGATTGCAGGTCTCATTTTGAGAGTTCTGACAGCAAGATGGTTGACCATTCCATCATAACTCATGGTGTCGACTATTTGAAAATCGACTCTTGAATGTTTGGGTATCAATAAATCAGATCACTTGATCTACCTTTGAGCGGCCATTTTAATGTGAACACCATAAACAGGCCACTCGAACGGAAGGATCATAGGCTTGCATGGATTAACCGAACCATATATATTCATTTGAGAACTTTTTTTATTTATTCGGGGTATTATTTAACCATTGGTAACATTTATTTACATTTTATTGCAATAAGAATGGTGTGCTACAGCGCCTTTAATGTTGTGCACACATCTCTAATTTCAGACATGTAATCAAGTAAGATCCAAAGATGTAAAAAAAAATTAATTTAATTTATATGTGCATTAGTGGTTCATTAAATAAACATAAATACAAAGGTAAGTATAAACAAAATTTCATCTCCAAATATTTTTGAAAACAAAAAAAATCATCAAAATATTGCACATTTTATTAGAGCAACCAAGCTGAATTTCACGTAACTTCTGCTTCTCACTGTGGGATTTGACACTTGATGATCCGCCGTATGTCAAACACAGCTGACCCGGGCACGACGCTTGAATAAATTAGGTACACACAATACAAACATCCACAATCTATTGCATAGCTTATACCGAATAAAACGCAGTATTTATGCTCACAAACACACTTCGCTTACCTAATTTGTCTCCAAAAGAAGGTTTGGATCGGTAACGGTACCGATTGATCCCCCTCCAGATCATCACCGCCGACTGTCTTTCGTTTCGTCATTTTCGCGACCCTCAATTCCAGCAAGCTATAGATTAATGGACGGGCTTGCTACAAAATGCTCATAATCACAGCCGACAGCTTGAACACACGCCATCACAACTCCGCCATATACATATTTCTCAAATCTCAGGTTGTTTACCCCTCATTTTCAGAGATTCCATCTTGCGCATCAATGGTACACCTTCACATTTGCATAATGGTAATACTACTCGCCAGACAACTTATTAAACATTTTGAGGAACGTATTCCATCTTGTGATGATTTTATTGCCGTATATGTTTTCCAGAAGTGTAACATAAATTAACCAAGCTTAAAAATAATATTGATTCAGTATTTGCAATTCTTGTCAAAGTGATATTATCGATTTTGTTAATAGTATAGCGCCACAATGTTGATCTCGCTTAGGGAAGCTGTATCCTGGAAATGAGCTCAAACCGGGCACCTGTTGGTATTTAGAATCATTATATCAAATTGATATCGTGTTGGCATTTCCAAACATGTAAACAAAGAAGATTGCACTTAATGATATTCGCTATAGACAAAGAAGATGTATATGTGTATATCATGTTTGCATTTCTGTTATTATATAATATGATCTTATAGTTTATTAAGTATTTTATCCTCATAATAATAGGCCTATAAGATCAGACCTACGTACGTAATTGAATTTTTTTTCTAAACATCTGCCATGATTGATATACACTTGAGAAGACATACACTTACAAGCAAAGCTAACATTGGGTGAAATAAACAGAAGCGCAGATTTACCTTCCTAAAACTGATTAAAATATGTCTACTCCGAGACCATAAACTAATAAGAATGTGATCTTGCCTCACAATAGGCCTATATAGGCTACTGTATATATGTAAATATGTGTGATATATAAGTTATATATATCCAAGGCATTTGTTTCTGATTTTAAATTTCAAATTTTGAAAGTTTTCGTCTGACACTTAACGTTGTAGTAATTCACTTTTTAAAAAAATATTGAATAGATAATACGTCATGAAATTTAAAATCGATGCATACCAACAACATTTCAAACATATAATTATGACTACCATAAAAACACCAATCTTTCAACTTCACTTGTTGCAGAACACTTGTTGACAAGGTTGTTTTTTTATACAAAGCGCGGTTTTGGTTGCATAAAGTTAGGAATATAATAGAAAATGTTTACTTGTTTGCCCATTGGAACTATTGGAAATAACTACATTTTGATCTTTGATTTAATTTGCTATCATTTTTGGGTACCATTTTTAGCGTATTTCCTAGAATACTCCCCTGTCGGGTCTCGGATTTGTTATGGCGACCGCAAGAGTTCTTGTTTCTTTAACCACGATTCTCTCACGATATAGCGGGTACCGTATTTCCTCTAATAGAACCCGGGCCTCTATTAGAACTCGGGCCTCCAATACAACCCGGGGGTAAAGGGTGCTGAGGTAAATACAACCCGGGTCTCCAATAGAACCCGGGTCTCTATTAGAACCTGGGCTTTACGTTAACTGAATACCCCGTGTTGCAATATAAAATAGTTGTATACACTCGTTTTGAGGAGAACTATTGGTGTGACCATGTGAGATTCAGCATAACAGGTCCATGATAACAAATATCCGTCTTGTTCAGTTAATTTTCCTTTTACAATAAGTGACCCAAAGAAGATTATAAACGTAAATTCTTGTCTGAAGAAATATAACCCGGCCTCCAATACAACCCGGGGGGTAAGGGGGTGCTGAATGAAATAGAACCCCGGGGTTGTATTAGAGAAAATACGGTAGCCATATTATTACATACATTTGTAGCCATGCAGGCACTTTCTATACAGAGGGACTGGACTTTTCGAGAAATCTATCGCGGAGCTCTCCTCGTCATGGTCCAACGCACATGTTGACTGGGCGCCAGTCAGTGCGCTAATCACTTGCGTATAAACCTATCTCAGGATATCTCAGTACAGTGTGAAGTAACTGCATTTCTTGTAATAACCTTTGAGCAGTTTCCACCAGGAATGTTAAGGTTTTACTACGACTAGAGGTTTTACCAACCATCGAAAGTCAACCATAGCAGGTTAATTAATTTCCAACATTTAGTAGACCTGTAGTTTTACAATCTAATTGTAACTCCAAAATAACGTCAATCTCACAAAAATTTGCATAGTTAACAATGCCGGAATCGAACCCGCAACCCTCCGATTTGTAGCCCAAGACTATCCCACTAGACCACAGATGATTGGTGATCATGAGATGATTGTTTGTTGGTATCTATTCTGCTCCGCTCCCAATATTGAGATATTTTATGTGCGCCTCAAACTTGAATCACGAAGGCTTGAAACACTATAACACGATTGTTTTCATTTTTGTATTTAAAACGCATGCGTCAGAGAAAACCCTCGGGTGGGTTTTTGGTAGACATTTAAAAAACCTCTCAAGCTCGGTTTTACTTTTCATTCCCGGGCACCCTCAGGTGTTTTAAATGTCTACCAAAACCCAACCCTCGAGTTTTCTCCTGACGTAGCACATTGGTATATCCTGTTGATTACTTTTATCTGTAAAGAAAGTCTCTGATGTAACCTTACGTAATTACCATAGACTTACGTGGTAATTAGCAGTTGCGAGAACAAATGTCATGAATCTATTGTTTGTCGATTAATTCTAATATATATAGGCCTACCACAATATAGCATCTCAGCTACAGATAACTATTTTCCATACTTTTTGTCGAATAATTATAGGAAACCTACATCTAATCAAAAAACACATATGCAACATACCGATTACATTTACCATAACCGTCAATGGGACATTTACAGGTTGTACATAATCATGTTGAAACAAGTGTCATTCGACAACTACTCAACTGATAGATGAAAAGTAAGTATGTAGGCCTATGTATAGCCGAGATGCTTACCAATCTGTCCGCAAATATGACTGCAAAAGAAATGTGTACTTAATGTAAAGAACTTTATTCTTGAAACAGCTAACTAACACGTTAGTCTATGGGAACTTACGCACATGTACGTAATAATAATATCACCCGCTCTAAAAACCCTGTTTTGATTAGAAACGTACGCGTGTAGTTTTCAGACATTAAATACGCGGTGTTGTAATTTTGAATAAACAGGAAATAAGGTATCTTGAAGCCTTTGACGAGAAAGATATTTAAAAACTGAAATAGATAGTGATGGGTACATAAAATAAATGTATTAAAACCCGGTTTTTGATTGATTAGTTATATATGTAATTCCATAATAATTATGTCGATATCGTTGGCTTTCCTTGTAATTATATAAAACCTTTCCCGAATAAAAAAAGGAGGATTTTTTCACAGGAACTCGATATGGGGAGAGATAGAATGCATAATGCATTCATGTGTATTTATAATATTCAAATCGTTAGAACTGCTATGGAAAAATATATATTTTAAAATTACTGATTGTAGACCCCAGCTCGAGTTGCTCATGGGGGAAGGGAGATAACTCCTTACAGACTAATGGCTTCAAATGCTTAAAATCATACTTTATTAGTTCATAATGTTATACTTTTTCGCCTCGGTTCACTTCGCGTAGTTCACCCTTCATTTTCCCCATAACATCTATGTTTTGCACAGTGTGAATTTTAAAACGCATTGCACAGTCACTGTTGAACAGACCTAGCCTAGTACATTGTGTAAGCATGTACCATGCTGTTTAATTTGCAATTCACGTTTAAACTCTGTTCCCGGCTTTGCGCTTCATTTATTCCAACATTTACGGTTTCAATGTACCAACTTTTAATGGGCTTAGTTTAAGCCAAATATTTACATACATTCACTTAATCTATTTTGTGTAAGATAGGGAATAAACAAATTAATTTCACTTTAATAAATTGCCCCTTTGTAGACGTGACACGTTTGTATTTAGGTATACTAACATTATTATTTTTTAAAATAATCTTATTCCTTATCCGATTTTAAGGTTCAAAACCTGAACTAAGTACACTAAAGTAAGTCTAAGTATGGTTGGCAATCATTTCTCCTGATTTTGAAAGACATGAAGATTCATATATATATGTATATATATATATATATATATATATATATATATATATACAACTTCAAAACGCAAGGCATAACTCTTGCCTGTCTGCATTACTGGCTGATTTAACCCTTGCGGTATTTCCCTCGCTTTGTTGTGCCTCGATAGTGAATCGCTGCACCAGAAATGCATAGTGGGCCTAGATTTCTAAGCACATATTTCTGAAGGAAATACTGCAAGGCCTAAATCAGCCAGTAATATGGAGACTGGCAAGAGTTATGCCTTGCATTGGGAAGTTGATATATATATAGGGATGATAGGGTACAGTTTCTTATATAAAATTTAGATTCTTATCGATCAACAACAATTTCTTTAAGGTATACTAACATGATTGAAAAAACACTATCTATATTAATAAGCCATGGATATTTGTAACAATTTTGTGTTGTGTTTTGCTAACATTATTAAAAAACTAAATCAATAAATCTAAACTGATTTAGATTGATGATAAAATAAAGGCATTTTAGAAGTTGTATAGAGATGAAATTAAGGAAAACTAAGATGTAGTAACAATAGTCTTAATTCTTTACTGCAATAATTGCGGTGTTAGTGTCTACACCGTCCATTGCATTTAAGAAGTTGACTATCCATATACATCTTGGTTTTCCTCAAGTCAAGCTGTTCATAATTTACCCAATTTGGTTAAATAGCATTGCCTTGCCATCATGTTTAGATGTTATACCCCCATCACACCAAACCCGTTCTCACTACGTTCTTGTTTTTTTGGAAAACGGGCTTGAACTGTGCTCGAACTGTGCACAAACGGAGTGGACGTAATGGCAACTGTTTACAAACTTTATGGACGGGCTCGAACTGGGTAAGAACGGAATGGTGCTCCAGAACGTTGAACATGTCCAACGTTCTCCCCGTTCTAAATTTGGACGGAGTAGGAACGTAGTAAAAACGGGATTGCCGTACTAAGAACGGAATTGCCGTATTGCGAACCTACTAAGGACGAGTAAGAACGTTGTGCAGTCGGGGCGCGATTGCAATACGTTTGTGCACAGTTTCCACCCAGTCCATGACGTCCTCAGTCAGATCGAACTCGACCGCAGTACGACCATAGTCAGTTGCTCTAACGTCCAAATATGTGTAAATAAATTAAATTGTTTCGATTGAGTTCTTAGTACGTTCCTACACAGTTATAAAAGTTCGCATTAGGTTGTCATTGCGTTCTACTCGTTGTTAGTACGTTTGCGAAATCTCTACACAGTTCTTACGACGTTGGCAGTACGATGCGAATGAACTGGTACAAATACAGGCGTGTTAATACGTTTATCACTTTGGTTATATTAATGACCAGAGAACCATGAACAGAGTTACTGCTCTCAGTATGTTGAATGTAGGGTTTCTGATCGGTCTCAGACATGTTAGTCTCAGACCGTGTCACAGAAGATTCCGAAGGTGCAGGGGATACTGCTCTCTCGGGAACAGAAGACTCGGTCGCTATGACTTCTACAGGGGTTGAAGATATTGTATTTGGTTTTCTTTGAACCATCTTCTTCTGAATACACTTCTTGTTCTTCCTGGGAGGCATGATGTTTTCACCTTGAAGTTCAGAACGGCAATGAGAACGGACAAGAACTTTCTGGGTATTTATAAAAAACGAGGCAGGACGTGACGAGCACGCACTGAGAACGGAATGAGGACGGAGTGAAAACGGAGAGAACTGTCTTAAAACGAGTTAGAACGGTATTGTGCGTATTAAGAACGAGATAGGTCTAGTCAAGAACGACTTAGGACGGAATTGGACTGGCTGAGAACGTTGTGAAATCGAGGTGAACGGTCAATAGTATACAATCTAAACGTGGTACCAACTGTCTGAGAACGGCGTAAAGACCAGATGGACGTTCTGAGAACTGTTTGTGAAGGTACTGGGGTCGTTGTTTGATATACAGGAAACAAAAGTTGCTCGTTTCTATCCCGTTCGAGGCCGTTCTACAATATTTTTTGTACGGAGTAGAACGTAGTGAGAACTACCTTGGTGTGACTCAGGCATTAGTTATATTAGTCTTACACTTAGACTCCGAAAACTGTATTGAAAAGGAGCCTCTGTTTTCAGAAAATCCCATTTCTCATTGGCTCCTTTTCAATATTTAAAAGAATTGTGATATTTTACGAATAAATATTTTTGTCAGAATCTGAGTGTTAAACAGTTGTTCTGTCCTCTGTGCTAATTTCCCCGTGATTCCTCATTCCTGTTTCTGCCTTGCTGCATTTCGTCCATATTTCTGTGTTTCGAGTTGTGACTTTGGGGGTTCAGGGGCTTCACTGTCAGCACTTTTTATCCCTGTATTGTCACCTTAACAACAGTTTTCAGCATCAGACAGTACTTTTCAATAAAATAACACCTGACACGCTTGGCTTGTTCGCGCGTACCCGCGTACCCGCGAACGGAAACTGGTGTCACGAGTACTTCCCAAGATCATCATTTTGGAAAAAAATAGATTCCTTGCACATAGCTACCGACTAAATTTCAATTGAGGGGGTAATAAAAGAAAGAAAAATTGGGTAATCAAATTTTGTGACACGCGACTCCATCTTGGATCGTGTAGACTCGCTTGGCAGAACAGAACAGAACAGAATTTTATTCTCATGAATCATTTCCAATGATATAGAGAACATACGTATATAATCATTCATTTTTTTTTTTACATAATATCGTTTAGAAAAGACTAAGTACAGCTTTAACGAAATGTGATAATTTGAATCAGAGCGGAGTATAATCAGACTTCATCAGTGAGATAAATGCATCAATATTTGGATTATTATACAAATAGGCTGGAAGTAACTCCCTACGTTTATCGATAAGATATGGACATGATAAAATAATATGATATTCGTGGCAAACAACAGGAATTTTACACAATGTACATATTCTAGCTGTTTTCTCTATTAATATTAAACGATCTTCCTGTTTCAGTAGGGAATATGTGATTAGATATTCTTAACTTTGTCATCCAAGTTCGCAATTTTGATGGGAGATGGTTCTAAAACTTTGCGAGACTGCTCCAAAGTGTCCACGCGTATATTCGCGAGTACGCGCGAACTCGTTTCGTCCTGAACACGCCTCATGCAGTGATAGCGTTTCACTCACGGCGGGATGGAGGACGATCCCGTTCGGTGAGCTGCTGGCACCACAATAACTATGATTTATACATTGTGCGATTGATGTGCACCCTCTATCCCGAAAAAGAGGGATGCACTATTGTCTTGGCGTGAACTCCAATGGTTATAATTATTTTTAAATGTTCATATAAAAAGCGGGACGGGGGAGCAAGCACCCCTGTAACACCCCCTCCCCTGTTAGGCCAGGACCATTAGACATGAGGTGGAAAAAAATAGTAGAAAGCTGATTTTCTCTGAATACCTTAAAAATATTGTCCTTGTATCAATGGCATAAAGTTCTGCAAATTCTAGCTGGTGGCTTTTCAATATGGCCGCCATTTCCAAGATGGCCGCCGACGTTTTGGTAAATTAATAAATTATTTGTATTTTTAAGTTTATCATGTCATGTTATATATATCAAATGAAAGCCCTCTTCAAGTGCATTCCAAAACTAAATAGTTCTTCCACATGGGGTGATTAGTTTATCCATTATTGGGTTTTGAAAATGTCTTCAATACCTTTTTTCGGTTTACTATTTAAAACATAATTTCCAAACCCAAACCATGCTTATCATGAGTAATGATGATACATTAAAATCATATAACGTGTATTGATGATTAAAACATTTAGAAATACATTCGTGCATTTGAAGGTTTCAGTTATAAAGTTGACTTGAATATTCCAGCTGGTGGCGTTTTCCATATGGCGGCCGTTTTGGACGGGGATTTGCTGGATCATCGACTCGTATAATACATTTGTGCCAATCATGGCATGAAGTGTATCAAAGGAAACGCTAAAATCCTTTTCACAAATGTGCAACTCATTATTGTAGAAAGGAAATGCAGTGTAATAATGACTATAATCCTTGTCAAATACATATATCATGTATTCACAGTAAGTCACTTAAATCAAAGACTGGTGCAGTTTCCGTGACATCCAGTACACAGGCTTGAACACTCTAACCTAGCTTTAAAACAAGTTCAACCACAATGCGTGTCGTGCATCCAAAAGAAAAAATCTTCATAACTTTTACAACTTCATTGCTTTTACTACATGTCTGTCTATTTGAGGTATGCTCTGAAGATGTTGGAGGGAGTGATTCCAATTTGAAAGTGGATGATAATCTAGCTCTATGGACGGATTTGAAATACATCGATGTTTGTTCAGAGACAAAGAGTTACAAGAGGAATGTTTCTCAAACACAAGTTATGTCATCCTGGGAACTTCCATGCTGATCGAACATATTCAAAGAATCCCAGTTTTGAGCATTGTCCAACAGGAGGCTAGGGCTAGAGCTTTCTTCTTTCCTTGATTATAGAGAGTTGAGATTGTGTCACACCTAGAAGCTGCATGTGTACATTAGATGTTCATGCTCTAAAAACACTGTTTGCACATGGGATATTATCATATCCATTAAACACTACTATTGGTTCTGAACCACATAATGATTATGTGCAATATATAAGGTTCACAGATCTGACCATATGTAACATCAACAGGTCAACGGAGAAGGTGACCACCATCATAGACAAAGAGTGCATCTCCCGGGAGTTCATCGTCAGAAATCACAGTGATATGAGAAGATTTGCCATTATACCGTTTGTGTTTTCCTTTATCAGAGAATTTTTGAAATACGAGGGTGGTTGCTTCGAAACACACATTCTTCAATCAACTGAAAATGCACGAGGTTATTGCTGGAAAATCGGCAAATACAGATCCAGTAATTTCAGTTGGAAGCAAAGCAGCATTAGCTATAACTGATCAAATATGTGTAAACGTAACCAAATCACAGTGAGTGGGGTTGAATTGAAAGTAAATTCAACCATGCTATTATATCTCCTCCACGAGTTTGCAGTAGTTTCTCGCACCTCTAGACATGCTACTCAAGCGCAAGTGTGTGTGTGTGTACATCTTTCAGAGCATCACATATTGGAATGCAGCGTGGCATGGAATGGACTCATTTTAAGACAAGAGTCATCAGAAGATGACATATCCCACGGTCCCACATAATTTATAAAACACATCTTTGACAGATAATTGTATATAAATTACTTCAGTTAGGGGGTAATACACATGGTGAGTTTGAGGCATGATAAAGGGTTTTGGAGTTCTACAACAGAAGCAGACCTATCCCTGAACAAAGCCCAAATCCAACGTGTTCCTATGGAAACGAAACAAAAATCAGAAATTTGAAAATATCAAAATGCAACACTTCAATTAGTGGGTAATACACATGCAAAGTTTCAGGAAGATATGATGAATAGTTTTGGAACTGTGCTCCGGAAATGAACCTATCTCTGAACAAAGTCCAAATCCAACACGTTTCTATGGAAAATATTCAGAAATCTCAAAACATCAAAAGGCACCACTTCAGTTGGTGGGTAATACACATGGAAAGTTTCAACAAGATATCATTAACCGTTTTCGAGTTCTGCTCCGGAAACGAAATGATTACGGACGGACAGGGCGACGACTATATCCCACGGTATTACATACCGGTGGGATAAAAAGTGCTATCCTTGGTGCCATGGCCAAGTGTCATATCTCCAGATACTTTCAACAATCTCATTAGATTCTTCTAAATTGTTTTTGATCACTAAATTCCCACTCAAGAATGTGTCTGTACTTGTAGAATTGGTCAGAAGACCATCTGGTCAACATAGAGGCGAGCAGACTTCGCATGAGCAAGATGACCTGCAGCATGAAACAGTGGAACCATTTCTGTGATTGCATCAAGATGCAAATTCAAATTTCTTGTGCGTTCAGCTCGGATTTAAAGTAGAATTGGTAGTTGCTTAACATATGCAGTCCAGAGTTTGCCTGTCCTACTCGCATTGGCAGCAGATTTTGAACACATTCTTCATCTATGACTGCATCAGTAGAACGACACGTTCCCCATTCAGCAGGGATTGGTGGACATTTCTGAGCAGAGTGACATCCATACAACCAGGTGTTTCTAACAGAGAAGGCATGATGACATGAAGAAAGAAATTGGCACGTTGGGCTCAGGCATATGCATGACAGAAGTGATAGTGAGATCCCGAACCAGTAGCCCCGTAGGAAGCCACTAGGAACACTTTCATCTCACCTTGCCACATACACCCCCACCACAAAGTGACTCGTCCTCGAGTCAAGCTTTTGCGAGTTAGCAAGCACCTCAGTTCGATGTACCCAGGGTGTTGTGAGCACAAGGGGGTTGCGACAAAACTTAAAGGGTGTTCATCTTTGACCACTGAAGCAACTCATGTTGAGCGTGCAATTTTCAAAACCCAATAATGGATACACTAATTACCCTAATAAACTATGCATTTTTGGATTCCATTTGAAGAGGGCTTTCATTTGATATATGACATGACATGATTAACTTAAAAATAAAAATAATTTAACAATTTACCGAAATGCCGGCGGCCATCTTGGAAATGGCGGCCATTTTGAAAAAGCCACCAGCTAGAATTTGCAGAACTTTGTGCCATTGATATAAGTAAGATATTTTTAAGGTCTTCAGAAAAAATCAGCTTTCTACTATTTTTTCCCGGTTTGTCCATATCTTTTGACTAATGGTCCTGGCCTGTGTATCCTTCCTTGTATGTTGTTGCAATGTTTAAATACACAAAATATTCCAAATGATACATTGTAGTCTATACTCTTACCAGATAACATGAGTTCAATTTACTCTGAGAAGTCTATAGCCATTGTTATAAATCAATAAATTCAGGTGAAAAGAACGCACAGTTTAACAACACCAAAAACAAATAACAGCAAAAGTTAAATGTTACAGAATTGATTTTTAATAATCTAAGAACAAGACAAGAGTAATTTTAGATAAAACACGTTTGTTGGATATACTATGTTGTATAACTCAATCTATCAATACTGAAAAAGGATAAAGAGTCTATGACAGAAATGAATGTATGGCTAACATCGTCAAAAAGAATGAATTAACTTGCACAAAAATTTGTTGTTTTAATAGGCTACTAATACTGAAAAATGCATCTGATAATACCAAAGGCTCCTTTGGTCTCATTAAACATTTATCATCCAACTTGTTGCAAAATTACAAAGCCTGTTTCATTAACGGATATCTTTTCGCAGACTTTATGGCACGCGCTCTGCACGAGCGCAACAACTGGGCGCCGTCCTGCGGAATTTAACGACTGGTTATGTCATTCGAGTTGAGTCTGCGCCTCCTACATTGTTCTGCGCATGCGGGAAAGTAAACTATACACTATTTTAGGGCAAATCTGAAAGAATATTGGCGACGGGAATTCTAGAACAATATACCATCGTTATCCCGTCTCTTGACAAAGTAGATTGGTTAATTACGCAGTTCCATCATTTATTTAATTTGCGACGGGATGCGCTTTAGACACATGCTGTTTTTGTAACACTAATTTAAACTGATTATTGTATGTATGATATAAGTTTAGTACATAATACTACTACTTCATTTTGTTAGACATAATTATGACAGATGGATAAATAAGAAAAACGTAAATATCTCTTGATTAAATATTTTTCATGATCCGTTGTTATAAACTTTAAAAAAACATGACATGCGAGGGTGCCTGACTCGTGTGGTGTGAGTTCGAATCCCGAGAATGACTCGACCTTCAAAGTACAAGCATTGCAGACAGTGTGGTCCCAGAAAAAATATATATACACATATTACATATACAAAACCATGTTTACATTCTCTCTCCACACAAGTTACTCAGGTCATATATTCTCACGTAACCTCTTTTACAAGTGGAGCTCTTTCTTGGCTTGTTGTAAAAAAATTATGGCCATCGACGCTGTTTCAAATTATGCAATCGGTCTGTTTCCGCAATCGCTGAGTAGGCTGGTTTTCCTTCACTAATGCGATGCGAACATATTTCTTTCAAGCCTGAAATCATTCGGATATGTAAGACGCTTTTTGATTGGTTAGAAAATTAGGACAATAACCGTGTATCAAAGGTTCATCGGTAGGATTTTACAAGAAGCGATAAATTTGGGCCGCTCGTAACAGAGGTTATGTCGGAAGATATGACCTAACCCTTTCACCCAATCACGCCTAAAATTAGGCACGTAAACCTATAAGCGGTGTCTTAGTGGTGAAAGGGTTATGTATTCTCTGTGGACAGAGACCGCTTGATTTAGCTTGTCCATTTCAATACCACCTCAAAAGGCATAGCTCGCGCCATTCTCTATCACTGGCTAATTCGAGCCTTTTTCTGCATTTTAGTAATTTAACTTTCTATCTGTGCCAGCGTAACAACGCGCACCATGAAGGTCGAATACAACGCGCTGCTACACGAGCACAGAACAACACTCCAGGAAGCAATGCTGAAGTTATTCACTGAAGGAGACTGTCAGTTGTAACATGAGAGGGAAGTGGGTCCAGATATAACTTAAAGGGACAGTAGAACGTTTTTTCGCTGAAATAAGTCGCTGAAATGTATTTGAAAAATAATGTCACCAATAGTAAAATAGGCCTACCCTTAATTCTCTCTTCAGAAAATCAAGTTAAAAAATGAGTTTACATGGTTCCGTAAAGTCATGGGAATCGTTTTTGTCATTCGAAATAATAAAATGTGTTCACAATAAAATGACCCCCTTGCAATTTTTGCTTTATAGGCAACACCGATAATTGGTTTGTGTAATAAACTGTTTTACCCTCTAAAGTAAATTTAAATGACATAAACTATAATTTTAAATGGGGAATTTTAAAAGATAAAATTTGCTACTGCCCCTTTTAAAGCTTTTGCATGAGCATTTTTCACTCAATCACCGAATAGCCTGGTAATTCTCTACCTACAGAGGTTACCGAAACTCATTTGTCCAATCAGCGACGCTATAAACTGTGCACGTGACCTCTTCGCGTAGACTAACCGTCGAGAAGACCGCGGAGTTCCTTTAATGAAAATACAGTACCGTAAGTCGGAGTGAGAGTAAGATGAATGTATTACTTAAATAGAAATAAGCATCCGTTCTGCAATTATTTCAACACTATAGCATTTTGCTATAAGAAATAAATATGGCCCACTTGTAATAGAAGTTATGGGGGAAGAAATGACTGCGCGGAGAGAAAGTAGCCTAGACCTTTCTACTTTGTATCGTTCTTCGTTTCTCCGTTTCCCTCTTCTCTGTATCAGAAAGTTTAAGTAGCACTTTTAAGTTTCCTTTGATATTAATGGTATGCCAGGAGGTGGGCGAGCCGTGTCTTGTTCGTTTCTGTGGTTTCTTGTGGATAGGATTTTGTGATATTGTTTAGGACCTTTGGAGTTGAGGTGACGCTTTCAAGAGTATTTCACTTTTATCACGACTGCTTGTAATGTGGCAGGGATAACATCATACGGATGTATATATTGCGATGAAACCTGCAAGCATCGCATGGTACGCATGGGTGGTACTACGCTGAAAATTAGTGTAGCATATTGCATCCAAAACTAACTGCGAGTAGAACCGTTCTCTACTGCTGACCCTGACGGGGTTCGAACCCTGACCTCTTTGATTCGAAGTCGAACGCGGTAAGACGTGACTTCAGGTTTGAGGCAAACCAAAGCCCATACCCTTGAGGTTTTAGTTATATATTCGACAACAGCGAAGAACCCTAATAGTGGTCACACATCAGGGCCATGTTCGAAAGAGGTTTCAAAGTAATCGCTAAATTAGAGATTACTTTTAAACCTCTCTTGAACGCGATTGCTCAATGTAGCGCTTCATAGCAAAGCGAGCAAACCTCGAGGAATCGCACCGTGCCGTTCAGGAGAGAATGCGCTACATTGAGCGCTACATTGGGCGATCAATGAGCGATTATAATCGCTCGCTCTTATGGAACGGAGCCCAGGCGTGCTGTAACTGCTACATATGCATTTCCGCTTATTCGATCTAAATGGTCACGCTCGAACAACAAACAGAGTCTGTATCCTTTCTATATCTACCATTTGTCAAGACTTCACCAAGAAACCCCGCTCCAAGTTGAGTCAACGAGACAGACAGAGCACGAGTGTCGGGCAGGTGATTCAGCACCGTCTATCTTCTGAATAGTCTGACACCTGTCGGCGGATGTAGACTGTCTCGTACTCCTCAAACCATTTCCTTTAGATATACATACGTACGACTTATATGTTATATGTTTTAAATATCTGGTGTAAAAAATGGCGTCTGAATGTAAATCTTGATTGGGGTTCCAAACGTTGTATTACTTATAAATGATCTCTTAAAAAGAAAGAATGTGGATAGTTGATGGGCCTCATTGTGGAATGATGATGGAAAAGTTAACTGTAATAATTTGCACACCTATTGTTTGTATAAAGATACTCCCTTTGTTGAAAACTATGTTAAACGTTTTATGTTCAGAGATCGTCGTAGTAGTTTATCCAAATGTAGTGTTTTACCCTTGTACATTGAAACCGGCAGATATGCCAAGCCCCCTGTTCCTCTTCTTCAAAAGCATTGTAAATATTGTATTATAGATGGTAATGACTCTCATGTACATGTGGTTTAAAATGAGTTTCACTTGTTAATGGAATGTAACTTTTATGATGATCTACATTTTACTTTGTTTGAAACTGCTTTAAAGTGTAACTGTCTCTTCTATGATTTAAATGATAATGATGAGTTTTTATATATTATGAATTATGAATAATACAAAATATTTCGCTTCTGTAATTTCAAATATGTTTAAAATGCGTGAAATGCAATATACCTGATTGTTCATATATTTCATTTAAATATTTATTTTCGTAAAATATGTGCTTTTAGTGTCTCATAGGCCAGTTTATGGCCCGACGCACTGTTTCATACTATTGTACAATGTATATGTGTGTGTAAACTGTTCTGGTGCGTGTGAGGGTTCTATCGGTGTATTTTTTGTGGAAACGAAATTCGGGAGGATATTCCTGTTTACACATATATGTTATTAATACATGATTAAAAACACAGTGAAATTGAAAGATACTAATGAAAGTAATATTTTGATGACTTTATATTTCACAACTTGATAAACACAAGCGCGCATTTGTTGAAAATTAAAACAATGAGAACTGAAGCCATTCATCGGCGCTGCGAGTCGGGAAAACTTCGCTACAGCATAACATCAACTTCTTTATTAGTTTTATTACATGTTATGTGTTACTAAGTGAATACTCTATCAGTGTATGTCTTCAGTTATCAAAAAGTTGCAAAATTAAGTACAATATAGCGTGTTTTCATTTCATGTAATGCAAAATATCCAATATGGCGACATAACCCTACCTTTAAATAAAAATCTACTATTACTACTTATAGATAGCAAAACGCATCCCGTGCATCATATGTATATCCTTGTAGACATTGACTGTCAATTTAAGTTGTCTCCCGAAACGCCTATTTATATCCATCGTTAGGCTATGCTGCTAACAAAAATGATTCCTCTGTGCATATGACTATATATAACAATGTAGATAAGTGTGCTACCGATCCATGGCGCTACAAACATTATTACCCTGAGTACTATTTAAGACACTACGCTACTAAGATTGTTGTTGATCCATGTTGTCTCTTAAGAAATGAGTTTAAACTTTTGAAAAGACATGGGTCACCATAGACGTGGATTATTATTTCTTATTTTGAACTGAATGAGGGGTTTACAAGCCAATTGCGAGCTTAGAAGATTATGGTTAACACTTTCAATTCCAAACCAGTTGAACTGATTGACACACGTTATTATAATAACAATTGCGTATTTATATTGCACCTTTCGCGCATTCTAAGGTATGCTCAAATCGCTACAATTAATACCTTGAATGAATTGTTCTCTCAAATTTGCTACTTAGCTCTTCATCATTATACTTTCCGTATTCAGGTACCCATTTGTACAGCTGGGTAGACAGAACAAGGACACAGCACAGCATTCGACCCAAGTCACAAGTCCCCACGGGGATTCAAACCCGGACCGTCGGCGTGAGAGGCCAGCGTGCTCCACATGTTGAATCAAGTCACCTGCTAAAGGTGACACAAGTCCCAATTACCGCCAACGAACTAGCCTTTCATGCTTGACTGACAAACACCATTATGACCACAGGAGCCAAAGTACAAACTCATTTTGCTTACAAAACTTTATCGAATAGACATGGCTCTTTTAAATTCACATACAGCTAGTATTCTTAGATTGGTAAACTCTCATAGGCTAGCAATTAGCTTCGATATAGTTTAGAAAAATGGTGGCCGTTGTCACATGTTACAGGGTCGAGTATCATTAGAAATAACATTAGAAAGTGGTGGGTTGGTGGTTATGTGATCGCCGGTGGTGGTAGTGATGGTGTGTATGTAGGGGTGGTGTTGGTGGTGAGTATGTGGTCACCGGCGGTAATGTAGGAAGGTGGCGGTGCTGGGTCTATGTTTGTGTTGGATGTGTTGTCTATGTCGGTGGTGATGTTGTTTTTGCCTGTTGTTTTTGGAATGGTCTCGGCTCGATCTCTCCATTTAGTTACTGAAATATTTTTTTGTGTGTACAAATTGAAAAAAAAATACCTGCAAAAATGTGCCTCTGATATGTCTACGTACAGAAAGCGTGCTGGCCGTGTAGACTTGCCTAGGCTCTTACAGATTAAGGGGTCTGAATGACACACTGACATGTTGATAGACTTGCTTACTCGTCCTCGTACTCGTCAGACTATTATATCGTATTACCGTATTTCCTCGAATAGTGGCCCCTGTCTTCTGTTATCCAGGCCTCCTTCAGCCCCGTCGTCTATTAGAGATCGGGGTCAATTAATGTTTTTGCAATGTAAATCATCAGACTAACGAACATATAGAAATGTAATAATTACAAACTTCTTGAATACGAACTTGTTTTGGTGAATATTTATTCATTATTGAACGTGAAAAATATATTCTTTAAGAAGCCTGCGTGAACATATAATAGTGGACGACAATAGCTAGGGATATTCTGACATTTGAAATTTCGAAAATGGTGTATTTATTACTTGACACACTATAATAATTGGATACTTATATTGCGCCTTTTCCACACCCTAAGGTACTTTCAAAGCTGCTACAAAGCGCTACGTCAGTACTTCCTGTATTCAGGTACCCATTTGTACAGCTGGGTAGACTGAGTGCAATGTGGATGATGTGCCCAAGGACACAACGCAGTATTTGACCCAAATCGCAAATCTGGTGTCTCCAACGGGATTCGAACCCGGGTCGTCGGCGTGAGAGGCAAGCATGCTAACCACTACACCACCGTGCTCCACTATTGTATTATTAATCATAAAACTTATAACTTAGTTTGCTCATCGAGATCTAGTGTCTTTTTCTTTCAAACGGCCATGCACCCGGCGTCTATTCGAGGAAATACGGCACATTACTCGTGATGAGTGTATAAATATTGTTTAGAGACATTGATTGAATCTAGCAGACAGTTCTGATTGTTAAGTTCAAGGAAGGTCACCGTGACCTTAGTATCTCAGACTCGACTTGTCAATAATATAATTCATCAATTGAAATACACGTAGGTTAAACAAATGAGATAATGTTGTTGACATAAAATCAAATCAGTAATAAGGCATACTTACATTTGAAGGACTTTTTGACTTTTGATGGAATTGATAAAACTTTTAAATGTTTTTGTGTTATAATATATTTATGAACAATTGTGCTAATGTAAAGTGTAAAATCCACGGTAATAACGTGAGATGGGACAGCAAAGTACTACAACTATAGTGAAACGATTATAGATGTTAGGCAAAAGGGAATGTAATACAGGATATTTCATATTTCTTGTCTAAATATCATTATTTCTACATCAAGGGATGATTTACACATGGTTTTCGACGAGAAATTTCAAAAGTTTTTAAACCAATGAAACTTCAGGTTTGCATTTGATGTTCTTTTTATCACAGGGGCGTGTATCGCTTAGAAACAGCGTTTGAAAGACATATACCAGATTATAGGGTATTGGTACCCTTGTATGAGGGGTATCCAGTTATCTTACATCCCTGCATTATGCATATCATGTCATATCTACAACAACTGGCACATGTAACTAATGGAAGACAATCGTATGAGGAATCACCTTATTGAAAGGGGGTGGGGTGTAACCTTGCGGTCCATCAAATTTACATACACCCATTTTCAAAAGGGGGATTTGAATCCCCTAAACCTCCCTCTAGATCCGCCACTATTGTGTTCTATGCAAGGCGGATTTTCGCAGGTTTCACCGCTTTGCGTTGTCGGATTATGTTGTGGATTTTCTTCATTGTATGATACTAGTCACTCAATATAAGTTAAATACTTTGAATGTTTGAACATCAGTCCCCCCATTCGAAACGTTTCCCCGAAAAGATCAAATGAACATATAGATAACATTTTTCGTGATTCATTACATGACTCGTATAAGGTTAAAATTTTACTTTCAATAAATATTGCACAAGGACATGTTTATAGATTAGTTCTTGATATTTTGTGACATAAAATTAATTATCAGCCAAAAAATATCACCTTGGCGAAGTATCACTGTAGTTTGGCGACTGCACAGAACCATTCGTCTCCGGTTCACTGTTTAGACGCTGTCTGGAGCCCACAATATCGATCGCTGTGAGGAGTTTTTATGTATAGCCAACGTAGATCTTTTTGTAACATATTCTCAAACCCTTAAAAAAATCGTTACTTGAAAAGAAAAGAAATCTGTGGAATCGGTTGATTTCGAAGATAATTCTGAAAAAAAATGAAATAAATTTTCTAGTGACTTCAATCCAACCTCAAACATTTAAATAGAATCAGAGGAAAGAAATTTAATAATTAGAAAAATAAAAAAGGATTTTTTCATGAATGAAAAGCTTTCGAAAACAAATCATATCAAGTTTTCCTAAAGGTATGTTCATATTTGGACCATTTAGATTAAAATTGTAAGGAAGTTGCATTTACTACGATATCGACATTTTCAATATTGCCCCTCCGAATGTTACTGATCCTGTACACAATTATAAGTGTCACATCACTTATGTCATCACTTATGTGGCGAATTATATATTTATATATTGGATACACATTGTTAAGGATATATGCGCATTTTGATACTGTAAATAACGAACTTATCATTCACTGACAATATGATAAAATATCGTTCATAACAATTATCCAAGCAAGTATTCTCTAGCTTATTTGCCCAATATATCTCGAAACTGGCTGAAGCTGCCTTTGGCAGCACCAAAACTATGGAATATGCTCCCAGTGAACATCAAATGTGAAGACTCCCTATCATCCTTTAAGTGCTAAGATTACCATACAAAAAATTCGCTTAATTACGATTATCTTAGGGCTAAGAGAGCTTCGAAAATCTAGGCCCTGGAATTGAGCGCTATATGAATATATTATTATAATTATCATAATGAATTATCATATATGATGACAATTTAAGACAACAAGTGTAGTAATTACCGATGATGCATATTCTTGATAATAGAACGACGTTCAAGATATCTTAACTTCCCATAGCGTAGTTGGGCGGAATCAATGCGGTTCAGCAACAATAATCGTGCGTCACCTATGCAAATCATCTACATAGGTTAAAAGTGAAGGAAATATAGCCCCGAAGGCTTCAATTCTGTTAAGAGCAGTTCGAGGAGTAGTGTGTTCTCCAATCTATAAACCGTCAAATGTCAAATTTTATCATCTATAAGTTTTGGTTCCCAAATCCTGCATGTTTCCCTCACCAGCGTTATATTGACAGAGCAAATATGACTATAAATATAATTATTCAAGTTTGCTCGTTTAACTTGTTCCTCAGTGGTTTTGAGGTAGAGAATCCGACTGTAAGAGCAAAGGGTTCGAGTTCGAGTTCGTATCCCTCATCTCATCATGAGAAATTTTAACTAAAATATATTTTTTGATAATACGTGTTGTGAATTAATTTCTAAAAACAATTGATGCGTTCATCTGACAAATAATTCTGAACTTACTTTAACGAGCGATGGCTATATCCACTTCATGGTTGTCTTATTTCATGTTATTTCATCATTGTCATTTATCACAGACTTGCTTATGGATACATACATTTGGTATGCATGATACGGCAGATAACTTGTGTCAAGGGAAAACATCCACATCAAACCTCGACTCAAAGCTGGAACATTTGGTTACAACATATGATATATCTAAACATGGTAATTTATGATATATTTCTTTCATATCACACCCTATATCAGCCCTCAACCAATATCAGCTGAAGCTCTCGGGTTGAATCAACTTGATACATAAAGGATATCTGTCTTTACTTAACTAATACCATGTTCATATCATCGAGTGAGGTAAAAAGTTTATTTTATGAGAAAAACATGATATTTGTCAAGAATTGAAAGATTGTGGTGTTATCCTTGTAGTTACGTTTTCATGTTGAGCGGCCGCTAGGAACATCCCGTCACCACAGTAACAGTGTAACGTCATAAGCCAATTCGCTACGTCAGATCATTGTTTTATGACGTCAAATTAAATCAATCACTGTTACTGGATAGACAGTTTGTTTCACTGATAAACCCCAGTATTTCAATGCTTGTCATATAATAAACCCCAGTATTTCATTGCGTGTCATATAATAAACCCCAGTATTTCATTGCGTGTCAAATAATAAACCCCAGTATTTCAATGCTTGTAATATAATAAACCCCAGTATTTCATTACTTGACATATAATAAACGCCAGTATTTCATTGCGTGTCATATAATAAATTCCAGTATTGCATTGCTTGTCATATAATAAAGGATGAAAACACCACTGCAATACTATCTCTATATCATTGTCATAGGAGTACACTATTGCCCTGTGTCAGGGGGCCATGTCATGGCCATATTCGATTGTAATGTATCATTGTTATATACCTATGATCATGTGTAATGCTTACATTTGTCACATATGGATAAAATACATTCGGCATTAATACGGATTGCGCATTAAATAATTACATTGTTTGTTGAATAATGCAAGCGGCTAGAACAATCGAAAAAAAGTACTTTATCAGACGATAAAGGTATAGTTTTTTTGTGATGACGTAACAATTGAATGACGTCTCCGCTCCCCTCGTAGTCACGTGTGCCCATGGTAACCCAACGAAAGAGGGCAGTTGAAAAGACCGTGTTTTTCTGCAAATGATAATGTCCTAAAACAACGGTAGCGTTGTTATAACAATTATTAAAGGATTGTGTTCTTTTGTATCCGAATTAGTCTTAAATTTTAAGCTACATTTGTACTTGAACCAAAACGACGAAATCCGCATTAGGCAACCCCAGGAACCACTGGAACTTAAAGGGGCAGTAGCACGTTTTTTGCATACTATTTTTCTCACATTTGCCATTTATTATTTAACTTTATGCAATTACTTGTTTTTGTAAAATATGTTGTATAAACTTTAATAATAAATGGCAAATACTATGCACAAAAACGCGCTACAGCACCTTTAAAGTATGAACATTATATATATATATATATATTACCTGGACTATACCATGTTCTCCTCAGAGAGATTACTCAAGCCATTTCTTCCCATGTAATAAGCTTTCCAGACTAGACATAGAGGTTTCCGATAGGTTGATATCAAAGTCACTTATCCAATCAGCGACCTTGTTTCATGAACATTTGGCGTTTCCTCTAAACGTCGAGGAGACTGGAGTTCCTTCATCTCTGCGATGCGCTCGTATTTCTCACAAGACAGAAGGATATCGCATGTGTAATACGTGTTTTGGTTGAATAGAAATATACAACGGTGTCCGTGTTGACAATTGTCCCCACTATAGCGAGAAATACGGTCCACGTATATCAGAGGTTACATGGGAAGAACTGGTTTAATCTGTGGAAAGAGAACGGTATACAAATGTACACTGTACGTCTGTATCAGTTTTTCGAATCATGATGATGTTTAGCTACAGACCATTAGCTATATACAAATAAAACAAAAATCATTTATATAATATATATATATGTGTATATGTATAATGCATATATATATATATATATATATATATATATGTGTGTGTGTGTGTGTGTGTGTATATGTATATTATGTATGTGTATATGTATATTATGTAAATTATGTATATGTATATGTATATGTATATTATGTATATTATGTATATTATGTATATTATGTATATGTATATGTATATGTATATGTATATGTCTGTGTATATAACCTCTTCCCTCCAGTATCATGCGAAGCGGCGTCAGGGTGTCAAAGAACCTAATTTGGAAAAGCTACTGTTTATATAGTCTGTCATCCAGACCCTAGAGCAAAATATTCAATTGACGACCAACCCAGTCTAGATAATTATAGCAAGTCTAGATTACTCAGCTCAGAAATTAAGGCACCTTTAGGGCTCCATTTTATTATATATATTTGAATTGTTTGTAAAATGGTGTTTTCGTGACAAAACAAATATTTCTGAGACTAAATATTAGTCTACTGTTTCCATGGCGACGTGATGTCGGGCCTCATTCAAATTGGTAATCCAAGACTGTATTGTGAAGGATGATTAGCAGAAATATTGATTATTTACAACACAAGGTAATTATAAGAAGTTTTTTTACAAACAAAAAATGCTATTTTTTTTCTCACATAAACCTATTCGTTGTGAGTTCATAAAATCAAATTGTATTTTCTGCCCATTATCACGTTGTTACTCCTTCGAATATATATCAATTTATTGGACAATATATGTAAATATTTCTCGAGAACATTCCCGCAGCTTTTCTTTGAAAAGAATCGAGAAAATGTTTTGCCTTTTAAAAAATATGTCAAAGTATTTAATGATGCAAGCTCATCAGCAGTTTTTCTTTGATACCATGCAAGTCAAGAAATAAAAGTTTCCTTACTGAGTTTTACCCCTCATTGGTGTGTTAAGAATCTGATGAAACCATTGCAGGTTTTCCAAGGAAATCGTAAATCGCTGATGTTACCATTATTCAAGAACCAATGTGAATATTGATTGTTGTGTTTTGCGCAATCCGTACCAAACGCCGGAAGTATTCGAGCCAAGTGTGATATATATGACCATAATGTATGACATTGATATATGACAACGTTTTACGACATATGATATAACCATCCATTGTCAGAACAAACCAGCTTTCACGATATCTTATTGCATCAACGTTGTAGACAGGTAATGACACACTCACTGGAAAGCAATCTAATTCAAAAGCAGTTTTCGTGCTATGTGCAAAAGTCATATACGCCCAGAGGCAAAAGAAGATATATAAAAAAAATAGTAGCTCATCAGGACTTCATTGCTTTATTATCTAAGGTTGAATATCTAAGTTATCTCAGGTAATAGATTTACCAAATCTACAATTTAGAATATCCTTTGGCCAAGGAGTCTGTACACAACATTCAGCTTGCTTGAGCTTTTTGGACTGAGAAGAAGATAAAATAAGGTTTTCAGGTCATGACCCATGTGACCCATACTATACAATTCAGAATCCCAATTGCCTAATGAGTCTGCACACAACATTTAAGTTCTCTAGACCTTTTGGGACTGGAGATGAAGATGAAAATAGGTTTTTAAGATTGTGACCACTGTGATCCTTTTTTTGGGTCACGGGGTTACCAAATCTACAATTTATAATTCTCATTTGCAAAGGAATCTGGACTCAACTTTTCAGCTCTCAAGACCTTTTGGTCCCGAAGAAGAAGATGAAATAGGTCTTTTAGATCGTGACCCCTGTGACCCTATTTGGGATCAGTGGGTCACAAAATCTACAATATAGAATCCACATTGGCCAAGAAGTCTGTTGACAACATTTTATCTCTCTATAGACCTTTTTGAACTGGAGAAGAAGATGAAAATAGGTTTTTGAAGTCGTGACCCCTGTGACCCTATTTGGGGTCACAGAGTCACCAATTTTACAATTTAGAAGTTCCATTGGCCAAGGAGTCTGTACACAAAATTTCAGCTACTTAGACCAAGTGGTTCCGAAAAGGAATACGAAAATGCGAAAAGTTTACAAACAGACGGACGGACGGACGCCGGACACCATGCCATGCCATAAACCCATCGGGCCTTTCAGGCCAGATGAGCTAAACATGTAACATATTTGAATCCACAAGGAATAGATACGACTGAAACATAGTCAGTAATGGCTAATCGAGTACATTTTTCGAGACTGATGTATTTTGTCTTGGGGTATTTGAGTAGGATCTTAAAATATCTCAACTATGACAAATTTATTTTCTTAATGCATGAACCTTGAGTCGAACATGCAACCCTTCGTTTGGTAGTCAGCGCTTCTAGCCATTGTGCCACAAGACGCTGTGAGAAACCTTAGGATTGTTTGTCAGTAAGAATTCTGCGTTCTATTCAAGACATTATATTCAAGATTCGGAGCAGTGGATTCGTTAAAAATAATTTGATTTTTATTATTTTAAAACAATATCTGTTCATGTTCTTAAAAAAACACGGCTTTTAAAAAAAATCATTTGGAAATCTCCCTAACCAGGCGGGATAGGAAAATTAAATATTGTTTTTTGGCTTGTTTTATGACATCATACAGCAACGATGCGTTATCGATTTAAAGTCCAAGAAGGTACATTATGCCGATACATCTTGTAGTAACATACTTTTGATTCCTCATAAATTTTAATTAGCAATTTCAGCAACCCATATGTTTTTGAACTGATATGAATATTAAGTATCATACTCCCATGAATTACATGGTTTTATCTATGTAGTAGATAATATATATCCTTATCACAGACATTCAAAATCGACTTTACCCGGCAGAATTATTTTGTGTTTGACCGCTCGGTGTACATACGTTACAGTCAATGTCTAAAATGAGTCAATTTGGTGGTACAGAGTAAATCTCGATGCGTAAATGATGGACATGCTAAATGCAACTGTGCAGCAAATGGCAAGCAATGAGTGATGTAAATGTTTCAAATCAGGTGTTAAATGCAACGGCCGTGTTCAAGAGAGGTTTCAAAGTAATCGCTCAATTAGCGATTACTTTTAAACCTCTCTTGAACGCGATTGCTCAATGTAGCGCTACATAGCAAAGCGAGCGAACTTTTAAGATTTTGCACCGTGTCGTTCAGGAGAGAATGAGCGCTACTTAACCGCTAGCTACATTGATAAATCAATGAGCGATTATAAGCGCTCGCTGTTATGGAACGGGACCCAGGTGTCACTCCAGCATCACATGACTGTCCAAACAAGAACTGAAATCACCCTGTCAATAAAACTATCAACATCTTCATAACTGTTTGTTTTGTTGCGGATCCATTAGTGAACATAATTCATTTGAGTCAATCTGTCTAAAAATCAGCCTAAATGTTCAGTCAATGTGTACAATGACGGATGTTTTAGTTTGTTGTTTGTTTGAGTGAGACAGTCAATTTAAAGATTGACTAAAACATTCAGTCAATAGATTGGTAGGACTGCCGTGAAGAATACAGTAGCTTCTATCGCCTGAACATAGTCTGACGCCAGGGCTCCGTTCCATAACAGCGAGCGCTTATTATCGCTCATTGATCGCTCAATGTAGCGCTCAAGTAGCGCTCATTCTCTCCTGAACGACACGGTGCAAAACCTCAAAGTTCGCTCGCTTTGCTATGTAGCGCTACATTGAGCAATCGCGTTTAAGAGAGGTTTAAAAGTAATCGCTAATTGAGCGATTACTTTGAAACCTCTCTTGAACACGGCCCTGGCGGCGGATGTAGTCTCGTACTCCCTTAAACAACTGGTTGACTGATTTAGACTTTGACTCTAACATATATATGTCAAATAGTGAGACCGATATTTTCTTCTTACTCTGCTCTCTCTAAGTCTCGCAAATCTTACACAGTAGGCTATTTTACAGTGTTTGAGGACATGATACATAAATATTGAAATTTGAAATTGAAAGTCTAGGTTGAATCTTAAATGAAATACAGTCTCATAAAATCAGAGAGTAACGTGATGTAACATAATTATGATCTGATTTTAATAAGACTGAAATACATGTGGTGAGATGAATAAACAAAGGAGTTCTACAGGAAATTTGGAATTGTTCCAATTTGTTTGGTTTCTACTCGACTACAGTGATCCAAATTTACTTGCACTTATTAAGTTAGATTGCTTCATTCTAATCTCACGAAGACAGATAAGTTTTCTATTTGTATTCACAATGCAGACATAACCTTAACTAAGATGAGAAAAAGTTTAGAATTTTCAAATCAATCAAAATTATGAGAACCTTTTGGGCCATTGGCCGGATGAGTATGACAAAGCTCATCTGTATTGTCTGGAGTTGTGATAATAATGAGTATATTTATATCGTCATTGATAAAGACCGAACAGTCAACACAATAACCCTGAACTAAGGACATATACACTTGGAAATTAATTAAGCAACATCCTAGTTTGTAAACTGAAAATGTGATGCTGTGGAATTGTTAGGATAAATTGAACGACTTTATCACCCAGACATAGCAATTGGTTTTTTAGCGACTCATTCACGAAAATAAAAATCAAGCCTCTGATATTTGTAACTTTTATCAACTCGTGTTGATATATTTGATATCAGAAGACACTTAGGTGAGATTCTCTATAAAGATGCATGTGTAAACGGGAATATCCTCTCGAATTTCGTTTAAAAACAAATAACCCGATAGAACCCTCCTTTTCAGGAGTATATAGCACAAGCCACCAAAACCAGGTACCCAGTATTACTGCTGGGTGAACGGCGGCATGTCAAAAGTGACAAAACAAAGGTGACGGCGTTGAATACACCCTTCAACTGGTATTATCATCCAGGATCAACCTCGCTCATAGATGCTTAACTGCACTCAAATTCGCCAACAGTAGTGATATTACCCACTCTAATTAGTCCCTGGTTGTATGAACAGCTTAGTGATACGAAACTACGGTGCAAGTTTCGTATCCAAATGGATACGAAACTAAAATAATCACTCTTGTACAGATTCCCGACTGACTTTCCATCCACCAGACTCAATGATTTATACGCAATATTAGGGAGCACAAACAGATAGATTGTAGTTTATATTGAACCAAATCTCGGTTCAGATGAGGTGACCTGAGGTTTTATGCCCATTTTAAGAGTTTTTCATTTATATATTGGCGCCTAGTAACACTGAACGGAGAGAGGCCGCCATGTCACACGCGACTATCGAAACATTGTTAACGCCGTGGTACCGGTGGCAGGTCAGAAGGTGGTTAGGAGGGTTAATGCAGCACTGATCTCATATATGTCTTATTTTATGTATCACTTGTGTATCTACTTATTTACTTTCTAAGTCTGTGCCTATGCTTATAATAATTGTGCTATTTTAAAATAAATAATAATATATTTATATTTTAGTAAAACTGCTTCTACATTATCTAAAACTTTTAAACTTATGTAATATGGTCTCTTTTATATCCCTTTTGGTCATATTTGTACTTATATTAGAAATACTTGCCATTTAGATAGTGAAGAAATATAACATGGTTATATTTGGGATAACACTACCTTCCCATGCGGGAATCGAACCCACGCCCTCAGAGTAAGGCAACTAACGCCAGCATTGACTGTACCAACAGCTTACCACACGACCATTTCGCCTCACGACCATTTCGTGTCGAAATGGGACTCGGCCCGAAAAAGTACAAGAATTTGTACTATTGAAGGTAGTGTTATCCCAAATATAACCATGTTATTGTACTTATATGTTTTAAAGATACCAAACGCTGTGTTTAACCTCTGTTGTCCAAATGGTGAGACTTTAATAAACTATATATTGTATTGCTATTGTATTATATTGAATTGAATTGCATTGTATTGTATTGTATTTTATTATGTAAGCATATTTTTCCAGCGATCTGATTGGACTAGAGGCGATCACGTGACCGTCCACAGAAAAGCATATTGACTCCAGCCCGAGGCCGACCAAAAGCCGTATTGACTTGAGTGACGTCAAACGATTGTTGTATGACGTCAAACGATTGTTGCATGGCGTCATGCTATTCTTATCATGACGTCATTTGAAAGTAGTCCCAGCTGTTGAAACCAAATTGCATTTTGGCTGTATTTTATTGTTTTAATCGTCCGTTTCTGCATCAAATACCTTCTAAAACACTTATTTACTGGTGACTTCGTCCTTGGTCAATATTGTTTTCTCGGGTCAATAAAAACAAGTATTGACCACATCACCAGTCAATAATTGTATACTAATTTTGATGCACCCTATGAATGGGTCACCTTTTTTCAATATTTGCAAAATACTTCATTTATATCATAACTATAATTACATAACAAATACATCGCAGGTAAACTATAATTATTGAAGTCAATATAGCTATGAGCTCTGCTGTTCTGCTCTGTGATAAAATGAAAACAGCTGTAACGTTACTTATATCATACATTGTTGTAGGTAACTACCAGTGCGCTATACCATCGCACGGTTCATTACTTCACGTTGGTTAAGGATTAGAACCCAACATACCTATTAGTTGGAAGCAAATCGCGCTCCCCGTTGGACTATCTAGTCCCACACGTTCTCTGATATCAATGACAGCCAGGACACTTTTTCAGGTTAAAAGTATCATGTGACCAATTGCTTGTTTTCATTTCATTTTTTTCTTCAGCGGTATACCTCAGGGACGTTTCAGGACCAAAATAATTTAGTGAATTGTCACTATGTCCCAAATGCTTTCCCAGACAATAAATCAGTCGCATCAAAATCAGACGTATAACAAGTTGCAATAATGTAGACGATATATAATATATAATACGTTCAATTGATTTTAATGAGAACGGACAATACAGTACCGCCTCGTCAGTATGTCGCATATATTCTTAAGTAACGCAAATTCGCGAATAACCAGAACTAACATGTCTTCTGATACAAATTCCAAGGGACGCTAAAGCAATCAGTTAAAATGGTGAATCGGTGATAAGTAATAGATAGAGGACGAGTAGCAGTACATTATCGGGATATAAATGTACGGGTTTGAGAGTCAGCGTCAGCGTCAGCCGAGCCTAACCCTCTCAAACCCGTACATTTATATCCCGATAATATATTGCTACGAGTTCTCTATCTATCTTAGAGCACAGTCAAATGCTTGAGTCGTCAAGAACATGTCTTAAAATGAATTTATTTCAAATGAATTGTCAACAAATTTGGGAAACATTCTCTCGAACACAACATGCAAAACATTGACATTTCTCATTTTCATATGAAAATGTTAGGGACATTGACGTCATCTTCGGCACTGTAAGCACTGAATTTCTGAAATTGTCCGAGGTGCATGAGGCGTACATTTTATATAAAGCGTACGAGTCGTGCTACAGCATAAACGTCGTGCTTATGCCCATTTTAAGAGTTTTTCATTTATATATTGGCGCCAAGTAACACTGAAGGGAGAGAGGCCGCCATGTCACACGCGACTATCGAAACATTGTTAACGCCGTGGTACCGGTGGCAGGTCAGAAGGTGGTTAGGAGGGTTAATGCAGCACTGATCTCATATATGTCTTATTTTATGTATCACTTGTGCATCTACTTATTTACTTTCTAAGTCTGTGGTTATGCTTATAATAATTGTGCTATTTTAAAATAAATAATATATTTATATTTTAGTAAAACTGCTTCTACATTATCGAAAGCTCTTAAACTTATGTAATATGGTCTCTTTTATATCCCTTTTGGTGGTATTTGTACTTATATGTTTTAAATATACCATACGCTGTGTTTAACCTATGTTGTCAAAATGGTGAGACTTTAATAAACTATATATTGTATTGCTATTGTATTGTATTGTGTTGTATTGTATATTATTGAATTGCATTGTATTGTATTGTATTGTATTGTATAGTATTGTAATTTTGATGTACCCTGTGAATGGATCACCTTTTCTCAATATTTGCAAAATACTTCATTTATATCATCACAAATACATCGCAGGTAAACTATAATTATTGAAGTCACTATAGCTATGAGCTCTGCTGCTCTGCCCTGCGATAAAATTAAAACAGCTGTAACGTTACTTTTATCATGCATGTCTGTGGGTAACTACCAGTGCGCTATACCATCGCACGTTTCGTTACTTCAGGTTGGTTAAGGATTAGAACCCAATACTATTTGGTTGGAAGCAAATCGCGCTCCCCGTTGGACTATCTAGTCCAACATGTTCTCTGATATCAATGACAGCCAGGGCTCTGTTCTATAACATCCATAACAGCGAGCGCTAAATAATTGCTCATTGAGCGCTACATTAAACCTCTCTTGAACGCGATTGCTCAATGTAGCGCTACGTAGCAAGGCGAGCAAACTTCGAGGGATTTGCACTGCGTCGTTTAAGAGAGAAAGAGCGCTACTTGAGCGCTACATTGAGCGATCAATGAGCAATTTAAGCGCTCGCTGTTATGGAACAGAGCCCTGGACACTTCTTCAGGTTAAAAGTTTCATGTGACCAATTGCTTGTTTTCATTTCAACGTTTTTTTCTTCAGCGGTATACCTCAGGGACGTTTCAGGACCAAAATAATTTAATGAATTGTCACTTAGTCCCAAATGCTTTCCCAGACAATAAATCAGTCCCATCAAAATCAGACGTATAACAAGTTGCAATAATGTAGACGATATTTAATATATAATACTTTTAATTGATTTTAATGAGAACGGACAATACAGTACCGCCTCGTCAGTATGTCGCATATATTCTTAAGTAACGCAAATTCGCGAATAACCAGAACTAACATGTCTTCTGATACAAATTCCAAGGGACGCTAAAGCAATCAGTTAAAATGGTGAATCGGTGATATGTAATAGATAGAGGACGAGTAGCAGTACATTATCGGGATATACACTGCCGTCCAAAAGAAACGCCCACATGAATCTTTAAGATGAATTATATTACTTTAACACATAATTAATGATCGTATCAAGGTTATAATGAAACAATATTTGATATGACAATCCATTGGCCATGAATTGCACAACCACCCGTGACCCCGCCCCCCAAAAACCTGCTACTTCCGGTTTTTGATTTGTACAATAAGTTTATTACCATGACCACATATGCAGAGTTATCACTTTGGTATTTTGTGGACAGGTGAACATTGTCAGGAGGACTTTGGTGGTATGGTCTTCGGATTTACAGAGTATGGTGCAGCAAAACTGTTTTTAAACCATGATCGAAAACTGAACAGTTACCATCTCTAATTTTCCCCCTACAACATGCAAATTTATAAAACTTCGATATTTTGTTAAAAAATGATGCAACTTCATAATGCCACACTTTGGTTAACATGCTCCTGATACTTTTTCTGAAATCTCATAAAATATCTAGTGGGCGTTTCTTTTGGACGGCAGTATAAATGTACGGGTTTGAGAGGGTTGGGCGAGGCGTCAGCCGAGCCTAACCTTCTCAAACCCGTACATTTATATCCCGATAATGTACTGCTACGAGTTCTCTATCTATCTTAGAGCACAGTCAAATGCTTGAGTCGTCAAGAACATGTCTTAAAATGAATTTATTTAAAATATTTTGTGAAAAAATTTGGGAAACATTCTCTCGAACACAACATACAAAACATTGACATCTCTCATTTTCATATGCAAATGTTAGGGACATTGACGTCATCTTCGGCACTGTGAGCACTGAATTTCTGAAATTGTCCGAGGTGCATGAGGCGTACATTTTATATAAAGCGTACGAGTCGTGCTACAGCATAAGCGTCGTGCTTGAATCACGAACATGCATGATTTAAGCACGTTTTTATTCTGCAACATTGAGCAGTAATACATTTCATTGCCTATAAAGACTGAGTGGTTTTTGGAATGAATCAGTTCACACAATGGCTTCATCATGGACAGTCCAAGGCCAAGTACACTATTCATTCAGGAAATGTAACTTTACTTTTTTACTCCTTAGTTTTTAAACTCTGTAATTTTTAAATTCAAACTAATTTTCATTAAATTGGTTTATTTAATAACAGTTATTGCTTTTTTTGTATTTCGTTTTTTTTACCAGCACGTCAAGTTGTTTGTTGAGCTGTATTTCTCGATATGCGAGTTGTTATATCTACTGTTGCATATGCTATTGTGCATCCCGTCTATATTGCATATAAATTAATTCAGGTTATTGCAGCAAAGGAATTGTACTCGAACTGTCTGTAGGAAAGAATGTAACGTCGTACTGGACATCGCTCGGACGTAGTGTGACGATACAGGGGTTTGAGTGAGACGACAATGCAGCCTCCATCCTCTAACACTCCAATTTCATGAGCATGATACCCGAACGCAACCAGACAACCGTACATTTATCGGGATATAAATGTACTCCACGTAACCACAATACAATCATATGATTGGATGAAAGCATTTGACTGTGCTCTAATGAGTAATAACGCCTGTTTGCGAACATGGTTAACATGTTCTGACATTCTGGTATCACCCATCCACCAAGAACCATGTCAACGAGAGGGTTCAATGGGGGTATCCGCCTTTTTGTTTTGTGCATTTCGTAAATTGAGAATACCGTTGCATTTTAATAGCTTTGCAACTTTTTGAAAATGACACATGTATTGATAGAATATCCACAAAGGAAAAAATAATTTATCATAAGACTTGCCATATTGATGAGCGATCGCCTCTGAATGACAACCATAGTTATAAGAATAGTCTTTTCAATGTTTACAAATCTAGATGACTTGAGAAAAAGTCAAACAAATTCTTTTAATACTAGAAACTAGAACTAAACATCTTGGATAGTATTCGATAGAATTACTTTGCCCCTGTAGCTATATCCGACATTTGAAAGTAACATGGACAAATAAATAAAAATAAGGTTATGTTTTGCCAGAAGCTCTGCAGATTGCTTTATAAAAAGTCGGACAACAAGAACTAGAAATCTATGATATTATTCTATAGACTTACTTTCCTCATGTATCTATATGAAAGTAACATGGACAAATAAATAAAAATAAGGTTATGTTTTGCCAGAAGCTCTGCAGATTGCTTTATTAAAAGTCAGACAACAAGACCTAGACATCTATGATATTATTCTATAGACTTACTTTCCTCATGTTTCTATACACAAAGAACTTAATTAACTCAGTGATACAAATATACACAGTAACGGATATGTATTGCTAGATGGTAATTGGTATGGAACTGCATTTCCTCTCAACAGTGTTCGGGTTTTCTGTGAGGTCAATCGCACAAACACACCCCCAATGCATGTGAAGCACCCCCTAACGAATTTCTGAAATTGCAGTTTTAAATCGTTCTTGAAATTAGTATAAATCTTAGAAATGTTCAAATGATTGTGTCATTACCTTCGAACATGGCTCGAAGGAGAATAACTAAAGCAAAACGATGGCAAATTATTGGAATGAGTTCCACCGGAATGTCTTGTAGAGCTATTGGGCGACAGTTGGACATTCACCACACTGTGATAAGCCGTCTTGTCCAGAAAATATCGTCAAACCACAGCATATGAGAACATCCAAGCATCAGTCCGATTCGTTGGTGGATCTGTAATGGCCTGGGATGCATCTCTCACGGTTGTAAGCTCGATTTGGTGACTGTGAGAGGTAATCTCAATTGCGATCGTTACATCCGGGAAATTCTGCACCCTGTTCTTGTGCCACATTTTGACAATCATCCATTGGCCACTCGTCCTGTATTCATGAATGATAACGGTCGGCCTCACCGTTCTCGGCCTGTGGTTGATTTTCTAAAGAACAATGCAGAATCTGAACTTCCATGGTCTGCAATGAGCCCGGATATCAATCCACTGGAACACATTTGGGATATGATTGGACGCCGAGTGCAAGCCATGGACCCACCGGTACAGGATTTAGTCGGTTTAGAAGCAGCTATACATCATGAGTGGCAGCTGTTACCTCTGCGGCGAATCAAGAGACTCACCACAAGCATGTGGAGGATGGTTGAAGCAATCATCCGGGCACGTGGCGGATACACCCGTTATTGATAACGTGATGATCATTTGTTTCCTTAAGACACCGAGGAACATTGTCCTACTGCTTAATAAACATTTTCATCGTTTTTGAAGTTCACAGAGCAATAGTTGTAATGGAGTGAGTTTTCAAGTAAAACCACTGTTCATGTTCATCTGACAATATAATGATACATGTTACACATTGTATTCAGTGCTGTTTTTTTGTTTAGCTATGATGATGCACTTTCATAAAATAACATCATTTCTTCGACTAATTTCACAAGATTTTCACAGTGGTTGGGCATAGTCACACAAATCTGAAAATATGAGTGTATATATGAAAGTAGCTTAAAATTCAGTCTATGGAATGTTTTAGTTACTGTACTTAAATCCTTATGCTATTATATTTTTCAATACTACCAGTTCCATAGACTGTGTATTCAGTTTATCTAGACTTGCTGAATACAAATCTAGACTGTATTAAAGTCTCTAAATAATACACAGCCATGGAGCAGGACTAATATGAAAGTAACATGGACAAATAAATAAAAATAGGTTAGTTTTGCCAGAAACTCTGTAACAGCTCGCCCCCAATCGTGAATCACTTAGCGAGACAGTTGTAGAAGCGCCAGCCTCCTAGGGATGTTCGGAATTGATACCAGCGTTTGGTCTCCGAGCGAACTTATCGGTGCCAGTAAACTGCAAACAAACCCGGCTCATCTTTTACCGCTTGGCGACCGGCAGACTCAAAACTGCGATGACTTACCGATATTGGTATTCTACGACAAAATATTGAAATCAAATTTGACATCTATGCAGACAATCTCATAGGCGACTCAAAGAGCTAGGGTTTTTGAACTGCACCTTGCCGCAGATTCAAAGCGCTTAGCCGTCATGGTTATCGATCCGGCAGAGTACTTGGGACGGCAAGACGCCTTTACTCATTACATACAGTCGTGGCCGGTTCGATGCACGTAGCCGCGCGGCCTTCGTAAGAAGAATGTAGGCTGCGTTAGACGTTGCGCCGCCATTACGTCGCTAGCGCGAGACAGATAGTAGGGCCACGTCGTGTGATGCCGCCCGTCTATCATTCTTCGCGTTAATAAGTTAGGATTGTAGATTCGAGTTGCGTGATGCCCCGCGACAAAATGTTTCAGTATTATCAATGAAACCTAATTAGGCTATTATGTCATTTCGGATTGCTTTTGGGAATTGGATCGGAGTATTCTTTGTTGTTGTATTATTGCGTTTGTGAAGATGCATAAACAATATTGGTCCCAATTACTTCTCAGGGGTCTTATACTGAAACAGATCTGTACTCAGTGTGTAAATACATTCCTGTAAAAACTTCCCACGTCGGCGCCGTTGTGGCGCTTCGAGGTTAGAAATTATATTCATAAACTTTTTCTTGCGCTTCATTTGAACCTAGCGTACTTTAAACGTCGATGAAAATGTATGTTTTCATTTAGCGCAATTAAAGGGATTAAGAACCCTCAATCATAATTAGTGTTGCAGAAATAGTTAATGTATTATGGGTGTGAAACGTAGCATGTAATATCGCTGAAATTGCTGAATCATTTGCTTAAATTTTTAAGGTGGTCAAAATGGGGAATAGCGATCTAGTTTTCAGACTAGTATACTAAGACTTTTTTTTACATTTTAATGCTGCACATGTAGTGCTTCACCATTATAATCTCACCTAAATATCAATTGTTTTGAACCAAAAGCATTGTTATCATAATTAAAAATCACCATCGACGTGGTCTTCCGCATCTGAAGAAACAATACATCGTCACTATCGTCAGTATCATCATCACCATCGCTGCCATCCATCATTATCAACATCATCATCGTCATCATCACTGTCATCAGCATATCACTATTGTTAGCATCACTATCATCATCATCATCATCATCACTATTATAACCATCATCATCACTGTCATCGTCATCATCACTATCATCCTCACTATTATCAACATCACAATCATCATCATCATCACTATCATTACCAACAGAATCATCATCATCACCATCATCATCATCATCATCATCATTACTATCATCATCATCACTAGCATCATCATCACTGTCATCAGCATATCACTATCGTTAGCATCACTATCATCATCATCATCATCATCATCACTATTATAATAATAATAATCATCATCATCATCACTATCATCATCATCACTATCATAACCAACACTATCATCATCATCATTAGTTCATTACTATCATCATCACTATCATCGTCACTATCATCATCATCATAATTACTATCATCATCATCATCGTAACCGTCACTACCATCAATGTCCATCAACACCATGGCAATCGTCACCAACACTATCATCATCATCACTATAAATAGCATCATCATCATTATACTTCGTCATCGTCATATCACTATCATCATCACTATCATAACCAACACTATCATCATCATCATCACTATCATCATCACTAGCATCAACACCACAATCATCATCATCATCACTATCATAACCAACACTATCATCATCATCATTACTGTCATCATCACTATCATCATCATCATCATCATCATCATCATCATATTTACTATCATCATCATCATCATCATCGTCAGCGTCACTACCATCAATGTCCATCAACACCATGACAATCGTCACCAACACTAGCATAATCATCATCACTATAATCAGGATCATCATCATAATTACTATCACCATCGTCATCGTCACCATCACTATCATCACTATGATCACCATCACAATCATCACATCATCACTATTTCCATTATCATCACTAAAATCACAATCACGATATGACATGATATGGACAAAGCGTTATACCATGCATAGAAGCCAACTAAACTAAATTTGAAACTTCAAAACAGTATCTATTAATATTAATGAGGAACACACGTTTACGACTCGTCGTTCTCGACTCTCTTTACCTTGAATAGTCAAAATGGTTTTTATTGCTTGTTTTATACCGTCCATCAGTATTGACGAGTCTACACATTTAGGTCGAAGAAGATACATTATGCCGACAACATCTATACTAACACTCCACTAATTCATTAGAAAATCTCCTCGAAATAGCAATTTCAGCACCCCATGTGTGTATGAACAGATTTGAAATATTAAGTATCATACTCTCATGAATGATTTAATGAGATATATCCTGATCAAATACCTTCAAAATCGGCAGACATATTCTGTGTTTCACTCGTGTCGTTGACATTTCGTATCGTTTATTTGTCCTCTCGGTGTATGCTACATCGTCTGTCAATATACAGCAGTATAAGCATAGGCTGTAATCCACACGCTAACGTTGCAAAGGCAAGTCTATGGCAACACTAGAGAACTTGGTCTGAAAATGAAGAAATCACCGGCACAGAGTCTCCTTGTGTATTTACATCTTTTTTGCTGAAATGTTAATTTCAGAGAATAAATGTTAGTCCACAGTAAGAACAGCGCATGATGTATTTCACTTAATGGGGTGATTATTAGTCTGTCATCCAAACGCTAGAGCAATATATTCAATTGAAGACCAACCCAGTCAAGAAATTATAGCACGTCTAGATAACTCAGTTCTTAGTTAGTATCAGAAATTAAGACATGTTTAGGGCTCCATTTTGTATAACTATTTGAAGTGTTTGTAAACTGTTGTTGGTAAGACAAAAATATTTCTGAGACCAAATGTTAGTGTAGGTGATTATGAAATGGTTTTCGCCTGAAGTGATGCCATGAGAACATTCGTCACATTGGTCAAGTTCTCCTCACTTTATCCCGCCGTTCAACATGGACACCCATCTTATTACAGCATGGATTCAGTGCTGTCACTTTATCAGTCAATTCTGAACAAAATTGTGTTTAGAAATATAAATTTTCAATTCATGCCATTAGATGGTATAAGATGAGAGAGGGCAACATATCTTTAATAGTCTTAATTGCTAAGTAAATACTTATTTGGTTTATAAAGGCAAAGATCCAGATTTGCTCGAGGAGTTTCAAAATGTAACTGTGAAACCACATATTGCTGTCTGAGTGCGTGTTAAGCTTATATTACGTAGTGTTCAAATTATTGTGGCGACATTTGTTTGACTATCAAATTGGTTGGTTATGTATATGCATAGCAAATATAATTTTTTAATGAAATAAGCGATACAAAATATGGTGTTCATTGCGCTCCAAGCGACCAAGTATTGTATACACAAATAACAACTTAAGTTTTCGTGGAGCCTGTAAACAAATTAATTTCATTTAGTTTCTGATATATGTTTTCGAATGATTTGTTTCATTATTCTGAATACTCATTTCATGTATCAACAGACGTAGCTTTACATATTGTTCTTAAAGGTGCGGCTTCATTGACGTCATCATGTATTGTTTGCATTAACCCATTTTATAAATCCAATTTTAAATATTACAAAGAGAATTGTTTTTATTAATCACAAACAATAAAATAAATGATTAAGTCTTTGTATACCACACTTGTTTCAACAGGCGTGACGTCAAATTCTTTGTTGTCTTCGTGTATCATTTTATCATTACCCGATTTTATTAATCGAACATTAACGATTGCAAAGAGAAAAATGTTTATTACAAATAAACAAATAATCGATTAAGATGTAGAAGAAGAAATAGAAGAAAAAGACGAAGTAGATTTTTCAATTTAAGTTTTACATACTTATAAAATTGCCGATCAAAATTGACCTTTGAGACACTAAAATTAATTATATATGTTACACAAAAGCATAAACACATTAAAAAATAAATACAAATGATTTTGTCTATGTCTACCAGGATATTGGTTTCAAAATATGTGGCGTCAGATTGTTTATTATTTAATGTTTTTGTGTATTCTCCTATCATTAACCTATTTTATAAATCATATAAAAATGAAAGATTATCTACGTGAACGTACCGCTCTAATGGCGTGACGCGGCACGCCGTTGATGTTTTGATATTAATGGAAAAAACGAGACTTTAAAATGCTGCATTTTCAAACCATTAGACAATCGGTTGATCTATGGAATGACAACTTTGGATAAATGTCATATCAAAAATGGAAATGAAATATTAAAAAGAGCTCTTTCCAAACTACTAAAATGAGATAGCCTTTTTCGCGTTTATTTCATACACGAGTCTGGTCGACTGACTACATGTAAGTCCAAGGAATGTCTATATTTTCATTTAAGAGACTGGACATAGTCTAACCTGATGTAGACGTTTCTGTTGTTCGGCAGTAGACAGTATGTCTGAAGCGTTGAGGCTGTAATCTCCTTAACTTGCCCTGTCAATACTTATTCTCGTTTCAATCTATCTATCTATTCTTAATGAACAACCTTTCTATGGAATTTGGAGCTGTAATTCAAAATGTATGATCAATTTATATCTTTATCACAACTATATGTCATTAACATTTGAAAAACCTATTTTTTTAAAATCGTATATCCTTGTGCATTCCCTTCCACTCAGTTTTTCGTAACCTCCATTGCCATATTTCAAAATTATCAAATAATCCAATGGATGTGAACACTTGCAACAGTGGTAACGTTCTTATTTTTCTCGAATCATATATCACTTTACATCTGCGACCGGTTTCTGTCTAGTAAACAGTATGTGCGTATCGCACAGATATAGAAACACTAGTCATTTCGACAGTTACGGAGTTTGTAAGAACGTCACTGATTGCACAACCAAACTCTGATGCAACCAATCAGGATTCTCTATTTCTAGCCGGGAAAGACATCCATTTGCAACAGAGGTACGGATGGAAGAACTGAGCAGGGTGATCTCTATGAGAAGTGAATAGACTATATGTGAGGAAGATACATGAAGACAGATAATAAGTACATTTGAGATATTTTAGAATCATTTATAAATCTTGTTGTACAGTTAATTGCCGAATCGTCTTCAGAGATAATTTAATGACATGCTGGAAACAATCTATGGTTCAAACAACCCGAAAGGGTTCAGCATCAATTGTTATGACTCAGAAACAATTGAATATTTATAGTTAAGCAACAACTGAACATGTATGTCAACAGCAAGTGAATTTTCATTGTTCAGCAACAAACAAAAATAATTGCTTACAAACATGCGAACATTTATTGCTTAAAAACAAATACGGTTCAAAAACATGTAAACATTGTGGCTTAACCAGATGGTTCAGCAACATGTGAACATTACAACTTAAAAAGACGTTTTAAAACAGGTCTGCCGGAATTTTCCCTTTTTCAAAATATATTTCAATAAGTTAATGTAACCACAGTGAATTTCCTGTTACACATATCACATTCTGTCTTCAACATCTGAATTTTAATCAATGATTTACACCAAAGTGAGTCTTACTAACGATAGCTCGAAACAATTCAGAGACGACGGGTAGTTCAGATAATCTAAACGTCGGTTTATGTGCGATGACTGCGTTCCGTCGACGTAGGAAGACGTCTAGCATGCTGGACTAAGACGACGGGTTACGCCAGCGTATGTCTGTCTACATCTCACAGACAACAAGACATATTTCAACCACTGTGAGTCTGCATATGGCATCATCATTAACCTCCGCAGTGACCCCCAGCGACTGACAACAATTTGTTTTCCCCCATTTACTCCTCAATTCCCCATTTCGCCCAAACACCATCCGTGTCAGACTTGTCACCCGCCGTGCCACATGTTACCGGCGCCAGACGTCTAGTCTCGCCAAATCTCGTCTCGTCTCGCCGACTCTCGTCACTATCAGCTGTTGATTTGACCACAACCATGGAATGCAACTCAGCATGTGCGCTGCATGGGACTCAGTTTCCTTTAACATAGTTACCTCACGATAGTTCAGTTGGGGAAACACAAGAAATTGTTGAAAGACCACCTTTAAATAATGATGAAAGTAATTAAACGAAGAGTGCATAATTTGACCAGTGAGTTATACGCTTGATTAAAAATTTTCGTAATTTTGGAAATTTAGCTTTGACCCGTCCCTACTTGGTATCGTTATTTGATATATCTCTAGTTATTAGTTTAATCTGCTCAGTTTCTTTAAGTGTATATATGGTGTTGTGAAATATTTGGAAACCAGTGTAATTCTAATCGACCTTGTTGCGAGAAGTAAAATTTGCAAAATAATGCATCTACCGGATTGCGAACAGGTTCTGTAGATTCCTCGCCACGATATGTGTTCGTAATGTGTTCGTATCGCGGTAGATACACTTTAAATCCTCAGAAAACAACTATTTTAAAGGTGCAGCCATTGTGTTTCATAAAATTTTATTTGACTTTAATACGTTCCAACCTACCATATGCGCTGTTTACAATACAAACAAATTCAATCAGCTTGCATATTCATCCCCAATCGCCAAACATATCATAATTACTAGTTTCCAATTAAAATCGAGTAACATCATTATGCATGTGCAGAAACTGAAAGTCGCGTCCTTTTTACATGCACATTGGTTATATGACCTATTGAACATTATCAACCCAAATTTGTTATTTTGTCTGGTTTAAATAAGATTCCAAAATTACGTTTGACTCTTTGGCGCGTGCCACACGCTATGTATTGTCCGGTTTTCGATCAGAAATCGATATTGTTACCTTCATATCGACAATAGACTAAATCGAGTATCATACAAATGGTAGTTTTCGGTAAAAGTTGGTCTTCTCGATAAAATAAGACCATTTATAACGTTTGGCATATTTGACCCCAACAACACAATGGATGTACCTTTAATAAGACCTATTTGAAACTTACTTCACATTAACATTCGTGCTATCGCTCTAACATATATTGTATTCACCACGTCACCATCTTATCATCTTAGTACACATTGTATATTGCAGTTCGAATATATATATATATATATTATGTTTTCGTAGGTTCATAATAATGCAGGATAGTTACCTTATAATATGAATCAGTTATTGTATTCTTAACGTTGTCCTATCAATAAAAGACATGAAAAAAGTATTTATTTTAAAAATATCACCATTTTACGATATATTAAAAAGGAGACTGTAGTCTAAGTGTTAAACTATATAGGTTGAACTGGTCTTGGATATAAATCATATATTTAATTTCTGTAAGGCACAGTCCATCTGCCAATCCCAGAATCATTATTTCCCTTACACTTCATCCTGACCATGGACATCAAATGATAGCGAATCTTGACCCTTTTCCGTGTCAAATGATTGAAATAATTATCTAAATCATTTTCATCTTAAATCTTATTCTAAGTCAAAGTTCAAAACGTTGTTAAAAGCAGAAAATCAGTAGACATATTGTTTGCCATACACTAACGTTGTTTTCATCGTATGTCATCGAGTTGATATCTGGAACTGACAGTAGAATACCCATAAATATCTACAATGTAGATATCTACTGTGGGAGCCAGTTTTGGATGATACATTTCTATCTCTCAAACTAAACGTTTTGTCTAACTTAGTCTTGCTCTTGTACATATCCTTACCACCTGTCCATCTCTTGTTGTGCATTGTTGTGATATCAAAAAAGTAATTATCTGCAAAGGGCTATTGTAAGTTGGATAACGTGTGCCCAATCCTGTTCTTGACTGAATAAAATATGTTCCTATCAAGGGGAGATACATCTATATACTCGGGATATTGACAGAAAATCTAACTGATAGGTTTTGTTCAAGATGACATTTATGTTAGGAGACTTTAAAGGGGCAGTAGCACGTTTTTTTTCAAATTTTATTTTTTCAAATGTCCTATATATATTGATAGTTTATGTCATTTATATTAACTTAAGAGGGTAAAATATCTTATTTCACAAAACAATTATCCGCAAAAGCAAAAATTGCATGGCGGCCATTTTATTGTGAACACAATTTAATCATTTCGCATTACAAAAACGATTCCCATGGCATTATCGAACCATGTACAATCATTTAAACTTGATTTTCCGAAGAGAGAATGGTCTTTTACTATTGTTGACATTATTTTTCAAATACATTTCATAGACTTATTTGAGCGAAAAAACGTGCTACTGCCCCTTTAATTCGATAGCACGTTTCTTGCTCCCTTCCGTGGTACTAGTGTTTCTCAAAGACAGTTCATAATATTTAAATCCCAAATTCAAGTATATGGAAACATTAACCTACCTTGAAAAGAAAGTCTAGAGACTGGTCTAAATCTAAAATTTCCCTTTCTCATAGACATTTACTATATTTGTTGAAATGGTAATTATATTAAATATTTTCTAATCTAATTGACAGACTCATGATATTCCCTGAGATGTTAAACACTTGGTCTCTGAACATTTGGATAATATTAATAAGACCTACTGCGTGAAAACAAAAGTTAAGTGTAGGTTTACACTCAGATTCTATAACGGTTTTAATCAGAAAATATCACCGAGTTATCAAATATTGAAAAGGAGACTGAAAAAAATGGAATTCTGTAAAAATAGGCTCCTTTTCAATATATAGTCTAGTCTAGTTTACCAAGGTTATGTCCTCTCAGTGTTAATACGATCTAATACCATTTTGTAAAGTTTAGTCATGAATATTAAAATGTTAGCGAAAAATTCCAATATATAAAATAAACTGAAAATAAAAACGAGCCTCGGAGGTTTTTTTTATTTTAAAAAAACGCCCACTCTTTTCCAGGCGTTTATAGAATTGTATTGTATGGGTGACAGACTGTCATTCTAGCAGTACTACCACAAACAATAAACCAGTAGTTTAGCTCAAACTTAGTTTAACATTTAAAGGTTAAACATTTGAATTTTAAAACAAATGAAACAAAAAGGAACCTCTGAAATGTGTTCATTAGTGGATTTGCCTCGTTGAAGACTTGCACAGGCTCTTAAAACATTAAGGGGTCTGGATAAAAGACTGTACCTCAAAATATATTTTATAATATGTAATATGTTGATTATTTTTAACGAATCCACTGCAATTTTTTTAAAGACAGTTTCGTAGAGTTTCCTTTTGGCATCATTTCATGATTTAAAAAGTTGATTTTTTATTGATTTTTCAATTCATATAGACAAGTATGGCATCTATACAGAATCATATTTCAAAGAGACAACTTATTGAAATCCTTTGAAATTACTGTTCAATTTACCTACATTCTCATTATTCTTCACATATCAGTTAATAACATTTATTTTAATGTATTTTGGTACAGCATAGACACGATATTATAATATATTTATATTGAATGGGACGCAATGCTAACTTACCAATTGGTATGTGTTTGATTTATGAAAGTGTTATATATCTCAGAACATATTCTGAAATAAATATTTCGTAGACTAGCGTTGATTTGCTGTCTACAAGTACAAGTTTACCATTATCAGATAAATGTGACTATAATTTCACCACATTCAGAGAAGGATAGTTTTTGTAAAATGTAAAATGGCCTTGGTTTATTGTCCAATTTTAGTCCAGTTCCGTATAAAATAAATAAAATATTTTTTTCTTTTTCTTCGTATTTAAGTGCAGTTGTTCAAGCAAGGTCTCGCACATGCCCAGCCCTTGAGGGTTTGAACACGAGACTGCACTACAGATGTGGTATAAACCTTGTGACATAAACAAACGTCACAAGACAAGTAGACGTCGCGTCTACATGGCCATAAATCGCTTGCCGTCTGTTGCGTTGCGGCGCCTGAAGGAATTATCATCAAAAGACGTACGACATGTGTTAAACCCCTATAAGATAGTAAAATGATTGCAATTATCTGTGTCTTATTGACGGAAAAGGACACTCGGCTAGCCTCGGGTGACACACTCCGGGACACACGTCACCGAAATCCAATATCGATGACCTGAGGTCACGTCGACAGGTGTTTGAAGAACCGCGATAATCCTCGACACTTCATCATTGGTCACGTGATACGATGGCGCACGAGATAGGCGTGGCGTCCGTGCAGATGCGTGTCACGTCTTTCATCATTACGGTAACAAAAGGTATGGAACATAAAATTTCGAGTATAGCTTTTGGTAGCCAGTCCCTTTGTCGCTTGATTAAGCCTTTGAGAGTGTCATTATTTCCTATCATTAACACTTGACCAATGTGATGATCGCCTTCAATAGGCCCTCAGGCGGAAGATTGTATTAGAAACTTTTTCCCAGTGATAATAGAAAAAAAAACATTGTTAACTTGTTACGTTGGAGCCGTTTAAAACAGTTTTGATTTTTAAAATATAACATTTCTTACATTGAATTTAAGTCTTTGCTATTTCACCTAACATTTCGGAAACATATAACCATGATGTTGTTAGTAATAGTCAAAACCTTTTTCATGATTCTATAGAGAAGGGATTGTAAATAACTGTAAATAACATATTATATACTAATAGTAACATGTATATAGTTTAGATGAAATCTCTCATAATTACAAAAGAAATGGTGCATGTGCTTTTTTTGGATTATTTGTTATATTTTAAGTTGCATATACTGTTAGACGTAAAGAAAATGTCTGTTTGTCTATATTACTGACAACAATCACTTCAAACCCTTAGTGATTTTATTGATACATTAGATAATATTTTAAATATAACTGTCTCCCTACAATATAAATTATTGTATCAAATCAAAATTATTATCAAATTGTTCATGCAATGGTTAAATAGGAAATGAAGTGCATACCTTTTAACAACAAGTTTGATGTGACTGAATGCACATTCATTAAAAAGTAAAAGTTTTGTTCTTTAGTTTAAAGATATTGTATACGTTATATTGTGAATATTCTATCAATTCATGTGTTTTATTATTCAAAAATTGTAAAATTAGTAAAAATACAGCGTCTGATTTCAAACAAGATGGCAGTTACTGCCATAGATCCTTCTCTAATGTGTTGTTCCAACTATCGGACCCAAAGACGTTATCAGACTCTGAATTCCCCACTTCTCGGAGGCAAAATTTACTAAAATGGGATTTTTTTAAAGAATAAATATATTTTTTCTGAGACGAAATGCCAGTCTGAGACTACCAATACGTTAGTAGAGTCAGAAAGGTCTTTGTTGATAGACAGACAGAAATAGTTTATTCAAGTGTCACAAGTTAAACATGATATCATAGTTCTTCTCAAAGGTTGGACCCACAAAGACTCGTCACACACAGACACAATCAGTTACAGATGTAATCTCTTTCACTGTATTAATCAGACTGGCTCGTGATTAACTCCAGCTCATTGAGGTTAATTGGAGGTAATCTAGGCGAGACGCATTACGGCATCAAAGCAGTATGTTCTTCCCCTTTGTTCCGTAATCGTGTGATTCCTGCCTCGCTGTCCTTGATTTAGTCTGATTTAACTAGTCTGACCACAAGTGACTGATAAACTTGGTTCTTGAGTCTTGATAACAATGCTATGACGTCATGCAACACTCCATGACGTAATGCTGTCTCTGGAGCAGCGTCAATGGAAATGCGACAACGCGTACAACTAAATCACATAATAAATGTATACTAAATAAAATGGCGTTCAAATACTGACACATCATCAAAGGGTAGATTTTATAACATCGTTAAACCTGAAAAATATATTCTTAATGTATATCAATGTCATCGCTCCGGAAGATGATTTAATATTGATTCTGAATATAGAAAATGTACATTATGTACCTTAAAGGCGCTGTAGCACGCCTTTGTGACTGAAATAAAGTGACACAACATATTCTTGTATTAACTTTAATAATAAATGGCAACTTTGAGAAAAATTTATGTGCAAAAAAACGTGCTACAGCGCCTTTAAATGTTATAAGGGATGAGGTTCATTACCGCTTCAATTGTCACTATTTCAACGATTTGAAAAGGTTTATCCATCTGCAAAATCTTCAATATATAATTGTAGTTGGAAATGTTGTTTACATTCTTTAACGATAGCGAAGTATAAGAATAAACACATATATCGATTTAGCGAAGTATTCGAACGATTAAAATATAAATACGACTAATATAAAGGTAGATACTCATTTCTATGTCTAGTTTGACATCATAGACTTAACTTCCTTGAATGACAAATATGGATAAGGAATTTCTTTTTTTGAGTATAAAATCCTTAGATAGCGCCGAATCAAACATGAAAATCTAACATCAAGGCAGCGGAGCGGTGTGCAAAATATTGGACACTGCGTGTTTTTCTGATCTAGCTACTGATAATCAAAGCAATAAAAGCAAAAGTAAATGTTATTTTATACACATTAATGGATCTATAAATACATTTCGATTGAAACAGCATGTGTTGACATTAATATTCAAATAAACATATAACCCCTTATATCACAGCTGTAAGTAATACTCTTGACACAAATTTCAAATTACCATGGTTACGAGTATTGCAAGACTTGAACGTTTCCCCGATTTATTCACATGTTTTGGAAACGAACATCAACATTCATAAACAGTTAATAAATATAATATGATTACAGAAAATAAATCTTAGCATGAAGAAATCTCGTAGCGTTGATTTTGATATATTGAGAAGCGTTCGCTGTGTGTGTATATACTGGAAAAAATAAGTGAGGGATATTAGATGATTTATGATTAATATTTTATTAGTATGTCAAGTAATAAATACATCAGTTTTTATAATTTCAAAATTTCAAAATATCCCTCAAAATGTTTGTCCGGTATATAAGTACGAAAGCCTACAAGGGCCAAATTCAATGACAACATTTTTTTTTTAAAGTTGTAGTTTCAACTTTTAAAGGTGTACTTACAAGTTAGAAAGTTGTATATTCAAGTTTAAAAGTTGTTATTTCAACTTTTAAAGGTGTAATCACAACTTTAAAAAGTTGTTTATTCAAGTTTAAAGTTGTAATTACAACTTTAAAAGGTGTAATTACAAGTTCAGAAAGTTGTATATTCAAGTTTTAAAGGTGTAATTACAAGTTTAGAAAGTTGTATATTCAAGTTTTAAAGTTGTAATATGACTAAGTAGATCTAATATATGACTAAGTAGATAGAATATATGACTAAGTCGATCTGGTATATGACTAAGTAGATCTGATATATGATAAAGTAGATCTGGTATATGATAAAGTAGATCTGATATATGACTAAGTAGATCTGATATATGATAAAGTAGATGTGATATATGACTAAGTAGATCTGATATATGATAAAGTAGATGTGATATATGACTAAGTCGATCTGATATACGACTAAGTCAATCTGATATATGAGTAAGTAGATCTGGTATATGACTAAGTAGATCTGATATATGACTAAGTAGATCTGGTATATGACTAAAGGTAGATCTGATATATGATAAAGTAGATCTGGTATATGACTAAGTAGATCTGATATATGATAAAGTAGATCTGATATATGATAAAGTAGATCTGATATATGATAAAGTAGACCTGATATATGACAAAGTAGATCTGATATACGACTAAGTTGATCTGATATATGATAAAGTAGATCTGGTATATGATAAAGTCAATCTGATATATGATAAAGTCAATCTGATATATGACTTTTAAAACTTGAATATATAACTTTTAAAAGTTGAATATACAACTTTTAAAACTTGTAATTTCACCTTTACAAGTTGTAATTACAACTTTTAAACTTGAATATTCAACTTTTCAAAGTTGTAATTACAACTTTCAAACTTGAATATATAACTTTTAAAACTTGAATATATAACTTTTAAAAGTTGAATATATAACTTTTAAAAGTTGAATATACAACTTTTAAACTTGTAATTTCACCTTTACAAGTTGTAATTACAACTTTAAAACTTGAATATACAACTTTTTAAAGTTGTAATTACAACTTTAAAAACAAAATGTTGTCACTGAGTTTGGCCCTTGTAGGCTTTCGTATATAAGTGTGTCAGCTTCTTGGGTATGGTTTAAACATATTTTAATTTCAATGAAAATGAAATCGGGATTGGCAAACAAGCAAACACTGCTTATGTGAATGCCGCTCCGGTACACGTAAGCAAGTACATAAAACGTGACGTACACATGGACAGAATACAAAAAAACACATCAATATATACAAATATGGTGGATTTTTTTAAAATCATCAAAGTCATCGAAAACACCAAACAAAACATAAAATAACAAGGTGGAAGGTGTTCAACGTGCTTATAATGAACACGTTTTGGGATACCTCTTGCGCTGCATTAACCATTCACCGTCGATGAACATGATGTAGGATCAAGAAATTGAACAGAAACCTTGTGCGTACGTTGTCACGTTGAAAGCAGTTGCGAAATATACCATATTATACACTGTCCTATGCTAAATGTAAATCATGAACAATATCTACCCACAACAAAATCTAAACAATATACATTGTATCTAGATCAGTCATGTTCTATCGCCAACGTACTTTAGAAATATTTGTCAAGTTTTATCATACAGTTTCAAAATATGCTAACAAATGTTTAGTAAGTATATCTGTATGTGATCTGTGATTTATTCATTCACATATTTATGTATTATTGAATGAAATGTTAATTGAAATCGAGTGTCTGTGTTTAGACGCATGCCCGTAAATTGTAAATTGTATTCGTGTATACGCAGTTGTAATACCGAAGGTGGTTTGTTTGAGTGAGTGATAACAACAGTTGAAACAGTTGAGGTTGGTTATGGGACGTTGGTATAGGTGGTAAGGCTGAGTACAAATATCGTGATGTAACAAGCAACAAAGGCCCTACGGTTCATAATAATCAGAATTTAACTTTAAAAATCTTGAAAATGCATTGTTTTTCATATGAAAAGTTTTGGGAAAGTCGTTGTACAAAAAGGCCCTTAATGGATTTATGCCATTGTTGTCTCTGAAATGTAAGTCAAGACAGAACCCAATGGATACACATATTATCTAGATTGTGAGGACATATATAACATTGATAGATTTGCGATAGTTCAATCTGCAATAGCACGAATTTTCCGGCACGAACGAAATCATTGTGGGATTCGTACATCAACTTCAGAACCAGACACCGAACGACACCACTGAATATCAAAGCTGTGTCACCATTAGGTCACCAAGACTTTCGTTTCAAATTCGAACACCACTCCCCGCAAACCCCATCACAGCGCCTGTGTACACTGTCGGCCAAAAGAAACGCCAATCAGATATCTTATCAGATTTCGTAAAAACTATAATGCGCAATTTAGCAATATTATAGCATTATGAAGTTGCACCATTTCTACATAATATATTTACATTTCAGAAGTTGTCATGTCACAAAAGAATGGAGATTGTTGAAATGAGACAACACAATTGTTCAGTTTTCGATCAGTGCTTGATCAGAAAAACATTTGAAACAGATTTTCATACAACCTCGACCAACAATACAGGTACGAATTCGCATTAAAGTGTTTAGATGACGCTACGCGGTTACGGTGCGCAAGTGAATCACCCAGAAATAGCGGTCTTCATTGGGCGTGGTTTTCATGAATGTGATTGATTTGAATCACAGATTTTCCACGATTTCAATGGACTTTCATATCAATTTGTTTTCAGCATAACTTGAAGACCAGCGTTGATTATATTTCAGAAATTATTTCATCTTTCAGTTGAAGGAAACTCAAGTAGGCGTTTCTTTTGGCCGACAGTGTATGTTTGCAATAATGTCCCGTTCTTAAAAATAGCCTTTGATACAAATAAATGCAGACAAGTTATGGATCTACCACTTCTTTATTCTATGTAGACGACGTTTCGACATTAATCACGTGCTTGGCAACGACCTTAGCATTTATGTCAAAACGTCGTCTACACAAGATAAAAAAAGTTGTAGATCGATCAACTTGTTTTCATTCTTCATCACCTCAACTTCTTGAATGCCAACCTTTAAAGAGACATTAGTGTGTTTCAAGAAATATTATTGAGCTCTGATACATGGCATCACATGTGCTGATTTACGCACAAATCATCTCACTCGACTTCCATATTTATCTTCCTATATTTGACAATAACTTGTTTTCTATTTCTATCTTATTTAATATTCTTAAAAAGCGTAGTGTAAATTTGTATATATCGTAAATGTATATTTACCTGTTTTATAGTATTTTACAATATTTATTTTTATTTCTGTGTATATTTTTATGAAATATTAGTCTCTCATAATTCCATATGGAATGGCTCAACGTTTTACTGTGACATTATCTTATGTATTTATTATATATCTTTACCATGTTGAGGCGAGACTTAAATAAAAAACTTGTCTGTCTGTCTGTCTGTCTGTCTATTAAAATCGAGCAATGGCGTATTACATGTTGACCAATGACGCGCGTCAGCCGCAGTACATTGTCAGTAATTTTCAATAACAGTCTATACATGTTTTTATTATACCTCTATTAAATTTGTATGAATATCATTGGCCAGTTCACACCACGTGATCGAAAATTATATTTATACATTGACCTCCGATTCCAGTGATGAGGTCAGTTTTGTGACATAAATTTCTGTCACTGACCTGAGATATTGACTCGTCACGTGATTTGTCACGCGACTGTTCGTTTTGACGTTCGATTTCAAGATGGCGTTAGCTGATGGATTCGATTTGACAAATAAGAAATACATACTATAGTCTGTAGAAGAAAAACACAAATTTCGGTACAATAAAACACCTCATTACTCATGTTGAGGTCATTATGTGAAATACAAGAACTCTCGGACCTGACTCCCTCGGCGGTCTGACCTGACCTCGACCTGCGGTCTCGGTCACGTCAGACCACCTCGGGAGTCAGGTCTCGAGTCCTTGTATTTCACAAAATGACCTCAACATGAGTAATTAAGTGTATAAAAAAATAACACCCTTGGTAACGTTTGACAATAACAATGAGTGTCATTTTAAAACAGTCCAGATTCTCATCCAGAAAATTGGAATAACAAAATATATGTACATGGAAATGAAATTGAAAGCCTAACAAAACAAGAACACAAGTGAAGGTAAGTATGTTAGATTTAAACTCATAAATATATGTACCAAAGCTTAGTACGTTGTCCGTGTCGCTGTGTAGTCTAGACACGCAAACGTCATTACATTGGATACACTGCATATAGCTACACAGACAGACGGACGGGTTATTGACGTCTTTATTGTGGTACAAACACCCATAGAACTGGGACGCACTTAGAAATAAAAATACACATATATATGTGACAGACACTTCAATTAGCATACAGCGGCTATATTTTTAAAGACACTAATATTTTTGTCGTTTTTTAAGCAAATGGCATACGTCGTAAAATGCTAATTCTTAATAAAGTTTTAACGTAAAAAAATATGTTACTGTTGATAATTAATTATTTTCATATTGGCATAATTACAACCAATCTACTTTAAAGTCTCTCTTATTTGGACTGGCTCATCAATTTAATTTCGTTTTGAACCTTGCATACACACATCATAATATAATTATAAGGTGAGGGTGAAATAAACTGATGGACAAAAGAAAGTATACACATCCGTTGATTTCGATGAATTCAATATTTTAAAAGTAATTTGATGCATTTGATTATGGCATTACAATAACGCATATCTGTAGTAGTTTGAATGATTTGATTTGTGTCTGGTTAATGATAAATTAAATATCTTTCTTTAATGAAGACAGGGGTATAAGAAATGAAATTTGCACCAACGTGACTCCTACCATGTTTAAAATATTGTAATTGTGTGGAAAATTAGGCACATTTATCAATTTTCTTGTATAACATATCTTATATGTCGATGTTCAGTTATGGTTTATATATATCATTTTGGAAAAAAACAGTACGTATACAAGTATTCCTTAACTGATAACTAAACACTTGCGCTATTTAGTTTAGAGTACAACGTCAAAAACATAAACTAGTTGGCATTAAAAATCCTAAATATGATAAAATCAACTGAGTTGTGTACTGCCGTTTGTACTTCAGTTAAAATTATCCGTCTAATTATCCGTTTGTATTCTGGAGTGGTTTTCAGATAAGCTATTGCAGCGTGTTAACCAATCCACTTCTTTGTGATATAAATATGTTTAAACCAAAATTATCCGTCACCTCTGTCTTTCCTAATCGACGAAAAATTAGAAGTAAACAATCGAACTGGGTTGTAGCCAATGAACGAGACATATTCAGGAAGACATAATTTAAGGCTTTCCCATTAACAAGCAGACAATCTCAGACAAGAGTAATGTACACGTAATTGACCAAAGGTTAATTGACTAATTAACATCCTACCAACTGTCAAAGAGTCAGACAGTTTAATAGGGTCGTTAAACATCCCGCTTTCCTGTAAACAAACAAACAGCATTGAGGATAAGAAGATTGAGTAATGATCTAACAGAAAACTTTATACAAAGTTAAGATGTTCGTGCTACCTGAAACTGATTCTTGTCTTCAACACTGTGTTTAGACGCAAGAAAATTACGCACATTACCTAAATAAGATATCAATTACTTTTGTATTTATACCTCCCACATGGTATATAGTTTAAACATATTTTAGGGAGTACTGGTCGTATCCTGTATGTCAGAAATACTCAGAATGTACAGACAGACAGAAAGTTTATTTAAGTCTCACCTTGTGTATACAGTAAAATATGACATAAAAATATATTTGATAAAACACATCATAAAATATACACAAACCACTCCTTTTGGAGTTATGAGAGACTATAAAATACATTAACATACAGATAAAAATACAACTTACACTAATGATATAAGATACGCTTACGTCTTTTTAAAATATTACTACAGGTTTTGTCACATAACAAAGATAAACGCTTTTCTTGGAGGAGCACCGAACATTTTTCCACATCATTCATCTCATTAAAATTAATAACAAACATAGAGGCTTCCTTTAACAAATTAAAACGAAGATCATCATAAACAGGGCAATTTAAAATGACATGTATCTCGTCCTCGATTTTCTGATAACTACATAAACTGCATGTTCTATCTTCTATGGCGAGGCGTTCGAATCTCCCGGTCTCTATCCTGATTGGGGCCACTCCACATCTGAATTTAGCGAGTGCACTGCGATGATAGGTCTGTAAAGGTAACTGTAAATAGCGTTCAATTTGGTAGTCATGTTTAAATTACATGTATCGATTCTCAAAATGAAGTACACTCAACCGCAAAGGAAACGTCACCATACAAAATACAAGACAGTCCGAGAGTAATAAATAACTGAAACAGAGAAACGCCATTTCTTCAGAAGCCAGCTAAAGTAAATTGGAAAAATTAAAATCATTATTTGTTATATTTCTGAGAAGCGCGCGTTTTAAGATATCGTCGTTTTCGAATCTCCTTAACAAGACGAGAGAGGAGAGTCCAAAAAGGCTTTTTGGCTTGTTTTATGACGTCATACAGTTAAGAAGCGTCAACACATCCAATAAGGTTATTTACGTCGACATATTCTGTTATATATTAATTTTCTATTTTATGAATTTTCGAGTTAAATACCAACCATTCTGACCAAAATCATGTTGATAAAGAGATTTCAACACCTCAAGTGTACTTTAACAGACATAAAAATAAAAAAAATATTATACTCTGATGTATGCAATTGCGGTTCCTCCATCATTCAAAATCGCCTTTCATCGGCAGCAGTATTTCACTTTTTAACACTGTTGAAAATATGGTGACGTTTCTTTTGCGGTTGAGTGTAAGTAAGATTCATTAACAAAAGGATACCACTCGATCAGATAGATACCTCGAACTAAAGGTTTCAAATGTATTTGAGATGATACCACCACATACTTAATGTACAGCAACACCTTTGGTTTCACTTTGAGTCACTGTCGCCATTATCTGCCATCTTGTTGTTTTAATCGCGTATTTTTAACAAGATGTATCTTTACTATTTTACAACGTCTGGTGACGTTGACGTACAATAAAACACACACATTGACAGAATATCCAAAAATATGGTATCGTTTAATCAACAATATCCTGTAATGCAGTAGCGACTTGTTGCACACTTGTAGGGTCTGTGAATGACTTATCATTAAATACAGTTTTCAGTGAATGTGCGCTGGTCGTTATCAACCTGTCAAACATAAAGTCATAAAGATATTACCCCCAGTCTTTCAACTGGACTCGATTTAAATAATATATTAATAACATATGTGTAAACAAGAATACCCTCCCGAATTTCGTCTCCACAAAAAATACCCGATAGAACCGTCTCTTTAATGATTCCGTTTTAACTTAACTTCCTGATCAGACAGACAATATTATATAGTTTACACGTCTGGCATGTATAGTTTAACAATGTACGATAACATGGAGTTGGTGAGCAATTAACACATCAATTAGGCGGAGGTTAATTGAACTAATGGCAGGAGATAATAATCGTTCAGACGTTAATTGATTCTCATCTACTCTATCCGCCATTGTCTTTAACCAGTATGGCCACTGTCTACATCCGGCAGCCATTAAGTCTTTATCCAACAGACAGACTGATTTCAAGTGAAGACCAAAATGTGCATCACACTTAAATCGGAAAGCTAATCTATTTGATATACTCTTGTAAAATTCAGTCTATGAACTATTTTTCGTGCTCTGTTTTTCTTGGGCTTTCAATTTTGGTGTCAAGAGAGCTTGTCAATTATTTTTTTAATTAAATCTTGTCGATGAAAAATGAAAAAAAAATATTTTTTTTAAATTTAGCATATGAAACATACATAAAAACAGAGATATGTGTAGTCTATAACATCATATTTTAAGGAGTTGATTATTTGTCATCTTAAACACAATACAGTCAAAGTCTGTAAAGTTTTAGTATGTTGTATGCTACTGCTATATACAAACGAAAACAAATGTTATTCCTCCTTTTTATAATATAAAACTTTTGAAAACAGTATTTTATTGTGGCGTTTCTGAATTTCGAGTCTCTCATTAACCCTTAATGATTTTTCCATTTTCAGTTCTTTTGTGCTTTACCTCTGAAGTTTAACTTTGATGGATTATCTGTTTATTTACCTGAAAAAGTCTAGACAGTTCTTCTTCAACTGTCTCATTTGCTCAGTTAATGAAATTATCGACCTTTTCGTTGATTAGTTATAATGCGATTATTGCAGTTTTTAAGCCTTAACTTAACTAATTACAAATTCATTCACGTTTTGCTTCCATAAAACAGTTTGTCTTTTTCTTATCGTTTTGCTTTTCCTTTTTATGATATTTTTCATGAGGTTTTCATCTATTATCTCGTCTTTAAGAGATACTTCAGTGTATTATTGTATGATATTTATTTCTTTATACAGTATAATGGACACAGACCCAAGTACAACGACATGAACTTACTTTGAAATATCGACTTCATGTATACCATTTCTCAAACATGATTACAATTATTGCACACGTTTACAACCTCACGCATGACATCATAATTAACTTACATTTGTGACGTTTTACTACTTATATCAATCAGAAGTACCATCCCCTGTCATTGTTCATATATTCTACACTATATCACCCTAGGACTTTTCACCAGTAATATTTGTACTGAAAAAAACCTCGCTCTTGGTGTGTTTATCATAAAGCCAACCAAACTGCTCCGTCAAAATGCATTTTACACAGATTTGTTTGTCTTGGGTTAAAGATTTCTTCTTCTGAAATAACCTGCCCTCTATCTGTTTAAGCCAACCAAACCTCTACGTCAAAATATATTTTACAACACGTTTGTCTTACGAAGAAGAAGAAGAGGAAGAGTGACATTAAAATACCATTTGGTATAAAATCACATTCTTTAAAACAGCGTCCGGCCATATGGCCTACGAGACACAATTTAACTTTTTCTTACGTTGACGATTTCTTCTTAAAAATCAAATTTCATAAAAACACTACGCGATTGCTAACCCCCTTTAAACTACTTGACCATCATCAATAAGAAGCCACTGAAACATTTCGTTATCAACACAAATGACTGAATCATTGTAAATCTCTATTTGAACAATTCGCCAGTGTCAAAGGCTTCGGATGTAATTCTTTATTGTCTACAGATCATCATTTGTACAGGAGACCATCTCGAACACCATACGAAGTACACACAATACACACATCGCTCCAGCATGATACACAAACGATTGAATCATTGTCCAACTCAATAATAATCGACCAACATCCACGATTCACCATCGCCAAAGGCTTCGCCCACATTGACCACTGATGAATTACACAATATTCATTTAGCTTCAGCATCACACATAACTTAATGAATAATTAGAGAAAAAACGTTCTTACGATATACAACATCTTTATATGATTTGTTTGATTGGCATTCTAGGAGGTGATGTTATGAAGAATAGAGACGATTTTCAAAGAATAAAGAATAGTATATCCATAAAATCGTCTGTATTCTTCAACATCTTTATAGCAGTGAAGTTTCGGTGTCCAACTTACATAGAAAATAATCAAGTCTACGTCTACTAGACATTACTTGGACCAACGTCCTCTAATCGCCAGTGTCCGAAATTTCGACCACAGACACATAGATTATTTACAGGGCGCTAAATTAACAGTGACCAAATTAACGCAGTCGCTTTGGATTTGATCATTTAGCAGACATTGTTTGTCCTCCGAATTACTTGCGAGCAAACATCGAGTCAAATCTCTTTTAATTGTCCCGCTGTTTTGTTTTCCGATCATTGCGGTTCCCTGCCGACTGGATTCTATTAAGAGGATTAGCATCAATTGGATTTGCATTGTGACGGTTATTTTATTTTGCAATAAACTATCAATATTAGATAAAACGAATAAAAAATGCACAATTGATTTCATTTTTGTAATTAAACCTCAAAATTTCAACTTTAATATGTATACGATTTTTAATGGACTTTTTGTGGAAATACCGTCAGTAAATTTACAAAGGAAAACAGAAATATGAACCATGACTTAAATCTTAAATATTTGTATGATTGAGATAGAAACGGCGCCTGTAATGTCTTTCTCAAAGCCGTCGACTATGCATTCATATACAAATCACTATTTTTCTCCAGGCAATGTTTGAAAAGCTATAATTAAATTGGAGTCAGTTGTCATCACGCCCGTCTACGAACGCGATCGAACATCACTTATCACAAAACGAACCTATAATCATTCTACCTAAACGACACGGTAGATTTACTCGCAATCTAACATGGCTTTTTGCTTATCATCGACATCACCGAAACTGATTGTACGATATCCGCAGAGTTGGACCATCATCGCCGATAATATTACGTTCGTCTGTAGAGGATGATAATTCCGCTTATCTAAACATCTTTTTAAAATAAAACCGGCTTGGGATTTACCAGTCGTCTCTATGTCGCTAAACGCCATTCATTTCCTGTTCGCAATAACAAAAGAGCGCCTTTGGTCGCCTCCGACAGCCAGTTATAGCGTCTGCCAGGCCGATTGGCAGACACGCTGGCGCCGCTCTCACCGACTGACTGTCTGGCGCGCTAGCGACCACTCACATAACTCGCCTATTTACCTAACCCCTATGGCGCCGCTTGCAACTACAAGTCTCTCTCACTTCGATTTTGGGCTTGAAGCATATCTGATAAACGGAACAGGGTCGCTTCTAGTTGACATGCGTCTGCGGAAAGGAATAAAATTTCAGTCGGCCTGGAACACCGTCAGAATTTCAGTGACAGTGGACGAGTTCAGTCGCACATAGACTCAAGCTGTTCAATAATCACAGCTGTATAGTGGATGTACGTTACTGTCTCACTGGATCTACCGTATTGCTAGCACGGTAAGTTCGCATCATAAGTGATGCATATTCTGTTATCTTGTCATTGGGATGGAGAAACATGTTGTTTATACATACATCATCTTTTTTCATTTTATCTTTTATTAGGTAGATAAACGCAACTGCTTGTAACCATTTTAGATTGTAGGCGTTTTAGTCGTATCTATATTACATTTGAGAATGTAGGATGTTGATAAATAAAGTAAAACACTATCTGCTTATCTAAATTATTTATTACTGATATTTAGTGTATTCTGTGTTACATTTAGCTCCATAAGACATTGTCAGTAACCACTGCACTTCAAAAAATTATATGGATACCAATGATGATGCTTATCAGTCATTGACTAGATAGTAGATGATAGTGATATTGAACAATTCTAGAACCGGAAATATACGACTTAATCTGCATTCTAACCTGTTTGATTTGCAACCTGTGCAGTTAAAGGATTTTCGCTAATCGATATATTTGTCTCTTGCTACTTGTTTTTCTTCACATAAGACTTCGCTACGTGAAGCTACTGGCCATATCGAGTGTAACTGAAGTACGTTTTACTGCTGCGCACGCTGTATAAATGAAAGTAAATTTACTATCGTGTAGTTGTCGCCAAGTTTCACATTTCCTTACTTGCAATGACATATGTAACGATATCGCGTTTTCCTTTGATTTTCCCCTTTACAATGTAACGCAACATCGTTATGATGTTTTATATGGATCATATGGTATCCTGTGATATGTTTCTTTTTTTCGATCATATACTTTAGAACGTGTAATATAGACATATGGTGTAGTGTAATAAACACCATGCGATACATTTCTTAAAATCGTGTTATATACATCATGTTATATTGTAACGTGTAAGATATGTACTGTTACCTAGACATATGCTATAGATGAAATATTGACATATGTTAATTATCGTGTAATATAGATAATGCAATATAGACATATGCTATAGCGAAAGCAATTTAATCACATGCTTGTGGTTTCTGATGAGTATTTATTGTTTCAATATATACTCTGTTACTGAACAACAGCTAATATGAGGACTTCAGTCAAACGTGTTTTAGGAAAAAAAGCTAATTGTCAAACCTACCCGTTGATATAAACACAGCTCACCTTTTATCGAAATCTGAATTATCCTTATTCAGTTTGCCTCATTCTTGAAATCGGTAGTGCAAATGGTAATGCTTGATGGATAGTAAACTTCTTTGTGTCAACAATAGCGATTCATATAGCTACACAATGGTTTCAAGCATATCTTTCAATTACAATTATCTGTATATTCATATATTATTTCATAAATCAAAATTATATATAATATTCCTGACAATGTCATGCTCTGAAGTTTAGTGTGCTCTCTAATATACCACAGCCCTTTGGTTAAGGCGACAATAGGAAATCCAATCCACTTCATTGATGTCATGTCCTGGAGTACCCACCTGTCCCCCCTGTAACCCCCTCCCCTAATTTCCTCCTCCTTGGGTGACCCTCCCCCTCCCCCTCCACGCGAACACCTGTCACACCTTCCCACATTAACAATGCGAGCTCGAGATCAATTGTACTATATCGTATTTCGCTTCAGGAGACATTATTCTTGCCACAAAGCTATCGTGTTTAATTTGATATTATACACGATAAAATATACTGAAACGCTAGCGTTATCATTACGCTGACAGTGAAATGACAACACGTGTTTCTGAGCGGTTTATTGCAGGCATTACGTAACTGACGTACATGTTTCAAGACCATTTCCGTTAAAATTACCAACTGGGTAAATAATTGATAATGGTTCCCATTTTCAACGTTATCAAATTACATCTAATAAAATAATTAGACCATATATATACGTGCTTGTCTTCTGAGTAGGACATAACAATACAGGGATTGTTCAATTAGACGAATACGTATTCTACTGTATGTGCCGGTGAATGTATTCCATGCATATTTTATTGTAGTCTGTAACGCTCATGTTATATCTATTTCAGACCGCAGACAAACTGTCGAGGTATAGAGAGAAGAGCTTGTGTCTCCTTCTACACAGACCTGTGGACTGTCATGTTGAGGAACTGACGGCATCAAGTCGGTATTGAGAAGATAAAATATACCATGGCCGAAGTCAGGCAGACAGACGGTAATGCGAGCCCGCCGGTCGTTGATGAGAATGGCGCCAAGTCTTCTGCGATGCTTGATTCGCATTCCCCAGCTTTACAACAGGAACCGTTTCGAGAGGAGCCGCCCAAATGGGCCAGGGTCAGGGAATCTGATAACACTCTGGAATCAAACACAGCGGATAAGCATCCTGAAGTGAATACACTCGGAAATAGCTTGCAAGGTTCTGAAGAAGATCTCATGCAGTTTGCTGAAGTTCTATACAAGTGTACTCTTTGTACGAGCCTGCCGTGTATATTAACTTCAAAGGACAGTTTTCTTGCCCACGTGACAAAGGAACATCTTACCAAACAGACAAGTGTTCGTGACTGTAGCCAGTGCGACTTGAAATTCGGCACGGATGAGGATTTACGTGCCCATATAGACTGTACTCATCCGAAAAATGTGACTTGTGATGAGAGTGATAACTCATCATTGTCTGATTGTTCCGCTGGTTCACCTAAGCCAGTTTCAGATATGGAGGAAACGCGAGCTGGACCCCCTGTATACGTTGTCGGCAGTCCGGCGATGAAACCGAGGGTAGAATCCCCTAACCCAATCAAGAAAGATTTCCCATGCAACAAGTACCAAGTTGTGAAACCCAGTGCTCCCGTGGTTAAGGTGAACGATTTGCCCAAAACGGAAACATTGACCAAAATCCAAAAACTCACTGATCAGATCGTTCAATCTCAAACTCCCGGCACGCCAGCAAATATTCTTCAATCATGGTCGTCCATCTCGAGCTTCACGCCTGAGTTCGGACGGTACACAAAACTTGTGAGAGAAGGTGGTAACATTGTGTATTTCTGCCAAGTGTGTAACTGGAAGTGCCAAGTCAAAGCAGCATTCCACGCTCACTGTAACGGCCCACATCACAACAGCAAGGTTCGACAAGCCGATCAAAGCAACCCGAACCGGAAGCGAGCTGGTCCAACTTCCTCTCCATCACCCGGGCCAGCAGGGTCGCCCGGTCATAGCATTTCTCCCACCGGACTCCTGACCTTCGCCAACGACTCTGACCTTGACGAACACCGACGTGAGGTCAACACGCCCTCAGATCAGAAGCATGGCTTAGCAACGGAACAATCTCAACAGAGAACAAATGTGTCAGAAATGCCATTCCTTCAAGGACTACTTTTCAATCAACGTAACGAGGATACCAGAAGAGATTCTAATGGATTTACCTTCCAGCGAAGAGCTGAAAAGGACAGAACACCTGAAAACGAAAATGCTCGCTTGACTGCAGAGGCGTTCCTTGAAATGACAAAGAGGACTTCAAGCAGTCCAATGGAGTTGAGACCAAATGAAATGAACATACCGTTGACTGAAGATCAGTCAGTACATAGGAATAAGAGAAAAAGGCCAACACCAGTGGCCCTTAGGAACCAAACCAGCTCAAAGAACAGCTGGTCTGACTCGGACTCGGATGAATGTGCCGGGAAGTCCGGTTCTAGTTCTTCAGAATCGGAACAACCATCCAAGAAGTATAAAGGCGAAGCACCGGTGCAGCGAGACGACTTTCACAGCAGGCTCATGAAGAAAGTGGTCACCCCTGTCTCCAGCCAGGACAAGATTCCACCTCATGATCATTCCGCGCCTTATTTACAAAACTCTTTCAGAAACAGACTCTTCGCTAGTGCTTTTGGTGCAAGTTTTGGCCCTATGTACGGCTGGTATGGACACCAAAACTCCTTAATTCCAGCACACACGGAAGAAAATGGCGATTCTTCACTTAGTGACAATCCTTTCAAGAATTCCATTCATTACGGATCTAAATTGTTTCCGAGCACATTCACCGGTTTTGATTATAGTGGGAAACACCGACAAATAAGCGAAGCGCTTGCAGCGAGACACAAATTCCCAAATGACAGGAAGGGAGGTAACTCTGACGAGCACGGTGAGCTGAAAACTGTTGTAAAACAAGAACCAACGGACAATGGCGAGCAGGTTTTCAGGTGTTCTATGTGTGAGTTCTCGTGTGAGGATATTAACAGTTATAGGCATCACTTCATGGCTGAGCATGGAATTGATGGCGCAGACAGCTTCCTGGGCGAGAGCCAATTCAGTTCCATGAACGAAGGCTGGAAGATGAGTAAAATAAGGGACTGCTTGCCAGGTGAGCTTACGATACAGATACCTGGTGAAATGCTTCATTATCGATCTTACCAGTGCTTCTAAAGCTACACCGTGCTGTATGTATAGAAGCTAGGCCCTGTCGAGTCAAATTACCTACCTGCCCTGTATGTGAAACCGAAGATATTGGCTGTTTGTCAAATCAAATTATTGGTTTAGCCACTTTTATGTATGTAGTGTTGTGAAGTGAGTATAATTGGATTATGCCAAATCCAAACGTTGCATCAAGCAATACAAAGTAACGTGGCTTTATCAACTACATACTTAGGTTACATCGCCCTACTTCTCCCGGTATATAAAATATAATATTTGAAGTCATAATATACCGGTAATAAAATGTGTGTACAACTCACGCATAATGTGATAGTGCTGTTAATACCCCGATACCAACGAATAAGTAAAGGCCAGTGAGACCACCTTGCCCCAGACCATATCAGTATTGATGCTAGACAGACGGTTAACGGAATGAGGATGTGACATTGGTTGGCATATGAAAATTTGACGTCATTGAAGCTTGCAATGAAGTCATTTACGTTTTTGTCCCAGGTACTGAGTTTTGTATCAGATACATTGGTGTCATTCGAAGCTCTGGTGATCGACTCCTTCCTGCATGTATGTGCACCAAATGCTTTCTGTGCATTGACCTATCTATTTATTTGTCAGTTGCTATTTATGCTTTGTATATTTTGTCATAATTTATGGAATCTATTTCAGGGAGTTCATAGAGTAGTTTCCACATTGAAAGTGCAATATTTCCCTGTCACATATTTGTTTGAAACAATTTACGTTTCCCTTAATTTTTGAATAAATATCCATTTATATTCATTTTTCCGCTTTCACCGTTTTGATTTGCATGTGCCCTTGCTTTTAACGATTTTACATTCGCTTTCTTATACTTCCAATATGATGGCATGGTGGTTTAAGCTTTTATTGTACTATCGATTATCTTAACCTGTATATTATATGGGTTGAGGTGACAAAAACAAAGCTCAAAGTGTACATTTTAGACAAACAGATCTTGCATGTCATGAGGAAAATGTAAACACAGAGCCATTTTTTTCTCCAACATGTCTCATTGGTATCATCAGGGAGTATATATATATATATTATTTTGTAGGTCAGTGAATTTTAAATTCCTGACTGTCACGTGCTTAATGGTATTTTTTACAAAAGTCTCATAAACAACATTACTTTATGACACCGGAAATTGCCTAGACTACCAATTAGTTCAAACTAGCACATATCATTAACCTGTATATAAAGTAGTTCACCTCATCTTGAATGAAAAGGCGTACAGAATCATCGTCCAATCGTCCTGCCACCCCCATATCCCCTTCCTTCCAAGTCGCGACCTATTAAATCTCAGAAATAAAACATTTTACAAGCAATTGAAATAGTTATACAAAATGGAGCCCAATACCTAGAACTGAGCAATCTAGACTTTTCTAGACTGGGCTGGTCGTCAATTAAATATTTTGCTCTAAGGGTCTGGATGACAGACTTGGACAGAATGTAAAAGGGACAGTATACGATAGAGAAACTGTTTATTTCGCGTCTGTGAATGGACTACTTATTTTGTGGAGAAACGATTCCATGTCTGTCACAATTAGTTTTATACAAAGTTTTTGCCTTTATGCTGTTTATGTTTATTAAAATATCATCATTTGTTGTAATCAATCATATAGTCCCCAACAAATATATATCAGTTCATATTTCGTTGCCACGAAACATACCCTTGTCGTAATGCTGTAGGTTTCGTAAGGGTGTCGTAACGATGCTTGTCACTTTGCGGACATTCCCCCTCCCCCGCAATCTCCAACTAAATTATTTTCATTTACAGTACATATTTAAGATATCTTTTGATGAATATATTGGGAACATATAGTTATCAGAGGTTTACAATATGTAGGACACTTCATTGGGCGGCTTTTCCGATGTATAGGTAAAATACACTAAACTGTACAAATAGCGTAAAGAAATCAATGTTATATTTCGTTTTCCCTGCTTTGATGTTGAATAACATGTTACCTCCCTCATTGAGAAACATGGATTTTATGAATACAGATACATGATGTATTTCAACAGTAGATGCTCAAATGATGTGTCAGTGAAGAAGAAACTTCTCCCCCAGGGTCTCAATCACGCCAATCACTGGCTAATTGTAGCTTTGCTGCATTTCGGCAGCTTTCATGTGCCACTGTAGCAGCTTACTATGCATGACGTAGTAGTAAAATGTTAAAGGGACACCGTCGAGAATAAAAATCAGATCATCTGTATCTACCAATGCTGATTAACATGTCGGCTAACAAGTCACAGACACCGAATTTCAGGCAATTAGCGTCATTGGTAATAAAAAAATACAGCATGTAGACAGTGAAGTGAAGCGTAACTCGTTAGCTCGACACTCTAATCAGCTTAGTGCGATGAAGATGAGACTCATGTTTATCCTCGACGCAGTGTCCCTTTAAAAAGATGAAATGGCACAGGAAAGACGATGAAATACAGCAAGGCTTAAAGGCGCTGTAGCACGTTTTTTTCGCTCAAATAAGTCGATGACATGTATTTGAAAAATAATGTCACCAATAGTAAAACACCCTTCTCTCTTCGGAAAGACAAGTTACAAATGAGTGTACATGGTTCCGTAAAGCCACGGGAATCCTTTTGTCATTTGAAATAATAAAATGTGTTCACAATAAAATGGCCGCCATGCAATTTTTGCTTTATACGCAACACAGTTATTACCACTACGGATAATTGGTTTGTGTAATAAGATGTTTTACCCTCTTAAGTAAATATAAATGACATAAACTATCAATATAAATAGGAAATTTGAAAAAATAAATTTTGAAAAAAACGTGCTACTGCCCCTTTAAAGGCGATGTAGCACGTTTTGGCATATTATTTTTCGCAGATTTGCCATTATTTATTTAAGTTTATAAATATATAGATACGTAATAGAGTTACACATCTCATTACGCGACCCCATAAGCCGTATCCATAGTGGGAAATAGTGCGCCGTATAAAGTAACAATTTGTGAGACTCTTCAGTGTGCGAGTTTTGTAGGTCTCATGTGATTTCAGACAGCAAGATGGTTTACCATTCTATCATGGTGCCTTATTTAAAATTCTGCTCATGGGTATTTAGGTATCGCTACATCAGTCAGTATACTTGAACTACCTTCGAGCGGCCGTTTTAATGTGAACACCTTGAAATGGCCGCTCCAATCGAAATGGACTTGCATTTTAACCGAACCATGTACATTCTTCTCAGAACTATTTTATGATCCAGGAGTGTTAGTTAGTCATTGGTAACACTTATTTACATTTTCAGAGCATTTAAGTAAGAATGGCGTGCTACAGTGCCTTTAAATTGTCCTGTGATGAGAGGGAATGTCTGTATTTATGTAAAAAATATATCAGCATTTTAAAAAGAAACAGTTGACAGAATAAAATGTTTTGATAGTCAATGTTGACTGTCATTTTCACAAGAGATTTCTATTCAAATTTGGAAGAAATGTTTCATGAATGCGTCAAAATTGGGACAAAATTCAAATGGATTCATCACAAACCAGGCTTTAAATACAATACAATTATGATAATTTAGTCAATACATTAAGATTTATCCTCGAATGCTTAGGTTAAACATTACGGATGAACAGTGCTAAGATTACAGCCTTTTAATTATTTTCTACTTTTTATTTACTGGCCCTGCTATTGAATATAATTGCTAGATGAAACTTTAGACTGTAACTAAAAGTTCTTACACAAACAAAACCAGCCAGATTGAAGGTATTGACGACAGTCTTTTTGCAATGTATTATAACGGAAAGTTTAAATTAAGAACAGTCTCTGGCAGGCTACACGCAAACAAAGGGTATGCTCAGTGGTGTTAATGGTATATAATTGATTATTATTACTGATTACTGATTACTGATTCCACTGATGTAAGGCAATACGTCACCAAGTGCGGTCACCACGACCTAATACGGTGACAACGACTCGACCCTTCTATACAGACCTTTACAATTGACTTACTCTGTCTTCCTGATCAAGCCTATCTTCCTGACTCCTAACGTTACCCAGTAAAGATTTTTAGAATCAGAAACATGAAGACACTTCTACTTCCTTCGTAGAAAATTATAAGATATGTCTAGGAAATTGGCTGAATAGCTGAAGTCGACTCCATTGACGATCGTGAGATTAAGAAATAAGATTCCTGGATGACAACTTCTTTATTGTGAAGATACAAATATGTATATTCACAATGAATAAACTGTTATCCATGAAATCCCGTTTTATCTATTTCACTTCTAAATACCATTCAAAGACTTTATGTCTTTATGAATTAAATTTTCCTTTTACAGAGTAAATGTTTGCTTATCAATGTATGAACCTAGCTTATGAACAATGGTATGCCAGGAGACACTTCCACGATTCCCCTCTCGTTCAATCAGCATTTCCCTTTTCAATCTTTGTCTTCAAATGACCCATGGGTCATGATGATCTTTCTCCCACGATTTCGCCCAAGGAGAACATTCAGCTTTATCATACATCTCAATTTAGGCGTTATCGACAAGCCAAGTTTGATCACGGATTTAAGTCCGTGGTTTGACAAGCCATCGAATAAGATTTAACTTTAATTTTGAAATGAACATACCGAAAGATATATCCTGTGATATCTGAATTTTAAAATAGTGAACATTTACAGACTTATTTAATTTGAATAAGATCTGTTGATCAGAGACCAAAACATCAATGGTTTCTGGTTCGATATTGGTATCTGACTGACTGACTACCCCCGGGCTCCTACACAGATCCCTCGAAATCCCCTCTCTATTCTGATAATGCAAACCGAACATTAACGTTGTGCTTAAACCCCTCCCCTCGGGTGATTTATCTGCCCCCCCCCCCCCCCCCCCCCCCCCTCAGATCCCCGCCCATCTTGACCACCTGCCTTCTTCATCTGGTTTAAACAGTATTTTATTTCCAAATAACATATAACATACATGAATTTATGAGAAGTTAAATTGGAAAAAAGGATTAGCAAACAGGCTACAATATCCCCGCCCATCTTGACCACCTGCCTTCTTCATCTACCTTCTATACTGCGTTATTAGTCTCCAAACCCAGGTGCTGCAACTTCAAATTATTTTATTCAAAATCTTTGAAATGCCATAAAAAAACACATTTATTTTTGGTCTTCATTTTTACGCCAATTGCGTTACTTTTCTACCTGCATATAGAATTCGCTCCCAAATCGTTTGACTCAGTCTCCACCCTGGCTTAGGCTTCTCCCAGGCTACAGTCAAACAAGTTCTGAAAATATTTATTCTTAAAATATTACCATTTTATCAGAAAGTGCAAGAGTTTCAGGTAGTTTAGACTCAATTCTGGACTTGATTTTCAAGGGTGGGTCGTGTTTGGAGATAGTGAGGTTAACGTAACATATTATGAACTAACATCTTCGAGTAATGATGATAATGTGTGTGTTACGTCAGGTTTAAAAAATTAAGTATTTTCACTGACTGGGAGATATCCATATTAACATAAAGAAATAAAAAAAAGTAGGTGGAATTTTGGATGTATGGACAAACTCCCTAAAACATAAATAAATTAATATTTAATTTCTTCGAGTAACACTACGGGTTTACATGTACGCTTCACGTAATTCCAGTCCCCTTGATCCCTTCTCATTCCTCCTTCATTACCTCTCCGCCTCTCTCAATCCCGCTCAGCCCCTACCCCCTGACCGGACGTTACGCATAGCCCGCGGATTGACATTAACACAGCGCCATGTTGTCTAGACAGTGCAATAGACATCATTAAGTGACAGACAGGGCAGACACCGTGGGATATAGACGCTAATTCTTCCGCCTGACACTGATGACTTTGATAGGACTTATTTATTAACTCTCTTGAAGCCGCCTAATTGTTTGTGGTTGTGCCGAAGCTTACGTTTATTTGATCAAACGGTTGTTACACAATCTTTGATGGTGGGCGGGTTTTGTTACCTCACGTTGACTTGCGTAATTACAACGTATACTCAAACATGTGGGCTTACCTTTGATACGCTGCTTTGTGGCGTATTCGTTAAAGTAACGTAATATCTTTCATCGAAAATAATAAAATGCACGGAGCGTACTTAAGTATTAACAAATTCTGGAAAAAATATACATGAATCTGTTCCCTCGATAGCAATACGGGAGAAATTGTGTTTCCATTTAAACTATGCTCACAGTCGTAATTCAAGGGTGTGTAAAATCCGTAACAAGGTCAATATTGAAAATTGTTTGTTATGTTTGTATGCTACTCCTGTAGTAATATTAGAACACGGTTAATACATAATGTGATATACTTACTAAGCTAACTTTAAAATCTATTAACTTTAAAGGGGCAGTAGCACGTTTTTTCCCTCAAGTCGATGAAATGTATTTGAAAAATAATGTCAACAATAGTTAAAGACCATTCTCTCTTCGGAAAATCAAGTTAAAAATGATTGTACATGGTTCGATAAAACCACGGGAATCGTTTTTGTTATGCGAAATGATTAAATTGTGTTCACAATAAAATGGCCGCCATGCAATTTTTGCTGTATACGCAACACAGTTGTTACCACTACGGATAATTGGTTTGTGTAATTAGATGTTTTACCCTCTAAAGTTAATATAAATGACATAAACTATCAATATAAATAGGAAATTTGAAAAAATAAAATTTGAAAAAAAACGTGCTACTGCCCCTTTAACCTCTTGTTATTTGTATTTTGAGTGCCGAAATTCGACAATAATCGATTAAAATAAAAACCGTATTCTCACTAAATTAGCATGCTTAGTGAAATAACACTTTCAATGGCGTCATAAGATGGCAGTGATGAAGAGGGGACCTTAGATGCTCTTTTCATAAAATTTACATCATTTACGAACTATATGTACAATCTGTTAAATATAATACACAGAACATTAGACATTTTTCGTAGAAAACCATCTTGTATACCCATCGCACGAAGTAGAAGTAATAAATTGACGCTCGTAGCTGCGCCACTCATGGAAATAATTCTAGTCCACTCGTTTAGATATACACGATACCATTGCAGCCTGTTCGCTTATTTGCTAATGTTTTTTGGACATAAAATACTATTTAAATCATATACAAGGAATTGTCAAACAATGTCAAATATCCTCTGTATATCTTGATCAATAATACTGATATAAAGATGTGATGTCTCCATCTTAAGCAGCATTTTAGTTCATTCATTGAGCAATTCCTACTCGTCACCTATGACATTTGAAGGTGTCACCAGTCAGATCGGGAAAACATTCTTGGGGGTGGATGTGACCTTATCAGAGCATGAGAAATATTTCCTGTTTTCATCCTTATAAACTAGACTGGCTGGAGGCTTATTGAAATACGTTGGTGAAATAGGTTATCATATAGGTAAAGTAGGGATCGTCAATACACAACAACAAAGTTCACCGTTGGCGCAGAGGGAAAACTGGTCAATTATCTCTGTAGCGTTACACATTTGCGCTACATTACGCCTGTTGGTTATTGATGAGCCGCCATGAGATTACCTTACCTAACATTCGCCTTTGGTCAGTAAGGAAAATAACATTTCATAAAGTAATGTCTCAATTGCAAACAATGAAATAAACATGTAGGGAACCTCGCTTATATATGTCCTCGTCTACAGCGTCCTAGACCTGCTATAATCACGGACTTAGATTACGTTAAGTCCGTGCTATTATGTAATAGACGTGATAAACTTATTGAATAAGGTGATTCGCGTTTCGTCCCAATACATGATGTTGACCTCAAGACCCCAAGCACTCCGGTAATCCAAGATACTAAAGTTATGGACCGGAAATAGGGGTACAGATATATCAAATAATACAATTTGACAAATGTCTCTCCCCAATTCTCTTCCCCCTCACATTTCCCATCTCCATCTCGTTATCCCCATCCCTGAAATCTATGTAAATTCTAGAGTTTCATTGTCTTGTCGTTTTAGTATGAATTTGGAAAAAAACCCAATTATATTTAAACTGTTAGGGTTATTTTTAAAATTTTATTAAGTGCGTCAAATGTTATTATGTAAGATTTGATATTAAACAATTAACACAGACCTGTAATTTATTAAGTTTAGAGGTGAAGCAGGCTAAACTTGTCTAAAGTTTCCAGACTTACTATTGTAGAACTAGAAGTTTATTCAATTACAGACTTACAGACATTAAAGGGGCAGTAGCACGTTTTTTTGCTCAAACAAGTCGATGAAGTCGATGAAAGTCACTTATAGTAAAACATCCTTCTATCTTCCGAAAATCAAGTTAAAAATGAGTGTACATGGTTCCGTGACGCCATGGGGATCGTTTTTGTCATTCGAAGTAATTAAAAAGGGGGTAAAAAATAAAATGGCTACCATGCAAGTATTGCTTTATACGCAACACAGTTATTACCACTACTGATAAGTGGTTTGTGTAATAAGATGTTCTACCCTCTCAAGTAAATATAAATGACATAAACTATCACTATAAATGGGAAAAAATTGAAAAAAAAAAATTGAAAAAAAAGTGCTACTGCCCCTTTAAATAGCTTGCTCAGGGTTAGGAGTCACATATCTCAGACTATTTAAGGATATATATCTACTCTATAGAAAAAGGTTTACAATTTGTCAAATCTCTTCCTCTCTCATTCTAAAAAAAAATCTCGAATTTTTTCCAACAGTCCTCCCCAATCTTTTGAAATTGTCTGTGTCCTTTTTTCATGAATGCAGATTCTAAGAATGATATATTTCCCTGTTAAGTCATTTATTGGTGGACTGTATGATAGTCCTTTGATCCTTAACTTGGTGTCTGCTAAGAGCCGATAAAGTCGCGACTAAATACTTGCAGGTTAGCGAGATCCGCAGTTTATGTCTCGCAGTGGACAACATGGCGTGTCTTCTGTGCAAGTTTGGTGCAACATTTAGTGATGCTGCATGAAATACACTGACATTTATCTGTGAGAATACAAATAATCTATAACCAATACATAATGTCCAATTCGACTGGCTCAGTCCGCACTTGCTGAGATTTTAAGTGCGCCTATATGAACATCCAAAATATTAGGAAGAAAATCCAACATATGCAGAAATAGGTCTAAAAAACGATATATCATATTCATACATTAATGTCAAATGTAAATTATAATAATCATAATAATGATTTCTGTTCGTAAACGATTTCTATCTGAAACTTTCGTAAAATGTAAAAAGATGTAAATAAACTATAAAGACGAACCTGAGGTATCTTTATGAGATAAAGCTTTCTTGATTTGCTAAAATATGTTACACTCTCTTCGGTTTTGATTTGAGTAGTCTAGATGTCTTACTATCACATTATTTGTGTCGTCAAAATAAATAAATAAATAAATAAATAAATGATACTTACAATTTTAAATGTCCTAATACGGACGCTAACCATACACAAATAGCACATGGTTGATTTAAAGAGTTACCGTTCCTTCTTTTCATGCTATTGAGTGATGGCTGTTTGGTTTTCTTATAACATTTTTCTTTTTGATTGTAAATTTCCTTATAAATGGACGGGCAAAAGAAAGTGTAACACTCACTTTTTTTTCGATTAATTAATTTTTTTTAAAGAAATGAGATGCATTTGATTATGGCACGATACAATAACACCTCTCGACAGTAGTTTGAATGACTTAATTGGTGACTGTTTTATTTTTTAACTCAAATATCATTATTTAAAGTAGACAGGGGTAAGAAATCAAATTTACACCAACATGACCCCTACCATGTTCAAAAGGTTGTAAATGTGTGCAGGACGAAGGACAATTTATTGATTTTCACACAGAGTATGTGATATATGTCGATGAACAGTTATGTTTTATCAAAATTTATTTCGGGGAAATTCAAAATTTAAATTTAAATTAAAAAAAATATCAAACCGCGTAGAGGTCTTCTTTGACTGATTTAATGTTTTGGACTAATTTCACAAACTAGTCTGTGACGTTGAAAACTCGAGCTATTTGAAAAGTTGAAAAGTATACATATGGTAAATACAACTGAGCCATGTACTTTCTTTTGCCCGTCAGTGTATATTGGCTCTTTTCCCACACTTTTCCTCACTTTCCTTGACGTGCCATTAACGTGTCCTTTTGTTGATGACACGATTCAAGAGGTTGTTAAAATTGGGACAGTGTAGCTTTAACTCCCCCTTGTAATTGTAGAAAATGGCTAATGTCATATAGACCCATGTAAATGATACGGAAATGTTACAATTTCCTTGTTACAAGCAATTGCAGGTAGATATGCTAGTTTGCGGCTGGATCCAATCGTTACTCTCATTAATGCAAAGTGTTCCTTAAATAATCCAAGTGAAGACATGCACATTTGCCAATAATCCGAAATGTTTATTACATGCAAACCTACTTATTTATAAAATCTAGAAATCGAAATGAAAGTGAATTTTTAAAGTGAAAATATCGAATTTACGATAACTTTGAGGGAAGTAAGAAGACATGATGTTTCTATGTACGCCGTAGTCCTATATCATTTCAGGAGACGGCTTTTTAATCAATGGGAATTAGTACTTACATGTATGTTACAAGCCAACGGGTAAACTGATATCGATTATATAATAACCTTGGGGAAACAACGTCACCAATAGTAGTCATTCATGATATTTTCAATTAGAATTGTTGAAATATCCTTCAAAAGTTTTACGAAATGTTTTACACATATGATATTCACAAAACGATATGATATTGTAAAATGCGAATAGTCTGTTAACATCTTTCAGATTTGCTTTGGGAAAAGAAATACATAATTTTATCAACAATTTGGATTTTTGCAAGAAAATATGACTTTTGAATAACACAAACATCTGATTATATGTTCCAGATTTGCTCGTAGAAAGTGGCAAGGGTAATGTATCACGTGACCTCCTTCTTCAAAAGGCCAGCCTCCATTTGGGATTACCGGAAGTAATTCATTGGGGACCAGCATGCAACAAGGCGGTACGAGAGGTGTTCCAAAACAGTATGGCACAGCGAAAAGGAAAATACAAGAAATATCCTTTCCATGACTTATGGTTTTAAAGTCCCAATTATTTGGCTCAAGAATGAGACCAAACTAAGGGCGGTGACCTCACAAATCTATGTGAATCGGTTCAACTTTATAATCACATCATACTACATAGGGCAAACTAAATAGGAAAATAAATATTTTAGGATAAATATATACTATAAAATAAAAGAAAATGAAGGGGCATGTACACATTTGTAGTTTAAATGTAAAATATGTATGAATGTCGAACAATACACATTTTATCATATTCTGCTTACAGAGGAAACTCCACTCAGTTATTCAATCCCATCATTAGATAGTCTAAAGGAACGTACTTTTCATTGGTTGAAGAATTTTGTCATGGAATATAGGACATAATGTTCCAACGTAATATTGGCGTTTCGTTTTCACAAGGTATTTCAAGCATATAAATTAGACAAGCACAATATTAACGTTACACAGTTAATGACGTTTGTTATGTTAAATACGGTAAAACGTTCCTCTATATCCTCCTGCTATGGTACAAACGTTACATGGAAAGCAAAGGTCACCATGCTCCAAACATTGACTATAGACTTGAGCAATCGCTTTTTCATTGATTTAAGTTATACATATATATAATTTATAAGAAAATCATTGCAAAATTTCATCTCTTAATTTACTTGCATATTTTATGAATAAAGACAAATTATTGATATCATGTTCACTAGAAGAACATAATTAAAAGCTATAGCATGAGGTTTCGACAAGTAATAAATGGGTATGTACTTCCTCCTAATGAAAGTTCATCATATGTTTTACAGGTAAAGATAAAATAAATCTCATTTTCAACTTCTTCTTTACATAATGGACAGATTCTTTGAGTTATTTGTATTAACACTTTTTTTCTCCTCATTTACCATTATATTCAGTAGTCCCAAGCTTATACCTTAAATCGTTGCAACTGAGTGTTGATAAATATTTCTCTGGTTGCAGTAACGTTTTAAACGTCCTATAACAATCATAACGTGAGCTTGCATTAAGACTTCCTCGCCAATCTGGACAGAAGTCAGAAAGCGTATTACCGTTCTGGCTAATCAATGGCGAAAGGGTTAAGAATGATGTTAAAATTTACCACACCTTTCGGTACATTCGATGCAGAAAAACTAAAATTCGAAATGTTAAATTCATTAAATAATTAAAATTAAAAATATACTAAATGTTTATTTAAGATATGGTAAATATGGCAAATACGGTAAAACGTTCCAGCATCTTACTCGTAATGCATAAACGTTCCAAGAAATTCAAAGGTCGAGACGCTCCAAACATACCGACTTTCATTGAATGTTTTACATGCACGTAAATGATTTAAACCATAAATGTCAATACGATGAGACCCGCTCTGACAAAAGATCACCGAGACCGAGGCATGCCAAAGGTCAAAGGTCGATGTTCTTTTTTTAGTATCTTCTGTAGCCGAGGGAAGATCAATAAAGTAGTCTACTGGCTCAGTTAGTGGCCCACATTGCATAATAGAAGGGGAACCAAGTACTGTCATTAGTGAGGAATGGCACAAGCCTGAATCCATGAAAAGACTGGCGCACCCAGGTCAAGGATGGTTGCTATGAATCAAAGATGAGCACTGTTTTGGTCTTATGGTTTTAGGGTATATTTCATGAACTATAGAAAGATCCATAAAGACATGTATTGTTTGTAGTGTAACACACTATTATTACCTCGATATGTTTGAGAACTGGTGAACGTTTGTCAGAATGGTGAATCTGATTTGACAGAACATTCTTGAACTAAGAGGGTGGCGTCCTCTCCCCAAAATGATACTCAAATCGTTTCTTGCTACCTAACCTCTGTTTCAAGTGGGTTATATTGTTTGCTTCTAGCAAATTCCTCTAGTTGCAAGAACCAACCTAGCTTGATTGCAACCCATTAGATTTCGTTGTGTCTTTGTAAGAAAACGCACCACTTGTAACAGAGGTTATGTGAGAGAACTGGCTCGAGTTACCTCCGTTGGGAGAGAATGACGGGAAGGTAACACCTGTCCAATACAGTGGATCTACAATAAGGCTATTTGCCCTTGGTAATCATGTGCAAACGGACCATATCTCGATACGTTGTAACAAAAATAAGTCTTAACATTGATGGTAGCCAATGTGTTATGAATGGACTGAAGTTCCTAAAACTTCGACTATCTTGTTTATAGTAGTGTTGATAATATATAGAAGAAAACCCTTAACCTGTACACGACCTACTTTTTCGGCGTGGCGCTGCTGGAGCAGACCCAGGAGCAGGACGACCTGAGTGACTCTGAGAACGTCACGTACCAGCCACTCAGAGACATGTCCCAGGACCTGGAGAGAATCCTGGAACATCTGCCTGGTAGGAACGTTAATCAAGTACATATGTTTGAGTCTACCAGAACGGCTTAGAGCTATACTTGATGGACATGTTAAGAACGGTAAAGACAATTACTTAGAATGTTGGCGATGTCTACTAGGTATTCTGTAGAAGTGATCAATGTTATACAACATGTGTATTGTATCAAAAGGGATTCGTGTAGCAAACACACGTAGGCAATCTTCTGGAACTTCTGTCTCCTGCAATTGTACGTGTATTGGGACTTTGAAGAACTGGTGAACTTTTAGGTCAGTTAAGCACAGCAAGTCCATGCTTAGTTTGCATTCTGATAGAATGTCTGTCTCCTAGTTCGATAATCGTATATCGTCTCTTATCAACCAGGTACCCTGTTCATATGTTGTCTCTTCATGGTCTATCGATCTAGAAGGAAACAAGTTTGAAACAGGAATACTGGAAAGGGTATTATGTAAATGTCGTCTTAAGTCTAGAGCTGGTGTACTTGATGTGTTTGAAAGGGTATCTGTAGATGTCGTCTTCCTTCTAGAGATGATTTACTGGATAGGGTTTCTGTAGATGTCATCTTCCTTTTAGAGCTGATGTACTGGATAGAGTTTATGTAAATGTTGTCCTTCTCTAGAGCTGGTGTACTGGATAGGGTTTCTGTAGATGTCATCTTCCTTCTAGAGCTGGTGTACTGGATAGGGTTTCTGTAGATGTCGTCTTCCTTCTAGAGCTGGTGTACTGGATAGGGTTTCTGTAGATGTCATCTTCCTTCTAGAGCTGGTGTACTGGATAGGGTTTCTGTAGATGTCGTCTTCCTTCTACAGCTGGTGTACTGGATAGAGTTTCTGTAGATGTCGTCTTCCTTCTAGAGCTGGTGTACTGGATAGGGTTTCTGTAGATGTCGTCTTCCTTCTAGAGCTGGTGTACTGGATAGGGTTTCTGTAGATGTCATCTTCCTTCTAGAGCTGGTGTACTGGATAGGGTTTCTGTAGATGTCATCTTCCTTCTAGAGCTGGTGTACTGGATAGGGTTTCTGTAGATGTCGTCTTCCTTCTAGAGCTGGTGTACTGGATAGAGTTTCTGTAGATGTCGTCTTCCTTCTAGAGCTGGTGTACTGGATAGGGTTTCTGTAGATGTCGTCTTCCTTCTACAGCTGGTGTACTGAATAGAGTTTCTGTAGATGTCGTCTTCCTTCTAGAGCTGGTGTACTGGATAGGGTTTCTGTAGATGTCGTCTTCCTTCTAGAGCTGGTGTACTGGATAGGGTTTCTGTAGATGTCATCTTCCTTCTAGAGCTGGTGTACTGGATAGGGTTTCTGTAGATGTCGTCTTCCTTCTAGAGCTGGTGTACTGGATAGGGTTTCTGTAGATGTCGTCTTCCTTCTAGAGCTGGTGTACTGGATAGGGTTTCTGTAGATGTCGTCTTCCTTCTAGAGCTGGTGTACTGGATAGGGTTTCTGTAGATGTCGTCTTCCTTCTAGAGCTGGTGTACTGGATAGAGTTTCTGTAGATGTCGTCTTCCTTCTAGAGCTGGTGTACTGGATAGGGTTTCTGTAGATGTCGTCTTCCTTCTACAGCTGGTGTACTGGATAGAGTTTCTGTAGATGTCGTCTTCCTTCTAGAGCTGGTGTACTGGATAGGGTTTCTGTAGATGTCGTCTTCCTTCTAGAGCTGGTGTACTGGATAGGGTTTCTGTAGATGTCATCTTCCTTCTAGAGCTGGTGTACTGGATAGGGTTTCTGTAGATGTCGTCTTCCTTCTAGAGCTGGTGTACTGGATAGGGTTTCTGTAGATGTCGTCTTCCTTCTAGAGCTGGTGTACTGGATAGGGTTTCTGTAGATGTCGTCTTCCTTCTAGAGCTGGTGTACTGGATAGGGTTTCTGTAGATGTCGTCTTCCTTCTAGAGCTGGTGTACTGGATAGGGTTTCTGTAGATGTCATCTTCCTTCTAGAGCTGGTGTACTGGATAGGGTTTCTGTAGATGTCATCTTCCTTCTAGAGCTGGTGTACTGGATAGGGTTTCTGTAGATGTCACCTTCCTTCTAGAGCTGGTGTACTGGATAGGGTTTCTGTAGATGTCGTCTTCCTTCTAGAGCTGGTGTACTGGATAGGGTTTCTGTAGATGTCGTCTTCCTACTAGAGCTGGTGTACTGGATAGGGTTTCTGTAGATGTCATCTTCCCTCTAGAGATGGTGTACTTGATAGGGTGTCTGTAGATGTCGTCTTCCTTCTAGAGCTGGTGTACTGGATAGGGTTTCTGTAGATGTCATCTTCCTTCTAGAGCTGGTGTACTGGATAGGGTTTCTGTAGATGTCGTCTTCCTTCTAGAGCTGGTGTACTGGATAGGGTTTCTGTAGATGTCATCTTCCTTCTAGAGCTGGTGTACTGGATAGGGTTTCTGTAGATGTCGTCTTCCTTCTAGAGCTGGTGTACTGGACAGGGTTTCTGTAGATGTCATCTTCCTTTTGGAGCTGGTGTACTGGACAGGGTTTCTGTAGATGTCATCTTCCTTCTAGAGCTGGTGTACTGGATAGGGTTTCTGTAGATGTCATCTTCTTTCTAGAGCTGGTGTACTGGATAGGGTTTCTGTAGATGTCATCTTCCTTCTGGAGCTGGTGTACTGGATAGGGTTTCTGTAGATGTCGTCTTCCTTCTACAGCTGATGTACTGGATAGGGTTTCTGTAGATGTCATCTTCCTTCTAGAGCTGGTGTACTGGATAGGGTTTCTGTAGATGTTGTCCTCCTTCTAGAGCTGGTGTACTGGATAGGGTTTCTGTAGATGTCATCTTCTTTCTAGAGCTGGTGTACTGGATAGGGTTTCTGTAGATGTCGTCTTCCTTCTAGAGCTGGTGTACTGGATAGGGTTTCTGTAGATGTCATCTTCCTTCTAGAGCTGGTGTACTGGATAGGGTTTCTGTAGATGTCATCTTCCTTCTAGAGCTGGTGTACTGGATAGGGTTTCTGTAGATGTCATCTTCCTTCTACAGCTGATGTACTGGATAGAGTTTCTGTAGATGTCGTCTTCCTTCTAGAGCTGGTGTACTGGATAGGGTTTCTGTAGATGTCATCTTCCTTCTAGAGCTAGTGTACTGGATAGGGTTTCTGTAGATGTCATCTTCCTTCTAGAGCTAGTGTACTGGATAGGGTTTCTGTAGATGTCGTCTTCCTTCTAGAGCTGGTGTACTGGATAGTGTTTCTGTAGATGTCGTCTTCCTTCTAGAGCTGGTGTACTGGATAGTGTTTCTGTAGATGTCATCTTCCTTCTAGAGCTGGTGTACTGGATAGGGTTTCTGTAGATGTCATCTTCCTTCTACAGCTGGTGTACTGGATAGGGTTTCTGTAGATGTCGTCTTCCTTCTAGAGCTGGTGTACTGGATAGAGTTTCTGTAGATGTCATCTTCCTTCTAGAGCTGGTGTACTGGATAGGGTTTCTGTAGATGTCGTCTTCCTTCTAGAGCTGGTGTACTGGATAGGGTTTCTGTAGATGTCATCTTCCTTCTAGAGCTGGTGTACTGGATAGGGTTTCTGTAGATGTCATCTTCCTTCTAGAGCTGGTGTACTGGATAGGGTTTCTGTAGATGTCGTCTTCCTTCTAGAGCTGGTGTACTGGATAGGGTTTCTGTAGATGTCATCTTCCTTCTAGAGCTGGTGTACTGGATAGGGTTTCTGTAGATGTCGTCTTCCTTCTACAGCTGGTGTACTGGATAGGGTTTCTGTAGATGTCATCTTCCTTCTACAGCTGGTGTACTGGATAGGGTTTCTGTAGATGTCGTCTTCCTTCTACAGCTGGTGTACTGGATAGGGTTTCTGTAGATGTCGTCTTCCTTCTAGAGCTGGTGTACTGGATAGGGTTTCTGTAGATGTCATCTTCCTTCTACAGCTGGTGTACTGGATAGGGTTTCTGTAGATGTCATCTTCCTTCTAGAGCTGGTGTACTGGATAGGGTTTCTGTAGATGTCATCGTCCTTCTAGAGCTGGTGTACTGGATAGGGTTTCTGTAGATGTCATCTTCCTTCTAGAGCTGGTGTACTGGATAGGGTTTCTGTAGATGTCATCTTCCTTCTAGAGCTGGTGTACTGGATAGGGTTTCTGTAGATGTCATCTTCCTTCTAGAGCTGGTGTACTGGATAGGGTTTCTGTAGATGTCATCTTCCTTCTAGAGCTGGTGTACTGGATAGGGTTTCTGTAGATGTCATCTTCCTTCTAGAGCTGGTGTACTGGATAGGGTTTCTGTAGATGTCATCTTCCTTCTAGAGCTGGTGTACTGGATAGGGTTTCTGTAGATGTCATCTTCCTTCTAGAGCTGGTGTACTGGATAGGGTTTCTGTAGATGTCGTCTTCCTTCTAGAGCTGGTGTACTGGATAGGGTTTCTGTAGATGTCGTCTTCCTTCTAGAGCTGGTGTACTGGATAGGGTTTCTGTAGATGTCGTCTTCCTTCTAGAGCTGGTGTACTGGATAGGGTTTCTGTAGATGTCATCTTCCTTCTAGAGCTGGTGTACTGGATAGGGTTTCTGTAGATGTCATCTTCCTTCTAGAGCTGGTGTACTGGATAGGGTTTCTGTAGATGTCGTCTTCCTTCTAGAGCTGGTGTACTGGATAGGGTTTCTGTAGATGTTGTCCTCCTTCTAGAGCTGGTGTACTGGATAGGGTTTCTGTAGATGTCGTCTTCCTTCTACAGCTGATGTACTGGATAGAGTTTCTGTAGATGTCGTCTTCCTTCTAGAGCTGGTGTACTGGATAGGGTTTCTGTAGATGTCATCTTCCTTCTAGAGCTGGTGTACTGGATAGGGTTTCTGTAGATGTCATCTTCCTTCTAGAGCTGGTGTACTGGATAGGGTTTCTGTAGATGTCGTCTTCCTTCTAGAGCTGGTGTACTGGATAGGGTTTCTGTAGATGTCATCTTCCTTCTAGAGCTGGTGTACTGGATAGGGTTTCTGTAGATGTTGTCCTCCTTCTAGAGCTGGTGTACTGGATAGGGTTTCTGTAGATGTCATCTTCCTTCTAGAGCTGGTGTACTGGATAGGGTTTCTGTAGATGTCGTCTTCCTTCTAGAGCTGGTGTACTGGATAGGGTTTCTGTAGATGTCATCTTCCTTCTACAGCTGGTGTACTGGATAGGGTTTCTGTAGATGTCGTCTTCCTTCTAGAGCTGGTGTACTGGATAGGGTTTCTGTAGATGTCGTCTTCCTTCTGGAGCTGGTGTACTGGATAGGGTTTCTGTAGATGTCGTCTTCCTTCTACAGCTGGTGTACTGGATAGGGTTTCTGTAGATGTCATCTTCCTTCTAGAGCTGGTGTACTGGATAGGGTTTCTGTAGATGTTGTCCTCCTTCTAGAGCTGGTGTACTGGATAGGGTTTCTGTAGATGTCATCTTCTTTCTAGAGCTGGTGTACTGGATAGGGTTTCTGTAGATGTCGTCTTCCTTCTAGAGCTGGTGTACTGGATAGGGTTTCTGTAGATGTCATCTTCTTTCTAGAGCTGGTGTACTGGATAGGGTTTCTGTAGATGTCATCTTCCTTCTAGAGCTGGTGTACTGGATAGGGTTTCTGTAGATGTCATCTTCCTTCTAGAGCTGGTGTACTGGATAGGGTTTCTGTAGATGTCATCTTCCTTCTAGAGCTGGTGTACTGGATAGGGTTTCTGTAGATGTCATCTTCCTTCTACAGCTGATGTACTGGATAGAGTTTCTGTAGATGTCGTCTTCCTTCTAGAGCTGGTGTACTGGATAGGGTTTCTGTAGATGTCATCTTCCTTCTACAGCTGGTGTACTGGATAGGGTTTCTGTAGATGTCATCTTCCTTCTACAGCTGGTGTACTGGATAGGGTTTCTGTAGATGTCATCTTCTTTCTAGAGCTGGTGTACTGGATAGGGTTTCTGTAGATGTCATCTTCCTTCTAGAGCTGGTGTACTGGATAGGGTTTCTGTAGATGTCATCTTCCTTCTAGAGCTGGTGTACTGGATAGGGTTTCTGTAGATGTCGTCTTCCTTCTAGAGCTGGTGTACTGGTTAGGGTTTCTGTAGATGTCATCTTCCTTCTAGAGCTGGTGTACTGGATAGGGTTTCTGTAGATGTCATCTTCCTTCTAGAGCTAGTGTACTGGATAGGGTTTCTGTAGATGTCGTCTTCTTTCTAGAGCTGGTGTACTGGATAGGGTTTCTGTAGATGTCGTCTTCCTTCTAGAGCTGGTGTACTGGATAGTGTTTCTGTAGATGTCATCTTCCTTCTAGAGCTGGTGTACTGGATAGGGTTTCTGTAGATGTCATCTTCCTTCTACAGCTGGTGTACTGGATAGGGTTTCTGTAGATGTCATCTTCCTTCTAGAGCTGGTGTACTGGATAGGGTTTCTGTAGATGTCATCTTCCTTCTAGAGCTGGTGTACTGGATAGGGTTTCTGTAGATGTCATCTTCCTTCTACAGCTGGTGTACTGGATAGGGTTTCTGTAGATGTCATCTTCCTTCTAGAGCTGGTGTACTGGATAGTGTTTCTGTAGATGTCATCTTCCTTCTAGAGCTGGTGTACTGGATAGTGTTTCTGTAGATGTCATCTTCCTTCTAGAGCTGGTGTACTGGATAGGGTTTCTGTAGATGTCATCTTCCTTCTAGAGCTGGTGTACTGGATAGGGTTTCTGTAGATGTCGTCTTCCTTCTACAGCTGGTGTACTGGATAGGGTTTCTGTAGATGTCATCTTCCTTCTAGAGCTGGTGTACTGGATAGGGTTTCTGTAGATGTCGTCTTCCTTCTAGAGCTGGTGTACTGGATAGGGTTTCTGTAGATGTCGTCTTCCTTCTACAGCTGGTGTACTGGATAGGGTTTCTGTAGATGTCATCTTCCTTCTAGAGCTGGTGTACTGGATAGGGTTTCTGTAGATGTCGTCTTCCTTCTAGAGCTGGTGTACTGGATAGGGTTTCTGTAGATGTCATCTTCCTTCTAGAGCTGGTGTACTGGATAGGGTTTCTGTAGATGTCGTCTTCCTTCTACAGCTGGTGTACTGGATAGGGTTTCTGTAGATGTCATCTTCCTTCTAGAGCTGGTGTACTGGATAGGGTTTCTGTAGATGTCGTCTTCCTTCTAGAGCTGGTGTACTGGATAGGGTTTCTGTAGATGTTGTCCTCCTTCTAGAGCTGGTGTACTGGATAGGGTTTCTGTAGATGTTGTCCTCCTTCTAGAGCTGGTGTACTGGATAGGGTTTCTGTAGATGTCTTCTTTCTAGAGCTGGTGTACTGGATAGGGTTTCTGTAGATGTCATCTTCTTTCTAGAGCTGGTGTACTGGATAGGGTTTCTGTAGATGTCATCTTCTTTCTAGAGCTGGTGTACTGGATAGGGTTTCTGTAGATGTCATCTTCCTTCTACAGCTGGTGTACTGGATAGGGTTTCTGTAGATGTCATCTTCTTTCTAGAGCTGGTGTACTGGATAGGGTTTCTGTAGATGTCATCTTCCTTCTACAGCTGGTGTACTGGATAGGGTTTCTGTAGATGTCATCATCCTTCTAGAGCTGGTGTACTGGATAGGGTTTCTGTAGATGTCATCTTCTTTCTAGAGCTGGTGTACTGGATAGGGTTTCTGTAGATGTCATCTTCCTTCTACAGCTCGTGTACTGGATAGGGTTTCTGTAGATGTCATCTTCTTTCTAGAGCTGGTGTACTGGATAGGGTTTCTGTAGATGTCATCTTCCTTCTAGAGCTGGTGTACTGGATAGGGTTTCTGTAGATGTCATCTTCTTTCTAGAGCTGGTGTACTGGATAGGGTTTCTGTAGATGTCGTCTTCCTTCTAGAGCTGGTGTACTGGATAGGGTTTCTGTAGATGTCATCTTCCTTCTAGAGCTGGTGTACTGGATAGGGTTTCTGTAGATGTCGTCTTCCTTCTAGAGCTGGTGTACTGGATAGGGTTTCTGTAGATGTCGTCTTCCTTCTAGAGCTGGTGTACTGGATAGTGTTTCTGTAGATGTCATCTTCCTTCTACAGCTGATGTACTGGATAGGGTTTCTGTAGATGTCTTCTTCCTTCTAGAGCTGGTGTACTGGATAGGGTTTCTGTAGATGTCATCTTCCTTCTACAGCTGGTGTACTGGATAGGGTTTCTGTAGATGTCATCTTCCTTCTACAGCTGGTGTACTGGATAGGGTTTCTGTAGATGTCATCTTCCTTCTACAGCTGGTGTACTGGATAGGGTTTCTGTAGATGTCATCTTCCTTCTAGAGCTGGTGTACTGGATAGGGTTTCTCTAGATGTCGTCTTCCTTCTAGAGCTGGTGTACTGGATAGGGTTTCTGTAGATGTCATCTTCCTTCTACAGCTGGTGTACTGGATAGGGTTTCTGTAGATGTCATCTTCCTTCTACAGCTGGTGTACTGGATAGGGTTTCTGTAGATGTCTTCTTCCTTCTAGAGCTGGTGTACTGGATAGGGTTTCTGTAGATGTCATCTTCCTTCTACAGCTGGTGTACTGGATAGGGTTTCTGTAGATGTCATCTTCCTTCTACAGCTGGTGTACTGGATAGGGTTTCTGTAGATGTCGTCTTCCTTCTACAGCTGGTGTACTGGATAGGGTTTCTGTAGATGTCATCTTCCTTCTAGAGCTGGTGTACTGGATAGGGTTTCTGTAGATGTCGTCTTCCTTCTAGAGCTGGTGTACTGGATAGGGTTTCTGTAGATGTCATCTTCCTTCTACAGCTGGTGTACTGGATAGGGTTTCTGTAGATGTCATCTTCCTTCTACAGCTGGTGTACTGGATAGGGTTTCTGTAGATGTCTTCTTCCTTCTAGAGCTGGTGTACTGGATAGGGTTTCTGTAGATGTCATCTTCCTTCTACAGCTGGTCTACTGGATAGGGTTTCTGTAGATGTCATCTTCCTTCTACAGCTGGTGTACTGGATAGGGTTTCTGTAGATGTCTTCTTCCTTCTAGAGCTGGTGTACTGGATAGGGTTTCTGTAGATGTCATCTTCCTTCTACAGCTGGTGTACTGGATAGGGTTTCTGTAGATGTCATCTTCCTTCTACAGCTGGTGTACTGGATAGGGTTTCTGTAGATGTCGTCTTCCTTCTACAGCTGGTGTACTGGATAGGGTTTCTGTAGATGTCATCTTCCTTCTAGAGCTGGTGTACTGGATAGGGTTTCTGTAGATGTCGTCTTCCTTCTAGAGCTGGTGTACTGGATAGGGTTTCTGTAGATGTCGTCTTCCTTCTACAGCTGGTGTACTGGATAGGGTTTCTGTAGATGTCTTCTTTCTAGAGCTGGTGTACTGGATAGGGTTTCTGTAGATGTCGTCTTCCTTCTAGAGCTGGTGTACTGGATAGGGTTTCTGTAGATGTCATCTTCCTTCTAGAGCTGGTGTACTGGATAGGGTTTCTGTAGATGTCCTCTTCCTTCTAGAGCTGGTGTACTGGATAGGGTTTCTGTAGATGTCGTCTTCCTTCTAGAGCTGGTGTACTGGATAGGGTTTCTGTAGATGTCGTCTTCCTTCTAGAGCTGGTGTACTGGATAGTGTTTCTGTAGATGTCATCTTCCTTCTACAGCTGATGTACTGGATAGGGTTTCTGTAGATGTCTTCTTCCTTCTAGAGCTGGTGTACTGGATAGGGTTTCTGTAGATGTCATCTTCCTTCTACAGCTGGTGTACTGGATAGGGTTTCTGTAGATGTCATCTTCCTTCTACAGCTGGTGTACTGGATAGGGTTTCTGTAGATGTCGTCTTCCTTCTACAGCTGGTGTACTGGATAGGGTTTCTGTAGATGTCATCTTCCTTCTAGAGCTGGTGTACTGGATAGGGTTTCTGTAGATGTCGTCTTCCTTCTAGAGCTGGTGTACTGGATAGGGTTTCTGTAGATGTCGTCTTCCTTCTACAGCTGGTGTACTGGATAGGGTTTCTGTAGATGTCGTCTTCCTTCTACAGCTGGTGTACTGGATAGGGTTTCTGTAGATGTCATCTTCCTTCTAGAGCTGGTGTACTGGATAGGGTTTCTGTAGATGTCTTCTTCCTTCTAGAGCTGGTGTACTGGATAGGGTTTCTGTAGATGTCATCTTCCTTCTACAGCTGGTGTACTGGATAGGGTTTCTGTAGATGTCATCTTCCTTCTACAGCTGGTGTACTGGATAGGGTTTCTGTAGATGTCATCTTCCTTCTAGAGCTGGTGTACTGGATAGAGTTTCTGTAGATGTCATCTTCCTTCTAGAGCTGGTGTACTGGATAGGGTTTCTGTAGATGTCATCTTCCCTCTAGAGCTGGTGTACTGGATAGGGTTTCTGTAGATGTCATCTTCCTTCTACAGCTGATGTACTGGATAGAGTTTCTGTAGATGTCATCTTCCTTCTACAGCTGGTGTACTGGATAGGGTTTCTGTAGATGTCATCTTCCTTCTAGAGCTGGTGTACTGGATAGAGTTTCTGTAGATGTCATCTTCCTTCTAGAGCTGATGTACTGGGTAGGGTTTCTGTAGATGTCGTCTTCCTTCTAGAGCTGGTGTACTGGATAGGGTTTCTGTAGATGTCGTCTTCTTTCTAGAGATGGTGTACTGGACAGGGTTTCTGTAGATGTCATCTTCCCTCTAGAGCTGGTGTACTGGATAGGGTTTCTGTAGATGTCATCTTCCTTCTAGAGCTGGTGTACTGGATAGGGTTTCTGTAGATGTCGTCTTCCTTCTAGAGCTGGTGTACTGGATAGGGTTTCTGTAGATGTCTTCTTCCTTCTACAGCTGGTGTACTGGATAGGGTTTCTGTAGATGTCATCTTCCTTCTAGAGCTGGTGTACTGGATAGAGTTTCTGTAGATGTCATCTTCCTTCTAGAGCTGGTGTACTGGATAGGGTTTCTGTAGATGTCATCTTCCTTCTACAGCTGGTGTACTGGATAGGGTTTCTGTAGATGTCATCTTCCTTCTAGAGCTGGTGTACTGGATAGGGTTTCTGTAGATGTCATCTTCCTTCTAGAGCTGGTGTACTGGATAGGGTTTCTGTAGATGTCATCTTCCCTCTAGAGCTGGTGTACTGGATAGGGTTTCTGTAGATGTCATCTTCCTTCTACAGCTGGTGTACTGGATAGGGTTTCTGTAGATGTCATCTTCCTTCTAGAGCTGGTGTATTGGATAGGGTTTCTGTAGATGTCTTCTTCCTTCTACAGCTGGTGTACTGGATAGGGTTTCTGTAGATGTCATCTTCCTTCTAGAGCTGGTGTACTGGATAGAGTTTCTGTAGATGTCATCTTCCTTCTAGAGCTGGTGTACTGGATAGGGTTTCTGTAGATGTCATCTTCCTTCTACAGCTGGTGTACTGGATAGGGTTTCTGTAGATGTCATCTTCCTTCTAGAGCTGGTGTACTGGATAGGGTTTCTGTAGATGTCATCTTCCTTCTAGAGCTGGTGTACTGGATAGGGTTTCTGTAGATGTCATCTTCCTTCTACAGCTGGTGTACTGGATAGGGTTTCTGTAGATGTCATCTTCCTTCTAGAGCTGGTGTACTGGATAGGGTTTCTGTAGATGTCATCTTCCTTCTAGAGCTGGTGTACTGGATAGGGTTTCTGTAGATGTCATCTTCCTTCTAGAGCTGGTGTACTGGATAGGGTTTCTGTAGATGTCATCTTCCTTCTACAGCTGATGTACTGGATACGGTTTCTGTAGATGTCATCTTCCCTCTAGAGCTGGTGTACTGGATAGGGTTTCTGTAGATGTCATCTTCCTTCTAGAGCTGGTGTACTGGATAGGGTTTCTGTAGATGTCATCTTCCTTCTAGAGCTGGTGTACTGGATAGGGTTTCTGTAGATGTCATCTTCCCTCTAGAGCTGGTGTACTGGATAGGGTTTCTGTAGATGTCATCTTCCTTCTACAGCTGATGTACTGGATAGGGTTTCTGTAGATGTCATCTTCCTTCTAGAGCTGGTGTACTGGATAGGGTTTCTGTAGATGTCTTCTTCCTTCTACAGCTGGTGTACTGGATAGGGTTTCTGTAGATGTCATCTTCCTTCTAGAGCTGGTGTACTGGATAGAGTTTCTGTAGATGTCATCTTCCTTCTAGAGCTGGTGTACTGGATAGGGTTTCTGTAGATGTCGTCTTCCTTCTAGAGCTGGTGTACTGGATAGGGTTTCTGTAGATGTCATCTTCCTTCTACAGCTGGTGTACTGGATAGGGTTTCTGTAGATGTCATCTTCCTTCTACAGCTGGTGTACTGGATAGGGTTTCTGTAGATGTCTTCTTCCTTCTAGAGCTGGTGTACTGGATAGGGTTTCTGTAGATGTCATCTTCCGTCTAGAGCTGGTGTACTGGATAGGGTTTCTGTAGATGTCATCTTCCGTCTAGAGCTGGTGTACTGGATAGTGTTTCTGTAGATGTCGTCTTCCTTCTAGAGCTGGTGTACTGGATAGTGTTTCTGTAGATGTCATCTTCCTTCTAGAGCTGGTGTACTGGATAGTGTTTCTGTAGATGTCATCTTCCTTCTAGAGCTGGTGTACTGGATAGGGTTTCTGTAGATGTCATCTTCCTTCTAGAGCTAGTGTACTGGATAGGGTTTCTGTAGATGTCATCTTCCGTCTAGAGCTGGTGTACTGGATAGTGTTTCTGTAGATGTCGTCTTCCTTCTAGAGCTGGTGTACTGGATAGTGTTTCTGTAGATGTCGTCTTCCTTCTAGAGCTGGTGTACTGGATAGTGTTTCTGTAGATGTCATCTTCCTTCTAGAGCTGGTGTACTGGATAGGGTTTCTGTAGATGTCATCTTCCTTCTAGAGCTGGTGTACTGGATAGGGTTTCTGTAGATGTCGTCTTCCTTCTAGAGATGGTGTACTGGACAGGGTTTCTGTAGATGTCATCTTCCCTCTAGAGCTGGTGTACTGGATAGGGTTTCTGTAGATGTCGTCTTCCTTCTAGAGCTGGTGTACTGGATAGGGTTTCTGTAGATGTCATCTTCCTTCTACAGCTGGTGTACTGGATAGGGTTTCTGTAGATGTCATCTTCCTTCTAGAGCTGGTGTACTGGATAGGGTTTCTGTAGATGTCGTCTTCCTTCTAGAGCTGGTGTACTGGATAGGGTTTCTGTAGATGTCATCTTCCTTCTGGAGCTGGTGTACTGGATAGGGTTTCTGTAGATGTCGTCTTCCTTCTAGAGCTGGTGTACTGGATAGGGTTTCTGTAGATGTTGTCCTCCTTCTAGAGCTGGTGTACTGGATAGGGTTTCTGTAGATGTCGTCTTCCTTCTAGAGCTGGTGTACTGGATAGAGTTTCTGTAGATGTCGTCTTCCTTCTACAGCTGGTGTACTGGATAGGGTTTCTGTAGATGTCATCTTCCTTCTAGAGCTGGTGTACTGGATAGGGTTTCTGTAGATGTCATCTTCCCTCTAGAGATGGTGTACTGGATAGGGTGTCTGTAGATGTCATCTTCCCTATAGAGATGGTGTACTGGATAGAGTTTCTGTAGATGTCATCTTCCTTCTAGAGCTGATGTACTGGGTAGGGTTTCTGTAGATGTCATCTTCTTTCTAGAGCTGGTGTACTGGATAGGGTTTCTGTAGATGTCATCTTCCCTCTAGAGATGGTGTACTGGATAGGGTTTCTGTAGATGTCATCTTCCGTCTAGAGCTGGTGTACTGGATAGAGTTTCTGTAGATGTCATCTTCCTTCTAGAGATGGTGTACTGGATAGAGTTTCTGTAGATGTCATCTTCCGTCTAGAGCTGGTGTACTGGATAGAGTTTCTGTAGATGTCATCTTCCTTCTAGAGCTGGTGTACTGGATAGGGTTTCTGTAGATGTCATCTTCCTTCTACAGCTGGTGTACTGGACAGGGTTTCTGTAGATGTCATCTTCCGTCTAGAGCTGGTGTACTGGATAGAGTTTCTGTAGATGTCATCTTCCTTCTAGAGATGGTGTACTGGATAGAGTTTCTGTAGATGTCATCTTCCCTCTAGAGCTTGTGTACTGGATAGGGTTTCTGTAGATGTCATCTTCCCTCTAGAGATGGTGTACTGGATAGAGTTTCTGTAGATGTCATCTTCCCTCTAGAGATGGTGTACTGGATAGAGTTTCTGTAGATGTCATCTTCCTTCTAGAGCTGGTGTACTGGATAGAGTTTCTGTAGATGTCATCTTCCTTCTAGAGCTGGTGTACTGGATAGAGTTTCTGTAGATGTCATCTTCCTTCTAGAGCTGGTGTACTGGACAGGGTTTCTGTAGATGTCATCTTCCGTCTAGAGCTGGTGTACTGGATAGAGTTTCTGTAGATGTCATCTTCCTTCTAGAGATGGTGTACTGGATAGAGTTTCTGTAGATGTCATCTTCCCTCTAGAGCTTGTGTACTGGATAGGGTTTCTGTAGATGTCATCTTCCCTCTAGAGATGGTGTACTGGATAGAGTTTCTGTAGATGTCATCTTCCCTCTAGAGATGGTGTACTGGATAGAGTTTCTGTAGATGTCATCTTCCCTCTAGAGCTGGTGTACTGGATAGGGTTTCTGTAGATGTCGTCTTCCTTCTACAGCTGGTGTACTGGATAGGGTTTCTGTAGATGTCATCTTCCTTCTAGAGCTGGTGTACTGGATAGGGTTTCTGTAGATGTCGTCTTCCTTCTAGAGCTGGTGTACTGGATAGGGTTTCTGTAGATGTCGTCTTCTTTCTACAGCTGGTGTACTGGATAGGGTTTCTGTAGATGTCGTCTTCTTTCTACAGCTGGTGTACTGAATAGGGTTTCTGTAGATGTCATCTTCCTTCTAGAGCTGGTGTACTGGAGTGGCGAGGGGCAGACTGGCGTGTCTAGAGACGAGTTGCTGGAGCTGCTGGCAGAGCGGATGGGGGAGAAGGACGTGCAGCACTGGGGGGTGCAGTGTAACAGGGCCATCAGGATGCTCTTCCCGGAGGTACAGATGAAGAGGAAGGGCAAATACAAAACATATCCTTTGAATTATTGTGCAAATAGAATTCTCTAGAAAGTATGACGTTCTTCTTTGGAAGGAAAGATAAAGGCAAATACAAAACATTATTTGGATTGATTTTGCAAAATGCAGTATTCTTTCGAAAGTGTGATGTATGATGTAAGGAAGGGTAATGGAAATACAACATGTTATATTGTATTATTGGGATAATGGAAGTGTTCTTTACAAGTGGGATGCTATTCTTTGAAAAGAAGGATAAGGGCAATACTTTTGATTGTGCAAAGGAATATTAATAAAGTTAATGTGATGTTCTTCCCTAAAACATAAAACAAAACATACCACATGGGGTTATCATGCAAAATGAAATTTTTGTTTAGTTAAGTTTTAATTAAGTGCAAAGTTCTTCCTTGTGACTAAGGACCAGGGCGCCAACCCCAGAGCATGTTTTTTTTAATTTGATGTATGATATATGAAGCTTAGTTAAGGGCTGAGGTGTTCTGTTGTTCTTGTTGTAAGGGCGGGATTGGAGTCACAGGTTGCAAAAACCCGTCACTGATTTGTGTCAAAGATTTGTGTAAAGATATTGATTAAATATTACCACGAGGACGTATGTTAATATATCACACAGGAGTCGAAACAATTCAGAACTATAATGACGCCAAGTCAAGTTCGACAGTAATTAACACTATAGATATAAAATAAGAGATACTATTATAAGTGTATGTAATTACAACATTTATATTCCCTAACTGCTCAACTACCGTGTTCTTTGGTGTCGACTACTCAAAGAATCTCCAGAAATCGGTAAGTTTTTCATATTCTTATTCCTGACCTTCATTTCAAGGTCACAATAACATTTTGCAATCTTACCCTTGTCATCGGGATATCTACATTTGACCTGGTGACCTTGTTATTATTATCATGGTCACAGGGTCACATTGGGTTTTAGATGTTCAGTTTGGCAACGGGATATTAAAAGAAAACATTCACTGGATTCTCATCATACCCTATACCTTTGTTCTTCTATGGAATATTTAGACCAATTCGATTTTGGTGGCCTTCAGATTATTTATTAATTTTGAAATATTAATTTGTGGCGGTGGATCATGTCAACTTCTTGTTAATAGCCAAACCTAGAGCTATTTGCTCTCGTCCAAAAGAAAAGCTACAAAATATTTTTTCTTGTCTTAATCAAATCATAAAAAAATGATGGGGACACTATAAATGCAATCTAAATAAATTTAGATCGACTGTCCTATATCATGGATATACCTGTTGGTCTAAATTTATTTATATACTATAAATGTTAAGTCACACAATACAATCATTACAATGTATAATAGACATAAACAACAAGAACATTTTGATCAGATGATACTTGAGTGACGTTGGGTTCGAATGTCGAAATGTTAACGTCATGCCCTTGAAGGGTCGATATACACGAACACCATGGTGACAGAGACGCCTGGCGACAGTCTGTCAACTGGTACGATATCCAAGACTGGTGATACTTGATGACGTCACAGTCAGGTGTCGATTCCGCAGGTGAAGCGTCCGTAAATAACGGTCTTCGTTGTCGGTCGTGAGTTTCGGTCTTCCACTCCTTGGCCTGTCTGAAGTACTGCCAGTCTGTCGTAAACGCGACACAAGCCCGGCGACGGTGGATCTACAGCATTCTATCCCAGTAGCAACGTGCTGTTGTATAGCCCCCGTCTATAACACACCGATTGCTCTCTCCTCTCTGCTGTAGTTAAACGAGGCATGTTCTTAGTTGACAATCATTTAATATGATGTCAGTGAATAAAACTACAAATGAAGTCAGCTTTTATACACTAGTATGATCCGGGCATCTTTCAACACAATGTTTAATTTTTCGTGCAAAATCAATTTTATTCGCAGAAAAAACCAGTAACAGATATGTTGTGTTCGAGATATGTGTTCTTGATTGTTTTTAAACAGGTAGACAATAAGTTGATAACTGTACACTCATTTTTAGTTGTGTAGCGTTTCTTTTGGACGCTAGTTTAGAAGGGTAGTGGATACTAATACACTGGTGGAGCAGGATGTAGAACAGAATGGTTATCGGATTATGTAATGCGAACATTTTCTATCGCGAACATTAATTAAAGGTGCATCAATTGTGTTTCATAAAATGTTATTAGGCTTAAATACGTTCCGACTCAAAATATGTGCTGTTTACAGTGCAAAAAAAATCACTCAGCTTGCATATTCATCCCCTATCGCCAAATATATCATCATTACTAGTTTCCAATTAAAATCAAGTTTCATCATTAAGCATGTGCAGAAACCGAAACTGCACGCCCCATTACATGCATAGTAGTTATATGACCTATTAAACACGATCAACCCAAATTTATCATTTTGTCTGTTATGAATAAGATTCCAACATTACGTTTGCTCATTGGCGCGCGCCACACGCAGGGCATTGTCCGGTTTTCGATCAGAAATCACTACTTTTACCTTCATATCGTCAATATGCTAAGTCGACTATCATCAAATTGGTAGTTTTCGGTAACAGTCGATACTTCTCGATAAAGTAACACCATTTATAACGTTTTGAATATGTGACCCCCAACAACACTATGGATGTACCTTTAAATTCAAGATTAATAACTGGCCATTTGTGACATTAAATGCTAATGTAATATAATTTCATCTTTTCGAGTGTAAGAAACTACTGACCAGCGGCACATATAAGCGCCGTCTCTTCAAACATATTAATCAATTTGATACATTTGACAATTTTCAGAGTTTTATTCCCACGAAGAGAGGCCGTCCACGCAAACTGAACGATGATGATGACGATGATCTGACGTCATCACCACCCCCCTCGGCGTTCATTGATAAACACCTTCTCTCCTGGAGAGCGCAGGTAAATACATTCAGACTTTATAAATTAAATTTATTTATTCTTCATCTGCCACCAACGGTGATACAAGATCATATTATGTACATCCAGTTGACATATATCAAATGTGAAGGTCAATATACAGCAAATGTGCAATTCAGCAATTTCTCTGGCGATAACTTTGGACAACCTTATTGCGACGATTTCATTTTAGAAAACGCTCAGAGAGGGCAATTTCTGTTTCCACGTGAGATGCCTTTCCAATGGCAAATTTCATTGATTACTTATTCTAAAACAATAAGGACTGTATATTTTGACAGTAAAGGTATGGTTCAAAAGCTTTTAATAAATGTAAAATACTAATCTTTAGATCTGCTAGAGACATCACATTGTAAGCTCTGTAAGAATTGACCCTTTAATAAACAATCACAGGTCAAGTTTAGCGCAAATATGTTCCACAACAGAGATTAATGACCAGTTTTCCAAAGGCGCGAACGTGGTGAGTGAAAACTGGTCGTTCATCTCTGCTGCGGAACATATTTGCTCTAAACTTTTTTTGTTTTTATAATTTAATTTCTTTTTTCAAATACATAGACATATAATACATATCGTTTTCATAATACAAAGGTCAACAACGTAAGAATTTAAAAATATTGGTACAGACCAACTGCAAATAATTTCACATAAAGTTCACACAAAAGTATACAGGTATATTTGCTCTAAACTTGGCCTGTGATACAATCTTCTAGTGTTAAAAAGGATTAATTTAATAAGACATTGCAATATAAAACATATAAATCAGTCCATAAGTATTTAAAAGCAACTTCCCTACGCAAGGCCTAACTCGCGCCATACTCCAACACCGGTTAATCTTAGACTTGCCGCATTTCCTTATCATTTCTGTGCCAGTGAACCAGAACCCACTATGCAGTTTAAGTACGCAGAACGCCTCTATATTAGGAAAGCAAAGTAAAGGAAATGCAGTAAGGCTTAAATTAGTCAGTTTAATCAGCGTCTCAAAAAAGTAAAAGGGGGAATTTCAAATATTTAGTGTTTTGTTATATCTTAAGTATGCATTATTTTATCCCATAACAATGTCAACTACGCATGGATACTGAATTCAAATGTGCAGAAAATGAGATATGTTGGTATTTGTTTTCATTTTATCATATTTTAGTTGCTCGTAAATGTTATATGGACAGGGTTATGCAAGGGGAAATCTAAAATCTTTATGACCCGAGTCGAGATGAAATGTCAGCTGTTATGTCACACGAAACAGGAAACAGTCGAGACAGTGGCTGTTAACGCTCTGCTTGACTACAGACAAAGAAATTCAGCATTTGTAGGTTTCTATTGTGTTATCTTATATGAAGTTACGTGTGGAGGATAGGACAAATACTTGAAGTGCGGCAAGATGTCATTTAAATAAACCGGTTTGTTTTCTGAAGAAGAATGCGCATATTCAGAAACGTCCTGTTACCTGAAATAGTAAACACATGTACTCGTGTTCCCTGATGAAATAAACACATAATTCGAAACGCCGAGTGACCAGAATAAGTAAAAACATACCCCGAAACGTCGTATTCCTGGGAAGAAGAAACTTATATTACGAAACGTCGTATTCCTTGAAGAAAAAGCTTACTTTATGAAGCGTCGTATTCCTTGTAAGAATAAGCTTTTATTACGAAACGTCGTATTTCTGGAAGAATAAGCTTATAGAACGAAACGTCGTATTCCTGGAAGAATATGTTTACATTACGAAACGTCGTATACCTTGGAACAAAAAGCTTTTATTCCGAAACGTCGTATTCCCTAAAGACGTGACCACATATTCAGAAACGTCATGTTTCCTGCAGAAATAAGTCATACTTTGAAACGTCGGAGTTTAGAAACAGTAAACATATATTCAGAAACGTCCTGTTTTCTGAAACAGTTAACACATACATACATATTGTTTCCTGAAGAATAAGCACATAATTCGAAACGTCGTATTCCATGAAAAAGTAACCACAGAGTTTGAAACGTCATTCTGCATGAAAAACGTACCACATACTTCAAAACGTCGTGTTCCATGAACAAGTAACCACAAACTTTGAAACGTCGTGTTTCGTATAAGAAGTAAACATATATATTTCAAAAAATCCTGTCTCATGTAAAAGTAAGCCTTTACTTCGAAACGCCGTGTTACCTGGAGAAAGAAATACATAAAATCAAATGCAAAACCACCGACCAGGTCTTACTTTCAAAAGTGCAATATCACCGAGGCAAATGAAGGAATCACTATCCAAAGTATTTATTTCATACCTCCAAATTGTGTTTTATTGCGCCTTTTTCTATACACAGTATTTATTTCACCTAAATATATTGGTTAATGGCATTTACATTCAGATCGAGCTCAGTAATTCTCACTTTTGGTTGTAGATTCAACAAATGAAGTGCTTCTCTTCACCACGGTTTCAGCACACCTGGGGGCGGACAGACAGCGTCCCCCTGTATCCCCCCTTCCCTCCCCGAGATGGCCCCACGGAAATATCAAAGGATTACAACTTTCTTGCGTCGGAACTGAGGAATTCCTACCTTTCATATCATATGCCATTTGGCTTCACTTCCGGTTTTCCGGCAACAATTCAGCACAAACCGGAAGTGGAAAATGGCGTCGACGACATAAAACATGATGGGATTGGTGGACAAAATGGATTTTACCCCATGAGTGATAAAACTCTTTCTTGTGCTGAAGATGTTGAAAAGTGATAAAATGATGAAGATAATATTTAAACTGTCCTAATTCTATCTGTTTCGTGTACATTGGAAAGAAGAACGAAATGACGTTGTGCCGACAGAAAGTACGTTTTCTCTTAAGAAAACATATTGAAACAACTATGTCGGTGAGTGAAAAGTGCAATGCAATTTCTAAGAACTACTGTGAACGGTGATGCAATTTTCTCTCAGAATATTTAGGAAAGAATTTGAGGATGAAGAATATGAGGAATTCAGTATTGGAAATAATGCAATATATCAACTTTAAAGGACAAAGGCATAATATGTTATTGTATTATCTCATTTACATTGACTTTGATCATTTTAAATGTATCATCTTATGATTTCATCGTATAATCATGTTATTCGCACAACATCAGTATTATTTAGATTAATTCAATAGATTAAGTATCAATTCGTTTAGATCGGTTACTTATATTCTTGTCAAATGAACATATTACGCTTATGTTTTGTGTGCAGGATTGCTAGAATGTTATTGATATTTATCAATTAAATGCAATTTTAAGATATGTTAAAAACAATTCCAAATCAATCTAAAATTTATTATTAACAATAATTAATACATTAACTTATGAAAACGATCAAGTTGTATGTATTTATCTCAAGAGCAGAAGACGTCATCACATGGTCAAAGGGAGATAATTGCCGCAGTAGAGGCAGATTTTGAAAGAATATAATCTGACCCAGGTCAAACGGAGCGCAAATGAGAATTGAGCATTGAGAAAAGGTCGTTTAGCCTTTCTGGTGCATCGAGTCTGTTACGCTGCGCATCGTCTTCCTCACAAGCGAAACGTAACAGACTCATTGAACCAAATATTTGTTTTGTTCTCCGTGAAGAAAGACTGGTCACTTTTTATTCATTTGCGCTACATTATCCCTGTGGTCAAACGGTCAACGCCTTAATAACTGTGTAAGAGCACATATGATATTAATAGGGAGTTCATCGTCCATTAAAAATTCCGTTATAGTCAATTATCATTGACAATACATGTCTCTGGTATGAGTCTAATTCCATGGTAATTTCAAATTCCTAACCTCGAGGAAGATTACTTTTACAACACGCCTGTATCATTGTATATCATTGTTTATTGTCAATCTTTCGTCCAAGATACTCAACTCCGTTCACTAGGTATATTTATATATTTATTCGCATATACTTATTTAGTTTAGCCGATCTCTCCTATTGCTGTGCGTGCTGTCTTTTATTGAAGAAAAAATCAAAGTCTTTGAGTGGGCATTTAGAAGCGAATTACGTTACACATTTTTTTGTATTATTGTGAACAGGCACGACTTTTCGAAGTATATGCTTACTCCTTCATCAAGTGGATTGTACGTCATACAAAAAAAGTGTACCAGAATTGTCGCTTATCGTTCAAATTTATCAAGTTCTTAAATCGTGTATGCGATGCAAAGGGACAAAGAATTAGTTTCTAAACTGTCCGACAAAAAGCAACTTCTGTTACAACAAAATAGGGAATTTTTTTCAGGTAAATATCTTCATTCAATTATGAATGAAAAGTAAATAATTAAATATTAAATGTAGCCTCCTTCTGATCTAAACTCGGGTCGAGAGATAGATATGTTTATCCTTAACTTTGATTGTCACTGCGTATCTTAATAATATTTTACATTTAGTTCAAAGGGTACTGTTCTTTAATAGTCCTTGTCGCATAATAAATACAGATTTAAGGAATGGAACAGTGTAGTTTATGCAGTTTGTATTTTTTGTAAGAGGAGAGGGTGGATTCAAGCCAGTTTCCGAGATTTTTTCCCAATGAATTGTTCTCATATGTACCAGGCATCTCGCTTGATATATTTCAGGGACTAAGTGGGAATATTATTTTTTCTGAAGCATACAGGAAGTACACGGGGATTGAATGGCGCTTCATTCAGTTGAATACGTCATTATCACCCTTTTATCATTTAAATTGTTTTGCAATCTTGATAAATCTTGATGAAACTTCTTTGTATTGTGTTACAAAACACAAAAAAAATCGATAACATTTTTTATGAGTCTGACTGATTACAAAATAATAAAACATTTCAAATGATAAATACAAATTGATATAAACAATTATGAATGTTATTGAATTTAGACATAATGTCGTTTATTATGAATGATTATCCTAGAAAAAATTTTTTTTGATAATATTAAAGCCTTTACATATATATTTAGTTTTTAAATACAATATTTGCTCAATACGAATTTATTGAATAAAAACACCCGACACGCCATTTAAATATGTTCTTTATATCAGCGTGTGCCTACCCGCTCCATTTATATAAATATTGAGTGTTATGTCCTTTCACAATTTCATAATTCGTTTATTCTTGTCTTACTTGTTAAATCCATTTCGCTTTTAAACAATTCAAAGCAGAATGTTATTCAACCATGTGCATACCAGTGTGTTCACAATAGGAGCTTTTTTAACATGTTTTATTTGGAACATAATGCACTTGTTATTATATTGATCATATTACTATTTAATTGTTGCATTTCTGTGATGTTGAAGTTTCGAAATAAATCTCATGAAATGATTTTTAGTGTTTTTTTATACTACATACTACAACATATGTATACTATTTTTAGAATAAAAAAACTTAATTTGCAATTTAATTTTAAAAAGTGAGAAGATGACATTAATTAAATATTTTGATTAAATACTAAAGAGTAATCTACATGTGAAATCACTGAAAACTAAACAGATTCTTAAAGGGAGGATTATATGCAGAGTATGTGCGTTAGTCTTTATAACGTAATGTAGTTTCCACAAAACAATACCCCGATAGAATCCAAAAATCAATGAAAATCCGAGGGAAAATGTGAAGATGCTGAATTTTTTTGTACTCCAAATAGCTATTGTCCCGGGAATGAAACTACACTACAAACTTAAGAATTATTTGATTGTAAACTACATTTTTAATACCAAGCCAGACACAGAAGTTTCCGTCCTCATTTGAACAATAATTGAGAAAAAGCCTGCAGCCATATGGTCTGTGAATAAATTCGAGATGTTTGAGTTCAATCTGTTAATTAAACACTTCTCCTCGCTTTAGGTAAGCCAATGCCAATAATACTGACCCATTTGTTCAATAAAGTAATGTTATTAAAGTTGACAGTTGATTTTGTCATGATTTTGTGAGTTTAAAGGTTCATACTGCTTAAACGAGTGACTTTTGTTAAAAAGTCAGTTATTGAAGTGTCATTACTTCACTTGAAAGAATGGAACTAGTCACATTACATAAAAGAAATATTGACTTTCATTTCCGATTATAATGTAAATTGGATTTTGACAGCAAAATACCAAAGTATCGTAAAAATCCGTTATGCAAAGGCAGTGAATCGTTAGTTGAGTGAACTTTCGGTTCAACACAAATACTTGATTGTTCTACCTAATATCAACAATAGGTTAACTGACACGTCGTCTACTTTCTTATTTAGGTGTTGCTTAATTAATTTCCAAGTGTATAGTCCGCTATAAAAAGCGTTGAGATTGATTGATTACTTGTCAGTGTTTAACACCACCCAATTCAGCGCATTCTCGGGGACTGGAGTCAAACGTAAACTCTCCACCTGATTGACTTGGTCCATGTACTTCACAACGAATTTGCGACATTTATGATATTGTGGCAGAGTGAGATGAAAGTGTTCCTACTGGCTTCGGCTAGTGGGATATCCCTTTAGCTCAACTGGTAGAGCGCAGGACTGTCACCCGGAGGTCCCGGGTTCGATTCCCACTGGAGGTGATCTCACAATCACTTCTGTTACAATATGATATACATTGCTTGGTGAAATTCGTTTGAAGCGGCCATAAAATATTTCCTATGACGCCAAGTCGAACTGGCTTGGTTTGGAAAATACGAACAGTAAATCTTAGTACTATATAACCTTCCCCTGCAAGGCACAACTCGCAGCAGTCTCAATCACTATGAAGTGCAGCTCGCCTCTACATGACCACAGGAAAGTAAAGGATATACGGCAAGACTTGAATTAGCTAGTGATGGAGACTGGCGTGACTTAGCCTTGCGCCGGGAAGTTGGGTTAAGAGTATTAAAGTTTTGATGTACAAGTAGGTGAGGTGAGGTGAGTTTAGGTTTAACGCCGCTTTCAAGAGTATTTCACTTATATCGCGGCTGCTAGTATTATGGCAGGGAGAAAGCCCGCAACGCCATGTGGAATTGCGGTGAAACCTGCGAGCATTGGCTGGAACTAGCGAACCATGGGTGGTACTGGGCAGAAATTCAATGTAGCATTGCACCCAAACCTTACTACGTGTAGAACAGTTCTCTACTGCAGATTTAGTTGCCGTGCCCCTGGCGGGATTGATGTACAAGTAGCATATACCGTTTTTTGACATTGCCATTTTCTTTTAACCTTGTGCCATAAGCTATTATCTTTTTTCTTTACCTTTATTTTTATTTCATATGAAATGTGAATGGGGACTCGAACAACTGAAGAGTTGTTTGTATCAGAGATCTCTAGGCGAAGTGAAAATTGGAGGCCGTCCGTGATTAAGGGATTGTAAAATAATGGTTTCGCATTTTAATATTAAATAGCACATACATCCCAAGCAGGTACGTAAACCTAATTACATTGGGGCTGCGTTCGTTTTTAACAAAGTGTGTCGCACGTGCTATCAAAATCCTAATCGAAAGACCCTTGTGTCACTCTCGTGTCCGCTCTGGAGTCCCTCCCTCCTTATAAATCGAGGAGGGAGGTCGAGTAACGAAGTTTGTCATTTGACGGGGTGTTTCAACAACCCGGCAAGCGATATAATTCATTTATACTTCTTCCAAACTCTCTGATTTACTTACATATATGAACACAACACAATTAGCCCATGTTAGGCTTTGATTTGGGTAAATGAAAAATATGGGTTATAGGCATGATAGGTGAAAACGGGGACCATACAATGTTACAGTGTTACTGATGTATGATTCCGATGTATTATTCATTGACGGATTGAACAGTGGAATCGAAAACGATTATAGATCGTACCCGTTGTGTTTGGATTCGGTAATCATTTTGAATACACAATGATTAAACAAAAGAAATAATAAACACATATAGTAGGTATAATTTAATCTTAAGGCTAATTCTTTCTGTCGGCATATTGTTTGAATCCAGGCAACAAAGTGTAACACTGGGGAGCAAAACGAGTAGATCGCGCTAAGAGAGACTTGATTAAGATTACACTTGAGTGAATCAAAACGAACGCAGCTTGGACGTGCATCGGAATGCAAAATACGCAAATGCACGTGGAATCCATGCAAGCGAGTACGTCTTGAAATACTCAAGACGAAATGGTTCCGACGAAATTACATGTGTGACCCGTGTGATCACAACAATTTTGAAATATGGTTAGGTGTAATAACGCCTACAGTGACAATTGCCTACGGGGATTTATAGCTACAGTTTGAGTTGTGACAGCGATACGCTTACCTGCACACAAGTGAACTGTTCCAATCAGTGTGCACTAATACCTACAGTAGAGAAGTAATAACACAAGCTGAGGGATTAGTGGAGCAAAGAGCAAAAAGCTTATGAACAACTGTCATGAAACTGCTGTAGAAATTTAATTTACTGTGTAGGTAAAGCTTTCTCAGTTATTTCCATTATCAATACATCCACCTTTAGCCATACATTAGTGTTCAACTTTAAAAAAAAGTCATTAGATAGAAACTTCATCAACGCAATTAATATTTCAAGAGTCAACATTTCGCAAAGATGAATATTTTATAGGAGAGTATATTGTTGAAACGTCTTTTTAAAAAAATACTACATATCTATAATCTCAATATATGTTTTAGGGGAAGGACACTTTTCAAAGTCAACATTTTATTTGAGTTAAACTTTCACAAAAAGTCAAGAAATATTTCCAAAGTCAACATTTCACCAAAGTCAATATGTGACCAAAGTCAATATTTCACTAAATTCAAAATATCTTTTTCAAAACCAAAATGTCAATAAATAATTCAAAGTCATCATTTCACTAAAGTCAATATTAAATTTTGATCAAAGTCAACATTTCATCAAAGTCAATACCTGATCAAAGTCAATATTTCACTTAAGGATGTTCGCTCCTCAAATTTATAGTATTAAACTTTTTTTCTAATTTATATTTTTTAAAAGATCAAAGTATATGATTGGAAAATCAGCATTAAAAAATAGGGGGTAGTGTGGGAAAAAAACTACTAAAAACTTTAAAATACTACATTTCTAGTATTAAACTTGTTTTCTTTTTTTGATATGTTACAAAGTTCATGTTACCCTACCGAAATCGATGAAAAATATATATGGTAGTGTGTTTTTTTTAAAGCTTTGACACAAAATGTACATGTAAACGCCCGTTTTTAGTCAAATTTAGGGCAATTTATGCTGTTTAAGCACTTTAGAAGTTCTAAAGTCACATTTTCTTTATGATGTAGAATACCATGAAGTAAATAAAGATGAGAAAAAGTCTTTACTTAATCATATTTCATTTTTGAAGTTCAACAGGAAGGAGCGGAAAATATATTTTTCAAAACCAAAATGTCACATTTTTGTTTTAACTGTAGGCATTAGTCCACAAAATAACGGGTCATTCCACTTTGATGAAAGGTTGAAGGATGTAAAAATCAGAACCACTGGTGCATAAACTTGTTTGTTTAAGACTGTAGGCGATCGTCCCTGTAGGCGTTAGTAGACTCCACCTGAAATATACATTAGAAATCACACGTGCATACCGTGTATTTCATGATATTGGTAAATGTGAAATACGAAATTGGACGTGTAGTTCGTGCAATATCAAAGTTGCAAGACCAACTTTCTGTCGAATAATCCAAAAGAGGTTTAGATCATTTCATGACTTTTACTTACATTAAACTCATTTACTCATTTGAACAAGAAACAAATGAACATTTTCCTTCACCAGTCTGGTGAAATTTTATTTGAAGCGCCCATAAAATATTCCATACCATACCAAGTCGAACAAGGTTACCTATAGAAATCATTATGTTACAAAAAGTAGACGTTTTCCCCACAAGTCATTGTGATATTGGATTCGAAAATAAGTAATAGATGATCAGGCTTGGCACAGAGTAAGGTTGTACTAGTCTAGTCTTCTGCATCGAAGCTACACACTTGAACAATGCAAAAGGGGAAATGGCTTAGAACAGGTTAATATGAAATCAGTTTAAACAGTCAATTATAATTAAACAAATTATGTAAACGTGTTCAATAGTCTTCCAAACTTGAACATGTGGATAATAATTATAGAAAGAAACATGAAATCTACAAGCTATAATAGAGCCATTGAAGCCAAACCGAGGCCAATATATCAAACATCTGAGTTTTGAAAATTCGTATGTATTATTTGCGAAAAAAGATATACTTTTTTTACAAATACTGAGTACACCAATTCATAGACACATATGGTCACTACCATATAAACACTTTCAGAAGTAAGCAAGTGAAGCCTAAATTAATTACAATGTATTTCAAAATATAATTATTGTTCAAAGAGCTTGAAAATATTTCAGTCCATGCTAACAGATGATATGTTCATTATTTGTCACATACAAATCAAAATATCAATAAGTAAACCTCGGTTTATCAAAATCAAGAAAATAAACAAAACAAACTAAACTATTATTTGTCAAGATAAATCACTGTCCGATAAAAAAAAACCTTTCGAAATTAAAGTAAAACACATTACCCTTAACGAGCAAATTAACAAACAAATGAAAAGAACATTCAATATTTGTCAAAGTAAATCACTGGGGAAGTACACTCCTAATAAAGCACCTTTATATACCTGTAGCGATATTACCGTCTCTATTGTACTAATCTGGATTACAAACAAATCAGTGGATTAATTACCTCATTAGTTAATCCCCGGTCACCCTGACTACCCACCAGTGTAGAAACACGGACTCCGTCCATCAGCGAGCCAGTGGTCAAGCGTCTCCTCTCGGACAACATCTCACAAGGTAAGCATTTACAGTTCAATTCAGTGGTTTATTGTTTCAAGGCAAGTTTACCGACAATACGATAAATTAGATAAACATGAAAATACACACATGAGTGTCAACGGAATTCTCCTCATATATATATATACGAAATATTTTGTATAAAAGTGTGTATAATATGAACTAATCAATTCAGTTAAATGGTTTATTGTTTCAAAGCCAGTCGATCATACAAATGAAGATACGCATGTAAGGAAATCACGAAACACGTTGTACAGTAATTTTGTCTTTGTTCCAAAATGTGATAGATTAAAAATGAAAATACACACTTGCGTATCAAAGGAATATTTCTTCCCGTGTATACGAAATTTCATAATGTGAGATATAACCATTGGAGATCATCTAATATTTCAAGTCATTGATATTTCCATTGTGAAAATAATGGTAAATCATCATTACGAACGTAAGAATTTACCTTTAATTAGTTATTGCAGTTTAGGTGACCCTATATCTAATTATGGTGCTGTAAAATATATCTTCAAGATAACTCAATAGAATTCATCACCTAGGATAACGAGAACGTATACGGCTTATTAAAATACACAACTACACGAATCACTTACAATGATACATGAATTGCAAATATGTTTACGGCAAATTAAAAAAGCCGCATATACAAGTCCGATTTTTTGGACGCATGCGTCAATGTATGCGATATTTCATTCACACTACATTCGATTGGCTCAACATTTTTAGTCTATGTTTTTTATTGATGTGATATCCAGACCACGTTTTTTTGGAAATACAATTGATAGTCTCTACTCTTTTTATCTATTGTGACAGACATACAGACATAAATAGTTTATTTAAGTGTCACAAGTTAAACATGTACATGAATATAAACTTGGTAAGAACTAAAATATGTTTAACAACCGGCATTGTTTGGCTTATGAGACACTGTTAAAACAATATTACATATATACAACATATAAAATGATAGGTAAATAGTAAAACGAGCTTAAGGAAATAAAGCAATATAAAACTAAAATTAAAAAAGGGAAATAGGTAAAAGGCTGACGTCTTAAAACATACTTTTTACGGTTAAAAGTATATTTTTCAATTTTGCCTGTCTGTCTGCGTCCTTAATGGCGTCACCAATTGCGATATCCATACCACGTCTTTCGAAAATACAATTGATAGTCTCTTCCTCTTTTATCTATTGTGTCTAGATGAACAACTTCCAATGCAAGGAATAACTCTTGCCAGTCTCCATTACTGGCTGATTTAGGCCATGCCGTATTTCCTTAAGAAATATGTGATTTAGAAATCCAAGCCCACTATGCATTTCTGGTGCAACGATTCACTATCTAGGCACAGTAAAGAGAGGAAAATACGGCAAGGTTTAAATCAGCCAGTAATGCAGACTGACAAGAGTTATGCCTTGCGGTTGGAAGTTGCTAGGTGAAAGGAAACGCAAACTTCATGGAAAACACTTCTTTATTGTGAAGCGACGCGGCGTTTCGGACTATATGCTTACTTTTTCGTCAGACAGGTTATTTATTTGTTTTCTAAATGCCATGAAAACTTTCTTTAATCATTTATTAGTTCTTGGTCCCCTATCGACTTATATAAGACTATAACATTTCTCCGAACAGCTGAATATTTTTCCAAATCCATTACTTAGCCTTTTGCTATTGACAGAAGGTTCACTGAAATACTGAATATTCGAATGGCGAATACGGGACCTCATGTCTTACTAATAATGTTTGGTATTAACGTAAAAGGAGCCGGAACTTGTAATTAATTACTTTAAGTATATTTACAGTATACTCATGATCAAGAGACAAGCACGGATGACTTTGTCTGCTATTATGACGTCACAATTTTGTTGGGACACTATGTTATGAATACTAATACAGATTTATGATTTTATTTTAGTAACTAATTGTTTGTAAATTTTAGCATTTATTCAGAAAAAACTCAGGATTGATTATCCTGATAAAAACTTTTAGTTATGTAAATCCGTGACTTTCATATTCTGTTCAATTCCTACATTAGATCGCACCTGTCGTAGAGACACGACATATCTTATCTAGACACCCGGCGATAGTTCACGCTAATATAGTTCACAAGTACACTTCAATTCATTCTCACGACTAACATAAAATGTAAAATATACGGTATTTTACAAATATTTATTAATGGAGCGTATTAGGTTCACATAAAAAGAGGGAAAATATTATCTTCTAATAGGGTTTAAGTATTTTTTAATTAGGACTTAGTATCTCCTAATTAAGACATAACATCTCAAGATTAGGTTTTAAGCATTTTTTAATTAGCACTTAGTATCTCCTAATTAAGACATAACATCTCCTAATTAGGACTTAGAATCTCCTAATTAGGCGGTCATAATTAATGTTTTTTCATTTGACCTTTATACTAATTAAGAGATAATATTTTCCAATTTTGTATGTGACCTTAAATTTGTATGCTTCCACACGTTTCTGATTGAGATAGTCGAGTATCTGATTATATCGTAGTCTCTTTTTCGTCTAATGCGTAAAAAACACGTCTGTTGCCAAGCAACATAAATTAATGCCACAATCCTCGAATTGCTTGCATGCGGGACATACTCTCGCGGGCAAAAGAAAGTATAGCTTCAACAATGCAAGCTATTTTACTCAATGAGTGATAGTTATACCATGTCTCTAAAAGTGAACTGTATTAAATTGGAATTTTTGAAACATTATCTGTTCATATTTCTGAAAAATCACGGCTTCTAAAAAATCGTCGTTTTAAGATCCCTTAACCAGACAAGATAGAAGAGAGAAATAGACTCTCTGGCTTGTTTTATAAATGACACCATACAGCAGGCCATATAGTTTTTTCCTTCCAAAACATTATTTTGATTCCATCTTTTGATAGCCCTATTCATGATTTTCTGTGAATCTACACGTTTGGTGGCAACACGATAGACAGATAAGAAATAAAAAAGTATAGTGATAGTACTTTTTACACATTCTGTCGATACATATTTCATTTTTAATTAAAATCGATTCAGAAACATAATTATTTCCCAACGTTCTCCTTGGTTTCAAATGTTTTACCTTATAAAAGTACACAAACCTTATGAAAGTACACAAAACTTTCTCAGTACTAACCTATTGTTTCTGAATCATGATATATACATCTTTAATATCAAGAATAATAAAATACAATTTTCTGGTTACATCGTAGTCTCTTTACTTCGTCTAATGCTTAAAACACATCTGTTATTGTGATTTGTAATTAGTTTCTGTATATTTTCACGTATTATTAATATTAAGACCTGAGAGACCTTCGAAATATTGAATATTTTAACCTCATTTGAAAACTGTAATATCCTTGTTGAATATTAAACATTTTAACCTGACGTGAGAACTGTAATATAATAGTTGAACATTGAACATTTTAATTATCATTTTTTTTAAATTTCAGGGTGATCTGTCCCCATTTAACGTATCACCATGGAGGGGAATTGGCATTCCAAGTATCTGGAAACTCTCTCAGAGGGCATCAAATACCTCTGGACCAGCGGTCACTTCAGCGATGCAAGCATCGTCGTCCAGAACAAACGGTTCCGATGCCACCGAGCAGTCTTGTCTGCCATGTCTCCTCACTTTGACGCAACCTTCTCTTCAGGCATGCGTGACAGCCCGGATGGAACCTTGACCCTGCTCAACATCGACGTCACTACATTTGACAGCGTTCTGGCCTTCATGTACACAGGACGTGACGTCGTGTGTCTGGAGAATGCAGAAGGACTGCTGAGAGCTGCAACAACCCTTCAAGTCAAGGGACTCATAGATCGGTGCGAGGAGTTCTTATGTGAGAATCTTACCAAGGAGAACTGCATCAGGATGTGGAGGCTAGGCCGCACCCACAATTGTCAGGATCTGGAAGATGCAGCCTGGCCCCTCATTCTGGACAACTTCCTCGATTTGTCCAAAACTGAGGACTTCAATGACATGACGGTGGATGAGCTGGCTGCTATCGTCAAGGATGATGATCTGGTCGTCCCTAATGAAGAGATGGTCTGCGAGGCTGTGTTCAAGTGGTTTGCTGTTGATTCTGACAACAGGAACATCCATCTGAACTCAATCATTGAACATCTGCGGCTTCCTCTGGTGAGTCCCGAATACCTCCTGGACATCAGTACATCTCACAGTCTGCTACGAGACGACTCTATATCACGGGTGATGCTCGAGGAAGCCAAACGGTACCACATGCTGCCAGCTCGACGTCAAGAGTTCACCTCCAAGAGAGTTGTCTTCAGAAGTAGTTTTGATCCTGAGGAGGTTCTGGTGGTTCTGACCGGTGGATCCTCCCAAACCAAGCCGACTGATGTGCTTTGTTACAGCTTCAAGCAACTGAAATGGTATCACCTCGCTCCTCTCCCATATGACCCCGGAGTCGAGTTCGCTTCTTGCACCTATGCCAGCAACATCTATCTATCCGGAGGAAGCCGGAAATGGCCGAAGCTGTTCAAATATAACAGCGAAAGCAACGACTGGCGAGAGTGCGAGCAGATGGCACAAGGACGATCTCGGCATGGAATGGTAGCAGTTCGGGACTCCCTGTACGTCATCGGCGGATACAATAAAAACCTACCCGCAGGAAACAAGGTCATATCCTCACTGGAAAGATACAACATCAATACGGGCAAATGGTCGATAGCTGGTGAGCTTCCCATACCAGTCGAAATGGTTTGTGCATCGGTCGTTGGTGAAAAAATCTTCTGCTTCGGAGGAGCCCAGAGGAACAACCGCAACACTCCAGCCATCCAGGTCTTTGATACCCGTATTGGCCAGTCTTCCCACTTTGCCGACCTCCCGTTTGCCTGTCGCCTTACCCGCACCGTCGTCTGCGACGGGAATGTTTACGTCATCACCACTGACGGTGACGTCATAGAGTTCTCAGAAGATAGCGGCTGCCGGACCATAGGAAAAGTTGAAAACTTCGGGCGAGTCCACTTTGGGGCGATCCAATATCGAGGAAACGTCATCCTACTGGGTGGCAAGAGAAGGAACGACAAAGCGTGCGATACAATGCTTTGCTTTGATCCTCTGAAGGCCGGGGCGGAAACCCTACCTGATAAGCTCCCTTTCCCAAATGTCATCGACGCATGCGTTAAAACAGTCATCAATGGTCACCACCTTCGTCAAGAGTTCGTCCTTCGATCCAAATCACAAGTAAGCTAAACGTGGACTTCTTCGTGTTGAACAGTAAACTATGAAACAAAAGCCAATCTCAAACAAACTGTTGACTAATCAGTGCATATGCTTTACAAAGTCTTTCTACAAGAAAACCCTTCAGTGTTTCCTAACTGGTGTAACTTTCTGCTCGAACGCATTTGTAAATGTAAGTTTCTTGACTAAAAATATTGACTGTGAATGAAGATTTCATTGTTTAATAGTAAATATCTTTCTCACAACCTTATATGAAACCCAAACTGTCAATACTCTTTGTATATACCGCAATATGGTTAATCCATGTTCAACCTTGACAATTCGACTCGAAACCAGAATCAAAAGAAAATCTTTGAAAAACATCGAACTATTTTTTAATTCTTATTTTTGAACAAGGATTATCATATTCAGTGTACCCAGTCTATTGATGTAACTCATACACTCGGGGCCCCAGTGTTGTTTTTGTAAAATATTTATTTCATATTTATTAATTCTTTATTTATTTACTGTGTCTTTATTGTACATATTTGTTGAGTTGTGCATTGTGAGCCTGAAATAAAAAAAATAAAAAATTCATTTCTTCATTTCTATTGAGACGATGATAACGATGATATATATCATAACATTTGTTCCATTTTTAATAACTTATGTCTTAGCGGATGACACTTAGAGGCTGTTATTGTCATGCGAGGGCCAGTCCTCCCCTGTACTCGATCAGATGTATGTGATATTACGCTGTAAATACAATCTATTCTATTTACGGAAGGCTCCAAATTCATTACATGAATAAAATATGTTTCAATCTGCCATTATGGCACTGACACCAAAAAACAGCCGATGACAATGCATGGCAGAAGTGACACCATATCTTTGCCCAGGGTCTTCAACATATGTATTGTATTTCATTGGGAGCAAAACGAATGCACCTACATTATAACTTCGTGACGTTTTCCCCATGAAATGTCGGGTTTTTAAAACAATAAATAAAACAAATAATATATTCAAGAAAGACATTTGCATATACATTTTACATACTTTTGTAAATTCATTATGACATGAGAAATTTTGGCGCGAGAGGAGGGTAGAATTTGAGGGCAGTAATGATAATATTTTGACATGTGATAAATCCTCACACCATTCGGAACAATTATCACACTATATATGTTAAAACAATGTATTTATGTATTTAGGTATTATATTATTACGATATTGGATGGGAAAGAATTTCGATGCAGGTGAGGTGAGGTGAGTTGGGTTTAAGGCCGCTTTCAAGAGCGGCTGCCAGTATTACGGCACGGAGAAAGCCTACAACGCCATGTGGCTATGCATTGCGGTGAAACCAGCGATCATCGGCTGGAACTAGCGAACCATGGGTGATACTACGCTGAAATTCAGTGTAGCATTGCACCCAAACCTTACTGCGTGTAGAACAGTTCTCTACTGCAGACAAAGTTGCCGTGCCCCTGGCGGGATTGAAACCCCGGACCTCTTGATCCGAAGCCGAACGCGCTTACCACTGCGCTATCCCGCCCCAATTTCGATGCATTGCCTAGCAATGTTTCAAAAGATACCATTTTGCAGATAACCAAAATGGAATACTTGTGTATTCTTTTGTATTTAACGAACAACATTCATGCTTGTAATTTCAGCAAACATCAAGGGATAATTTCAGGCGTCAAAATAAAGTATCCTTGAACGTGGTTATCAACATTTCGTTACAATTGATAACAAAATATTTTGAAACACTGATGACAATCGATCCCCTAAACATTGTACACGCATAACAAAGATGCATGGCATTTCTGGGAACTATGATTTATTTGAAGTGCGGAAATATGCAAGTATGGTAGTGGCCAAATAAACACATACCATATACACTGCCTCTTACCTTTGTAAATACAGTCAAATGTAATTGAGATAAAATACTAACACAAAGCGTTGAACATGAAGATGTACTTTTATCTCATGTATGGGCAGATGTTTACCATGGTGTTAATGAGGGCGTGACGGACAACCATCCAAGTTGTCTATGAGTAGTTTCCTTCCAACAGTATGCCTCACTAACCTCATTCAACACTTCTTCCAAGCACTTTATTCATCTATAAGTTGTAATTGGGTCGTTCGCCTGCCTATCACTTTGCAAATTCCTACGAGCAGGTCAAGACGACTAACAGAGGTTGTTTTCTGTAAGGTCCCCGCTCCAGATGTGATCATGCATGTACAATAATATACAAGTACAATTGATACAGCACTTGTGAAAGTGAGGTTTGGCTTAAGGAAAGACGGGACGAACAAATACAATATTTCGAAATTCGTTTAATTTTTCAAAATAGTAAGTTTATTATGTCTTTTATCCGAAAATGAAAGAAAATTTGGGGGTCACAGAACGATTAAAAGAAAAGGAATAATCACGTCGGCAAAGTGCTGAATCCTTATTGAGATATGCATGTTGTATTATTATATTTATTCCACGAACTGGGATTGAGCCTAAATGCCTGGAGCAAATGCAGCCAAGTTTTGCAGGCTGGTAGCCCTTGTCCTGGAATCGCAAAAATAAGCTTTTGGTGCCAATCGGCCCAGCCATTAAAGGTCAAGTTCGAAAATAAACTTCGATTTTGATATGGAATAATTTGTCAAATGCAGCTTGAGACATGGAACTTTGTCAAAAGATGCGCATTGACAATGTGAGTCGAAAAGTAAATCATGGCGAAATCGTTGTTCACGTGGTTTCGTTGCCATTGCTTTTTCGCACTAAAAATTTCCCGAACCGGCCCATGCACCTTTGACAATCTTCTCCTCTGAAGACACCAGCATTACATATAATGTGGCTGAGGCTAAACCGCGCCATATGTGCTTTAGACTGTGTGCGTGTTGCATTTCCTTTGTTTTTCTATTATTTGTACTGGTTTTCAGCCAAAACTATGAGAGTTAACACAATCGGCCCAGCCATTTAAGGTGCAGTTTTTAACATTGGACAGTTTTTCAAAATGCAGATAGAGACTTGAAACTGTTCTTATAAAAAAAATGTGCAACAACTATGCGAGCAAGGACTAAATCGTAGGTCACATGGTTGAGACGCCATTTTGATTTTTTAAAGTATGTCATTTTGTCTTTTGAAACATTGGTCTAAATAATCCTAAAGACGTGTTAGAGACTTGAAACTCTCCTCAAAAGATGCGTAATAACATTGGTAACACATTCATTACATTTGATTCATTATGCAATGAATCATTTTATCGTGACTACATTTTTATTTTCACGTGTCACTGCAACCCGTACTAGTTTGCACCTTGAGTAAATTATATGTTACCTTGTTTTGCAGGTAATTGGAGGGTAACACATGTTTATATTGACAATAAGTATTGAATTTCAAAACGATAGTCCAACACGTCTACTAGTCACGGACTGTTATTATGTAATACTCCTCGTACATCGCCACAGGTAAGATGTTTTTTTCAGTAATACCAATTTTCATTCATTTTTCCTTTAAGTTTCGATATGATATGAAGATACATTGTTTTGTAGCATTATACTTGAACCGACGTGCAAGAGAAACACTACCATAGATACTAAAGAATAAATACTAGAATCTTTTCAGAAACAACATGAACGAATGCATGAATGAACGTCTTTATTTCCTCCGCATGAGCGAAGATACCCAACTTGGCTATAACAGAGCTTGTAGAGGTTCTAAAATTTTGGATACAAAGTGCGAAATACTTCGATTAAAATAAATCAATATTTTTTCCATGTAATTCAGGCAAAATTTCACTCCCATAAGATCTTGTTGGTAGTATCATCAGCTTCCATGTTTACTTATGTAAGTGGACGTAGATCGTAGCTGTTTAAGCCAAGCGATCTCAATGAATGTACAATTTGTCTAACCTTTTGACAACCAGTAAAACTTCTGTCTCTAAATGGCATATCGGAGGAGATGAGGATATGGCCATACTATACAGAGTCAGTTGTGGTAATGGTAAGTTCTGGACAGGGTTGTCTCCCTTTAAGAAGAATGGTTGTTGTGCTACTAGTGGCATTATATTCGGACGCCATAGTGAAACATGAAGAACGCATGACGTGGTACTTATAAGGGTAGTGTCATCAATTAATAAAACTGAGGGTACATCAAGACCATAACGCGAATACCATTTTCAACGAACCTTTTTCAGTTAAACGATCATTAATAAAACTATGATAATACTCAACTTTGACCTACGCCTTGTTTAATCGGAAATAGGTCAGATGAGGTGCCGTCATATTTAATAAAAGCTGAACTGCATGTATACTTACGGTATAGGATGTAATAATCAATAAACGTGCCTCATTCTATACACATTTTTAACAAACATGGTAGGTGTCATGTTGGTGTAAGTTTCATTTCCTGCCTCGGTCTACATTAAACAAAGATATTTTACATAAATATTTACAAGTCACCAATTTGTTAATTCAAACTACTGCAACTATGTGTTCGTGTAGTCATGTCATAATCAAATGGATCCCATTCATTTAAAATATTGAATTACTCGAAAATAATTGAAGTGTGTACTTTGTTTTGTATTCCAGTGTATAATGCCCTTCTCACTCATAAATATTTACTTATTTTGGTGTATATTTTTTCCGTTTCTGCTGCGTATACCATTAACGTCCTCAATGTACTTAAAGTACTTCTGTCGCCATCTTGGATTTTTTTGATTAGTGAAATGAAAACACGCTATATTATATCCAATTTTGCAACTTTTGATAACTAAAGACATACACCGATAGAGTATTCACGTAGTAACACATAACATGTAATAAAACTAATAAACAATTGACTGTTATGCTATAGCGAAGTTTTTCCGACTCGCAGCGCCGATGAATGGCTTCAGTTCTCATTGTTTTATTTTTCAACAAATGTGCGCTTGTGTTTATCAAGTTGTGAAATATAAAGTCATCAAAATGTTACCTTCATTAGTATCTTTCAATTTCACTGTGTTTTAATCTATTATTAATTACATAAATGTGTAAACAGTAATATCCTCACGAATTTCGTTTCCTCAAACAATACCCCAATAGAACAATCCTTTTAATTCTAATCCTTATTTACAGTGAATGTATCGGCCTTATCTATAATCGTTTTGTACTCTCACTTGACACTGTTTCATGGAGGTCTCTTTGTAACGCACATTCTCGTAATACTAATAATAATCCATGAATTTCTATAGCGCAACATTCACAGTTCTGTGCTCTGTGCGCTTAGCAGGAGAAGGCTAGGAAAAGGAGAAATGTTTTTAGTTGTGTATTGAAGGATTCAAGGGAAAACACATATTTAAGGTTTTCAGGGAGACAGTTCCATTTTTCTGCAGCTGCGTATTTAAATGTTCTCGTGCTAAATGATGATGTCTGGATTTTTGAGAAGTTGAACAGTTTCTGTTGTTCTGATATCAGAGGTCTTGGGGTTGATAGATGTGAAATAGTTCATTCAGATAAGGTGGGACGATCATGTGGAAGCACTTGTAGGCGTACATAAGGATTCTGAATGATACCGGTAACCAGTGGAGATCTTTCAGCACTGGGGTAATGTGGTCAAACTTTGATGATCTGGAGTGACTGGGTGTGTATTTCCTTTTAAGAATGCCTTTAACTTCTTTTATGGGTATTACGCATCTTAATAATGTAATATTCGTAATTTCACCTTTCAAAGCAACTCATACTAGTTTACCACTTATATGTGGGTAAATAGTATGCTACCGTGTTTGGCAAGTCGTCTTTTGTAAAAGGAAGCATATGTTAACTCTGACAGTAACCATGAAATTTGATGACCACAGCCATTATATATACGTCAAGGTCTGCTTAACATGGGCACTATTCCTCCCTTACTAACTCATCTTACCTTCATCACAATTTATATACATGTCACGGCAGGTAAGATTTGTTATTCAGTCATTTTTGTCCTCTAATTTTCCTTCAAGCATTTCATATGATACAAAGATACATTGTTTTGTGACGTTATGTCTAAAATTAGTCATTCAACCTTGTTATTTCTCGTTTATCATAGGCATAATAGATACATAAGATAACATTATGTTAATAAATCAACAGCGTCAACCAATAGCAATAGAACGAAATGAGATGGGCAATGATCTGGAGCCCGTTGGGTGACCTATTTTGTACAGTATGAACTCAACAGACCAACGCGTTGAACAATAGTCCAGCATTTTCTATCATACCCATTCAAGGTACTTGTGATGATATTATTTTCATCAACATTGCATTCTAAAGAGACTCCGTCTGTTCATTTCATTTTGCCAACTTTCGAATACTTGACATGTTAAGTTTGAGATTTATTGTACGCAAAGGATGGTCAGCCAGTGCACTTGAAATATGGAAAGTGCAAAGAAATGCAAATTACATGAATATTGTGGACATTCCAACAGTACATGGTATTCATCCTCTGTGAGGTTACAATAGCTGCACGTGGCTGTTTAGAAAATCGTGCAGCTTTAACCTTAAAGTTATGTCCATTACACCTAAACATAGTTACAATTCTGCGTAGATGTATATATGTTATAGTAGATAAATATAATTCAGGTTGTAGAAATGTTTTAAACTCAGCATAATAACTAATACTATTTGATATATAACTAGTAGTGTATTCATATATGTTAGGTAATCATGTAAATTAAGATCATTATAATGTTCCTTATACTGGTGATACTAATATTGAATAAGAACTGATACACTGAGTTGAAAAAGTTTTAACTATGATAATCAAAATATGTGTTTTACTAAAATATAAAATGAAGAAAACATTATTTATGAATATGCAAATTCTTATTTACAGGAAGGCGACATTTTGAGAAGTTATATATAATAATGTCATTATCAGGCAAATGATATACATTAGCATGTCGAAACGTCGCCTTCCTGGAATAAAGAAGTTATATATCCAGAAATATTGTCTGGATCAAGCTTCATCCCATTATCTTCTAGTATTCCCATCAAAGAAGTCATATCAACATATGACCAATACTAATATGAAAAAAACTGGTAAGATAAAAAAGCTCTATCATTGATATGATCCGAAATAAAAAAATCGCGATTAATTTCTAGTTGAAGCATTGAAGTGTGTGCGTCATCCCAATGACATGATATATAGATTCCATTGGTATTTATTTCAGTTTAGTCTCTCACAAATGGTAGGTAGTATTGGTAATTTAATGGATGCTTGTACTTGTATTTATCTACTTGCACATGAACTTCATAACGGAGCTTCGTGGAGAAAGTTGAATAACGAATACAGAACGTGACGTTAGCAAAACATGAACTGGAACACCAAAGCTGTATATAGAATATGCTTTTTGTAAAATCTCTGAGGAACATTACGATGTGGAATACAATTTTGTTTTTGGGATACACGAACTTTCGGAGTTTACCCACTTCTTCAACAGGTTATACTCTCATCGACTCAGTTGTCTGGCACTATTTATATGCTGTATGGTACCTTGTTTTACTCCATATTGTACCTGCTGAAGGAGTGAGCGTATGCTCCAAAACGTCGAGTATCTACGCAATAAAAAGTGGTAACCCAATATTTGTATTTATACATATGTAATTATTTCTCATGAAGTCCCAAATATGCTTTAAAATATGTATCATTAAAGCACACGAAAAACTGCTTTTTTTGTACGAATTGACGTATATGGCTTTCTTAAAGAGCCATCAAGGATGTTGATGAACATATAGGAAAATAAAAAAAAATCCGTGAAATATATACACTTAATTTTTCAAAAATTGTTTCGACTAAAAAAAAGCCGAGAAATTAGTAAAGGTGTTTTCCAGTCTAAATATAGATCCAATCTATTATTTTAAAGCGCAAAGCATTGTGGTCAAACTCACACAATGTAAATAAACACACGTACGAATAACAAAGTTTATGAGCAATGAAAGAAATTGAAATATATAATTTTTGGCGGTTATTTATTTTCCATTTCATTTACGTATGTATTTACTACATGTATTAAAATAATTGTTTTACCCAAATAGGTATTTTGTTTGAATTTAATAATTAGAATAAAAAGTCTCAATAATAAGTACATTAAACAGGCAATAATTTGTATATTCTCATGACATTTGGAAACATTGTTTGTCACATTCAGTAATGTGTGAAAAGAGTAAAGAGTAACTTGCAAATGAAGCACGTGCAGCAGGTGCAGCACATGGGTTGTTATGGCGACTTGCGCTAGAGATGAGCCTTCACGCTTCGGAAACGATGGCTGTTGTGTAGTACGTTTTATGCAATAAACGGGATTATGTTTATATGACGTCAGATACCCTTAACGCGCGTTACTCGAAGGGGTACATCTCTTTGAAACCAAATTGCATTACATTTTCGTGATATGAACATTATTTATCACATGTCATGTTGTAGATAAAAGGTGTCTCTGGCGATTGACGTTATAAGTATATTTTCCATAGTTTTTATATTTGAAACACTAACATCCTCTATTGCTCTTTAAAAGCGTAAACTATATATACCTGACTTCAGGGTAAATGTATCACCTGTGATGTCTTGACTCACATGTGATGTTTTATTTAAGGAAACAGTTACTGAAATGCATTATAAGTCTACATTCGATAACGTCACATACAAAACTGCGAACTCGTCCCTCAAATCATGATCAAATTTCACCAGTGACGTCATCCTATTATTCTCAAGCTATATTATTTCTCATGAGTGGACATTCATATCATGCAAATGAACTTTTCAAGGTTTCTAAAAACTATTTACCTTTATTAATTTTAAAAGAAGGACATTGATTAAGGACAAGGGCATTAACCAATGACATTAAAGGGACATCTCAATGAGTTTTAAAATTATTTTCCACAGAGGACATTAACTTTTACGAAAAAAGACCAACATTTAACACCTGACATACACATATCCCTTACTTACCTAGGTTTTGTTGAGAACTTACGTGACCTATATACCTATTTGAAGTATAAAATACGTCATGCGTGATGTACCCTTTACAAGTGCTTCACCGTCACTCAAAGCCATCTATTCAGTAAACGTCCCCTGGCTGTGTACTGGCCAGTTCTGAACGTAGCAGGAGTTCTTTCGTTGGGACGCAATGCCCTTGGAATGGCTATAGTGTGTAGCGTGGTGTTGAATGTTTTTATCTAAAGTAAGTATATTCACTTTGACTGTGTCGATTGCTCCTAAACCAAACTCTCATCGTAATCTTGATTATTGTGAGGTTAAGATTCACTTAGCATGTTTGAATTCTATCCATTTTAAAGAGATATTCAGTGTGTTGTTGGAGGTTTATATGTTATATCGAGAAGAACTAACTGAACATTACTGTTTTCACTTAAGTCTGTTCAGTATAGTGGCATTATAAACGTGGAAGTAGTGATTTCTGATCGAAAACCGCACATTGACCCGCGGCAAACGCCGATATGTTTAAAATGTGACCAAACTACTGTTCATATTAATATAATGGGACTTGGTTTAGGTTTTTGCAGATGTATACGCGCTGTTGTTCATTGTTTATACGGAACAAGTAATTATATATTTGGCTAATATGCAAGTTGAAAGTGATTATTTGAGCTGAAATCAGCACATATGATATTGTGGCACGTATCAGGGTCCAATATAGACCAACAACACTGATGACCTCAATAAAAGATCACAACATTATGAACGATTCCCTTGTTGAGAAAGAACAACTAAACTGATCATATTTTTAACACCACTTAATTCTCTGGACTGTTTCCTACTGCCCAATGATATGACTGACTGATTCAGAATTTGTTTTATAATTTATAATTTGTTTGTCCAAGAAACGCCACCAAAATACAAAAGGTTATTATTTTTCGAGGAACGAAGCCTATCGATTGAAAACACTTTAAACATGTCTTCTAAATGTAACGTGTACATTCACTGTACGCAAATGCAAGTTTTCCTCGTAATTTTCGAGAAAAATGAACTTATTTGTCAAAACTTTCAGATTGTGTACAATGTTAACCAAATGAAATTTGGGTACAAAACAACAACAGAATGGAGGTTTTGCATTAAAATATTTGATTGCAAGCGCCGAACCTGACTTTTTAAAAAGCTACAGAAAAAAAGAGAAAAAAATTCATCCTGCAGGTTGGAGCGACGCTTAACCAAGTTGCCTAATCATGGATTGCATCAAGTTTACCAAAAATGTATTGGTTGCGTTTCTTTTGCAAGTCAGTTCAGTATATAAACTCATCCTGCTCTATCAGTGTCTTCGTATCCGCTACCCTACTACACTACCATGAATCCCTAAGCCCAATAACTCTCGATCTGCTGTATATACGATGTACTTTTTAGCTTATAAGGCCTGTAAGGCTTATAGCATGGGCCGGCGTCCGGCGTCTGTCGTCCGTCGTCCGTAGTCCGTCGTTCGTAAACTTTTGACATTATCGACTTCTCCAGAAGAACCGCTACACCCCAAAGCTGTAAGTTGGTGTTTGGGTACCCATCACCTAGGGGGTCAACGTTTGTTCATCACGAATTCCAACGCCCACACATATGGCCCCCAGAGACGTTGAAATTAAAACCTTTAAACGACTTCTTCTCCGAAACCAGTTGACATAGGAAGCGGACATTTTCAGAATAACATATTTATTTCATGTAGTTTCAAGTTTGTTCATTTGAAATTATTCTAACTGTGGCTTAATTGTCCAGCCCTTCAAATCGCAAAGCCAGAAAGCATATTCACTGTGGAGAGGAGAACCAGCCATGAGATGCAATCTGAGCCACTTAATTACATAATCTTACCTGCAGAGTGTCTGCCTCCCCCATGCTTCCTCCCTCCCCCTATCCCGTTACCCAATCCCCTCCCTTGCTCCCCTTCTGCTTGTGTAATTCCATACAAGCAGTGCAGGTATTGTAATTAACTATGAATACATACATCCATTGGCCCTTGAAACATAATTCATTGTTTTTATATTGAAATGACATCTTATAGAATGTTTTATGTAAATACATGGGGGACAATACTTTAATTCAAGACATTGGCAACAAAGTGACTTCTTCTATTGTAGTGTGTGTTTGTTGTATAATGATTATTTTACTCTTTAGCCTTTCCCAGTATTAATTATCAAAAGTTCAAGTTATTTCGTCATAGATATTAAATGTCATAAAAGTGAGTGAGAGGTCAGTTTTTTAGTTAGCTCCAGAGTACTCGTGGGAGGGTTTGGGCTGATAGTGGGTCAAGGAAGATTAGGGGATGTAGCAGAAACATAGTTGAAGATTTTGTAAAGGTAATTTGGAAACTTGTATCGGAAGCAAAACGTCCTGAACTTTGAATTTGTTCATATGACATGGACCACTTAAGCAGTGCAATATTATTTGATATGTTACATTTATCTTTTTATTTATATAGGGGACCATGTGACAGTAACCATAATTGTATGCTATGATATGATATAATTATAAGCTTACAAGATAATGTTTCACTGCATTTGATTAATATGCAGTGTTACAATTTTTGTGATTTGATGTCTGAAAATAAGTATTGTTATGTTGAGAATAGAAGGTGAATAATGGTTGTTTTAATGTGTGCTATTCCATTCTTCCTATTCAACTGATCAAACTTTAGTAAGGGTCTCTTAACCAAAAGGACCTTTGAAATCTCACACATATAGGGGTGCAACACATTTTTGTTATTTTTAAGGTTGAATTCTGTAAATTTGTCCAAACCATAAGAAACACATGAGTGATTGAATATTTTTTTATGTGTTAGATTTATATATGTATGGTAGGAGCTGCAGAGCCCATGGCTCTTTTTTCTCAGCCAATGAAATGTGATATGAAAGTCGATAATCGCTCATCGATCCTGTCATCCGGGTACTGGCAATAGTGCTCGAATTTCAGTTCTTTAATTGGCTGGTTAGTTATAGCCATTCGAGAGTTAAATGGGATTCAGGGTATTGTGGTAGGGTACGGATATAAATACACTGATGGAGCAGGTTGAGGGAATCAGGGTATTGTGGTAGGGTACGGATATAAATACACTGATGGAGCAGGATGAGGGAATCAGAGTATTGTGGTAGGGTACGGATACAAATACACTGACGGAGCAGGATGAGGGAATAAGGGTATTGTGGTAGGGTACGGATATAAATACACTGATGGAGCAGGATGAGGGAATAAGGGTATTGTGGTAGGGTACGGATATAAATACACTGATGGAGCAGGATGAGGGAATCAGAGTATTGTGGTAGGGTACGGGTATAAATACACTGATGGAGCAGGATGAGGGAATCAGAGTATTGTGGTAGGGTACGGATACAAATAAACTGATGGAGCAGGATGAGGGAATCAGTGTATTGTGGTAGGGTACGGATATAAATACACTGACGGAGCAGGATGAGGGAATAAGGGTATTGTGGTAGGGTACGGATATAAATACACTGATGGAGCAGGATGAGGGAATCAGTGTATTGTGGTAGGGTACGGATATAAATACACTGATGGAGCAGGATGAGGGAATCAGGGTATTGTGGTAGGGTACGGATATAAATACACTGATGGAGCAGGATGAGGGAATAAGGGTATTGTGGTAGGGTACGGATATAAATACACTGATGGAGCAGGATGAGGGAATCAGAGTATTGTGGTAGGGTACAGATATAAATACACTGATGGAGCAGGATGAGGGAATCAGAGTATTGTGGTAGGGTACGGATATAAATACACTGATGGAGCAGGATGAGGGAATAAGGGTATTGTAGTAGGGTACGGATACAAATACACTGATGGAGCAGGATGAGGGAATCAGGGTATTGTGGTAGGGTACGGATATAAATACACTGATGGAGCAGGATGAGGGAATCAGTGTATTGTGGTAGGGTACGGATATAAATACACTGACGGAGCAGGATGAGGGAATAAGAGTATTGTGGTAGGGTACGGATATAAATACACTGATGGAGCAGGATGAGGGAATCAGTGTATTGTGGTAGGGTACGGATATAAATACACTGATGGAGCAGGATGAGGGAATCAGGGTATTGTGGTAGGGTACGGATATAAATACACTGATGGAGCAGGATGAGGGAATCAGAGTATTGTGGTAGGGTACAGATATAAATACACTGATGGAGCAGGGTGAGGGAATCAGTGTATTGTGGTAGGGTACGGATATAAATACACTGATGGAGCAGGATGAGGGAATCACGGTATTGTGGTAGGGTACGGATATAAATACACTGATGGAGCAGGATGAGGGAATCAGAGTATTGTGGTAGGGTACAGATATAAATACACTGATGGAGCAGGATGAGGGAATCAGAGTATTGTGGTAGGGTACGGATACAAATACACTGATGGAGCAGGATGAGGGAATCAGTGTATTGTGGTAGGGTACGGATATAAATACACTGACGGAGCAGGATGAGGGAATAAGAGTATTGTGGTAGGGTACGGATATAAATACACTGATGGAGCAGGATGAGGGAATCAGTGTATTGTGGTAGGGTACGGATATAAATACACTGATGGAGCAGGATGAGGGAATCAGGGTATTGTGGTAGGGTACGGATATAAATACACTGATGGAGCAGGATGAGGGAATAAGGGTATTGTGGTAGGGTACGGATATAAATACACTGATGGAGCAGGATGAGGGAATCAGAGTATTGTGGTAGGGTACAGATATAAATACACTGATGGAGCAGGATGAGGGAATCAGAGTATTGTGGTAGGGTACGGATATAAATACACTGATGGAGCAGGATGAGGGAATAAGGGTATTGTAGTAGGGTACGGATACAAATACACTGATGGAGCAGGATGAGGGAATCAGGGTATTGTGGTAGGGTACGGATATAAATACACTGATGGAGCAGGATGAGGGAATAAGGGTATTGTAGTAGGGTACGGGTATAAATACACTGATGGAGCAGGATGAGGGAATAAGGGTATTGTGGTAGGGTACGGATATAAATACACTGATGGAGCAGGGTGAGTGAATCCGAGTATTGTGGTAGGGTACGGATATAAATACACTGATGGAGCAGGATGAGAGAATCAGGGTATTGTGGTAGGGTACGGATACAAATACACTGATGGAGCAGGATGAGGGATTCAGGGTATTGTGGTATGGTACGGATACAAATACACTGATGGAGCAGGATGAGGGAATAAGGGTATTGTGGTAGGGTACGGATATGAATACACTGATGGAGCAGGATGAGGGAATCAGAGTATTGTGGTAGGGTACGGATATAAATACACTGATGGAGCAGGGTGAGTGAATCCGAGTATTGTGGTAGGGTACGGATATAAATACACTGATGGAGCAGGATGAGAGAATCAGGGTATTGTGGTAGGGTACGGATATAGATACACTGATGGAGCAGGATGAGGGATTCAGGGTATTGTGGTAGGGTACGGATACAAATACACTGATGGAGCAGGATGAGGGAATCAGGGTATTGTGGTAGGGTACGGATATAAATACACTGATGGAGCAGGATGAGGGAATCAGAGTATTGTGGTAGGGTACGGATATAAATACACTGATGGAGATGGATGATAGAATCAGGGTATTGTGGTAGGGTGCGGATATAAATACACTGACGGAGCAGGATGAGGGATTCAGGGTATTGTGGTAGGGTACGGATATAAATACACTGATGGAGCAGGATGAGTGAATCCGAGTATTGTGGTAGGGTACGGATATAAATACACTGATGGAGCAGGATGAGAGAATCAGGGTATTGTGGTAGGGTGCGGATATAAATACACTGACGGAGCAGGATGAGGGATTCAGGGTATTGTGGTAGGGTACGGATATAAATACACTGATGGAGCAGGATGAGGGAATAAGGGTATTGTGGTAGGGTACGGATATAAATACACTGACGGAGCAGGATGAGGGAATAAGGGTATTGTAGTAGGGTGCGGATATAAATACACTGACGGAGCAGGATGAGGGATTCAGGGTATTGTGGTAGGGTACGGATATAAATACACTGACGGAGCAGGATGAGGGATTCAGGGTATTGTGGTAGGGTACGGATATAAATACACTGATGGAGCAGGATGAGGGAATAAGGGTATTGTGGTAGGGTACGGATATAAATACACTGATGGAGCAGGATGAGGGAATAAGGGTATTGTAGTAGGGTGCGGATATAAATACACTGACGGAGCAGGATGAGGGATTCAGGGTATTGTGGTAGGGTACGGATATAAATACACTGATGGAGCAGGATGAGGGAATAAGGGTATTGTGGTAGGGTACGGATATAAATACACTGATGGAGCAGGATGAGGGAATAAGGGTATTGTGGTAGGGTACGGATATAAATACACTGATGGAGCAGGGTGAGGGAATCAGAGTATTGTGGTAGGGTACGGATATAAATACACTGATGGAGCAGGATGAGGGAATAAGGGTATTGTGGTAGGGTACGGATATAAATACACTGATGGAGCAGGATGAGGGAATCAGAGTATTGTGGTAGGGTACGGATATAAATACACTGATGGAGCAGGATGAGGGAATCAGGGTATTGTGGTAGGGTACGGATATAAATACACTGATGGAGCAGGATTAGGGAATAAGGGTATTGTGGTAGGGTACGGATACAAATACACTGATGGAGCAGGATGAGGGATTCAGGGTATTGTGGTGGGGTACGGATATAAATACACTGATGGAGCAGGATGAGTGAATCCGAGTATTGTGGTAGGGTACGGATATAAATACACTGATGGAGCAGGATGAGAGAATCAGGGTATTGTGGTAGGGTGCGAATATAAATACACTGACGGAGCAGGATGAGGGATTCAGGGTATTGTGGTAGGGTACGGATATAAATACACTGATGGAGCAGGATGAGGGAATAAGGGTATTGTGGTAGGGTACGGATATAAATACACTGATGGAGCAGGATGAGGGATTCAGGGTATTGTGGTAGGGTACGGATATAAATACACTGATGGAGCAGGGTGAGGGAATCAGGGTATTGTGGTAGGGTACGGATATAAATACACTGATGGAGCAGGATGAGGGAATAAGGGTATTGTGGTAGGGTACGGATACAAATACACTGATGGAGCAGGATGAGGGATTCAGGGTATTGTGGTAGGGTACGGATATAAATACACTGATGGAGCAGGATGAGTATACCGAGTATTGTGGTAGGGTACGGATATAAATACACTGATGGAGCAGGATGAGAGAATCAGGGTATTGTGGTAGGGTGCGGATATAAATACACTGACGGAGCAGGATGAGGGATTCAGGGTATTGTGGTAGGGTACGGATATAAATACACTGATGGAGCAGGATGAGGGAATAAGGGTATTGTGGTAGGGTACGGATATAAATACACTGATGGAGCAGGATGAGGGAATAAGGGTATTGTAGTAGGGTACGGATATAAATACACTGATGGAGCAGGATGAGAGAATCAGGGTATTGTGGTAGGGTACGGATATAAATACACTGATGGAGCAGGATGAGGGAATAAGGGTATTGTAGTAGGGTACGGATATAAATACACTGATGGAGCAGGTTGAGGGAATCAGGGTATTGTGGTAGGGTACGGATATAAATACACTGATGGAGCAGGATGAGGGAATAAGGGTATTGTGGTAGGGTACGGATATAAATACACTGATGGAGCAGGATGAGGGAATAAGGGTATTGTAGTAGGGTACGGATACAAATACACTGATGGAGCAGGATGAGGGAATCAGGGTATTGTGGTAGGGTACGGATATAAATACACTGATGGAGCAGGATGAGGGAATCAGAGTATTGTGGTAGGGTACGGATATAAATACACTGATGGAGCAGGATGAGGGAATAAGGGTATTGTGGTAGGGTACGGATATAAATACACTGATGGAGCAGGATGAGGGAATAAGGGTATTGTGGTAGGGTACGGATACAAATACACTGATGGAGCAGGATGAGGGATTCAGTGTATTGTGGTAGGGTACGGATATAAATACACTGATGGAGCAGGATGAGGGAATAAGGGTATTGTGGTAGGGTACGGATATAAATACACTGATGGAGCAGGATGAGGGAATCAGGGTATTGTGGTAGGGTACGGATACAAATACACTGATGGAGCAGGATGAGGGATTCAGTGTATTGTGGTAGGGTACGGATATAAATACACTGATGGAGCAGGATGAGGGAATAAGAGTATTGTGGTAGGGTACGGATATAAATACACTGATGGAGCAGGATGAGGGAATCAGTGTATTGTGATAGGGTACGGATACAAATACACTGATGGAGCAGGATGAGGGAATCAGGGTATTCTAGTAGGGTACGGATACAAATACACTGATGGTGCAGGATGAGGGAATAAGGGTATTGTGGTAGGGTACGGATATAAATACACTGATGGAGCAGGATGAGGGAATAAGGGTATTGTGGTAGGGTACGGATATAAATACACTGATGGAGCAGGATGAGGGAATCAGCGTATTGTGGTAGGGTACATATATAAATACACTGATGGAGCAGGATGAGGGAATAAGTGTATTGTGGTAGGGTACGGATATAAATACACTGACGGAGCAGGATGAGGGAATCAGAGTATTGTGGTAGGGTACGGATATAAATACACTGATGGAGCAGGATGAGGGAATCACGGTATTGTGGTAGGGTACGGATTTAAATACACTGATGGAGCAGGATGAGGGAATCAGTGTATTGTGGTAGGGTACGGATATAAATACACTGATGGAGCAGGATGAGGGAATCAGAGTATTGTGGTAGGGTACGGAAAAAATACACTGATGGAGCAGGATGAGGGAATCAGTGTATTGTGGTAGGGTACGGATATAAATACACTGATGGAGCAGGATGAGGGAATAAGAGTATTGTGGTAGGGTACGGATACAAATACACTGATGGTGCAGGATGAGGGAATAAGGGTATTGTGGTAGGGTACGGATATAAATACACTGATGGAGCAGGATGAGGGAATAAGGGTATTGTGGTAGGGTACGGATATAAATACACTGATGGAGCAGGATGAGGGAATCAGCGTATTGTGGTAGGGTACATATATAAATACACTGATGGAGCAGGATGAGGGAATAAGTGTATTGTGGTAGGGTACGGATATAAATACACTGACGGAGCAGGATGAGGGAATCAGAGTATTGTGGTAGGGTACGGATATAAATACACTGATGGAGCAGGATGAGGGAATCACGGTATTGTGGTAGGGTACGGATTTAAATACACTGATGGAGCAGGATGAGGGAATCAGTGTATTGTGGTAGGGTACGGATATAAATACACTGATGGAGCAGGATGAGGGAATCAGAGTATTGTGGTAGGGTACGGATATAAATACACTGATGGAGCAGGATGAGGGAATCAGTGTATTGTGGTAGGGTACGGATATAAATACACTGATGGAGCAGGATGAGGGAATCAGTGTATTGTGGTAGGGTACGGATATAAATACACTGATGGAGCAGGATGAGGGAATCAGAGTATTGTGGTAGGGTACGGGTATAAATACACTGATGGAGCAGGATGAGGGAATCAGAGTATTGTGGTAGGGTACGGATATAAATACACTGATGGAGCAGGATGAGGGAATAAGAGTATTGTGGTAGGGTACGGATATAAATACACTGATGGAGCAGGATGAGGGAATCAGTGTATTGTGGTAGGGTACGGATATAAATACACTGATGGAGCAGGATGAGGGAATCAGAGTATTGTGGTAGGGTACGGGTATAAATACACTGATGGAGCAGGATGAGGGAATCAGAGTATTGTGGTAGGGTACGGATATAAATACACTGATGGAGCAGGATGAGGGAATCAGAGTATTGTGGTAGGGTACGGGTATAAATACACTGATGGAGCAGGGTGAGGGAATAAGGGTATTGTGGTAGGGTACGGATATAAATACACTGATGGAGCAGGATGAGGGAATAAGGGTATTGTGGTAGGGTACGGATATAGATACACTGATGGAGCAGGATGAGGGAATAAGGGTATTGTGGTAGGGTACGGATACAAATACACTGATGGAGCAGGATGAGGGAATAAGGGTATTGTGGTAGGGTACGGATACAAATACACTGATGGAGCAGGATGAGGGAATCAGTGTATTGTGGTAGGGTACGGATATAAATACACTGACGGAGCAGGATGAGGGAATAAGGGTATTGTAGTAGGGTACGGATATAAATACACTGATGGAGCAGGATGAGGGAATAAGAGTATTGTGGTAGGGTACGGGTATAAATACACTGACGGAGCAGGATGAGGGAATAAGGGTATTGTAGTAGGGTACGGATATAAATACACTGATGGAGCAGGATGAGGGAATCAGTGTATTGTGGTAGGGTACGGATATAAATACACTGATGGAGCAGGATGAGGGAATCAGAGTATTGTGGTAGGGTACGGATATAAATACACTGATGGAGCAGGATGAGGGAATCAGAGTATTGTGGTAGGGTACGGATATAAATACACTGATGGAGCAGGATGAGGGAATCAGAGTATTGTGGTAGGGTACGGATACAAATACACTGATGGAGCAGGATGAGGGAATAAGGGTATTGTGGTAGGGTACGGATACAAATACACTGATGGAGCAGGATGATTGAATAAGAGTATTGTGGTAGGGTACGGATATAAATACACTGATGGAGCAGGATGAGGGAATAAGGGTATTGTGGTAGGGTACGGATATAAATACACTGATGGAGCAGGATGAGGGAATAAGGGTATTGTAGTAGGGTACGGATATAAATACACTGATGGAGCAGGATGAGGGAATCAGGGTATTGTGGTAGGGTACGGATATAAATACACTGATGGAGCAGGATGAGGGAATCAGTGTATTGTGGTAGGGTACGGATATAAATACACTGATGGAGCAGGATGAGGGAATCAGAGTATTGTGGTAGGGTACGGATATAAATACACTGATGGAGCAGGATGAGGGAATCAGAGTATTGTGGTAGGGTACGGATATAAATACACTGATGGAGCAGGATGAGGGAATCAGAGTATTGTGGTAGGGTACGGATACAAATACACTGATGGAGCAGGATGAGGGAATCAGATTATTGTGGTAGGGTACGGATACAAATACACTGATGGAGCAGGATGAGGGAATAAGGGTATTGTGGTAGGGTACGGATACAAATACACTGATGGAGCAGGATGAGGGAATCAGAGTATTGTGGTAGGGTACGGATATAAATACACTGATGGAGCAGGATGAGGGAATCAGAGTATTGTGGTAGGGTACGGATATAAATACACTGATGGAGCAGGATGAGGGAATCAGAGTATTGTGGTAGGGTACGGATACAAATACACTGATGGAGCAGGATGAGGGAATAAGGGTATTGTGGTAGGGTACGGATACAAATACACTGATGGAGCAGGATGAGGGAATAAGAGTATTGTGGTAGGGTACGGATATAAATACACTGATGGAGCAGGATGAGGGAATCAGGGTATTGTGGTAGGGTACGGATACAAATACACTGATGGAGCAGGATGAGGGAATCAGAGTATTGTGGTAGGGTACGGATATAAATACACTGATGGAGCAGGATGAGGGAATCAGTGTATTGTGGTAGGGTACAGATATAAATACACTGAGGGAGCAGGATGAGGGAATAAGGGTATTGTAGTAGGGTACGGATATAAATACACTGATGGAGCAGGATGAGGGAATAAGGGTATTGTGGTAGGGTACAGATATAAATACACTGATGGAGCAGGGTGAGGGAATCAGGGTATTGTGGTAGGGTACGGATATAAATACACTGATGGAGCAGGATGAGGGAATCACGGTATTGTGGTAGGGTACGGATATAAATACACTGATGGAGCAGGATGAGAGAATCAGGGTATTGTGGTAGGGTACGGATATAAATACACTGATGGAGCAGGATGAGGGAATCAGTGTATTGTGGTAGGGTACGGATATAAATACACTGATGGAGCAGGATGAGGGAATCAGAGTATTGTGGTAGGGTACGGATATAAATACACTGATGGAGCAGGATGAGGGAATCAGTGTATTGTGGTAGGGTACGGATATAAATACACTGATGGAGCAGGATGAGGGAATCAGAGTATTGTGGTAGGGTACGGATATAAATACACTGATGGAGCAGGATGAGGGAATCAGGGTATTGTGGTAGGGTACGGATATAAATACACTGATGGAGCAGGATGAGGGAATCAGTGTATTGTGGTAGGGTACGGATATAAATACACTGATGGAGCAGGATGAGGGAATCAGAGTATTGTGGTAGGGTACGGATATAAATACACTGATGGAGCAGGATGAGGGAATCAGGGTATTGTGGTAGGGTACGGATATAAATACACTGATGGAGCAGGATGAGGGAATAAGGGTATTGTGGTAGGGTACGGATATAAATACACTGATGGAGCAGGATGAGGGAATAAGGGTATTGTGGTAGGGTATTGATATAAATACACTGATGGAGCAGGATGAGGGAATCAGAGTATTGTGGTAGGGTACGGATATAAATACACTGATGGAGCAGGATGAAGGAATCAGAGTATTGTGGTAGGGTACGGGTATAAATACACTGACGGAGCAGGATGAGGGAATAAGGGTATTGTAGTAGGGTACGGATATAAATACACTGATGGAGCAGGATGAGGGAATCAGGGTATTGTGGTAGGGTACGGATATAAATACACTGATGGAGCAGGATGAGGGAATCAGTGTATTGTGGTAGGGTACGGATATAAATACACTGATGGAGCAGGATGAGGGAATCAGAGTATTGTGGTAGGGTACGGATATAAATACACTGATGGAGCAGGATGAGGGAATCAGAGTATTGTGGTAGGGTACGGATATAAATACACTGATGGAGCAGGATGAGGGAATCAGTGTATTGTGGTAGGGTACGGATATAAATACACTGATGGAGCAGGATGAGGGAATCAGAGTATTGTGGTAGGGTACGGGTATAAATACACTGATGGAGCAGGATGAGGGAATCAGTGTATTGTGGTAGGGTACGGATATAAATACACTGATGGAGCAGGATGAGGGAATAAGGGTATTGTGGTAGGGTACGGATATAAATACACTGATGGAGCAGGATGAGGGAATAAGGGTATTGTAGTAGGGTACGGATATAAATACACTGATGGAGCAGGATGAGGGAATCAGGGTATTGTGGTAGGGTACGGATACAAATACACTGATGGAGCAGGATGAGGGAATCAGAGTATTGTGGTAGGGTACGGGTATAAATACACTGATGGAGCAGGATGAGGGAATCAGAGTATTGTGGTAGGGTACGGATATAAATACACTGATGGAGCAGGATGAGGGAATCAGAGTATTGTGGTATCGTACGGGTATAAATACACTGATGGAGCAGGGTGAGGGAATCAGGGTATTGTGGTAGGGTACGGATATAAATACACTGATGGAGCAGGATGAGGGAATAAGGGTATTGTGGTAGGGTATTGATATAAATACACTGATGGAGCAGGATGAGTGAATCAGAGTATTGTGGTAGGGTACGGATATAAATACACTGATGGAGCAGGATGAAGGAATCAGAGTATTGTGGTAGGGTACGGGTATAAATACACTGACGGAGCAGGATGAGGGAATAAGGGTATTGTAGTAGGGTACGGATATAAATACACTGATGGAGCAGGATGAGGGAATCAGAGTATTGTGGGAGGGTACGGATATAAATACACTGATGGAGCAGGATGAGGGAATCAGAGTATTGTGGTAGGGTACGGGTATAAATACACTGATGGAGCAGGGTGAGGGAATCAGGGTATTGTGGTAGGGTACGGATATAAATACACTGATGGAGCAGGATGAGGGAATAAGGGTATTGTGGTAGGGTACGGATATAAATACACTGATGGAGCAGGATGAGGGAATCAGAGTATTGTGGTAGGGTACGGATATAAATACACTGATGGAGCAGGATGAGGGAATCAGAGTATTGTGGTAGGGTACGGATACAAATACACTGATGGAGCAGGATGAGAGAATAAGGGTATTGTGGTAGGGTACGGATACAAATACACTGATGGAGCAGGATGAGGGAATCAGAGTATTGTGGTAGGGTACGGATATAAATACACTGATGGAGCAGGATGAGGGAATCAGAGTATTGTGGTAGGGTACGGATATAAATACACTGATGGAGCAGGACGAGGGAATCAGAGTATTGTGGTAGGGTACGGATACAAATACACTGATGGAGCAGGATGAGGGAATTAGGGTATTGTGGTAGGGTACGGATACAAATACATTGATGGAGCAGGATGAGGGAATAAGAGTATTGTGGTAGGGTACGGATATAAATACACTGATGGAGCAGGATGAGGGAATCAGGGTATTGTGGTAGGGTACGGATACAAATACACTGATGGAGCAGGATGAGGGAATCAGAGTATTGTGGTAGGGTACGGATATAAATACACTGATGGAGCAGGATGAGGGAATCAGTGTATTGTGGTAGGGTACAGATATAAATACACTGATGGAGCAGGATGAGGGAATAAGGGTATTGTAGTAGGGTACGGATATAAATACACTGATGGAGCAGGATGAGGGAATAAGGGTATTGTGGTAGGGTACAGATATAAATACACTGATGGAGCAGGGTGAGGGAATCAGGGTATTGTGGTAGGGTACGGATATAAATACACTGATGGAGCAGGATGAGGGAATCACGGTATTGTGGTAGGGTACGGATATAAATACACTGATGGAGCAGGATGAGGGAATCAGGGTATTGTGGTAGGGTACGGATATAAATACACTGATGGAGCAGGATGAGGGAATCAGTGTATTGTGGTAGGGTACGGATATAAATACACTGATGGAGCAGGATGAGGGAATCAGAGTATTGTGGTAGGGTACGGATATAAATACACTGATGGAGCAGGATGAGGGAATCAGAGTATTGTGGTAGGGTACGGATATAAATACACTGATGGAGCAGGATGAGGGAATCAGTGTATTGTGGTAGGGTACGGATATAAATACACTGATGGAGCAGGATGAGGGAATCAGAGTATTGTGGTAGGGTACGGGTATAAATACACTGATGGAGCAGGATGAGGGAATCAGAGTATTGTGGTAGGGTACGGATATAAATACACTGACGGAGCAGGATGAGGGAATAAGGGTATTGTAGTAGGGTACGGATATAAATACACTGATGGAGCAGGATGAGGGAATCAGAGTATTTTGGTAGGGTACGGGTATAAATACACTGATGGAGCAGGATGAGGGAATCAGAGTATTGTGGTAGGGTACGGATATAAATACACTGATGGAGCAGGATGAGGGAATCAGAGTATTGTGGTAGGGTACGGGTATAAATACACTGATGGAGCAGGGTGAGGGAATCAGGGTATTGTGGTAGGGTACGGATATAAATACACTGATGGAGCAGGATGAGGGAATAAGGGTATTGTGGTAGGGTACGGATATAAATACACTGATGGAGCAGGATGAGGGAATCAGAGTATTGTGGTAGGGTACGGATATAAATACACTGATGGAGCAGGATGAGGGAATCAGAGTATTGTGGTAGGGTACGGGTATAAATACACTGACGGAGCAGGATGAGGGAATAAGGGTATTGTAGTAGGGTACGGATATAAATACACTGATGGAGCAGGATGAGGGAATCAGAGTATTGTGGTAGGGTACGGGTATAAATACACTGATGGAGCAGGATGAGGGAATCAGAGTATTGTGGTAGGGTACGGGTATAAATACACTGATGGAGCAGGATGAGGGAATCAGAGTATTGTGGTAGGGTACGGATATAAATACACTGATGGAGCAGGATGAGGGAATAAGGGTATTGTGGTAGGGTACGGATATAAATACACTGATGGAGCAGGGTGAGGGAATCAGGGTATTGTGGTAGGGTACGGATATAAATACACTGATGGAGCAGGATGAGGGATTCAGGGTATTGTGGTATGGTACGGATATAAATACACTGACGGAGCAGGATGAGGGAATCAGGGTATTGTGGTAGGGTACGGATATAAATACACTGATGGAGCAGGATGAGGGAATCAGAGTAATGTGGTAGGGTACGGATATAAATACACTGATGGAGCAGGATGAGGGAATAAGGGTATTGTAGTAGGGTACGGATATAAATACACTGATGGAGCAGGATGAGGGAATCAGGGTATTGTGGTAGGGTACAGATATAAATACACTGATGGAGCAGGATGAGGGAATCAGAGTATTGTGGTAGGGTACGGATATAAATACACTGATGGAGCAGGATGAGGGAATCAGAGTATTGTGGTAGGGTACGGATATAAATACACTGATGGAGCAGGATGAGGGAATCAGAGTATTGTGGTAGGGTACGGATATAAATACACTGATGGAGCAGGATGAGGGAATCAGAGTATTGTGGTAGGGTACGGATATGAATACACTGATGGAGCAGGATGAGGGAATAAGGGTATTGTGGTAGGGTACGGATATAAATACACTGATGGAGCAGGATGAGGGAATCAGAGTATTGTGGTAGGGTACAGATATAAATACACTGATGGAGCAGGATGAGGGAATCAGAGTATTGTGGTAGGGTACGGATATAAATACACTGATGGAGCAGGATGAGGGAATAAGGGTATTGTAGTAGGGTACGGATACAAATACACTGATGGAGCAGGATGAGGGAATCAGGGTATTGTGGTAGGGTACGGGTATAAATACACTGATGGAGCAGGATGAGGGAATCAGAGTATTGTGGTAGGGTACGGATATAAATACACTGACGGAGCAGGATGAGGGAATAAGGGTATTGTAGTAGGGTACGGATATAAATACACTGATGGAGCAGGATGAGGGAATCAGAGTATTTTGGTAGGGTACGGGTATAAATACACTGATGGAGCAGGATGAGGGAATCAGAGTATTGTGGTAGGGTACGGATATAAATACACTGATGGAGCAGGATGAGGGAATCAGAGTATTGTGGTAGGGTACGGGTATAAATACACTGATGGAGCAGGGTGAGGGAATCAGGGTATTGTGGTAGGGTACGGATATAAATACACTGATGGAGCAGGATGAGGGAATAAGGGTATTGTGGTAGGGTACGGATATAAATACACTGATGGAGCAGGATGAGGGAATCAGAGTATTGTGGTAGGGTACGGATATAAATACACTGATGGAGCAGGATGAGGGAATCAGAGTATTGTGGTAGGGTACGGGTATAAATACACTGACGGAGCAGGATGAGGGAATAAGGGTATTTTAGTAGGGTACGGATATAAATACACTGATGGAGCAGGATGAGGGAATCAGAGTATTGTGGTAGGGTACGGGTATAAATACACTGATGGAGCAGGATGAGGGAATCAGAGTATTGTGGTAGGGTACGGGTATAAATACACTGATGGAGCAGGATGAGGGAATCAGAGTATTGTGGTAGGGTACGGATATAAATACACTGATGGAGCAGGATGAGGGAATAAGGGTATTGTGGTAGGGTACGGATATAAATACACTGATGGAGCAGGATGAGGGATTCAGGGTATTGTGGTATGGTACGGATATAAATACACTGACGGAGCAGGATGAGGGAATCAGGGTATTGTGGTAGGGTACGGATATAAATACACTGATGGAGCAGGATGAGGGAATCAGAGTAATGTGGTAGGGTACGGATATAAATACACTGATGGAGCAGGATGAGGGAATAAGGGTATTGTAGTAGGGTACGGATATAAATACACTGATGGAGCAGGATGAGGGAATCAGGGTATTGTGGTAGGGTACAGATATAAATACACTGATGGAGCAGGATGAGGGAATCAGAGTATTGTGGTAGGGTACGGATATAAATACACTGATGGAGCAGGATGAGGGAATCAGAGTATTGTGGTAGGGTACGGATATAAATACACTGATGGAGCAGGATGAGGGAATCAGAGTATTGTGGTAGGGTACGGATATAAATACACTGATGGAGCAGGATGAGGGAATCAGAGTATTGTGGTAGGGTACGGATATGAATACACTGATGGAGCAGGATGAGGGAATAAGGGTATTGTGGTAGGGTACGGATATAAATACACTGATGGAGCAGGATGAGGGAATAAGGGTATTGTGGTAGGGTACGGATATAAATACACTGATGGAGCAGGATGAGGGAATCAGAGTATTGTGGTAGGGTACGGATATAAATACACTGATGGAGCAGGATGAGGGAATAAGGGTATTGTAGTAGGGTACGGATATAAATACACTGATGGAGCAGGATGAGGGAATAAGGGTATTGTAGTAGGGTACGGATATAAATACACTGATGGAGCAGGGTGAGGGAATAAGGGTATTGTGGTAGGGTACGGATATAAATACACTGATGGAGCAGGATGAGGGAATAAGGGTATTGTAGTAGGGTACGGATATAAATACACTGATGGAGCAGGATGAGGGAATCAGGGTATTGTGGTAGGGTACAGATATAAATACACTGATGGAGCAGGATGAGGGAATCAGAGTAATGTGGTAGGGTACGGATATAAATACACTGATGGAGCAGGATGAGGGAATCAGAGTATTGTGGTAGGGTACGGATATAAATACACTGATGGAGCAGGATGAGGGAATCAGAGTATTGTGGTAGGGTACGGATATAAATACACTGATGGAGCAGGATGAGGGAATAAGGGTATTGTAGTAGGGTACGGATATAAATACACTGATGGAGCAGGATGAGGGGATCAGGGTATTGTGGTAGGGTACAGATATAAATACACTGATGGAGCAGGATGAGGGAATCAGAGTAATGTGGTAGTGTACGGATATAAATACACTGATGGAGCAGGATGAGGGAATCAGAGTATTGTGGTAGGGTACGGATATAAATACACTGATGGAGCAGGATGAGGGAATCAGAGTATTGTGGTAGGGTACGGATATAAATACACTGATGGAGCAGGATGAGGAAATCAGAGTATTGTGGTAGGGTACGGATATAAATACACTGATGGAGCAGGATGAGGGAATAAGGGTATTGTGGTAGGGTACGGATATAAATACACTGATGGAGCAGGATGAGGGAATCAGGGTATTGTGGTAGGGTACGGATATAAATACACTGATGGAGCAGGATGAGGGAATAAGGGTATTGTGGTAGGGTACGGATATAAATACACTGATGGAGCAGGATGAGGGAATCAGAGTATTGTGGTAGGGTACGGATATAAATACACTGATGGAGCAGGATGAGGGAATAAGGGTATTGTGGTAGGGTACGGATATAAATACACTGATGGAGCAGGATGAGCGAATCAGAGTAATGTGGTAGGGTACGGATATAAATACATTGATGGAGCAGGGTGAGGGAATCAGGGTATTGTGGTAGGGTACGGATATAAATACACTGATGGAGCAGGATGAGGGAATAAGGGTATTGTGGTAGGGTACGGGTATAAATACACTGATGGAGCAGGATGAGGGAATCAGAGTATTGTGGTAGGGTACGGATATAAATACACTGATGGAGCAGGATGAGGGAATCAGAGTATTGTGGTAGGGTACGGATATAAATACACTGATGGAGCAGGATGAGGGAATCAGAGTATTGTGGTAGGGTACGGATATAAATACACTGATGGAGCAGGATGAGGGAATCAGAGTATTGTGGTAGGGTACGGATATAAATACACTGATGGAGCAGGATGAGGGAATCAGTGTATTGTGGTAGGGTACGGATATAAATACACTGATGGAGCAGGATGAGGGAATCAGAGTATTGTGGTAGGGTACGGATATAAATACACTGATGGAGCAGGATGAGGGAATAAGGGTATTGTAGTAGGGTACGGATATAAATACACTGATGGAGCAGGATGAGGGAATCAGTGTATTGTGGTAGGGTACGGATACAAATACACTGATGGAGCAGGATGAGGGAATCAGGGTATTGTAGTAGGGTACGGATATAAATACACTGATGGAGCAGGGTGAGGGAATAAGGGTATTGTGGTAGGGTACGGATATAAATACACTGATGGAGCAGGATGAGGGAATAAGGGTATTGTAGTAGGGTACGGATATAAATACACTGATGGAGCAGGATGAGGGAATCAGGGTATTGTGGTAGGGTACAGATATAAATACACTGATGGAGCAGGATGAGGGAATCAGAGTAATGTGGTAGGGTACGGATATAAATACACTGATGGAGCAGGATGAGGGAATCAGAGTATTGTGGTAGGGTACGGATATAAATACACTGATGGAGCAGGATGAGGGAATCAGAGTATTGTGGTAGGGTACGGATATAAATACACTGATGGAGCAGGATGAGGGAATAAGGGTATTGTAGTAGGGTACGGATATAAATACACTGATGGAGCAGGATGAGGGGATCAGGGTATTGTGGTAGGGTACAGATATAAATACACTGATGGAGCAGGATGAGGGAATCAGAATAATGTGGTAGTGTACGGATATAAATACACTGATGGAGCAGGATGAAGGAATCAGAGTATTGTGGTAGGGTACGGATATAAATACACTGATGGAGCAGGATGAGGGAATCAGAGTATTGTGGTAGGGTACGGATATAAATACACTGATGGAGCAGGATGAGGGAATAAGGGTATTGTGGTAGGGTACGGATATAAATACACTGATGGAGCAGGATGAGGGAATCAGAGTATTGTGGTAGGGTACGGATATAAATACACTGATGGAGCAGGATGAGGGAATCAGGGTATTGTAGTAGGGTACGGATATAAATACACTGATGGAGCAGGATGAGGGAATCAGAGTATTGTGGTAGGGTACGGATATAAATACACTGATGGAGCAGGATGAGGGAATAAGGGTATTGTGGTAGGGTACGGATATAAATACACTGATGGAGCAGGATGAGGGAATCAGAGTATTGTGGTAGGGTACGGATATAAATACACTGATGGAGCAGGATGAGGGAATAAGGGTATTGTGGTAGGGTACGGATATAAATACACTGATGGAGCAGGATGAGGGAATCAGAGTAATGTGGTAGGGTACGGATATAAATACACTGATGGAGCAGGGTGAGGGAATCAGGGTATTGTGGTAGGGTACGGATATAAATACACTGATGGAGCAGGATGAGGGAATCAGAGTATTGTGGTAGGGTACGGATATAAATACACTGATGGAGCAGGATGAGGGAATCAGGGTATTGTGGTAGGGTACGGATACAAATACACTGATGGAGCAGGATGAGGGAATCAGGGTATTGTGGTAGGGTACGGATATAAATACACTGATGGAGCAGGATGAGGGAATCAGAGTATTGTGGTAGGGTACGGATATAAATACACTGATGGAGCAGGATGAGGGAATCAGAGTATTGTGGTAGGGTACGGATATAAATACACTGATGGAGCAGGATGAGGGAATAAGGGTATTGTGGTAGGGTACGGATATAAATACACTGATGGAGCAGGATGAGGGAATCAGTGTATTGTGGTAGGGTACGGATATAAATACACTGATGGAGCAGGATGAGGGAATCAGAGTATTGTGGTAGGGTACGGATATAAATACACTGATGGAGCAGGATGAGGGAATCAGAGTATTGTGGTAGGGTACGGATATAAAGACACTGATGGAGCAGGATGAGGGAATCAGAGTATTGTGGTAGGGTACGGATATAAATACACTGATGGAGCAGGATGAGGGAATCAGAGTATTGTGGTAGGGTACGGATATAAATACACTGATGGAGCAGGATGAGGGAATAAGGGTATTGTGGTAGGGTACGGATATAAATACACTGATGGAGCAGGATGAGGGAATCAGTGTATTGTGGTAGGGTACGGATATAAATACACTGATGGAGCAGGATGAGGGAATCAGAGTATTGTGGTAGGGTACGGATATAAATACACTGATGGAGCAGGATGAGGGAATAAGGGTATTGTGGTAGGGTACGGATATAAATACACTGATGGAGCAGGATGAGGGAATCAGAGTAATGTGGTAGGGTACGGATATAAATACACTGATGGAGCAGGGTGAGGGAATCAGGGTATTGTGGTAGGGTACGGATATAAATACACTGATGGAGCAGGATGAGGGAATCAGAGTATTGTGGTAGGGTACGGATATAAATACACTGATGGAGCAGGATGAGGGAATCAGAGTATTGTGGTAGGGTACGGATATAAATACACTGATGGAGCAGGATGAGGGAATCAGAGTATTGTGGTAGGGTACGGATATAAATACACTGATGGAGCAGGATGAGGGAATCAGAGTATTGTGGTAGGGTACGGATATAAATACACTGATGGAGCAGGATGAGGGAATAAGGGTATTGTGGTAGGGTACGGATATAAATACACTGATGGAGCAGGATGAGGGAATCAGTGTATTGTGGTAGGGTACGGATATAAATACACTGATGGAGCAGGATGAGGGAATCAGTGTATTGTGGTAGGGTACGGATATAAATACACTGATGGAGCAGGATGAGGGAATCAGTGTATTGTGGTAGGGTACGGATATAAATACACTGATGGAGCAGGATGAGGGAATCAGAGTATTGTGGTAGGGTACGGATATAAATACACTGATGGAGCAGGATGAGGGAATCAGAGTATTGTGGTAGGGTACGGATATAAATACACTGATGGAGCAGGATGAGGGAATCAGAGTATTGTGGTAGGGTACGGATATAAATACACTGATGGAGCAGGATGAGGGAATCAGAGTATTGTGGTAGGGTACGGATATAAATACACTGATGGAGCAGGATGAGGGAATCAGAGTATTGTGGTAGGGTACGGATATAAATACACTGATGGAGCAGGATGAGGGAATCAGGGTATTGTAGTAGGGTACGGATATAAATACACTGATGGAGCAGGATGAGGGAATCAGAGTATTGTGGTAGGGTACGGATATAAATACACTGATGGAGCAGGATGAGGGATTCAGGGTATTGTGGTAGGGTACGGATATAAATACACTGATGGAGCAGGATGAGGGAATCACGGTATTGTGGTAGGGTACGGATATAAATACACTGATGGATCAGGATGAGAGAATCAGGGTATTGTGGTAGGGTACGGATATAAATACACTGATGGAGCAGGATGAGGGAATCAGAGTATTGTGGTAGGGTACGGATATAAATACACTGATGGAGCAGGATGAGGGAATAAGGGTATTGTGGTAGGGTACGGATATAAATACACTGATGGAGCAGGATGAGGGAATCAGAGTATTGTGGTAGGGTACGGATATAAATACACTGATGGAGCAGGATGAGGGAATCAGGGTATTGTGGTAGGGTACGGATATAAATACACTGATGGAGCAGGATGAGGGAATCAGAGTATTGTGGTAGGGTACGGGTATAAATACACTGATGGAGCAGGATGAGGGAATCAGAGTATTGTGGTAGGGTACGGATATAAATACACTGATGGAGCAGGATGAGGGAATCAGGGTATTGTGGTAGGGTACGGATATAAATACACTGATGGAGCAGGATGAGGGAATCAGAGTATTGTGGTAGGGTACGGGTATAAATACACTGATGGAGCAGGGTGAGGGAATCAGGGTATTGTGGTAGGGTACAGATATAAATACACTGATGGAGCAGGATGAGGGAATCAGAGTATTGTGGTAGGGTACGGATATAAATACACTGATGGAGCAGGAAGATTAACACCTTGTTTTTTTAAATATCTTGCTTGGTTCGTAGGTACGCACACGTTCAACAGACGATTGGTCTCTGCGATTTTGAGTAGTACCTGACGGCCTTAAGAGGATCTGGATGTAAAATCAAGGGTAAATAAATTCTGACAGTCTGGGCAATGAGTCTCCATATTATCATCAATGTCCCTGGCGGATTTAAAATGGACTCGCGTGTACGTTCTGCTTCCCTGAAGTTTGGCTGACCAATAGGTAAGGCTGATATACTACTACTACTACTACTACTACTACTACTACTACTACTACTACTACTACTACTACTACTACTTCTACTACTACTACTACTACTACTACTACTACTACTACTACTACTACTTCTACTACTACTACTACTACTACTACTACTACTACTACTTCTACTACTACTACTACTGCTACTGATACTACTGCAACTACTACTACTATTACTACTATACTACTACTATTACTACTAATATAATATTACTACTACTTCTACTACTACTATTACTACTACTATTACTATTACTACTACTACTTCTACTACTACTACTACTACTACTACTACTGCTATAACTACTACTACTATTTCTACTACTATTACTACTACTACCACTACTTCTTCTTATAATAATAATATAAATAATAATAAGCATTTAAGCAATTCTGAATATTCCTCTTTTTAAAATCTATCTAGGATAGAATATCGTTATAGATTTCTGAAACATGTTCACGTTTTGATTCTTTAAAGGTTTGACTAACAGCGATGATACAGAAGGACCATGGGCATGCCTGGGTGGTATTGATGGCAGCTCTTGGAATAAATGTTCTTTTTGGAACAATTGCATTCAACACTGGACTGATAACCAATGCTCTTCTGGAATCTCTGGATGTCAACCTTTTCCAGGCCTCGTGGGTTGGATCAACGTTCATGGGGGTGGTCTTAATGGCCGGTGAGAACAATTATTATTAAATCCGGTACGAATTAAAGTTATTGATAATGATGTTAAACGATCTCTTAGAGGTATCGTATGAAATATTAAAGGGACACCGCGTCGAGGATAAACATGAGATCACATTTATCTACCTATGGTTATTAACATGTCTGCTAACTAGTTAAGCTTCGTTTCACTGTTTACACGCAGTAGTTTGTATTACTAATTACTTCAAATGTCTGAGATTGGGGGTCTGTGACCAGACATGTTAATCATATTTATCCTCGACGCGGTGTCCCTTTTTAGCTTCAATTACAGATAACCATGAAATAAGTAAAAAATATGTCTCGACAATAACACTTAATGTCACATGCTGTTACATCTGGAAATCTCACGGAAATGAGACCACCATTACACACAAAAACGTTCGAATAACGAATAAATAAACTCAACCACAAAAGGACCGTCACCATTCAAAATACACGATAACTAATTTCTCGTGTGATAAACACGACTGAAACAGATACATTATGTCTGCAAAAAAAATCTAAACTAAATTTGAAATTTCACAACCAAATCTTAAGATTTATGGAAACCCGTCGTTGTATGACATCCTACACTAAAGACGCGTCAACAAATTTAAGTCCAAGCAGTTTAATTCTGTTGACAGCATTTTTACCAATTACATTTCTACATTTTATTATTTTAAAGATACATGCTAAGCATTCTGGCCAAAAATCATTTCCAGCACCCAAGTGTACTTTATCAGGCATTAAACTAAAAGTATTATACACTGATAAATGAAACTGCGAGCACCTTTTTAAAACTCATGTCCCTATAAAAAGCATTCAAAACCGATTTTCACCAGCAGCAGCATTTCTTATTTTGCACTGTTGAAAATGTGGTAACGTTTCGTTCGGGGTTGAGTGTATACTAGAATGAGAGTATGTTACTACTTCATATACGACAGACAGACCGATTTATTTCGCAGAGTGGCCATGAGGCCAATAGTACAATGACAGTCATATACAAACAGTTCCTCAGAGCGTTGGTAAAATACATTCAGTATAAACATTTATACAATTTGGTGTAGTGTGTTTACTAATATGGCTAAACGTAAGATAATTTTTGCATTTTGGTTTTTAAGTAGAGTTACAAACTTCGGCATGCTTGGGTTTGAATGATAGTGTTGTGGGATATATCTGCTACGGATATCAGAGTACAACGGGCATTGCAGCAATACGTGATACTCATTTACACAACCTTTACACAATGGGAGCACATGGCTAAATTTATATCATCTTTAGATCTTCTATAGGCTTGTACATTGAATTTACTAATGCCACATCTAAATTTTGTGAGAGATCTTCGGAGTTGTATGGATGTTAATACATTTAAATAAGTTTCATGGACAATGTCATTTTTAAATAATGAATAAGTATTCAGATATTTCGAGCTTGCAATCTCGGATGAACATTCTTGGTAATACACATCCCTACAACGTTGTTTGAATAGATAAAGGAACATTGCAGGATCTCCAACTGTTTGGTGAATCCTACGTGTGCAAAACCATATTGGAATAACAATATCCTAGCTGATGAGGTCCAGTTAGTATCTCCATTATCATCAAGGATTTTCAGCATATTATAACAACGAATAGATTGCCTTGTAATTGGTTATCTCAGTAACCGTAACCAGTAAGATATAACTTTTATTTCAAAATGTACGTTATAGTGGGTATCTTCCACATTCCGCTAACACCGCCTTAGAAGGGGAGCGGTTACCGACACCCACGACAAACTTGCAAAACTTGGAATGGACTTTTTCAATGTACATATATTGTTCCCCATATTTCTGCACACTAAAGCAAAATTGGTTGATTTTGCTATCAAAAATCTTAAACAATGTATCGGGGGAAAGGAATTTGAAACGGCAACTAAGTTTTTTGATAGGATATAATGCCTTCTCGGCTGAAAACAGCATGAAAACGTTATTCCAAAAGAATTATAGTAGGAAACAGATTCCAATCTTTCAGAACCAATAAACCATTTTTCACAACACCTATTTTAACACAACAATTTTAGTCTTGTCAATATTAATAACTAGTCCTCACTTTTTACAGTTTATTTCAAGATATCGCCTTATGGTTATTTTATATATATATATAGTCTTTGCTGGGATGTAGCTCTTGGCGATTAGGTCTCCCACAGATTAACAAACACAATTGTCTCTCACAGATTGAACTTTATTTACTTGTACATCATGTACATGGTGATGAGGGCTGTAATAACAAGTCAGCACAGGTGAGGTCCAACTCTGCGCGTCCCACATAAGTAGTCTCATTAAGGATGTTCGCTCCTCAAATTTATAGTATTAAACTATTTTTCTTACTTATATTTTTTAAAAGATCAAAGTATATGATTGGAAAATTAGCATTAAAAAATAGGGGGTAGTGTGTTTTTTTCTCGAGATATGACGCCTGTAAGATAGTGGGGTGAAGTACAATTTTAACATTTGAGCCTATGGGAAAATGAGAAAAAAATTGCTAAAAACTTAAAAAAAACTACATTTCTAGTATTAAACTTTTTTTCCTTTTTTGATATGTTACAAAATTCATGTTACCCTACCGAAATCGATGAAAAAATATATGGTAGTGTGGGTTTTTTAAAGCTTTGACACAAAATGTACCTGAAAACCCCCTTTTTTAGTCAAATTTAGGCCATTTATGCTGTTTAAGCACTTTTTAGAGGTTCTAAAGTCACATTTTCTTTATTTCATTTGTTTTTTAAAAGTATGTTGATTATGTAGAATATATCATGAAGTAAATAAAGATGAGACAAACTCTGTACTTCATCATATTTCATTTTTGAAGTTCATCAGGAAGGAGCGGACATCCTTAACATAATTATGTCAGGTCCCAAATTTTCCACTGGGCCTTGTGTGCCTATGATGCTAAATATATAATATCCAAGTATCTGGACTCAATTGACACCTAATAAGGTAACGCCAGAGTTAGGGGTAAACTCAATAAGACTTCTGACTCATCCCTTGTCCCCTCTCAGAATGGAGAGAATTTCCTTTTAACCGAATATTGATACAACATTTATATACCATGCTAAAACATAGAATCACACAATTTATAAGTAGATCGAATTTCACCTTATAACATCATTCCTCATCAACCATTACAGTATTATTTTATTTTGATTACAATTCACTAACATTTTTATACCAATATATATTTATTGTAATTTCAGGCATATATGCATTATTCTATATAGGCGATAAAGAACATCTGTAAGTTTATGACACTATCTCCAAATATGGCGACGTCGTCAGCGAATAATAATATAGATAATGCATCAAGAGTTTCATCAATGAAGGCCACAATATAGTCACTAATTACAATACTACTTCATATACGTATTATTTAGATATAGTATCCTTGTTACAGGTAATGAATGCATCATACAATTTGACCCACATGATGTGAATTTACATGTAGAAGCCGTGACATGCATAAATCATGTTTTTGTCATTCTTGTTGACCTTTAACATACCTGTACCTACTGTTCAAAGGACCAATATCCGGAATATTTCATCGCAAAATCGGAGCCAGAAAAGCCACAATTACTGCTGGTGTCATGTGCTTGTGTGGATTTGTTATCTCCTCCCGTTTGAAGTCCATCGTGGGATTGCTGTGTTCATTCAGTCTGGTCGCAGGTCAGTATACATCTCTGAAGTCGTACCTTCCCACGTAACCTCTATTATGAGTGGGCCATGTTTCTCCGATTGGCTTACAGCATTTATTAAATATGTCAGCATCGCACAGATTAATAAACACCAGGGGCTCCTTTCGCAAAGCAACATTTACTCAGGTTAACCTTAAAGGGGCTGTAGCACGTTTCTTGCTAACATTTTATTTTCAAATTTCCGTTTATAATGATAGTTTATGCTAAATATATACACGAGTGGGTAAAAGATCTTATTAAACAAAACAATTATCCGTAGCTGAAATAACGGTGTTGCGTATACATAAAACATTGTATGGCGGCCATTTTAATTAAACACATGATTCCAATGGCTTTTCCGAACCATGTACACTCACTTTTTTAATTTGATTTTCCGAAGAGAAAATGGTGTTTTACTATTGGTGACATTATTTTAAAAATACATTTTATCAACTTATTTGAGCAAAATGCGTGCTACTGTCCACTTAACTCCTTTTTTTAACATTGCATGCACCAAGGTTGCCTTACTGACGTACGATCAGCGTTGTGCTTTGTGAAAGGAGACCAGTTCAGTGGTTACGAGAATAGAATTATTCTGAAAGCAACCAATGAGGATTTTCTATACCTAAGAAAGCGTCCGACTTGTGACATAGGTTACGAGGGAAGACGTGACTTAAGTAATCTTTGTGGCCTATAATTGTGGTTGTATCAAAACATGGTTAACCTGCAAATGTCCTTCTCTGATGGTCTTACAGCGGAAACATTGGTTGTGAAAATGAGGAAGAAGAAGGTTACATACATATATAAGTATATAAGTTTTCCTTGTGAACACCCAACTACATGTATATCGAATCGAACATTGAGTCCTTGGGAACTCAGGATGCTGACATTCAATAGCAACCACGTTTATAGTATTTTGGACTTATTTGTTTGGCGGATATACAATGTGCACGGTGAAGTTGTGATTCTGATATTCTGATGTATATATCGAAGTTAATCCGAAATAACAGAGCTTTTGACAAGCTTTAAATCAGAATGAAAGTAACACTCGTAACTTGCGTTTCTGATCTGAGTACAGTCAGGTAAACCAGCCAATCAGCGAGGAGACAGCTGTCGGACCAGTTTGCATAAGAAAACACCACATTCGTGTCATATCTAAGATGATCTCAGAATTGCTGAATTCATTGAAGGTGAAGGGTGAGGTGAGGTGAGTCAGGGTTTAACGCCGCTTTCAAGAGTATTTCACTTATATCGCGGCTGCTAGTATTATGGCAGGGAGAAAGCCCGCAACGCCATGTGACTATGCGGTGAAACCTGCGAGCATCGGCTGGAACTAGCAAACCATGGGTGGTACTACGGTGAAATTCAGTGTAGCATTGCACCCAAACCTTACTGCGTGTGGAACACGGGATTTACGGGATCTGACGGGATTCGAACTCCGGACCTCTTGATCCGAAGCCGAAGCGCTAACCACTGCGCTATCCCGCCCCCCTTGACGGTGAAAGGTCACTCCAAAGGTCACCTGACATTACCTCTGCCGGGCAGTACTCAGATCGACTAACGAGTTACGAGTGTTACTTTCGATCTGATTTAAATGAGATTAAGCTTTCCACTCGGACTAACATGATACGCTTTAACCTAAGTGATACGTTTTACACCAAATGATATGTTTTAAATTTCAGGTTTGGGATTTTCACTTTCTGTAAACGTCGCCTACTCGATCCCTGGACACTACTTTGAGAAGAGGAAATCCTTTGCATTTGCTATCATTATGGCTGCTAGTGGTCTTGGGTCATTTCCGGGTTCATTTCTCGTCACCTACCTCCTGGAGGAGTACTCATATAGCGGTACACTCTTGATATTTGGATCAATCACATTGAACATGTGTATAGCAGGCATGCTCTTCGTTGATGTCGATGAAGAATCAAGATTACTAGAACTACAATCTTCACATAGCGATGCTACACATTATAATGAGAGAATAAACCTGGAACAAACGCGAAATGTTAAGAAAAATAATGTTGGGTTTCACAACACGATTAAAGCCTTCATCCTGTTACTGCACAGATGTATTCATTTCTTCAAAAAGAGGGCCTATGGAACTTTTCTTGCTGGAGTGTTTTTTTGGGGGATCGGGGAATCAGCCAGTTTCCTTCACTTGCCCAACTATTTAATAAGTAAAGGTTCAACATCTTGGGAGGCGAGTACGGTCATTTCCATTATAGGAATCGCCATGATTGTGTCAAAGGTTTTGGGAGGCTTGCTCGGATCCGATCCCTCTATTGGATATTATATACCATTTGTTGGAATGAATGGATTGGCAGGAGTCCTCAGCCTGCTTCTGCCTGTGATGTCCCACACCTTCCAGCTGCAGTGTCTCTTCGCAGTGCTCTTTGGACTTCAGTTTGGAGGTCCTAATTCCTTTATCAGTCTAATTGCTATTGATATCTTAGGACTTTCCGAAATTGAGATAGGAATGGGATTTGTGACGCTTTTCTATGGGACTGGATATCTTCTGGGGCCTCCACTTGCAAGTAAGTATATCCTTGTTACATTAACTTTTCTGTATTATGTCTTTATTCTTCTTTCACTGCTGTCAATTATGTCTCTCTGTCACAAAACTGTAAATTCACTATGTACATACCAAGGAGAATGTATTCTAAGTTGGAGAATTTGTTCCTACTCCTTTATTCTTATTCTTATTGAATAATATATTTTTAAACCAAACCAAACATTAACTTTTACAGTGACTCTTTCACTATTTTTGCCAAATATCATTTTACGAGAGAGAGAGCCACAACACATTCCAATATACTGTTCACAAGTGACCGATAACAGTTTATTTTTTATTTATTTGAAATAAGGCTGTTTTTCATTAACATTCATATTATAATACTTTTAAAACACTGTAGTCATCATTCACTAGTGATTGATAACACATTACAAAATGTTTACAAGTGACTGATGACACAGTTTGTTTTTATTCATTTTAAGAACGCCTTTTTACCAGTATTCGAACATACATCAATGTTGCATATTACCAAAGAACTTTAGATATAGATTAAATAACATAAACTGATCAGGTTATATATTTTTAATTAGTATTTTAATTTTAATTTTAATTTTTCTGCAGGCTGGGTGTTTAGTTTAACTGGAAGCTATGGCAATACCTTCATACTGACAGGTGAGGTTTTCAAATAAACTGAAACAAATGCCTCGTATGGGCAACTTGTCGGAAGTGGGTATATAAAGAGAAGATACATAACAAAGTCGATTTGCACGACCTTGTCCAAGCTATTAAAGGGAAAGTTCTATCACCGATCTATCGGCAGCATCCTCAATCTTAATTTTTTTTTTGGAATTACGTGAAATGAAAACGCACTATATTTTACCTTATGCTACAACTTTTTAATAATAGAACATATACAATGATGGAATATCAACACAGTAACACACAACATTAATAGAAATATGTTGTTATGCCTTTTCCCGCTTGTAGCGCCGATGAATGACTTCATGTTTTATTGTTAATATTTTTGAAAAATGTGCACTTGTTTTTATCATGTTGTCAAAAAGAAAGGCATCAAAATAGTACCTTTATTAAGATATTTCAATTGGAATGTGTTTTAATCATGTTTTAATAGTATATATGTGTAAACAGGAATATCTTCTCGAATTTCGTTTCTACAAGAACTACCCGATAGAATCCTTCTTTTAAAGGCGCAGTAGCACGTTTTTTGCGAATTTTATTTTTTCATATTTCCCATTTATAATGATAGCTTATGTCATTTATATTTACTTTAGGGTAAAATATATTATTACACAAACCATTTATTATTTCATCGACTTATTTCAGCGAAAAAACGTGCTATTGCCCCTTTAAGGTTTGGATTTCAGAATCCACCACTTAACATGTGAACGTAACTGGATCATACTTCGCTGACATCTAACCTCAACTTAAACTATAACATTTACTTTGAAAAGATCATTTTGAGACAGGGATAATGTTAGCTGAGATGCTGAGTAGCTGTCTGACGTCTCTGATAAATATACTTGTGTAAAACACAACATGTAATAATATATTTTCATATTTCAGGTTCGGCCTTCCTCCTTTCCTCTTTATGCGTGGCTATAATTCCTTCCTTGAAACTCAAAGGAGAAGCAAGATCAACCACACAGGAAATAACTGTCAGTAGCATGGTTACAGTGAGACTTTAACATGTAAGGTCCCTTCGTCAATAAATGTGAGACTTTAATGTGTAACATCCGTTCCCTAATCACCAGGGTTGAATGATCTACACAAAATTACCTTACCTGGGTGTTACATTATCGTCACACATTTCAGTAGTAATACAAAGATTCTGAAAGAAGTTTTTATATAATGTAGAGGATCGATGCGTACATACAATGAAGACTAAGAATTGTGCCATCGTCGGAAAAACCTCAGAAAGTTTACGTGCAGTGTTCAGAAGGCGAATGATGTCTTTGCTTTGTGAGTTATTGTTAAGCAGGATTGCATGCATACATTAGCGGGAAGAAATTCAATTTCATTGATTGATTTGAAATAATTGCAGAAACATACAAGAAACGTAACATCACTTGTAAATCTTCACACATTTATTATAAGCTGAGTTGGAAAAAATAATATTTATAATTTATTAATAAGACCTATTGCTTATATAATAACCCGACGTTCTCCAATGCTTGCATTACTTTAAATTTTCAAGTTGGCCATCGGGTTTTAAAATCTACAGGCCCTGACTGAAATCGGAAGGCTCATTTTGTTAAAGTCAGACCGCAAACAAGAACAGCACCCTTACACATTGTTTACGTTTCCAGTTACATAGGCAAAGCTTAAAAGAGGAAAAGATGTCAAATCATTTATTCTGATATTTGAAGTAATGCAAAATTGCCAGAATTTAAAATTGGTATTTGAATAACATTGTGTACAGTTATTATACTATTGTTACATTGTATTTGGAATGAGAAGTGAATTGTATTATGAAGGCGACCCGATTTTATTATGGAAACCCGAGATTCCATAATTGACCAACGTAAATAACATAAGTGAGAAGTTCAAATTCTATCAAAAACCTATTTGTATACTTTAACTAAGATATTGACGAAAATTCCAACTTTCTACACCGCACCGTACGTGAGATACAGACCCCCTTGCCCATGGGTAGGCCCATGGGAAAGTTCGCCCATGGGCCTGCCCATTGGCCGGCCCATGGGCGAAAGGTTGTTCAAATTTGAGTTACACAAAAATTATTTTCTAAATTTTAATAATGGGTCTAGCAGTAACATAATTTAGGTATTTGTGAACTCCCCCCATGCAAAGGAAATGTGTTTTCCCATGGGCGAGTTTTCCCATGGGCGAGATATCGCCCATGGGCCAGGTTTCCCATGGGCCGGATTTCCCGTGGACTAGATTTCCCATGGGCCAATGTTGACTTTGGCAAACATATAATGTTTGTGAAATGTTGACTTTGGATATATTGACTTTTGAAATATTTATTGATTTTGGTGGAAGTGTTACTTTGATAAAGTATGGACTTTGGTGACATGTTGATTTTAATACATATTTTGAGTTATATGAATGGTTGACTTATGAAATATTCATTTTAGTGAAATGGTGTGTAGTTTAAGTTTAACTTATATAAAATGTTAACTTTGGTGACTTTGAAAAAGATATTTTGAATTTAGTGAAATGTTGACTTTAATCACATATTTACTTTGATGAAATGTTGACCTCGACCATGGGCCGGATTTCCCATTGGCTTTAATTCCCATGGGCGAAACCTCGCCCATGGGCCAATGTTGACTATGCAAACATATAATGTTTGTGAAATGTTGACTTTGGGGGGAAAATAATGTTTTTGAAATGTTTACTTTGGAAATATTTATTGACATTGGTGACAGTGTTACTTTGATAAAATGTTAACTTGGGTGACATGTTGACTTTGAAGAAGATATTTTGAATTTTATGAAATATTGACTTTGATCACATATTGATTTTGATGAAATGTTGACTTATAAAAGATAGTTTGAGTTAAGCGAATTGTTGACTTATATTAATTATGTTATGTTAATTTATTGACTTTGGTGAAGTATCCTTATATCATGAAATATTAATTCCATATTTATTCAATCAATCAATCAATCTTTATTCAATACTGAAAGGCCACAGGCCTATAGTACATTTTACAAAAATACAAAATACAAAATATATGGCAATCATGTCGACAATCATAACTAACATTTGGATTTCCTAATGTTCATGGCATGGTACACAAACATTGCAAGATTTTTTATAACATCATACTTATTACATTTCATTAAGGATGAAAATTTCTCAAACGAGGGATGAACATAATAAAATTCCTTAAGGTATTGTCTTCTGATTATATAATATAACGGACACACGAGCAAAAAATTATATTCATTTTCTATTACATTTGTAGTCTCTTTTCATATTAAAATATCTGCCCTTTTCAATCAATAAATCGTGAGATGAACATCGGAAACGTGATAAACTTACTCTAAATTTCTTAATGGTAATACATGATAAATAGTACTCAGTGTAAATATATGGCTTAAAACCCAAATAAGTGTCACATTTTGAAGAAAGTGTAAGTTTACTGAGCCAGTTTTGTTGGTATATATCCTTTAGTCTTCGCGTAAAATCACTTATAAACTTCGAAGGACACTCAACAGTTTGTTCATACCACACATGATTAAAACCAGTTTTATATAACAGCTCTTTAATGTCCGATACCCAGTTTTTGTGTCCATGACCGTCATGTAGAATCATCATTTCATAACATTTTTTTGGTAAACGATAAGAGGGCATACTTAGGAGTCTCAGCCAGTATTTAACAACTTTCACCTGGGAGTTTATGATGAGCGGATATCTCCCGCATTCCCCATATATCATTACGTTTGGTGTGCTCATTTTCACCCCAAGAAACTTTTTACATGCCAATAGACGAATTCTCTCTATTTGGTCAAAATATTGGTACCCCCATATTTCAGATCCATACAATAGAATTGGAATTATCTTGACATCAAATATTCTAAAAAGGAAGCTAAATTGAGGTCTCCAAGTACTTTTAAATTTTTCAATATACCTATTAATATATTTATTCCATTTTATTGACTTTGGTAAAGTTTGAAATGTTGACTTTGATTATATATATTGAGCTTGGAGAAATGGTGATTTTGGAATTGATGCCACTTTGGTGAAATGTTGACTTTGAAAATATTATAATGATGGTGAAATGTTGACTTCGGAAATATTGGTTGACTTTTGTGGAAGTTTTACTTTAATAAAATATTGACTTTGGTGAAATGTTGACTTTGAAAAGATATATCGAGTTTGATGACATGTTGACTTTGGAACTATTGGTTGACTTAAAGTTTATCTTTAATTATATGTTAACGTGGTGACTTATTGACTTTGAGAAGATATTTTGAGTTTAGTGAATTGTTGACTTCTAAAAGATTGACTTTAGTGACATAGTTTTACTTTGAAATATTTATTGGCGATGTTGAAGTTTGAATTTAATGAGATTTTGAAAACACTATGGTCTGGCTTAAGGAGCGCGTTTCAAACAGTAAGTATTAAATCATTTGACTACGCTGTTGCCCACAATACACCAGTCATCGAGACTGATGATTTAAACACAACCAAGTGCAGGTTACAGATATATGATATATTAGACCTGTGCATTTGTGTGTATCAGAACATCATGTCTATGGAACGAGCGTGCCGTGGTATTGCGTAATATGTCTATTCGATCAACTAACCCATTGTTGTCAATTACGAAAATAAATCAGCCCATTTCTTACCTCACTTGTTTGATTCTATTTCGAGCGGTTTTAATCATTGAATAGCACAGACCATACATACGTATATACATTCTTGCATGTATGGTAGTGCTCAGTTGTTCCTAGCGTCAAAATACTGCATTGCCTCTTTTGAACAAGGGATTACTTCGCAAATATTATGAACACTGATCTAATATATTCATTATTCGTTTGTATCAATAATCAGCGAAACGTTTTACTTTTAGAAATGTAATGATGTAATGAATTCAGAATGTTCTAATTTTTTGGCGTTTTCAAATTCGCCAGTACCCTACAAATTTTATTTAATTCGAACTCTTGCAATTAGTCTCCAATTAAGTTTTTAAACAGACGTTTCCACAATATACTCTCCGGTTTGCATTCAAATGAAAATAATCAAAAATGAATATACCACTCTTTTCTAAAATCTCAGAAAATTCCTGAGTGTTTAACCATCAAGTCAGTGAACCGTATCTCCTGAACATCCCAGTGACCACTTGTGTGTATCTCTGAGTCAACTACACACGTGTCAAAATACTCCGATTGAAATAACAGTATTGTCAAGAATTGACAGATATTCTATTTATTATGTCAATATTTCTGTGAAACTTTCTATGTTGCAGTTGACAGATTTCAAAGGCAGCGGTTTAAAAGTACATCCATTGTGTCGTTGGGGGTCAAAATGGTTTATTATATCGAGAAGTACCAACTGTTGCCGAAAACAACCATTTTAATGATACTCGACTTAGTATATTGACAATATGAAGGTAAAAGTATCGATTTCTGATCGAAATCCGGACAATGCACCTGGTGTGGCGCGCGCCAATGAGTCAAACGTAATTTTGGAATCTTATTCAAACCAGACAAAATAACGAACTTGGGTTGAAAAAAAATGTTCGATAGGTCATATAACTACTGCATGTGCATGTAAATAGGACTTGTAGTTTCGGTTTCTGCACATGCATAATGATGTTACTTTTAATTATTCGCAAAAAGTAATTATGACATGTTTGGCGACTGGGGATGAATATGCAAGCTGAGTGAATTTGTATTAAGCCAAATAAAAATGTATGAAACACAATGGATGCAACTTTAAATGACATCATACATAACAAACTTACATTTGGTGCTTCTAAATAACTTTTTCCAACAGCGTATGCATGTGATTTCTGTGTTGATTTTTACAGAACACAATACGATAATCATATATGATTGTCATGATTATTATTACTGCCTTTCTAATATCGCATGTTATATAATACTGTGCGTTAGATCTATAAGAACATTTGAACGACCGGCCACCCCTAATGGTCTGGTAGGAGATACACAAACAATTAAGTGAGGGTGGGTACATGATTATTAGTTAATGGTCATTCTCGCCACCTGTAATTACATCAACTAGCGAATTCCCATGGCCAGTGAAGGGTGACGTCCTCTCATGCACATTATTATATGTATTATATAATGTGTCTTTATATACTACTGGGCATGTACTGTACCGAAAATATTTAATAATAAATGAATTCTTTGAAGAAATATTAAAACAATGAAACATTATTGTGAAATAATTATTGAATCATATTCGATTGGAATGGCTGGTTGAAAAGGTTAGCCGAACATTGATGACTGTAATGAATGGTCAGGGTTATTAAAATTATTTGTTTAATCGAAAGGGATTGAATGGAAACCATGTTTTACTCAATGACTTAGTCTGAACAATTTCATAATTGAAAGACGTGTTCATAATTTTTTGACGAAAGCTCTAGGAGAAAATATATCTCTGTCATGATGTGGGGACGTCATTGCCAACGCTATAACGCTATAACTTCATGCTATGCTTTGAATACGGCGAAATCGGATAGCAATTTATTTTTTGTTGGTACTTTCCCCCTTGATTTAATGATTTGAGAAATGAACATTATCATCGTGTCCACAGGGGTTCGAATCACTGTTTGGACAATATTTTTTAAAATTCAAAATCTTGATTTTTGCAAGACTATATTGTTTATATACGGTATTGTGAGATCAATTCCAAATTTGAGCGAAATCGGTGAAGAAATAAAGAATTTAGATAAATATCCCCGCTATTGATATAAAGTCTAAATAAAGCTATCGATTCGAACCCCTGTGCTCGTGTCCACACTCTTGCGGGAATATCGATACATCCCTCTCTGTTGTGCTGTTCTGTTTTAAATTCGGTTTCCAAGTGCGCAGTCACGTGTAAGTGTGTACACGTCCTATGGGAGAAGCACGGGCGTATATTGTTTTGTCCCCGTGTTGTACATATAGTATGCCAAGGACAATATGGTAAATAATTGTGTTGTTCTGGTCCTGGATACAAACTGGTAACCTTCAATCACTGAGATGGCCTTAGTTCTATGTTAAAGGATGGCAGTAGTGCCAACCTTAGTGTTAAAGGATAGATGAAATGCATTTTTCTCAAGAATGACAGATGATTACCTCTACGTATATTGTATATCGGAATCAATTGAGCATAAAATCGAGACAATATACACTTGCAATTGATAAATAAGACGATTTTAATTCACCCATTTTAACACTTTCGCAATTTGTTCGGCGAATCCTTTTGAAAATGATCACTGAGGCGTGACTGTGATAAGCGATAGGCGGGGCGGCTAGATAGCTTCTCCGCCGGTGTCTCGTTAATTAATTAATGATAATTATCACTGCCGCTAAATGAATTTATGAGGTGTATTACATCGCCAAAACGACATGTTTATGTAATAATTGTGTAATTGTCATCTGCGGAATTACCTAGTTGGATATCTAAACATTCGATATATGGGAAATTTAAGTTGGTTTATTGAAGGTATCTTTGTGAAATTAACAATCAAAATGTTGCGAAATTACGTTGAATTGTGACTATCGCTGAAAATCAAATTCCTCCACATACGTCACAGAAGTCATCCCTTCACGGGTCACACCCCCGCAGACTTTCATTCTGGTCGCCGGGGCTAAATCAGGCGTTTTTTTTAAAAAGCCGTATATAAGTAATTTATGGACCGATTTCAGAAATTTAAAATCGAGCAATAATTATTGTCAAATTGACATCCCATTTTAATGAATCCGAATTGGACCATATGTCATTTCATCCATCCTTTAAGGTTGTTTTGAGCAATGGACCCTCTTCACTTCACTCAACGGCACCAGAAACGTCGCCAAACAAAAAACACGATAATTCAATCCGCGAGTGACATCTACGACAATGGCTGCACATGTGATTGTGACTTCATATATTCTAATAATGCATGCTGCAATTTTCATTGGAAAGAATGTATGAAGTATGGAATGTATTAATGACACATTACTTCCTGTAGTATAGAATTAGGAATCATTTTGATAAAAAGGTTTAACCATTGTCCCATACTTGACATTTAGGTGCTACTGTCCGAAATTAGGTCAAAACTGTCCGAACCTCAAAACCAAGTTATATTTTTATTTAACTTATGTAAAAAAGGACTCATTTCAATCATTCAATTTTCTCAATCCAATGAATATTCAAGAATCTTATTTCAAGTCCAGATGTCCAGATGTATGTAGCGTTATGACTGAAATGATGACCTATGATCGAGTGAATAACTGTGATAACCATCGAACGAAGGGCATACTGGTCATCACAGATACATTGTATTCACAAGCTATATCCAACAAGCACAGGTTTTCCTTATAAAAAACGAAGTACATGGCTGCAAATGATAATTGGTAAATGTAGTTCTAGATGATCATTGCTAGTTAATGGTAGCTGTAGTTCTAGATGATCATTGCTAGTAAATGGTAGCTGTAGTTCAAAATGTTCATTGCTAGTTAATGGTAGCTGTAGTTCTAGATGATCATTGCTAGTTAATGGTAGATGTAGTTCTAGGTGATCATTGCTAGTTAATGCTAGCTGTAGGTCTAGGTGATCATTGCTAGTTAATATTAGCTGTAGTTCTAAATGATCATTGCTAGTTAATATTAGCTGTAGTTCTAAATGATCATTGCTAGTTAATGGTAGCTGTAGGTCTAGGTGATCATTGCTAGTTAATGGTAGCTGTAGTTCTTAATGTTCATTGCTAGTTAATGGTAGCTGTAGTTCTAGATGATCATTGCTAGTAAATGGTAGCTGTAGTTCTAAATGTTCATTGCTAGTTAATGGTAGCTGTAGTTCTAGATGGTCATTGCTAGTTAATGGTAGATGTAGTTCTAGGTGATCATTGCTAGTTAATGCTAGCTGTAGGTCTAGGTGATCATTGCTAGTTAATATTAGCTGTAGTTCTAGATGGTCATTGCTAGTTAATGGTAGCTGTAGGTCTAGGTGATCATTGCTAGTTAATATTAGCTGTAGTTCTAAATGATCATTGCTCGTTAATGGTAACTGTAGTTCTAAATTACATTGCAAGTTAATGGTAGCTGTATTTCCAGATGACCATTGCTAGTTAATGGTAGCTGTAGTTCTAGATGATCATTGCTAGTTAATGGTAGCTGTAGTTCTAGATGATCATTGCTAGTTAATATTAGCTGTAGTTCTAAATGATCATTGCTCGTTAATGGTAACTGTAGTTCTAAATTACATTGCAAGTTAATGGTAGCTGTAGTTCTAGATTACCATTGCTAGTTAATTGTAGCTGTAGTTCTAGATGATCATTGCTAGTTAATTGTAGCTGTAGTTCTAGATGACCATTGCTAGTTAATGGTAGCTGTAGGTCTAGATGATTATTGTTAGTTAATGGTAGCTGTAGTTCTAGATGGTCATTGTTAGTTAATGGTAGCTGTAGTTCTAGATGATTATTGCTAGTTATAGTAGCTGTAGGTCTAGATGGTCATTGTTAGTTAATGGTAGCTGTAGTTCTAGATGATTATTGCTAGTTAATGGTAGCTGTAGTTCTAGATGATCATTGCTAGTAAATGGTAGCTGTAGGTCTAGATGATCATTGCTAGTTAATGTTAGCTGTAGTTCCAGATAATCATTGCTAGTTAATGGTAGTTGTAGTTCTAGATGATCATTGTTAGTTAATGGTAGCTGTAGTTCTAGATGATCATTGTTAGTTAATGGTAGCTGTAGTTTCAGATGGTCATTGCTAGTTAATGGTAGCTGTAGGTCTAGATGATCATTGCTAGTTAATGTTAGCTGTAGTTCCAGATAATCATTGCTAGTTAATGGTAGTTGTAGTTCTAGATGATCATTGTTAGTTAATGGTAGCTGTAGTTCTAGATGATCATTGTTAGTTAATGGTAGCTGTAGTTCTAGATGGCCATTGCTAGTTAATGGTAGCTGTAGGTCTAGATGATCATTGCTAGTTTATGGTAGTTGTAGTTCTAGATGTTCATTGCTAGTTAATGTTAGCTGTAGTTCTAGATGTTCATTGCTAGTTAATGGTAGCTGTAGGTCTAGATGATCATTGCTAGTTAATCGAAGCTGTAGTTCTAGATGATCATTGCTAGTTAATGGTAGCTGTAGTTGCAGATGATCATTGCTAGTTAATGGTAACTGTAGTTCTAGATGGTCATTGCTAGTTAATGCTGGCTGTAGTTCTAGATGATCATTGTTAGTTTATCGAAGCTGTAGTTCTAAATGATCATTGCTCGTTAATGGTAGCTGTCATTCTCGATGATCATTGCCAGTTAATGGTAACTGTAGTTCTAGATGGTCATTGCTAGTTAATGGTAGCTGTAGTTCTAGATGATCATTGTTAGTTAATGGTAGCTGTAGTTCTAGATGATTATTGCTAGTTAATGGTAGCTGTAGTTCAAAATGATCATTGCTAGTTAATTGTAGCTGTAGTTCAAAATGATCATTGCTAGTTAATTGTAGCTGTAGTTCTAGATGACCATTGTTAGGTAATGGTAGCTGTAGTTCTAGATGATCATTGTTAGTTAATGGTAGCTGTAGTTCTAGATGATCATTGTTAGTTAATGGTAGCTGTAGTTCTAGATGATCATTGCTAGTTAATGGTAGCTGTAGTTCTAGATGATCATTGTTAGTTAATGGTAGCTGTAGTTCTAGATGATTATTGTTAGTTAATGGTAGCTGTAGTTCAAAATGATCATTGCTAGTTAATTGTAGCTGTAGTTCAAAATGATCATTGCTAGTTAATTGTAGCTGTAGTTCTAGATGACCATTGTTAGGTAATGGTAGCTGTAGTTCTAGATGATCATTGTTAGTTAATGGTAGCTGTAGTTCTAGATGATTATTGCTAGTTAATGGTAGCTGTAGTTCAAAATGATCATTGCTAGTTAATTGTAGCTGTAGTTCTAGATGATCATTGTTAGGTAATGGTAGCTGTAGTTCTAGATGATCATTGTTAGTTAATGGTAACTGTAGTTCTAGATGATTATTGCTAGTTAATGGTAGCTGTAGTTCAAAATGATCATTGCTAGTTAATTGTAGCTGTAGTTCTAGATGACCATTGTTAGGTAATGGTAGCTGTAGTTCTAGATGATCATTGTTAGTTAATGGTAACTGTAGTTCTAGATGATTATTGCTAGTTAATGGTAGCTGTAGTTCAAAATGATCATTGCTAGTTAATTGTAGCTGTAGTTCTAGATGATCATTGTTAGGTAATGGTAGCTGTAGTTCTAGATGATCATTGCTAGTTAATTGTAGCTGTAGTTCTAGATGGTCATTGCTAGTTAATTGTAGCTGTACTTCTAGATGGTCATTGCTAGTTAATGGTAGCTGTAGTTCTAGATGATCATTGTTAGGTAATGGTAGCTGTAGGTCTAGATCATCATTGCTAGTTAATGGTAGTTGTAGTTCTAGATGATCATTGCTAGTAAATGGTAGCTGTAGTTCTAGATGGCCATTGCTAGTTAATGGTAGATGTAGTTCTAGATGATGATTGCTAGTTAATGGTAGCTGTAGATAAAGATGATTATTGATAGTTAATGGAAGCTGTAGTTTTTTTTATCCCCACTAGTTGATATTTAGTAGTGTGGATTTTAATGAACTGCTGGTCTAACTGACCTTATTTACCAACATTTTCAAGCATCTGCACATGATATGACTGTGGCAAGCTGTTACTAAGACTTCCAGTATCTAAGCAACGAGATACACTGTTCACGCTTTTCAAACATAAAATAACTACCAATGACCGGGCACGTCAGACTGCTGTGTTTTATCTAACATCTGTCACATTTGATCACCTTGACATACCTTTCAAGTCAATTTAATAATCATAAATATAACATAAATATAATAATATATAATAAATTGATAGGGAGCTTGGATATGTGTAAGAAATATTAGAGAAAATGTTGAATTTGAAAGATGAAAATATTCATTAATTTTAAATTTTCTGATTTTCACAAATATAGAAACCTGTATTGCCGCATAAAATAACATTTATAACGATTAGTAAGAACATGTACTAAATTATCAACCCTCACGCGAAGTGATATAAATTGTCATTGGCTCGTAGGTCCAAGCTGCGTAGGGTGGGTAATTTGAGTACATATTTCTCTAATTGAGTGTCCCAGGGGTGATAAAGTGGAGAGTAGCGGAGCATATTATAAAACCCTGGGTAACCGAGGATGATGAAAAAGGACTATCAACAGAACTCAACTTTTTCAAGATTTTTTTTCATATGTGACGACTGCTAGTGTTATTGTAGACTTAAGTAGAAAGTCTGCCACACCAATAATCATTGCACTGTAGACATTAGGCTTCAACTGCACTGAATTCTAATGCAGATTTGCAGGACAGATCTATACAAAAACAGGGTCGTGAAGCAGAGATTCGAACTTCAGGCATTTTGATTTAAAGTTTAACGTGCCAACCACTACACTATTCCGACTTCTGTGGAATCGATGACCAAGAGAAACATGTAGTTACCAACCTTATACAAGATAATGTCTCAAGCTGGTTCCATCTTCCATTGCCATAAAATAGTAACCTCACATGAGGTGAAACAACAACAAACAAATATTCTTCATTTAAAATTTTATTCAGTAATATTTAAAATTGTGTTGACCACTTAAATTAGTAAACTTAAAAGTTCTGAACTGATATAAGCTTATAACATTTTACGATTTGGTAAATAGAGGATTTCGATAACATCAGGCTGGTACTTCATCTTGAAACTGCATCTCTCAAGTCTTCATTTTAGATATCATCAGAGTTCTGCCTTTCTAGACAAAGAGAGCAAATGTCTATGGCCCCAGCACCAGGGATGGATATCTTCTTCCTTGGTTCAGTCCAATTGTTGTTACTGCTGGTCAAGATGACGACTCAGTCTTCTCAGCGCAGACTTGACACAAGGAGAGACAGGTATTATCATTGTGTTCATCTTGACTTCATGTTTATTGATGAGACGTTCCAATCCCTTTGGTTGTTGAACGGAGCCAGTTCGTCTTGATCTTAGTGCTGACTCTTCCTCCTCATAGAACCCACTGTAGACATCAAGTACGCTTAGACTCTCTCCAACAAGGTTGTCAACCATGATGCTAGATGTTAGCTTGTAGATGGTAGTTTCTGTTGTGGTGGACTGATGTTGAAATGAATAGTACAAGCCTTTTATACATCTCATTGAGGTCATTCTCTGACGTTATTCGATGAACACTTGTTACAAACAAACATTAAAATCTATGTACACTAGCGATATGAGCAAAAAATCCATGGCAACGATTTATATTGTTGACGCTTAGTCAATGCAAAATGCCTCCTTGAACACGTCAGGAATACCTCCAGGAAGACCCAATCTACGTTGATTAAGCCATGGAAAACATAATCTTACTTACATAGGTCAATCAAACATGACGAAGGTCAAAAGGTCATCATTGGTATCAACTTTGGTTTAAGTTTTCTGGCTTGAAACTAGATAATGATTATATTGTAATGATAGTAAAATGGTTGATGATATTTTGAGAGTGAATGTCTCACAAATAATAAATAACATAAAATATCCCAAATGTAATGTATGCTTTTTTATTCTAAAACATTATATTCAGACTAAAACTATTAATTCTTTTAATTGTTCATTAATATTTATTAGGGATTGGACAAGTATAAGTATATGTGCAGTGAAATCCATGTCATTCTCTGACGTATTTCGATAAGCACTTGTTAATACAAACATCCATTAAAATCTAGCTATTCTAGCGATATTAGCATTTAATCCATGGCAACGAGTTACATTGTTGACAGTTAACAGACGCAAACTACATCACTGGAGACGTCAAGAATACCTCCACGAAGACCCCATCTGCGTATATTGTTGTCATGGAAATCTTACATCTGATTAGTCAATCACAAATGATAAGGATAAAATTGACCATCCCTTCTTCTTACATATCCTTGTCTTAGTGAGACAGTATTCAATCAACAATTATTGGCAGAAAATGGCCAAAAAAGCTTCGTATGTCTATTCCACATATAGGGCTATCAGCCTGTAAAATTTGGGTGCATTTGCTTCAGCCGTTTTGGCTGAATCTTGATGACAAAATCGGTGCCAATATTAAAAAAAACACGCCAATAACAATAAGGGCAGAATCCTTAATGAAGTCAGACAAAACTTGGCTTTTCACAAGCTTGTGTACATGAGAACAGGTGAGTTAGGGTTTAACGTCGCTTTCAAGAGTATTTCACTTATATCGCGGCTGCTAGTAAACTCACGTGCAAAAGAAACGTCCCCACATTTTGAAAACAGTATAAAATTGAAATATTGATGTCGGAGAAAATAGATTTTGAATGTATTTGGTAGCCACATGTTTTGTATAGAAGTATTCACAATTTCATACATAAGAATATGCTTCTTTTATTTTTACATCTGTTCATATACACATGGGATGCTAAAATCGCTTTTTAAAGATGTTTTTGGCCCACAGTATTTGGTATTTAAGTTTTAAACATTGAAAAAGTAGAAATTTAATTAATTAAAGATATCTTCGACATGAATAACCTTCTTTGATTTAAATTTGTTGACGCGTCATTACTGTAGGACGTCAGAAAACAAGCCAAAACTGGCTTTTTGAGGCTTCTATCTCCTCTAGTTAAGGAGATTCCAAAACGACTATTTCTTAAAACTTGTGTTTCTCAGAGTTATGAATAGATAATGTTTTGAAATTCATATTTAGTATTGTTGGGTTCTGAAGACATGATGTAACGCTGTTTCAGTCGCATTAAATCCCGTCGATTGAAATATCTTGTATTTTGTATGGGGACGTTTCTTTTGCACGTGAGTTTACAAACATACGCATTCAATTGATATGGGTTCTTAGTTCAAAACGTCATCACCAAAAGTGACTTAAACACAGGATTCTATTGGGTATTGTTAGTGGAAACGAATTTGAAGGAACAATCCTGTTAAACTAAAATCTAAAAATGTACCCTTGATATTACAAAGACAAACGGATGAATTTCAGATTACTGTCACCATAACATATCAAGTATATAGTTTATATACGAGTAACGCTTCATTTCCCAATGGGACACCACGTTTGTTTCATACAATACTATTGGGCTTTGATTGATACTCCAAAATTGCCGTATGTGCTGACTGAAGTTCGCATCATCTCATTCTCAATATGTATTCATCTGCAAATGTCAAATATATAGCAATTGGGTCTTTTTGATACGATATCACATATAATATTTCATTCCTTAAACAGATGAACTATATGTACTATAACTTACATTAATACAGTAAGTTCGAATATTTCTATATTCATTTGAGCATAGTTCACACCTATACAGTTATATTTTAGAAAACATTTTAAATTGTAAGTGATTATATTTCAAATGATTTTGCATTGATGCATATGTTGTTTTTGTTGTCTCTAGTCAAGAAATATTTCTACAAATGTGAACATCAACATGAAATTATCTCGCATTTACTTATGCATGCACCTCAGTGGCATTCAAGTGAAGGATATTCTATCACAGAATCTATAGTAACACACACCTACAAATTATTTTGCATGAATGCATATGTTGAGTTTTATTGTCTCTTGTCAATAAATACCGCTACAAGTGTTACTTATGGATGTACCTCACTGGTATTTGATCAAGGACATGATATCACAGACACTATAGTAACACCAACAACACTAGATCGAGGACACCTTAACAAATGACTGTGAGACAATGGATTTTGTTTATTTTATATTTTGGAATATTGGTGTACTAACACATACACTTTCTGATAATGATCTTGTTGGGTATATCAAATCGTTTGATTTAATTGAAATAAGTGAAACTCGGAGCAGTGATATAGATAAACAAACTATTTTCCCTTATTATGACTTGATTGTAAAAGTAGCCGATAAACTATCTACCTGTGGCAGACTTTCTGGCGGGATAATAGTGTTGATACTTAACCATTTGTATAAATATACAAAAATGGACCAAACTAACTAAAAATGCTGTTTTTATATTAATTGACCATGCATTATTTGACCTAGAAAGAGATATTTTATATTCATGTGTTTACATCCAACCGGAAGGCTCGACGTGGTACGATAAATTAGTATATCCATATTGTAAAAATTGTATACTTGTATTTCAGTACTTTCCAGTAAGTGTCTGTATTATAGGATGATTGAAAGTACTCTAGAATTATAAATTTCTCTTTCATGTATAAATGTAAAAAAGTTTAGGATAGCGTTAAGTAGATTAAGATGTTCATCACATGATTTATATATCGAAAGTGGAAGATTCAAATCAGTCCAAAGAGAAAATCGAATATGCAGACTTTGTAATAATAATCAAATAGAGTGAGTGAGTGAGTGAGTTATTGTGTAACGCCGCTTCGGCAGTATTGTAGCCATTAGCGGCGATATATTTCATTTATTTGCCTAATTTTAATCAAATAGAAGATGAATATCAATTCCTAATTTGCCCTATTTATAATTCACTGAGGAAGTTGTATATAACAAATATTACTTTAGAGCACAGTCAAATGCTTTCGTCCAATCATAAGAATGTATTGTGGTCACGTGGAGTACATTTATATCCCGATAGATGTACGGTTGTCTGGTTGCGTTCGGGTATCATGCTCATAAACTGGTTCACAGACTTTCATAAAAACAACAAACAATGTCAACTGATTATTTTATTTATGGAGATAACACACAGTTAAACACGTATTACATTGACAAATGACCTGCTGTGTTCCCTTTCCGAAAGGAAATAGTCGCTTCTGTTGATGGGGGTCTTCTATATTAAGGAGCTTGATATTCCTAAAAGAAGAATAAAAGCATGTAAATAAAGCAAGTAATGTGAGGTCAATTGGGATTTTTCAAGTGTATTTCATTTATATCATGAGTAAGTGAAACAATGACAAGCATCAAACCATGTTACCAATGTTTTATATATTCTCAACCACGATATAAAAAATAATATCAAAAGTTATATAGAACGACATAAAAATGAGAAATAAGAAAGTGATATAAAATTACCTTCTTGGAGTGTTAGAGAATGGAGACTGCATTGTCGTCTCACTGAAACTCCTGTATCGTCACACAGCGTCCGAGCGATGTCCAGTACGACGTTAAATTCTTTCCTACAGACAGTTCCTTTGCTACAGTAACCTGAAATAATTTATATGCAATATGGACGGGATGCACACTAGCATATGCAACAATAGATATAACAACTCGCATATTGATAAATACAGCTCAACAAACAACTTAACGTGTTGGTAAAAAATTTGAAATACAAAAAAAACAATAACTGTTATTAAATAAACCAATTTAATGAAAATTGGTTTGAATTTTAAAATTACAGAGTTTTAAAAGTAAGGAGTAAAAAAGTAAAGTTACCTTTCCTGAATGAATAGTGTACTTGTCCTTGGACTGTCCATGATGAAGCCATTGTGTGAACTGATTCATTCCACAAACCACTCAGTCTTTATAGGCAATGAAATGTATAACTGCTCAATGTTGCTGAATAAAAACGTGCTTAAATCATGCATGTGCGTGATTCAAGCACGACGCTTATGCTGTAGCACGACTCGTACGCTTTATATAAAATGTACGCATCATGCACCTCGGACAATTTCAGAAATTCAGTGCTCACAGTGCCGAAGATGACGTCAATGTCCCTAACATTTGCATATGAAAATGAGAGATGTCAATGTTTTGCATGTTGTGTTCGAGAGAATGTTTCCCAAATTTGTTGACAAAATATTTGAAATAAATTCATTTTAAGACATTTTCTTGACGACTCAAGCATTTGACTGTGCTCTAAGATAGATAGAGAACTCGCAGCAGTACATTATCGGGATATAAATGTACGGGTTTGAGAGGGTTAGGCTCGGCTGACGCCTCGCCCAACCCTCTCAAACCCGTACATTTATATCCCGATAATGTACTGCTACTCGTCCTCTATCTATTACATATCCCCCCGGACCTTTATAAATTTGTAGACTTGTTAAGTAACAAAACAATTGCAGTTATTCAAAATCTGGCTATGTTTGTTTACCATGCTATGGTATTCAGAACATAATATATTTCTACAGCTAATATAAGTTATACCTAACTGCTGAATATCACTTTCATTGTATTAAATTTACGTGTACATATTATTGAAATGTATTGTACTACAGGCCCGTGGCCTTTCAGTGCTGGAAGAATAAAACCAACACAATATCATCTGCTTCATCTCTTGAATGATATAATCAATCTATCATGGTGTAGTATATGCTATTCAAAAGTCATTTTATTTATTTCAGAAAGGTATACAGACAGTGTCAACAGCATATAGCATGAGTTAACAATGAATTATTTTATAAAGCCACTTATTAATGATCTGCAAAACAGGAAATATGCATTCTTGAAACAGGCCATTAGTGATCAATGATATTTCAAGGAGCGTGCTACAATATCTGTTTCTTTAATGGGACTTTAAGGTTAACATACTTTTTGGAACTTCATTGGCATCAGGATCAAACTTCACAGACGAAGGATGGAAGAAAACTCCACAGACAGGTTTTACAGCGGAGCTGTTAATAATGTGTGTGCTGATAAGTCAAGCGGAGAATATCAAAAGATGAATGGGATTTCAAGATACATACTGAAGTTGTTTGGCATCGTCTCATCTCAGCAAGATGGCTGTCTAGGGCAATCAAAAAGCGCTGTTGAACTCTCACGTGTGTATTTTTTACTTCATTTTGTTTTAACTCGGCTCGGACACAACCGAGTGAATGCGAAAATCACCTTGGGTCACGGTTTTGACCATGATCAGACAATGTCACACTTACTAATGTTTATCACACAATTTATGTAAGTAACATACTTGAGAGGTATTTATATAGGCGCAATGCTTGTTTAGCAAACCATTCATCTTTTTATGAATAAATATTGTTTAAATCTCATTATTACATTTTTCATTGTAAACCATTGTAACGATCACATCTACGACAATGGCTGCAAGTGTGGTTGTGACTTCATATATTCTAATGATGCGTGCTGCAATTTTCATCGGAAAGAATACTCTGTATTAATGACATATTACGTCCTGTAGTTTAGAATTAAGAATCATTCTGATTAAAAGATTCAACCATTGACCCATACTTGGCATTTAGGTGCTACTATCCGAATTTTATTTCACAAGTCAAAACCAGTTGAGTAAATCCAAAGAAGTTGAAAAACCCAAGACCAAAGGGCAGACATACACATGGTTATTGTTCGACCTTATCGGTTTTTAATTATATACAAACAACGAAATTGTTATTTGCGTTTCTGTAGAAACAGCTAAAATATATATATTCAGAGTGTTTGTTTTTTTTGTTTGTTTTATTGCATAAACTTAATGTAAACACATTTATTAGATAAATAGTTGCGTTTGTAAAATTTCCGAGATTCATTGGTATTCAACACCCACAAATTTATTTTAAAGCCGACGGCGTTAGCTATTATAACTATTGATTCCCAAATCCTGCATTAAAAGAGTAAAGTCTCCCTCATAAGCATTACATTGAGGCGGTAAGATGCGACTACATACATAGAGTTATTTGCAATTGAACAAGCTTTTCCATCATCTCGCTGGGTCATTGGTAGAGCTTAGAGCGATAGGTTAAAGGTTCGATTCCAGACATCACTATATGAAATTTTAACTTTAGATACTTTTCGGTAATAATTGTTGAAAATGGAGTTCTGAAAAAATAACATCTTTGTACATTTAGATTGCCAGGGTATTCTAGTGGGAAAACCTGGGTACGTTGTAATAGCTGTATTACAAATGTTACGGATCAACTCGGCTTGTTATGTGAAAGTACCTGGAGGAAGGTCTTCCTCGTATTTCAATTAACCTAAATGAAATGGTAATGAGAAAAAAATTGATAAGCCGAGATTCAAACTCAAGTCATTGATTGAAAGTGGAACATGCCAACCACTACCCTTTTGGATGTCGAAACATCATTCATTCAAACATTCGGACACGAAACATATGCAGTTACCAACCTTATACAAGATAATATCTGGTCCCATCCTGCATTGCCATAAAATTGTAAAATCACATGAGGTGAAAAAACAACAAACAATTATTCTTCATTTCAAATTTTATTCAGTGATATTTAAAATCTGAACTAATTCAACCTGTACAGTACTCTTCAATCGGGTGCTTGAAACTGCATCTCATATTTAGTCTTCATTTCGTCTGAGGTCATCCCTCTAGACAAAGAGATCAAATGTCGTTTAGCCCAGCACAAAGGGTGGATATCTTCTTCCTTCCTTCTTGTCCAACAGTTGAGAGCAACTGTATTGGAAAGGATAGATATTGCTTTCTCAGATCCAGTCTTCTCCAACAGTTGTCATTGGTTGTAAACATGACGACTCAATTTTCCCTGCGCAGACTTGACACAAGGAGAGACAGGTCTTATCATTGTGTTCATCTTGACTTCATGTTTACTGATGAGACGTTCCAATCCCTTCGGCGTTTTAACGGTGCCAGGTCGTCTTGATCTAAGGCTTGATCCTTCCTCCTCACAGAATTCGATATAGACATCAAGCACACTCAAACTTTCTACAACAAGGTTATCAACCATGATGCTAGATATCAGCTTGTAGATGGTAGTTTCTGTTGTACTGATGTTGAAATGAATTGTCCAGAACTTTTATACATCTTATTGAGGTAATTATCTGACGTATTTCGCTAAGCACTTGTTAATACAAACATACATTTAAATCTATCATACTAGCGAAATCCAGATAGCAGTTAATCCATGGCAACGATTTATGTTGTTGTTGAAGACGTGGGATATGCCTCCAGGAAGACCCAATCAATGTTTATTGTTGCCACGGAAGACACACATCTCACCTACATAGGTCAATCTCACATGATGGACGTAAACAAAGTCATCATCAAAATCAACTTGAACCTAAACTACCAGGCACAAGAAAGTACAAACTTTATTTAGTTAGCAGTCAAAGAATACTTGTGAATGTTTTTTAATTTAAAAAAAAATCTCCGAAATATTAAATTTAAAAATGTTTCCAAAATTAGTTTGTTCTGTTCATCATATATAACACATATTATATATGGCAATGAATCAATGTGGCTGATTCTGCATACATTTACAACATTTTAAAAATGGTAGGGGTCATTATGGTGTAAATTTAATTTCTTACCCCTGTCTTCATGAAACAAAGATAATTTAACTAAAATTTCACCAATTAATTCATCCAAGTTACCAAATTTACTGCAGATGAGTTTTATTGTGCCATAGTCAAATGCATCGGATTTCTTTTAAAATATTGAATTAATTGTAACCAACTGAGGTGGGTACTTTTTTGGCCTCGCAGTTTTGATAATGATTACATCACAATGATAGTAAAATGGTTGATAATATTGTGAAAGTGAATGTCCCTCAAATAATAACTAACAATAACACAAAACATCGTAAAGGAAAACATGAATTTTAATGCATGTTATATTTTTGAAAACCTTATTTTCAAAAATTATTTTTTATTGTTCATCTTTGATGTTTATGTGGGATGGGACAAGTACAGGAATGTATATTATTCCAGATAGTGTTATCCCAAATGTAACATTGTTTGATCTGTTCACAGTCTGAGTGGCATGCATATCTAAAACTGGATAAGATAAAAAGTCATTATCATCCTCGAAAACTTGGTTGTTGATTATGTAATTGTTTTACAATTTGATTTGATTTGAGGCAAACAGTTCATCACATACAAGAACATTCCATCTAACATCAGCAATATATACATTGCAAAAAAGTGTCTGATAAGAAAGTAGACAATGTATCAGGAAAATCAACTGCGTGATATGACAGAAGCAGTATATACCAGTTTAACAAAGCAAATTTCATTCAGATAACGTTTCACAACTTTGTGATATTTGCATTCATAACATTTTACTATTATTTTTATACTGAACATTTTTAGTCAGTATAAGTTATTGTTATGTGTAATTCCATTCTTTCAAGTGAACTGATAAACCTTTAGTAACTTACTTTTAACAACAAGGTCACTCGTTAATGCAGTATGAACCTTAATCAGATTGTTTATTATCAGAAAGTTATTACTGACGATATTCGGTCTGTGATGACACCTCTAAATCAAAAAGATGTGTTTGATCATTATGAGTTCGATTCGTTAATCAAAGAATAATTCCAAAATCGTTTGATTATAACCTTTTTATCACTTATCGTCAAAACTTTTTGAAAAAGGGGATGCAATTTCAAGATTCAGTCAGTACATATTTGCTTGATAAAGGATGTTTTGATGTTTGAAAGTTAACAATTTTGTTTTCGTCCTCTGAAACCTAATGTTTATCTCGTAGTTTTGGCACTGGAACAATAGTTATTTGGGTAAAAAACGGAACCATTGCAAATTCAGTCGTAATTTTTCAATACTTTTGCTTTGAAGAGTCATTAAACTATCCTATCTCTATGTCCTTAGTGTTCAATACATTTATCCTAACATTGCCACAGTATAAACTTTTAGGTATGAATCTAGGGGGTGTACCACTTGTTTGGCTCTGTGGCTAATTTTTATTGCTGCATACACCCGAATATTGACCCTTATCCACCATGACTACCAGTATCTAAGCAACGAGAAAAATTATATACACCTTCCAAACATAAAAAACAAACCTATGACCCGACAGTCCATAGACTTATGTGTGTTTTTCTAGCTTTTGTCACATTTAATTATTTTGACATCTCTTTTACGACAAGGTTTATGAAAATGTTATGTTGTACCATAATCCCAGACATTGGCAACTATTCTGACATTAACGTGATTGTTAAAGTTGTTTATTGAGATGAAACCGATCGAATGAAAAAGACATTTTATTATATATTATATTGTGTTTCACTTGTCCGTCTGTTTGTCCAAAATTCTTTAACAGTAGCCATAACTTTTGATTGCTTGGCAAAATGCCTTTGATACTTCACACCCGCATCCACTGTGATGAGACGTTTCAAATGATAATTCAGATGATGGTTTTATCTATTACTCGCCCATGTAAACATGCAGTGAAATATGTATACGGCAATATTAAACTAGTGTAACAATAGTTTGTGGTTATGACGTCACAATGGGAGTAACGTCGTCACAATGGTTTCGGACTTGCGGGACTCATAGTTTCAGACCCCTATTGGCTATTTTGCTGGATTATAGGTGGGCGAGTAATAAACAGAATACTAAACGTCCTTCTATTTAATACCATTTTTATTAAACTCGTGAATGATTTGGTATCAAACACACTTTCGCTCGTTTTATAAAAACTCAATAACTCGTTTAATAAAAATTGTATTAAATAGAAGGTCGTTTAGTTTCCTCTATGACTTTGTGACCTTGACCTTACGCACGTTGCAGTTTTCAAAAACATTACATTGGTCAGTGACATACATCTTTCATAGCCAATCGTACTCTTTCACATTGGGTATGAGTAATTATCTTTGATATTTTGATTTAAAACTATACTTACATCCGGTAGCATCAGTGTATTGCAAAAACATTTTACTTGACATTTTAGATGACGTTATTGACAATGCTATGACGAATGAATGCCAATGTTAATCTGGACAATACGAACATTGTCATATTCAGGAAGTAGGCACAAGGGGGACATTAATAATATACAAAGAAAGTGTTTAATACGTATAATCCTCTTAACCAAATTGAGAAAAAACCCTGGACTGCGTCAAAAAAGGAGGTATTGTTCACCTATGGATTATATATATCGACTTTACAAGCAGTTGGAGACTGTATTTCGTTTCTAGCTCAAGAAATGATACATATCGGATCACCAATTCTTTAAAATTGAAACATATCTCCAGAATATAAACTCCTGAACAACCGCCTATCAAAATATGTCAGCCCAAGCTGTATTTAGAAAATCATTCTGTCTGCTGATAACCTCTACCTCTACCTTTTTTGAATATCAAAATATAATAAACAAAAATTATATTGTGCTTTATTAAGACTTCAGGAGACTTTGGACACAGTATGGCAGATAATGCGAAATATTGATATTAAAAGAAGATTTGTGACATTTGTCAAAGCAATGTATATTGGTATCAAATCTTTAAAGAAATATAATAAAACTTAATCGACTTTCTTTGTGTACAATAATGGCATAATTTGAATATTACATTTGAAAATGTTGAATGCATTGAAGATATCCACCTGAAAAATCAAAGACTTTTTATAGGATAAATAATTTCTACTATTCGATTAATGCTATGTGGAGAGCTCGGTAGATTCCCAGTTACAGAATATATTTTACAAGTGCCTCATTACGTTTGGGCACTAAATTACAACCTGGGATAACAAAATCTTCACAATGTGTCTAAAATTATCGGATTTCGAAAAAAAAGAAAGCGAAATTCCCAAGGAAAATACTTGGTTGGCAAAAGTTAAAAATATTTAGATCTGTCTTGTATATGAGTGGCTATAACTTCACAGGCTGAACTGATATTCAAAGGTCAATTCATTCAAAAGTGAAGAAGTGATTCGAGGGGAAGTCAATAAGTTCATAGAAGTGAGCATTGATTAACTCCTGAAGACATCATCGTTGATGTCATCATTGAGGAAGGTCGTCTGATGACAATTTACAGACATAAACAACCCTTCCCGATCATATTTACAGCCCGCTGAGTACAGGTACCCCCTGTTCTAAAACTGAGAATTGTGCGGTTATCAAGTTTCTCACAAAAGAAGCTTTGAATGCCACCGAAATACGTAAACGTATGACCAATGTGTATGTGAAAGAAGTCTCTAAATATGCTACTGTTGCAAAATGGTCAGCTGAGTTTAAGCGGACGATAACATACGGTCAGGAAGGCCTGTTGCAGCCATTAGATATGATATGGTTGCAAGGGTCCAGGTCTTAACCATATCCGATCAAGATATCTTCAGTGTGTGGCATTTCTCATGGAGGTGAGGTGAGGTGAGTTGGGGTTTAACGCCGCTTTCAAGAGTATTTCATTTATATCGCGGCTGCTAGAATTATGACAGGGAGAAAGCCCGCAACGCCATGTGGCTATGCATTGCGGTGAAACCTGCGAGCATCGGCTGGAACTAGCGAACCATGGGTGGTACTGCACTGAAATTCAGTGTAGCATTGCACCCAAACCTGACTGCGTGTAGAACAGTTCTCTACTGCAGACAAAGTTGCCGTGCCCCTGGCGGGATTCGAACCCCGGACCTCATGATCCGAAGCCGAACGCGCTAACCACTGCGCTATCCCGCCCCCGCATTTCTCATGGAGGAGTTTGCACCATAAATGATGAGCACTTGCACATGTCCAAGGCAAGATGGGTACCAGAAAACTTAAATGAACAAAAGCATCACCAGGGAGTTTGATCCAGTCGTGAGTTCTTAGACATCTACAATGCTGATCCCGATAACTTTCATGCCTGCCTGGTTACAGAGGATGAAACGTTGATAAATCACTAGGATCCTGACACCATGTAAGAATCCAATCATTGGATGCATAAGCACTCTCTTGCACCAAAGAAATGCTGAAATCAACCTTCTGCTGGCAAGATCATGGCACCCATGTTTGGGGGATTCAAGGGGGTGATACCACAAACCACCTAAATCTACAATAACAGGAGCCTACTATGTTAACTTGTTGAAGCAATTGAGAGCGGTGATCAAGGAGAAAGCGCAGCATGTTGACTGCTGGAGGTATGATTCTTCATGACATCGCTACTGTGTACATGAGTCGTATTACACAGGCTGCACTTCAACAATTTGACTTTGTACAACTTAATCACCCCCAAACCCAAAGAGATCAAAGAAATCAGAAAGAGTGGAGCCCACACAGACTCAAATTCCCAATACAAGGCATAACTCTTGCCAGTGTCCGTCACTGGCTCATTTAAGCCATGCAGTATTTCCCTTGCCTTTCATCGCTTAGATAGTGGAGTGCTGCACTTGAAATGCATAGTAGGCTCCCGATTTCCTAGCACGGAAAACTTAAGGAAATACTGCAAGGCTTAAATCAGCCATTTATGCCTTGCATTGGGCAGTTGACACAAACTTCAAATTGCCTGTCATGTAAAAAGTTTGGTATAAAATGAGGCATACGTTCTAATAAATCTTGTAGGATGCCATGCTTCAATGTAGTATTTTTGAATGCTTTTTTTCAAATCGAAATGGGCACAACGTGTTGTTTGTTAATAAATGCAATAAATAAATGTACCAAATGATATTGCACTGGAAACTGTTAGCATAGGCAGGACCTAGATAACTATGCATTTTGTTGCACCGAATCTAATGCAGTTGTGCACACAGACCTTACGTCATGTTGAATGGCTCTTTAAAAAACCCAGATTGTCAAGCCAGAATTCAAACTCCTGAAATATTGATCTAAAGTCGAACATGCTAACCACTACCCTATTCCGACTTCTTTGGACTCCACAACTTCCCAATGCAAGACATAACTCTTGCCAGGCTCTATTTCTGGCTGGTATAAGTCTTGCAGTACATCCTTTTTTCTTTTCTGGGCAAGAAAATCAGGATCACACTATGCATTTCAGTTGCAGCTCTACACTATCTTTAGCACCGAACAGCAAGGGAAATACTGCAAGGCTTAAATCAGCCATTGATTGACACTGACAGGAGTTATGCCTTGCATTGGGAAGAAACTCCTATAGTTACCAACCGTATACAAGATTTTGTCTCAATCTTGTCCCATCTTGCAGTGCCATAAAACATTAACCTGACATGAGATGAATAGACAACAAATACACATACTTCGTTTAAATTTTTATTCAGTAATATTTAAAATTGTGTTGACCGCTTATATTAGTCAAACTAAAAGTTCTAAAAATAATGAGTCTGTACTATAATTTTCAATCTGGTTGAATGATGCTTTCAATGACATCAATCTGGTACTTGATACTGCATCTCGCATTAAGTCTTCATTTCTGATATCATTAATATCTGCCCTCCTGTACAAAGCGAGCAAATGTCTATTGACCCCAGCACAAAGGGTGGATCCTCTCTTCCTTCCTTCCAGACTTATCCAACAGGTGGTACAGATGCCGACTCAATCTCCTCAGTGCTGGCGTGACAAGGAGAGGTAGGGCCTTGTCAGTGTGTTCATCTTGAAACTGCATCTCTCATTAAGTCTTCATTTTAGATATCATCAGAGGTCTGCCCTTCTAATCAAAGAGAGCAAATGTCTATGGCCCCAGCACCAGGGATGTATATCTTCTTCCTTCTTTCCAGTCCAATAGTTGTTACTGCTGGTCAAGATGACGACTCAATCTTCTCAGCGCAGACTTGACACAAGGAGAGATAGGTCTTATCATTGTGTTCATCTTGACTTCATGTTTACTGATGAGACGTTCCAATCCCTTCGGTTTTTTAACGGAGCCAGGTCGTCTTGATCTTAGTGTTGACTCTTCCTCCTCGTAGAATCCACTGTAGACATCAAGCACGCTCAGACTTTCTCTAACAAGGTTGTCAACCATAATGCTAGATGTCAGCTTGTAGAGTAGATGGCAGTTTTTGTTGTGGTGGAATGGTGTTGAAAAGAATTGTCCAGATCTTTTATACATATCATTGAGGTCATTTTCTGACGTTATTTGATGAACACTTGTACCAAACAAACAGTTATATCTACGTATATTAGCGATATGAGCAATGTATCCTTGGCAGCCAGTTATATTGTTAACACTTAGTCAAAAGGCAAATACCCCCTTGAAGACGTTAGGAACACCTCAATGAAGTCCCCAATCTAGTTTTATTATTGCAATGGAAAACATGCATCTACCTGCAAATACCTCCTTGAAGACTTCAGGAATACCTCCCTGAAGTCCCCATCTACCTCCGTTATTGCCATGGAAACAATACCTTTGTCGATTAAACATTATACTGTTGTCGTCAACTTTGGTGCATAGGTTTCCTGGCATAATCATTAATAATGAAGTTATAATGATAGCATGTGAGTGTAGATGTCCTTTAAAGAATAGATAACATACATTATCTTACATATGCATATCATATACACAGGGAAATTGATAAGGGACACATTTTGTAATAATTAAGTATTTATTCATTTGACGTTTTAATAGTGTACAGATCCCAAATGGAGTTTCCATTAAAAATAGTTCAATTTCGAGGTGAAGCCAAGGATCCCTGAAAAACACTTTCACAGATGTTAGAAGTGTCGACACCATCATCCGGGCTCTTGGCAGATACACTCGCTACTGAAACGTTCTTGGTAACCTTTTTGTCCTGAGGGGCCAGTTCTAAATCTCGACTTTAAACATAGGAAAACATATTCAAAATGCACGTAGACTTTCACCTTTTCATAAAAAATGCACATAGGCAATGCTAGAAAAAAGTAAATCATGTTGAATGTTTTCGTCACATGGGTTCGACGCCATATTGAAATTTTTTTTAACTTTATCCGATCCCATGCACTTCTTAAGATACACCATTCTGAAGATATATGCACCTGAAAGATCTAAATTTAGGATTTCTATAAACTGAAGCATTGGGGAAAACATGTTTTTATTTTATAGACGAACTCCTAATACTTTTATTCACAAACATGTTATGAACTGTAAAGGCAATAGCTTAAACATCATGCATGTATAATTGCATGATTTTGTCAGGACTACTATGTACCAGTTTAGTGTATAAGAATAAATAATATAACCGATTGCGGACAGTCATTTCCGGTCGAGAGAAGGCTTTTGATTTTTAACATGTTGAACGTTTTCAAAATCCTCATAGATACGTTAAAAACGTTATACAAGAACAATACAAGCAAAAACGTAAACCTAAGGAATTTGGTCCCATGGTGTAGCCACCATTTCGATTTTCTTTACTTATTCGATTTTGACATTGGCAATTTGGGTCTCAATAGAGACATGCTAAAGACATGCAACGTTCTTTAAAATATGTGAAATAACAATGGAACGATTGCTTAATTCATTTTATTTCAAATACTTGAAACATTAATTTACTGAATCGTTTGTCATAGGAAGGTATGTTGAAAATGAGTGTAGGTGCACCTCTAAAAACCTTGTAACAATCATATCACATTCTATGACTTATGTGGAGCAGATCGGTAGTCTTCAAAATAAGCCATAGGAGGATTCACGTTACCCTAAAAAGTATGCATTATTATTTTGGAAGTTGTAAAGGAATACTGTTTATGCAATAGAATTATGACACTTTCTACATGAAACACAGCTTTGATGTTGTCAATTTAATTTATAAACCTAGGTCGGATTCTGTCTGTTGTTTTGTAGGTATCTTCTTTTCTTGGAATAACCTCTAATGAGGTCTTACTTCCGAGAATAACCCGGTATGAGGTTTTACTTTTGAAAGTAAGACCTGAACCTAAGGTTTTTTTGAAAGTAAGACCTGGAAATGCACTTAGAATAATTTTTCAGACTTGCAACGCAATAGCCAACAAGCAGCAATTATTATCGAAAATTATACAAAGTTAAAATTTTCCAAGTTGAAATAGCTGGATTCGAACCTGGCACCATTCGCTCTCTAAACTGGCGCCTTAGACCTCTCGGCTATGCAGACCGAGATGATGAGTGGAGTTGAATTACTCCATTTATAGTCATACCTTCTTTGCCTCGATATAACGCAACCGAGGGCGACATACCCTTTATAAAAACACGATTTGGGAATCAAAAATTATAAAATGTAAATTTTTACATTTGACGTTTATAAATAGGAAGAAAACATTCCTCCTTCGTCTTCTGCTTTTAAAATGGTCTAAGCGGAGGAATTAGGCCCTTTGAGCGTCCGAAATTATAACTCGTAAATTTTGATAGTTGACGGTTTATAAGCTGGAGAAAACACTCCTCCTCGGTATTCTGCTGTTGATAAATGTTTGTTCCAGTGTCTCAATATATTTCGAAAACCTTTAAAATCGAAAATATTCTCTCGTCCCGAGGATACTCATTAAAATGCATTGTTTCAAAAAGAGAGTAGCCCTTGACTGTGTACTAAAACATTAATTTTTCCCCTGAAAAATGAGACGAACGGTTGCTGAAGCTCCATATCTGGGAAGCTGCAAGAAGCCCATCTGCCAGATTGAGGCACTATCTGATAGTCACAAATTTTATCATGAAAGAAGAATTTGATAGATAGATACAACACGCAATCCAAAATAAAGAATTTAAGAAAAATAAGATCACCCATGTTCATTGTACTTTTAATTTCAATTTAATCTTTAATCAAGCAAACAGAAAACCCTCTGAATTCGAAATTCGAAACCCAAATAAATTTGATGTCAGAAATACGGACATTTGAACTGTGTATTGTAGGTAAATCTTAATAAATTTAGATCGGCTGTTCTGTATTATGTCAATACAGTCGATTTAACAGTGGCCTGTATGAGAGGTCGCCCCAATGACCTTTCGTATGCAAAAGAAGGAAGATGGAATTGACCAATCACACTTGCCGTCACAAACAGGCCCAACTACTGCCTACTCGTAGTTTAAACTTTTTACTTTTGTAAAATAATTCATTAACAGTATATCGACAGACCCATTAAAAAAATCTAACTATTTTTGTTTACTGATTAAAAAAGAAGATGGTATTATGATTGTATGAAATGATTTTTGTTTATGATAAAACAATATTGGCTCTGTTATCTATAACCTTAGATAAACATTAAAAGTTGACTCTGGATGAACTTTCTATTAGAGAGTTATCTCCCCTTACAAACAGTTCATCACAGTGTAATCAAAATTTGTAATTGACTCGTAGAAACTGCAGTAAAATAATTAGCAAATTAAACCTTAACAACTATACAGCATACATGCACATTCAATGAAAACGTGGTGTTGATCTAAGTTTATTTATAATGGTTTAGGTGTTAGCCAGACACCTCAGCGATTGGATTCATTCGCCATTCTTCCAATTTTGGTCAGATGATGAACTCCGAATGCAGCAACACTCCATGCACCACAAAACGGCAGAATGATGTTTAGAGTCTTGAATATGAGTTCAAGCGAGACGAGGCATCGCTGCTGATTGGCTGAGCGACTTCATGTCAAATTTCATCGGGACAGCTCGTTGCGTTGGTCAGTATTAGATCGACAATATAAGTTTATAAAATATGTCGATCTAACTTTTATTTAGATTGATTGTAGGTGTACTGTATACTGTATTGAATATATGAGATATGAGATGATATACAAGTGCTCCTTCTTCTGACAAAACTCATTATATCAGTATTAACTAAATGAATAATTTCTTTTGGCGTTAAGTGCATTTTACGTTGTGGAAAGTGTGAACAATGTGTCTCGTTGCTTAGATACTGGGAGTTTTAATTATAGCATGCCTTGATCAGTATAACTGCATGGACCAGATTGATACAGGTGTCCATTCACTCCGTTGGTAAATAACATAAGCTGTATAAAAGATGAACTATTTGAGGAGGGACCCCGAGAAGGGACCAACTGATCGGTATTCAGTTAGTCACTGATCCATAAAAAAACAATGTCAAACCTTGATTGGCAAATTAATTCCAGTTAAAGAGTTGTTAAAAGTCACACTGAGAAATCACTGCTCACAAGTTATGCTCGTACACTAAACGCCAAAAGAAACGTTACCCATTTCTTATTTTAATATTTTGTAAGTATCAAAGATATTTGAGAAATAATTGGTTCAAAAGAAAGTTGAATAAAGAAGATTTATGCTTATAACACGCTTAAAATTCCTGATGGATTCATATTGTGGCAAAATGCAGCTTGCTTAAGAAGATTAAAATTGTCCGGTTTTCGACCAGGCTGGTAGTAACCAATAAATGGGATTTAGATGTCCAGAAAAAGTTGAAAGTAAACTTTTACTTTTGTGACTAGACAAAAATGTTGTTTGCTTTACAGCATTACCCCTAAACGATGAAAAATACTGTTATTGAGTAAGTTTAAGTGTGAAACTTATGAAATATATTTTTCTAGTCATTAAAGATCTTTTCAATTCACTGAGGGCCGTCAAGTCAAGTTGTCTTATCAAGTCGTCGCATAGTCAAGATGATGAGGTAGATGATGATGATGTTAAAAAAATTTCTAATTTTGTGGAATACGCTCCAATTAAAATCATGTGGGTCCTTATGAATTTTGTATACATAATCATTAACCAATGGGGATTATATATTGTAAATCCAGTGACCCTGGAGCCCTTAAATAAGAGCCAGAAGAGCCATAGCATAATTTTTTACTTCTTCAGTACGAAATGCTAAAGAAAGCTGGAATCTGTGTACATGTTCCTTAGTCAGTGTTAAATAAATTAAATGTTAAATGTATATTTCATGACCGTGTATGATCTCAAATAAGGGCCGTGGCCTAAAACAAATGAAAAGCTCTTAAACCCTGTTATCCTGTGTACAGACATTGTGGAAGATGGGGATCTACATGTACATTCAGCGACTCTATGATCCCCAAAAGGGCCAGGACCTATAAACTATTTTAATTAATAACTGTATTTTTAAGACTAGTGAGCTACAGGGCATATGGCTCTATTCTAAAATTTAAGTTTTAGTCTTGTCCCTAATGACATCAAATATTTAACTTATTATTTTTAAGAATATGAGAATAATAATTTTAGCCACTTTTGGTGAAGATCATGACGTTACAAATTTCCCTGTTTGATTGACCTATGTAAGTCAGATACTTTGTTTTTGTTGTTCGCAATAGGTCTATTTAACGTATCCGTGGGTGTATTCTACGTTGGTTTTGTGTCTACACTAAGATTCGTTGCGTCCGATGTCGCTAGTGGGCGTCGTCCAAACGTGTGTTTATAATGACGTGATTAAATATCGTCAGAGAATAAGATAAGAGGATGTTTAAAAGCTAATGACAATCCATTTCAACACCAGCTGATCACAACTATATCTACAAGCTAATATCCTACATCATGGTTGGAGAAAGTCTAAGCGTGCTTGATGTCTACGTTGGGTTCTGTGAGACAACGCTGAGGTCAAGAAGACCTGGCACAGTTATAAAACCAAAGGGATTGGAATGTCTCATCAGTAAACATGAAGTCAAGATGAAGACAATGATAAGGCCTGTCGTTCCCTGTGTCAAGTCAACGGTGAGAAGATTGAGTCGTCATCTTGACAACAAGTTGAAAAGAAAAAAAACGAAAGAAGGAGATTCAAATAATAACATAAGCTTTTTCTGTCTAGAATGGCAGACATCTGATGATATCATGGAGGAACACTTACTGAGGGACAATGTACAAGATTGATGTCATCTCCAGCATCTTTAAAGGATAGATGAAATGCATTTTTCTCAAGAATGACAGATGATTACCTCTACGTATATTGTATATCGGAATCAATTGAGCATAAAATCGAGACAATATACACTTGCAATTAATAATTAAGACGATTTTAATTCACCCATTTTAACACTATCGCAATTTGTTCGGCGAATCCTTTTGAAAATGCTCACTGAGGCGTGACTGTGATAAGCGATAGGCGGGGCGGCTAGATAGCTTCTCCGCCGGTGTCTCGTTAATTAATTAATGATAATTATCACTATGCTAAATGAATTTATGAGGTGTATTACATCGCCAAAAAGACATGTTTATGTAATAATTGTGTAATTGTCATCTGCGGAATTACCTAGTTGGATATCTAAACATTCGATATATGGGAAATTTAAGTTGGTTTATTGAAGGTATCTTTGTGAAATTAACAATCAAAATGTTGCGAAATTACGTTGAATTGTGACTATCGCTGAAAATCAAATTCCTCCACATACGTCACAGAAGTCATCCCTTCACGGGTCACACCCCCGCAGACTTTCATTCTGGTCGCCGGGGCTAAATCAGGCGGTTTTTTAAAAAGCCGTATATAAGTAATTTATGGACCGATTTCAGAAATTTAAAATCGAGCAATTGTCAAATTGACATCCCATTTTAATGAATCCGATTTGGACCATATGTCATTTCATCCATCCTTTAAGTGACATTGACAATTATATTTCAGGCTAATTTAGTTCAGATTCATTGATGTAAGCGGTCAACAGCACTGAATAAAATGAAAAATCTAGAATGTTTGTTTGTTGTTGATTCACCTCCTGTGTGGTTAATGTTTTTATAGCAATGCAATATTGGACCACCTTGAGATATTATTTTGTCTAAGGAAGGTAACAACTGGAGTTTCTTGGTCTTGATATCAAAAAAGGTCGGAACAGCATTAGCATGTTGGATTATAGATCAAGATGTCTGGAGTTCGAATCCTGGCACAACGACCTGGCAATAATTATTTGACCACCTGGAGACATTTTGTATAAGGAAGGGGTTCCGGTCCCGAGAATGAGGTCTTTAAAAAGGAGGGTTGTAATGGGGTATTTTTTGTGGAAACGGAATTCGAGAGAACTTTCACTTTAATAGTGTAAGCATATTCTATCACAATGTTTGGAGTTCGAAACTTTGATTCAAGACCTGCTTTTGTAAAGAATGATTCCACATTGAGGTAGGCCTGTATTCGAAGACAGTGAAGTGCATGCAATCCACACATCTCCAGCACTTATGATAATCATATTGGTATGGCAGACTCTCGCATATAGCCTTCAATAATGAAAGCTGCAATCGAGTTTTGATGTGATGTACTACAATCGTTTGGAATGAAATAATAGTAAAAAATGTGCATTTATATAGCGCGACATTCACTAGTTAATGCTCTGTTCAGGTTCAAATAAAAAAAAATGAATTTTGTAAAATTCATAATTTCCATGCAGTTTCACCAGATCTGAACCACATTGAAAATGTTTGGCAAATCTTCGAGGACAAATTTGAATAGATAGATCAAAAATACATTGCAGTTTAGAAACGAGTGAGTCATGAAAAATGGTTCAAACTATCTTGGAACTCAAAAACGATCTGGTTTATTCCATACCTCGACATATAACATAGTGTTTGGAGCGAAACGGCAGCCTGACTGGCCATTGTCCTATCTTAAACAATTTGTTAATAGATTATCTACGTATGTGCCAATTGTCATAAATGTATTTAAAAAATAAAATTAAGGAGTTGAATTCAAAATTGTCTAATTTGTTTGACCTGCTACCATACTAAGATAGTATAGAGAACAGTTCTCACCAAATATGAGATGGCCGTATATGGACAGATAGCTATCTCCCTTGCAATACTCCAGGTTTTCCTCAAGATGTATTTCCTATATATTACTCAAATGGAATTATTTTTTTTACATCTCAAGATAGTTAGAAACAGAGCACTAATTAATATACATTTATTATTTACATAGCAATACAAATCTCCCTGTTTGTGAAAATCAGAATGATTCAAAAGTCATGTCTACATCTTTCCACAGGGGCTTGTATTGTCAAAAGAATGCATATGAAGTCGACGATCCAGCCCCATATACTATAACAAAAAGGGAAAGGGATGTAACGAGGTCAACACCCCATGTCCGTTTGAAATTATATTTCCGAATGTTGTCATCACATTATCATTCAATAGTATATACCACGCCAAAACCAATACATTTCTTTTTAAAAAAAGCCATCGCCTAATTTAAAACTGTGTCACCCCTAAGATAACTTAAATAGCTCTTCTAACTCGAAAATCGGCCACAAAAACCTACGCTGCCGAAAATGGCGAAACCGGCGTATAACTATTGCGTACTCGAATGCTTCAGTTTGTGATGACAGGCGAAGGTGGCGTACAATTGCTTACAAATGCTATTCTTGTAATATTCAATAACTATTTTTTCTATAACTTTGCATTTGACAACTAGATACATTGACTAACTGATTTATTTAAAAATAATACTAGTTCTTTAAAACAATGCATTGCACGCTAATAGAATGTCAATTCATGTGTCGAGGTGATACTTGATTGTAAAAACGTGATATTGCATTAAATATATAAAGCATAAGCTCGATGTTTACGTAATTCTAAGGAGGTAAATAATACGTAAAACGTTAACAAGTTTTAAAACTATTATAATGCCAGTCTATGAATTTCTAACAAATAACACTACACATTAAGACAAATATATAACATTCAAATCGTATGTAAATATTCAATGAGGCTCCAATTTGGAACAGTCAAAAGTCAAAACTTAAAAATAAGATATATTGACATGTTATGATGTCTGGAGAGGACTATCGGACAACGCCAATCAGGACTTCTTATGCAGACTTTCAAATTTTGTAAAAATGGATATATTTAACTGTGCACTTTCATTGAGAATGGGTGAGTCAAACTGATCTCAGGTACTAAATGTGTATGCAAGCTTACATGACCTGTAAGATATTCCACGAATAGGTCTAAAAACCTACACAGATTTAGACATGCTGAACTGCGCGATGTGGCTCTGACTCAGAAATTGGAGATTTTACATATATCTGTTCAAATGGTGCAAGTGTAATTGATAATTTCATATCCTCCACATCGCTGTTTGATTTTGTTAATGACTTCGATATACCATCCAGAGCTGAGTCACCCAATCTCCCGGTCACGTTTAAATTACGAGCGCTTCATATGCATCGACATACACAAGACGGATCAGATACTGGTAATAATACCGGATTTAAATTTGTTTGGGATAAGGATAAAGTAGAACAGTTTAGACAAAAATTTTTATCTGACGATGTCAAGGAACTCCTAGATAAACCAGTGGACAGCGCATTTTCATGCACTGATAGAAGCATTGTATTGTATTGTATTGTAGAGGCACTTAGTCTAGTTGCATCTGATATGAAACAAAAACTTAAGAAAACTACATCTGTAAATTAGTGTATGAATGTAGAAAATCTCTTCCCAGTCTGCAATACTGGCTGATTTAAGCCTTCCGGTATTTCCCTCGCTTTGTTGTGCCTAGATAGTGAATCGCTGCACCAGAAATGCATAGTCGGTCTGGATTTCAAAGCACAAAGGAAATACTGCAAGGCCTAAACCGGCCAGTAATGGAGATTTGCAAAAGTTATGCCTTGTATTGGGAAGTTGGTAGAAAATTGAAAAATGAAAGATGCATATCTTTAAACAAATTTAGAAAATGCACAGATTTCAGCTCTTTAAAAAGCTACAATAAGATGAGAGATAAATACCACTATGTGTTCAAACGAAAAGTATATAATATTACAGAAATAAACAAACACTAATTGAAATAGCATAAATGACTCGGAATGAGTTTAAAAACTTAACAAATCTCCAGGGATAGACAATATGATACCTGATTTTTTTAGACATTCGGTTGATATTTTAACCCCTTAAACTTACTATTCAACTTGATACTTGAAAAGGGTAAGTTTCCCAAAGAATGGTCAATGGGAATAAGTATTCCATTGCACAAAAATTGTGACATAAACGATGTAAATAACTATAGAGGGATAACACAACACAGCATCTTCAGTAACATTTTCACTTCCAATAAAAATAAGAGGTTAATATTCTGAGGAGAAACGATAGATAAGATTACTGAATGCCAGGCAAGGTTACACAACAATAGATAATATGTTCGTTTTACAAAGCATTGTCCAGAGAATTACCTAAATGTCAAAGGGGGGAAGTTATATGCTTTATTTGCTGATTTTGCGAAAGCTTTTGACTCTGTAAATAAGAAATAATGTATGAACAGAAATCTTTAAGATACAAGTAGGTGTCAGACAAAGCTGTGTATTAATTCCTTCTTATTTTCCTTTTTCATAAATTAATTGGCCACTCAGAGTGAACTAAATTGTGCTCACGGTATACAATTACACCCAGATATCTTCCAACTATTCCTTTTGCTTTTTGCTGATGATATAGTCTTGATATAAAGTATTATTATTGGTCTACAAAAGCAAATATACCAACTTGAAAAGAGAAGACAAAATTAACTCTTAATCTGAATAAAACAAAGGTAGTCGTATTAAAAAATGGTGGACAACTAACAAAAAATGAAAACTGGTATTACAAAGAATGCAAACAGAGAACAAAGAACGTGTAAAGTATGCCTTTCAAATGTGATTGAATACGAGTATAATTTCCTTCTGGTTTGACCTATCGACAGTGACATTCGAAAGAAAATATTAAGGGTAAATATTATGTCCATTCAAATAAGTAACATTTTTGTTACTGTTAAACAGTTCAAATACCCTAGAAATTGTAAACCTGTCCTTGTATGTTTTCTGTCCATTTTTACATAGAAACCAAATTGTTTCATGAAGGATTATAAAGAAGCAAATGTATATGCAGTGCACTATAGGCCTGATGCCTTTTGAGTACCGGAAATAAAGATTGAATAGGTAATGTCAAAACAACTCAAAATGTAATGATATAGTTATTCGAGGAACTCTTTAATGACAATTTGAAACTAAATGTGCCTATGGTACATGAAGTGAAAATTAGGTTGCATACAGTTGTTCAAAAAGTTCAAAGTTCAAAGTTCAAAGTCTTTATTCAGTATTGCAGGCCTCGTGGCCCATAGTACAAGTGTTAAATGCAATTTTTTGTGTGGCTTTCTTGCCAATATTAAACAAAATAATGAAATAATGATACACCAATTTCACATGTAAAAATACGTCGTAACATGAAATTCATTTTACAAACAGATTTCGTTTTAAATACAGTGCCAGTCCTTTCAATACAATGATATTTGTAGTAGACATAAGTTGTTGTAGTTTTCCCTTGTGGGATATTGATGAAAATATTTTGGAATGAATTTGTTTCTACTTATAATATAATATGGACAACTCAAAATGAAGTGAAATTCATCTTCGACAGTCATAGTGTCACACTTCCTACAAATTAATACGGATAGATTAGTTTCTAACAGTGTTTCTGAATGTTCAAGTTATGAGAGAGTATTCTAAACATTTGTCAGAACAATTTTTAAATCTTTATCTATTGTACTTGATAATAAATAAAATTATTTAGTTAACAATGACTTATAGGAGCTATAGTGGCACAGAAATGTTGAACTATTGATTTTTTGGCACCAATTCTGAATTTCCAAATCTATACAACGTAGGAAGTATATTTCCACAATTTTGTGAGATATAGCTATATGAGGATCCAGTTTTAAATAGGAGAGTTCTGATTTGGGATACCCAGTTTGTACTGCCGTGCTCATCTTGATCTCTCATCATAACATAACAGGCGTGCAGTTGTCTATTCGTATTCATGCAGATCAATCTGCACCAATAGCGAACACATCTACAATAATAATTTGCACTTAAGTTGTGCCGCCCAATCTCTCCCTTTACTTCGCTAGATGAGCAGTATTTATTTATAACGTTTAAAAAAGGCACTTTGAATTTTATCAATGGATTCTCGATATGTATAAACCCAGATTTCACTCCCATATAAAAAAATACTATTTTAATGTCAAACATTTTTGCAACTGTTTTAAATGACATATTAGAATATTTCCTGAATAAACTAAATAAAGTAAAACAAGCTTTCCTGGCTTGCAAGGCAATAGTTTCACAGGCGCTTGACCATACAGGTCTAGAAGTGAATATCATAGTTACATTGTGTAATTACAACCATCAGTATACCTCTGTAGATCTGTCTCTGTATCTGTATGATTTTTTACTTATCTAGATTTACTTCAATACCTAATCTGTCGCAGAAACTTACAATACATGTAATTGTCTTTGTAGATCTATGACAGAGTCAGATAACAGGACAATATCATCTGTGAAAATATATATTTTAATCACGTCAACAGCTTCATTAACATAAATGCCGGAAGTGGAAGGTTCCGATACACTAGCTAAACCGAAAATGACAAATATTAGACTCTTATTAGACTAGCAAAATGTTGTCAAATAGAATTACTCATTCAGCTTTTCATCACGCAATACTTCCTTCCTAAACTGTATGTTCCTCCCTCAACCCTCTCATCGTACACTGTTGGACACCCACCAGTCCATCCAGAACCCATATTCTCCTGGAAATCACTAACAAATCACCGCCTCACGTTCCATCAACAACATCTACCAAGGTTCCCAAGCGGTTCTAGCATCATGGTTTTCTTGTCTGTCAACAACGTGGCTCATTGCGATGGAATAACATCCCATATCACCAGTATGCTAGATCAACACACATGTTTGTAGCAACTGTTGAGTGAATATCGTCAGTTACAAACCTCCAGTGACGTCACTATGTTCTTCGGGGACACTATTTCGCGTAACTTCCCTCAAATCTGACACAATCTCGCTTTCTCGGGCTATTATCTTCACCTTATTCAGGCCCATGGTAAAAACGTACACTCTCGAATACCTGGGTTCCTGTAGAACCCACGAAACATTGTGTACGATATTGATACAAACAATATTTTAAAATGTTCTAAATCTTTTTATTTGAAAGTAAAACATCTTGTTGGAAGACAAGTTAAATCATACATATTGTTTCTTGGATATTTAGTATTAAATTTGGAAGAGCCGAACATGATGGTCTTTATTAGGCTAATAGTATAACACATGATACAAATCAATGAACATAAGACATAAGCTGATAATTTGATATACAATGTCTTCTTTTGACAGCAAAATAAACTATTATACTTTCCTTGTAATATGTCATACAAAAACACCACATTGTAATTACAAGCAATTTTGATATGGCATATAAACATTTTTTTTTTAAATCTAAAAAAGAATCAATTGATATGGGATCCATTAGATCCCATTTAGTATGAGTGATCCTTTTTTAAAGGAATTGTCACTCCCTGCCACTAACCATACGTTTTACCCATATTAAACGGAGCTACTTGGTCGTTACAACTTTATTAGATGATGACAAATAACTCTTTATTCAAATACCAAATGTTTTGACGACAGGCCGTTTCAAACTTCGCCTTGTCTTCGCGATTTCGCGGCACTGTTTTGAGATTTTGTGTCACAATTTCGCAATTTCGCTAAGACCTCGTTTCGCAATTTCGGGATTTCCTTTTGTCTTTAAGCGATTTCGCGATTTCGTGTTGGAAAGTTAACTCGAAATCAAATCGCTCCTCTCAACTATCATAGTTTCCAACGGCGATATATTGCACATGACTCAATTAATCAATTAATTTGAAATATTTGCAATGTGTATTCAAATGTGTATATGTGTTATCTCTGCTGCACATGTAGCACATGTTGGATGACAGACAAAGCTAAATTTTAAAGTGTCACCTAAGCTTATTTCTTTATTAAACCTCGCTGTATATTTATTCGCTGTTTCTGTCGGTTTAAAAGTTGGATAAAACATGATCCGTGGGCATTATTTAAAAGAATGCCTATCCTCCATGGGAAATACCCCTGGGCATTTCCCACGGGAATCGGGCATACTTGTAGGTAATGCCCATGGAACATTTTTTATCCTTCACAAAATTACCTCAATGAAACAATCATTGGGTTATTTTTAGGAACCGCGACGGGGGTGGAATGTTAAAAGCGTTAGTTTCTTGAGTTTGTAAAGTTTATTGCATTTTTTTTAACTTCCCGGAATCATTTATGCATATGCTGCTTTTATTTGAGTTTGATGTCTTTAGTTATGAAATTGTGAAGGGTAATAGATTTGTATATAGTTGATCATGTGGTTGTGTTTTAAGTGACCTCGTTTATAGTGCAAGCTGGTTGAGTAGAATATTACACAAGTTGGTTAAGGACACCTGGTTTCAAGACGCACACACACGTGGTTAATAACACAACGCTAAGCAGTATCACGAAGTTAGTCTCTTAAATCAGGGTAAAGCCTCGCCTGTTCCAAAAGTTTTATAGAGGATATTTTGTGTTTTCAGTGTGATATCACTTATCTCTCATCGAGTGACTGGGTATAGCCGATATTTCCACTCGCAGCCACGAGTGAAAATGTTGGCTTTACCCCCTCACGAGATTAGAGATAAGTGATATCACACTGAAGACACAACATATTAAGTTTATTATATGCTGCTATCGGCGGAAATATGGTGTTTTACGTCACAAATTGCTTCAATTGAGTGAGTTCTGGCGACGTCATACCATTGTTGCTCAGTCGCTTAGCAACGGCGATGACGTCGCGTTGATTGTAAACGTGACGTCATCCCCTCAGTGATATTTCATTGTGTTGAGAAACTGATATCAAACTGCAGTGATGAGAACACATTTTCTCAAACTGAGAAAACTCAGTCTCACATTATATATTAACATATGATAAAATCTTATTCTTTCATCATTAACCATTCAACTTATTATTGTTGAGATGACGAGAATCATTCAGCTGATATAATAAGTCACTGTTGGTGAAGATAATAAGGATAATAATAACAGTATTGTCTCCCTTGGTTTGACAGCGAGAAGTCATGTAGCAACGACTCTCACACAAAAAGCCCTATAAAGACATTTCTGCAGTGCCCATAGAAGTCCAAATGGAATAATAAGTGAGTCTATGTGTCACTGATACCATGCATACAAACTTTGTGAACAAATTGTAACCAGAATTCTGACTTTGAAAAAAAAAATTCGCAACGTGTGATATCGCTACCTGTACGGGTCAGAGGTCGAAAACGTGCAGACCGTGCAACAATTAGACTACAGGTGTGTTGACTCTTTTTCACCTGTTATTCAAGTATGCCACCTAAACAAAAACCCGACCTAACGGAATTAAATGCAGAAATTCATGACTTACGTACTATGATTTCTGAAATGCCGACGAAAGAAGACATTAAAGAACTCATGAGGTCGGCGGTAGACGACTCTATTCAGTCATTGAGAGACAGTCTAAAGGCAGAAATTGTTCAGGCGGTTATTACCGAAACAGGCATAGAGACTGTTAAATGTGACATATTGGCGCTTGTCAATGAAAATAAAATGCTCCGTAAGGACTTAGAAACAAAGCAAGCCAAAATAGACAATTTGGAAATGGATTTTTCTGTAATACAAAAACGCGCTAACGAAGCCTACACACAGAGCAACCAAAATGAACAATTTTCAAGAAAAAATAACATCAAAGTGTTCAATGTCCCTCAGTCTGAGGGAGAAGATTTGAAAAGAAAATTTAAAGACCTGATGAAGAACAAAGTGGATTTTGATGTCAATTTTGATGATATAGTGGCGATACATCGCATTGACCACGCGAATAAGTCCATCATAAAACCAATTCTCATCAAATTTGCTTCACCCGAAGCAAAATCGCGGGTGATTCGCTTGCGTAAACACATAAGGGAGAAGTCTGACGTCAGACTTGCCGATGACGTCACCAGGACCAACGTTGCTCTTATCAACAGACTCAAAAGCCATGATCTTATCGAAAACGCATGGTACTTCAATGGACGCGTTTACGGCAGCACTACAAATGGTAAACGCTAGTTTTACCCAGGTGATGACATCAGCGCAGTAATCAACCGACACTAGGATGTTACCTAAAAGTGAACGGAATCTAAGTAGCAACTTACAGAGATTGTCTTTAGTTTGTTTGTTTTTTTGTGTTTTTTTGGGGTTTTTTTTTAAGTGAACGCCTTTTCACTTTTAAGCAAGTTTGTGTTGAAGTCATCCCCTTTTTTTAATTTTTTTTTTTTTTTTATCTTTTTCAACTAAGAGCACCAGTTTTTTGGAAGTTATATGTGAACCCAACCTTATGGGATTTGAGTTTATTCTATTATTTCCTATTCTTGGATACCTCAGTGACTTTTGGGGGCCAGTTTCAAGTAGTAGGTTGACTCAACCTTGTGGGATCTTTACTTATTTTGCTACTACTTATATTCTTGGATATAAGAAATATTTTATTCACGTGTTACGCCTTGTGTTGACTTAAAAAATCCATGTGTTGAACCATTCTTCGGATTACAACAGTCAACTAGACGAGGACAGCCAGTGATGTGATCTTTTTGTGATTTATGGTTGAACAGATATAGACCTCTACTAAGTCAACCATGCAGTGTACAGAAGCAAATCACCACAATATGTAACCACTTGCTGACTCAATATCCTGATTTGCAGAATTGAATTTTGTGTAAGGATGACTTAAGCTATGTGCTCCATTATGAGATGTTTTGTTGAATTTTTGCCATGATTTGTCCTATAAAAGGCACTTCTTTTGTTAGTAATTTAAGAAAGGGCTACATCCAAGGGAATAGCAATCGTATATCTTTTATTTTCACTCTCACTCTCACTCTCACTCTCACTCTCACTCTCTCTCTCTCTCTCTCTCTCTCTCTCTCTCTCTCTCTCTCTCTCTCTCTCTCTCTCTCTCTCTCTCTCTCTCTCTCTCTCTCTCTCTCTCTCACACTCCTCTCATGCACCGTCACTCACGCTCACATTACTCACATTTCAAGTATGATCAATGAATAATTTACGTATCTTATCTATGAATGCCAGGGGTCTTCAGTCAGATACTCTAAAACGAAGAGATGTTTTTAATTTCCTAAGAAAGAAAAAATCATCTATTATATTTCTTCAAGAAACCCATAGTACCCCCGAAAATGAACTTCCATGGGCAGCCGAATGGGGTTTTAGATGTTTCTTCTCACATGGAACCATTCACAGTGCAGGCACATTGATACTAATTAAGAATAACTTGTTATACTTTGTTATACTAGATATTACTATAGAAAAAATCAGATTTTCAATAACTAATATTTATGGCCCAAATACAGATTCACAAAATTTTTCCAAGATCTCTTTTCCCAATTAGAACAATTACCCGGTTCGATTATTTGGGGTGGTGATTGGAATGTAGTTCAAGATTATTATTTAGATACCTACAATATAAAACACAGGAATAATCCGGGGGCTTTTGAAAAAATTAACGAAATAAAAAATAAGCTAGGATTGGTTGATCCATGGAGAATCTTTAATCCAGACAGGCAACAGTATACATGGCGACAGACTAATCACATTAAACAAAGTAGGTTAGATTATTTCCTAGTCTCTGAAGAAGTTATGTCCCTTGTTAAAAGCGCTTCCATTGACATCAGCTTTAGGTCCGATCACTCGGTCATTTCCTTAGAGCTTGCACTAAGTCCAATAGAGCGTGGTCCGGGTGATTGGAAGTTCAATTCGTCCCTTCTCTATGACAGTGACTATGTAAACATTGTCAAACAAACAATACGTGATACTATATCTGAGTATAGAATTGACGGAGATTTAGATAACTTGGAAACTATTAAATTATCAGTAAATGACCAATTATTTTTTGAGATACTTAAAATGAATATAAGAACAAAATCAATTAGCTACTCGATTCAACGGAAAAAAATAAGAGAAAAAGATGAAAAAACTCTTGAAAGTCAAATATATGAAATGGAAACAAGATTTTCTAGTTTAGGTCCTGAGGAAAATGTTGAATTGTCCTTAAAAAAGGAAAAACTGGAACAAATCAGTGAGTGAGTGAGTGAGTTATTGTTTAACGCCGCTTCGGCAGTATTGCAGCCATTAGCGGCGAGATATTTAATTTATTAGCCTAATTTTAAAAAGAAAATTGCAATTGAAAAACAGAACATGGCACGAAGGCCGTAAAAACATCAGCGTATTATCACAAGTTCAATAAAAGCTGATAGTGAAAAGTTAAAATTTACAATTTGTCAATAAGGTGTATAGCCTTCACAAAATCTAAAACACGATGCTCACCGAAATGAGTAAAAACTTGATTGATTGAAATAGAAGGATAAAAAGTTTCCCTGATATGTGCAGTGTCCCAACACTCACATAGAATGTGTTTGATTGTGAGAGGACACTGACAGGGTATGCATACCGGAGGATCTTCCCCCTTTAAAAGATATGAGTGAGTAAGATGAGAGTGTCCAATACGACATCGTCGTAGGACACAAGCTTCCTGCCGGGTAAAAGAGGATAGAGATTTGTAACCTAAATGAGGTTGAGTGAGTGAGTGAGTGAGTTATTGTTTAACGCCGCTTCAGCAGTATTGCAGCCATTAGCGGCGAGATATTTAATTTATTTGCCTAATTTAAAAAAGAAAATTGCAATTGAAAAACGGAACACGGCACGAAGGCCGCAAAAACATCAGCAAATTATCACAAGTTGAATAAAAGCTGATAATGAAAAGTTAAAATTTACAATTTGTCAATAAGGTGTATAGCCTTTAGAAAATCTAAAACACGATGCTCACCGAAGTGAGTAAAAACTTGATTGATTGAAATAGCAGGATAAAAAGTTTCCTGATATGTGCAGTGTCCCAACACTCACATAGAATGTGTTTGATTGTGAGAGGACACTGACAGGGTGTACATACCGGGGGATCTTCCCCCTTTAAAAGATATGAGTGTGTAAGATGAGAGTGTCCAATACGACATCGTCGTAGGACACAAGCTTCCTGCCGGGTAAAAGAGGATAGAGATTTGTAACCTAAATGAGGTTGAATAGTGTGAAGTTTGTTATGATGTTGTTGGTCCCATTGGGACTTCCAACGTTGTTTAATGTAAGATTTAATAGCAGGTTTAGAATCCGTGTATGGAACTTTAGTGGGAGAAATATGATTGAGGTTTAATGCTGATTTAGCAGCTGAGTCAGCTTTGTTATTACCTCTTATACCCATATGGCTAGGAAGCCAGCAGAAGACGATGTCGCATTGGAGACACGAATTATGAAGTAATAAAATATCCCTGATAATTGGATGATCACTCTTACAGTTTTTAATTGCTTGTAGGCAAGAAAGTGAATCAGAAAAAATAATGTAATTATTAGGAGTTGAGTTTTTAATGTGATGGACGGCCTTAAGGATGGCCTTAGCTTCTGCAGTGAATATGCTGCTTCCATCATGCAGTCTTGAAGCATATGTTGTTGAAGGAGTCACAGTTGCTGCTGCAACTGTGGGTCCATCCTTAGAACCATCTGTGTAAATTGGTTTATAATCTGCGAAAAAATCACGTAGTTCAAAAAATGCCTGTTGAAATATTAATTGGTCTGTATTTGATTTTTTATGAGTAGATAGAGAGAGGTTGACACGGGGCCTGACCACCTGCCATGGCGGAGTGGCAAGCAGACCGTGCTCTGCTATGGTTGTTAGGTCGATATTAGAATCTTCAACATGTTGTTGAAGTCGGATACCGAGTGTTGGAATTGCTTTAGGTTTTAAGTTATACAACTGCTGGTATTCTGGATTGAATACGCAGTTGTATGCAGGATTTGAAGGGTTTGATTTTAATTTGGTTATATATTGAAGTGCTAGCTTGATGCGCCGATCTTCAAGAGATGGCTCATCAGCTTCAACGTAAAGGCTTTCAACAGGTGAAGTTCTGAAGGCCCCAAGACAAAGCCTGAGACCCTGGTGGTGGATTGTATTTAGCATTTTGATATATGAGGGGCGGGCAGATCCATATATTATGGATCCATAATCCAGTTTGGAGCGGATGAGTGATCGATAGAGATGAAGAAGAGTTTCTTCATCTCCACCCCATTTATTGTTTGATACGACCTTTAAAAGGTCTAATGCCTTTAAGCATTTAGCTTTAAGGCTTTTAATGTGTGGGATAAATGATAATTTACTATTAAATGTGAGACCAAGAAACTTGGCCTCAGGAACGACTTTGATTGGAGTTTTATCCAGAAATAGTTCTGGATCTTGGTGCATTTTGCGCATATTGCAAAAATGCACACAAGATGTTTTAGCTTTGGAAAATTTGAAGCCGTTTTCCAACGACCAATTGTGTATTTTATTCAGGCAGAGCTGCAATTGGCGCTCGATTGATGGCATATTTTTGCCTCTACAGGAAACTCCAAAATCGTCCACAAAAAGTGAACCATCTGTATGGTCATTTAAAACTTTAGCTAAACTGTTGATTTTGATACTAAATAATGTGACCGATAAAATGCTACCTTGTGGGACACCCATTTCTTGATCAAAGAAATCAGAAAGGGTGGAACCCACACGTACTTTAAATTTGCGGTCATGTAAAAAGTTAGATATAAAATGAGGCATACGACCTCGCAAGCCAAATTCAAATAAATCCTTTAGGATGCCATGCTTCCAGGTAGTGTCGTAAGCTTTTTCTAAGTCGAAAAAGATAGAGACAGCATGTTGTTTGTTAATAAATGCATCACGAATAAATGATTCTAAATGAACAAGATGATCAGTGGTACTGCGTTGTTTGCGGAAACCACATTGAATATCAGTTAGTAATTTATTTGTTTCCAAGTACCAAACTAGACGATCATTGATCATCCGTTCCATAGTTTTACATACACAACTTGTTAAGGCTGTAGGACGGTAGTTGGAAGGGTCTGTATGATCCTTCCCAGGCTTTGGAATTGGCACAATAGTAGCATTGTGCCAACAAGATGGAAATTCGCCTGTTTCCCATATATGATTAAATACCTGAAGTAGAACTTCAAGGCAAGGTTCCGGTAAATGTTTTAGAAGTTGATAATGGATTTCATCAGGGCCGGTAGCTGTATCATGAGCTTTAGAAAGTGCAGTTTTTAGCTCCGACAAGGAGAAGTGTTCATTATAATCTTCTCCATTGTCAGATTTGAAATTAAGTGGTCGTTTTTCCTGTACCTTTTGGTACTTTTGGAAAGCAGGGACATAATTTGCAGATGAAGAATTTTTAGAGATTGTTTCAGCCAACTTATTGGCAATATCAGATTTTGATGTGAGAAGGTCATCATTGACCTTAAGATGTTTTATTGCAGATTTGGAACCTTTGCCTTTAATTCTACTAATCATATTCCAGACTTTGCTGATAGGTGTTCTGGAATTGATCTTAGAGACATAGCCTCTCCAAGATTCGCGTTTTTGTTGGTTGACTGTGCGTCGAGCTTTAGCTCGAGCCTTTCGACAATTATCTAAATTAATTCTTGTAGGTCGTTTACTGAGCTTGCGTTCAGCTTTTTTACGTGCCTTAATGGCAGTATCGCAGGTTTCATTAAACCATGGCTTATGAATGCGTGGATTTGCCGAGGTTTTAGGGATAGTTTCAGTTGCTATATCAATGAGACCTTTAGAAAAGGCCTCAACAGGATCAGTTGCATTGATTATTTCATCATATATAATATGTTCACGGCAGAGGGTAGAAAATGTACCCCAATCAGCCTTGGAAAATTTCCAACGAGGATTGTGCTCCTCGGGAATAGGTGATGAGGGTTCTAATACAATGGGGAAGTGGTCACTTCCACATGTATCCTCATGGACTGACCATGAAAAGTCATGTAAAAGGGATGCATCAGTTACTGATAAATCTATAGCTGTATATGATCCTGTAGCAGGATGTAGATATGTGTTTGAACCATCGTTAAATAGACATAAATCATTATGAGTGAGGAAATTTTCAAGTATTTTACCCCTAGAGTCTAGGGTATTACTACCCCAGAGGGGATTGTGACCATTGAAGTCACCCATGATAATAAAAGGTTTAGGTAATTGGATAACAAGTTGATCAAGATCTTTGATAGTAAGATCTTGAGATGGTGGAATATATAAAGAACAGAGAGTTAAAGTTTTAAATAATGATAAGCTGACAGCTACAGCTTGAAATTGTGTTGTTAATGGAATTACTCTGTGGATAATTCCATCACGTATTAAAATTGATGCACCCCCTTTTGCCCTATCAGCAGAAAGGGAGAAAGAATTGTGAAAAGTGAATGGTCTCATTGCAACTTGATCAGATTCTTTAAAATGAGTTTCTTGAAGGCATATAGCTTGGGGATTGTACTTTTGGGCTAGCAAGCCCAATTCGTTAAAATTGACCCTAAAGCCTCGACAATTCCACTGAAGAATCGCCATAAATGCGAGGATAAAATATAATATTAAAATTCTCATGGTGGATGTTTTATTGGAGAAAGGCGTCCGTCTGAGGACCGACCTCTGTCCCCCTTCTTGGGCGAGTTATGAGGTGTAACGTCTGAAGCGTCCATAAGGACTTCATCAGACCCGAGGTCAAGAGAGGTGAGGTGAGGTGAGTTGGGGTTTAACGCCGCTTTCAAGAGTATTTCACTTATATCGCGGCTGCTAGTATTATGGCAGGGAGAAAGCCCGCAACGCCATGTGGCTATGCATTGCGGTGAAACCTGCGAGCAACGGCTGGAACTAGCGAACCATGGGTGGTACTACTCTGAAATTCAGTGTAGCATTGCACCCAAACCTTACTGCGTGTAGAACAGTTCTCTGCTGCAGACCAAGTTGCCGTGCCCCTGGCGGGATTCGAACCCCGGACCTCTTGATCCGAAGCCGAACGCGCTAACCACTGCGCTATCCCGCCCCCCGAGGTCAAGAGACCCAAACTTGTTGTGGATCTCGACCGCATTCCTTTGGCCTTTGGGTGTGCGGTCAGATGTTTTGGTTTTGGTTTTTGTTTTATCAGTTTTTGGATTTGATTTCTGGTTTGAGGTTTGATTTGCTTTTAGGTTTTTGGTTTGAGAAGCTGGTTTGATTGGATTTGAAAGTGCAAGAAGAGGAAATGTCATGGTACCTATGATAGAAGAAGTAGAAGAGCGGAATGTTTTTAGAGTTGGGGGATCATTCACCCACTCGATGTCCGTCTGAGTGGAGACGGAGCATTTAGGGGCATTTGCTGATGATACTATGGTTGAATAAGAAGGCTTTGGGCCCTCAGTAACAAGGCGTTTTGCTTCAGGGAAGGAAATGTTGTTGGTGAATTTTACTTTTAGGATTTTAGACTCCTGTTGCCACCGTGGGCACTCCTTGGAGGAGGCCATGTGTTCGCCAGAACAGTTGGCACACTTGGGCAACTCCTTGCAGATGTTTGGATGGCTTTCATCCTCGGGTTTGCCACACTGTGGACAAACACGGTCATCGGCTTTGCAGGAGTTGCTTCCATAGCCAAACTTCTGGCACCGGTAGCAACGGAGAGGGTTAGGGATATAAAGTTCCGTACGGAGTTTGTAGTAGCCTGCATTTACAATTTTTGGAGCCTGTGGAAGGGAAAACGTTCGAAGGTAGGTGTGGGTTTTGATGATGTTACCCTCCTTCTTGATGGTGAAACGCTTCACAGCTGTAACGGCTTGGTCCTTCAGGTTATCCAGGAGCTCTTGTTCACTGGAGTCCTCGAGACACCGATCCTTGTCTCGGATGATGGCCTTGCTGCTGTTGAGTGACAGGTGTGGTGTGGCCTTTACAGGCTTATCTACAATGGTTTGTAATGTTTTAAGTGATGTAGCCTGTTGATGAGATTTTACTTCAACCAGAAGGTACCCATTTCTTATCTTCTTAACATCCTTCACATCACCGACCAGTCCTTGGGTGGTCTTGGCGGTGGCGAAGGGATTAAGGCGGAGAGGTGTATCATCAATTGATGAAATGACCCAAAATCGAGGCCAACTGCTTGCAGTTGGTGAATTAGCATTAGCATTTGAATTTGAGGAAGTTGAATGAGAGGTAGAGGATTTTGATTTAGTTATTGATTTGGTTGCATTTGATGTTGATGCAGTTGGCTCTTCATCAGAAGAGCGACTGTCATCCATTGACAAAGTTTGCTTTTTTTTGCCTTTAGGTTTCATGTTGGGTGGCAAAAGTTCATCATCCTGGGTCCCCACCCACCACGGAGCACCAACAAAGGCGATGCTGCATGTCAGCGGGGCTCCTGCTGACAGCACCGGGGATACCAGGATGATATACTCCACTAAAGAGTTGCCAATTCTTTCCTGGATTGACCCATTGGCCACCGCTATCTTGGAAGCTGAGTTAAGTTGGTGAATGAGTGTAAGAGCACTAAGAATAGAAAACAGAAAGTAGAGATAAGTACATCAGGAAGGATAGCGTTGTGAAAAGGTGGTGAAGGTTTGCAAGAGAGCATAAAGAAAGCAAAGAAAATAATTGAAAAGAAAGGTAGCAGAGTAAGAAGGATAGCAAAGATGTGCGCAACCAAGTGCTTGGCATGACCAGCCGATTGACCAGACCGGGCCAATCTGGCCACCTGTCTAGATGAGTGAGTGAGTGAGTGAGTGAGTTATTGTTTAACGCCGCTTCGGCAGTATTGCAGCCATTAGCGGCGAGATATTTAATTTATTTGCCTAATTTAAAAATGAAAATTGCAATTGAAAAACAGAACATGACACGAAGGCCGTAAAAACATCAGCGTATTATCACAAGTTGAATAAAAGCTGATAATGAAAAGTTAAAATTTACAATTTGTCAATAAGGTGTATAGCCTTCAAAAAATCTAAAACACGATGCTCACCGAAATGAGTAAAAACTTGATTGATTGAAATAGAAGGATAAAAAGTTTCCCTGATATGTGCAGTGTCCCAACACTCACATATAATGTGTTTGATTGTGAGAGGACACTGACAGGGTATACATACTGGGGGATCTTCCCCCTTTAAAAGATATGAGTGAGTAAGATGAGAGTGTCCAATACGACATCGTCGTAGGACACAAGCTTCCTGCCGGGTGAAAGATGATAGAGATTTGTATCCTAAATGAGGTTGAATAGTGTGAAGTTTGTTATGATGTTGTTGGTCCCATTGGGACTTCCAACGTTCTTTAATGTAAGATTGAATAGCAGGTTTAGAATCCGTATATGGAACTTTAGTGGGAGAAATATGTTTGAGGTTTAATGCTGATTTAGCTGCCGAGTCAGCTTTGTTATTACCTCTTATACCCATATGGCTAGGAAGCCAGCAGAAGACGATGTCGCATTGGAGACACGAATTATGAAGTAATAAAATATCCCTGATAATTGGATGATCACTCTTACAGTTTTTAATTGCTTGTAGGCAAGAAAGTGAATCGGAAAAAATAATGTAATTATTAGGGGTTGAGTTTTTAATGTGATGGACGGAATTAAGGATGGCCTTAGCTTCTGCAGTAAAGATGCTGCTGCCATCATGCAGCCTTGAAGCATATGTTGTTGAAGGAGTCACAGTTGCTGCTGCAACTGTGGGTCCATCTTTAGAGTGAGTGAGTGAGTGAGTTATTGTTTAACGCCGCTTCGGCAGTATTGCAGCCATTAGCGGCGAGATATTTAATTTATTTGCCTAATTTAAAAAGGAAAATGCAATTGAAAAACGGAACACGGCACGAAGGCCGCAAAAACATCAGCAAATTATCACAAGTTGAATAAAAGCTGATAATGAAAAGTTAAAATTTACAATTTGTCAATAAGGTGTATAGCCTTCAAGAAATCTAAAACACGATGCTCACCGAAATGAGTAAAAACTTGATTGATTGAAATATAAGGATAAAAAGTTTCCCTGATATGTGCAGTGTCCCAACACTCACATAGAATGTGTTTGATTGTGAGAGGACACTGACAGGGTATACATACTGGGGGATCTTCCCCCTTTAAAAGATATGAGTGAGTAAGATGAGAGTGTCCAATACGACATCGTCGTAGGACACAAGCTTCCTGCCGGGTAAAAGAGGATAGAGATTTGTAACCTAAATGAGGTTGAATAGTGTGAAGTTTGTTATGATGTTGTTGGTCCCATTGGGACTTCCAACGTTGTTTAATGTAAGATTTAATAGCAGGTTTGGAATCCGTATATGGAACTTTGGTAGGAGAAATATGTTTGAGGTTTAATGCAGATTTAGCAGCTGAGTCAGCTTTGTTATTACCTCTAATACCCATATGGCTAGGAAGCCAGCAGAAGACGATGTCGCATTGGAGACAAGAATTATGAAGTAATAAAATATCCCTGATAATTGGGTGATCACTCTTACAGTTTTTAATTGCATGTAGGCAAGAAAGTGAATCGGAAAAAATAATGTAATTATTAGGGGTTGAGTTTTTAATGTGATGGACGGCCTTAAGGATGGCCTTAGCTTCTGCAGTAAAGATGCTGCTGCCATCATGCAGCCTTGTAGCATATGTTGTTGAAGGAGTCACAGTTGCTGCTGCAACTGTGGGTCCATCTTTAGAACCGTCAGTGTAAATTGGTTTATAATCTGCGAAAAAATTACGAAGTTCAAAAAATGCCTGTCGAAATATTAATTGGTCTGTATTTGATTTTTTATGAGTAGATAGAGAGAGGTTGACACGGGGCCTCACCAGCTGCCATGGCGGAGTGGCAAGCAGACCGTGCTCTGCTATTGTTGTTAGGTCGATATCACAATCTTCAACATGTTGTTGAAGTCTGATACCGAGTGGTGGAATTGCTTTAGGTTTTGAGTTATACAACTGCTGGTATTCAGGGTTGAATACGCAGTTGTATGCAGGATTACAAGGGTTGGCTTTAAGTTTAGTTATATATTGAAGTGCTAGCTTGATGCGCCGATCTTCAAGAGATGACTCATCAGCTTCAACGTATAGGCTTTCAACAGGTGAAGTCCTGAAGGCCCCAAGACAAAGCCTGAGACCTTGATGGTGGATTGTATCTAGCATTTTGATATATGAGGGGCGGGCAGATCCATATATTATGGATCCATAATCAAGTTTGGAGCGGATGAGTGATCGATAGAGATGAAGAAGAGTTTCTTCATCTCCACCCCATTTATTATTTGAAACGACCTTTAAAAGGTCTAATGCCTTTAAGCATTTAGCTTTGAGGTTTTTGATATGAGGGATAAATGATAATTTACTGTCAAAAGTAAGACCAAGAAACTTGGCCTCAGGAACGACTTTGATTGGAGTTTTATCCAGAAATAGTTCTGGATCTTGGTGCATTTTGCGCATATTGCAAAAATGCACGCAAGATGTTTTAGCTTTGGAAAATTTGAAGCCGTTTTCTAACGACCATTGATGGATTTTATTGAGGCAGAGTTGCAATTGGCGCTCGATTGATGGCATATTTTTGCCTCTGCAGGAAACTCCAAAATCGTCCACAAAAAGTGAACCATCTGTATGATCATTTAAGACTTTAGCCAAGCTGTTGATTTTAATGCTAAATAATGTGACAGATAAAATGCTACCTTGTGGGACACCCATTTCTTGATCAAAGAAATCAGAAAGAGTGGAGCCCACGCGCACTTTAAATTGGCGATCATGTAAAAAATTGGAAATAAAATGAGGCATACGACCTCGCAAGCCAAATTCAAATAAATCTTTTAGGATGCCATGCTTCCATGTAGTGTCGTAAGCTTTTTCTAAGTCGAAAAAGATAGACACAGCATGTTGTTTGTTAATAAATGCATCACGAATAAATGATTCTAAACGAACAAGATGATCAGTGGTACTACGTTGTTTGCGGAAACCACATTGAATATCAGTTTCCAAGTACCAAACTAGACGATCATTGATCATCCGTTCCATAGTTTTACATACGCAACTTGTTAAGGCTATAGGACGGTAGTTGGAAGGGTCTGTATGATCCTTCCCAGGTTTTGGGATAGGCACAATAGTAGCATTGTGCCAACAAGATGGAAATTTACCTGTTTCCCATATATGATTAAATACCTGAAGTAGAACCTCAAGGCAAGGTTCCGGTAAATGTTTTAAAAGCTGATAATGGATTTCATCAGGGCCAGTTGCTGTATCATGAGCTTTAGAAAGTGCAGTTTTCAGCTCTGACAAGGAGAAGTGTTCATTATAATCTTCTCCATTGTCAGATTTGAAATTAAGTGGTCGTTTTTCCTGTACCTTTTGGTACTTTTGGAAAGCAGGGACATAGTTTGCAGATGAAGAATTTTTAGAGATTGTTTCAGCCAACTTATTGGCAATGTCAGATTTTGATGTGAGAAGGTCATCATTGACCTTAAGATGTTTTATTGTAGATTTGGAACCTTTGCCTTTAATTCTACTTATCATATTCCAGACTTTGCTTATAGGTGTTCTGGAATTTATCTTGGAGACATAGCCTCTCCAAGATTCGCGTTTTTGTTGGTTGACTGTGCGTCGAGCTTTAGCTCGAGCCTTGCGACAATTATCTAAGTTAATTCTTGTAGGTCGTTTACTGAGCTTGCGTTCAGCTTTTTTACGTGCCTTAATGGCAGTATCGCAGGTTTCATTAAACCATGGCTTGTGAATGCGTGGATTTGCCGAGGTTTTAGGGATAGTTTCAGTTGCTATATCAATGAGACCTTTAGAAAAGGCCTCAACAGGATCAGTTGCATTAACTATTTCATCAAATATAATACGATCACGACATAGGGCAGAAAATGTACCCCAATCCGCCTTGGAAAATTTCCAACGAGGATTGTGTTCCTCGGGAACAGGTGATGAGGGTTCTAATACAATGGGGAAGTGGTCACTTCCACATGTTTCCTCATGGACTGACCATGAAAAGTCATGTAAAAGGGATGCATCAGTTACTGATAAATCTATAGCTGTATATGATCCTGTAGCAGGATGTAGATATGTGTTTGAACCATCATTGAGTGAGTGAGTGAGTGAGTTGGGGTTTAACGCCGCTTTCAAGATTATTTCACTTATATCGCGGCTGCTAGTATTATGGCAGGGAGAAAGCCCGCAGCGCCATGTGGCTATGCACTGTGGTGAAACCTGCGAGCAGCGGCTGGAACTAGCGAACCATGGGTGGTACTACGCTGAAATTCAGTGTAGCATTGCACCCAAACCTGACTGCGTGTAGAACAGTTCTCTACTGCAGACAAAGTTGCCGTGCCCCTGGCGGGATTCGAACCCCGGACCTCTTGATCCGAAGCCGAACGCGCTAACCACTGCGCTATCCCGCCCCCTGAACCATCATTGAATAGACATAAATCATTTTGGGTGAGGAAACTTTCGATAATTTTACCCCTAGAGTCTAGGGTATTACTACCCCAGAGGGGATTGTGACCGTTGAAGTCACCCATGATAATAAAAGGTTTAGGTAATTGATTAACGAGTTGATCAAGATCTTTTATAGTAAGATCTTGAGATGGTGGAATATATAAAGAACATAGAGTTAAAGTTTTAAATAATGATAAGCTGACAGCTACAGCTTGTAATTGTGTTTTTAATGGAATTTCTCTGTGGATAATTCCATCACATACTAAGATTGATGCACCCCCTTTTGCCCTATTAGCAGAAGGGGAGAAAGAATTATAAAAAGTGAATGGTCTCATTGCAGCTTTATCAGAATCTTTAAGATGAGTTTCTTGAAGGCAAATAGCTTGGGGATTGTATTGTTGGGCCAACAAGCCCAATTCATTAAAATTTACCTTAAAGCCTCGACAATTCCACTGGAGAATCGCCATGGATGCTAGGATAAAATAAAATATTAAAAGCCTCATGATGGAGGTTTTACTGGAGAAAGCTGACGGTCCTTGGACCGAACCCTGTGCCCCTTTTTGGGGGAGTTGTTAAGGGATGCTGCGTCCGATGCGTCCATAAGGACGTCATCAGACTCAAGGTCAAGAGATCCATACTTGTTGTAGATCTCTACCGCACTCCTCTGGCCATTGGGAGTGCGGTTTGCTGTTTTGGGGTTGGAATTACTTGCAGGTTTGGTGTTTGATTGTTTTGAGTTTTTATTTGGATTTTTGTTTTTAGCTGTTGTTGGAGATGGTTTAGAGCCTGTTGGTTTGATAGGCTCGTTAAGAGAAAGAAGAGGGAAAGTCATGGTACCTATCGTGGAAGATGTAGCATTGCGCAGTTTGTGCTGAGTTGGTGGGTCACTGACCCACTCAATGTCTGTCTGAGTGGAGACAGAGCGTTTAGGGGCACATGCAGATTTTATAATTGTTGAATAAGAAGGCTTTGGGCCCTCAGTAGCCAGGCGTTTAGCTTCGGGGAAGGAGACATTCTGGGTATATTTAATTTTGAGGATGGTAGATTCCTGTTGCCACCGTGGGCACTCCTTTGAGGAAGCCATGTGTTCGCCAGCACAGTTGGCACACTTCGGCAACTCCTTGCAGTCCTGTGGATGGCCATCATCATCGAGTTTGCCACAGCGAGGGCAAACACGGTCATCAGCTCTGCAAGAGTTGCTTCCATGGCCAAACCTCTGGCAACGGTAGCAACGGAGGGGGTTGGGGATATACAGTTCCGTAGTGAGTTTGTAATACCCTGCATTTACTATTTTAGGAGCTTGTGGAAGTGAAAAAGTGAGTAGATAGGTATTGGTTTTGATGATGTTATCCTCCTTCTTGATGGTGAAACGCTTTACAGCTGTAACTGCCTGGCTTCTGAGGTTCTCAAGAAGCTCATCTTCGGTAGAATCCTGAAGACACCGATCCTTGTCACGGATGATGGCTTTGCTGCTATTGAGTGAGGTGTGAGGAGACACCTTGACAGGTTTGTCAACAATGAATTTTAATGTTTGTAGAGATTTTGCCTGTTGTTCTGTTTTACATTCCACGAGTAGGTAGCCATTCCTTATCTTCTTCACATCCTTCACATCACCTGCCAGCCCCTGGATGGTCTTGGCGGTTGCAAAGGGATTAACTCTAAGTGGCTTATCATCAGTTGAAGAGATTACTAAGAATCTAGGCCAGGTGGTTGAGTTTGATGATAGATAAAGTTGAGATGCTTTAGATTTTGATGCAGTGGCCTCTTCATCAGAAGAGCGACTGTCATCCGTTGAAATAGTACGCTTTTTTTTACTTGATCTTCCCATGTTAGGTAGATAATGATTCATCACTCTGGATCCCCACCCACCACGGAGCACCAACAAGGGCAATGCTGTATGTCAGCGGGTCTCCTGCTGACAGCACCGGGGATACCAGGATGATATACTCCACTAAAGAGTTGCCAATTCTTCACTGGATTGACCCATTGGCCACCGCTATCTTGGAAGCTGAGTAAAGTTGTTGAATGTGTGCAAGAGAGCACTAAGAATAGAGCAGCAAGCAGAACGTAGAGATAAGTAAATCAGGAAGGATAGCGTTGTGAAAAGGTGGCGAAGTTATGCAAGAGAGCATCACGAAAGCACTGTAAATAATTGCAAAGAGAGGTAGCAGAGGAAGAAGAACGATAGAAAAGATTAGCACAACCAAGTGCTAGGCATGACCAGCCGATTGACCAGACCGGGCCCATCTGGCCACCTGTCTAGATGAAGTCGGGGCCGAAGCAGTGTATTGTTCAATGTTAGCTTTAAGCTAAACACATCCCTCAACCACCAGGCATCCTTCCTCCAGCCGTACAGGTCGCAGCCCACGGCAAACTGACTGCCCCCTTTAAGTCGCCTCTTACGACAAGCAGGAGGAACTGAGGGCCTATTCTAACCCGGGCACCCCACGGGGTGGAACAAATCAGAATTTCAAAAATAAAGGGAGTCATATTTCGAAGTAAAGCTAAATGGTATGAAGAAGGAGAAAAGAATACTGAATATTTTTTGAATTATATAAATAAAAATATGAGTGAATTGATAACGCCAGAAAGTGTCCTAACTACAAAAGAAGATATACTAAAAGAATCATCCGATTTTTATAGTAATTTATACACAAGTAAACATGCTAGTGATTGGGAAAACAATTTAGATTTCTTTACAAATATAGATATGAAACTCACAAAGGATAAGCGGGATTTATGTGAAAGTGAACTTACAATTGACGAATGTGCACGGGCTCTGAAGAATATGAAAAACAGAAAAAGTCCAGGTTCGGATGGCTTTACCGCGGAATTTTTTAAATTCTTCTGGAAAGATATCGGTATCCTTCTCTGGCGATCTATTATATATGCATATGAGTGAGTGAGTGAGTTATTGTTTAACGCCGCTTCGGCAGTATTGCAGCCATTAGCGGCGAGATATTTAATTTATTTGCCTAATTTAAAAAAGAAAATTGCAATTGAAAAACAGAACACGGCACGAAGGCCGCAAAAACATCAGCAAATTATCACAAGTTGAATAAAAGCTGATAATGAAAAGTTAAAATTTACAATTTGTCAATAAGGTGTATAGCCTTCAAGAAATCTAAAACACGATGCTCACCGAAATGAGTAAAAACTTGATTGATTGAAATAGAAGGATAAAAAGTTTCCCTGATATGTGCAGTGTCCCAACACTCACATAGAATGTGTTTGATTGTGAGAGGACACTGACAGGGTATACATACTGGGGGATCTTCCCCCTTTAAAAGATATGAGTGAGTAAGATGAGAGTGTCCAATACGACATCGTCGTAGGACACAAGCTTCCTGCCGGGTAAAAGAGGATAGAGATTTGTAACCTAAATGAGGTTGAATAGTGTGAAGTTTGTTATGATGTTGTTGGTCCCATTGGGACTTCCAACGTTGTTTAATGTAAGATTTAATAGCAGGTTTGGAATCCGTATATGGAACTTTGGTAGGAGAAATATGTTTGAGGTTTAATGCAGATTTAGCAGCTGAGTCAGCTTTGTTATTACCTCTAATACCCATATGGCTAGGAAGCCAGCAGAAGACGATGTCGCATTGGAGACAAGAATTATGAAGTAATAAAATATCCCTGATAATTGGGTGATCACTCTTACAGTTTTTAATTGCATGTAGGCTAGAAAGTGAATCGGAAAAAATAATGTAATTATTAGGGGTTGAGATTTTAATGTGATGGACGGCCTTAAGGATGGCCTTAGCTTCTGCAGTAAAGATGCTGCTGCCATCATGCAGCCTTGTAGTTGTTGAAGGAGTCACAGTTGCTGCTGCAACTGTGGGTCCATCTTTAGAACCGTCAGTGTAAATTGGTTTATAATCTGCGAAAAAATTACGAAGTTCAAAAAATGCCTGTCGAAATATTAATTGGTCTGTATTTGATTTTTTATGATTAGATAGAGAGAGGTTGACACGGGGCCTCACCAGCTGCCATGGCGGAGTGGCAAGCAGACCGTGCTCTGCTATTGTTGTTAGGTCGATATCACAATCTTCAACATGTTGTTGAAGTCTGATACCGAGTGGTGGAATTGCTTTAGGTTTTGAGTTATACAACTGCTGGTATTCAGGGTTGAATACGCAGTTGTATGCAGGATTACAAGGGTTGGCTTTAAGTTTAGTTATATATTGAAGTGCTAGCTTGATGCGCCGATCTTCAAGAGATGGCTCATCAGCTTCAACGTATAGGCTTTCAACAGGTGAAGTCCTGAAGGCCCCAAGACAAAGCCTGAGACCTTGATGGTGGATTGTATCTAGCATTTTGATATGTGAGGGGCGGGCAGTTCCATATATTATGGATCCATAATCAAGTTTGGAGCGGATGAGTGATCGATAGAGATGAAGAAGAGTTTCTTCATCTCCACCCCATTTATTGTTTGAAACGACCTTTAAAAGGTCTAATGCCTTTAAGCATTTAGCTTTTAGATTTTTAAGATGAGGAATAAAAGAAAGTTTACTATCAAAAGTGAGACCAAGAAACTTGGCCTCAGGAACGACTTTAATTGGAGTTTTATCAAGGAATAATTCTGGATCTTTGTGCATTTTGCGCATATTGCAAAAATGCACACATGATGTTTTAGCTTTGGAAAATTTGAAGCCGTTTTCCAACGACCATTGATGGATTTTATTGAGGCAGAGTTGCAATTGGCGCTCGATTGATGGCATATTTTTGCCTCTGCAGGAAACTCCAAAATCGTCAACAAAAAGTGAACCATCTGTATGGTCATTTAAGACTTTAGCCAAGCTGTTGATTTTGATGCTAAATAATGTGACAGATAAAATGCTACCTTGTGGGACACCCATTTCTTGATCAAAGAAATCAGAAAGGGTGGAACCCACTCGCACTTTAAATTGGCGGTCATGTAAAAAATTGGATATAAAATGAGGCATACGACCTCGCAAGCCAAATTCAAATAAATCTTTTAGGATGCCATGCTTCCATGTAGTGTCGTAAGCTTTTTCTAAATCGAAAAAGATAGACACAGCATGTTGTTTGTTAATAAATGCATCACGAATAAATGATTCTAAACGAACAAGATGATCAGTGGTACTGCGTTGTTTGCGGAAACCACATTGAATATCAGTTAGTAGTTTATTAGTTTCCAAGTACCAAACTAGACGATCATTGATCATCCGTTCCATAGTTTTACATACACAACTTGTTAAGGCTATAGGACGGTAGTTGGAAGGGTCTGTGTGATCCTTCCCAGGTTTTGGGATAGGCACAATAGTAGCATTGTGCCAACAAGATGGAAATTTACCTGATTCCCATATATGATTAAATACCTGAAGTAGAACTTCAAGGCAAGGTTCCGGTAAATGTTTTAGAAGTTGATAATGGATTTCATCAGGGCCGGTAGCTGTATCATGAGCTTTAGAAAGTGCAGTTTTGAGCTCTGACAAGGAGAAGTGTTCGTTATAATCTTCCCCATTGTCAGATCTGAAATTAAGTGGTCGTTTTTCCTGTACCTTTTGGTACTTTTGGAAAGCAGGGACATAATTTGCAGATGAAGAATTTTTAGAGATTGTTTCAGCCAACTTATTGGCAATATCAGATTTTGATGTGAGAAGGTCATCATTGACCTTAAGATGTTTTATTGTAGATTTGGAACCTTTGCCTTTAATTCTACTAATCATATTCCAGACTTTGCTGATAGGTGTTCTGGAATTGATCTTAGAGACATAGCCTCTCCAAGATTCACGTTTTTGTTGGTTGACTGTGCGTCGAGCTTTAGCTCGAGCCTTGCGACAGTTATCTAAATTAATTCTTGTAGGTCGTTTACTGAGCTTGCGTTCAGCTTTTTTACGTGCCTTAATGGCAGTATCGCAGGATTCATTAAACCATGGCTTGTGAATGCGTGGATTTGCCGAGGTTTTAGGGATAGTTTCAGTTGCTATTTCAATGAGACCTTTAGAAAAGGCCTCAACAGGATCAGTTGCATTGATTATTTCCTCATATATAATATGTTCACGGCAGAGGGTAGAAAATGTACCCCAATCAGCCTTGGAAAATTTCCAACGAGGATTGTGCTCCTCGGGAATAGGTGATGAGGGTTCTAATACAATGGGGAAGTGGTCACTTCCACATGTATCCTCATGGACTGACCATGAAAAGTCATGTAAAAGGGATGCATCAGTAACTGATAAATCTATAGCTGTATATGATCCTGTAGCAGGATGTAGATATGTGTTTGAACCATCATTGAAAAGACATAAATCATTTTGGGTAAGGAAACTTTCGAGTATTTTACCCCTAGAGTCTTGGGTATTACTACCCCAGAGGGGATTGTGACCGTTGAAGTCACCCGTGATGATATAAGGTTTAGGTAATTGGGTAATAAGTTGATCAAGATCTTTTATAGTAAGATCTTGAGATGGTGGAATATATAATGAGCAGAGAGTTAAAGTTTTAAATAATGATAAGCTGACAGCTACAGCTTGTAATTGTGTTTTTAATGGAATTTCCCTGTGGATAATTCCATCACGTACTAAAATTGATGCACCCCCTTTTGCCCTATCAGCAGAAGGGGAGAAAGAATTATAAAAAGTGAATGGTCTCATTGCAACTTTATCAGATTCTTTAAGATGAGTTTCTTGAAGGCAAATAGCTTGGGGATTGTATTGTTGGGTCAACAAGCCCAATTCATTAAAATTTACCTTAAAGCCTCGACAATTCCACTGCAGAATCGCCATGGATGCTGCGATAAAATAAAATATTAAAAGCCTCATGGTGGAGGTTTTACTGGTGAAAGCCGTCGGTCCTTGGACCGACCCCTGTGCCCCTTCTTGGGTGAGTTGTTGAGTGAGGCTGTGTCTGATGCATCCATAAGGACATCATCAGAGCCAATGTCGAGAGATCCAAACTTGTTGTGGATCTCGACCGCGTTCCTTTGGCCTTTGGGAGTGCGGTTTGATGTTCTGTTTTTGGTTTTGTTTTCAGTTTTTGAATTTGATTTCTGGTTTGAGGTTTGATTTGGTTTTAGGTTTTTGGTTTGAGAAGCTGGCTTTGTAGGATTTGAAAGTGACAGAAGAGGGAATGTCATGGTACCTATGGAGGAAGATGTTGAATTGCGGAGTTTGTATTGAGTTGGGGGATCACTCACCCACTGAATGTCTGTCTGGGTTGATACAGAGCATTTAGTGGTAGTTGCTGAAGATACTATGGTGGAGTATGAGGGTTTAGGACCCCCAAGAACCAGGCGTTTGGCTTCGGGAAAGGAGATATTTTGAGTGAATTTAAGTTTAAGGATTTGAGATTCCTGTTGTTTAAACATATTTATTTCCAAAAGAAAAGGAACCGGATTGGTAAACAAGCTTGAAAAGCTTATGTTAATACCGCTCCGGGATACAGCAATTAAAGAAGAACACGTCATGATGAATGTACAAAATGGAAAGAATTTACAAAGCAATCGTTGTCAGAAAATATGTATGTACAAAATGGAAAGGATTTACAAAACAGTCATTGTCAGAAAATATGCGTCATTGCAATGTTTTTAATCAAATCTGCCAGTCAAATTTATAAAAGAGTGAACTGAAATTAAAAGTTCTTTGTTAACAGTTTTGGTTGCATTTTCATTACCGAAGAGGACTGATTTGAGGTTAAATCCATTGTTGTAAAAGTACATATTTTGTCTTATATCGCTATAGGAAGGACATACACAAAAGTAATGAATAGAGTCTTCATAAGTATGGCCACAAGAGCAGGATGATGTTGGAGATATAAAACGTTTGTATTTATGTGCATTAAGATCACTACATTCAAGTCTAATACGAGAATGAATTATTTGACAAAATCTGCTACCACTGTTTAAATCAAAATGACAGTAGGTATTATTCTTATTTTGAATGGCAATTTTGAAATTTGATAGGGACTTTATTTCCCTCTGTTCAATAGGTAATGAATTCCATAATTTGACAGTATCTGGAAGAAAAGACCTTGCATAATTTGCAGTTTTAGAGTGTATGGTCTGAATATTCGAAGCATTGCATAGATTATAATTAGATGCCTCTGCTAATGTCGGAGGTACAAGGTTACTTAATTAACTCGGGGCAATGTTATTGACCATTTTATAGAACATAGTCATTTTCTGTACATATCTTCTTTGACAAAGTGGATGACAGTTGGTTTCTTCATAAATCTTATGATGGCTGGTACCGCGAACAGCACCACAAACGGTTCTTAGAGCATCAAGATTGAGTTTTTCGAGTATATCTGCTTGCTGTTTTGTACAGTTGTCCCATATATGACTACAGTAATCAAAAATTGGTAATATGAACTGCTTATACATTGTTTCTAAGGTTTTTCGGTTAAGACGGTATTTGAGGCTTCTGAGACAATTAACCATGGGCCCAACTTTTTTAGCAATGTTGTTTATATGTTCATTCCAGGAACAATCGTGCTGTAGTATAAGGCCTAAATGTTTATGGCTTTGAACGGATGTAATGACATCATTATTCATGGTGAGATTCGGCATTGGAATTGGTTGTGATTTTCGGGTAAAGCGTATTGACTCTGTCTTATTTGGATTAAACGATACTTGCCATTTTTCCGCCCATTCAGCTATTCGTTGTAGATCCTCGTTCATATTAATTGCAGTTTGCTCGGGATCACCAATTATCGCATATAAAGAAGTATCATCCGCAAAAAGTCGTATATTACTACCTATTCCTTCAACTATGTCATTTATATATACAATGAATAAGAGGGGTCCTAAGACTGAGCCTTGGGGAACACCAGCAGAAAGAGTGCTCTTGTTTGATCTAAAACCATTAATTACAACGCTTTGTCTTCTATTCTCAAGATAACTCTCAAACCACTTTAAAAGATCACCTTTTATGCCATATGCTTTAAGTTTATATATAATACCCTTGTGCCAAACCCTGTCGAAGGCTTTACTAACATCGCAAAATACTGCTCTGATTTCTTTACCTTTATCTACTGCGCCGGCAATGAAATCATAAAGATACGTTAGTTGATTAACAGTTGAATCTCCTGGTGTAAATCCGGATTGTAGATTTGAAAGTATGCCATTATCCCTAAAATAATTGAAGACATGTTTAAAAACGCATTTTTCAAAAACTTTTGCCAAGCAGCTGGTCAGTGCAACCGGTCTATAGTTGGAACAGTCATTGGTATTACCCTTTTTATGAATAGGGACAACAGAAGCTTCTTTCCAAACTTGTGGGAAAATCTTTTCATGAAGTGATTGATTAAACACATCGGTTAGGGGTGAAGCCAGTAATCGGGCATTCATTTTTAGGAACCTATTGCTAATTCCGTCTGGGCCTATTGCTTTTGTAGTGTTCAGAGAGGAAAGAATGTCAAAAACTTCATTAGGGTAAAAAAACAGCTCACACAGCGATTTATCAGTATAGGATACATCTTCATCAATATTTCTATCTGGATAACTTACTTTTGTTTGATTTGTGAAATAATCATTCATTATATTTGCAATTTCAGCGCTATCGTCATAATATTCATCGTTATGGAGAACAGGAGGAAAAGAATTTAATGAATATTTTCCTTTTTTGTAATTTTTTATCAGGCGCCACCAAATTTTTGTTCCATGCTTTTCATTAATTAGTGTATCAATTTTATCTGTGTATGACTGTTTTGCCGTTCTGACGGATGTTATAGTTTTGTTTCTGTATAATCTGAATGTTGCCCAATCGGAAGGTAAATTGCGCCGTTTAGCAATTTTATGTATGCGATTGCGTTTTCTGATTAATCTCCGAGTGTTATTGTTAATCCATGGAGCATCGTTTGGTCTGATAGTAACAATCTTATTAGGTACATGGTTATCGCATAAAGTTATAATCTTATCGGTTAATTGGTCTGCTACTTGATTAATATCATGGGTGGCAAGTATTGTATTCCAATTGAAGGTACTAAGTTCATCAGAGATGGCTTCAATGTCAGCTAAGTTGTAATCATAGATTTTTCTTTTGAATGAAACTGTTTTTGCTATGTTTTCCTTTAAAGTAACGTACACAGGGCAATGGTCACTACATATAGGATCAAGTACACCGGATTCTAGTACAGAAGCAGTATGTGAAACAAAAATAAGATCAATCAAGGTACTAGAAGTAGGGGTAATCCTTGTAGGGTCAGTTATTATTTGAGATAACCCATTTATAAGTTTGATTTGATTAATTCTGTTGGAATTTGTTGTAAGAAGATCTTCATTAAAGTCACCAGTCACAATTGTTATCAATCCAAGATCGACTGCATTACTAATAGATTCTTCAATCAAGTCCCAATAAACACCACTTTTATCTGCCCTATAAAATGTTCCGATGAGATAGGTACGTTTTTTACATCTTATTTTAACCCATAGAGCTTCAAGTGCAGGTATATCTAAGCTATTCATACACTCAAAAGCTAAGTAGTTCTTGATATATACCGCTACGCCTCCACCCCTACCCTGTCTGTCTTTCCGTAATGGTAAATGGAAACCAGGAATGTTTATATTCATGCTATCAATACCATGATGTAACCATGATTCTGTTATGCAAATGATATCATATGATTCAAGTTCGGCCTGGAGTATATCTAACTTATCTCTAACGCTCCGCGCATTTAAATGTATAACTTTGAGGTTGGGGTTTTGAAATGGCCCAGGATGTGGGTGAACATCTCCGCAGATTAAAAGTAAAAGGATTATAGACAGGGAAGTATGGCTGCTATAAAGACATAATATCGAAAATGTATAACACTGTTTTCTAAATTTAAAGGCAGATTTGCTTTGAATATGACATACAAATGAACCCACCGCCTGTCTATATTGCATTATATCAATCATTGTCAAACATTAAGATGAAGATCTTTTGCTGGGTGGGTTCATATAAAGTTTTGCGATGACAAAATGTGCTGAAAAATGTATGTACAAAGTACACTAGTAACGACAAGTTACTTAGTGTGACTGTAACACTTAGTAGTGTTATAAACGTGACAAGAAAAACAATGTACTTTTTTGAGTTCAAATAAGGTTTTTCACAACAGTTGTCAACAAAATAACAAACAAAAAACAAAAGAAATGAAATACCACAGGATGAAGACTTCATCTGCAGTAAGAAACGAAAAGAAGAAATAATCCCTCATGGATAATAGACGTCTGAGAATAACTTATGTAGTTTGTAGTTTTGTAGTTTGTAACTTTTGTAAGAGAGGAAATTTCGTAAATCGACTATTGCCTGTGTGCGTGAAAGAGAAAGCTACACGTGCGGTTTGCTGGGAACTCGTATTAAGCATGCGGGACACTTGTTGTGAAGTACATGTTATTTCCGGCTTAGTTTGCATGCTTCTAGCGTGTATTATGCTGCTGTAGCTATTATTAGATTTGAATCAGATAAAGAAGAAAACATGAATGGAGAGCGTGAGTGAACAACAAGTGTAGTTGGTTGCGGATGTGTAACATCAATGGGAAGATGTTTTAGAGTTTACAGTGTAACTTCACTATCTACTCATTGTCAGCAGAAGAAGAGATGGAAGCATGAAGATCTACAAAAAGTGTTTATCAGGTGAAGTATGTGAGAAACTAAGGCTAAGTAACATTAAATATTTTGTAATTATTATTGTAGTAACACTTATAGTTTTACACAATCCTTCATGTTTCAGATCATTGTAGATAAAGACGCTTCATGATAAGCTGATGGTGTGCTTGTTAGTGATTAGCACATTTACAACAGTTCGTTGATTGGATACACTGATAATGATATCTAGACAGTTTATGCCAGGAAAGTCGTCGTGAGTCAATATGAGAGCAATAATGTTAAGAGAAATAAACTCTATGCCTGGCTGAGGTTTAGAACCTTTTCAGTTGTGTTGACTCACATACCTCCTGAAAGTGTCTGATGTTTGCAACCTTTTTTACAGTACCATCAAGCAGCTTTATGAGAATAACACCGCTGGTCACCCAGGCTGCATCAACTTTCTTATCCTGCACTAGCTGGCGAGCTTGACGAGCAATAGCAGCTCTAGCACCTGTAAGATCTTCATTAACGAAGATTTTGGCAGCACCTGGTTTCCGAACTAGTTTCAGTTTGGAGCGAGCTTTCAAAATGGAACGTTTAGAGGCATTGCTAACGAATCTGACGAGCACAGGACGAGGGGGATCTTGCGGGTTAGCTGGACGTCGAGGGACGCGATGACTCACATCTATATCACCAGGGGAGAGATCGACACCTATGGACTTAGCCACTTGGAGCACTAGTTCGTCGGTGTCCTTGGAATCGGATTCTGGCAGACCGGAGATTCTAACATTATTCCTTCGGGAATATTGTTCACTTCTATCCAATTTTTCCGATAATGTATCAATGACTTTGTCACGTGCTAAAATATCGCCAGACATTTCAGAGACTTTTTCTTCGAGGACTTCAGTGCGTTTTATTAATTGTTCCATTTCCTGTCTAATCATAGGTCGGATTAGTTCGCTGACAGCTACTGAAATAGCAGTTATGACTTCTCTATTTTGTAAGGCTTCTTTGAGACTACTGACCAAACTGCCTGTGTGTGACTTGACAGTCGAAGTCTCACTATCCTCGCTCATCGTGACAGAAGTACAGGATGAATCCATATCAGAGTTATATTGACACTGACGTTTAAGATCGAGGTCGGATTCGGAATCTGGTGATGTGAATACTTGATCACGATTACGTTTACTTGATAATGGAGTACTAGAACAATCTTTATCCATGTGCTTATAGTCAAAGTTTCAAATGTGTAAAATGTTCAACAAGTACTCACTTTGCAGTTGATAAGTCCATGTGCAATCCAAAGAAATCCCATGAAAAGTGAATCCTACATATGAGCACAAAAACACTGCCAAATCATACCATGCACAAACACGGCGTGATGCACGAAATATTCAACACGAGACACTCTCAAACAATCTGGCAAATATCGATCAAATGCAAGTCCATCTTTTCTCCAAATTTATATCATAGGTTCATTTTGTAACGCTACAAACGATTTTTGAAGTTTCAGATGTGGATGTCTTATATTAATCCATGAGAGATAAGAAGTTTGTCAACATGGCGAGGGAGCTCTCAGAACACGTCCGTTCTCCATCATGACGTCACGTTTTTTTCTGTTGCCACCGTGGGCATTCCTTAGAGGAAGCCAAGTGTTCGCCAGCACAGTTGGCGCATTTAGGCAACTCCTTGCACTTCTCTGGATGGCTCTCATCCTCGAGTTTGCCACACTGAGGACAAACACGCTCATCCGCTTTGCAGGAGTTGCTTCCATGGCCAAACTTCTGGCACCGGTAGCAACGGAGTGGGTTAGGGATATACAGTTCCCTGGGGAGTTTGTAATATCCTGCATAAACTGTTTTTGGAGCTTGTGGAGTTGAGAAAGTTAGAAGATAGGTGTGGGTCTTTATGATGTTGTCTTCTCTCTTGATGGTGAACCGCTTTACTGCAGTCACTGCCTGGTCCCTGAGGTTGTCAAGGAGCTCTTGTTCAGATGAATCCTCGAGACATCGATCCTTGTCCCGGATGATGGCTTTGCTGCTGTTTAAAGATTTGTGTGGTGAAACCTCAACAGGTTTATCAATAATTTTCTTCAAAGTTAGAAGTGATGTTGCCTGCTGTTTAGATTTAACTTCCACAAGCAGGAAACCATTCCTGATCTTCTTGACATCCTTCACATCACCAGCAAGACCCTGAATGGTCTTGGCGGTGGCGAAGGGATTAAGCCGTAGAGGTTTATCATCAGTTGATGATATGACCAAAAACCGGGGAAAAGTGCTTGAGTTTGAATTAGTTGAAGCTGATGTTGAAAGATTTGAGTAAGATGATTTTGAATGTTTTTTTGATTTTGATGTTGTTGCCTCTTCGTCAGAAGAGGGACAATCATCCGTTGAAAGATTGCGCTTGTTTTTGTATGAACGGGGCATGTTGGGTTGGTAAATATTCGTCAACCTGGATCCCAACCCACCACGGAGCACCAACAAGGGCAATGCTGTATGTCAGCGGGTGTCCTGCTGACAGCACCGGGGATACAAGGATGATACTTAAAAAATTGGCGACCGATAAGTCTTCTGAATGTTGATTATAAAATTGCCTCTGCCGCGATTGCCTCACGCCTTAAGGAAGTTCTTCCTGATATAATAAGTGAAACCCAAACAGGGTTTTTGAAAAAAAGATTTATAGGGGAAAATACCAGAAAACTTTATGATTTAATGCACTATTGTGAACATAATGATATACCTGGACTCTTGGTTGCGATCGATTTTGAAAAGGCCTTTGACACTGTTGAATGGGACTTTATAGATAAAACTTTGGAAGCGTTTAACTTCGGTCCCGTACTTAGATATTGGGTTAAGCTTTTTCAAAAAGATAGCTGTAGTTCTGTGATCAACTCGGGTACATTTTCTAACTTCTTTGACTTAGGACGCGGTTGTCGACAAGGCGATCCAGTGGCCCCATATCTTTTTGTAGCATGTGTAGAATTATTAGCCATTGCAATTAGAAGAAACCGCTGCATCAAGGGTATAACAATTAAAGGCATGGAATATCTTATGTTTCAATACGCAGATGATAAAAATTTTACTCTAGATGGATCAGAAAAGGGATTATCTGAACTAATTTATGTGATAAAAAAGTTTGCATCTGTCTCTCAGAGTCTGGTCTAAATCTCAATTGTGATAAAACTATAGCTATATGGTTTGGCTCCAAGAGAAATTCAAACGAACAACTTTGTCCGCATATACCTCTTCGTTGGTCCAAAGAACCATTCAAAATTCTTGGAATAACATTCTCTACCGACCTAGATGAAATGATCTCGTTGAACTTTGAGCAACAGTTTTCCAAAATTAGAAAAATATTATTTTCTTGGTCAAATAGGTCTTTAACACTTCGAGGAAGAATTACAATTATCAAATCTCGGATCATTCCCCTTTTTACACACCTTTTTATGGCGCTTCCAAACCCATCTAAACACTTTTTTAAGCGTTTTAACACTATTCTCTTTAAGTTTATTTGGGGAGGTAAACGTGATAAAATTAGACGTAATATTTTGATAAATGACTATGCAAAAGGGGGATTGAAAATGATAGATATCATATCCTTCTGTAATTATATGAAAATCAAATGGATAAACCGACTGTTCACAGGAAAAGGTTTGTGGCAGCATTTAGTATTTGATCCTTATCACCCTTTGGAGATATTGATTTATTTAAATTTCAAAGAGAAAGACTCTTATTATATACCAAACACATTAAAAACGGCTTTTGGAAAGATGTGTTAACCTGTTACACTTGTATCATCAAAAATGATACTACCCTTGTTGATTTTATATTCCTACCAATTCTCAACTTTATTCCATTCAATGATATGACCTTATACATCTCCTGGTATAGAAATGGAATGAAATGTATTGGAAATATATTTTCTTTAACTGGTGATATAAAAACATTTGGGACACTCAAACAGGAATTCAATCTTCAACAAACATACCTACATTATTTCCGATTTTTTAAATACATTCCTAAACAATATTTAGACCTAATTAAGGAAACAACTCAATTTGACATTAGGGTAAATACACAATGTACTATCTTAAAACAAATATGCATGTCCGATGACTGTAAATTAGTGTACTCCCAAATGTGTGAAAAGAAAGCTTTTTCCTTAGATGGCCTTCAGCAAAAGTGGGAATCCAAACTTGATATTTATTTATCCGAAAACCATTTGTCGGATTGCTTCGCAATCATAAACCGTACAACAATAGAAAACAAGGCAAGGAACTTTTAGTTTAAATTAATTCACAGAATAATCTCAACAAGATCTTTTTTACATAAAATAGGTATCTGTCAGGACAATCTCTGTACCTTATGTGGTAGAGAGGTCGAAACACTTGAGCATTTGTTCTATTTATGTGAGAAAACTAAAAATCTTATTTCACAGTTAGATACCTGGTACCATTCAAAGACCAACACCAGTCTTAACTTAAATATTGCAAATTTTTTACTCGGTGACCCAAAGGCAAATGTATTGATAAATCACTTGTTTATTATAAACAAAGAATTTATTAATAAAATCAGATATAGCTCAAACGATTTAAATTTCAACCATTTAATACACTTCATAGAACACCATTACCACTTGGAAAAATATATATTTTCGCAGGATGACCCCAGTTTTCAAAGTAAATGGTCATGTCTATTCAAAATTGATAATTTACCGTGAGTTCCTTTCTACTTCTGCACCCTGTACCTGTCCACTTTCTCCTGTTCTATCCTCACTATCCAACTCTTATTTATTTTTGCCTTGGTGACAACATGTATCCTATATGTGACTCCTCAATTACTGATTGTACCACTCTTTTTCTGTAATAAAAAAAATTAAAAAATTTTTTTTTTAAAAAAGATAATAATAACAGTACATATTTCTTGTGCACACACATCAACGCTCAAAAGAGTGCTCATGGCGCTACAATTGAAAGTACAAATCAGAATCTGAAGTCTTTTAGTCAGGATCATAGAATAATGACCTTTTGAAACTTATCCTGTTTGATTGACCTACGTATGTCAGGTAAACGTCTTTGTGTTTCATTATACATCTCCACGACAGTAATAAACGTAGTTTGGATAGTCGGGAAGCCATTCTGACCGACTTCGACTTCGTGGGGGTATTCTATGTTTGTTATACGTCAACAATATGACTCGTTGCGTCCAACATCGTTAGTTGACGTAGATACAAACGTATGTTTGCATCTAGTGTTGATTGAATACCGTCAGAGAATGACGTCAATACGATGTATATAGGTGTGGATAATCCATTTAAAAACCAGTGCATCACAAAAGAAACAACAGTCTCCAACCTAACATCTAGCACCATGGTTGACAATCTTGTTGGAGAAGGTCTAAACGTCCTTGATGTCTACACTGGATTCTGTGAGGAGGAAGAATCAAGACTTAAGTCAAGACGGCCTGGCTTAGTTGCGAAACCAAAGGGTTTGGAACGTCTCATCAGAAAACATGTATTCAAAATGAACACAATGATAAGCCCTACCTCTCCTTGTGTCAAGTCAGTGCTGAGAAGATTGAGTCGTAATCTTGACCGCCAGTGACAACTGTTGGAGTAAGACTAACTGAGCGTTTGAACAGTTTCAAGATGTACCAGATGGATTCCATCTCAAGAATCCTTAAAGACATTGAAAAATGCTGAACTGGCTAATTGCGTTCAATTGTAAACAACACAAAATACAATTTGAAATCAAGAATGTTTGTTTGTTGATTATTCACCTCATTTGTTGATATTTTAAAAATTGCAATGCAAGGTGTAACCAGCTTGAGACATTACCTTCTATAAGGGTGCTCACTTCAGAGGTTTCATGCTGTACGAATCAAAAGAGATCGGAATAGCGTAGTGGATAGCATGTTCGACTTCAGATTAAGATGTCTGAAGTTCGAATCCTAACTCGACGACCTGTTTGTGTAAAGAACAATTATACATGAAGTAATATCTGTGTGCAAAACTGCATTTAAATTCAGTGCAGTGTAAATCATACTGAAGCTTATCGTGGCCGTTGTGATACATAACAGAGGACTCGTAGCAGCACATCTTAAAATCGTATATTTATCTCCTGATAATGTACTGCTACAAGTTCTCTATCTTAGAGCTCAGTCAAATGCTAGAGTCATGACAAAGATGTGATTATATTTTAATGAATTGTCAACAAATTTGGGAACCATTCTCTCAAAAACAAAAAGAGAAGCAATGACATAGATCATTTCAATATGCAAATAAAATGGAAATTGATGTCATCTCCATCACCAAGAGCGCTGATTTTCTTAATTTGTCCAAGGTGCATGCGGCGTAAACTTTATATAAAAAGTGTGAGTCGTGCATAGAAAACCATCAACGATGGAAGCCATTATTTCCTTTCAAAAAGGGGACAAGACAATTTTCAATCTAAAAAGTGTTTAATTGTTCATTATTCACAAAAAAATAAAACAATCGATTGGCATGTTTGCTGCTTTTAAGACAAGTCTGAGAACCAATTTTGTGAACACCTGAAGACAACCAGACAGCTGATATAATGTTACTCTACGTGACCAAAATACATATGATTGGACGAAAGCATTTGACTGTGTTCTAAATGTGAAACACAGTCATACCCTTTTATCCACACAAATTGGTTACAGGTGCAAATCATCTGGATAGCGAGACGTGTGGTTATCTAAATCAGACATGTATCTGATCAAAAGATAACGGAAAAAGTATTGATTAATGACTTAACACATATCTAATCTATCAGTTCACATATCAAATTATAAAGAAAACAAATACATTTCATATCATACTACTCTAATGACAGAAATCTGTATTTTCACTTAGCTTCACAGTTTTGATGTCTCATGACGACACAATTACTCAGACAGACGCAAAACCAGCGTCGTGTGAAACAATTAAAATTAGTCATTTGTTGCCACTCTGATTAATGAGTTATGTTGAATTTGTCATCAGCACCTAGTCCGGGAACAATGTTATGATACCCCAAACTGTCTATTATAATTATTCATAATTTCTTTAAGACAACCCCCAAGTTGTTTTGCAATTGAACAGTACTTTACAATATGTAGGTATAGGAATAGGCAATGAACTGGAGTTGGCAGCTCTGGGTAGCTGGGTACTATTAAGGTACACTATGTAGGTGTAGAGTTTCGTTATTTAAGTGGACTTAATTGTTTCACAAATGCTGTATTTTATCAACCTACCAGCCATATAACGTGATACTTGAAACGACCTTTCTAAACCGTATCACCCAGTACGACGGACTTACAACCTTGTAATTCCCTCCAGGAGGGTTTACACAGACAGTTGTAAACCCTGTTAGAAGGAATTATAATGATTGTAAACCCTGATATATTTGAAAGTAAAGATCTGAAGAAACTAACATAGACTAATTTTGAAAAATTTCATAAGTTTACGAAAGAAAATGTACAGCAAATGTTTTGCAGAAAGTGCGTCTCGAACCCGTAGTTACTGAGTCAACGCCTTAGACTACTGCGCCAAGGGCGCAGACGAGATTTCACGGTACAAAAGAAACTCGTATAGCGCAGCTGTTAACAGGCTGACATCACCGAGGGATCCTCAATATAACGCGATAACAAGTAAAAAGACTGTTTTACACTTAAAAACGGTTGATAATATAGATAAGCCATTCTACCTCGGATATGGTAAGGTTGTAGACCTTGGCATCCTCGGCTTTTTCCTTCCTATCAGGGTCCACAACCTTACCATATCCTCGGTATTATGGCTTATCCTAATAGTATTAGCTTCAGGAGATTATGAAATGTATCACATTGTATTAACTTCAAGGAATCATTTATGCATATGTTGATGTTAATTTGCTGAATTCGATGTCTTTGGTAATACAATTGTGAACGGTATAATAAATATATTGTTGTTGATCATGGGCTATATATTGAAACGGGATTCAGCAAGGTTTGCGTATCACGTGACCTCGTTCATTGTGCAATCTAGTTGAAGGTTTATCTGTGAATCGAATAGAACACAATTTGGTTGGAGACACCTGGTTTCAAGAACCATACACATTGGAAATAAAATTACACAATGTCAAGAAGTATTACATGGTTAGTCTCTTGAATCAGGGTAAAACCTGTGTTACAAAAGTTTAGTTTTATTCTCATCATTTTTATCATTAATCATCAACTTATTGTTGTTGTTACTGAAGATAATGACGTTTTATCAGTTTTCCCGTTTGATTGACCTATGTAAGTCAGATACGTGTTTGTGTTTTTCACGATACATACAAGGCAATAATAAACGTAGTTTGGATCATCGGGGAAAACACCTTCGTCGGTTTATTCTACGTTGGTTTTGTGTCAACAATAAGGCTTGTTGCGTCCGATATCGCTAATATGCGTACATTCAAACGTATGTTTAACTGTTGATTGAATGTCAGAGAATAAGATAAGGGGATGTTTAAAAAATAAGGACAATCCATTTCAACACCAGCTCATCACAACTATATCTACAAGCAAACATCTAGCATCAAGGTTGACATCCTTGTCGGAGAAAGTATTGGTGTGCTGGATGTCTACGCTGGATTCTGTGAGGAAAAAGAGACAACACTTCAAGCTAATATCCTGATCATGGTTGACAACCTTATTGGAGAAAGTATCAGCGTGCTCGATGTCTACAGTGGATCCCGTGAAGAGAAAGAGACAACACTAAAGTCAAGACCTGGCACAGTTGTAAAACCAAAGGGATAGGAACGTCTCATCAGTAAACATGAAGTCAAGATGATAAGACCTGTATCTCCTTGTGTCACGTCAGCAGTGAGACGATTGAGTCTGAGCTATTCGAGAAGACTAGAAAGAAAGTATGAGAAATCCTGCCATGATGCTGATTCCAATAAGACATTTGCCTCCTCTGTCTAGTGAGTGAGTGAGTGAGTTATTGTTTAACGCCGCTTCGGCAGTATTGCAGCCATTAGCGGCGAGATATTTAATTTATTTGCCTAATTTCCTCTGTCTAGAATGGCAGACAGATGATATGAAGGAGGAAGAAGGGGGGAGACACAGTTTAAACAAAATTTACAAGATTGATGAATACGATGAATAGGACTGAAAAAGTATTACATCATGTCTTCAGAACCCAACTCTACTTAATATGAATTTTCAAAACATTATCTGTTCATATTTCTTAGAAACACACGTTTTAAGAAATCATCGTTTTGGAATATCCTTAACTAGACGAGATAGGAGTATCAAAAATCGATTTTTGTCTTGTTTTGTGACGTCCTACAGTAATGATGCGTCAACAATTTCTGCTTTTAAACTTAAATTCTAAACCCTGTGGCAAAAACACATCTTGAAAAATCTTTTTTTAGCACCCCAAATGTATTTGATCAGACATAAAGATAAAGGTATCATACTCTGGTGTATGAAATTGTGAGTACTTTTCTACAAACCATATGTCTATCAAATACATAAAAAGTCTACTTTCTCAGACAGCAATTTTCTATTTTATAAAATTGTACGCGAGTTTATGTATATGTATTGCATATAACTGTACATTTGTTAAAAACCTGATTGATAAAGTTAACAACTTAATGCACAGAGGACAACACCAGACAATTGGAGTGAGTGAGTGAGTTGGGGTTTAACGCCGCTTTCAAGAGTATTTCACTTATATCGCGGCTGCTAGTATTATGGCAGGGAGAAAGCCCGCAACGCCATGTGGCTATGCACTGCGGTGAAACCTGCGAGCAGCGGCTGGAACTAGCGAACCATGGGTGGTACTACGCTGAAATTCAGTGTAGCATTGCACCCAAACCTTACTGCGTGTAGAACAGTTCTCTACTGCAGACAAAGTTGCCGTGCCCCTGGCGGGATTCGAACCCCGGACCTCTTGATCCGAAGCCGAACGCGCTAACCACTGCGCTATCCCGCCCCCCAGACAATTGGACCTATTAGATGAATGTCGATGACATGCACTATTTACAACATCAGTGCCCAAATATTGATATTTCCTGAACCAGAGAGTTGTTGTAGAGATATTCAGACAAGCATGTGGATATGGTGATGAAGTCTTGAAATCTATGAAAAAGACGAACATCTTAGCTTAGGCTAGCTCCCCGCACCAGACAAAGTCACATCTGGCACAAACCTTACTTTATGTGGAATAAAGAAAAAGAAAAACAGGTCAGCCAGGATCGAACTAATAACATCTTGATTTATAGTCGAACATAGCAATGCTATTCCGACCTCTTTGAAACTAGTGAAGATTAAACCCTTATACAGGATAATATCTCAAGGTAGTCAAATAGTTCATTGCCATAAAACATTAACCTCATACGAGATGAATAAACAACAAACAAACATTCGTGAATTCTTATTTTATTCAGTGCTGCTTAAAATTGTGATTACCATACTAATTATGAACTCAATTAGTCCTTGATGTAGGTTTCAATGTCGTTAAGGGATGTTTTTGACATCAATGTACTACTTCTTGAAACGGTGACTTTTATTAAGTCTTCCTTCAAGATATTATCAGAGTTCTCTCCATCTGGACTCACTTCGCCTGTAAAATATTGCAAATGTCGTTAAATGATGCTTTCGATGACATTAACTTTGCACTTCTTCAAACTCCGTCTCTTATGAAGTCTTCCTTCCTGATATGACCAGAGATGTACCCTTTTAGCCAAAGAAAGCAGATATCGATTGAAACCAGCATCGTTCATGCTCCATCTTCCCAGTCTGGAACAGTGTCTTAAAACTGCGCCTCTTATTGACTTCCTCCCTGCTATCAAAAGAGATGTTCATTTCTATTCAGAAAAGGCAATTGTCTTAATTGTAACCAGCACCAAGGGAGGATATCTCCTTCTTTCGTTCCGGTCTTCTCGAATAGTTGTCATGCCTATCAAGATGAGAACTCCAACCTCCCACCTCCGACTTGACACAAGGAGAGGTAGACTTTATCATTGTGGTCGTTGTAACTTCATGTTTACTGATGAGACGCTCCAATCCCTTCGGTTTTTTAACGGATCCAGGTCGTCTGGACCTGAGTGTTGACTCTTCATACTCACAGAATCCAATGTCGATATCAAGCAGGCTTACACTTTCTACACAATGGTTGTCAACCATGATGCCAGAAGTTTGCCTATAGATGGTAGTTTCTCTTGTGATGAACTGATGTTGAAATGGATTGTACTTATCTTTTATACATACATTGTCCAATTGAGGTAATCCTCTGACGGTATTCAATCAACACGTACTGCAAACCTCTATCTCAATCAATGCATAGTAACAATATGGGACGCAATGAGTTTCTTGTTAACACCTTATCAACACACGTTCGCGAAGACGTTCAGAAGACCTCCCCGAATATACCCTATTTACGTTTATTAGTGTTTTGGTAATGTAATACCAAAAAACGAATTCATTTACCTGACTTACATAGGTCAATCAAACGGGATACCTTTCAAAACCTCAGTATTGTATTCAACAGTGGCTTATTATCTTGAATGTGTGATGTTATAAGGGACGAGTTTAAACCAATATTGTATAAAGAGCCATGTGCTGTGCTATAGAACTATGCATTATTATTATTAAGAATATGCAAAACGTTGGACGGACCGATCACCATGCCATAAGCACATAAGGCATTTTAGGACTTAAACTGGATATCACAAAGAGTGAGTGAGTGAGTTATTGTTTAACGCCGCTTCAGCAATATCGCAGCCATTAGCGGCGATGATATCACAAAGACTTAACTGATGAATCTCTGATGCCATTTAATATCAGTACACACACTGAGATCAAATGTATTAATGTACTTTTGTTTAAATCTTATTCTGTATCACGCTTTGATGTTCAAAGTGGTTTGAGTTAAAATGACATTTTCAAACCTGACTTTGCCAGCTTCATCTTTCGAAAAACATATCAAGGTGAGGTGAGTTGGGGTTTAACGCCGCTTTCAAGAGTATTTCACCTATATCGCGGCTGCTAGTATTACGGCAGGGAGAAAGCCCACAACGCCATGTGGCTATGCATTGCGGTGAAACCTGCGAGCATCGGCTGGAAGCTATATGAGGATGAATACCATTTTCTTCTTGTGTGTTCCAAGTTTAAAGAGCTCCGCCTCAATCATTTGCCGGAAACTGTTTGTAAAAATCCAAATAAAACTAAATTTAAAATCCTCATGTCAACATCGAATTGTAAACTCCTCAATAATCTAGCAAGCTTTATTTTTCATGCCATGTACCAAAGATGTTTATTGAATGATTGCTGAACACATGTCTTGTCATATATAACATTTGTAGTTATGGGCCGATGGCCTACACTTCAGTAATAAAGAATTGACTGATACGAGGAAGAAAAGTGAGGGAAGAATATACAATGAAGCACACAAATAATATTACAAATTTGGGTTTGTAATGTTTAAAAGATCATGTAAAGTAAATGGGAGGTATAACTTCACATTTCGTCACATGTATAAGGCAGTTGCTCGATTTAATTGTAAAAAGCAATTATCATATATTTTGCAATTGAGTTTGAATATGCTGGTCAAGTGATAATTTTACACATATGAAAACCATATAAGATATTACTCGTGAGTGAGTGAGTTATTGTTTAACGCCGCTTCGGCAGTATTGCAGGCATTAGCGGCGATATTACTCGTATATAAACCTATATAAACACACGGGCAAAAGAAACTGTACCAACATTTCTATGGGCTTAACAAGGTTGATATATATGTCAAATAAAAAAGGTGATTAACGTTTGACAGATGATTCCTTTGTCCATGTGTTGTTAGCAATTCAATAAAAGTACCATGTACAGTATTCACAGTGTAAAGTTACACATGGAACTGAGGGTAAACGTTAATTCAATTCAAACAGAACAAACATGCAGGTTTTTAAAAAAATTAGAGGTCTGAAAAACGTTCATTATCTCCTATGACATCCAGTCCTCCGATTAAACGCTTTTACAAGTCGATTTACAGAGTTCACTAATCGCCAGATGACGTAAATGAGAATGTCTCGAATAAATGTTTTGTTGACATGGAAATAGAGAATGTTTTCCTCTTTAATTGTCAATACAGATGTTTCAACAAGTGCTCGAAGGGTGATGAGTCGGAAAATCTTGCAAAATAATGACGTTATTGTCAGAAAGACATTCTCATGTTATCCTGGGTATATTGGGTGAGGTGAGTTGGGGTTGAACGCCGCTTTCAAGGTTATTTCTCATATATCGCGGCTGCTAGTATTACGGCAGGGAGAAAGCCCGCAACGTCATGTGGCTATGCATTGCGGTGAAACCTGAAAGCAACAACTGGAACTATCGAGTGAGTGAGTTTTTGTTTAACGCCACTTGGGCAATATTGCAGCCATTAGCGGCGACGGAACTAGCGAGGTGAGGTGAGTTGGGGTTTAACGCCGCTTTCACGAGTATTTCACTTATATCGCGGCTGCTAGTATTACGGCAGGGAGAAAGGTGAGGTGAGGTGAGTTGGAGTTTAACGCCGCTTTCAAGAATATTTCACTTATATCGCGGCTGCTAGTATTAAGGCAGGGAGAAAGCCCGCAACGCCATGTGGCTATGCTTAGCGGTGAAACCTGCGAGCATCGGCTGGAACTAGCGAACCATGGGCGATACCACGCTGAAATTCAGTGTAGCATTGCACCCAAACCTTACTGCGTGTAGAACAGTTCTCTACTGCAGACAAAGTTGCCGTGCCCCTGGCGGGATTCGAACCCCGGACCTCTTGATCCGAAGCCGAACGCGCTAACCACTGCGCTTTCCCGCCCCCTATTTGGAAAAGAGTGAGTGAGTGAGTTATTGTTTAACGCCGCTTCGGCAGTATTGCAGCCATTAGCGGCGAGATATTTAATTTATTTGCCTAATTTGAATAAGAAAATTGCAATTGAAAAACAAAACACGGCACGAAGGCCGTAAAAACATCAGCGTATTATCACAAGTTGAATAAAAGCTGATAATGAAAAGTTAAAATTTGTCAATAAGGTGTATAGCCTTTAAAAAATCTAAAACACGATGCTCACCGAAATGAGATTTGGAAAAGAAATTCTTTTGGTAATCTTTCTTTTGCCCGTGATGCTATATGATTTATAATATTGGCTGTATTACGATATTTAAATCTATCATAATATATTCCATTTCTGACCCACATGCTTTATTATACACAAGGGATTCCTCTAACAGTTCCCCTTCTTGCATAACCTTGGCACTAGTGTGTCTATCACCTAGATATCTGAATAGCTCAGAAAGCTGAACGATAACTTCAATTGCCTTACCTTGGCAGTCACTAACTCTGTCAATCGCTTCCCTTACATCATGACGTGAAGGAGCTTGTTCATTGTCAATCAATTTCTCTAATCTGTTTTTAGACTTTGTGAATGCCGATTTCAAAACCATTTTCTGACCTTTGAGTTTAATAATTTTATCTTCATCATCAATCTCTTCCTCATGGCTCGAGGACGGAAGAGAAAGGTTTGTAACAGTTTCCAACGTAATCTCATCACGGAGACTTACCTTGGTAGTCCCCTTGTGGAACACGTCACTTCTGACATTTTAAATTGGTCACTTTATGTCAAGCTATGTACCTTGCTAGCAAGCACTACAATGATCAAAAACCAGTACACAAAAGCCATACATTGGTTTTCCGAAACCACCAATACCTCAAGACTGAAACAACTGAATATCAAGAAAAGTGCTCAGCAAAACATGATTAAGAACCACGCTCTGCTACCATTTTGGAACGCAGTGGAAGCTTGTTTTTCAACGGTAATGAACAACAGAGCACTTTGGTCTTGAAATTCAATAATTTTATTGCAAAAGATAAAACAAAAATATACCCCAAAATATGTACAATATATTTACAGTTTTGTTTAGAACATTAACGTCCGAATATGACTATACTAGTGTCAAAAACCGCAAAATAATACAAGTAGAGACCCTGTTATTCTACTGAACTTGCAAACGAATATCAAATACTCCTGAGAATCACCGAATTTGTGAAACTCTCAAAATTGTGTAAATACGAACATTATTTTGCACCAAGATTCGAAAAGGCATATACAAAATGCCTACAAACAAGTTCGTAATTATATCTTGTTTGCAAAGTTCAAATATTAAGAGAAACAGCCGCCAAGAAACGTGACTGCTCTCAACATGCTCAATCAAGCCAAAATCAAAAGTGAAGCCAACACGTGCTCTCCAGCACGGGCAGCAACGAAATCATGTCAATTTCGGTTACGTTTTTGCGAATATTTCAAGAGAAGGGAAATCAATAATCCTTCAGAACAACTGCTGTGTACGGGTGTTTGGCCGAGAGCAGGGAGTGTCGATGTTGGCGGCCCTCGCGCTTCATCTCTCATGTCAATATCATCTGGTAATACTGTCCGCATGGCAGTGTTGTAACCCGCAATTGGGTGGCTTACTATCTCCATGCTGAGATAAGGGTAAAGGGAGGGAGCTTACCTATGGTTCCCCTAGTAAGTCTCTTTCTTTGATAGGGGGAGGGAGCGAGCTTGCCTATGGTTCCCTTTCTGAGTAGGGTAAATTGGGGAGTAGGTTAATCATTGCCTCAGATTTATTTCCTGGATTGGGGGAAGGGGTGCCGCTTTAACTTATCCTTTGAATAAACTGCGCCCTTTAAATGCCAACTTGTCTGTATTTTTATGCCCCAAAATCGGAGATTCCGGGGTATATTGTTTTTCACCTGTCCGTCTGTTTGTCCACAAAAACATTAACCTTGGCCATAACTTTGGATTGCTCAGAGCTAGGGCTTTCATACTTGGCATGTGCATACCTTGTGATGATACCTTTCAGATGACGTCATCATTTTTGACCTTGTGACCTTGACCTTGCCGCAATGAAAATGTTCAGAAAACTTTAACCTTGGCCATAACTTTTGATTGTTAAGAGTTACGGCTTTCATACTTGGCATGTGCATACTGTGTGATGAGACCTTGACCTATGTCAGTGGACAATATTCAGAAAACTTTAACCTTGCCATAACTTTGGTATATCCGGGGGCATCCGTGTTTAACAAACACATCTTGTTTCATGTTTGCAATTGTTTATTACTATATTACTCTCCCTGATAATGACGCATATATATGATTATTGGCACACACGTTTTATTTTAGTTACAGGAAAGCGATTATTTTAATCTTAAACTGAAAGCATATTAAGATATTGTATTTGAAATTTGTTAACTCAAACTTTGTTTACATAACTCATGTTTTCATGGTGGTCCTCGTCCAAATCTATAAAAAAAAGTCCGATTATCCAGTTCATATTCATATAATCGAACATTTACCAAAGTAAATTAGATATGTTTCTATATCATTTCTAAAATCGTCAAATAGGTATTGTTATGTGATCGATTTTTTTCTAAATCCCAATTCAATCAATCTGTACAGTCTGTTAGACCTTAGTATGGAATGGCAAAACTAAGCTTTTGGACCCAACTCAATCGGCAAAACCATTAATGGCCAAGTACGATCAAAATTTGTAATATTTAACAAAGGACACATTTTTTAAACGCACATATAGACGTGTTTGGTTTTGTAAAATATGCGAATTAACAATGCGAGCAAAAAGGAAATCACGGCGAAGTCGTAGGTCACGAGACGTGACTAGTTTTTTTTTTCATTTCCCACCTTTGACAATCTCTTAAAATACATTGTATTTGAGAGGAATTCTTGAAGTTTGTAACAGTATACATGTCTTTGTAACAAACATAATAGTCTAAGCTTTGAATTCCATTAATGTATTTGCTAAATTAAGAAAGTAATAACCTATATAATATATAAGTATAAGTTTATTTTATAATGGAAACACTCACTAAAGAACATCGCCGCTGATGGCTGCAATACTGCCGAAGCGGCGTTAAACAATAACTCACTCACTCACTAAAGAACACAAGCACCGAGTTTCTATTACAGGTTGTAACATGTTGATGTCATAATGATATCAATTCACTGATCTCGCTTTCAGTGTACACTAGTATTCTCAGCATTATCTTCAAAGAGCTCACCATCTTCATTTACAACGGGGTGCGGGATAGCGCAGTGGTTAGCGTGTTCGGCTTCGGATCAAGAGGTCGGGGTTCGAATCCCGCCAGGGGCATGGCAACTTTGTCTGCAGTAGAGAACTGTTCTACACGCAGTCAGGTTTGGGTGCAATGCTACACTGAATTTCAGAGTAGTACCACCCATGGTTCGCTAGTTCCAGCTGTTGCTCGCAGGTTTCACATGGCGTTGCGGGCTTTCTCCCTGCCGTAATACTAGCAGCCGCGATATAAGTGAAATACTCTTGAAAGCGGCGTAAAACAACAACTCACTCACTCATTTACAACGCCCCCGATGTCCAGTGTTGCCATAGCTGCTTCGAATCTGTCACTTCTCTGATAATAAAAAAAGAACTGTTTAACAAAATGTCAGTTTTCCGATATATCCTGGAAAATGCACCAGAAACAGGGCGACTATGAACGTTGGTAGGCGGCTTGAGTGTGTAGAATTCCTTCATTCGAAATGCATGTTCCATCCAAAATTAAGTCTCGCAAAGATACCCTGTTGCTGATACATTCTATAGCATAGATAGCGTTAAACACCAACTCACTCACTCACATTAATTATGCTGTTATGAGTTGGCAAGTTATTCTCAATTTAAGTGGACATTTGTTGTCGAGTTTTCATTGTTCGTTTCATGAAATCAAGAAAAAAGAAAGGACGTTTACGTGCTTACTGACTTGTCTATGAGTGACGTACACATAATTAAAAGCTGCCTCGAAGATCACATCTGGGACAGTTTATGAAAGGAGATATCATGTGCAAACACTCACTATTTCAAAATTAGCAATACAAACTTGTTTATGTGTAATTTTATTTATGTTAGGCTATATCAAAATGTACAGGGGATAACAAGGGAAGGAATCGACTTTACGGATCCAACCGTTTTTGCCCTATGGTATTGCCCGTTATTAAAATACCTGGACGGAAGACATGTTCCCATCCGTTGAAGCAGTGCACCAAACGCACCCTGCTTCGGGGAAAATGCATTGTAAGGTTTTTGTACGCCATTTTGTTTGGATTGTGCTTGTCACATTGATCCCCAACGGCCGTTCGAGGAGGTTGTTTTCCCTTCTCGTTCTATATTGTAATGTCCTTTTTGGACATAGCTGTTGACGCCATTCTTGTAGTACATTTTGTAATCAACAGCCGTGCGAGGAGAGTGTTTTCTCTCCTCGTTCTATTTTGTTATGTCCTTTTGGACATAGCTGTTGACAACTTCTTGTATCTTGGTTTGAATAAAACTTAACCTTATTGTATCACTTTTGGTCATTTCTTAAAAACGCTTCTACTGCCGACCAATACCCAACTGTTCCAACACCAGTAAATGTTATTCAGGTAATGGAATGGTGTAGTTTTGACAGTAAACGTGTTTCCTTAGGACAGATAGGAACGTATCTTCTACGGGTGAGTAATAAATAGAAATCCCTCCTCCTTTGGATGATCACAATCTTCTCCCTCGTCAGGGAAAACGACGATGAACCGCCTGTCAACAGGTTCCTCACTCAGGTTAAGCTTTAAAATGTTTCTTTTAAAGGTTTGGCGTTTTTTTCCCAGGTTCTTGACGTCCTGCAATGCTCACAATTATAATGATTTCATGAAGAGAACGAGTCGTTGTTATTGTTTAATGCCGCTTGGGCAGTATTGCAGCCAATTGATTTAATGGATCGGTGTAACTCCTACAGTGTATACTTTCCTTTTACTGTTATGGCATATTACTTATGATAAATATGATTATTATGAATAAGGGAAGGAAGCTGTCAATGTATGTATGAAATACAACGGTTGTTTGATTTAGGTGCTTTAAAGCGATTTAAATAATTGATTATTAACACATTTGAACTAAATGCTCTTAATGTTGTATGACAAACCTAGAATAGAATGTTTTAGGTGTTCCAATCTTCGCCTTGCACAGGTCAGTCAGTTTTATCACTGTTCTTTCCCTCGATGAGTTACTTTTTTTGTGGAAAACCTGCATTCATAGGTTGCTTTTCCAATAGTCACGAACAGACTGTCGTCTTTTGGGTGTAACCAAGGATATCTACTCGTTGATATCTTGTGTCCGTCAGAATCAGGATATCTTAATATATAAAATACATAGGGAAAGATAAAACTAAACTATTATGTATACCAAATATTCGCAAGCATCTAGAATACGAATCATGTTAAAGCCATACTTGGAGATTGACAGGATGTATACTTGTTACAAGATTATTGAGGCCAAGTATTTTTTAAAATACTTACAGCTCTTGTTAATTACCCCCTTTGTCAGGGTTTTGTAAAATATGTGTCCAGATACCTCCTGGAACCTCTTAATATGATCCGTAACCTCTATGAAGTTTTGCAGTTCCTGTGTCCTGCTGGGGGGGGAATAGCGCAGTGGTTAGCGAGTTCGGCTTCGGGGTCCGGGGTTCGAATCCCGCCAGTTCCAGCCGTTGCTTGCAGGTTTCACCGCAATGCATAGCCACATGGCGTTGCTGGCTTTCTCCCTGCCATAATACTAGCAGCCGCGATTTAAGTGAAATACTCTTGAAAGCGGCGTTAAACCCCAACTCACTCACTCAGCATTTACATAAATATTCTACAAGCGAGACGGGGGAAAGAATGCATCTGATAGATACAACTAGTTCTCCACTCACTCACTCAAAGGACCTTATTCTTCTTTCTAGGTCCTCCATTTGGCCCAGTCACTAGTTTAGTCTGAAGGCGAGAAAAGTAGAATTTAGCTCATTTTGCTCAAAATCATGAGGTTAGCGCGTTCGGCTTCGGACCAAGAGATCCGGGGTTCGAATCCCGCCAGGGGCATGGCAACTTCGTCTGCAGTAGAGAACTGTTCTACACGCAGTAAGGTTTGGGTGCAATGATACACTGAATTTCAGTGCAGTACCACCCATGGTTCGCTAGTTCCAGCCGATGCTCACAGGTTTCACCGCAATGCATAGCCACATGGCGTTGCGGGCTTTCTCCCTGCCATAATACTAGCAGCCGCGATTTAAGTGAAATACTCTTGAAAGCGGCGTTAAACCCCAACTCACTCACTCAGCATTTACATAAATATTCTACAAGCGAGACGGGGGAAAGAATGCATCTGATAGATACAACTAGTTCTCCACTCACTCACTCAAAGGACCTTATTCTTCTTTCTAGGTCCTCCATTTGGCCCAGTCACTAGTTTAGTCTGAAGGCGAGAAAAGTAGAATTTAGCTCATTTTGCTCAAAATCATGAGGTTAGCGCGTTCGGCTTCGGATCAAGAGATCCGGGGTTCGAATCCCGCCAGGGGCATGGCAACTTCGTCTGCAGTAGAGAACTGTTCTACACGCAGTAAGGTTTGGGTGCAATGATACACTGAATTTCAGTGCAGTACCACCCATGGTTCGCTAGTTCCAGCCGATGCTCACAGGTTTCACCGCAATGCATAGCCACATGGCGTTGCGGGCTTTCTCCCTGCCATAATACTAGCAGCCGCGATTTAAGTGAAATACTCTTGAAAGCGGCGTTAAACCCCAACTCACTCACTCAGCATTTACATAAATATTCTACAAGCGAGACGGGGGAAAGAATGCATCTGATAGATACAACTAGTTCTCCACTCACTCACTCAAAGGACCTTATTCTTCTTTCTAGGTCCTCCATTTGGCCCAGTCACTAGTTTAGTCTGAAGGCGAGAAAAGTAGAATTTAGCTCATTTTGCTCAAAATCATGAGGTTAGCGCGTTCGGTTTCGGATGAAGAGATCCGGGGTTCGAATCCCGCCAGGGGCATGGCAACTTCGTCTGCAGTAGAGAAAAGTTCTACACTCAGTAAGGTTTGGGTGCAATGCTACACTGAATGTCAGCGTAGTACCACCCATGGTTCGCTAGTTCCAGCCGCTGCTCGCAGGTTTCACCGCAGTGCATAGCCACATGGCGTTGCGGGCTTTCTCCCTGCCATAATACTAGCAGCCACGATAAAGTGAAATACTCTTGAAAGCGGCCGTAAACCCAAACTAAACTCATTTGGATTATCAGTGTTCTCCCTCCTCAGGGAAAACGACAATGAACCGCCTGTCAACAGACTCCTCAGTCGGTTTCAGCTTTAAAATGTTTCTTTTAAACGCTTGCCGTTTTTTTCGAGGTTCTTGACGTCCTGCAATGATCACAATTATAATGATTTCATGAAGAGAACGAGTCGGTGAGTATTGCAGCCAATTGATTTAATGGATCGGTGTAACTCTTGCAGTGTATACTTTCATTTTACTGTTATGGCATATTACTTATGGTAAATATGATTATTATGAATAAGGGAAGGAAGCTGTCAATGTATGTATTGAATAAAACGGTTGTTTGCGTAAGGTGCTTTAAAGCGATTTAAATAATTGATTATTAACACGTTTGAACTAAATGCTCTTAATGTTGTATAACAAAACTAGAATAGAATGTTTTAGATGCTCCAAAACAAATGATTTCACCTTGTCGAAAGGGAAGCACAGTGCTTCCTGCACCAATCTTCGCCTTGCACAGGTCAGTAACAGGCTATATCAAAGTAAGAAATATCAAATAGATCATACATATTGTTTTTGAATTTTTTTAAAAAAGAAATGGTTGAAACACAAATGGTTTGTTATGTTTTTCCATCAAATAAGGAATTTTTCACGCACTAATTTTAACTTGGGCAATGATTAGTATTATAGGTCTTCCTTCAAATTCTATCACTGTTCTTACCTTCGATGAGTTTCTTTTTTTTGGAAAACCTGCATTAATAGGTTGCTGTTCCAATAGTCACAGACTGTCATCTTTTGTGTGTAACCCAGGATATCTACTTGTTGTTTATCTTTCTTGTGGTCGTCAGAACCGGGATATCTTAATATATATATAATATACATAGGGAAATATGAAACTGAAACTATTGTGTACACCAAATATTCGACAAGCATCTAGAATACGAATTATGCTAAAGTCATATTTGGAGATTGACAGGATGTATAATTGTTACAAGATTATTGAGGCCAAGTATTTTTAAAAATACTTACAGCTCTTGTTAATTACCCCCTTTGTCAGGGTTTTGTTAAATATGTGTCCAGATACCTCCTGGACCCTCTTAATCTGTTCCGTAACCTCTATGAAGGTTTGCAGTTCCTGTGTCATCTCAAGTCTGCAGGGGGCGAGATAGCGCAGTGGTTAGCGCCTTCAGCTTCGGATCAAGAGGTCCGGGGTTCGAATCCCGCCAGGCGCACGGCAACTCTGTCTGCAGTAGAGAACTGTTCTACACGCAGTAAGGTTTGGGTGCAATGCTACACTGAATTTCAGTGCAGTACCACCCATGGTTCGCTAGTTCCAGCCGATGCTCACAGGTTTCACCGCAATGCATAGCCACATGGCGTTGCGGGCTTTCTCCCTGCCATAATACTAGCAGCCGCGATTTAAGTGAAATACTCTTGAAAGCGGCGTTAAACCCCAACTCACTCACTCAGCATTTACATAAATATTCTACAAGCGAGACGGGGGAAAGAATGCATCTGATAGATACAACTAGTTCTCCACTCACTCACTCAAAGGACCTTATTCTTCTTTCTAGGTCCTCCATTTGGCCCAGTCACTAGTTTAGTCTGAAGGCGAGAAAAGTAGAGGTTAGCGCGTTCGGCTTCGGATCAAGAGATCCGGGGTTCGAATCCCGCCAGGGGCATGGCAACTTCGTCTGCAGTAGAGAAAAGTTCTACACTCAGTAAGGTTTGGGTGCAATGCTACACTGAATGTCAGCGTAGTACCACCCATGGTTCGCTAGTTCCAGCCGTTGCTCGCAGGTTTCACCGCAATGCATAGCCACATGGCGTTGCGGGCTTTCTCCCTGCCATAATACTAGCAGCCGCGATATAAGTGAAATACTCTTGAAAGCGGCGTTAAACCCCAACTCACTCACTCACTCACTCGCTAGTTCCAGCCGCTGCTCGCAGGTTTCACCGCAGTGCATAGCCACATGGCGTTGCGGGCTTTCTCCCTGCCATAATACTAGCAGCCGCGATATAAGTGAAATACTCTTGAAAGCGGCGTTAAACCCCAACTCACTCACTCACTCACTCACTCACATGGCGATGCGGGCTTTCTCCCTGCCATAATACTAGCAGCCGTGATATAAGTGAAATACTCTTGAAAGCGGCGTTAAACCCCAACTCACCTCACCTCACCTTAGTTCCTCCAAATTGAAGATTTACAACAGCAAAACATGAATGACTATTTAAGAAATAATACTTTATGCAACTATCTTTAATATCGTCTGATAAAATAAAAGAATAGATAAATATTTCCAATAAATAAAAGTATGTCTTTTCGGATTCAAATATCAGAAACGTTCATTCATCTATTTCAACATAACTTTTGCCCACTTAAAAGAATAAAACTTTACATTAATTCTTCAGAGAAAGGTGTTGTGTATGAACATGTTTATTCTGGTCTTCAAGGTAAGTTGTATACCTTTTCGTTCAGTGACTGAAATCGCTTCAGTCTCGTCCTCGCCGCTAATGGTTGTGATACTGCCGAAGCGGCGTTAAGCAATAATTCACTCACTCACTCAGTGTCGTCCCTTATGTATCGAATAGTAATCTCTATTTCCTAGAAATTGAAGACATCCTTTTGTGGGCTTAATGCGGCAATTGTCCATTGGTTTTGTTAATTCAGGGGCGGGATAGCGCAGTGGTTAGCGTGTTCGACTTCGGATCAAGAGGTCCGTGGTTCGAATCCCGCCAGGGGCACGGCAACTTTGTCTGCAGTAGAGAACTGTTCTACACGCAGTAAGGTTTGGGTGCAATGCTACACTCAATTTCAGCGTAGTACCACCCATGGTTAGCTAGTTCCAGCCGATGCTCGCAGGTTTCACCGCAATGCATAGCCACATGGCGTTGCGGGCTTTCTCCCTGCCATAATACTAGCAGCCGCGATTTAAGTGAAATACTCTTGAAAGCGGCGTTAAACCCCAACTCACTCACTCAGCATTTACATTAATATTCTACAAGCGAGACGTTGGAAAGATTGCATCTGATAGATACAACTAGTTCTCCACTCACTCACTCAAAGGTCCTTATTCTTCTTTCTAGGTCCTCCATTTGGCCCTCCATTTGGCCCAGTCACTAGTTTAGTCTGAAGGCGAGAAAAGTAGAATTTAGCTCATTTTGCTCAAAATCATGAGGTTAGCGCGTTTGGCTTCGGATCAAGAGATCCGGGGTTCGAATCCCGCCAGGGGCATGGCAACTTCGTCTGCAGTAGAGAAAAGTTCTACACTCAGTAAGGTTTGGGTGCAATGCTACACTGAATGTCAGCGTAGTACCACCCATGGTTCGCTAGTTCCAGCCGCTGCTCGCAGGTTTCACCGCAGTGCATAGCCACATGGCGTTGCGGGCTTTCTCCCTGCCATAATACTAGCAGCCACGATAAAGTGAAATACTCTTGAAAGCGGCCGTAAACCCAAACTAAACTCATTTGGATTATCAGTGTTCTCCCTCCTCAGGGAAAACGACGATGAACCGCCTGTCAACAGGCTCCTCAGTCGGGTTCAGCTTTAAAATGTTTCTTTTAAACGCTTGCCGTTTTTTTCGAGGTTCTTGACGTCCTGCAATGATCACAATTATAATGATTTCATGAAGAGAACGAGTCGGTGAGTATTGCAGCCAATTGATTTAATGGATCGGTGTAACTCTTACAGTGTATACTTTCATTTTACTGTTATGGCATATTACTTATGGTAAATATGATTATTATGAATAAGGGAAGGAAGCTGTCAATGTATGTATTGAATAAAACGGTTGTTTGCGTAAGGTGCTTTAAAGCGATTTAAATAATTGATTATTAACACGTTTGAACTAAATGCTCTTAATGTTGTATAACAAAACTAGAATAGAATGTTTTAGATGCTCCAAAACAAATGATTTCACCTTGTCGAAAGGGAAGCACAGTGCTTCCTGCACCAATCTTCGCCTTGCACAGGTCAGTAACAGGCTATATCAAAGTAAGAAATATCAAATAGATCATACATATTGTTTTTGAATTTTTTTAAAAAGAAATGGTTGAAACACAAATGGTTTGTTATGTTTTTCCATCAAATAAGGAATTTTTCACGCACTAATTTTAACTTGGGCAATGATTAGTATTATAGGTCTTCCTTCAAATTCTATCACTGTTCTTACCTTCGATGAGTTTCTTTTTTTTGGAAAACCTGCATTAATAGGTTGCTGTTCCAATAGTCACAGACTGTTATCTTTTGTGTGTAACCCAGGATATCTACTTGTTGTTTATCTTTCTTGTGGTCGTCAAAACCGGGATATCTTAATAGGGAAATATGAAACTGAACTATTGTGTATACCAAATATTCGACAAGCATCTAGAATACGAATCATGCTAAAGTCATACTTGGAGATTGACAGGATGTATAATTGTTACAAGATTATTGAGGCCAAGTATTTTTTAAAATACTTACAGCTCTTGTTAATTACCCCCTTTGTCAGGGTTTTGTTAAATATGTGTCCAGATACCTCCTGGACCCTCTTAATCTGTTCCGTAACCTCTATGAAGGTTTGCAGTTCCTGTGTCATCTCAAGTCTGCAGGGGGCGAGATAGCGCAGTGGTTAGCGCCTTCAGCTTCGGATCAAGAGGTCCGGGGTTCGAATCCCGCCAGGGGCATGGCAACTTTGACTGCAGTAGAAAACTGTTCTACACGCAGTAAGGTTTGGGTGCAATGCTACACTGAATTTCAGCTTAGAAACCTATCAGGGATGTTGTCTATTGTTTCCGGGTATCTTGTTTTCTCGTAATAACCCCTCACTATTATTTCAGTCGGTATTTCTTCTGATAATAACCACGTATGAGGTTTTCATTGTGAAAGTAAGTTTTAACTTTTGATAGTAAGACCTTAAATGAGATTATTTTTTTTTCACCAATCAATTCATAACAATTATTATCGAAAAGTATACAAAGATAACTTTTTCAGAGTGTAGATGGCGGGAATCGAACTCGATACCCGTTGCTCTTTAAACCGGACGCTCTACATCCATGCTACCGAGGAAGCCGTAAGATCTGTGTGGATTTCCTCTATTTACAATCACACTGTCTCTTCCTCAATATAACGCTAGTCCGGGAGACATACTCTTTATAACGCATAATTTGTGAATCAAACATTAAATGTAAATTTTGACATTTGACAGTTATCATTTTTTTTTAGAAAACACTACCCGATAAGCGCTAAGATTTATGGTTTACGGTATCTAAGTTAGATAAAACACTCTACCTCGGTTATGCTTGGGATTGAAAACCCTCGTTAAGAAAGCTTTGGGGAAGTTAGACCTCAAGCGCAGTGGTTAGCGCGTTCGGCTTCGGATCAAGAGGTCCGGGGTTCGAATCCCGCCAGGGGCACGGCAACTTTGTCTGCAGTAGAGAACTGTTCTACACGCAGTCAGGTTTGGGTGCAATGCTACACTGCATTTCAGCGTAGTACCACCCATGGTTCGCTAGTTCCAGCCGTTGCTCGCAGGTTTCACCGCAATGCATAGCCACATGGCGTTGCGGGCTTTCTCCCTGCCATAATACTAGCAGCCGCGATATAAGTGAAATACTCTTGAAATCGGCGTTAAACACCAACTCACCTCACCTCACCTCATCAACTTTACTCGACCAATCCAGTGAAACTTTGACAACGTTTTAGTGGAGTATTATATCATCCTGGTATCACCGGTGCAGTCAGTAGGAGACCCGCTGACATACAGCATTGCCCTTGTTGTTCTCCGTGGTGTGTTGGGATCCAGGTTGATGAATATTTACCAACCGAACATGACCAGATCAGTTAAAAACAAGCGCAATCTTTCAACGGATGATTGTCCCTCTTCTGAGGAAGAGGCAACATCATCAAATTCAACTAAACATTCAAAATCATCTTACTCAACTCCTTCAACATCAACTCCAACTTCATCTTCTAATTCAAGCACCTGTCCTCGGTTTTTGGTTATATCATCAACTGATAAGCCTCTACGGCTCACTCCCTTCACCAGCGCCAAGACCATTCAGGATCTTGCTGGTGATGTCAAGAAGATTAGGAATGGGTACCTTCTTGTGGAAGTAAGAACAAAACACCAGGCAACATCACTTTTCACCTTGCAAAACATTATTGATAAACCTGTTAAGGTTTCTCCTCACACATCCCTAAACAGCAGCAATGCCATCATCCGGGACAAGGATCGCTGTCTCGATGATACATCCGAACAGGAGCTCATTGACAACCTGAAGAGCCAGGCAGTGACTGCTGTGAAGCGGTTCACTATCAAGAAGGAGGATAACATCATCAAGACACGCACCTATCTCTTAACATTTTCAACTCCACACGCTCCAAAAACATCTATGCAGGGTATTACAAACTCCCCAAGGAACTGTATATCCCGAACCCCCTCCGTTGCTACCGGTGCCAGAAGTTTGGCCATGGAAGCAACTCCTGCAAAGCGGATGAGCGTGTTTGTCCTCAGTGTGGCAAACTCGAGGATGAAAGCCATCCAACCATCTGCAAGGAGTTGCCGAAATGCGCCAACTGTGCTGGCGAACACCTGGCTTCCTCCAAGGAGTGCCAACAGTGTCAACAGGAATCCAAAATACTCAAACTTAAATTCACCCAAAATATCTCTTTCCCCGAAGCAAAACGCCTTGTTCTTTAGGTTCCTAAACCCTTGTACTCAACCATAGTATCAACAGCAACTGCTACTAAATGCTCTGTATCAAAGCCCCGTGGGGTGCCCGGGTTAGAATAGGCCCCCAGTTCCTCCTGTTTGTTGTAAGAGGCGACTAAAAGGGGCAGTCTGTTTGCCATGGACTGCGACCTGTACGGGTGGAGGAAGGATGCCTGGTGGTTGCGGAAGGATGCCTGGTGGTTGAGGATTGTGTGTAGCAGAATGCTACCACTGACCAATACACTGCTTCGGCCCCGACTTAATCTAGACAGGTGGCCAGATTGGTCCGGTCTGGTCAATCGGCTGGTCATGCCAAGCACTTGGTTGCGCACATCTTTGCTATCCTTCTTCTTTCGCTGCTACCTTTCTTTACAATTAGTTTATTTACTTTCTTGGTGCTCTCTTGCATACCTTCACCACCTTTCCACAACGCTTTCCTTCCTGTTGTACTATCCCTACTCTCTGCACTCTTTCTTAGTGCACTCTTGCACACATTCATCAACTTTACTCGGCTTCCAAGATAGCGGGGGACGGGATAGCGCAGTGGTTAGCGCGTTCGGCTTCGGATCAAGAGATCCCGGGTTCGAATCCCGCCAGGGGCACGGCAACTTTGTCTGCAGTAGAGAACAGTTCTACACGCAGTAAGGTTTGGGTGCAATTATACACTGAAATTCAGAGTAGTCCCACCCATGGTTCACTAGTTCCAGCTGCTGCTCACAGGTTTCACCGCAGTGCATAGCCACATGGCGTTGAGGGCTTTCTCCCTGCCACAATACTAGCAGCCGCGATATAAGTGAAATACTCTTGAAAGCGGCGTTAAACCCCAACTCACTCACTCACTCACTCAAAGATAGCGGTGGTCCATGGGCCAATCCAGTGAAACATTGGCAACGTTTTAGTGGAGTATATCGTCCTGGTATCCCTGGTGCAGTCAGCAGGAAACCCGCTGACATACAGCATTGCCCTTGTTGGTGCTCCGTGGTGGGTGGGGATCCAGGTTGATGAATATTTACCAACCAAACATGACTCGTTCAGTGAAAATTATGGCAACCTGATCATGTATTACATCTGAAGTGGATTAACGGAATGATTTTAGTAGAGAGCCCAGAACAGAATGCACGGGGGTAGAGAATGTTGTAGAACACTGGCTCATATTGTCTATAACAGGGGTCTGTACCTACGTCACTTTAAAGGTTAATCCTTCTCTGTTGATATACAGAGGATATTTTGTGTTTTCAGTTTGATATCACTTATCTCTCATAGAGTGACTGGGTAAAGCCGATATGTTCACGAGTGGCGCATTAATATTCTGTTTATATTATATGCTTCTGTGTTCGGAAATATGGTGTTTTACGTCCAAAACTACTTCAATTGAGCGAGTTCTGGAGACGTCCTACCATTGTTGCTCTGTCACTTAGAACGGCGATGACGCCACGTTGATTGTAAACGTGACGTCATACCACTGTACACATGACGTCATCCCCTCTGTGATATTTCACTATGTTGAGAACGTGATATCAAACTGCAGTGATGAGAAATAGAGAATATTTTGTGTTTTCAGTGCGATATCACTTATCTCCCATCGAGTTACGGGGTAAAGCCGATATTTTCACGAGTGGCCCAGCTTGAACCCCGTTACAAGATGAGAGATAAGTGATATCGAACTGAAAACACAAAATATTATGTTTATTATATGCTTATGTGGTCGGAAATATGGTGTTTTACGTCCAAAACTGCTTCAATTGAGCGAATTCTGGCGACGTCATACCATTGTTGCTCTGTCACTTAGCTCACCTACTGCAATCAATATCGATCACAATATATATCACAAGATATATATATATATATATATATCCAAACTATTGCATAACTGCTGGGAAATTAAATTCCCGTCACAGATATGTCATCTTACCACTGAAATATTGACCACGATAATTGGTAGCTTTGGAAAGCACATCAATACTTCTACAAGTGTTTAACCTTACAAATCGGCACAGTCATCTTACCAGCTTACTAATTCTGCACCAACACTTGTCAGTTTTAGATTACTTATAATCTGTAAATTCTTTCATTTTAGTTTTTGACTAAACAGTCAAAATGCAATTAAAGGGTAGATTTCATAAGATCCTTAAACATTATACTGCTAGAAATATGTTTAAAAGATTTACCTGAAAAATATATTCTAAATTCTTTTCAATTATTGTCAACCATCGTCTCCCTGTTGAAACTGACATATGGTTCACTACCTTATGCATCTGAAATGTAATCGGAGATGAATTGCATTTTGTCAAATATCACTAGTTCAACAGTTAACGAAACCGGAATATCAATCAGAAATGCTTTGAATAAACCTTCAATATATAATAGGGTCAACTTATTTCAAACAAAACATCGCTACTTTAATAAAACTGTCCATATCTGCTATGAGTTATATACAATTAGATAAAAACTGCATAATTGCATTGTCTATGTACAGAAACCTAATAAATGTAACTATTTTAAACATATATCAATCTCAATCTCTCGTAAACATCAATTTCATTAAAAGCAGATCCAATGTAACAGTAACTTGCTGCGTTTCTGATCTGAGTACTGCACTATGGAGGTCATGCCTCAATTATACTCAGGCAAATGAGCGACGAGGCTAGTTCCATAGTTCCATCGAACCGAATTGAGTTGACACACGATATACCACATGCAATGCCCTATCAAAGAAGGCATCTGATTAGTTGAATGTATTGAAGGTCAAAGTGAAGGTCACCTGACATGACCTCTACGGGGCAGTACTCAGATCGGCGAAGGAGGTACGAATGTCACTTTCGATATGGTTTAAAGAGTTTTAAACCTCCTGATGCTACAGTGTAGCCTTGAGTGAAATATAATTATAAGATAAATAGTTGCGTTTGTAAAATTTCCGGGATTCATTGCTATTCAACACCCGCAAATTTAGTTTAAAACCGACGGCGTTGATCACTATGACATCATGCTATGGCAACGGCATTCGGTAAACACAACCGCATGGAAGAAGGCGTCAAACTTTGACAAATCTTACTAGTTGAAAACATTTCAGTTACTTGAAATTTATTAATTTTGAGAGTTATCTGTTACCTATACTGCTATACACAGGTTAGAAAATGACAATGCCACAATTTGAGTAAGGGGCACATATTAAGAGAAATAGAAAAATAAAATTTTGAGTCGTGCCGGATCTTGTGAACATGATGTATATGTTCGCGGTGATTCGCCCTAACTAATTTGCGGGTATTCATTGTCATTCAACATAGGCAAATCAACCAATCAGAATCAAGGATACACCGAAATCACGTTACAATTAAATATAATACTCTCCAATGATTCCATTACCCAGTTCAACGCTACCCCACCACCTCCAACTACTTCACCTTGGGTGATGACCGCTAGAACAAACATTGCCTACACCTAAAAAAAACTCCACAGGAGATATATCGGTTGTGTGAGATCTCCTAGGCGATATTGTTTCGACAGTTGATTTTGTGGAATGCCCTGCTACTGTCAACTAAATGACACCAAATGCGTAATTTACATCATCGCAAAATGACATCACAATTCTATGATGTCCTAAACATGATGACGCCACAATGCTGTGAACTCACCGCATTCGAAGACATATGACAATGTAGTGCTCAGAGATGTACACTTTCATTGAAGCGTAATGAAGAATGCTTTTGTATGGGAAATAGAATCTCACCCAAGTGTCTTATGATAGCTATTGTATCAACAACATTCAATATAACCATCAATAGTGTTGATAAGAGTAAACATGTGTAAATATTTTTTAAAAATAAAAAAAATATTTATAACTATTATCAACGCGTGCTGATATATATATATATCAGAAGGTACTTTGGTGAGATTGTCTAGTTCTCCCCCATCCTCTCTGAATTATATATGATCTCCTTTGGACGGCCAGCCCTCAGCATCTAACTAAACACAACAACCTGCTGGTTCAGGAAGATCGGTGTCACTATGATGACACACTCAAAATAACGGCCCCTCTGTCCGCCTAGAGTATCCCAAGATACAACCGACCAATGACAATAATATTATAAATTTAATAATATAATATTATAAATATTTCTTTATGATTTCATTTATGTAAAATCCAAACAAATATCCTGCTACATATCTTATTTCTTATCTTATATGTTCTAATTGTTGAGACGAAGAATGGAGAACTATTTTATTTAAGGATTGTTTTACATATATGTGCCTCTATTGCTATATAGCGTTCGGCTTCGGATCAAGAGGTCCGGGGTTCGAATCCCGCCAGGGACACGGCAACTTTGTCTGCAGTAGAGAACTGTTCTACACGCAGTCGGGTTTGGGTGCAATGCTACACTGAATTTCAGTGCAGTACCACCCATGGTTCGCTAGTTCCAGCCGTTGCTCGCAGGTTTCACCGCAATGCATAGCTACTTGGCGTTGCGGGCTTTCTCCCTGCCATAATACTAGCAGCCGTGATATAAGTGAAATACTCTTGAAAGCGGCGTTAAACCCTAACTCACTCACTCACTCTATTGCTATATACATTGTATATGCTCTATTTTATACAATTGTTTGCTGTTATACGTCGATAGAAGAACAAAACATGTAAAACAATCCTTATAATTACAAAATCAACATATTTCTCTTTACATATGTACACAAATCTAATATATGTGTCTTTAATCACGGGAGACAGCAGCTTGTTACACGCAACAGTATATGGCTGAATAAAAATTGAGGAATCCTTGATCTAAAACGGCATTATAATTAATTTCGTTTTCCCAAGCATTCACATTGTCTCGTTCGGAAAAGAAATGTATATATTTCAGTAATCAACGTAGATGTGAAGAGGTTATGACGTATTTTATCTTATTTTCCATACACTTGAACCATCGCTGTTAGTGACCATAAATCTGATGATCCTAATTATGCTTCCTGCAATGTTTTATTCTACGATAAAGAACAACAACGAGTCTTCTATTTCTTATATGAGATGCCCTTAAATACTTACTCTATTTTATATAAAATCCATTGAGATGTAATGTTCTTTCTATAAACTATATTTTGAAAATATTAATGCCTCCCATCGTAGTACACATTCACTAACAATTGACCAATCAAAGTGACGTAAGATATGACGTCATTTGCTAAGCGTACTTTAACTGACGTCCTAAATCACGGGTGGAGTCTACTAACGCCTACAGGGACGATCGCCTACAGTCTTAAACAAACAAGTTTATGCACCAGTGGTTCTGATTTTTACATCCTTCAACCTTTCATCAAAGTGGAATGACCCGTTACTTTGTGGACTAATGCCTACAGTTAAAATAAAAATGTGTGAAATGTTGAACTTGGTGACATTTTGGTTTTGAAAAAGATATTTTGCATTAAGTGAAATATTGACTTTGATCAGGTTTTGACTTTGATGAAATGTTGACTTTGGAATATTGATTGACTTTTGTGAAAGTTTAACTTAAATAAAATGTTGACTTTGAATTTGTTTTTTTTGAATTTAGTGAAATGTTGACATTGATCAAATATTGATTTAGTGAAATGATGACTTTGAATATATTTATTGATTTTTGTGAAAGTTTAACTTATATAAAATGTTGACTTTGGGGACATGTTGGTTTTGAAAAAGATTTTTTTAATTTAGTGAAATATTAACTTTGATCAAGTATTGACTTTAATGAAATGTTGACTTTGGAAATATTTATTGACTTTTGGGAAAGTTTAACTTAAATAAAATGTTGACTTTGAAAAAGATTTTTTTGAACTTAGTGAAATGTTGACTTTGGTGAAATGTTGACTTTGGAAATATTTATTGACTTTGGTGAAAGTTTAGCTCAAATAAAATGTTGACTTTGAAAAGTGTCCTTCCCCTAAAACATATATTGAGATTATAGATATGTAGTATTTTTTTTTAATAAACGTTTCAACAATGTACTCTCCTATAAATTATTCATCTTTGCGAAATATTGACTCTTGAAATATTAATTGCGTTGATGAAGTTTCTATCTAATGACTTTTTAAAAGTTGAACACTAATGTCTGGCTAAAGGTGGATGTATTGATATGGAAATAACTGAGAAAGCTTTACCTACACAGTAAATTAAATTTCTATAGCAGTTTCATGACAGTTGTTCTTAAGCTTTTTGCTCTTTGCTCCATTAATCCCTCAGCTTGTGTTATTACTTCTCTATTGTAGGCATTAGTGCACACTGATTGGAACAGTTCACTTGTGTGCAGGTAAGCGTGTCGCTGTCAAAACTCAAACTGTAGCTATTAATCCCCGTAGGCAATTGTCACTGTAGGCGTTATTACACCTAACCAAATCACGAGCATGTTTGATCGTCTCATATAGCACGCTGTCGGTCCCACTGACCGCCTGTGTTGTGTCCCCGTTGGTATCTTATATATACACTTCTGGTACCTGGCACACTCACATTGTCTACAATGTATCAAAATGAAAGAACTGAATTAGGTCACGTAGGACCGACCTTTAGAGGGGTTTAAAACAAAGTTGTAGGTTTTCTGGGTTGTGTACTTATAGTCCAATGGTTCTCAACAATTGGCAACTGATGTTTTATAAGGGTTTGGTTAATGTTACATCGGTCACAAATTGAACAAGGATTTTTATCTTGATATTTTTATTCTTCATATGGGATATAAATCATCTATGCTACACCAATGTTGAGCAATTGGCTCTGTACCTCAACAGGATGTGAATGCTGTATTATCCCAGATCCCTACCTGCAGTACCAGGCTCAATACACATCTCTTAATATTACGCAATACTCCGGTCACAGTAAGGTCAGCTTTATTCATGCAAGAAAACAGTTATGTCGGTCATCATGCTACCGAAACAAACATTAATCTCCTAAAGAGATTACAAGCTATATTTCACTTAACTTTAGTGTTACAAATGTCACAACAATATCAAGATGATTAAATCATATCATATCATAGCCCTAAATGGTGAACCACTTTTATGCACCCCCTGTTTTTTCCCCCTTTTTTCTCTCACTTTATTTCTTTTGTAAGGTACCATACATATACATAATACTACATGTTCAACATATATAACATTGCATTGTAATTGACCCCCCCCCCCCCCCCCCCCCCCCCAAAAAAGGGTGGGGGGGAATATTCTAAAATGACGTCATCATTTCCCACCATTCTTATGCGTTTAACAGATGAAGAGAACATAATAATTGAGGACCTGATAATATCACACTTACATGTACAGCTGCGTACCGAAAGTTTGCTCACCTACATATGTATCTTAGTGCAAATACCAGATAAACTGACGTTCATTGTAACGTGGCAGTGTTGCTTGTTTATACAGAAACGGACAGAAGGGGTCAACTTTTAAAAATTAAAATTTTATTAATTTTCTAATACATTTTTGCATATTGACTTTATTAGAGCAAATTCATCACAAAATACATTGCAAAGGAAATATAGATGAGGTAGGTCACACCCAGTTGATCACGTTTTGAATATTTGACAGAAGACATTTTAAATTGTAGTTTTAAAATGTTTGACCCCTGGTCACTTCAAAGAGCTGCCAAAACTGTACCAGTTTACTATGAGATATCAAATCAGATTATTTTATGGAACACTCAACTGTGTTCTTATAATGCAAAAATGCAACAAATCGGCCAAGTTTTCACGTTAATATGATGCCTCAAAGACATCACAAATTATATTAATTTTGCACTAAGGTACAATAGTAGGTGAAGAAACTTTCGGTACGCATCTGTATATAGATATTTTGTTAAAATAAATATAAGTCACCCCTTAATCTTTTTGTGTTTAAATCATTAAAACTGGGGTTTAGGGTGAGTGTCATGGATTGATGATGTCACTTTTAGAATATTTCTTCCACCCCCAAATGTTTGAGTAATTGAAAAAGGAACTACAAAATTATTATATCAACATCTTTTCTCATGTTATCAGTTTGTAAGGCATTGCTATGAACGTAAAGGTATTAAACATCACGAAGTCGCCATTTTGTCAGAGTGAAGTAGCTCGAAAAGTGAAGAAACAATTATTTTTAAAAAACGCAACAACATTGATTTTAAACTGTGTTCGACAGACGTGTAAGCAGACATCTTCTAGTTATCACAGTTAATGTCTCTTCGTCAACATTGCAAACACCTCAACTTCACAGATTTGCAAGATATCGTAAGAGTCAGTTTTTTTCTTTCCAGATACTCGGAGAAATCGTGCAAACACGGGAATATCACACGTGATTGTCACTTCCGGTTGATGCACAGCTCCATCATACATGAAACACAGTTTGATTTCTACTTCCGGGTTTTGGGCTGGATCTGCAAGAGCAGCTTCAACGGAGAAGTCATGGAGTCGTTCAGCTGTCGAGGATATTGCACATCATTTAACAGTAACGGTGGTAAATTAACGTCATTAAAGGCTTTTTTTAATATAGACAATTACTTCAAACAATGTTAAAAGATTGACTGGTTGTCAGTGACCTTTATAATTGGAAAACAAAAATTTAAAAAGAATATTGAGTGAATTAAAAAAAAACAGATGACATACCATATCAACAAACCCACTCAGTATATATACTTAAAATGACAACCCATTGTAACATTTTGCTGTAAACTAAGCAAATGATTTAAACAAAATGAAAATGAAAGCTGATCCAAATTGTATGTGTGGTCTTTATGTTATCACCATTTTAGTTTGAATATTCCCTTTACAATAACCAGAGAGAAAGCATACTAACAAAACGTGAATGTCGATAAATCTTAACCTGTGTTTTATAGGGGATTGTAAACTGTAAAATGTACATATAGTTAAGGTAGTTCAATTCTTCATTCATGAAAACAACTGGTTTTGTAACACATATATTCATTTACTGTATAATAATAATAATAATAATAATAATAATAAATTTATAGAGCGCCTAATATCCACCATGGAGATGCTCAGTGGCGCTATGACAGTAATTGAAAATTAATAGGAAGCAGAGAACAGATAGGTCTTCAGAAGAGATTTAAAAGTTTCTTTAGATGAGGTGTTTCTAATGTCACTAGGGAGGGAGTTCCACAGTTCAGGACCTGCGTAACTGAAGGCTCGATCAGACAGTTTATTTGGAGATCTGTGTTGTGTTAACAGAGAGTCAGACGATGATCTGAGGGTTCGCTGGGGTACATACACAGAAATAAGTTGCTTCAGATAGTCAGGAAAGTTGTCATTGTAGAGACAGTCATGAGTAAGAATGAGGATTTTGTAGGAGATTCTAGCAGGGACTGGCAACCAGTGTAGAGACTGTAGTACTGGGGTGATATGGTCATAACGAGAAGTGCGGGTGAGACATCTGGCAGCAGAGTTTTGAATTCTTTGCAGTTTTTGAAGTGACTTGGAGGAGAGGTTGGCATATAGAGAGTTGCAGTAGTCTAGTTTAGTAGTGACAAGGCAGTGCATCAGAAGTTTACAGGTGTCAAGGTCAAGGTAGTGACGGACTCTACTGATATTGTGGATGTTGAAGAAGCAGGCTCGACTGATGGCAGTGATGTGAGCATCCATGGACATGGCGGAGTCGAACATGACACCTAGGTTCCTGACACTCTTGGATGGTTCGACGCTGGTGTCACCGATGTCAAGAGAAGGTGAGATGGAACTGGTCTTCAACTTGGCAAGCTGGTGTTTCGAGCCAATAAGTAGGAACTCGGTCTTCTCCTCGTTCAGCATCAGGAAGTTGGTAGTCATCCACGACTTAAGCTCCTGTATACACAGTTCAAGAGTGTTGATGTTGATGGTTAAGTCTCCTGATTCAAAGGCAATGTAGAGCTGTGTGTCATCTGCATAGATGTGGAAACTGATGAAATACTTTCTGATAATGTCACCAATTGGGAGAATGTAGACAGTGAACAAGAGAGGCCCGAGAACTGACCCTTGAGGAACACCGTATAACAAGGGTGACTTTGATGATTGTACATCACCAACTTTGACAGATTGTGTGCGTCCTTGTAAGTATGAGGAGATCCACTGAAGAGCAGTTCCTCTTACCCCGATACGGTGTTCAAGTCGATGGAGGAGCAAGTTATGATCTATGGTGTCAAATGCGCTGGAAAGGTCAAGCAGTACTAGCGCTGTCATCTTTTTCTGGCCCATACTGACTAAGATGTCGTTGTGGATTCTCACCAAGGCTGTCTCCGTACTGTGGGAAACCTTGTAGGCCGACTGGAAGGACTCTGAAAGGTTATTCTTCTCAAGATGTAACTTTAATTTCCTGGCTACTACCTTCTCTAAACATTTAGATATGAATGAGAGGTTGGAAATTGGGCGGAAATTTTTCAAATTGTTCTCGTCAGCACCAGTCTTCTTAAGGATTGGGGTGACTATGGCATGCTTGAAAATGTTTGGTACAGTTCCTGAGGAGAGTGATGAGTTCACAATGTCCCAAACTGCAGGGGCTAGGTGCTGAATTACAGACTTGAACAGCCAGGTAGGAATTGGATCCAGTTGAGAGGACTTGGATGGTGCTTTCTTCATGAAGTCCAACACTTGGTCAACGGAGATGTGCCCAAAGCTTTCAAGCACTTGGCCAGAGAACTTGCTCGCATCCGAACCTGAACTAGTTTGACTGCATCCATGATTAAGGTGTGTTCTTATCCGATGTATCTTTTCTTGAAAGAATGTGGCGAACCTGTCAGCCAAATCGGTAGGATTACTGTGCTCGGGAAGCTTTTGTTCAGAATTGCCCTCAAGAAGCTGATTTAGCAGTATAAAAAGTTCTTTGGTATTGTTCTTATTTTTAGCAACGCTGTCAAGTACAAACTTCCGCTTTGCAGCTCTAAGAGCTGAGTTCACTTTATGTCTGGCAGCTCTGTACATCTGACGATGAACTTCCAGTTTGCTTCTCCGCCAAGCCTTCTCTGCAGATCTACACAAGTGCTTAAGGTGTCTGACCTCGTCATCATACCAACTTGTATTTGGTCGGACAATGATGGAACGTGTCCTAAGAGGAGCATGGCTGTCGAGAATGTCTACTAGGGTGTTATTTAATATTTCACATTTAGAGTCCACATTACTAACATTGCAGACAATAGTAGTGATGTCTGACCTATTTATGTCATCAGCAAAGGTATCCACATCGATGTTTCTCATTTTGCGATAAGTAAAGACTTTCCGAACTGGATCAGGTTTTGATAATTCAAGAGTAATGTTAACCAGATAATGATCAGACACCTGCCTATCTGAGACCTCCTCTACTGAGATGAAGTCATCATTTTCTCTAGTGATTACAAGATCCAATGTATGACCATGTTTATGAGTATCTATGTCCACATGTTGTCGGAGGTTAGTAGAAGATAACAGTTGGAGGAAATCCTGAGCACACTTGTCCATACACTTGTCAACATGAACATTGAAATCTCCAACCATCAGAAGATGTCCGTTGGAGACACTGATTGTTTCAATCAATTCTGACATTTCAGTAAGGAACAAGTCGATTGTTAGTTTGTTTTTCTTTGATGGTGGAGGCCTATAGACGGTGAGAAGTTTAACTTGTTCGTTCTTGATGGTTAAGGTGAGATCAAGAACTTCCAATGATTTGAAAGCATGGACGTTAGATTTGATTGCATTTAGAGAGCTTTTGTACACAACAGCTACGCCGCCACCCCGGCTATGCTGCCTGTTTTGGGTAAGTATACTGTATCCATTGGGTAATAATTCAGAAAGTACAACCTTGTCATTGTCATTCAGCCATGTTTCAGTTAGAGCAAAGATATCATAGTCCTTCTCAAGAATAAGATCATGAAGATACAGAGATTTGTTGCGTACGGATTGGGCATTTTGAAGGCCGAGATTGAATGATTTTTGCAGTGCAGGTTTACATGTATTGCCTACAAGAGTTACCAAGTTATCAAAGTTCACAACACCTGAGTTTGGAGGGGAATCATCCTTGAATCTAGATGAGGTGACCACTGGAATCGGCTTGTTTGATCCTCCACGACAGCCTCGCTTTGTAGTATGTTTTCCACAAAGTCCCAAATGTTTTAGTTTTGTCCACAGTTGTCTGTCCAAGTGGCCATAACACTTATCTCTCAGGTTAAAGCAAGTCTCTCTGAAATGTAGATAGTCCGTGCAGGTTACAGGGACACCCATTGTTTCACCACAATAGGCAGTGCTCACACTGGTGAGTGCACCCAAGCCAAGCTCACTGTGACTTGTGAAAGTTATTGTGAAATATACCAGTCCAAATAACACAAATTCCATAACTTGAATCTTCAAAAAATACAGAAATGTGAATCCCTGTTGTCTTATGAAGCTTGTTGTCAAGTTTCATGAATGTCAGAAATTGCTGTCAGTAGATATTTTAAATACTTTGAGGAGAGAGTTTACACTGCTGCTACCTGGCGCAGTGATACATTGTTATATAACTCGCATACCGTCTGCCACTTATGACAGCAAAAATGTTCAAGTGGCGTTGAAAAATAACTCAAAGTTCTGTCATGTTCAGTACTTTGCAATTTATCAGAATTATACGGAAGCGTATTAGTGTCACAATAAAAAAAATGTGTGATACTGTACTTCCCAAGATAATTTCACAATCACTGTGTATCACCGTACACCGGATGTAGAGAGGTGTACATCGATGATATGTTTGTAGAGAGGAGTAAAATAACTACATTTTCAGCTTTATTTGGAAATAACATCAAGGACGGATTATTATCACATCTCCTATATAGGACTTAGTATCTTCTACGTAGGACTTAATATCTCCTACGTAGGACTTAGTATCTCCTACGTGGGACTTAGTATCTCCTACGGAGGACTTAGTATCTCCTACGTAGGACTTAGTATCTCCTACGGAGGACTTATTATCTCCTACGTAGGACTTAGTATCTCCTACGTAGGAGATAACTTCTATAAAGCCTGGACCACTTTATCACAACTAGCGTTTTTCACAATTGTATTAAACACATGTATACGCGTATAGTGTATGTAAACTCTCGTGTAAATGAACAATGAAGAACAATTTTATGGATACCCAACTAATTTATTCTATTTAGCCGACGTTTCGACATAGAATAAAGAAGTTGTGTATCCATCAAATTGTTCTTCATTCATCATCACCCCACTTTCTAGAATGCCCATAAAAAATACTGTGTATATGATATGATGTATAAGTATATGATAGTATATATGACCAGTAAAAAGCTTTAAAGACGCTCCCGCCAGGGGCACGGAAACTTTGTCTGCAGTAGAGAACTGTTCTACACGCAGTAAGGTTTGGGTGCAACGCTACACTGAATGTCAGCGTAGTACCAACCATGGTTCGCTAGTTCCAGCCGATGCTCGCAGGTTTCACCGCAAAGCATAGCCACATGGCGTTGCGGGCTTTCTCCCGGCCGTAATACTAGCAGCCGCGATATAAGTGAAATACTCTTGAAAGCGGCGTTAAACCCCAACTCATATCACCTTTAAAGACGCTGTAGCTGTATTTTGTTTTCTCAAATTCGCATATACTTTACAGTTTAAACAATATATTGTTATGTCAGAGGGTAAGACATCGCGTTACACGATCCGATAAGCCTGCATCAATAGAAAAATGTTATCCCTATTGACATAAAATGGTGCGACGTATAAAGCGACAGTAGTGTGGAACTTTTCAGTTTGAGAGGTAGATTTGTAGGTCATTTTAGAGTTCAGACAACAAGATAATTGACCATTCTATAATGGTTCCATATTCAAAACTCTACTTTGAGTGTTTAGGTATCGCTACAGCCGATGGCCACTCGATGGGAAATGGACTCGCATGGCTTAACCGAAAAATGTACATTCGTTGTAGAACTCTTTTTATTGATTCGATTTTGACACTGCGCACATAAGGGAAACCTTTTATCCAGATATTACAATTTCTCAAGTTTTTAGCCAGTTTGGCGAACATCGTGTTTTAGACTTTTCAAAAGCTGTAAATCTTTTCGACAAATTGAAACTTTTACCTACTCTAAATCAGTTTTTAACCAAATTGTGATAATTTGCTGGTGTTTTTAAGGCCTTTGTGTCGTTATTTTTAGTTTTTGCAATTATTTAAAAATTAATCAATTAACAAAAAATTATCGTCGCTAATGGCTGCGATATTGCCGAAGCGGCGTTAAGCAATAACTCACTCACTCAATTTATTGATTCGGGAGTATTATTTAGCCATTGGTAAGACTTATTTACCTTTTCGTGAGTTCAATTTTTTCATTAAGAAAAACGTGCTAGAGCGCCTTTAAGTATTTTATATATTGGTATCTATAGAAGTAGAGTTGATTGAGCCATCATGTGTTATGCAATCCAGTATAGTTTTGCACTGAACGATTATAGTTTTGCACTGAACGATTATATTTAATAAACTGATATTAATTCAATAGTTCACGGTAGATCTCTACATTGTTGCAAAACACGATATGATTGTGGTTTCCCTATTTATGTTTTGGAATATCTGTTTCAGACTCCTTCAATAATTCAAGTACAGTCAATATTTCCGTGAAATGAAAACCACGGTCATTACTAGCGACCTAATTACACTTTGAACGTGGTGTTGGACATTTGTTACACGACGTCACTCAAAACATTACTCAACAATAAAGGATCTCAGCTTCCATAATTAATTACCGTTAATGAATGTCTGTACTCTTGGTGTTATGAATGTACTGGAGAAGAATAGTAACCGATAAATGTAAATTTTGAATTTTTTATATTCATTTATTTGCACATTTACACACTGATTAAATATCAATAATAAACTTCCAATATACCTAACCTATTTTGACAAGTATATTTACCATTTGGGTAAATTAACCATCTGAAGTGACGAATTTTAAAATCTACCTCAGTTGTTAAATGTTCTTATTGTCATTTATAGTATGTCGTCATTAGAACGACAGTAGAACTACTGCTGATATGAGGTGTATACATCTAATTACATACGAGGGGCGTTCAATAAGTGTTGCAACTTCAATATAAAACCAACTCGCGTAGTCAATTTTTTACTTTTCTTTTTCAATATAGTTACCCTTCACCTCAATACACTTATTCCATTTTTCTTTAAGACTTTTGATGCCGCTTTTGTAGAAGTCTTCCGTTTGCCCCCCTAACCACGCCTCTGTGGCAGCTTTGACGTCTTCGTCATCCCGGAAGTGCCTTCCACGTAGGGCGGATTTCAGGTTTCTGAACAGGAAGTAGTCACTGGGGGCTAGGTCTGGGCTGTAGGGTGGGTGGTTAAGCTGTTCGAATCCACAATCACGTATAGCGGCCTGTGCAACTCTTGACTTGTGGACTGGAGCGTTGTCATGCAAAATCAGAACACCACGTGTCAACATTCCACGGCGTTTCTGTCGAATTGTCTTTCGCAATTCTTGCATTAGGTTGGCATAATATTGACCATTCATTGTAGTTTTGGTTGGCAAGTAATCAATTAATAATATGCCTTTTGCATCCCAAAAGATTGTCGCCATAACCTTGCCAGCTGATGGTTGAGCGCGAAACTTCAGGGGAGGCGGTGAACTCGGGTGCTTCCATTGCTTGGATTCCAGTTTAGTTTCCGGGTCCCAGTGGTGGATCCAGGTTTCGTCACCTGTCACCAGACGAGACAAAAACCTGGCTTCATCCGCGTTAAACCGATCCAGGAGCTCCATGCAACTTTCGGTTCTTTTCTGGCGATCTTGTGCTGTGAGGTTTCTGGGTACCCATCTTGCAGATACCTTGGACATACCAAGATGGTCATGAATTATTTTTTCAACACTTCCAACTGATATCTGGAATTCCAAAGACAGTTCAGAAACTTTAACACGGCGGTCAGCTAAAATTCGTCTTTCGATAGCGGCAATAACTTCCGGTCGGGTGACTTCAGATGGCCTGCCTGACCATGGGTCATCGTCTAAGGACTCCCTGCCCCGCTTGAACTGAAGAGACCAGCGACAAACTGTTGAAAAGTTAGGAGCATCCTTACCCATCACATTACACATACGATTATGTATTTCTGTAGCTTTGCATCCCTCTTTAGTAAGGAACTTGATCACAGCGCGTTGTTCATGTTTGAGAGAATCCATGATTATGGAGACCCCTAGGTCAGCGCAGCTATTATATCTAAATAATTGTTATGTCTAGAAATTGTTTTGACATGTGTCAATGTTATGTTTTGACTATAGTAACACCTGCTATAAGCTGACACTGTTTATGTAAACATCAATGCCCCGCTTGCAACACTTATTGAACGCCCCTCGTATAACTTATTTGAGTGGTATTGTGTAGGTTTGAAGTGAAATAAGAACAATTAATTTTGAATAAATGAGGTCGTTTATCCATAAATGAGTATTCACTTTGACTTTCATTTAATTACATATACTTCCAATCAAATTTTTTTAATGAAGTAAAATAAAGTAAGACTTCTAAATAACAACTTCGTAAATGTGAACAGGAATAGCGACTCGACTCGTAGTATGTGCTTACTCCTTTTTCAGGTCTGAAATATATGCTTATTCGATTTCAAAGCAAACATTTTGTAAAACAATCTGATACCAAGTACACAAGACAAATTAACATATCAAATAGACAAGAATGTGCCTCATTTAAGCAAAAAAATTACCTTTGTCATATGTTCAATCTTATGCCAGGACCCCGTTCAATGCCTAACAAAGTTTTATGTTGTCAGTTGTCTCAAAACTCTAACCCTTTAAAGGCGTTGGAGCAAGCTAAAGTGTTCTCATAACAAACTTAATAAGTGTTCCCAATGGCTAAATAACTCTCCTGAATCAATACAAAGAGTTCTAAAACGAATGTAATGGTTTGGTTAAGCCACTCGAGTCCATTTTCCTTCGAGCGGCCATTTGAAAGTGTTCACATGAAAATGGCCGCTCGAATATGGTACAATTGTTCTGACTGACGTAGCGAGAACTAATCACCCAATAATATAGTTTTTAATATAACACTTTGACGGAATGGTCATAAATGCTACCTTTATACGTCGCCCCATTTTCTACCAATACGGATAACCGTTTTCTATACAATGCGGCCTGTCGGGTCGTGTAATAGGATGTTTTACCCTCTAACGTAACACAATATTGTATAATTTTTAATAATTAATGGAAAATCTGAGAGAGAAAAAAATTGTGCAAATGATTATAATTATTTGAAACTAACTGTTATAGTATATTCGGAAACTATCACTAACGAAATGGACACTAAGGGAGAAGTAACGGAGAGACAATATTCCCTCCATAACATTTCAAGTGAACAATACTTGATTTTGAAAATCAAGACGGTCTCCACAACTCGTGAATAAGTATGAAACGAAGTGATCAGTGCTTTATCATGCTATCTCCTACGTAGGAGATACTATCTCCACGTAGGAGATACAAGTCCTACGTAGGAGATAGGCTTACTAAGTCCTACGTAGGAGATAATATGTCCTACGTAGGAGATACTAAGTCCTACGTAGGAGATAATATGTCCTACGTAGGAGATTCTAAGCCCTACGTAGGAGATAGTTTGACAGATGTTTTTTTTTCCACCGTGACACTAATACGCTTCCGTAGAATGAAGTTGGGAAGTTGGATAACTTGATTCAAATTCTTTCCATTATGAATATGTTTCAACCAACCGGAAACACCACCTGTTGTAACAGTAACAGTTAACAGGAGCACATTTCCTTCATACAATTAATTAAAGATGCACTTACGACAGCAATCCGACCTGGTAGTGAGGGCGACCTCAAACACGATAAAGTTGCTTTGGAGATCAACTTGCCACCAGGGATCGACGTCAAGAAGGTTAACAGCGAAACATGAACCTGCGCTCCAGTTCCCTCCCTTGTTCCCATCAATCGCCACGTTAGGGGGCGGAGAGCCGGGCCAAACACTGCTAGCTTTGGCTGTCTTACCTACTGCTACATTCTCCAAGAATTCATCTGGAATAGAATGTGTTAGAGTACGATATTCCACTGCTTTCATCGATATGTCTTACCATCTGCCACATTCTCAAAGAATAATTCTGTAATAGAATGTGTTTGATGTGGTATAACACTGATTACTCAGTCTGTTTACCATCTGTCACATTCTCAAAGAATAATTCTGTAATAGAATGTGTTTGATGTGGTATTACACTGATTACTCAGGCTGTTTACCATCTGCCACATTCTCAAAGAATAATTCTGTAATAGAATGTGTTTGATGTGGTATGACACGGATTACTCAGTCTGTTTACTATCTGCCACATTCTCAAAGAATAATTCTGTAATAGAATGTGTTTGATGTGGTATGACACGAATTACCCAGTCTGTTTACTATCTGCCACAGTCTCCAAAATGTCTTATGTAATGGCAAACATTCAGACCGTGCTAAATGAAGCATTTCACTGCTTACCTGGGTTTCACTGTTCTATAATAGAGGATATGAGAATATTACAGAAATACTCGAAATGGGAGTGTGATTATATATTTTAATTTTAATACATTATGTTACAGAAGAAATTCTGGAACGATGAAACAGTAGGTAAACAACAAAAATATGTCAGCCCACAAATACTTATAATGTGTTTTATTCACAAACTTTCACTAGACAAATACTAGGGACTTCTGCTGTAGTTTATTTTGATAATTAAGCTTAAAATCACATGTGCTCACAAATCTTCAAATTTGATATTGAGCTGCCAAAAAACCAATAAGAATTGCATATTTCTTCAATACATAATTTGCTTTTGAATGAAATGTATATATATATTATTTAATCCAATATACAGTTATCAAAACCTACTTTCCTCAATACATAATTTGCTCTTGAATGAAATATATACATTATTTAATCCGATGTACAGTTATTAAAATTTACACAGGAGCACAGTGGTGTAGTGGTTAGCATGTCTGCCTCTCACGCCAACGGCCCGGGTTCGAATCCCGGTGGAGACACATTTGTGACCTGGGTCTTATACTGTGTTGTGTCCTTGGGCAATGCACTTCATCCACATTGCACTCAGTTCACCCAGCTGTACAAATGGGTACCTGGACATGGGAATGCATAGACCTATACGGTCGCGCGGAGCGCTTCATAGGCTGCACCGAAAGTACAATTCCTTAAGGGTAATTGCGCATTGAGCATGCATTATGCATGGATATGTGCGCATTATAAATATAATATTAAAAAAAAGGTTCTGAAAAAGGTTCATTAATGGATGTCCGTTATTTCTAAGGAATTATATTGGCAATGAATAGTTTATCTGCTTTCTTAAACATGTGATTCAGGAAATATGTTAAAGCAAAGAAATTAAACATTTAGTGAAAGAATCTGCATTGTCACCGTCAGGTCCACCGTAATGAAATGGGAAGCAGTTCAGAAGTAATGACCGAAATAAACAAGTGCAGGGTCACAAATCATTGTATGATAAAGTTGATTAAATACGTTCATGTCACAGAATATGTTTTTGAGAAGACAGATTGATACGAAATCAATGTATGAGAACAGTGTCTGGGGAGCATTGCACAGAAAAGGGGGAGTTTGTGGATCAGTCACATGTCAATATCCATTTTGATTGCACTGACGAGAAAACTGTTAAAAGATGAGAGATGGACACATTCCTATTTCCGGCTCCAAGATTGGAACCAGTTTCCGGTCGCAGACACACCTATTTTCAAATAGGTTAGTAATAGTCGTAAGATGTAAGTAAGGCGTCTCCAAAGTAAGAGATATCCGAGTCATTGTTCAAAGATGACTGTAAAACACCCACCCTAAATTCCATTTCGGGACATATTGTCAGAAAATGGTTCGTAGAATTTTAGAAGTGGTTGATATTCTTCAAATAATAGAATATGAGAATGGGAACATTAAGAACAGAAACTGAATAAATAGAATGTCTTGCATTTCTGATTAATAACTCATAATTTAGCGAAGTAAACCCCCGTTCATTTTACCAAGAGCGGTCGTTCATTTTTGGCCGTCCGAAATTGGAATTCCACATACATGAACCCTATTAAGACTCCTAGTGACATAATTAGTCAAACAGCTGCTGGGGGAATGTCTACTTCAAGCCAGGAGCTTTGAAAGTTGCTAAATATATATTGGTATTTTGTCTAAAATGATATCTGTCGCAGTCTCCACGAATCCATGCATAAACAAATAACGGCACTAAGAAAAACAACAGTGATTAATATTATTTTTTTAATTTACTCATACTCAATAGTGCTACATTATAAGTATTGTTATTTGTGCCTTAAATCACCATAGCCATGTAACAAACTTTTGTTCAGCAGCTGTACAACTGCATCCCTAAAGTTTGTTCACCTACTTTTATTTCTCGTATCAACACGAAAATTAAACCGAACTGTAAATTACGTACCACACACAGTTTGTCCATTTCTAAGCACTGAACATTTATCTCTAGACCTGCATCCAGCGCCGCTACAGGGTGAAACCTCGGAGAGAAAACGTACATTATTGAATTGTTACCTTTATTACTAATTAACACAATTATAAAATCATAATGCTATCTTTCCCAGCAGTATAAAATATGTAACAGATTACTTCGAAGTATGTTTCAGGAAGTATTATTATGCTCGTTAAAACTAGACATTGTAGTTTAAGACATAGGGTATATTGTTGGATCACATATGTTAAACGTAAACAAATGGTGTTATTGTGTGATTGAAATGTGTGATTTATAAGTTGTAATGTACATAGACTAGTGTGTGCAAAAGTAGACAAATGTAATTTTGGAACTTCTATTGAATTTCTTTTGAAACGAGATATTTGGGTTGGTAGTGTTTAATGGATGATATACCTAGCATACAGATGGGATAGGTAATTCCAGTTTCTGTTCACTAAGCTCGAAAATGAAAACAAATAGTTATGAATACTAATTATGATATTTATATGTAGCATTTGGGGATGGTGCTTATCGAGTTATATATGATAGTTTGGCACCATCAAAGTCAACAGAATGTTTTACAAAATATACTTTACATAAGTTAATACATTCTTTAAGTAGTTCCCAATTCCTTAAAAAAAATAGGTCCGCTGTTCAGACAAGGGCACAATGTCTTATTGATGTAAGTATTAGCCTTCTAAGAACATAATGACACTAATATTTATTTTCAAACATTTAACAACCCCAAAAGTTTCAAGTCTAGGTGACAGTTGTTAGGTTATATTACTCCAACAGTCTCGTTTACTGGGATGCTACTTTAAACTGTTAATGAACCAACATTTCCGAAACATGCTATGTCAGATCGCCATTTAAATAAATACATCTGTCAATCTAACTAAACAATCAATTTTAACCACGTGATTAAAGAAACTATACGCACAAAAACGCAAGATATTCTAATCGACCAATGATGCACATGACTTAAAGAAGTTACTCCAAATCTCTGGAAGCCAGCTTAACTAATTATATAACATTTTAATTTTATTTCTTTTTTTCATATTATTGTTTTAAAAGTGCCTTTTAAAATATCGTTATTTTGGAATCTCCTTAACCAGGCGAGATAGGAGAGTGAAATATGGGTTACGGCGTGTTTTATTACATCCTACAATAACGATGCATGCAGAAGTCGTTTCTTTATTTCGCTAAAATATAACCTCAAATCCGTCATGCAAGCAATAGTACTAGTGATATAATGAATGAAGATCCAAATCAACCAGTAAAAGATATGCAATACATGTATTGTTTACGAGAACGATTTTGTTTCCACATGTGAAGCACTGCCAACATTTAATTTGAATCTTCCACTTATGATCTTCTAGTCTCAATTTGTGTAAGTTGTATCTGAAGTAAGTAAGTGAGTAAATATTTTCGAGGTTTTTAATGTTACACATTCAGCATCAGAGACCGCTCAAAAACAAAATCTTGTTATCAAAAATCTGAATGAGAGCAGGAGTCGAGGAAAGCTGTTTTTAGATTGGCTAGAGGAGCAATGTAGTCGGCAATTGGATCCATCAAAACGACTGTATATTACTCATGAATGCCAGGTCACCGAAATCGACTGAATCTTCACTTGCATAACATTGGTGTACGATATTAAGAGAATCTAGGGACCGGTTTTTGAGATATCCCACTAACAAGCTTAACAAGCAGGAGGCACATGCTAAAGCATTACAAGTTACGCTATACTGATGTTAATGTCTAGGTCATCAAATGTTAATCAGCCCTTTGTTTTCCGTGTGCTACTTAATACATGAAGAGAATCCAGTGAACGGTTCTTCAGATATCCCGATAAGTTTGAAATACAATGTCACGCGCTAAAACATTCAAAGGTCAGCTGTTACCTTGATAATAATGCCAAGGTTACCAAAATCTAAATAGTCATTGCAACCCGACTTGTACGCCCGACGGTGGATAATAATGAAGCTAAATACAAAAATATGACATCACGAGTTAAACTCACCTTTCGCCAATCACCGATGAGACCATACCTAGAGTCTCCATCGTCAAGGAAACCCTCTGTAGCAGTGGTGTGGTTGACAAAGTTCAGCTGACAAATCCTCCCAGACTTCAGGAAGTTGAAGGAGCTACATACTGGATAAGAAGCACACTCTGCCGCACAAGAGTACAAACTGCTTTCTGACAAGTCTCTGATGGTGAAACCGTCGAGTCTCTTGCTTTCGGTATACAAGTCATTGCAGCAGCTGATCACAGTGAAGAGCCAGTATAGTATGAAGGCTTCCTTCACTGACAAATACTTCATGTTATCCCACTGAAGATGAAAGCTTGGTCCTGAAAACGATATTTCTTATTCTGATCCCTACAACATAGTGCCTTTTCCTACAGATTGCATTTATTTTGAATCACTGCAAATGATAACATTGTTCTGGGGGGGGGGGGGGGGGGGGGGGTTTAGCGCGTTCGGCTTCAGTCCCAACTCAACTCACCTCACCTCACCTCATCTCAATCCAGTGGATTGTGATATTTCTTGATAATATCACGCTTACGAAAGGTACATTTCTAATTCACTGCATATGATGACATGCGGTATGGCTAAATATGACAGACAACTTCCTTTTAGTTCAGAGTCGAGATACAGTTTGAAGTCAGATTTCATGTAAATTCAAATCATGAATTGATAAATCAGTATCTAACCACGTACACAGAAATAATAACGCGATTCTCAAACATACATCCTTTAACGAGTACTTGGTGAAATACGTAAGAGCCTGTGTAAAGAATGAAGTGAAATGAAACTAAACTTTCCTAGATGTATTTAGCCGAAGTCCTAGTTTCCATAGTTGCAACTCTGCCTCTGATTAATAGATGAAACAGCTCGTTATAAATCAATTGTTCCTGCTCATCAAGTACAGAAGTTAAATGTAGTTGTTTTGTTTGGCACTGCCAGAATCGATAGTGTATTATATTTCGTTCCTGATTGATAGATGCTTGAGTTGATAATCGTAGAAGAGTGTGCTAAATTATTATTTAAAAGAAGCGTCATGTTCATTTTAGGCCATGGAAGTGAGAGCTACCAATGCATTATTATATGATTCTTCATAATACTTATCACCTCAATGCATAGCCACATGGCGTTGCGGGCTTTCTCCCTGTCGTAATACTAGCAGCCGCGATATAAGTGAAATACTCTTGAAAGCGGCGTTAAACCACAACTCACCTCACCTCACCTCCTAATACTTATTTGTACAACATTGTAAGCGACTGTAAATATGACTGTCTCTTAAAGTCATGTTGTCTCACTTCAAGTATATACTACTATGTTTATGTAGTGGACAGTTACTTACAGACAAAGGCATATTATGAAAAGGTCTCAAGACGACAACGAGTGAACTAAAATGTAAATGGACAATTCCGGTCACATTTGGAACTGACAAACATTGCATTTCAGTTAATGTCCTCAAGATAATGCAATGCCCCCTGAGTGACGTTATATCCTGCAGTAGTTAAAATGAATTTAAATCGAGATACAAATGTTCTTTCTGAGAGTTTGTTTCATGATAGCTCTTCCAATTGGAGGTACTTAAAGGCGCCAATTCTTCTCTCAAATATTCCATTTATTATTAAGTTTTTACAATATATTGTTACGTTAGAGAGTAAAATATCTCATTATACGACCCGATAAAACGTATCCATAGAAAAGGGTTCTCCGGACTGAGAAAAAAATGTGCTCTTAAGTGTGAGAGTTAGATTTGTAGGTCTGATGCGAATTTGAGAGTTCAGACAGCAAGATGATTAACCAATCCATCATGGTGCTATAATTGAAATTTTATTCTGAGTGTTTAGGTATCGCTACATCAGTCAGATCACATGAACTACCTTCGATCGGCCATTTAAATGTGAACACATTAAACACATTAAAGTTGGTAACATATGACCATTTTTATATATACATTTTATCATCGTCTAGCACTGGCGGACATATTTTTCGGACACCTTACAAGTTGTGAAGGTGTTGGGCAAGGATGGGTAAAATCAGTTTCATCGTTTCCGTTGTACATCAGTGATCAATTAAATGATATTGATAACACAGGAAGGGGTTAAAGCCTCCAATTGGTCACTGATCCTGTAATCTCACTTGCAGTTGATAGAACCTTATCATATGAAAAGCAATGAAATAAGGACTTCGATTTATCAGTTCAATAAACCGTCTATCAAGCTACAGTGAAAACAACTTATATTTTTACTGTGGCCAGTGACTGATATAATTTGACTTCATAAAACAATAGTCTAACGTAGCGAATTGCCTTATGACGTCACATTAATGTTACTGCGGTGACGGGATGTTCCTAGCGGCCGCTCAACATGAAAACTATCCTTTTCTGACTTAATTATGAGCATAACATCATATAAGGATAGACTCATATATGTATATATAATAAATAGAACATCTGCCAATTCTCGACAAATAACTTTCCACCTCACTCGATGAGATAAACATTATATTAGCCAAGAAAAGACTTATATCCTCCATTTATCACGTTGTAAACCTGATAGTTTCATTGCTTATTAATATTTGAGTTCCAAAAATCCTGGTACCTGAAGTGGAATGTAACTAAAAGTACATACCTTATGCAGAATGCCAATAGTAATACCAATTGTGTTGTGGCCTGTACATGGATAGTGCTAAATCAATACATGAAAAGCTAAGAAAGTTAGTTAATGTGAACCACAATCATGGCTTGTATTCTGGTGGTCTTCACCCTATGCACGCTGTACCCATACGGTAACGCTTTATGTTACCAGGTGGTCTATTCGTTTTCAGTGTGTGTTGTCAATAATATCAGCAAAATAGTATGATATGCATGAATGTGTACAAACGTACGTCTTTGAAAATGTTCAAAGGTTTTCTAAACGCACCTGTTCACTCATTGCTAGAGACTGTCTTGACCTTGAATCATACCGTGCTTATATATTGATCAGAGTGTACTGTCATTCCAAGACTTTTCAACAATGGTGATTTGTTGTTAAACGAATATTATTCTACATATCAGCTCAACATTCTTTGTATGTTGGTGTGCTAAATATGCTTAAGAACACATTTGCTCCTCTACATCACACGGCACACGTGTCCCTGTGGATATGATCTCATTGTATATGTTGGTATGTATCGCAACTCATCTGTGTTTGTGAAATATACTCCGAAACTCTCGATACGCTAGATTTGGCTGTTCCATGTATATCCCCCAACTCGGAGAAAAATCCTCCCTTAGCAAAATATCGAAGAGTTATCAAAAGTTTGTTTTCGACACTAAGTGCAAGTGGACGCTGGATGTCAGAAGACAAGCGACATGAATTGTGCAAATAATATAGACTTTTCCAAAGCCTGTGATAGTGCGCAACACCATTTGCTCAAATATGTACTACTGGAAAATGGAATGGAAGGCAAATGTTTTAATGTAATTTCATCAATGTATTCCCAGCTGAAGTCATGTGTACTGGTGAATAATCTGACTCTGTCTGAATACTTTAGCTGCAGAGTGGGTACCAGGCAGGGATGTATGCTCAGACCAGTGTTGTTGTCCCTATTTCTAAAGGAACTGTCTTCACTTTATCAAGCAAATAACTGCCAAGGATTGTTGTCAATACAGAAGTAGACAACATAATTTCTCTCATGTATGCAGATGGCATATCAAATATGAGTTACTCTGTTGGCAGACTGCAACAGCAAATAAACACTTTAGAGACATTTTGTGACCACTTTGGCATGAAAGTGAATTTGGATAAGACCAAACTCATTGTCTTTAGAAGAGGGGGCAAACTGAGAGCAAATGAAAAGTGGTACTATAAAGGTGAAAGGCTAGAAGTTGTCAACTCTTACAAATATCTAGGTGTATTCTTCTCAAGTAAACTCTCATGGAGTCTGGCTCTATCATCCCTCTCTCAACAAGCAGTGAAGGCTATGAATATGCTGCTCAGGTTTATAACCAAAGCAAACCTAAATCACAAGGATGCTATGTTTTTATTTGACAGAATGATAGTGCCAATACTGACATATGCATCAGACATTTGGGGTTCTCAGACTGTCCACTGTGTGGAACAAATTCACTTGAAATTCTGCAGAAAAATCTTAGGCCTGAACCCTAGTACAAATAACTGTTTATGGTGAACTTGGAAGATATCCTCTTCATGTGGTTTATATAACCAAGTGTATAAAGTATTGGCTGACAGTGTCTATTATGTCAGATCACAGATATCCCAAAGCATGTTATTCTATGATGGTTCAACTGGATAATGTAGGGAGAGTGACTTGGGCTAAACATAACTACTTAACCATCTTGGACTCCGCTACTCCTGGTTGCAGCAAGGAGTGGGTGACATCAGGATTTTCCTGTCTCTTTTCAAATCTAGACTTACAGATAGTTACACTCAGCAGTTTTTAAGTAAGCTACAAACAAGTTCAAGACTGTCAAACTACAGAAAGTTCAAATCTCAACTACAACCTGAAAAATATCTCATCCTTATCAAAGATAAAAACTTGAAAAAATCATTTACACAGTTTCGCTGTTCGAACCACAGACTGGAAGTAGAAGGTGGGCGATGGAAGAAGATTGACCGAAATGAGAGATTTTGTAAATACTGTCTGAACCATTTACAACAGAAAGAAGTGGAAGATGAAATTCATTTCATAACAATGTGCCCTTTGTATGAGGAGCTAAGACATAAATACTTCCCCTGGATTAGAAATAAACACACAAACAGTGACAATTTTACCACAGCTTTCACCAATTTCCCAATTGAAAGCTCCAAATTCATCACCTTTGCCACAAGAAGAAGAAAAACCACCTCACATAAACAGTAACATATCATGCTGAGTTTATATATAAGGGAGATAAGCTGTAATTCCAAACAATATTGAAGCGTGCATAAAATATCTTATATTTCTTAGTATTGTATGTATATTAAATGTTCTCTTGCATCTTTTGCACTATATGCATTATAATTTTTTGTTATATATTTTATTTGTTTGCATTCTTTAAAATGACATAAACCTGTTAATGAGCTTTATTTATTGATATGTCAATGATTCATGTACTTTGGGCTGGAGGCCTCTACTACTGTAATACAAATCTTGAATCTTGAAATCTTGAATTGTGCAAATATAAAATGAAACTAACTCTGAACACGTCTGCAGTTTCCTAACGGGAATGCACTAATGCTTATAGTCATTCCACATGACTGTAAAATAAGAGCCTTTTATACGTTCTAGTGCCTTATTCAGCAAGCCTAAAGCTACCTTTGTAGATAAACTGACTTCACATGGATCTCAAAACTTAAAGAAAAACATGATATGGATGAAAGTAGAGAAATGATTAAATTACATACTAGACTAATTTGTATAGTCTATAAAGCTTGCTGTTGCTGTATCTCAAATGCCCCACGACGAAGATCAAGCAACTAACCCGGATGTGAATCAGTGCTTGTACCGGAAGTCATGGTCACGTGACGTTTCCTCGTTCAACCGATTTCTCAGAGTAACAGGAAAGATCAATCTAGACCCACAATATTTGTGAAGTATAAGTGTTTGCGTCATACAACAGGCATTGCGGTTACATTGCGATGCACAATCATAAATAAAGACTATAAAAGATAAATGTAAGGTTTGATAGTAAGTGTCCGATTAAGTATCGGTTTTGTCAATGAACTCCATTTGAAAACTATTTAAGTTCTGTTAGGGTCCTTTCAAGGTAGTACCATGCTTTTACACCTATAGATACGCACAATGAGAACATAGCCATTATTGCCATGCCATAGAGTTACAAACATGTAGGTTTAATGAACGGATTCGTAGTATATGATAGAAAGAACCATTGCATGTTTACCATCTTGATAATATAAATAAATGCTACATTACGATGTGACAAGATCTTGACGTATGAGAATATATATTCGTCGATTTCGAATTATATATATCATGTACAATTATTTTATGTGACCAGATAAGTCGAATTGCCTCCATTGTTTTCGAGAATAATGGCTGACATATTTGCAACTACCGTGCACCTATTGACCTATTGAAAAGTTGTTATGCCCTCAGCATGTGTGTATGCAACTTTGAAGTAAAATAATCCCAGTTTCATGTTCATGTTTGTGTATGTTTCTAATGTTTCAAGGCACCAACAAAGGAAAGTCTAAGGGTTAAGTGGGTACTCGATGACATTGTAACATTGGAACATGTATAATGTATAAGGTCTCCTGGTAATTGCATCTTGAATCTTTAATAAGGCTGCACACAAAGGTACCCTCGAATTCGAAGAATTACATGCAAATGGAATATCAACTGCAAAACTTATTTTTTTTATTCCACGTTTCAAAACGTTGAAGATGATAAGAAAATTTGAAAACACGAAACTGAAATGAGAAAATTTATTCACAATTAATTCCCAACAATGATGTTATAACATTAATTGGAATAATTCCTTCAGTCTGTACAATCATTTGAATTGAATTTCATAATAATGCCCCCAACTTTTTTATATTCTGGTCAGAATCGTTGATCATTAATCAAAGTTTGTTTCAAGTCGGGTTGCGAAAGAGAGAATATCTGTGAAGGTAGACCTGCTGGGGAAATCAGAAGTAACATTAGTAGCTTCAAGTGATGAAACTTCTTTCGACCATTCATGTATTCATTTCAGCCAGCAACTCAAATCACTGACCACTTTCTATTTTCACCCCAACAAAAACCATGCCCAACTTTTTTACACTTTACTACCCTTTTTGGTGTTTTCTGGAGTGGCGAAGAGATTCTAAAACGGTTCCCAGCATTTTCAGATTCATAATTGAAATGCATACATTATCAGAAATTAGTACTCAAACCTAGTGATATCACTCGTTAGACAACATTGAGTTCCACACTGTGTGATACCACTGCGTGCTGCCGTAACGTCATAATTGGCGTGTGACGTCATATTTGTTTTTGGTTGACGTCACAATGTAAGCCGCTCGACTGCAATAGCGGGTGACCTTTTTAGGATCACTAACATTATTTTCTTGCAATTCAGCGCTATTTATGTCATTGAGTAATAAATAAAATACTAAAGTCGGTCCAGTTTGATAACATGTTTATGAAACTCGTGAATGGCATTGGTATTTAACTCGCTTTCGCTCGTTAAAATAAAAAGGCATTCACTCGTTTCATAAACATGTTATCAAACGGGACATCGTTTAGTATTCTATATGAATCAATATCTAAATACAAACATTGTGACACAGTGGCAAGTCTATTACAATGAGACAAAGGAGCCATATTTGCATTGTGAGTAAGCATATGATTTATGATAAGTGTACTATAAGTTTTATTTAACATAAAGGTTATATAATCAAACGTGATTGATTTTATGGAGACCGTATCGGTCATATGTGGTCCCTACAAAATATCCTCATAAATGGTTGGGTGAAAACATTAAACAAAAACAAAACCTCAGAGTTAAATACCTTGATATCTACATATATTTTTTAAATGTTCACAAGTTCTCTATCTGTACACTTTACAATTTACTGTCCTTTGTCGCAAACTATAAAATATTTGTAACATATTAACATAAGGACATTCTTTGGGAAAGGTACTATTCAAAATATCAAGTCTTTCAACCTAACACAAATAGTGATCATCTTTCTTGTAAGTCTATTGATTGTAGAAGCGTTGCTGATCTTGCAGCAGCTCGAGATTCTTGCAGTCCCAATCAGTTAACATGAAGTGATCTATTGTCACATAAAAAGTTCGCAACATTGTAACTTACTAGTGCGTTCTTAATAGAAAAGTGATTTCTTGCTCTCTGACACCAATGCTCAGTTAAAGGGATAAGCAGATACAAGTATTTCCTTCCTGCAACGGTTACTCCACTCACGTCATCCATCCTAAACTATCTTGCCATATTTCCCGATTCTCGCAAAATCCCATGTCGGGTAAAGTCTGCAACCCTTCTTACGTCTTTATTGTTCATTCAATTATCGTTTTACATCTGCAACCAAGTTCAGTATCGCATTCATTTAAACCGCTATGGAATGCTCAGTTAGAACGTCGCTGATGGCACAACTACCTACAGGTGTATTTTTAGCCTAGAAGTGTTTGATATGCAACAGATGTTATGGTCGAAGAATGGATTGGAGTAACCTCTATGAGAAGAGAATGTTACTCATGAGGCTCGTCTGTTTTGATGGCATCTATCAGATTGGACCAGAAAAGCTCAGTGTCACCATTACGATTCAACTCAATATAAGAATATTGTGCAAGGAAGGAGGCCATATCATGACTCATATTCTGACGAGAAACGCTTCTGTACATCACCACCACGATCACGTTCTTTCTTCTGGAAACGCCCTCAGTACGAGCCATGTTGAACTCGTAGTCACACCAGTCACTCTTCAGAAAGTCCTCCGAAAGGATGATCAACGTTTTCCTGCTGTTCTGTATGGCGTTTGTGATATTTGAAGCGATAACAGAACCAGGGATGAAGTCACGGTGATGAATGCAGAGTTTCAAGCCTGATTGTTCTTCAAGTTCTCGTATCATTTCTTCCTTCACAAAACCTCGATCCTCGTCAGCGTATGACACAAAACCATCAAACACGTATTGAATTTCCTCATCATTTTGTACCTTGGTTTTTCGCCCCACGTAATACATGTAGCGTATTCTCCACCTATATCGGTATATTAACATTATGGTTATAACGAGCACTGTCGTCACAAATAGTGATATTGCTATCGTAAAATGAACAATATATGACACACATTGGAATCTTAGAATATCTACAATGATGTCTAGTTCAGATAATACTACTATTGTCCCATTACTGAATTTACAATTACTTGACACTAAACCTTTGATCTTGGAACGGTAAGTTTGGATCCACTGGAGAAATCCCAGGTTTGTACATGTGCAGGAAAGAACATTGTTCCCGAGGTTGACTGTAACATTTTGCAGGTATTCCAAATCCATTTGGACATGTTTACCTATATATCCTATTGTGTTTGATGAGAGGTCGAGATATTCTAAATGTTTCATATGTCTCAACTTGTGATCAAACGTGTTGATTTTATTTTTAGACAAAATCAGAGACTTCAAATTTGACAAATCCTTGAAGGCATTTTCAGATAAATATTCGATACTGTTAGAGCTGATGTCAAGATCCTGCAATCCGAACAAACCACGGAATGCATGACCATGGATGTCCTTTGCAAAGATATCTCCGAGAAAATTATGAGAAATATTGAGATGCCTAAGAGAAGAAAATTGCACAGAGGAACCCCTATCGAAAAGAGTAATTATATTATGGGACAAATCCAAATATTCTAATTTGTGGAAAGATTCAAAGGAACCTTCCAAACCTTCTATTAAGTTATTGTTGGCAATGAATGTCTTCAAGGAGACGTTGAGGGATTCTGTAGACTTAACTCTCCCTTTGAAATAAGACTTGGATATATCGAAAGTTTCTAAGTGTGTTGGTACACGAACAGGAAATACATAGCCGTATGATGGTTTTGATGCAGCAACATGTCCATCTTCATGCCATCCAACCACACTTGGAAGGTATAGATTTCGAAGGGATTTCAGTTCAAAGAGCTGAAGAATGTATACGCCATAAGCAAATCTATTGCCTCCTGCATATATTGTTTTCAAAGATTTCGGTAATCTTGTCGGGACGTCTTGTTCCAATTCGATGATGCCGTTGCCCTCTATGTTAATTTCTTCAAGGGACGTATGTTGAAGATGTATTATATGTTTTATCTTCAATCTCGAACAAGAGCCAAACCGTGGATAAATCATGCCCATGTTTAACAGTTTCAGGGACGAGTGTTGTAATCCATACACTGATTTGGAGAAATTATCGAATCCCAAGTCACGGTTGCGTGAAACATCAAGGACACTGATGTTAGGAAGTGTTGAAAACGTGTCATGCTCAGTGTCAACTATCAGACAGTTAGACACGTTCAACAGTTTAAGATGAGGAACATTTCTGAAGGTTGAGTTCTTCAGAACAGGCAGGACACAAAATCCATCACTGTCGGAGAGGGAGAGGTTAGTTAAGTGAACCAAGCTTCTGAAACCAGGTCCAAAATCAGCTGGCACTCCATCAAGATGAAGAACCTGTAATGATTCCAGTCTTTGGAAACTTTGATCTGGATAGGTTGCAGAGGAAGGTGAATAATATGAATTGGAATTGTTGTTGATCTTCAAAGATATCAATTGTTTCAGAGGGGAGAACAATGTCGGAGTGTAGATACTGTCATTAAGAGAGAGTTTGTTTGAACCCAGGTCAAGTTCCTTCAGGTGTCTGAGTCCAACAAACGTATTTTCATTCAGGAAAACCAGTTTATTAAAGGAAAGATCAAGCTTACGTAGTTTCTTAAGTCTACGAAACATCTTTCCCGATGTTTTGGTTAAGTCGTTCCCATCCAACAGAAGAGACGTTGTTGTTCGTGGAATAGACCTCGGACTTGTTTGCAGATGCAAATACGAACACTTCACCAACGTGCCACCATAGACATCATCATGGAGACATTGACAAGTTGTGCAAGTTTCAGGAATTCCCTGTGTGAAACTGGTGAGAATGACAACCAATAAAACGTTCCGGGTGTTTGTCTCCATCATCTGTAATGGTAAATATGACACAATTGAAATATAACATGAACAGAAAAATAAATTGAATATACATGAGTTATCAAAACATTTCTCACTTTTATAAATTTATCCAAAGCAATCTAAAGAATGTATGTTATATGCTCAGGAAATATTGACGTATTATATATTAGATATAGTTGATCATTTTGAAATCATGAAATCCAACATCAACCACCTTTTTACAGTTTAAGTATTTAAGTTATCGCCTTGTAATCATCAAGGCCATGGCGGTCTATAATTATGGCGAACATATAATAGGATTGTCAAAATGGTAATAATAAACCATAGGCAATCTCATTAAAATCAGATCGAACGTAAAGCGCGATCTGAGTACTAAATTGAAGGTCATAATATTAGGTGACATTCACTGAGACCTTTTATCGTCAATAAATTTAGCCAATCAGAGGCCTCCTTCTCAAAATTTTACGAGTCCAAATTCTTAAAAGTCATCTATTAAACGAGTTATTATGTATATTATATATATTATATATATTATTGATCAATTTTACCAAACGTGTACAGCTAATTGATTCATCAAAAGCAGAATACTATAAAATCTATAAAGAAAAACCATATATGGACCCTTATCTTTTTGAACTTCCCATTAATCTCCGCATTTGGCTTACCCGCTTCAAAACATCAAATCATAGACTTCCTATCGAAACTGGCCGATGGAGTAAAATTGAAAAACAATAAGCGGATTTGTAAATTATGTAATGTCTCTATCGCTGACGAATTCAAATTCCTTTTGGCCTGCCCATTTTAAAGTCAATTAAGAAATAGATACTTACCATCATATTATTGTAAATATCCTTCAATTGAAAAGTATATCTCCATTATGAAAATCACATATAAACTCCTTTTATTAAAATTATTAAAATTCATTAAAGAAGGCTTATATCTCTTTTGATTATAAACTGACTTAGCTATCAAATTTTGAGTCCTATAGCTTGCTAGCCTTGTCGTTGATTGGCTGGATTAAAAGGCCACCTAACATGACCTCTCTTGTGCAGTTGTTCAGATCAAGAAACAAAGCGAGGTACAAGTGATACGTCTGAACTGATATAAATGATGTTGAAAACATAGAGCAGCTACAATACAAATTAGCAAAAACACATCAATCATGTGTTCTAATGTTATAGTCACGTAATGTAATGTAAAGTATACACTTAGAAATTCATTAAGCAACATCCTAGTTTGTAAACTGAAATGTGATGTTCTTGGATTGTTAGGATAAAATGAATGATTTTATCACCCCAGATATAACAATTGATTATTTAGCGACTCATTCATTAAAATAAACATCCACCATATGCAAAATGTATTTCTTCTCGATTTAGATAAGCCAATACCGTAAGTAGTGACCGTATTTTGTTCCTTAAGACAAGTTTATCGAAATTGACAGTTTCATGATTTTGAGAGTTTGAGGTGCATATTGCTTTAAAGAGTGACTTTTGTGTAAGACTTCACTTGAGGGAACGACACTAACCGCATTACAGCAACAAATATTGACTTTCTTTTTCCACTAGAATGGAACTTGGATTTCGACACCAAAATACCAAATTATTGTAAAAGCCATTATGCAAAAGACAGTGAAACGTTTTTTGAGTGACATTTCGTTTCAACACTGCTATATGATTGTTCTATCTAAAATCCCTGTTTCCTGACATATTATCTTCTTGCAAATCGGAACGATTTGCTGTTTAAAAACAAGTGGGTGCAACGTTATTTATTTCCAAGTGTATATATATATCTATTTGCTGAATAGCAACACTTTCAAGTGAACAAGGTGATTTGGAACTAGAAATCGATAACAACGATGATGATGTCAGTGGCACTTCTAATTGCGCTAATATAAATGTCTTTTGTGTATTCCTGATTCTGATTGGTTGATGTTAAACAATTCTCTAAAACTATGGCCAATCATCGCTAAATGATACATTCACTAGATTCGGTCGGTTAAAAGATTAACATATTCGCGTCTTATAATCTAAGAGCCATCAAAGATTGATAAGTTGTTAACCAATGCAATTCAGATGGGAATTGGTGGAGAAGCCGTACAATGACTAACTTATCACATGATTATGCATGGCACATAACGTTCACGAGCTTTGAAGGTGTGTATAACTCTTGTAAAAGGCATATGACAGACGCACTCTGGTCATGATATATATTTATTACCTTAGGATTTAGTATAAATTTCATACATCGGTGCGTTCGTTTAAATCATTTCATTCAGCATTACACTTCAAATGTAAAAAGGGAAATTATTTTTTTTCATGACATTGTTATTTCATCATCGCAAAGGGCAAACAAATACTAAAACAAATAATACCGACTAAAGCCAGTACTTACTTTTGTTAAAAAATGTTGAATCAATATTTTATTACATAGATTTGACCCGTTGTCTGTCTAATGTACATATGGGGAAAATATATAATAAAATAAAAACCGCTAGCAAAAGTAATATGAAGATCATCCACAACTAAACACATTAAGGTGCAACTTGGCCAAAAATGATGGTTTGTTATGGGAAGTTTTCTACAATAAACATAGTGTTATGCGTCAACCTGACCCGATCCCATATACATCTTGAATAGTAAAAAGTCAGTTATGTTATTCAAGGAAGAGGACACGTTTATTTATATATCAGTGCACAATTACTTTAAAGGGGCAGTAGCACGTTTTTTTGCAAATCTAATATTTTCAAATTTCCCATTTTCAAGTCATTTATATTTACTCAAGAGGGTAAAACATCTTATTACACAAAACAATTATCCGTAGTGGTAATAACGGTGTTGCGTATAATGCAAAAATTGCATGGCGGCCATTTTATTGTGAACACATCTTATTATGTCGAATGACAAAAAACGATTCCCATGGCTTTACGGATACATATACGCACATTTTTTAACTTGATTTTCCGTAGAGAGAAGTGTGTTTTACTATTGGTGATTTTATTTTTCAAATACATTTTATCGACTTATTTAACCGAAAAAACGTGCTACTGCCCCTTTAAGGGACTTAATTAGGACTGTGCATGTATACATTCATGCTGTTAATGTAAAACAAAGTACAGGTGACGAGAACACGTATTATTAAAGTCTTATTTTTCAATCAAATTCTTTTTTTCATCAAAGTCCTATTTGTAACCAGTGTCTTATTTTCTTTATCAACGACATATTTTTCCCTCAGTGTCTTTTTTTTCATCAAAGTCCGTTTTTTCATCAAAGTCCTTTTTTTGTTCAAAGTCTTTTTTTTTATCAGGTCCTATTTTTGTTCAAAGTCTTTTTTTATCAGTCATTTTAACATCAAAGTCATTTTCTTCATCAAAATCTCTTTTTACATCAAAGTTATTTTTTTCATCAAAATCACTTTTTGTCTCAAAAATTTTGCTTTTCCATACTCCCAACATTCCCCACTAAACCGTCCTAGATGAGTATCAAAATATTAAATATTAGATATTAGATATTAGAATATTAGCTAAATACATTCACGGAAAGGTCCCCTGTTTCCTAAAAATATAGCGATGGTTAGGCACACATAAGGTCAAAGTTGGAATCACGCGTGTAAACCCGAGTACCGGAGTAAAATAACCCCCCACCCGGAAAACAATCTTTTAACTTGAGGAAGTTAACGAACATGTATAATTTATAGCTGTATGATATATATTGGCTCGAGACGATATACAACGCCAAGGAATTGCCATAGTACATTAACAACGTAGTTTAAGAGGAATTCGTTTGATTCATAGAATGAACATGTCGCTATCAGGTATCCGATACGGATGCATGTGCTTACGTACGTGCGAGTTAAAGTCGTATAACACTCTCTGATCATTATAATGGCCACACAAACCGGATCTAACTGTTTGAACCATAGGAAATGTCATTGTAAGCAATGAATCATAGTCACTTCTGTTTACGATTTCAGCCATTATAGACTTTGTCGAAGAGATATTTTTCATAAAATGTATAGGGACCCCTTACTTAAATAGTGTGTGTATATATACACAAAGTAGTCAACGCGACAAAGGCTATGTACAGCTTACTCAAAAGATCACGCAACATAGGCTTGCCATTAGACTGTCTATTATCAGCTTTTTATACGATGATACTCCCAATTTTAACGTATTGTTCAGAAATCTGAGGATATGAAAAGTTAAACCTAATTTGAAAGCCTCCATTTAAAATTTCTTAATAAGGCAACTGGACTTCGAAAAACCACACCGAACTTTATGATATATGGTAAATTGGGTAGAACTCCACTTTATATATAAATAGTTCAACGTATGTTGTCGTTTTGGCATAAACTTAATGTGAACTGTAAGGAAAACTTAAAACTGTCACAAATCCTGTATAAATGTGTTTTTATCAAATACCAACAGTACCCAAATGAAGTTCCATGGTTATATAGTATTCAGACATTGTTAAACAATATTGGATTAAGTGAAATATTTATTAACCCCTCCCTGTATTCTACACCCTGGCTGGTCTCTAGAGCAGGACAAATTCTTACTGATCAGTTTTATCAAAAATGGAGAGAAAAACATTGAATGCAGCTCTAAGGGCATCCTTTATAAACATTTTTAAAAAATCACTTCAATTTGAACGATAATTATTACTACCAAAAGGGATTTCTATTCCATTTTTAAGATTCCGCACTTTAAACCATAACCTACCCATACAGAATGGCCGGTGGCAGGGAATTATAAGGGAGGAACGTTTATGCAATTTATGCAACCAAAATGTAATGGGAGATGAGTTCCATTATATCTTTAGATGCGAATCTCTTCTCCCAGCCAAAATGTTCTATATTCCAAGCTCATTTCACCTTTATCCTAATGTATGTAACCTCTGTAAAATGTTCACACCTACATCTAAATGTACAAAAGAATTGTAAAGCATCTCCAAATTCATAAATATCTAACAAAGTTTGTTAAGAAATAGTTCAGGCGCATACAAAAATGTATATAATGTTATTATTATTTTTTTTTCTGCTCTTGTATCGTTGGTAGTTTTTGAGTGAATAAAGATTGATTGATAGATTGTAAGACTTTAAAGACTTTTCAAATCTTATTTTTTCAAATTTCCCATTTATAATGATTTTTTATGTCATTTATATAAACTTTAGAGGGTAAAACATCTTATTACACAAACCAATTATCCGTAGTGCTAATAACGGTGTTGCATTTAAAGCAAAAATTGCATGGCGGCCATTTTATTGTGAACACAATTTATTATTTCGAATGACAACAACAATTCCCATGGCTTTACAGAACCATGTACGCTCATTTTTAACTTGATTTTCCGTAGAGAGAAGGGTGTTTTACTATTGGTGACATTATTTTTCAAATACATTTCATCGACTTATTTCCGCGAAAAAACGTGCTACTGCCCCTTTAAGCTGCGCCGAATACATGTATACCGGTGTACAATTAGTTGAAGATATTGCGTATAATGAGTAGCTTTTAGTAGAAAATCAATCTTGCTTAAATATTAGTTGAAGATCTTGTGTATAGTAGTTATTAGTTGAAGATCTTGTGTATACAGTGTAGTTATTAGCTGGAGATCTTGTGTATACAGTGTAGTTATTAGACTGAGATCGTGTGTATACAGTGTAGTTATTAGACTGAGATCGTGTGTATACAGTGTAGTTATTAGCTGGAGATCTTGTGTATACAGTGTAGTTATTCGTTGAAGATTGTGTGTATACAGTGTAGTTATTAGCTGGAGATCTTGTGTATACAATGTAGTTATTAGCTGGAGATCTTGTGTATACAGTGTAGTTATTCGTTGAAGATTGTGTGTATACAGTGTAGTTATTAGCTGGAGATCTTGTGTATACAGTGTAGTTATTCGTTGAAGATTGTGTGTATACTGTGTAGTTATTAGCTGGAGATCTTGTGTATACAGTGTAGTTATTCGTTGAAGATTGTATGTATACAGTGTAGTTATTAGCTGGAGATCTTGTGTATACAGTGTAGTTATTCGTTGAAGATTGTGTGTATACTGTGTAGTTATTCGTTGAAGATTGTGTGTATACTGTGTAGTTATTAGCTAGAGATAAATAGAGAATACCAAGCAAGTTCCCTATGGATACCGTATTTATTAAAACGAGTTACTTGTAAAAACGTATTTAACGAGCGAAAGTGGGTTATATACGTTTGAGAAGTCACGAGTTGGTATTTTATTCATTACACACATATAAACAACAGGATATGAGTAATTTAAATGACACGTTCATTTGAAGTTCACTTTCACGTCAGTGACGTCACAATGTGTAACGGTGGTGTATAATGCCGCACATAAACATACTCTTTGATTTTAGCGTTTATTGGCATGCCAACTGATTATGATGCGTCTCGTAATGCAGTGAGTAGCGAGATTGACTCGGCCGACTTTACAGTGAAAGAGAGATAATTCACATTCGCAGCTGAAGTGTGTGATGGTACAGATTACGATAGAACGAGTAGATCAGGCGTTATTGTTGTTTTCAGGTTTTAGTTGAAGATCGTGTATATATATATATATATATATATATATATATATATATATATTATATATATATATATATATATATATATATATATATATATATATATATATATATATATATATATATATATATATATATATATATATATATATATTGTAGTTTATTGTTGAAGGTATTGTATATACGATGTAGTTATGAGTTAAAAAAAACACCGAGGGGCAAAAGAAACGATACCAAATTTTCAACAGTGTCAAACACAAAATGTTTCTGCGGGATAAAGTCCATTTTGATTGTCTGTGGTGAGGATATATATTTTTTAAAGAGATATACAAAATTGAATTTATGAGAGTATGATACTTAATATTTGATGTCTGTTCAAACACACATGGGGTGGTGAAATTGCCATTTCAAAGGGGTTTTATGGATATAATGTTTGGTATTTAAGTTAAAAGTTAATGAAATATGGAAAGTTTGTAAGTATACACTGTTGTCCGCATAATGTACATTCTTGGACTTAAATTTGTTGATGCATCATTACTGTAAGACGTCATAAAACAAGCAAAAAAATGGTTTTGGTAGATGTATAAATACACAATATACATGTATACGTTCTCGCTAGAAGGCCCGGGAAGCTGAATATGTGATTCTTCGGGTCAACTGAATGTCAAGGTCATCAATGGCTGCTAGCGAACCGAGTGGCCACTGCATGACGATGATTTGAGACAAAATGCCGTAGTACCGTCGGAGAAATTATATGTAGATGTGGTAATATGTGTTAACATCTTTAGTTTCACTGTGCAGTTCGAATCTGCCGATTCATAGATGCTGTCAACATTGCTGGAATTAATAAACGATTTTAAAAGGTGAGTTTTCGCTGATTTTCGTGAGCGTGGAAATTGGCTTCAAACTTGGGAGGTAGCGATATACGGACTGTCTTGTCGCATACCTTTCGAAATAATGATCCGATTGTGACCATTTATAGCTCATTTTATTGGGCAAATCATTCTGCTTTTGTATCGTAGTCATCGACTGTGCAATAAAAATTGACCCGGATCCCTTTCCTTTTATAGAGTAAAAGGGTAGGGTCTATTTTGGTAAAAGTCTTTCCAACGCTGTTTCTAAGCGATACACGCCCCTGTGCTTCGAAGCACATTGCGATAAAACCGTTAACATCCATTCAAAATGAAACCCCTTCTCACGAATAATATATGGTGAGAAAACAAACGAGGGAACAACTGAAATGAGTACATTCCAAATAATAAATTAGCATTAACAATTGACGAACATCAGTAAAAAAAAAGTTCATTTCATAATCGTTGTGGTCAAGAGTTGGAAAATAATAGATTTGAAGTACATGCATGAACGATTGATAAGCTGGTCCCGTATTTATTCCTCAGTATGTAGTTAAACTTTACACCGCGACATATTCTTACCTCCGTTGCTATCCGCTATGGCGCAGTGAACTTCACTATATTTAGATAACTTCACGTCACGGTGGCTCAGTGGCTGTCCTCGCACTATCACATACACCTCGTGAGTGAAGGACAAATGTGGATGCACTTAGAATGAGTTTAACAAGGAAGTATAATCACATTGCATAACTTAATTTCCAGGAAAACTGTTATCTATAAAACTGTACTGTCACACCTATGGTGAATTAAAGTTTTAAATGTGCGAATAAGTAGATTAGTTTGCGGACTTTGTCATAGAAGAAATTTTTAGTTTGGACATTTACGTTTATATTGTACACCTCGTCAGTACCGCACCACCGATTTGAAGTTGAGTATCTGTTGACTTTAAGGTTATACTCTTTTCTCTCATTATGTTGATTTATAATCAAATAATAAATATAGTAAATGTAGAGACTAGTCTCTTTGAATTAGTAGTTTGACTTCATTTGAGACCTTAGGCTTTGATATAAGTATAGTTTATTCCTGTAAATAAAGAATGGATTCAGGCTTTACCTACTAACGGGTCGCGTCGACACCTCGCCAGCAGCGCAACGAAGCGCGGCGAGTTCAAAACTCGTTTATGACACCCCTTAGTCATAGATTTTGCCCCTTTTGTGATACTGTTGAATCTGAAGCCCATTTTCTTTTTTATTGTGATTTTTACCATGATCTTAAATGCACCCTTATAGATAACTTTAGTCTTAACCTTGACCAAAGTGATTTCATAAATTTCAATGCAGTTATGAACGCAATTGACATTAAGGCTCTTAAAGCGCAACTCCCGGATAAAATGGACCAAAATTCGTTTGACTAAACCAAGCTAAATTGTACACTAATATGCATCTGTATGCATAGTATCTAGCTAAATATGATTTTCCGTAAGGTCATAACATTTTTAAAACAATAAATTATTTTAATATTTGCGATTATAAAAAATAGCGTCATTTACTTGCCGCGATCGTTTTGTTCCGGTGATGTAACCGGATGTGACGTCAACTGGGGCAAACAAACGTGACGTAACAACCACGTGACAATGTAAACAACACAGCGCTTCACTTCGGTGATCGCGTTTTGACGATTTGGGTCACAAATAAAGTTAAACTGAGAGTGAAATTCGAATATCTGCTGTATGAAAGTATAATGGCAACGAGGAATTAGCTAAATATTTGTTTTGGTACATAATTATGAGAAGAATTCATGATCCGAAAGGACATGTCAAATTCTGTAGCCTAGTGAAGGAGTCGTTGTCCTCTGTCGACACGGAATGATTTCGGTAAGTGCGTCTTTGATTTCTTTCTTCTAACGATGCATAATTTGTTATGTGAATGGACATGTTCTTTCGAAAATATAAATATTACTTGAATTTTTAATCTGAGTCGAGGAAAACAACATTATCAGTCTCTCAAATCGTGGCTCTCGTCGAGTGTGTTTTGCAGATCCATTTTTCGATACGCGCTCACAATCTTCCAAAGTGATTTTTTAAAGAAATTTGTCTGGCCCACAGGGATGGCAGTATCCAAATTTTGATAACCATAGTAATTTTTACTAGCCTCGGGCTGAATGACTGGTGTTTATTTTAGCACAGAGATTCATTAACATGTCAATTATGAGAACCATACCATTTCTTTGGTAAAATGTTATAATGTGTGCATGACTCGCCTTTTAAAAAAACGTTTATAATTGATTTGTCTTCAACTTCAGGAAATGATTTTTTAAATATCGACATTTGCTTTCAATGAAATATATTAGACAGATATCAAATTCAAATCCATATAACAATGTAGTAGAAATTACTACTGGTATTGAAAAATTACAAATTAGAAGCCATATATGAGTTAGTGATCATGAATGTATATGCATATTTAAATTTTCAAAGAAATGGCTTTCCATAAAATATTTCAATATTTTGTTTGATAACTATTCATTTGTTTGTGATGAAATTAGACTGAGGCTGTAGATGTTTAGAATTATTTCACTTGCCTGACATAAAAATATCAAAGGTCCTATACCAAATACAAACAAAACCATGTTATGAATTAATCATGTGTAAACATATGCACCATCAAGAAAGATTTATTATTGTTGTTACAGGTGATGGGAGTCCCTAATACAAGAGAACACAACAACAACAAAACAAACCCATTAGGAATGGACTGTATGTGCCGTAAAATATTGGTGCTGAAGGTGTGATCCTTTGATATCAGGCAATGATATATATAAACATTGTCATAAGAAGTGATATATGCTGATTGTGTGAACTGATATCCAAATCATTATCTTCTCTTGGATATGAGAATGTGCCAATGTTTTAGAAATATTGTATTCAACTTTGAAGCAAACTTGAGCTACCTCAGAGAAAGATTACACAACACAGTGTAATAATAAATCAAATTATTATTCAATTTAATTATGAGAGTAAATCAAATCAAATATTTCCAAAATTTAAAAAAAATAAATTTTATGATAAAATTAATTTCATGTGCACTGTTTCTATGTAATTCCTAAAATGCAAACACTTACACAAAGTAATGGTCAATACATGTTGTATACTTAGTTGAATAAATTTGGCTCTTATATTTGTTGTTTGTTTTATTCATGATTAAAAAGTGGAAATGCAATATTGCATCTTAAGTGACATTAATGTCACAGTAAAAATAGAAAACTTGAATGTATATTTTTTCTCTCAGAATTCTTAGGTCTGTTTCAAGGTAAGTTTGTTTGATATGCAGGTAGGTGTAGGCAAATGTAAAAAACACAAGTCATGCTTACATAGGTATTTACACACAGTTACAAATCTATGTTATAGAAATAAATATCTTTGTCCCTTTGGATAACGCTATTTACAAAATTAATCATATGCCTTCTGATGAAGTACATATGTTTTTATATATATATATATATATATATATATATATATATATATATATATATATATATATGTAACCGAAAATACAGGTTAGTTAAAATTGCAAATGTTATTGATTAATGTCTGAATTTTCCATTTGATCAAATATATATATACGTGACAAAATATGTATACTCAGAAAATATTATGTAAACTTTGAAATGAATAATAATCATCTTATCATTTAAATAAGATATCAATCACCAAAAATTCCATTATTCTTACCTATTTTATCCACTAAAATACAGATCAGTTAGATACAATATTTTCATTCTTTCATTCAATGTCTTTCAATATTTATGAAACAATATCACTACAATTCAATTATTTCTATTGCAATACACTATTCATCCTAAAACAAAATTGGGTACGAGTTCAGCGAAACGTGTGGATATGCATTGGAGTTCACTGCAGCCCGAGAAGACATCACGTGACCATGCAGGCACGGTAAAGTTATTTCGCCAAAAATGAAAAACCTATGTATTATAGTCACCAAATTACAAAATATTTAACTACATGCATACAATATTAATGATGTATCTAAAATACGTAAGTTTGCCAGCTATGTCAGCACTGAAACACGTATGATATCAGCTGTTCGGTTAATTATTTGGGATTTTACTTCCGGGTTTAGTAAGAACCATTTTTAAAACTTTATCGCTGATATTGAGTATATTCCTTTTCTGTTTCTCTTCAAGTTGTCATATGCAAATATCTTTCAAGTTTTGACATTAAATGGTCGACTGGTATGATTCCTATTGCCCGCGCAGTTTACTCGTCTGACAGTGTTATTACTACGGAGGTCGCCATTTGCATTGGTTTGTTTTCTCCAGTTGACGTCATACATTCCTTCGGGGAAAATCGAGATTTTTCCGGTGTTCTCCGTAAAACAAGATGGCCGACACGTCAAAAAGCGACCTAAACAGACAGTTTTCTGACTTTTTTACGATTTGCTAAAGTCACACATAATTTCAATGGTAATGGGATGCGAGAATTTGTTGTTTAAAAACCGATTCACATAATTTCCATGTCTTTGCAATGTGCATGTACACCATAGGCAGTTACTTGAAAGAAATTGGAGCAAAATCATCCGGGAGTTGCTCTTTAAACTTTTAGCTGATACTGTTAATGATATGTTCCGCAGACGTCAGTTACATTCTTAATTTATTTTACCTACACATTATTTTATTACATATTTTTAATTATTATTATTTATCATCTCTGTTGTATATATCATAGTTCATGTATTTTAATAGTGTCTCGTAAGTCAATATTATGGCTGGGTGATATGTTATATCCATTATGTTTTACAATTGATATTTTACCTGTAACATATCATGTGACACTTAAATACGATATTTCTGTCTGTCTGTCTGTCTGTCTATGACTGGTAAGAGTAAATCATTATAACAAATATAGATATGTTAATTAACACAAATATGACTACCTTGATCACATACGTAAGGGATTAACTGCTTTTACCAACATCCTTGGTTTTCAGTATCGAGAAGGGATAAACAACCTCCAAATGAAAATATTTCACAGAAAAACCCGTGAATTGTAAATAAAGGCAAAATTTAGACTTTTCATACATAATAGACTCGTGATCATAAGTAATTATAAATGATAAACTATTTAAAATATAACATACGTAAGTGCTGTTTTGAAGAGACATTAGAATTGGGAAATTACCGAGTCATAGCGTCAAGAGGCAAAAGTCACTTTGCTTTTTATTCTAAACTTTCGCTTCCGACACACTCCGTGCGCCCTGCCAGCGTTCTGTCATAGAGTGATGAGGTGAGGTGAGGTGAGTTGGGGTTTAACGCCGCTTTTAAGAGTATTTCACTTGTATCTGCTGCTAGCATTATGGCAGGGAGAAAGCCCGCAACGCCATATGGCTATGCTTTGCGGTCCATAGAGTGGTGAAACTATTCTAAAAACAAGCTGACTACCTTTACAAAAAAGGTAACTAAATTTAGTATTTGGACCGGCAATAGTTTTTGACAAGATGGTCTGTTGATGGAAGGTTAACAAACTTCGTGATGCAGCTACACACACACACACACACATATATATATATATATATATATATACAGGTGTACGGAGAATTATACTTTTTCTTGATAATATTTTACTGATATGCCCCGAATATAGATATCTAATTACTTGATTACATTATATTTAATTCATGCCGGCTAATTGCAAGCATGACGCATCGCATAACGTGAACAGGCATTCGTGTTTGGAGAAGGGCGCCCTTACATATCATTATGATCAGTAATCTTCCTTATTAACGTTTTATAGTAGTGCGTTTAACATATAAATATTATTAGACGCATTGCATGACTATAACTGACAGAAATGTAATGGTATTAATTTCAGCATCACACATATATAATGAGAATGTTCGTACAAAATGTGTCCAACATGATCCTAATAATTATCTTTTAGTATACATTACATTCAAAAACTACAATGTAACATTCTCAAACTGCATTATATATTCACCAAAAACGACGTATAGCATGCTCAAGCATTACTTAGTCGGTAATATTAGCCTACATATATACAGCCATGAATAAAATAATACTTCTCAAATGTATTCTGTGACGTCACGGCAGTGTTGCATGTTTATGAAATTTGGCAAAGTGAAAAATATAAACAGAAGTGGGTCAAATATTTCAAATTCAAATTCAATTATTCATGGAATAAAAGTTTTCTCATCGACTTAATGAGAACAATTTCATCGCAAACTCAATGAATGGATATAACAGACAATGCATGGTGCATGTTTGACTTAGTTGATCTCTTACTAAATATTTTACAGAGGAAAATATAGAAATATAGTTTTGAAAATATTGACATCTGGTCACTACAAAGAGCTGCCAAACATGTAACTGTTTACATGAGGTATCAAATCAGATTATGTTATGGAACACTCAACCGTCATCTTATAATGCAAACATCACTGAAATACACAAGTAGATGAACGAACTTTTGGTATGCAGCTGTATGGTTTAACTGGTATCTCACCGTATTGTTGGACTAGTCTATCAATGTAAATGCATTGTTTAACTGGTATCTCACCGTATTGTTGGACTAGACTATCAATGTAAATGCATTGTTTAACTGGTATCTCACCGTATTGTTGGACTAGTCTATCAATGTAAATGCATTGTTTAACTGGTATCTCACCGTATTGTTGGACTAGTCTATCAATGTAAATGCATTGTTTAACTGGTATCTCACCGTATTGTTGAACTAGTCTATCAATATAAATGCATTGTTTAACTGGTATCTCACCGTATTGTTGGACTAGTCTATCAATGTAAATGCATTGTTTAACTGGTATCTCACCGTATTGTTGAACTAGTCTATCAATATAAATGCATTGTTTAACTGGTATCTCACCGTATTGTTGGACTAGTCTATCAATGTAAATGCATTGTTTAACTGGTATCTCACCGTATTGTTGGACTAGTCTATCAATGTAAATGCATTGTTTAACTGGTATCTCACCGTATTGTTGAACTAGTCTATCAATGTAAGTGCATTGTTTAACTGGTATCTCACCGTATTGTTGGACTAGTCTATCAATGTAAATGCATTGTTTAACTGGTATCTCACCGTATTGTTGAACTAGTCTATCAATGTAAGTGCATTGTTTAACTGGGATCTCACCGTATTGTTGGTCTAGTCTATCAATATAAATGCATTGTTTAACTGGTATCTCGCCGTATTGTTGGTCTAGTCTATCAATATAAATGCATTGTTTAACTGGTATCTCACCGTATTGTTGGACTAGTCTATCAATGTAAATGCATTGTTTAACTGGTATCTCACCGTATTGTTGGACTAGTCTATCAATGTAAATGCATTGTTTAACTGGTATCTCACCGTATTGTTGAACTAGTCTATCAATATAAATGCATTGTTCAACTGGTATCTCACCGTATTGTTGGACTAGTCTATCAATGTAAATGCATTGTTTAACTGGTATCTCACCGTATTGTTGAACTAGTCTATCAATGTAAGTGCATTGTTTAACTGGTATCTCACCGTATTGTTGAACTAGTCTATCAATGTAAGTGCATTGTTTAACTGGGATCTCACCGTATTGTTGGTCTAGTCTATCACTGTAAATGCATTGTTTAACTGGTATCTCACCGTATTGTTGAACTAGTCTATCAATGTAAATGCATTGTTTAACTGGTATCTCACCGTATTGTTGGACTAGTCTATCAATGTAAATGCATTGTTTAACTGGTATCTCGCCGTATTGTTGGACTAGTCTATCAATGTAAATGCATTGTTTAACTGGTATCTCACCGTATTATTGAACTAGTCTATCAATGTAAATGCATTGTTTAACTGGTATCTCACCGTATTGTTGGACTAGTCTATCAATGTAAATGCATTGTTTAACTGGTATCTCACCGTATTGTTGAACTAGTCTATCAATGTAAATGCATTGTTAAACTGGGATCTCACCGTATTGTTGGTCTAGTCTATCAATATAAATGCATTGTTTAACTGGTATCTCACCGTATTGTTGGACTAGTCTATCAATGTAAATGCATTGTTTAACTGGTATCTCGCCGTATTGTTGGTCTAGTCTATCAATATAAATGCATTGTTTAACTGGTATCTCACCGTATTGTTGGACTAGTCTATCAATGTAAATGCATTGTTTAACTGGGATCTCACCGTATTGTTGGTCTAGTCTATCAATATAAATGCATTGTTTAACTGGTATCTCACCGTATTGTTGGACTAGTCTATCAATGTAAATGCATTGTTTAACTGGTATCTCGCCGTATTGTTGGTCTAGTCTATCAATATAAATGCATTGTTTAACTGGTATCTCACCGTATTGTTGGACTAGTCTATCAATGTAAATGCATTGTTTAACTGGTATCTCGCCGTATTGTTGAACTAGTCTATCAATGTAAATGCATTGTTTAACTGGTATCTCACCGTATTGTTGGACTAGTCTATCAATGTAAGTGCATTGTTTAACTGGTATCTCACCGTATTGTTGAACTAGTCTATCAATGTAAATGCATTGTTTAACTGGTATCTCACTGTATTGTTGAACTAGTCTATCAATGTAAATGCATTGTTTAACTGGTATCTCGCCGTATTGTTGGACTAGTCTATCAATGTAAATGCATTGTTTAACTGGTATCTCGCCGTATTGTTGGACTAGTCTATCAATGTAAATGCATTGTTTAACTGGTATCTCACCGTATTGTTGAACTAGTCTATCAATGTAAATGCATTGTTTAACTGGTATCTCACCGTATTGTTGGACTAGTCTATCAATGTAAATGCATTGTTTAACTGGTATCTCACCGTATTGTTGAACTAGTCTATCAATGTAAATGCATTGTTTAACTGGGATCTCACCGTATTGTTGGTCTAGTCTATCAATATAAATGCATTGTTTAACTGGTATCTCACCGTATTGTTGGACTAGTCTATCAATGTAAATGCATTGTTTAACTGGTATCTCGCCGTATTGTTGGTCTAGTCTATCAATATAAATGCATTGTTTAACTGGTATCTCACCGTATTGTTGGACTAGTCTATCAATGTAAATGCATTGTTTAACTGGTATCTCGCCGTATTGTTGGACTAGTCTATCAATGTAAATGCATTGTTTAACTGGTATCTCACCGTATTGTTGGACTAGTCTATCAATGTAAATGCATTGTTTAACTGGTATCTCACCGTATTGTTGAACTAGTCTATCAATGTAAATGCATTGTTTAATTGGTATCTCACTGTATTGTTGAACTAGTCTGTCAATATAAATGCATTGTTTAACTGGTATCTCACCGTATTGTTGGACTAGTCTATCAATGTAAATGCATTGTTTAACTGGTATCTCACCGTATTGTTGAACTAGTCTATCAATGTAAGTGCATTGTTTAACTGGTATCTCACCGTATTGTTGAACTAGTCTATCAATGTAAATGCATTGTTTAACTGGTATCTCACCGTATTGTTGGACTAGTCTATCAATGTAAATGCATTGTTAAACTGGTATCTCACCGTATTATTGACCTAGTCTATCAATGTAAATGCATTGTTTAACTGGGATCTCACCGTATTGTTGGTCTAGTCTATCAATATAAATGCATTGTTTAACTGGTATCTCACCGTATTGTTGGACTAGTCTATCAATGTAAATGCATTGTTTAACTGGTATCTCGCCGTATTGTTGGTCTAGTCTATCAATATAAATGCATTGTTTAACTGGTATCTCACCGTATTGTTGAACTAGTCTATCAATGTAAATGCATTGTTTAACTGGTATCTCGCCGTATTGTTGGACTAGTCTATCAATGTAAATGCATTGTTTAACTGGTATCTCACCGTATTGTTGGACTAGTCTATCAATGTAAATGCATTGTTTAACTGGTATCTCACCGTATTGTTGAACTAGTCTATCAATGTAAATGCATTGTTTAACTGGTATCTCACTGTATTGTTGAACTAGTCTGTCAATATAAATGCATTGTTTAACTGGTATCTCACCGTATTGTTGGACTAGTCTATCAATGTAAATGCATTGTTTAACTGGTATCTCACCGTATTGTTGGACTAGTCTATCAATGTAAATGCATTGTTTAACTTAAATCTCAGCGTATATTTTAAAACTAGTCTTTCAATAAAAAGGTGAGCACGTATATTCAAGTTCTATCAACTTATGTTTTAACTATTCTATCAACTTATATTTTAACTAGTCTATCAACGTATGTTTCAACTAGTATATCAACGTATGTTTTAACTAGTCTATCAACTTATGTTTTAACTAGTCTATCAACTTATGTTTAAACTAGTCTATCAACTTATGTTTTAACTAGTCTATCGACTTATGTTTTAGCTAGTCTATCAACTTATGTTTTAACTAGTCTATCAACTTATGTTTAACTAGTCTGTCAACTTATGTTTAAACTAGTCTATCAACTAATGTTTTAACTAGTCTATCGACTTATGTTTTAGCTAGTCTATCAACTTATGTTTTAACTAGTCTATCAACGTATGTTTTAACTAGTCTACTACAGTACATGTATGGTCGAACTAGTATTGCGAGACTAGTCTTTAAGCTTAATGTTCAACTAGTCTATCAACCTATGGTTGAACAAGACTTATGGCAGATAATTGTCAAGTCTATCAACGTCTAATCTCTCAGTGTATTATTGAATTGGTCCACTTGACCCCCAGTGTCATCCTCGGTTACCCATGGTTTTATATACTCTCCACTAAATCACCCATGGGAAACCTTATCAGGAGAATCTGTACTCAAATTACCCGCCCTTGGCCGGCGTGAGCCAATCAAACCGCTACGCAGCTTGGATCTGCGAGACAATGACAATTTATATCACTTCGTTGCAAAGCATGCGAGGTCATTATGTTAACCATCCGTCACCGGTTATCTCCCTTGACCATATCCGTCGTATTGAGTATTTTCTTTGGTTACTGACTTTGTTACGCCGGTCAAGGGCGGGATATCTGAGTACAGATTCTCCTGATAAGGTTTCCCATGGGTGATGCACCAGTGTATGTAGTCCCAGAACATGGTGTTTAGTCTTATTCCTTTCACTGAGGGTCATTTTCAAAATCTAACAAAGTGTAAGTCTTTTGAGAAACTAAACGCCAGTCAATGTAAAATAAACACGATTTCTCGAAAACAGAGACAAAATAAAGTATAGGTACAACAACGTAAGATATTTTAATCAAGGAGTGATGAACACGACTGAAACATACATACACCATGTCTCTAATAGCAAACTAACTTAATATGTAATCTGAAACATTATCTGCTCATAATTCCGAAAAACACGGTTTTAAAAGATCGTTGTTATTGAATCTCCTTAATCAGTCGAGATAGGAGAGTGAACTATGGCTTTCAGGCTTGTTTTATGACATCATACAGAAACGATGCGTTATTGATTTAAAGTCCAAGAAGGTTGATTATGCCAACGACATCTTGTACTGACATAATGTCTATATTTCATAAACTTTTACCTTATATACTAAACATTTCCCAAAATACCGCTTGGAGTAGCTATTTCAGCACCCCGTGTGTGTTTGAACAGATATAAAATATTCAGTATCATACTCTCATGAATGAAATTGTGTATATCTCTTTATGAGATATATCCTCATCACAAACATTCAAAATCGACTTCATTCGGCAGAAATATTATTTGTTTGACTCTGTTGAAAAGAATGTATACTTTCTTATGCCCGTGAGTGTATATTCCCTGAGCTTTTGTTGGCAATTGGAACACGTGGGAATCAACATAACATACACATCTCATTGTGATTCATTTCCTATCACGCTGTAGTCGTTAGTTAGATGGACATCCTATCTCATTGCCCGGGAAATGAGGAGGAGAGGTTGTTGTTGTTGATGTTGATGATATTATTAAAGGGGCTGTAGCACGTTTTCTAATGAAAATAAAGAGACCCCGAAATGGAAAAGCAATGTTACCAATCGCAAACCAATCCTCCTCAATCAATTAATAGAGTTCTTAAACGAATGGTTATGTTTCGGTAAAGCACAGAGTATCAATTTCTCATCCTCGAATTATTAAAGGTTACTAAAATGGCCGCTAGCAGTTTTCAAATAATATATGTGACTGGGTTTTTTTTTGCAACTACGGATAATCGGATCTGGTAATACCGTCTTATGTAAAGATATTCTGCACATATTTTAAATGGCAAATTGAAAATTAAAAAATGCAAAAAAGTGCTACAGTTCTGGCAATTACTGAATAAGTATTAAGGCTAATTTGTCAGTATCCATTATACCAGAATCTAAGCATTACAATTCACCATCAACATCATCAGTTTTATCATATTAGTATTTTAAAAGTTTGTGTTGCTTGGTTTACTCACCTCATCTTCTCCGATAGAATTGCGTAAAACCAGAGCGAGACAACTTTCCACGTCTCTTGAGACGGTCAGCAATAATGACGTCACGACGTCATGTATGTATGTATGTATGTATGTATGTATGTATGTATGTAGAGAATGCGGAACTCGCGCTGAAACTCGTATATGTATGTATGTATGTTTGTATGTATGTTTGTATGTATGTACGTATGCATGCATGCATGCATGTATGTATGTATGTAAAAATGTATGTAAAATGTATATCATATGCCGCTGCTGTATGTATGTATGTATTATGTATGTATGTATGTATGTTTGTATGTATGTATGTATGTATGTATGTATGTATGTATATATGTTTCAAATCCCGTCAGGGGCACGTGTACGGCAACGTTGTCTGCAATGGAGAACTGTTCTACACGAAGTAAGGTTTGGGTGCAATGCTACACTGAAATTCAGCGTAGTATCGCTATAGTTCGCTAGTTCTATTCGATATTCGCAGGTTTTACCGCAATGCCATAATACTAGCAGCCGTGACATAAATGAAATACTCTTGAAAGCGGTATTAAACCCCAACTCACCTCAATATGTGAACACCCTCGTCCCCCGTCCCCTTTCAAAAATCCTGGATCAGCTCATGATAAGCTACATTGTAGGTCACGATCTAAGAAGAAACACTATGAGGTCAAATTATAAATTACATTGCTTCTCTACTAAATATGCCATTTAATCACTCCTGGTTCTCGTGTTTTTCTACTTTAAGTGTTTTGAAATATGGTGCTGTTAGCGTTCGAACATGTCTAGCACGTTACCATTGAACGCGTGTATCACTTGTCATGGATGTGTGCATAATGAGTGCCATGATTTATTTTTTTTGTCCTATTTTTGAAGAGCTCGAGGTAACTGGTAGAGATACTGTGATTATTTAGATAGATGGGTCTATGTCTGTGATCATTTCAAAGTGTTTTGTTGTGTTCTTTAGCAAAACAGAATGATGTAATAATAATGTAAAATATAATAGTCCATTTGTAGCGCTATTTCCACGCATGAGCATGCTCAAAGCGCACAAGTTCTATTATCGCCCTGAAGGAATTGTACTTTCGATGCCGCTGCGTATACTAAGCGCTCCGCACGACCATATAGGTTCGTACCTCCCTATCTTCAGGTACCCATTTAAACAGCTGGGTGAACTGAGTGCAATGTGGATGAAGTGCCTTGCCAAAGGACACAACACAGTATGAGACCAAGGTCACAATTTGTTGTATATGCTATCAAAATACTTTCATTTTATATCTGTCGGGGACAGTTTGTTTATAAACTTCGACATTTGTACATTTATATCAAGTTTATGTTCACAGTTACTCATCGCACTAACTGGTGGCTCAGATTATATTCATTGACTACTGTAAAACTGCGCTTCCAGGGTATGTTCACCTACTTGTGTCTATCTGTGCAAATATCATGTAAACTGACTTTCTTTCTAACGCCAATACAATTAGACCACGTACAATGACAATGCGTCATACTATATGTATATCCGTGTGTAGTTATTTGCACATGAACCCTATAGTCCTCGCTTCAGTGATGCATGTTTTCGAACTTTGGCATAATGAAGTATGCAGAAGGTGTAAAATTTGAAAATTCAAATTCCATTACTGTTCGAATGAAAGTTTTCATCTCGATTAAATGAGAACAAATTCATCACAAATACATTGAATTTGTATACGAGGACCTAGTCACTTGCAGAAGAAAAAATAAACACATTAAATTGTAGTTTTGAAAAGGTTGACCACTGGTCACTTCAAAGAGCTGCTTACTGCTTACTATGAGGTATGACATTAGGTTATGTTATGGAACATTTAATTTTCTTCTTATTATGCGAAAATATAAAATCGGTTTTCGCGTTGAAACGATTATTTTAAGACATCGCGAATAGACCGATCCATTAAGCCCCGCCCCCTGGCAAGCCTCCCTAGCAACAGACAACCTCGGACAAACATGCGGAAGTGTCTGAAGGGCTTTTTTGCTGAGAACGACATATTTTGCCGGCGACTACGGCGTTTTGAAGCTTTGTCATGTCACGGAAACGACTACAATGAAAATAATGATGTCTATTGATAACCAAACTGTAAATTTTAGAACACAATCTACGTTGAAATGATAGTAACTATATAAAAGGTCAGAAATTTACTTTGCCAAGGCCGAGATTGAATACATTTCCTGCCATTTTGTCATGACTTGCATATATTTTTTTGTGGTAAGAATAGGGTGATTAACTCAGTTTATCAACCTACCAGCCATATAACGTGATACTTGAAACGACCTTTCTAAACCGTATCACCCGGTACGAGGGACTTACAACATTGTAATTCCCTCCAGGAGGGTTTACAGAGAGAGTTGTAAACCCTGTTTGAAGGAATTATAATGATTGTAAACCCTGATATAATTGCTAAGATGACGGCTTGAAAGTAAAGATCTGAAGAAACTATCTTTAACTATTTAACTATTAACGTCTTAAATATAGCACATTATGAAATGCAAATGTTTTGACGAAAGTGCGTCTCGAACCCGTACCCAGTAAGACCAGTGTTCCATAATCCAACGCCTTAGACTGCTGCGCCGCGAAGGCACATGGAAGACAACGGTCAAGAAGAACATTACATAGAAATCTTTGCCGTACTGGGACAGTGAACAAGGATTTTACGAACGACTCTATATAGAATCCTGGGTTTTCGATAACGGGATAAGAAAGCGTCTTTTATAATTAAAAACGGTTGATAATATAGATAAGTCATTCTACCTCGGATATGGTAAGGTTGTAGACTCTGATAGTCAGGAAAAACCCGAGGATGCGAAGCATCCTCGGGTTTTTCCTTCCTATCAGGGTCCACAACCTTACCATATCCTCGGTATCATGACTTATCCTTATAATATGCTTTCATTTTTACTAAATGAATGCGGCCCTGAAGAAATCTAAGTTCGACACATGACGTGTCCGCCCATCCATGTTTTATTTATAGAAATGCATGGAACCGTAAATATTAAATGTTCTTCAACACACGATACGATAGGATTTTCCTGAATGTTGAATATAGAAACAAATTAGAGTTGTTCTGTTTCTCCGTTTGTTGATAACAGTTCCTAAGTAAAAGTGTTAAGACACAGACATGTGCATTTCAGACTTAATTCCCTTTATATTCTCCAATCAATTATAGTGTTTCATTTCAGTTTTGTTTACATTTTTTGCAAATAAGCCATCTAAAATATAATTATTCAATAACAGTTGTAAATTACTAGCATAAGAAAATATTACACTGACTGACTATGAGTTTTCCACACTAACTGAACAGCTGCAATCATCTTACAAATATTATGTTGAATTTCTAGAGTTATATTTATGTATGTAAAGCTGCTTATGATGTTTCAGTATTTTATGATGAAATCAAGATAAATCTGTGCTGTTATATATATAAATTGTATGTACAAGAAAATACCATTTACAATAATCATTCAATAAATCATGAAAATATGTAAAGAAAAAATTAATATGAACACTTCCATTCACTGAAGATGATTTACATGTTAACACAATAATAATGTATATCATTCTGATATGAAACAAACAGTCAAATAACAAACAAATAATCTTTTATGTAGAGTTTCAGAGTTTATTATATTCATGAATATATGAGATAATTAACAATCAATGAGTACATTTATTATCCGATATAAAAACAACAAAAAAGGTACATGTTGTCATGCTGCTTTATTTACTTAGTTTCAAAAGGATGTTCAGCTTGATACTCTCAGACATCCTGCAGATTTCCCTATTTCTTCTGATCTTGTGAGTCTGAAAAATTAAATAAAAATTGTTAGCATGCATAAAGTTTGTGCAATTATTGATATCATTCTCTTAATTGTTATCATATCGTGAACTTGTAAATGTTAAAAATATTCTGGCAAATTTTATAATTGAAAATTAAATTGTATTCATACATTTTGAATAACAGAATGTCAACAGGTAATTTACAATTGTCCACACTTTCCAAGTTAGTAAAAGCAATGATAAATCCAAAAAGTCACAGAAGCATATTATTAAATAATTATATTTTTTTAAATGACTATTAACATATTATTCTTAAAGAATCCAAATAACAAATGGTTCAAGGTAAATTCATAAATATTTTTTATTTGTTGAAATTTATGACAACAATTGTAATCCAATTTTAAGCTGCTGCCTATGGTTTTAATCAAATGTACATATAAGGGAAATGTACATCCCAGGTTATATATGTTTTAGCTAGTCATAACAATATGATTCATTCTTATCAATAGATCAATAAAATTCATTCTTTTCAGACTATTATTATTATCTGACAAATTATGTATCTATATAGAAATTAAAATATGTCATGTACAAGAATGTGTCCCTATTTGCAAAATATGTATTATTGGGATCAAATATATACATGTAATTAGGTCTTCAAGACGAATGTCTGAAGACCTTTTGATGTTATCATGTTTTTCCTTATTATTATTATTCCGACGTATTTTGTTCCATGTTTTCCCGAAAAACGGCTCGTACGATCTGCATGAAATTTACAGGGATGATAGCCCGTGTCCTAACTTAGATTCAATCGTCGGCCGAATTTGGAATTTCGACCTGTTTTTTTAGTTATCTCCCCTTGAAGTTGAAACTTCAAACCTTAATAGCTCGAAAACTTTTCAAGATATTTTCATAAAACTTTCACCAAAATGTGAACAACAAAATTCCCCATCGATTAGGCAGATAGCGGTTTTCGACCGTAAGAAAAGATTGTTTGCTATTCCGCAAAAACTGAAAACTTTGCGCACTTTCGCGATTTTGAGGGTACGCGTCTTCAAAAATATTCTTCTAAATAGCGGCAATAGATACAGCATCATGCAGTAGCTCATTAAAAAGCTGAAAGAATGCTGCAAAAAGTAATCCCCCTCCTTTTTAACGGTTAACGAGCTACAGCAATTTTAAAATTGAACTTTTTGAAAAACTTAGTTTTAGGGCTCGCACTCAAAAGGACATAACTCTGTTACAAATGAAGTTATGTCAAAGTTACTTACTGCAATTTATTCCTAATAACTAGATTAACTATTCATCATTATCATATAAAAAGTGATGGTTTCGGCGTAATTTGGACATAGTCCCAAAAAAGTAAAAATTTCTGATTTTGAGCAATTTCGAGGGGTACTTTCTTTTTAGGATTTTCGATCGTAAATCATTGAAGATACAATTATGTTTAATACCTCATTTTGAAGCAGAGATGTATCATGTATCTGTCATACTTTACATATGACAAGTCATAGAAGACTGTCAATTTTCGAAAATCCCCATTTTCAACAAAGTTGAAATGATCATAACTGCTTAACTAATTATCTGTATTTACACCTTCGGATGGACAATTTTAAGAACAAGTTTTCTGTTGAAGCCTTTCATCAAAAAGTTGATAGTTAAGCTCCGAACATCGCAATCGTTGTCTAGGGGTCAAAATGTAAGCATTTTTGAGTAATTTCTTAAATATTCAGAAACACATAACGCATTTATATGTATGCAATCTAAATGATGATTACATCTACTTAAGTGGAAATTAAAGCATATTAATAATTTCTATGTTGCATCTTAGTATGAAAATATTAACCATCTTGTCTTAATCATGAGAAAGGTCATGTAGGGGTACATTAATCAGCGATATTTCCATTTTCAGAGGGTCATTGTCTTTGCAGAATTTTTGTAAAAAAAACTATTGAAGAGAGAGACATGTTTTATAACTTGTTCTAAGGCGGAGAAACTGATGCATAACCGAGAGTGCAACATGGAGTTCAAGGTCAAGCAGAAGTTGAAGACCTAAGTATTGCCTTGGCAATCCTAGTTGTAAATGGGGTTATATGTTCATACTTACTTTGCTAACCCATAGCTTTATTTCATCTCATTGCCATGTTTAGCCTTGATGACACAACAGTGGCTGATTGAATCTGTTATCCAATCCAGGTGTCGCACCATAATTGGAATCTGAAAATATAAAACCAAATTAATTGACTATGATGATTAAATCAAACTTGAAAATATTTTGATCATTATATTGTTAATTATGTTATGGAGTTTTCTAAATATTATATATGTAACACATTTAAATATTCCAAGCTTACCTGCACATGGCTAACTAAATTTTAAAAGTATTTCATTGATTTATAAATTCATACAAAATTAAAAGAATATTTGATTAATTTAATTTGTGTTCACTGTAGATCAAACTGTCATTGTTGTGTAGACCTGCACAGTAGGCATAGAAATGTGTTGACACAAGGCCTACAGTACAGAACTTACTAAAGTGACATGGTTTCCTGAATCCTGAAAACACCAGGAGAGTCTAAATGTGTCTACTTTCAAAACTTTGTTCATAGGTTTTTGTAGAATATAAAATTTGTTTTATTTTGTTCAATAATTCGGCCTGTCATAAAGTCACCATGAACCTAAAATACCAACTATAAATGTTTACGTATTGCAAACAAATATTTTCTCGCTTTTGATGTAAACAAACCAAGCTTGACATGCACTCACCTCGATCCTCATATGTTGTGATTGTATCTCCGATCTGAATGAGAAATAGTTTCTTCCATATGCATTTCCGATAAGGTGGGTCAACCTTTCAAGCTTCAAACACAGTGTCATCGATATTTTACGCAGGACAAGGCTGATTTCATTCCGAAAACGTATCAGCGACATTCCCTTCCGCCATGCAGACAACCCGCCATGTTGCTTGTTGACGTCCGAGGAAGTAATCGCACCTCAGTAGGTAAAACACAGGACGCGCTGATTAGTTGAAAGCCTTTATGGGGCGGGGCTTAATGGATCGGTCTATGATATTTACACTAAAATACACAAGAAGGTTACAAACTTCGTGATCGTGATATATATATATATATATATATATATATATATATATATATATATATATATATATATATATATATATGTGTGTGTGTGTGAAACATTTTAGGAAGGTCTCACGTGAAGTAAATGTATATAAAAATCTTTTTAACAATATATATATATATATATATATATATATATATATATATATATATATATATATATACATATATAAGCAAAATACAAAAACCAACTTGGTTTTGTGTAGTTTGTTACGAATTGGTAGAGTGCTCAACATTTGTGAAATGGAGCGTGATAAATGTGGTTAGTGATTAGTGGGAACCCTTAATAAACGCAACGAATTGGTAAATACCTGCAGGCACAACAATAAATTCTTGCTTAAACACAACCAAAAACAAAAACCAGCCCCAAAACGCAGCACTCCCAAAAACACAGGAACTCATAGCCAAAACGAAGCCACAGGGACTCAATCAGCAAACAATATATATATATATATATATATATATATATATATATATATATATATATATATATATATATATATATATGTATACGTTTAATGTTCGAGGTGAAATTTGTAATAAATGATTTATTTATATGTTTGTCTGTCTCTCTTGAATACTTCGATTCTATGAAGAGAGATTTATTTCAACTTTCTTGAACGATTTAATGAACAAATAACTGTACATGTTCCTTTAGCTGACCGTTGATCTACGTACCTTATCTCTATTGTCTAGATTAGATACTGAATTCTGCAAAGTATTGACCTTAAACAATCTCACATCATAAGTGTACACAGTCACGTATTCGTCTTAAGAATAGACATTTTAGTTGATATCAATAATTCACTACCACAACAACAATGTTTTGCTGTGGTGGATACTCCTCATAGAACTCGATCTATAAATCACTTAATATTAAAGGGGCCGTAGCACGTTTTTTCGCTGAAATTAGTCGATGAAATGTATTTGAAAAATAATGTCACTAATAGTACAACACCCTTCTCTCTTCGGAAAGTCAAGTTAAAAAATTAGTGTACATGGTTCTGTAAAGTCATGGGAGGGGGGGGGGGGGGGGGGGGGGGGGCTTAGCCCCCCACAAATTTAAGGGAGAATTTGTTTTTGGCTCTCTATTCCAAAGTGTTTTTCAACCTGAAAGACATTGCAAATAACTTCGTGAGAGAAAATTATGATGGTGTACATAACGTTTGCATGTAAGTCAAAAGTATCGTGTCTGACGTATCTAAATTGACAATGACAATAAACACAACTAGCTGTATATACTTTGTAAGAAGTGAAGACAGGATGTTTATTTTTGGAAAATTCTAATAGTGCAACTGGATGTTTGAGTATAATAACGCATACTGCGTAGACAAGTATTGCAACGTTCACCCAACGTACCTTCTAAGAATGAGTATACAAATTCATAATTCCAGTCCCCCAACTCCCGAAATTGGTGCTACGGGCCTGTAGGCTAGTTGGTATTGGAACGATCAATGCTAGCAAGAAATTTGTACTATTGAAGGTAGTTAGCCCAGATATAACCGTGTTATTGTTACAATGACACATGCAAATCAAATAGGTTAAATCAGCATTCACAGAAGTTGTCTTCAGACTTTTTTGCAGGTGCGAATATGGAAAGTAGTGAAAATATCATTAAATCACAATAAAATAAAACAATTGAATTTATATTCCCTCTTCGGCTAATGTCAAATTTCCTAAATCTTATAATGTGACCTATCTATGGATATACATGTAGTTCATGCAAGAATAGATTGACTATTTATGAAAATCATTGCACTTCATCATTGAAAGAAATATCTTCTCGTGTCCCTATTTATAAGGGAAACATTTGAGGATAATTATGAGATATGATTCTGGATATGTAATTAGGTCTCATGTTCTGAAATTTCGACCCATATGTTGATATAGTTCATGCAAGAATAAATTGAAAATATAAAAATACCATTGTACTTCATTTTGGAATAAAATATTTTCTCGTGTACCTAACAATAAATGAAACAATTTAAAGAGATTTATGGAATATTAATGTGGATGAATAATTATGTCTCGGGATTTCATAGTATGACCCATTTTTCGACATATTTGATGCAAGAATGTATTTAATATTATAGGAATATTATGGGATTATTTTCTCGTGTACCTATCAATAAGAAGAACAATTTTAAGACAATTATGAAATATGAATGTGAAATATAATTATGTTTCGTGTTCTTTTATTCTTATCATAAGATACCAACTTATCAGAAATATGAAAAACGGCTATCTATACCTAAAATAGAACACAGGTGTTCATACTCAGAGTATAAGCTCGTTCATTCAGATAGGAACTATGTTCAAGACTACACTATTTCTCCTTGCTTCGTGCCTATCTCGTAAGTAAAATATTTAAAATTTACAACTTTAGCCAATTTGTAAAATAAATAGAATATTTTAAAATTCATTTAAAAATGTATAGCATTTTTGTTCGATATTTTACATAACTGATATTTAAAATATTTTAACGGAAATATTTCTTGGTGAATATTTTTGTAACAGCATACTTTTAGACTTATCTTAAAAAAATTAAAACAAATACATTAACAAGTAATTGTGATAAATAATTTCTTACCGGTTTTACAAAATTTAAATTTTGTCTTTTGTTTCCATTTTTTAAAACATAATGTGTATTCCTGTATACAAGTAAATGATATATACATTATTTCGTTGGTATCAACAATACCATTAAACAATGTTCGGTCATGGGGATACTGTAGAGGTGAATTTACAAGGTACACCTTTTCAGGTACATGTAAATGAACGGGACTCCCGTCGTGCTATATATACACAGGAAGAATAAAGACATGATCTTCTTGAGCATACCATACTTTACTGAAGGCTTCAGAGTCATATAACGACGAGGTTTATAATGTATCATGCGATCAAACTGATCGTCAGTGAGTACACCAGATATTCATAAACATGATTAGCATGGACCGCCTTACCGCAGTTACTCATCATTCGCCTAATTCCAGAATTAAAGAGGTATAGTAAACGTTTGGTACGAGGACTCCTTTACGAGGCTTTCAGAGCCCCGCGTCTCTGTGCAATAACCGGGGATGGTTCAAGATTATGTTAATCTTCCTTAAAACTTTAAGCTTGACATGTTGTTACTGTTTAGTGTCAGACAGCGTTGGGGCGGGATAGCGCAGTGGTTAGCGCGTTCGGCTTCGGATCAAGAGGTCCGGGGTTCAAATTCCTCCAGGGGCACGGCAACTTTATCAGCAGTAGAGAACTGTTCTACACGCAGTAAGGTTTGGGTGCAATGCTACACTGAATTTCAGCGCAGTACCACCCATGATTCGCTAGTTCCAGCCGATGCTCGCAGGTTTCACCGCAATGCATAACCACATGGCTTTGCGGGCTTTCTCCCTGTCATAATACTAGCAGCCGCGATATGAGTGAAATACTCTTGAAAGCGGCGTTAAACCCCTACTCACCTCACCTCACCTCAGACAGCGTTTCTCAGTATTTCCATGTGACAATTTCACACACTTTACTTTCGTTGTGCACCTTTAGTGACAATTTGTCAGCGCACGTGCTACAGCTGTGATCAACGTGAGAATCCTGGAGACTGTGAAGATGTTGCCACCTGCAGCAAAGATGAGGTTCGTTTTCATATGCGTCTTTGCCACATGTGTCCCCAATGTAATCCGTAATAAACTGTATTTTGTTGTCACATGTGTCCCCAATGTATACTGTATTCAGCTGTATTTTGTTGTCACATGTGTCCTCAATGTACACTGTAATCAGCTGAATTTTGTTGCCACATGTGCCCCCAATGTATACTGTAATCAGCTGTATTTTGTTGCCACATGTGTCCCCATTGTAAACTGTAATCAGCCGTAGTTTGTTGCCACATGTCTCCCCAATGTATACTGTAATCAGTTGTATTTTGTTGCCACATGTGTCCCCATTGTAAACTGTAATCAGCTGTATTTTGTTGCCACATGTGTCCCAAATATATACTGTAATCAGCTGTAATTTGTTGCCACATGTGCCCCCAATGTATACTGTAATCAGCTGTGATTTGTTGCCACATTTGTCCCCAATGTATACTGTAATCAGCTGTAATTTGTTGCCACATTTCTCCCGAATGTATACTGTAATCAGCTGTATATTTTTGCCACATGTGCCCCCAATGTATACTGTAAACAGCTGTATATTTTTGCCACATGTGTCCCGAATGTATACTGTAATCAGCTGTAGTTTGTTGCCACATGTGTCCCCAATGTAAACTGTAATCAGCTGTAGTTTGTAAGTGAACATTGATTTTCCTGTCTCGTTTTGAAATATGTATTTTCTTATTTTCAGCAATGTATTACAGACAAATTCATTAGCGAGGAAGGCCATGCGTTTTACCAGCTAGGTTGTCGACCTGGACGGGTAGGTGGTACATCGTTCAATCTAATCACTATTCACTCATTAGTAGTCAAAGTACATACACTGTATCATAATGTATGAGTGGTTTCTTAATACATATGAATACGAGAGCGTATTGTCATAATCCACCTGATGCAGGAGTAAGCATTTACTTCGAAACACCTTGTAACACCTAACGAAGAAGCTCTTATCCAGAAACCATGTGCTTCTACGAATGCTTTCAATCTTGCATTATGATTTGCATAATTTTATTTCAGGTAAAACACTGCAAATTTAGCTAACTACATTAAAACATAATATATAATTTGTGACGAAAACCTCTTCCTTGTCATTCGTTTCATGATTTTCAAGCCAAACTAGTTGAACAATTCACACAATTGTTTTGTCAGGGAATATTATAAACATTCATATTAATCAGATTTGCTAGCGTAAAGATTTCGTGAACATCATATCTGAAGTACAGTGGTGTAGTGGTTGGCATGCTGGCCTCTCATGCCAAAGGTTCGGGTTCGAATCCCGGTAGAGACACCACACAAAAATTAAATTAAATTATTCTTTTATTGAATGCATTTGCAGGTGTGTCAAATTCTCAGTCAGTTCGGAGGTAAACGTTCTCTACCTGCTGTGATTACACGGGACAAGAGGCGGTTGATCCATCTGTGTACCCAGTGTTGTGACAAGGATTACTGCAACAGCGATTTATGCATCTCAGGTTCGTTTCAATGATATAGAGGATATAATATTATGAGTGCTAATGTCATATTATGTTTACGACACGAGTGAATGAATTAGTAATCCCCGAGCGAGAGCGAGAAAAATGTCAATACTTAGATACTAGTGCCATAAGCATTGCATTACTAGTCATAAATTGAATGTATTACCGAAATCATGGAATTTGAAAAATTCGCAAATTTCAAGCATGATTTGGCGTGACGTGACGACAGAAATGTGAAATACTTTTTATTTTATTTGTGATGAACTTATTGTCATGCAGTCAACATGAAAACGTTTATTCGAAAATTAATTTTTAAAAAATGACCACTTCTATCTATTTCATTATGCATGATCATTTTACTTCTGATCAATGATTCATTGTGACTGTATGTGATTTAATTTTTTAAAGTTACAATCAAGGACAATTTACATGATTATTACACTAAGATATACATGTCGGTGAAAAGAACTTTCGGTATGCAGCTCTATATGTCCTTTTAGGTCATGCAAAAAAGTGTTTATTCACAGAGCATTGAGGCGATCGTAAATCCCTTAGGATAATTTTAGTGTAATGTTAAATGATGAGAGTTAACTTTAATCAAGAGTGATTTGTGAAAGGATTTCCGTATCTTTATTATCTATGTCGTATGGTCGCCATTGTGATAAGCAAATATTTTTTCATCAATAAACTGTTTTTCTGATACATAAATCGATGCGATTATCGAAATTGTAATTATTAGAATAAATCAATATGACGGACCAATCAGAATAGTTTTATTATTTTTCAGCGACTGCCACGCAAGCACCGACCAATCAGAACCAGTGTTTCAAGTGTGACGATTTGACTGATCCTAGACAATGCGAGACAACTATCAGCTGTGAACCCGACGAGGTATCATTTTGATTGGATATATAACTTTTCGCGGTGTATTGCGAGATAAGTTGTATTGTAGTCGGACCCCGTTTATCCACACAATTTGGTTATAGTTGAAAATAGACCGGATAGCGAGACGTAAGCGAATCACCATTTGCATAGAAATGTATAGAGGAGATATGAAATACTACCGTGCGGATAGCCGGTTTTCCGGATATATGGGTCCGGTTAAACGAGTCTCACTAGTTTTATGGTACTACGGTTGGTGTCATGATTGCTGTGAAAGAATTGTTTTTAAATTAGAAGAAAAACATATTTTTGGAACTGTCCATTTGCCTGATATCGGTGTTACTACATGGAAGGGTTACCTCTTTGCAATTAAGACAAAGATCTTGGTTGTGCCACGTCCTTTATAATGAACGTTATTAGCTACTGTCATCAGTTAATATTTGCTCTTTCCTAAAATATCATTTATCAATTGCAGCTGTGCTTCAGTGAGGAATACATCAACGACAACGGAGAGAGAAGAATAAACATTGGTTGTCAGAGGAAAGTGGTGAGTATTGGTGAAAATCTTAATCTTAAAAGTTAATCAGCGATTCAAGGCGTAAATTCTGCAATTAAGAAGACATGGTAAAGGGATTGTATGGGACAGTAAAATATCAGTCTGATTAAAATCGACCTTGTTCCGAGGAATAAGAATTGCAATATACGGGATACGAACAGGTTCTGTATATTCCTCGCCGAGGAAACCTCCGAACGATACGAGTTCGTATCCCGATAGTGTCACTATTTTGCAATTTTTATTCCTCGGAAAACCGTCGATTTTAATCAGACTGAGTAAAAAATCGAACTTCTCTTTGACGTGATATTTTATAACAAATGAATATTGCGGTCGCACTAAATGGTTGACGACGTATCACGTTTACACTGGGTTTTTTTTTACCTTAATACGAAATTTTAATTAACGTAAATTAAACGATTCAAAGTCTAAATTATGCAATGAAGAAACATGATAATGGAAAAGTATCTGATGGTAAAACATCTTATCTTTGACTTGATATTTGAGAACACATGAAGATGGCACGCGCACTAAATGGTTGACGTTGATACTGAGTGTATTACCTTAATACGAAATTTTAATCAACCCCATTTCTATATCACGTGTATTAGAAATACAGGCTGTTTGATATAGATTCTGAAGCGTTCATAAAATATCATTTTTCATCTTTCTCCAGTCAAATCAGAATAAACAATATACATACATGAACTTATTTTTTAAGTCAGAAACAATATAAGGAATTACTATAGTACATTGTTTTATTATTTAAAGTTGGGTTGAATGTTTACCTTATTTTGTCACACAGGTATGCACAGCCTTGGTGAATGCGCTGAAGGAGCAGAAGAAGTTTGGACGTGACACCGGGGTCAACCACCTCTGTAACGCCTGCTGTGAAGACGACCACTGCAACCTGAACGCTTGTTCAAATATAAGTAAGTCAGTGTATGGTTTATGTATAACAACAGTGTATTATTTATTGAAATTCTCTCTAAGAACTATGGATTAACCCTTAGACTTCATTTAAAGATGCAGGAACACGGTTGCATGATATTTTATTTGGTTCTAAAAGTGCTTACTCGACTTTTATATACATCTCCAAATGCCAAATATATGTTTCAATGACAACCACGGAACGGTCCATACATGTGTAGTAACCAACAATTATGGCTCTTTCTCACGAATGTACTCGTAAAAAGACCCATTCAACGCCATAGAAGCAATTCTGACTTCCTATCTACATTGTTAAAGTTTCCAAAATTACGCTTTATTAAATGGCCGCAGCAAGCCAAGGTCTATTGTTCGGTTTTCGATCATGACCACGACTTTGAATGGTTTTCGTTATACTGAACTGGTTGACCTGTAACTTGTTATTTTCGGTTAAATCTGGTAATTCTCAATTAAATAACACAAATATAAAACTGGACACATATGTGATCTCACCAAGATGACTATTACCCCTTTACATAATATATACTTCAAGAGATTGTGAAATGTGTGAATTATGTATTGTCTGTTTCAGCCAATGCCTTTGTTGCCGGGAGAACTTAAGAAGCAAGGAGGAGTCATTGCTGTAGAGACGACCTTGATAAACCATCTGATCACCAGTTATTAAAGCTTACAAATATTGACATGCCTTTGTTATCTTTTTATTCTAAATGCAAGTCTTCAAGGCCTAACATGTCTCTCCGCTCAACTCAGAAACACTTTTATCATATAATGGAGGGTGTTATCGATGGAATAAGGCAATTATAAACTTGGTATCCAAATCTGATACATATGCAAAACAGGTCAAAGGTCAAATACACGAACTACTTTCGCAAAATTCCACTCTTTTCGTGCGAATCCTAAAACTGTTTACGAATCATTGAAAAGCCTCACCGGGAGTTTACCCTAGTATTTCCGCTTGAATGAATGGATATTCGAATCACTATATCATCTGATATTATACAGTGCATTTATAGTTTTAACAAAGTCAAGATAATTGTAGATTTATTTTAAAAACCATACAAAACGTCAGTGCGCTCTTGACCAACAGCATCAGCAAGTAGTTTCAGTTTCCTGTGTACATAATGAATTGTAATGTGCTATGTGGCCTATCGGCGTGCTTTGAGGGCTGAGCATACGGTATTAGGTACATTAAAGGGACAGTAGCAAATTTTTTCGGTGAAATAAGTCGATGAAATGTATTTGAACAATAATGACACCAATAGTCAAAAGTCAAGTCAAAATTGTATAGTGTATTTAAGGCCTCCGGCCCACATACAAACTATACATATACAAATGATAGATATAATACAAATGTTACAGAAATACAAACGATAGAGAACACCACTTGAACAACATGACGGACAATTCTAAAATACAAATGTAGTGTTTTTGTTTTCAGAACGAGTTTCCATCATTTAATAGTTCAGTTCTTAGTTTCATACAATGTTTAATAAACAGTGACAAGTTAATAATTATATTGTCATTTTGAGAATGATATAAAAGCGAGAGCAGGTGGTTTCGACAAATAAAAGGAATGTATGTTCTTCTGTAAACGGAGTAAAATGGACAAACAAGCATGGCATGGGTTTCGTTTTCAACTGCTGATTTACAAAATGGAAACATTCTTCTGCTCTTTTCATCGAATTCGATATATAATTTTCTCCCTTTGTTTATCATTAAATCTAATAAACCAACCAGTTACATCCTTACTTTTCAACATAAAAGACCTAAAATGTATTACGTTGTTTAGGCACAGGGACAACTTTAGTACAAAGAATCAGTATCATTATAATTTCAGTCCTAATTTCTTCAAATACCAACTTAATAAATCTGTTATAAAAGATACTTTTATCATGTCGAGATGGATAAATTCAGTCAAATTATCGTTTTCTTTTTCGGGCCGAGTCCCTTGCCCGATCCGAGCCCACACCACCAGAGTCCGGCAACTATTGCCAGCACTTTCCGTACCAATAGCTAACCACGCGACCACTGGGCCTCGACACTAACCATACCAACAGCTTACCACATGACCACTTGACTTGTACACTAACCGTACCAACAGCTTACACACGACCCCTGGGCCTCGACACTAACCAGACAAACAGCTTACTACATGGCCATTTGGCCTCGACATTAACTGTACCAACAGCTTACTACATGACCACTTGGCCTCGACACTAACCGTACCGACAGCTTACACACGACCACTGAACCTCGACACTGCCCGTACCAACAGCGTACCACACGACCACTGGGCCTCGACACTGCCTGTACCAACAGCTTGTCACACGACCACTTGACTTGGACACTGCCCGTACCAACAGCTTACCACATGACCACTGGGCCTCGATACTGCCTGTACCAACAGCTTGCCACACGACTCACTTGACTTGGACACTAACAGTACCAACAGCTTACCACACGACAACTGGGCCTCGACACTATCTGTACCAACAACTTACTACATGACCACTGAGCCTCGACACTAACCGTACCAACAGCTTACCACATGACCACTGGGCCTCGACACTGCCCGTACCATCAGCTTACCACACGACCACTTGACTTGTACACTTACCGTACCAACAGCTTACACACGACCCCTGGGCCTCGACACTTACCAGACAAACAGCTTACTCATGGCCATTTGGCCTCGACATTAACTGTACCAACAGCTTACTACATGACCACTTGGCCTCGACATTAACTGTACCAACAGCTTACTACATGACCACTTGGCCTCGACACTAACCGTACCAACACATTACCACACGACCACTGGGCCTCGACACTAACCGTACCAACAGCTTACCACACGACCACTTGACTTAGACACTAACTGTACCAACAGCTTACCACATGACCACTTGACGTGTACACTTACCGTGCCAACAGCTTACCACACGACCACTGGACCTCGACACTGCCCGTACCAACAGCGTACCACACGACCACTGGGCCTCGACACTGCCTGTACCAACAGCTTGCCACACGACCACTTGACTTGGACACTAACCGTACCAACAGCTTACCACACGACCACTGGGTCTCGACACTGCCCGTACCAACAGCTTACCATACGCCCACTTGACTTGGACACTAACCGTACCAACAGCTTACCACATGACCACTGGGCCTCGACACTGCCCGTACCAACAGCTTACCACATGACCACTGGGCCTCGATACTGCCTGTACCAACAGCTTGCCACACGACCACTTGACTTGGACACTAACCGTACCAACAGCTTACCACACGACCACTGGGCCTCGATACTATCTGTACCAACAGCTTACTACATGACCACTGAGCCTCGACACTAACCGTACCAACAGCTTACCACATGACCACTGGGCCTCGACACTGCCCGTACCATCAGTTTACCACACGACCACTTGACTTGGACACTAACCGTACCAACAGCTTACCACATGATCACTGGACTTGGACACTAGCCGTACCAACAGCTTACCACACGACCACTGGGCCTCGATTCTAACTGTACCAACAGCTTACTACATGACAACTGAGCCTCGACACTAACCGTACCAACATCTTACCATATGACCACTTGGCCTCGACACTGCCCGTAGCAACAGCTTACCACACGACCATTTGACTTGGATACTAACCGTACCAACAGCTTACCACACGACCACTGGGTCTCGACACTGCCCGTACCAACAACTTACACCACGCCCACTTGACTTGGACACTAACCGTACCAACAGCTTACCACATGACCACTGGGCCTCGACACTGCCCGTACCAACAACTAACCACACGACCACTGGGTCTCGACACTGCCTGCACCAACAGATTTCCACACGACCACTTGACTTGGACACTAACCGAACCAACAGCTTACCACGTGACCACTGGGTCTCGACACTAACCGTACCAACAGCTTACCACACAACCACTGGGCCTCGACAGAGATCATCCTTCTACTGTGCTCGACCATGCAGCCAACTATCATCGAGTTAACACACTACCTAGCGAAACAGGTCAACAGGAATCAGAAGCAAGTATGTTATGTGAGAAACTACAGTTCAACAGACCTGAACAAAACTCGTTTACATAAACCCTCCTCAATATGGCCACGCTGGATGTAATAATAATACTCCTGCTCTGCATCAAGGGATTTGCAGGTCAGTCCCATTATATTTTCTGTAATTTCGGCCAATTTATTATCATATGCACTTTCGACATTCATGTGCTTATACATTTTTAAAATTACCAGCATGTTAGGTCGAACCTCACTCAGTGAAATAGCGAAGTTTTCACTGCATGAACTGGCTGTAGTCATTGACATAAGACCACCAAGTATCAAATTTGCAGCATCATGAATGCTTATGCTTGGAAATAACTCAAGAAAATTTTATGATGTGTCTTTGTTGTGCTCCACCTTTTATTTAAGAACTATTATATATTCAAAAACGTTGACCTATATCTATTCCGGACCTAAGAGAGCTACACTGAAGATATGTAGAGCGGGTGCTTACCGATGAAGCAACATTAGGAATATGGTGTATACACCCGACATGGTCCGATGGTGACATGTAAGTGTCCGTCGTCACTAGCATGGAACGTACGTGATTTGGCTTGCACGTACAACCTGTATAAGTAGAAAGCGGTCTTTGATGCACTAGGGAAATTAAACAAACAGTTGTGTTCGGTAGAGCTAGAAGCAGGGATGGATTAATCGTGTTAACATGATAGTGTCACCTTTGGTGACTGTCACCTTCAGGGTAAATTGAGGTCAAAGTTCAGCCATACCAGCATCTCGAACATTGTTTTTGTTGCGAACAGGAAGTTGTGGTTTTAAAGGGGCAGTAGCACGTTTTTCGCAAATATTATTTTTTCAAATTTCCCATTCATAATGATAGTTCATGTCATTTATATTTACTTTAGAAGGTAAACCATCTTATTACAAAAGCCAATTATCCGTAGTGATAAATACGGTGTTGCCTATAAAGCAAAAATTGCATTGCGGCCATTTTATTGTGAACACAATTTATATTTCGAATGACGAAAGCGATTCCCATGGCTTTATGCAACTATGTACGCTCATTTTTAACTTGATTTTTTGTAGAGAGAATTGTGTTTTACTATTGGTGACATTATTTTTCAAATACATTTCATCGACTTATTTAAGCAAAAAAAACGTGCTACTGCCCCTTTAATGCTGGGAATTAGTTCAAACTAGAAACCAACGAAAATTCACTTAAATACTACTGGATGTGCTTGACATTCCCTTTGATGCATTTCGATATGACAGTTTGAATAAGTGCGCAATCATTGACACATATAAACAATGAGAAGTAAAGCCAGCGTTTCGAGTGTGAAAGCTCTGCTACGGCACAACACATTGTCAGGCTTGTTAAATGATACTTATCAATTACTTTGTGGATATTGTATCAATATGTTTTGTTATATACATTTCACACTTTTAATTTAAAAATGAGGTTTTTTTCTCATTTCAAATACCGCACAAAAACAAAACGGAGAATACTCTGATAGACCCCAACATTTCAATAAATTATAGTGAAATATACACTATTCTTCATATTGCAGGCGAGGAATACCTGCTTGGTTTAGTGGATGATGTCAAGGACATCTACATCACAACAACTGTAGGGGAGGGAACAGGATCTGCTGTCATCACCTTCCCCATTGGAAATGGGTCTGTTCCCATTGGAAATGAAACACAGTCTTTTCCCGACGGACATAAAATAGAGACATGTGAAATGGGATCGTTCTCAAAATGTGACATCATTATCAAGAAAGACCATTTTTCCGATTTTCGCTTTGCCAATAAGTCAATCATCATAAATACGTCATCGAGAGATGTGAGTGTTGCTGTGTATTATAGGTATGCTGTATTCTCTCCTCTACCAAGCAGACTTCTCGGCACAAGATATATCCTGCCCTCTTGTCAAAAGCTTTATAAACGCCTTCTTATAGCAACTACAAGCAAGGGAGTTGATGTTACCATTACCTTCCGACTAAAACCGCAGAATTTTCAATATAAAGACAAAACATACAACGACGGGGATACTCTGAAGCTAACCCTTGAACCGTTTACAACGTTCGCTCTTGATTACAAGAACTTTGATTTAACTGGAACAACAATTGAAGCCTCCTATGACTTTGCCGTGTTCGATATGTCTTGGAGATACAGCCAGGTGTATAGCTATGATCAGATTCCGCCAGTTAGTGAATACGGAACTGAATATATCATAGCTGTAAACGACCAAAACCACACACTACAGATTGTCAGTGAGGACCTTGACAACACGCTGACATTCAGCGACGGACGAAGCATCAAAACCCGGTTTTACGAGGAAACGGTCATTAGTAATTCGAGTATTTACTTTCAGAGCAGCAAACCTGTTATGGCATCGTTGTGTATAAGACGTTCAAATAACTACGATATGTTCTCAGTTGTGCCACCAATCAATTCTTTTGGGCAAAGGGAAGTTTCTCTTTATGCTGCACAGTCACACGCGGACGCGTTAGTGATGATTATAAGGAAATCAAACGTTTCCATCACTGTGAACCAATTCGCAGAAAGCCTTCGTCCCATGTGGAAGTCAACAGCGAGTAAACAATACCAAATTGGAACCTTTACGACTACCAATGAATACGCAACTTCTATCACGGGAAGTGGAGATTTTGTGGTAATGATTTGGAGCAAATATGACCTACGATTTGGAGAAAACAGGTTCATCCAAGGAGAGCTAACACCCCAAGGTAAGTCATTATTATTAATGCTGTACTGTATAGGTGCGTTGTGGATATAATGTATGATGTTGATACGCAATAGAAGAACCATCACTTATAACATAAGAAACATCGCCTATACAGAATGTAGAAACGCTATATCATTGTCTGTCTATATGGGGGCGGGATAGCGCAGTGGTTACCGCGTTCGGCTTCGGATCAAGAGGGCCGGGGTTCGAATACCGCCAGGGGCACGGCAACTTTGTCTGCATTAGAGAACTGTTGTACACGTAGTAAAGATTGATTGCATGGCGTTGTGGGCTTTCTCCCTGCCATAATACTAGGATAATATAAGTGAAACTAGGATACTAGGATAATATAAACGGCGTTAAACCCCATCTCACCTCACCTAACCTCACCAGTCTGTATGTATGTACTATTATAATAAAGTTGTTTCACCTTTCATCTTTGTGCAAATATCATGAAAATTTACGTTCATGTTAACGACTATAAATGTAACATACAATGATAATGAATCATCATATATCCATGAGTAAAATAAACGGCAGTAACGTAACGGCAGTGGTACCTGTTTATGAAGTCAGATTGAACATTTTGAAAATTCAAATTTAATTATTTATCGAATAAAAGTTTGTTTTATTAAACAAACTCTCGGTACGCAGCTGTACTTTCATGGTATATTATTTTACAGACGAGGAAGCGGAGTTAACAGATGGTAAGTGTTTAATAATTCATTATGATATAGTTTTCATTTCAATTCCAATTTAAAATGTACAGTCGATGTTTATAAACCTTAGACTGAGATTTCAAATTGTAATTCACTTAGAAAGTATTCCACGCCCTATAGATTTGCAAAATGGCCAAAAGAGGGCGTTATTATTCAACACTATTAACAAGAGCTGTTAAACACGATTCAATTGCGCATTGATATGGATGGATATCAGGCTTGTTTTTTTCTTTAAAAGCTTTGGTCATATCTTGTCTGTTGTTTTGAAGGTGAATTCCTTTCTTGGAAAACCCCTAATGGGGCTTTACATTTGAAAGTATGACCTTGTAGCAGATGAAGAATGATTTCTCTGACCGAGCAACTAATTCTTATCACAACTAATCACAACAATTGTTATCGACACCAGAGACATGAAGTGAAAATGATGATTATTAGCTCTATGTATAGTCAGATTATCTCTACATCAAGATAACGTGATGGGACAAATTGAAAAAAAAAGATAAAACAAATATATAAACTCTTAAAACCTCAAGGGCGGGATAATGTTCATCTTAGAGCAGACTACCTTAGACCAATGCTTATTTAGTCAGATGTAACTATGAATCACGAATAAGACAACTATTTTGGATAACAACTTATCCTTTATTGCATTCACAATGTTTCGTGGCTGTTCCTTGTCCCTTCAGCGTATGACAAAGTATAAGTTTATAAGACACATAAAGTTATTAGCAGTAAATGTGTCCTCATGTATCCTTCAATGTGTGTGTTTTTATACATTGTAAATATGGTAGTCAACATTTACCTTGTGAAGGGACAGGGAACAGCCCAAAAACGTTGTGCTTACTGAAGGTGTTAATCACAATAGTTTTTTTGACTGTTTTTGATCTCAACTGTGAATTTCCATTGGTGAGTAGTTTAATATTCCTACAAATTGAGGTATGCTTTATGTAGATTGGTGTAAGTAACAAGCTACTCCAGTGTTCTTCATTTTAATCCACGTTTGACGTTACAAAACTCCCAATAATGAATATTTCATATATAAAAGAATAAATTCAAATTATTTTGCACACCATTTGAAAATCTGCGTGCCCATTCATCGATAAGGGACAATAAGCTACTACCAGAAAATTATTCAACCACAAACGTAATTCACGTAAACACGATTCGATTGACAGTCAAATGCTGCATTAGGTTTGCTATCCATGTTCGCAGTATTGTATTGTTTTTGTTGTCCATGTAATGTACGACTCGTTTTGACATGAAATTTACAACTTTCATAATGGAAAACTTTGTCACGCACGGTAACATCTGAAATTTATGAATATATACAAAGTGAAGCCTGTTCAATATCAATGTAAGATGTAAAGCACAGAATGTACACGGATTCACAAGTGTCTACATTATTTTTCAGGGACGACGGATAACCTTGCCCTGATTGTTGGAATCCTCTGTGGAGTGGTCATCCTAATAATGTTGGTCGTAATCGTGTTCATGGGAATCTACCTGTACGTTATGTAATATACTAGACAAAAAGGAGATAGGGATATATTCAAAGGTTTAAAACTATGAATAATGATTTATTATATGATTGCAGGTGAAATACCAGGATCTATCAATGAAATAAACCGTGATATCGGTCACTAGTGAAAATAACAATGGAGCGCGTTATCAGTCACTAGTGACTGATATAACAATGACCTGCCGTCATAAAATAATGCTCCGACGTCATGGCACGTTCATGACGTCACATTGTTGCTGCGGCGACATTCTGGAGCCGACTTAACGTAAATACGTAAAAGTCGATTTCGATGATATGGTCATATAATAAATAGAAAATTTGTCTTTTCTTGACAAATACCATGTTTATCTCATCTCGTAAGATGAAAACTTTAAAAATTAGCACTCGTGGCTGCGCCACTCGTGATAATATAAACCTTCTACCTCACTCGATGAGATAAACGTGGTATTTGTCAAGAAAAGCCAAATATCCTCTATATATGTTTTCATTGACATACTGATAACATACCAATCATATCAATTCAAATATTCCTAAGTTATTTTCCTTTATATTTGAATCATGAACGCAACGCCGTTAAGCGCATATGGTCGAGGTCGGCAATGGTTTTACACACTGGTTTAGACTCACAGAGGTAGGACACATATTTAGTGTAAATTTCAGGGTGCTATTGTTAAACACATTGGGGAATTGGTATCCGTGCTATATTTTAGAGAAATAATGTCTGTATCAGAAACCTAAAGTATACCCTTCTGCGAGAGAAACATACACACAAAATGTGAAGCCGATATAATAGATCTAGTCTAGTGTATATATCGTTGCATTACATGTTTTGCACAAACATTTCAGAATCAGAATCATTGTATTACTCATATCGCCACCAACGGTGGTACAAGAGCAATAAAAACGTAAAAAAGATATATACAAATTGATCAAAACAGCATGGACAGACAAATATACACATGGGTATAGACAAATAAAGATATTCGAACACACTTGCTATTATATACAAAAATATTTGTACATGTAATATAATAGCCACATGTCTAGTTTATAGATCGTTGCATGAAGTGTTTTGCACAAAATTTTAAGTGATCATGTCATTTTCCCTCTTGTGGAAGCTGGTTTCCGTGGTATAATGGTCAAATCAAATTGAAATTCTACAATGACATTTTAAAATCCTTGTTTTTGATTGGTTTATTTTGTGGTCGAACGGAGGTTCGAACGGCGATTTACCGCGTTTGGATACATGGTGACGTAATATTCTAGGCCAAACTTTGTCATTGAAATAAACATGCGTAAATCAGTTATCTTCATTTACGGTTTCACCATGTGTTCATTCTACACAATTTAATCTGTGTATCTGTTTTGGAAAGTTATTCTAATTTGGACCGATGTTTTAAACAGTGAAACTACAGTAGTCGATCAAGACCGCGATAAGCTGTGAACGAACCGGTTTCGGTTCGAATACAATGACGTCATAAGCTCAATCAGTTATGACGTCATAGGAATGGTCGCGTCAATTTGACTAGTGGTGGAGGAAAGCTTTCCAGGCGGAGAAACGTTAAGATTTACAAACCTGTATCTTCTATTTGATTAAAATCTATGTTATCACTAAAAATTATCATATTTTAATAAGAATGAATTGTTAATTTCACTAGTTAGTAAAGTTCTACCGTATCGGAAACAACGGAAATGTGATGCGTCATACCTGAAGAAAAATGGATTCAACCGATTACCGCATCACTCAGTTCACTTCCGCAGTGTCAAAGAAACACGTTTAAAACACGCTGAAAACTCGTTATGGTAGAATGGAGATAAACCTACTGTGTTTTTAACTTTTTGTGAGTCTAATGTAGATTCGATACCGATTTTTATCATTCGAAGCATCACGCTGACGCGTTCGGCTCCGAATGATAAACATCGGTATCGAATCTACGTTAGACTCAAACAAAGTTAAAACTACAGTAGGTTTATCTCCTAAGCATATGTGAAGTGTTTATGTGCTTAGATGTTTTTGTTCTTTCTTAGTCAAAAGTTGTATATTTATATATATATTTCGTTATAATATTGTCCTGACTGTTCAATAAAATGTTCGTAATAGATATTTACGTGATACAATACTTATACAAAAACATCTGTTGTAACAGAAAAAGGCTTCGAAACCAAAAGATCACCGATGAAGCAGCACCTACACTTCCGGGTGTCCCCCCTCCCGATGTTCCCCCTCCACATGGAGTGACTAACGACTCGTATGCTGAAGGTGGAAACCATCGGGGCTATGAAGGACTACAGCAGCACACATCAGAGGAACAGGTCTACCAACAAATAGAACATGCTTCACTGTAAATTTAATACTTGTATACAACACTTAGATAGTTGTTATCAAATTGGAATATATGTGTATTACACCAATCGTAGCTTTAAAGGCGCTGTAGCACGTTTTCTCTTACAGAAGTAAATTGCTCTCACAAAAATATAAATAATTGTCACCAATGGCTTAAAAATACTCATACGTCAATAAAACGGGTTCTAAAAAAGACATGGTTCTGATAAGCCATGCGAGTCTATTTCCCATCTAACGGCCATTGTAATGTGTTCACATTAAATTTGGCCGCTCGAAGGTAGTTCAAGTGATCTGGCTGATGTAGAGATACCTAAACACTAAGCGTAGAGTTTTAAATGTGGTACAATGATGGAATGGTTAACCATATTGCTGTCACAAATTTCAAATAAGCATGAGACTTACAAATCTACCTTTCACACTGAAGAGTTCCACACCACTGTCGCTTTATATGTCGCACCATTTTCTTCGCATACGGATAACCATTTTCTATGAATATCGGGTCTTGTAATGAGATATTTTCCCAATTAAGGTACCAATATATTTCATAACCTTTAATGATAAATGGCAGATTTGAGAAAACGTAATATGCCAAAAACGTGCGAGAGTACCTTTAAAACAGCTTCGAAAATCTAGGTGTTGGCCACCCTGCTTCATCAATGTGTTTTGTATCCACAATGTTACCTAAATCCCATGGTTGTCTGTTAAAGTTCTGCCTCGTAACGCCACGGTCTGGTTACTCGTGGATATTTATAGCATGCGTTTTGTCAATCAATGAATTGGTGCGATTGAATTTCGATAGTCATACCGTCAGGGCAATGCTAGGGTTTATCAATAATTTTAGGTAATTCCAGTGGCTGGTTATTTATAGCGCAATGCGAGGCAGGTATGTTAGACAATCAGGGTTTTGAAGGAACCGTGCGGATACAAAGTATATCGAATATCCGTTATATTGTGATTTTAAATTATCTGTGTACAAGTCAATTATGAAAGCATGAAACGTTAGCAAAGATTTATTCCTGAAAATGCATTTGAATTTACGAGTACGATGTATTTGATAAACTCAGTTTTCTTTTTAGCTGATCACATGCACGTTTGTTTATATGATGAATACAATATAGTAAATAGCATATAAAAAAGTATAGCTATAACATTGCAAATGTAATATACAAGAATAAGATATCATAGACTTGCTTTAGTTTGGAGGTTATCACGAAGCAAAATTAAAAACATATAAAATAATAAAATCCTTTTCGATTTATGTGAGCTCTTTTCTTTTTTTGAGTTATAGTCTTTTTATAAATTCTTCTCCTTATGGTACTTTCTAAATATTGTCCGCGTGGTCAGAATTAGCTCTGACTCACCCTTCTCATTCTAGTTCACGTATCATTTCACATACATGTAGATATGCAATATTGTTCACACTACAGATGTTGTTATTTTATTTGTATTTGATGTTATTGGTATATGTTCTTATAAAGGCATGCAGCTCCGAAACAAATAACTACTTGAATGATCTATATGATAATCAAAGATATGATAAAATCTATTAATTGAATTATCATACATGTACTAATCACTGTTAAACTGTTTGAGAGGCATTCTAGAATCTATTTTACCACAACCTGCTTGTTACACCTTTCATCTCATTGTTATCTCATCTTGTTGTATTTGTTATCTCATTATCATACCAAAATGTATCATGTATATTACCTCCATTTTTATCATCTCTCATATGCTTGATAACGGTATAAGGATCTATACCGAAACGACGCTATTGTTAATAAAGAAGTTGATCATCCATAAACTATTTGTCTTCCTTATCACTTTTGTTTTCATTATGAGTGCAATTATGTAGCTCACATATATGTACAGCTTTATACAACTAGACATTATAATTCTATATTACAACAGATATAGCACCATTGTCATCATCATCATCATCATCATCAACATAAACACCGAAATACAAACAGTATTTCAATCATCATTGTCTAGACCATGCAAATCGACAGTGCAATCATCATCATAATAATAATAATCATCATCATTATCATCAAAAACATCATTTCTCTAGTTTGGTCAACGTGCATATAATCATCATTCTCCTCGTCGTTATCATCATCATCATCAACATCATCATCACTGTCCTTATTTGCGCCATATCATTTTGAGGAACAGATGAATAACAATACCATCATTTTCATTAGAATTTGACAGTTTCAAACTTTACAAAAGAGTTTCTTTGCCCCTGTCTAGGTCGAATCCCGCACTCATCCGAAAAGGAATAGACGAATTTTCTTTTTTCCTGAAAAAAAGGAACGTTTTATTGATATTTACATTCACAAGATACATGTATATGATCATGCTTGGAAATGTATAACTTTATTTCAAAAATAAAATTTTTAAAATTATGTTATTTGTCATTTAAAAACGTTTATTTACAAACACGAGGGTCTTATCTTTTATAAAGCAAATTTATGGCCTCTAATTTTGATTATTGGACAAGTGATAAAGGCCTTTGTCTTTGTTTCGTATTTGAAATCACATACTGGGTGGAATTCTTTATGCAATACACTTACTTTCGATAGAGTCGTTGAATGATGACAAGGAGAAGAATAATGATGACAATTCCAATAACAAGTCCGACGACCATCGGTATTGTGTAATCAGAAGCTGAAAATGATAAGAATCAAATTACGGTTGCAAAAAACCCCCGACTTGTTATTCATCTAAATCACTTGAGGTCGTCGTGGCGAATGATTTAATCGACTAACACCCGTATACAATGTTTTTCAAAGCAGAAAGGAATGCTAGTATTATATATTTTACGGACGCTTCGATAGTTTTGGTCGTTGACTCAACAGTTGATTATTCAATCTCCCGCAAGGCACAACTGACACCAGTCTTTGTCACTGGCTAATCTAAGATAGAAAGTGGTGGAGAATGACGCGAGGTATGCCTTACGAGGAAGTTTTGAATGAAGCTGATATTAACATGAAATAAATCAAGAAATCAAATCTAATTAAGCAAAACCGTGAAAATATGTGATGATAGCTTTTCCTTTTTATAATAAAACCTCTTGAAATAAACTATTCAAAACAGACAAGTAAAAAGTTTAACCTTTTATATCCTCATTTTCAGCATTTCCACAGGTCTCAGTCGTTGAGGAGAAATTTGAGTCTGGTTTGATTGAAACTGTGAGGAAGAAAAAATGCTCGGTCATTAAAGGCCATGAATATTTTAATCACACGTTGACTTCATTATCTACGTTTTGCTTACTGAAACAAAGTGTTCTAACATAAAGGCAAATAAGTGTTACCAATGACTAAATAAATGTCCTGAATCAATAAAAAGAGTTCTTCTAAAACGAATGTACATGGTTCGATTAAGCTATGCGAGTCCATTTCCCACCAAGCCGCCATTTAATGTGTTCACAATAAAATGGCCGCTCGAAGGTAGTTCAAGTCATCTGAATGATACCTAAAACTCAAAGTAGAGTTTTAATATGGTACAATGATGGAATGGTCAACCATCTTGTTGTCTGAAATCTCGAAATTGCAAATCTACCTCTCACGCTGACGGGTTCCACAAATTTAAAAGTGTCGCTTTATACGTCGCACCATGTTCTACGAATACCGATAACCATTTTCTGTGGATACGGCTTATCTTTTCGTTTAATGATATGTTTATCCTCTGACATAGCAATATATTTCATAAATTTTAATAATAAATAGCAAATTTGAGAAAATAAAAATAATGCAAAAACGTGCTACAGCGCCTTTAAGGTTACCATGAATGTTTTACTCACACGTTGACTTCATCAAGGGCGTCGTGTCAACCGTGTTCGAGTCAGTCGATGCTACATCTGTTAAGAAAGATAATATTATTTAACTTGAGTGAAAATGCTAACTAACGAGATGGTAAAGGTTCAAAAGTATTAGAGGCGTTTCGTTTAAATCAATTTTCTCCATATTACATGTATATATTGACTATTATTTTGGAGCACGTATTTTTTATTTAATACACTCTATGATAATCACAAACACTCATTGATCAACGTAATCAATGTAAACTAATTATTCGATTGTCCTGAAAAAAAATGACGTTTGGCTGAGATATGTACATGGACACTTGAAATAGCCTTAATGCACGGCTAAACCTGGTATGAGAAAATAAAAACTATATTTTGTTGTGAGTTGGTTCTTTCTTTGATTATGCATGCGCTAGCATTAATAAATAATTTTTACTGACATGCTGTATTATTCGAAGTCGTGTTGACCTCCTTGTTTGAGATTGTCGACGTCCCATCTGTCGATAAAAAACATTTCAATATACAAATATCAAATATTTACGCCCTCGAAAGTAAATGGACAATGGTGTAATGAAAATATATTCTTTAAGCTTCTAGAATTCTATGACAGAGAACATCACATTCACACAGTTCTTTTTGGCATACACGCAATGATATATATGATATATTAAATTTGTAAGAATTCCATTGATCAGTACACACCACGTGATCAAAAAATATATTTGTACACTGACCCGCTCTACCAGTGATGAGGTCAGTTTTGTCTGACCTTAGATATTGACTCGTCACGTGATTTATGTCACGTGACTTTTTGTTTTGACTATGTTTGTCCGAGATAGCGTCATCTGGTCGGTTCGCTGATTTTGTAATGAGATAATATTTTCGATTTTCCTGTAGGCCCTATGACTATGTGTGTAGTGCAACAGCTAAAATGTTAAATACAAAAGTCTGAAGAAAGAAGGAATGTCTGTATAATAAAACACTTAATTACTCGTGGTGAGGTCATTATGTGAAATACAGTAACTCTCGGACCTGACTCCTTCGGCGGTCTAACCTGACCTCGACTTGCGGTCTCTGTCAGGTTAGACCGCCTCGGGAGTCAGGTCTCGATTCCTTGTATTTCACATATTGACCTCACCACGAGTAATTAAGTGTATAGTATGGCTACGTGTGTTGTTCAACAGCTAAAATGTTAAATACAAAAGTCTTAAGAAAGAAAGAATTTCGGTATAATAAAACACTTAATTACTAACGGTGAGGTCATTATGTGAAATACAAGAACTCTCGGACCTGACTCCCGAGGCGGTCTAACCTGACCTCGACTTGAGGTCTCTGTCAGGTAAGACCGCCTCGGGAGTCATATATTGACCTCACCACGAGTAATTAAGTGTATAGTTCCTTCATCATTTACCTATACTTCTGAACACCTTTATTAGTCGAAGAACTTTTTGGAAACTTGCATTTCTTTCTTGTCAGTTTGCAGCCTTAAAAAACCTCAGATTCAATATTTACCCATGACACTGTGCAACTTACACTGACGAGTGCAACCGGATGCGGGCATGCGGCATTGTTATTCATCTAATGATATAACAATTTCTTGGATCCTTAACACATAATAATATAACATAGTATATCTTTATTGCAGTTTACATTATCAATATATCAGCATCAAATAGACTAATCGTTGTACGTAACTGGCAATGTCATGCAAAGACAGATTTGATAATAAGACGGTTTAAATATTGATATTTGATACAATAATAATACTGAGTACTCACCTATTGATATACGGGGAGTAGGGATAGTAGAACGCTTTGTTGACGCTAAAACAACGTTAATGAAATATTTGATGAATCAGCATACCCATACAGGGGAGCTATCGACAAATCCTTTTTTAAAACTTGTTTTTTCTCTAAAGGGATTAAACAGCATAATGGATTTATTTCATGGAACAAAGAATAATTCGCACGATTATAAGACAAGCGTATTTCTATAGGCGACAGTAATTAGACTTTCTAATGTGCTCATAAAACACTATTAATGAACATTGACACAAACCTTTTAAACCAATCAAATTAAAACATGGCAACTGATGGCACGTATAAACAGTGTTATTACTCGCCCGTGTAAGATACTGCAGTGTAATATTTATACAGCAATATTAAACTAGTGTAATACCGCCGCACGTATGATGTGACAATAGTTTATGGTTATGACGTCACAATGGGAGTAATGTCGTCACAACGATATCGGACTTGCGGGAATCGCAGTTTCAGAGCCATGTCGGCGATTTCGTTGGATTATAGGTGAGCGAGTAATAAAGAGATTACTAAACTTCCTTCTATTTAATACCATTTTTCGTGAATGATTTCGTATCAAACTCGCTTTCGCTCGTTTTATACAAATTCATTAACTCGTTAAATAAAAATGGTATTAGATTGAAGGTCGTTTAGTATCTTCTATTTATCTTCATTTACATCCTTAAAGAGGTAGGAAACAAATATCCACATTTTAAAGAATGATTGATTTGATGTTATTGCTTCTAGAAAATTATGTCTTGAATCTAATAAGTCATAACAACAGTAGGCAACCAGTGCATGTTTCAACAATTGGCAACTAACACCCTTGTGTCACTGGGTGTTGAAAGCATTACGTCAATGAAAGATCGCCACAGAGTAAAATGTCATAAAATATTATAAATCACAATATTTTTAAAATATCAGCAATCTGCTGTGCAGGGGAGATAACTATTTAGTTGGCCCTAGTTTCGTTGGCCTTTTTAATTTTAAAGAGGTTATAGTCCAAAATAAATGTTTTATCATCAAACAAAGAATACTAATTATTATTCAATCATTTAACACCGCAGTAGGGTTATCTCAGAGTCTAACGATCACCATATATATATATATATATATATATATATATATATATATATATATATATATATATATATATAATTACTGCTTTGTGGAAGGAGACCAAGGAATACACAATCTAAATAAATCTAAAACAGTTTGTTTATATCTTGTTATAATATAGGACAGTCGATCTAAATTTATTAAGATAGAGGAATAAAAAACTCCACGTTGACCGTTGTTGGTCACTGAACTCAAAATTAGTAGCAACGCAAAGTCAAATAATGATGAACCTGTAGTTGGATGATTTTGTGGAAATTAAACAGTTTAAAGGGGCAGTAGCACGTTTTTTTTGCTTAAATAAGTCGATGAAATGTATTTGAAAAATAATGTCACCAATAGTAAAACACACTTCTCTCTACAGAAAATCAAGTTAAAAAATGAGCGTACAGAGTTCCATAAAGCCATGGGAATCGCTTTCGTCATTCGAAATAATAAATTCACAATAAAATGGCCGCCATGCAATTTTTGCTTTATAGGCAACACCGTATTTATCACTACGGATAATTGGTTTGTGTAATAAGATGGTTTACCTTCTAAAGTAAATATAAATGACATAAACTATCATTTTGAATTGGAAATTTGACAAAATAAAATTTGAAAAAAACGTGCTACTGCCCCTTTAACATGTCCAAATGTTTATTGTATTGTACGAAGCAAAGGCACTGACATATATTGAATGATTCTAACAGGAACACATGACGCCGTTGTGAAAGGTACATCCATTAGGTTGTTTGGGATCACATATGCTAAACGTTATAAATCGTGTTATGTTATCGGGAAGTTCTGACTGTTGCTGAAAATTGCCATTTTGATCTTAGTCGACTTAGTTTATTGACGATATGAAGGTAAAAGTAGTGATTTCTAATCGGAAACCAATATACCGCGTGTAGCGCGCGCCAGTGAGTCAAGCGTAATTTTGGAATCTTATTCATAACAGACAAACTGATAAATTTGGGTTGATCATGTTTAATAGGTTATATAACTACTGTGCATGTAAAGGGGACGTGTAGTTTCGGTTTCTGCACATGCATAATGATGTTACTCTATTTTAATCGGAAACTAGTAATTATGATAATTTGGTGATTCGGGATGAATATGCAAGCCCAGTGACTTTATTTGCACTGTAAAAAGCACATATGGTGAGTCGGAACGTATTAAAGTCTAATACATTTTTATGAAACACAAGGGATGCACCTTTGACTGAACTGAGTATACCTACACGAATGTATCTGTAAATAAATGAATAATAAGGGACTAATAAATGAATTACGGATTCTTACCCTCTCGCGTCGCTGGGCTATTTGTACTTGAGAACGGAAACTCCGAGATTTGTGTTGACGCTGGAACACAAGGCATGTACGATAACCATGGCGAGGGAAAAAACAACAAAATACGTAATGTAAGTATATTTAGGTAATGTATTCCTAGATTCTTCTACTACAGTAGCATTAGAGGAAATATCGAGGTAAGTGCATAAAGAAGTTGACCATCCATAGCTTATGTTATTTAGCTTACCCTCCTGCGTCGCTGGGCTATTTGTACCTGAGAACGGAAACTCCGAGATTTGGGTTGACGCTGGAAACACAAGAGGGAAATATTTTTTTTTTAAATACGTAATGTGTGTATATTTAGGAAATATATTCCTAGATTCTTATACTACAGTAGCATTAGAGGAAATATCGAGGTAAGTGCATGAAGAAGTTGACCATCCATAGCTTATGTTATTTTATACTTGCCATTAATTAAAAATGTTGCTTTCTTTTTTAAAAGAACTCAGGTATTTACATTATGCAATTATAACACTTCATCGTACTATCGCTATTATGATGTAGTCTGGGCCATGAGGCCTTTAATTCTGAATAAAGTCTGTCTGTGGATCTAATTAACGTTTTAATTTCTTTCACATGTTGTATAATGCAAAGAATATCAAAATACTTTTGAACGTTACTTTTATAAAAAAAAATGTCATTAAAGCATACTTTAAAGATGTAAAATGTTTTCAAAATATTTTACAGAAACTCTTCGAAGCTTTTTAGCAACGTTTGGGACTGAAAATTGTGAAAAGTTGAATTTTCATCACTGAAGAGCACAAGGCTTCAATTACAATAAAATGTTTCTTTTTTAGATTATGTCAACGACAAAAACAACAGATTCAAATTTATTTTGCGCACCATCTTTTGTCACTGGGGTACTTGTAACGTAGTTCGGGAAAAACGAGGCTGAAACAAGAGAGATTACAGGTAATGTGATATAAATTGAAATAATGAGTTTCAGAGAATCATTTGAATATCTGTATCTAGACAAATGCCATCGAATAACGTAGACCATCTTCTCAACGTCACAGGCGTAACGAAAAGATTTCCATATCTTCTCCTTCCGCCCTTGACCTCAACGCTCGCATTTTCAGTGCTAAGGTTTTAACGTACTGCAGGCTAATCGGATAAGCCAATCGGAAGACAGTTGTATTGCCTCTGTGACTGTGTCGATCGTCGCTTATTTTGAATTGATTCCGAATGTAAACGGCGATTTCATTGGCTGTGTGTTAGCTGATGGTAAGGAACGTAACTCGTGATCACGACAGGTGTCGCTGATTCGTTTCACCACTTCTGGCTAGGTGTAAGGCAAGGTAAAAAAAAATGGAGAGATCTCGATACATTTTCACCTTGCCGTGGGAAAATGAACGTAGACACGTATTTCTGGAATGACTCAGCCATAAGTTGAATAGGAATAGATACCAAGGTATTTGAAGGGTGTATTTTCGTCATCGAAGTAAAAATAATTATGTTGTGCAGTGAAACGAAAGACTGTTCAGGTTACCGTTTGTAGTCCCCTTTGTTCGCGGATAAGAACTAGACGTCGCTGCTGTTGTCTCCATAGTTTGCAGAGAGGAGAAATGAGTTGTATGTCCTGAAAATGATTAAATTTATTATTATTATAATTAAATTAAATAATAAAACATTTTACAAAAAAGCATACACATGTAACAATTACATTACTAAAATGTTTAATGATTGGTTGGTAAAGTTTTCCTGTCAAATTACTATATATGAATAACTATATAACTTTAAACTCCATTTTGATGAATTTATACAATCATGTTCTTTTGTTATACTTGGTATTGTTGGTATTTCAATTTTATACTAACTTGATTATGTTTAGAAAATATTCAAGTATCATTTAACAAATTATTTCTAAATAATCGGAAACACCGGTACTACTGAATTGATTTAAACATGATTACCTACCTGCAGTAACAAGGGACTCGTCAGTCGAGACATTTCTGTAAGGTCCATTATGAAAGTATCTGGAACTGTATGCCAACATAATAAAACTCGTATCTGATGAAATGGAAGACGAATACTGGGTAGGAATCACGCAGGTTCCAACTTTGAATTCAGTATTTGCTACAGTTTGCCAAACTATTGGAATTGTTGGCTGAAAGTATCGTCCGACGTTAACCAACGCGGAAGCAGCTGTTATTATCTTCATGACGTAATTGACACCGGATGGAGGATACAGGTTAACGTCTTTGGTACTGTATGACGTCACATCCGGCAAAATCGTAAATCCACTGTAGTAGCTTGCAACCCTGCACATTAATGCTAGCACAGGTCTTGAAGAGTTAAATGAAACTAAGGCATTGACTGGAAGCTTTCTTTGATGGTACTGGCCCATTACGGTAGCTCCAGAGTTAAATGTAAGTTCGGTGTCAATGTATTCACTTACTGTTCTAAGATAATACCTGTAAACGCTGTCATCAACTGCAACAATGAACTCAGTTCCAAGAGAAGCAGAAGGAGGAATCTGATCGTAGCTTATAATGTATCCATTGTAGCTTGTTCCTATATACACAGCTATAGGCTTTGAGGACTCTACTGTCGTACCCGTGATATCATAACTATGATCTATCCTGAAGACCTGGTGTGTCTGAAAGTTTATAGTGAAATGATCGCCATCATGGTAGACGTTGCCTCTGAATGTTATTGACTTTTTCAAGCGAACGGTGATTTGCACATCAGTGTTTTGAGTTCCAGCTATCAGCAAGACAGATGACTGACCACAAAATGGTAAAATGTACTTGGTTCCCAGAGCAGAGACCGGCAGAGGAGAGAATGCTGCATATCCATGGTGTGCGTAAATACTAATTTCCTCATGACTTGTGCTAACGAGAAAGGCTTTCGCTGATGGATCTCCCAATGCAGTCAAGGACGCCTTTGGTACAGTATACTTGTGTCTTGAGAATGGGCCAAGGGCAAAGGTGAAGTTTTTCTTTCGAGATGGAAACAGAACTTGAAAATATCCAGGTTTTCTACCAGCAGAACCAGTGATGAAGACACTCCCTACATCTGATGGTAGAGCGACAAGGTAGTCCTGTCCTGAAAAGATAAAGGAACTATTGTGACACTGGCAATGGTTAACTTTAACAGGACCAATAAACTTAAGACAACACTTCGAATTAAATGTGCTGTACAAATTAGCCTTTTGATGCATGTAAAACTGTATAGTACCCTTATCGTAACGTTCAGTGTTACAAATTACAATGCTATAATTAAGATGTGTTTTGCATCTTTGGCAGACAACACTAGCGGGAACTTAAAATGTAACTTTTCCTATGTGATAATGCACTCACCTTCACTTACTGATGGACTGACGGTTGGAATGAGACCTGAAAATTGATAACATACATCTCAATATAAGCAATGAAACACTGCATGAGAGTGCCGGTGATTATTTCGGTCATTTAACGTGCCTGTTATCACTTACCGTGTTTTATATAATGCCAATCTTGTAAACTCTCACATACTATTTTTTTTATTTATGAAACATTTTAACCAATCAATATTAGTTGAAAATACCAACAGTTTAAGGAGAAACTAAATTTTGCAATCATGATTTGATGTGACAATTAAAGAATCAAACTTACCAGATTTCGAATTTTCATCAATGTCAAAGCCGCCATTATTGGCATAATTCCGACTGAAGGCCAATACACTGAAAATTCCTTCTGAAGTGAACGTTGTGGAGAAACGAGCTGGTATCTGGCAGGTTCCAACAGAATAGCTGGTGTTCCCTAAAGTTGTCCAATTAATTGACATTCTCGGGTCGAAATACTGCATGGCTTTCACATCTTCTGACTTGGAAGCCAGTAGTTTGACAGTGTAGCTGACTCCAGAAGAAGGATAGAGGGAGACAGCTCGATTGCTGTATGTAGAAACTGGTGGAATGGTCAACAGAGAACTTTGGTACGTGTAAACCTTGCACAATGTCGCCATGGATGGTCGTGTGGTTGTGAAATACAATGTTGAGTTGGCTTCCAGTTTTTCATGATAGAACTGAGAAGCTACCAATGTTCCATTGTTGAAGGTGATCTCGTTGTCACTGTAAGCACTCGTGACCTGAAGTTGAAAGTTGGCAGTGCTATGATCAACAGCCACAACATACTCCTGACCATGGACACTGACAGGCAAAATCTGATCGTAGCTGATAACATATCCGTTGTACGTGCTACCCATGAAGACAGCAACAGGCTTTGAGGACTCAAGGGTTGTACCAGTGATGTCAAACCCGAACGGAAAGGTGAACATGTCGTACTGATGCAGTGTCAGTGTGAGGATATCTCCATCGTAGTAAGTCTTGCTCTCATACGTCATGGGTTTCTTCAGTCTGAAGGTGATGGAGATGACAGTGTTGTTGTAGATGGTGGAGAGGACCAACACTGAACTAGAGCTACACGATGGAAGAACATAGCTCGTCCCAAGAGCAGAAGTTGGTAACGGGTAGAAAGCAGCGTACCCATAATGGGCGTAGATACTGATCTCATCATGGTTTGTGTTGATTATAAAGGCTTTACGTTCAGTGCCTGTTTTAGAGAGGGATGTCGCTGGTACTGTAAACTTGTGTCTTGATAAAGGTCCGAGATCAAAGGTGTAGTTCTTGTTGATATTAGGAAACCGGATTTGGAAGGCCCCTGGCTTCCGTCCAGCAGACCCTGTTATTAGCACACTTCCAACACTCGATGGTAGAGCTATCAGGTACTTCTTACCTGAAGAATATTAAGTTTACGTCATTAATGAGTTCTCAATGTTAATAGATGTTAATAGCATTATATAGATAATATTCACCTTGTGTTATGCATCATTAAAACATTCGGGCACAGTGAAAAGTATACCTCTAATGGATGATCAACTGTTGATGCAAATTTTAGTGTGTAAATTTTACCAAACTGTTTCAGTATCAGTAACAATTTGAATTTAATTTAACAGAAATTACAACATGAGAACTAATAAAACCACTCCGATAAAGTTTAATGACGCTACATGAGGACGCAGGTTTTAAAATATAATTTGGAAATTTACTTTTACGGATTAATAAAGAAAGTGTTGTCTTTTAATTAAATGAATTGAAAGTGTTAGGAGATATACCTGATTCAATGCTCGATCCGTTTACTGATGGAACCTGCGTCGGACTGATAGCACCTGCCATACATAAACGAACAAAAGAACATTAAAAACAAATAAAGTTCAAACAACAAAAAAAGGCCTCGATTTTTTATTGAAATTGGGAACCTACATTATTTAACTCAGTTGAAGATTCGAGTACCAGATACATACGTCAGCATTCCAACATAGCAATGAAATCATGCAAATGTATGAACAGAAAAAAACCTATACTTACTTGAATTTGAAGTGTTCTCTATTTGGTAACCACCATTATTGGCATAATTCGTACTGAAGGCTAATACACTGAAATTTCCTTCTGAAGTGAACGTTGTGGAGAAACGAGCTGGTATCTGGCAGGTTCCAACAGAATAACTTGAGTTCCCTATTGTTGTCCAAGTAATTGACATCCTCGGGTCGAAATACCGCATGGCTTTCACATCGTCTGACTTGGAAGCCAGTAGTTTGACGGTGTAGCTGACTCCAGAAGGAGGATAGAGGGAGACAGCTCGCTTCCTGTATGTAGAAACTGGTGGAATGGTCAACAGAGAACTGTGGTAGGTGTAAACCTTGCACAATGTCGTCATGGATGGTCGTGTGGTTGTGAAATACAATGTTGAGTTGGCTTCCAGTTTTTCATGATAGAACTGAGAAGCTACCAATGTTCCATTGTTGAAGGTGATCTCGTTGTCACTGTAAGCACTCGTGACCTGAAGTTGAAAGTTGGCAGTGCTATGATCAACAGCCACAACATACTCCTGGCCATGGACACTGACAGGCAGCATCTGATCGTAGCTGATAACATATCCGTTGTACGTGCTGCCCATGAAGACAGCTTTAGGCTCGGAGGACTCAAGGGTTGTACCAGTGATGTCAAACCCGAACGGAAAGGTGAACATGTCGTACTGATGCAGTGTCAATGTTAGGATATCCCCATCGTAGTAAGTCTTGCTCTCATACGTCATGGGTTTCTTGAGTCTGAAGGTGATGGAGATGACGGTGTTGTTGTGGATGGTGGAGAGGACCAACACTGAACTAGAGCTACACGAGGGAAGAACATATATCGTCCCAAGAGCAGAGGTTGGTAACGGGGAGAAAGCAGCGTACCCGTAATGGGCGTAGATACTGATCTCATCATGGTTTGTGTTGATTATAAAGGCTTTATGTTCAGTGCCTGTTTTAGAGAGGGATGTCGCTGGTACAGTGAACTTGTGTCTTGATAAAGGTCCGAGATCAAAGGTGTAGTTCTTGTTGATATTTGGTAACCGGATTTGGAAGGCTCCTGGCTTCTGTCCAGCAGATCCTGTTATTAGCACACTTCCAACACTCGATGGTAGAGCTATCAGGTATTCGTTACCTGAAGAATGTTAAAGTTACGTCAATAATGATTTCTCAATGTTAATAGATGTTAATCGCATTATATAGATAAGATACACATTGGGTTATGCATCATTAAAACATTCGGGCACAGTGAAAATTATACCTGTAATGGATGATCAACTGTTGATGCAAATTTTAGTGCGTATATTTTACTAAACTGTTTCAGTATCAGTAACAATTTGAATTTAATTTAACAGAATTTACTACATGAGAACTAATAAAAGCACTCCGATAAAGTTTAATGATGCTACAGGAGGACGCAGGTTTTAAAATATAATTTGGAAATTTACGTTTACCTATTAATAAGGGAAGTGTTGTCATTTAATTAAATGAATTGAAAGTGTTAGGAGACATACCTGATTCAATGCTCGATTCGTTTATTGATGGAACTTGCGTCGGAGTGATAACACCTGCCATACAATAAATGAACAAAATAACATTAAAAGCAAATAAAGTTTAAACATCAAAAGAGACCTCGATTTTTTATTGAAATTGGGAACCTACATTATTTAACTCAGTTGAAGATTCGAGTACCAGATACATACGTCATCATTCCAACAGAGCAATTAAATCATGCAAATGTATGAACAGAAAAAAACCTGTACTTACTTGAATTTGAAGTGTTTTCTATTTGGTAACCACCATTATTGGCATAATTCGTACTGAAGGCCAATACACTGAAATTTCCTTCTGAAGTGAACGTTGTGGAGAAACGAGCTGGTATCTGACAGGTTCCAACAGAATAACTTGAGTTCCCTATTGTTGTCCAATTAATTGACATCCTCGGGTCGAAATACCGGATGGCCTTCACATCTTCTGACTTGGAAGCCAGCAGTTTGACAGTGTAGCTGACTCCAGAAGGAGGATAGAGGGAGACAGCTCGCTTCCTGTATGTAGAAACTGGTGGAATGGTCAACAGAGAACTGTGGTAGGTATAAACCTTGCACAATGTCGTCATTGATGGTCGTGTGGTTGTGAAATACAATGTTGAGTTGGCTTCCAGTTTTTCATGATAGAACTGAGAAGCTACCAATGTTCCATTGTTGAAGGTGATCTCGTTGTCACTGTAAGCACTCGTGACCTGAAGTTGAAAGTTGGCAGTGCTATGATCAACAGCCACAACATACTCCTGACCATGAACACTGACAGGCAGCATCTGATCGTAGCTGATAACATATCCGTTGTACGTACTGCCCATGAAGACAGCTATAGGCTCGGAGGACTCAAGGGTTGTACCAGTGATGTCAAACCCAAACGGAAAGGTGAACATATCGTACTGGTCCAGTGTCAGTGTGAGGATATCTCCATCGTAGTAAGTCTTGCTCTCATACGTCATGGGTTTCTTCAGTCTGAAGGTGATAGAGATGACGGTGTTGTTGTGGATGGTGGAGAGGACCAACACTGAACTAGAGCTACACGAGGGAAGAACATAGCTCGTCCCAAGAGCAGAGGTTGGTAACGGGGAGAGAGCAGCGTACCCATAATGGGCGTATATACTGATCTCATCATGGCTTGTGTTGAGTATAAAGGCTTTATGTTCAGTTCCTGTTTTAGAGAGGGATGTCGCTGGTACAGTGAACTTGTGTCTTGATAAAGGTCCGAGATCAAAGGTGTAGTTCTTGTTGATATTAGGAAACCGGATTTGGAAGGCTCCTGGCTTCCGTCCAGCAGATCCTGTTATTAGCACACTTCCAACACTCGATGGTAGAGCTATCAGGTACTCCTTTCCTGTTAAAGAGATAAGCTTAACGTATCTACATTCGGTATTGTTTTGTCGGTGTAAATATGTACTTAATAAAATCAAACCCTTATCATAGCAATCACCACTGCATTTGTCGAGGAACTGACATCTCATGTGGCTAAGGGTGTTGAAAAATTCAATCAATATATCGGGTATTTCCTTAGTAAAATATCAACTATAATCATGTAGTCAGTGTTTGCCGATTATAGTAAATGGAATTCGTTAGCAAAAAAATGTTTCAAGGCAAAACATACTAATTCACAAGTAAGTAAACTTTCAGAAAAAAAAATCATTGATTACTCAGTCATAAAACATTTCATAATATCATTACATTGTGTTAACGATTCATAATAACCTTTTTACCATAGAATAATAGAGGTTTCCCAAACAATACATCATACTCCTTGAATGTTTCATGCCAGGGAGATCACTCTTGATTAATAAATTAATCGGGCGGTAATTATGCACCACGGAGGTATATTTAATTTCTTAAGTGGTACATGTTTTTAAAAAGATGTCAGTGTCATGCTATATGCCGAATGGTATCAATGTGACGTACCTTCTTCGACGGATCCATTGCGAGAAGAACCTGGAAAAATTAAGGTTCATCTTACCCGTCGGTACTATGCGGAAAAAGATTTAAATTACATTTCATGTGAACGTTACGCTGTCAAACGTTTAAAGTGATGAACGTTGTCAACAAAAAAGGATACTCAAAATATGCATGATATAATCCATGAACATTAGTTTAAGAGATAACAAAACAAAATTGTTCAGTCGTGTCTCGAAATTTATGATGAAGCTGTGCAAGAAGACACTCGAAATGTTGGGATGTAACTGGCATAATGTTATACTCACATGTAATCACGGTAGTCAGAGTCACGTGATCATTTACTTAATACTTATCTTTAGTGTTCTTAACTTATGAATTCAGCTCACCAATGGTGGTAAACTAAAACTTATCCTAATGCACGGTATTGACCGTCCCACAAAATTTTTGCATTATAACCTCCATTTATTCATGAAAATAATAATATTACCTGGAATCTCTGTAGGTATAACGTGACCTGCTCCAGTCAACAGGTTGTACCCGCCAGTATGCAAGAACTTTGGATGATAGGCCAAGACGGTGAAGTTGGTAGTCGATGTTATAGATGTAGAGAATCGGGCTGGTATGGAACACGATCCTACCTGGTACCCAGATATAGTCTCCCAAGTTATGGCTACACTCTGATGTAAGTATTGGTGTAAGTTGACGCCATCCTTATTCAGGGCAATGATCTTTAAGACGTAGGTTATGCCAACAGGAGGATAAAAGACAATTCTGCTGTTGGGAGGTTTATAGGATGATGTAGGGGGTATTACCATGAAACCACTGTTATATGTCTCTTTCTTACACAGAACCACCATCGATGGGCGTGTCGTGTTGAAAGCAGCGACGTCATCTCGTATTTTTTGTTGATAGAAAGGTTCCTGGATTGACCTACCGTTCCCAAATGTTATTGTATTTTCAGGGTAGGCACTCAGGATATGTAGTAGATAACCACTGGTTAAGTTGTCCACTGGAACGATAAAAGATCGTCCATGACTTTCCACCGGAAGAAGCTGATCGTAGCTGGTAACGTATGTCTGGTAAACATTGCCCATAAATACAGCAACATTTTCTGTAGTTTTGATTGTTGTGCCAAGGACATTGAAGCTGAAAGTCATGCTGTATGTCTGGTATGGGCCAAGATGAAAGGACATAACATCGCCATCGACGTATGTTTTGCCAACGTATGTGACTGCAGTCTGTAACCGAAACGTTACATCCACATCAGAGGAGACGCCATTATTTGCAATCACGACGACAGTGCTCTGGCCACAAAACGGAAGGATGTATATTTTGCCAAGGGATGACACCGGAACTGGTGAGAAGGCGCCATAGAGGTAGTAGCCATAGAGACTGACCCCCTCGTCAGCGTATATAGAAATTGTCCGGTTTTCGATCAGACTTTTTGTCAACTCCGTCGAGGTGATTACATACTGTCTATGAGAGAAAGAGCGAAGGCTGTAGTTGAAGTTACGGTCTGGGTCGTGGAACCGGACTGTGAACGACCCTCCCGTGTTCCCAGCAGCAGCTGTGATTCCTACATTGCCGGAGCTTCTGTGAAATGCGGCAATGTATTCAGTGCCTGAAACGACATGAAGCAATGGGAACATCTTATTATCGAAATAATATAAATGAATACAGAAATAGCATTATATATACAATACGAATGTTTTAGTTTATCACTGGTGATGCTTTCCACGTTAAATAGTATGGTAGATTCAATAATCGAAACAAAAATAAACTTTACCACTTTCGTTATAGAAAATAATAAGTTGCGTTTACTTGATGACAGAATGCTGGAACAAAAACTATTTAGGTAAATCAAATAGATAGATAATTTCGAGTAAATTTAAAATCACACGTTAAAGGAATATCAAGAAAGAAAATCTTGTTCTATCTAAGTTTCCGATACATTATAACTGTACTAAATTTGCAAGGGGAAGCAGCCTGCAAGAGTCGCCGATTGGACTGACACGACGTCAAGGCTTTGTGACGTAAGTAGCCATGACGTCATTTAGTGACGTAATTACATTCAAACACTGCATTGCAAATGAACTATTGTTAGTTCACGTTTGACAAAGATGTCCACATTCTGCGATAATAATTATAATTAAAACGAGTTGTTTATTAAGACAGTAATTCATCTTGGGTATAAACAATTACATCAGAATTTTACTGAAAAAGAACATTATATTAGTAGCAAACTATTTAGATGTGCGCATCTTGAAGGTGTGAGATAGTTTATGAAAGGCGTATGAAAATTCAATTTAAATTTGTCAGTCTAATCTAAGGCCGTAATGTCGAATCTTGTTTTTCGAATTTTAAGCATTAAAATGAACTTTTGTAAGAAAAATAAAAACCAACTCGTTGCTCGGAATTACGAGTTATGTGTCCCTCTTGAATTATTATGTAAAACTCCTCTCTTAAGCTCGACGTGGACGTGTATAAGACATAAGCATACTTTTAAAAAAAGGACGGACAATGTAGAAGTACACTGCAAGTAACTCATTAACAACTTTTCTATCTTAAAACGAATTTTTTAAGTTAAAAAGACTACATATGTTTGAAGGGGGAAAACATTTATCTAACACTTAAAGGGGCAGTAGCACGTTTATTTTGCTGAAATGAGGTGATTTAATGTATTTGAAAAATAATGTCACTAATAGTAAAACATCCATCTCTATTCGAAAAATCAAGTTAAAAAATGAATAATACATGAATCGGTCAAGCCATTGGAATCTTGTTTGTAATTCGGAATCAAAAAATGTGTTCACATTTAAATGACATCCATGCAATTTTGCTTTATATGCAACATCGTTATTACTACTACGGATAATTGGTTTGTGTAATAAGATGTTTCACCCTCTAAAGTAAATATAAATGACATAAACTCATAAAATCATAAATGGGAAGTTTGAAAAAATAAAATTTGCAAAAAAGTACTACAACCCCTTTAACAGTTGAAATAAAATTATATTTCAACGAAATTTAAAAGCGTAATTCTACAATAAAAACGAGCATAATTAAATTGCTTACCAGTCACGAAGTTAACTAGAACAATATGTATTGATATAAGCACAAGAGGTGACATGCTTACATTGTAAGCGTCTTCATCAACAGTGTGACAGCGGGATTGCGCTTGTGATGATGACCTTGAGCTGAAGGTCACTACACACTTCCGGTGCGCAGACATCTCATTGAGAGCATCGTGCATAAACAAAGGCAACAAGGAAGAAGACACTAGGGAGGCTGTTGATACGGAGTTTGAAATTGCGCTTCAAAATGTTGTTGTCAGTTAATTGATAAACATGTTGGTGTAGGAAAGCATACAGCCGCCGAAGTCAATGACAACATTTCTTTCAAGCTGTAATGTCAATTTTTAAAGGTGTAATAACAACTTTGAAAGGTGTAATTACAACTTCAAAGGCGTAATTACAACTCTAAATGGTGTATTAACAACTTTCAACGAACAACAACAAAGTGTTTTTACAAGTTGCAAAGGTGTAGTACAACTCAAGAAACAACTTTCAAAAGTTGTTATAACAACTTTACAGGTTGTAATTACGACTATAAAACTTACATTTACAACTTTCTAAACTTGTAATATCACTTTTGAAAGTTGAAATTACGATAAGAAAAGTGGGCATTCAAATTGGCTGTTGTAGGTTTTCGTGTTACGATACATTTGTTAATAAACTTTGACTGAGGCAAGGTAGACTAAAGCGGTAACAATAGTTCTTTATTAGGAATCAAGCAAACAATTCAACAAATATATGTCATAATTACTAGGGTTTGTATTTTAAAATTATGTTTAAATTACAAAACAGGCGAGAAATAATATAAAATTCCCTCACTTTATAAACCATGATGATATTTATGGCTCTGGGTAAGCCAAAAGGTTCTATTGGTGGTATTTTGGGGGAGAAAAGAAATTCGAATTGACATCCTTGTTTGTACATGCGTTATACAAGCTGTTTTATGTTTAAAAATGTTTAACAAATAATAAAAATGAAAAGTCAAGCATAAAACATGTAAACGAGAGATTTTAGGATTTAACAAAATTCTAAAAAAAAATTACTAGTGCATTTGAGAAAACATTTCAGACATGGCAGAGTTAAATCAAATCAAATAAAGTAACACGTTTGATGTAAAAGAAACTTGCTAGGGTTTTAAAAAAATTCGGATAAAGTAATTACATTCGACAAAACATGGTAGGGCATGGCATGGACGATTCGTTGTTTTTGCGTTTGAGATTATTTTTTGCTACATAATATATATGATATGTTTGTGCATATTTTCATCATAAAGAATTAATATATGTATATTTTTACGTACACGTGCATCTATTTACACAGAGTTGTTCACTAACCGTAAATGACACCCAAACAACTACTTGATATAACTTTGGTTATATCACTGACGGCAAGATCGAGCCCGAGGTGGCCTATTGGTACAGTCAGTGCTGGCAATAGTTGCATGGTTCTCACGATGTGGGTTCGAATCCCGCAAGGGACTTGTCCCAACAGAATACAAGAATGTGTGCTATTGCAGGCAGTGTGATTTCAATGTTATATCTATTTGCTATATAAATGACATGCATTTTTAATTGAAAGTTACCAAAGGATTATCCGACACAACAGCGTGACCTTCGGCTGTAAGCTAGTCAAGGTCAAATTGTATCAAACTGTATCCTATTAGTCAATGTTTACATCCAAGATATATCCGTGTGCTTGTTCTAAACGTGTTGTAATATATAGTCCATTATGATGTCATGAATGCAAGATGTATTCCCCTTTATGCGTGTATATAACCTTAATATTCTTTTCCTGACTGACTGAAACTGAGGTTAAGATCGTCATCTGGGCCTTTATTCTCGAAACGTTCGTCGCCTTAAGTTTGATTGTAGCCTATGTGTTCAGAAAAGGCTTTAGAAATTCAAGTGCCACGAACGTTTCGAGAATGATGGTACTGCACTTTTATTGTAACAGACAAGTATTCTTATTGAAAAATACTTATTCGTTAAGGTGGAAAGTGTTATTTAGTATTTTTCTCTTTTAGTTCTTTTACAAACTTGTCTAAACCAATTTAGTTTATCGGTACTTTGGAATATGACGAACACAATTAAAATAATTATCAAGGAAATTATATTCTTAGTATTTGAAGCAGTTAAGAGTGTATTGTTGTGGAACATATGTCTAGTAAATAATGACCCGGTGCCGAGCGGTATGGCATATAAACTCGCAAGGGCGTCAGCCCGAGCAGAGTTAATTGCCATATCGCAATGCAATCGGGTCATTATTTGCCTTACACTCCCACGGAACACTCTATTTATAAACTAATTGTATATATGCATTCTAAAGGAGTATTTTGTTGATTTATACGACATGATCAAAATATATTAGTGAATTATTCCCAATACACCCATGACTGACTCGAAAGGAAGGTTTCAAACTTAATCATTCATTTCATACATAAAGTAGATATAAATTGGTACCCATATATACATATGTATATATAATACTAGAAAATATGTAAATACATCCTAGACACAAAATAATGAACACTCATCGGTATGGATGCTCGGTAGCTACATTGGTTAAGGCGCTGATTGACGATATACAGGTCCAGGGTTCGAATCCCACTATCGTTACTGACAAAATTTCCAAATTTTACAAGTCCATCTGTTTCCGTAGGTTTAATATCTCATAACCGACCATGGTGGTTATGAGATAACCAACCTGCGCATATGGTGGTTATGGCATATAACTTGCAACTCAAACAAAAGAAATAACTTCCCAATGGGTGTAATTATACATAAATTATCAAAAAGCATATTGTATTTTTGTAAAATAAATATATGCTACATACAATCCAACTTGCATTATATTACCTCCATTATGGTTTAAAGATATCTATTTCCATGAAGAATTGGATTGTTAAACAAACTACAATGTATAAGCTTATATAAGTACCGCCTCTCTCTCTCTCTCTCTCTCTCTCTCTCTCTCTCTCTCTCTCTCTCTCTCTCTCTCTCTCTCTCTCTCTCTCTCTCTCTCTCTCTCTCTCTCTCTCTCTCTCTCTCTCTCTCTCTCTCTCTCTCTCTCTCTCTCTCTCTCTCTTTGAACAAATCTGCCTGTTAAATTTATAAAATCGTGATCTGATTATTATTAGAACTCAATTATGAAGGAATGTTTCTGAATTCAAGCATTTAATGTACATCATAAAACTAGATACATTGTAGCTTTTTCCATACTTTAAACAATAAACAATTAACTTATAAATACCAAAATATGATTAAAGATTGAAGACTGATTTACTTATAAATAGGATCATTGTATCACTTGTAATTTAAAAAATACCATTGGATTTTTTAGTCTTAAAATTGAATCGACTGTAACCTGTAAATGACATGATGTTATATATAAATCGGCACGAGTTTCGTGACAGTAATATGGCCATGGCATACTTTCGAGTGTAATAATTTCTTTATTTCTCATTCAATTCGATTTGAATCTCGTAAAAATAAGGAAACGTTATGAGATAATTTTGGTTATTTGAAACAAGTGTTGTGTAACCAAAACAAGTTATTCGACGATAGTGACGTCATAATGCCGTACTACTTTCGCGATCAGCTGATCGAGTACAGCCGAACCCTCTCGCGACTTCAGTTTTTCAGTTCATCATATATTTTTCCTGTACGTTTTTCTTGCTATTAATAAACATGCATCATAGGAAAAATATCTCGAAGATTTAAGAATTAAATCATAATAATTGTTTTGCTTCAAGTTAGTCAAGGAAGAGTTATCTCCCGTATCAACGGCCGTGTTTTTGTCAACACGAATTCCGTGTTATAGGAGTAAAACCAGACAGGCCTAGTTTATAAATGATTGTGTTTAGAATCACCCATGCACAATCAGTTTCTGATATGATCAACGTCAAGATATACACGTATGAAGTTCAAAATGTAAGATGATCCTTGCATGTAGAAACGTTCAACAAGGACGGTTGAGAACAGCCGGTCAAGGAATGAAGACCTCTATCGACGTCAACAGCGTTAGTGTTTGCTATTAAATTGCTTCCTGATATCTTGATTTTGAGCATTGATGACGACAAACATTGTGATGATAATTTGTAAATGTAACATTGTATGTAGAACGAGACCGTAACGGAAAACTGGACTATATTTGTTAGTGTTTGCATTCGCTTTCGCTCGTGCATAAATCACAACATTCAGAAATATCTAGTTGTAATATTTTCGATATTCAACACTCACTCGTTATGTAATCTCTATATATTTACCCTACGACGTATCTTTCCAATAAAAAAGTACATCCTTGGCTGTTCCATTATGAAATAGGTAATTGCATATTTATGGGTTGACGTTTTGGTGTAGAAGTTTTGGCATGTAGAAGTTTTGGCATGTAGAAGTTTGGGCATGTAGAAGTTTTTGCATGTAGACGTTTTGGCATGTAGAAGTTTGGGCATGTAGAAGTTTTGGCATGTAGAAGTTTGGTCATGTAGAAGTTTGGGCATGTAGAAGTTTGGGCATGTAGAAGTTTTGGCATGTAGAAGTTCTGTCATGTAGACGTTTTGGCATGTAGAAGTTTTGGCATGTAGAAGTTTAGTCATGTAGAAGTTTTGGCATGTAGAAGTTTGAGCATGTAGAAGTTTTGGCATGTAGAAGTTTTGGCATGTAGAAGTTTTGGCATGTAGACGTTTGGGCATGTAGAAGTTTGGGCATTTAGAGGTTTTGGCATGTAGAAGTTTTGGCATGTAGAAGTTTTGGCATGTAGAAGTTTTAGGAGGTAACCCATGAGACCATTTGATGTCTACGCTGCGTTCACAATGAGAGAGAACATTTAGAAAAACATTATATCTCTACGAAATGCGAGGAAATCCATTATCGGAAACATGTTTATATGCCTGTGGTATGGTTCTGTTAATAGTTTACGTCAACAAACATACGGCAAAAAATGTAGAAATTCATTCTTCTGCTTTCTCGCTTCAGCGTTCCAGAGGTCATTTGCACGCTGTGACACAGCTTTATCAGTCGCTGACAATTGTATAACGTCCATCAGCGTATTTAGGTAAGAAATGGATTTCATAATGTGTTTGTCCACTGGATTATAAACTATTTGAAAGTGCAAGTTAAAGTGGTATAAATGCCGGAGCTTGTCGACATTATTAAATATGTTGCTTATGAAGTCAAATGCAAGTTAAGCGATTTTTAATCAGTAAATAAACTTTTGGAAATAAAACAATCTCTGCAAAATCATGTACAGTGTATGATCAAACAGATGTTTAGTATTGTCTTAGATCAGGCGCTAAGCTCCGCCCACAAAATACCGCATCACTTATGTGTCACCACGCGCAAAACGTAGTTCACAGGAAATAATTAGGAAATAATTTTTTGGTTCTAACATGCTGTATTAATCTAATTTTCAATCAAACTACACATATAATTCTCGATATAAGGTTTATTAAAAAGTTTAACCAAGGAAAGAGTATGTAATAGCAGTGTCATACTGGCGCAATGATACAGTGATAACAGGCTATTTTGTATAAACGTTAGAGTATGAGAGTTATCCTTTTAAGTTGTCAATCTCGTGTTTATTAAAATTTATACCGTTCAGATGACCTTGTTTAATCCAATCAACTGAGATCATATCTAATTTCAAAGTCTAAATTTATATAGTAACCATCTAACCGATCGCACCCTTTATGTGTCCAAAGTGCATTTTCTAAATTGGTATGCAGTGACAATCAAAGGAGAACAACAACTGCGTCAGCTGAACGGGCTATCGACAGCTCCTCACCATTGTTTTGTTTGCTATATAAATTATCATATTTTGTTATTTCCTTACATTCCACCTGATGAAAGAGTCAGTATGTACATGTACTCCAAAACGTCGTGTATTTTCACATTAAAGAAGTTGTTACCCAGAAAATCTTCCTGTTCTTAGCTACCGAAATGCTTTTTTCTCATTGGTGGATAGCGGCAGTTGCAATAGACGTATTTATCATGTGATGTTATTTTTTACATTGAATGTTTAATCTGGTGTTTATTTTATCTAATTCGATTTTGAAGTAACGATTCCGTCTTTTACATTCAAGAACCTGTAAAATTCTTAGCTGAATTCTGTTAAATTAACAAAAGTGTCTAGACTCCTCGGCTTGTTGGAAGATAGCTATTGCGTTTATTGAGAGACAACATTTCCTGAATGATGATAAAGACATTAGTTCACTCACACAGGTGTGACACTGCGAAAAAAGTCGTGCGATAGTTTTTTAATCGCCGTTCTTTCACGACAATTAAAATGTGTTTCCTCGCGCGTGGCAAGCTTGATCTGATAGTACGGAATTGTTCTTGTTTGTCTTATTTCGTAGGATTTTTATATTATATTTTATATAATTATTATTCCGTCTTGGGGTAATTATTGTGAGACACTCGTCGATTACGGGTATAGGGAATTGACGAGTGTTGTAAAATGCTCTTTACAGGAAAATATCCCAACAAAGTATTTTATGTTTTATTTGTGATATGAAAATATGTGATGTTTCACTTTGAAAAAAAGTGTTCATATCGCATTCGATTTCACAGAAATCTGAATTTCTTTCTCATGAAAGCATTATAAACATTGTCACCATTTTTCCTTTGCAGTTGTTCTCTTCATTTCCTTTCTTGTATGTACATGCTCCTGTTGTTTCGATACACATTCATGTTAAATATGCTCGGTGTACATCTATATCTTTCAAATTAAAGCTTCAAACTTTAACAATTACAATTTTCAGATATGAAATGTATTTCAAGATTATTAATAAATAGTTGGCCGCTATGTTTCTAAAGTAAAGGCTGTTGAATTTAAACTTAATAATGAGACAAGTCAAAATCACCGTTACGGGGTGGCTCTGGAAAGTATGGCACGTGTACACAGAGATTTGGACTGCGTTACTCGACAGCGGCGGATTTCGTCCACCGAAGGACGTTGACTTGGGTTATCGAGAGCAAACGCTAGGAACATCTTTGAACTTGAGCTCAATGTCAATGTCCGACCAGGGCATAACTTTCCAAACAAACAAGTCTAAAATAGTTGAGAATATTGCCACCTCTGAGACTCCGGAACATCGTTTTTCACTTTAACCGAGTTCGCATGTTTCCTGGATTCTCTTTTAAAAGGTGAAACATCAACGTCTGGATCCACAAGAGAATCCATAATGAGAAGTCTTTCCTTGTCGTTGAGAATTCCCGACGGTGCCACAGCTCTCACCAAATACTTGCCAGACATGTTTGTATACCTTATCTCATATCGTAAGTCACCAATAGCATCACGTATATTGTCTGGATTCACTTCCTTATCCTCTTCCTGACACCTCTCCTGCGCCCAAGACATCACGCCTTCATAGATATCCTCCTCCGTCATACAGAGGTTGTCTGATTGCAGGAAGTCCTTGAGAAAGTCCACGCTTAAGGAAAGGAACCCGGATGTCTGAAGAACCTTCTCCCCGGATTCCTTGAGAAGTTGCAAAGCCTTCTCCTTGAGATCAACTTCGCCATAGTCGTGACTCTGCTCCAGGATGTCACATACATTGTCCTCAGAAAGAGACGTGTCCAGAAAAGACTCACATATGTTTCTTAAAGAGTCTACAGCATATTTTCGAGAAGAGTAGACAAGCCCAGCCACATTGTCTGCTGTGACCTTGACTTCATCGGTGTACACGTACCTGCAAAGAAATGCATACGATATACTACTTCTTCAATCGCACATACCTCCATTTTAACAAAGTTATATTTGGTCCATCAAATTTCTAATCAAAATAAACCCAGAGAAATTTTATCTACATGTTCTTTAGTTCTTGTTCTTTTGTAATTCATGAAAGTGACTATGATAAGTGCGAAACTGCTACGGTGTGATTACACATTGATGTCCAGTTTTACATGAAACAATCTGAATATAAAACAATGATATGTGACATACTTGAAAATGAATCTACATGTAAACGCTCTCAAATTTATCCTCAACAATTACGACATCCATCAGCGAATTAATGATAATCATACATAACCACAATAATCTAATGATGAAAAAACCTTTGACAGATCAACGCAGACACTCACCGTAAAAATTCTTTGAAAACGTTGTATTCAATATCAGGTATTGTTATCTCCCCTTTCTCCGCTAGAGGGCCACAAAACATGGCGTCAAACACACAACTCCGACTGACTAGCACAAACCGGTGCGCTTTGACCGGTTGCTCTTCGGGTCCCACTAAAAACACTACGTCACTGAAATTTTCTGTGTCGAGCATATGCCGGTTACATTCTGTGACAGATTTCCCTGTCTGCCAATCGTCGACAAATCCAGGCTTTCCATTTTCGGTTGAACAATCCATAACTGGAAACAGAGGGATTTATGACAAGACAAGATACCAAGACTCCCTCGCCAGGGACCAATTGTAATGAGACTCCTGAAATATAATAAATTATCAAAAATGATTAAAATGGTATAATGTAATTAATTAATTCAAAAATTAAATTAAATGAAATTAATAACATAAAATAACATCAAATACAAAAATTGAATAACAAACACAAATATGATATTGTTGTTTTTTCGAAAAATACATAATAAATGATAACCAAGAACGTCACCTTAGCTGAACCCTATATACCTCAATAAGTAAGGGTTACAACATTTAGTGCTGTATATCTGACTCAGGATGCATGGGTACATGTGCGAACCCAATACGGTTCATATATGCACAAAATGGAAATAGCTTGAAATTAAATATTAATTATTAAAGCATATCCAGACTGATTACTTATCTTTGATTAAATTACGATCTACTTCAGTGTTTATATTGCTTATAAATATAGTGATTTGCTAGAATATAATGTAAATGTTTAAAAATGTATTAACTACATGTAAACGGACTATCTGCTCCTCATTGTGTACATAAAACAAAAAAGACGGTAATGAAAGAGGCCGAGCACATATATAAAATGTACTCAAAACTGTGAAAAAATGCCTGTTTCAGCAATAAATTAATTATGATAATTCATAAAGAGACTAATTATCCAATACGTTTGATCAGGCGATATATTCTCTTGAAATGTCCACTGATTTCACACACTCACATATGTAGTCGTAAACTATTTATATTAGAATAGTATTAATTGTCTTATCTGAAATAAATAATTAATCTATGTACAGATATATGTAGATTCCATTGCAAATACCCATTATTTCATCCATATTACAAGTCTTTTTAGATACTTGGTTGCAGTGCTGACTTAAACAGTTTAAGATTTTAAAATCAGGATTGTCACTTATATTATATTATTTTTATCCTTAACACTATCAACACGAACCAGAGTGGAGAACTCAGGACGTCGCGATGATAATGGAAGTGAAATAAAGATCTTACGCAATTTAAGTGAATCAGCATAGACAATAGACTTATATTCAAATACAAATTTCTTTTTGATGCAAGTCATATACTAAAATGTTAAGTTAATATTATCCGAACTTAATATCAGCCATAAATATCATAATTCTATCACAAAACAGTCATTGGTAATAAAGCCATGTAATATAAATAATTAGCATCATTTCGTATTATTTCATATCACAGAACATAATCTATCAGCAACATCACAGATGACCAAAGACAAAGTTATACATCATTCAAAATTATAAAATTTATATGATATTAATACAAAATTCATCAAGCATTCCAAACTTAATATCTACTTACCTTGAGATGGCATAATTGAATTTCATAAACCAATTCAGTAGAGTGGTAATGAAAGCCGATACTCTGATGTTACTCCACGCTGTGGACAGGTGTAATGATGTAACGATAGTGTACTCTATAGAGGGGGTTTTCCTAAGGCCTTGGACCATGGACCCACTGCGTGGACAGATAACGGGACTTTCCGGTGTCAAGGCCGTTGATATAATGTATTTACAATTTAGCAGTATTTGACATATGTCTGTCCGTGCTCTGTCCCCTTGTGGAAACAAATAGATTTTCAGTACACGTGTCTATTAATTGTCCAAAGCTCTTGGTAATGTTTAAGTTGCTGTGAGTACTCTTTGTCCATTTTATCGATGGTTATATTCTAAAACGGATGTTTCTATAAGTGATTTTGAAGGAGTTTCCTAATCAGTATATACTATAAATGACATAATGTTATGTTTAATTCTATGATTAGGTCAGGTTCATTAAAAGTTATAAAAATACTTTTTTGAATCACATCTTTGAAGTTAGGAAACGATCGAATTTAGTTTTTAAAAACTCAGACGTGCTGTTTAGTACAATATATATTAACGAGTGAATGGTTTAAAATAAAACAACAAAACCCATTATGATGCATGTCCATCGGAAGCGAGATATAGTTTCCATAATGTGTAATATCATTGTAGATTTAGTATATCAATATCGTTTACGGCGAGTAGTAGATTGAATTGTCTACGTTATCCCAAGAAACTATAAGAGGGGATGATGTCATCTTGACAAATAGTGACGTCATCGATCAAGTGCAACGTTGTTTGAGTAATAATGAAATGAATGTTATAGATAATGTTTTCAGTAAAACCATTCCCCCTGACAGTGTAAAGTTGTATATCATAACATATGCCTTTTCGGCCGATGTGAATGCATAAATATGTAGGGTGCCAAACAGCCATTTATTGAGATATCAACAAACCGGAACTGATTTAGTAAGCTTACTAAATAAATTAATAAGCTACTAAATTGATCATATTAGTACGTTTACTCAGTGAATTAGTAAGCTTATACTTAATATTTGCCTAAATTAGTCAGTTTAACTACTTAATCGATTTAGTCAGATTACTAAATACCGATGGAAAATTGGGTTTGGCAGCCCATATAAAACATATGATATTCGATTAATGTAACACAAAGAACCTTTCAAGAGATGAATTGTTCTCAATAACGACTGGAAGTAAGTGTAGATGCTAGCACCGAGTGTACAAACATACTCAGAGTGACTAATGACAGTACTAGTGGACGACCGGGGATATATGTCGAGGGCCAGACAGGAATGTAGAAAAACGCTGAATTGCAGGTTTATATGGTTTACTATAATTTGACTTGGTGACCGTCGGCAAACCACTGCATCGATGAGGTAGATATAGTTACTTTCACGTTCCTATTGAAAAACGATTGCATTTCTTGGAGAGGACTGACAACTTGGCTAAGGGTGGTGGGTGATGAGGATATAATTAGTACCATACATGTTTGGCTGCATTCCCCTCTGGGATATCTATGTAATTGTTCATTCCTCATTGAATTAAAGGTACATCCATTGTGTTTCATAAAATTTTATTTGGCTTTAATACGCTCCAACTCACCACATGTGCTGTCTACAATACAAATAAATTCGCTCAGCTTGCATTTTTATCCCCAATCACCAAATATATCATAATTACTAGTTTCCAATTAAAATTGAGTAACATCATTATTCATGTGTAGAAACCGAAACTGCACGTCCCATTGACATGCACAGCAGTTATATGATCCATTAAACATTATCTCACAAAATTTGTCATTCTGTCTGTTATAAATAAGATTCCAAAATTACGTTTGACTCATTGACGCGCGCCACACGCTGTGCATTGTCCGGTTTTCGATCAGAAATCACTACTTTTACCTTCATATCGTCAATATGCTAAGTCGACTATCATTAAAATGATTGTTTTGGGTAACAATCGGTACTTCTCGATAAAGTAACACCATTTATAACGTTTGCAATATGTGACCCCCAACAACACAATGGATGTACCTTTAACTCATCGTTACGTTTATTAAAATCAAATAGAAGTATATCGCCGAGTTCCTGATCTGAGTACTGCTCGGTGGTCATGGCGTATGACTCTCACTCTAGCCAATCAGTGATGAGGCTAAATCATGAAGAAAACGTCTATATAGATTTTCAAAAGACTAATTTCATGACATTTTTTATAAGAAAAAGATAAATACTGGTTGATGAATTCACTGAGTAATTAGGGCTCTTGAGCCAAACAGAAATGCTGTAAAATGCTGATTCACAGAATCATATGTGCATTATAAATGTGACATGGAGACCGTTTACAAACAACTGCATTAATGAAGGTTGTTCACTTACTTTCAAATTACGAATAAAAAAACTTGTAGCTAGTATTAGGCTAACGAAAGAAAATTACATAAATATTCCATAACCCATCACGAGCTGATTATCGTCAACTACTGGTTGATCAATTCGCTTACTACGTTTAATTGATTTTTAGGAGGAAAAAAAACAGTTAATTACAATTCATGACGTATCCTTGATTCAATAGAATAAGTCACGTGAAGAGAACATGGATGACTGTGCTGTCCAAATATGCTAAATAGCAGTAACAAAATATGGTGTAATAACAAACGTATGTAGATTATGCATGACATCACTACATCGGTAACAATCCACTCAGAGCGCTTCAATCTTTTCATGAACTTGTATAATAAAACCTATATAGGAACATTGTACATGTAATACATGTACCTGCCACTAAATATCACCCTATTAACAATACAGGTAGAACGATGACACCCTCGTCGCCAATTTTACAAAATTACCGCAATATCGATATATCGGTAATTGTGTGAAATTGGCGACGAGGGTGTACAGTGTACAGTTGCCGATATCGTCAAACCAAAGTTTAAACTGTACTCTGTGCTGTTGTGAAATTTGATCACGGAAAATCCTCGTGCTATATAAATGTAGGTCAAACTTTGACACAGTGAAACAGAAGTAGGTCAATGGGGACACACGTAAGAGCTATCTACAGAGCAGCCGTTGGCCTAGATACTCGAGTACATTTATTCGGATTTTATTCATATTAACCAAAACTCATCATATTAATATTAAAACTTCGACAATTTAGATGTAACCAGGGGAGTACATTGTCACCCCTTTTCTGGAATCGAAAGTTTATTATACACATTAATTTTTTTTTTCAGTAAATAAAATGAAAAGGTGAAACGAAACACGTAATTTCCAATAGCTGGTGCATTTTTAACAAATAGTATAGAGTTGTACATGTATGTAAGTAATATATTACTTTTTTTGCTTTATAGGCTGTATAATTGGATTTTGTTTCGGTACTTACGGTAATTCTTAGGACAGAAAAACATTAATTTAGACACAAAAATGTCGTTAAGCTTGTTTTATGTATTCTAGGTAATAAACTAAAAAATCAGATTAGTGTGAAATATATTTTAAAGATAAACGAACCTTTAATGTGAAACTTAAATGTACGTAAAAAGATCATTTTAACGTTACCGGTCATCGGTTTTTTATGATGCAATATCTTTCTTTCATAAACATAAATTGTAATGGTAAATTATAATGAATAATGCATGTACAATCAAATGTACTTACTTTCTTATGCCTGTATTGTGGGCCTAAGGCCACTTTACTGAATGATACTGTTTGTCTGTCAATCATGGTTCTTACGAATGTAAATAAACCTAAAAATTATGATATTTGGAGAATAGGAACATTAAATTAGTTGTTTTACCATGTAAATATTAATGTGGTTTACATGTACATGTACATGATCATACATTTAAAACATTATAGCACAATATATAACTTCTCACTCCTAATTTCGATTTTCTATTCAATTCCATATTTACGTACATTTGTGCATGTTTATTGATAATACAACCGGCGATGTAGGTCAGATAGTAGAGTGTTCATTCTTCACCAGGAAGGCGGGGTTCGATTCCCGGTTGCGTCATACCAAAAGACGTTAACACATGGGAATTGTTGCTTCCTTGCTTGACACCCGGCATCAAAAGTACAGAACAACGATAGAGCTGTCGCTACACTGTGACCGCAGGGTGCAAAATGCACAAAACAACTTCCAGTGTACTTAGATTGATTGGCTGATAGCTGTTTTGTGAAGAGTCTCGCATAATATAGAGCAACGAAACCTCATAAATTCAACTTATTACTCGCTATCTCACAAGTTTTCGTACACCATAGGTGTCATCATGTCAGGTCATCATGCCACTGTAAAACTGTGTCACTAGGCCGATGTCACCGTAACATTGAAGACATATCGTGTTATATAAGCAGGTGAAAGTTAACACAATCTTCACGTGACACACGGAAGGTCTCGTTAATCATAATATTAATATAATGGAAATATTCATTAAATATTTATAATTCATATCAGCCGCGTATGTTGTTTTTCATACGTGAACTGAGTTTTGTTGTCATTTGTATCATAATTACATTGTTTCTGGCTGATGTACTGCTGAAATCATGTTTAAAAACCTCACCCTCGTGTCTTGAAATTATGACTAGTGTTGTGGAATATAAAATCTGTGATCTTGTTTAAAGTTTGTAAACTTTATTGACGTATTCTGTCTTCTATGAAATTGATTTTTTAGTTTTGATTGTATTTTCAAAATCATGTTCACTATCTCATAAATCTTATGGCGTATAATACAGATAACATTAAGAGTATTTGCAAAATTCTTTTCTAACTATCAACTTCCTGATTTCTATCTAATAATATTAAACTATTCTTTCATTTGTTATATATACATAAAAGGCAGTAGACATGAGGCAATATGTCCTTGAACTTCGCAATCACAGTGAATTGTACTTACCTTGAAGTTGAAAATTCGCGAATGCCAGCAAAAAGGAGGTAACGTGACGACAATTGAATATTTTATGTACGTTTCCACGCATATTCTCTTGTGGGTTTGTCAAAGATTAAAAGCGAGCAAAATTGCAGTTTATAACATTAACACCTGGAGGTAATTGGGTATACCTGTTCATGTATTTACTAGTATTATTCCTTGACACCTATATGTGAGGAATGTATTCAAATAGTGGCAAATAATTGACACTGTCGTATTATGACACTGAAAACCAATAAGGAAAAATTTATTACCCAAACTACTCCTCGCTATTACTGCAGTAAATTGAATAAAGTTTGAATATCATATTCCTAGAATTGTAATCAGTCTCATAAACACCTGTGTAATGTTATGCATCCATTGAGTGCGTAATCCATTGGACGTACGTGCGACATTTAGTTTTAACTAGATTGGTTCTAAGCAATTGGATAGAAGAATTCATAATCAAAAAGCGGCATTTTGTAACACAAGATGATATTAACATCTCGATATGAAATACTCAGCTCCGATATTTGTTGTACCAGGGCGACAATGGATTAAGTCAACACAATAAAAATGTTTAATTATAGACACACCATGATGGAACTGAAAAACGAAAAAAGGGGAAAATATATTAATCCGAACCCAATAATTGAATGTGCTTACATTGAGGTATTAAGGTAATTGGGGGAAAATTCCGGCATAGACCTTCAAACAGGGCTTGAAACACACCTTGGTAAAGTGCGGTCACGTCCAGATCTACTCTGGTGTCTATACTATGATCTGGCATGTACGTATGGAAGCGTATTAGGGTCACAAGAAACAATATTTTTTAAATATGTACGGAAGCATCCTAGTGCCACAGTCAGATTTTTGTTATCTCTCATAATAAGGAGATACTAACTCCTAATTAGGACATAAGTAACTCCTAATTAGGACTTAGTTATCACCTACTTAGGAGATACTAAGTCCTAATTAGGACATAACTATATCCTAATTAGGACATAACTATATCCTAATTAGGACCTAAATATCTCCTAATTAGGACTTGATTATCACCTAAATAGGAGATACTATCACCTATGTAGGAGATACTAAGTCCTAATTAGGACATATATTTCTCAATTAGGACCTAAATATCTCCTAATTAGGACTTGATAATCACCTAATTAGGAGATGCTATCTCGTAATTAGGTGATACTAACTCCTAATTAGGACCTAGTTATTTCCTAATAAGGACTTAGTTATGTCCTAATTAGGCGATAACTAAGTCCCACTTAGGAGATAACTAAGTCCTAATTAGGAGTTAGTATCTCCTAATTAGGTGATAGTATCTCCTAATTAGGTGATAGTATCTCCTAATTAGGAGATAAAAAATGTCTCACTGTGGCACTAGGATGCTTCCGTAGGCATGCATATTGGTTCACAACCCTTGTGTTCTACTACCCCGTCGTTGCAGATAGAGATAACCTAGTACGACCCTGTGTATTGATGTGCTTTGATTTGCCTTGTGTATTGGTTCGCATTCCTATTGATACTATTTGGGGATGGGGTAATGGAGAAGGGTGAGTAACTACATCCTCTACAGTTTGGGCTGTAGGCTTACCTGAAGGGTATTGATTTTACGTGAGGATCTGCAATTAATGCCATTTTAAGGGGTTTTTTTTTCAAATACAGTTATATGTGAAAGGTGGATACGTTTAGTACAGTCTGGTTAAAACCGACGGTATTTCGCGGGGAAAATGTGCAAAATAGTGCATCTACCGGGATACGAACTCATATCGTTCGGAGATTTCCACGCCAAACCGTCTGGAAACAGTCCGTAGACTAGCGTGTTCGAGCGCAATTCAGGTAGCCAATCAAAAGATGCCCAACAAATGCTTTCGGTGCGAGAAGATAGGGGCAAGTAACTCCAAACAGCTATCCTTTGGTCTGTTCCGAATGCTTTCAAAACAGTGACCGTTTAAAAACTACGTTGTGATTGGTGAGCTATTTGACTGGGCTTTGGCTGTGCTAAACTGGTTCGGAACATGCGCCTATACGGGGTGTTCTCAGACCTTGTGGCGAGGAATCTACAGAACCTGTTCGTATCCCGGTAGATATATTATTTTGCGAATTTCATTCCTCGGAACAAGGTCGATTTTAATCAGACTGCGTTTAGTAAGCCCTGCCAATGGCAGTGTACAAAACTTGTCCAAAGTTTAAAAAGAATCGGATGAATAGTTTTTTCTTAAAATGTATTTGTACGGAGTATCCCCATATTTATATACCTATACCCCCGTATCCTCCTTTATACAATCATAATTCATGACTCCTCTACAATAGTCACGTAATTGTCGATTGCCTTCATGAATCCTACTAAACTGTGATTGCAAAACATATAGTTATAAACGGATAATATATTTCATAGGACACTGATATTGTATGTTGAATAGTCAACACAATAATCCAGCATTGACTAACTATGACTATGCAACGTGTACATGTGCAACTATCCACGTTGTCTGAACACATTTTCCAGCCGATGCTCTTAAGTTTCACCGCAATGCATGGGCTTTCTCTCTGCAATAATGATAATTGAAAAACTATTGTAAGCGGCGTTATACATTAAAGTTCACGTGTGATGCATTTTTCACAAGAATGACAGATGATTACCTCTACGGACATTATATATCGGAATCAATTGAGCATAAAATCGAGACAATATACATTTGCAATTGTTCATTAAGACGATTTTAATTTACCCATTTTAACAATGCCACAATTAACACGACGAACAATTTGAGAAATCATGGAGGCGTGACTGTGATTTAATACAGACGAGGCCCGCCAGACAGATGCGCCAGTGGCGCCTCAATAATTAATTAATTATGATTATCACTACCGCTAGATGAATTTACTAGGTGAGTTAAACCGCCGAAAACACATGTTTATGCAAAAATTATGTAATTGGCATCTGCGGAATTACCTAGATGGATATCTAAACATTCGATATATGGAAAATTTAAGTTGTTTGATTGATGATTTGTTAGTGAAATTAACAATCAAAATGTAGCGAAATTACGTTGAATTATGACTATCGCCGATAATGAGATGACACCAGTGACGTCACAGAAGTCGTCTCTTTAGGGGCCACACCCCCGCAGACTTTCATTCTGGTCGCAGGGGATAAATTAGGCGTTTTTTTTTAAAAAGCCGTATGTAAGTATTTTATATTTAGGGACCGATTTCAGAAATTTAAAATCGAGCAATTGTCAAATTGTCATCCCATTTTGATGAATCCTAATGTGATCATATGTCATTACATCTATCCAGTAAATCACCTCACCTCTGAATACAAAAGTCCACCCGAAGCGTTCGTAAAATGAACGAAAAATGTCCTGGGAAAGGTTCAGTAAAATAACAATTATTACATTAATTTACATATAACATTGTTATATTCCTCGAATATGCTTGGGAATTACGAATTTAAAATTGAAATAAAGTAATTCATTTTGGAAATAAATGTCAGCATATTGATTTGTTTGCTTAAATGGAGAGTAAATTGCTTACAATAGTATTCGGGAAGGAGCCAGCAAGACATAAAATATAACATATGAAGAAGGCAAAATTATTATATAAGCATATGACTGCATCCCTAATTGAAAAGTAAAGTGAAGCGGACCAGTTAATTACCAATTCAAACCGACCTGTGCTAACACATTTTTGCCAAATTACACGTAGGCCAAATACCACTTATATTGTGATGTCAAAGCCGTAAGTTACTGCGGATATGTTACATCACACTATTGACATGATTTAGCGAACTGATTCAATATTAACCATCAAACTAAAGCCATACTGAAAAGCTGCATCCCAATGGATGAAGACAGAATACTTTTGGATATGCCATACAAGACAACTAAAACTTCTCAGTTATTAATTTCTGTGCGAAAGTTATTCGTTAAGTAAAACAAAACTATTTTATTGAACAGTTTCCATCAACTGCAATAGTATCATATTGTTGTATTTTACTAACTGGTATGTAACTTGGACTGCATGGTCAATCTCCTACAGTGCAGCCCCTTTAAGGATCTTGGTACATTGTAGTTCATTAGTATAGATTGTTTTTAGAAATTAGATATACAATATAACAATATTGATCACATAAACAATGAACGGCTGTTAGTTTTAAAGTATGTCTTCACTCAATTATTTAATGAAAGTGAATAATGTTTGAATATTCAGGAAGCACACTAGAACTCTATAATGCTCTGTAGAACGGATACACATGTATACGCTTCAAGTATTTGAATTGGGTGTACTGTATAACATATAGAAAAACAGATAATTGAAAACTTTATGTATGACATGTGTACCAAAACTACGGACATGCCAATATTTTAGAAATACCAATCATAAACCTCATATGATATTTAAAAAAATGCAGCAAAATAATAGCCTTGCCAATATATGCTGGATTGATCAATTCTATTAGAAAAAGTCAGGATCGATTGTAATTACACCCTGTGATTTATATATTGGCAGGATCTATTTTAACTGATGTAAAATGGAGTATAACATTATACAACAAAACGACCGAGAAAGGAAGCGTAATAAGAAAACGTCAATGGTTAGGAATTTGAAAGTTAAAATTGAGTTATTTAGAGTTGACATTTCATGCAATATTTCATTGAAGTTCAATAATAAATATACATGTATCAAGTCAAAGTCGAAGAAATGATTGCAAATTCTGGATAAACTGTCATTACAGAAAGTTTCCCAAGGGTCCTGTCTCATATATATATTTAACCATTAACTATTTATAAGATTGATTCCATGCTTGTAAAAAGTGAGAATTGAGAAAGATCATTCAAAATATAAATTGTATATTAAATATCAAAAAAATACATTAGGACCTTACTTAATGTTAGAGGACATATACAATATTTCAAACGGGTAAAATCAGGGTTAGAATGATTGCAAATACTGAAGTCGAATATATATTATTGGAAGTGACTGAAGGCTAACCAACTGCCATTTTCATCAAAGGTAAAGCCATGGCATTATAAAGGAACTTTCTACTCAGAACATGTAACATAGCTTGTGCCCATGGTAACATACCCTTAATTAAATCATAAATCGTGGACATCAAAGACACAACTAATGGCTCGTTGACCGGCTTCAGGTCATCAAGGTAAAGCAGCCAACAAACAAAGGTTAAATACCTAATAACCACAGACAAAAGCTACATGTCGTTATAAGAACATAACGGGACCAATCAAAAGAAAGAAATCGATTTTTACCGGCGTTGATGTGAAAGCGGAAGTAATTTACAGGTCATGGCTGATCGGAATTGTTCCTTTAATGGGCTTCTTCAGAATACCATCGCTGAGGGTGAAGTGTTGTGAATGAGCGAAAACATTTAATGTAATAAGACCGTGAGGGGAATAATGATGCAAAATAACAAAGAAAATCTCTTCATGATTGGCAACGAATATGCATTAAGGGATGTCGAACAATAGGCATGTGTAATATGTTTACTACTTTTTATATGAAATGTCAAATTGACGGCTTCAGGATCATGATCGGCATGAGGAGGTGGAATACTGCATTAACGATTTTCTGAAATGATGTAAACGATCATGCAGAATGTTCTTCTGACATCGACTTCTAAAGTCTGGATTCTTCATTAATCTTGTAGACAAATGGGTAACAGATAATCCAAAAAATCGTATAGATCCCATAGTATCAATGTGCAATTAAACCTTCAAATGATATATGGTAACAAACATTGTGAAGTTTTGAACGCCATTCTGAACATGCAGCTCAGCCTCAGCTGATGTTGTGGCATAATACACAATGCCAATTGCCTTACGTGTGAACATACATAAACGAGAAATCCTGGAAAAGAAACCCGGTACGTCAAACAGACATCCGGATTCTTGTTTTAATCCGGATGTTAATTTAATCTTATTATATTCAATAAAGACATGGATTTGGAACAAGTTGTCACACTAAGACAACTTTTTCCCAAAAAGATTATTAATGAACCTATAAGGCATTAACATACGTTCAGTGTCATGTTAAAGTGACAAAGGCATCAACTAATAACAAAAATCTCGGTATAGATATTGTTTCCATTGTAACGTTGATTGCGGAGCGTCGCCATTCACCAGTATAGAGAAATCGAAAATCCATAACAAGACATGTCCTATTTTGAGACCTTTTACAGAGCTGTACCATGCAATTGAAACATAAAGTCATCCTGAAGCTTCATTATTCTGCAGAAGATCAAAAGACGAATAAGCTCTCTATTAGTCTGTGTCGTCTTTAATGGACATAGTTATGTGTTGAATCAATTCTACCTGATTGTACCAATTTGCAGTTTATCGTGGGTAGATTGTCATGGTGTAATGGCATTCCTTGCAAGTCACCATTAATCATCCATGAACTAGTAATAAAATCCGGAAATTATCAAGCAATCATCGAGTTCAGTTTGGAATTAAACCTTTCCAAAAGAAGTTGGCTTGATTCTTTCTAAAAGATCATCTTCTGTAAAAGCAAAAACTTCCAGTTTTCAGTACTGTAGCTTTTGATTTAGAGCACTAACCTTTTTGGCTTTCATTTTGCATTTTTCAACATTTTCAGTTCTTGATATCCATCCCCGATGAACACTGTGTTGTGAATCTAGTCGAAAATGAACTTATATAGAAATTAATCTTAAAGGCGCTGTAGCACGTTTTTTCGCTCAAATAAGTCGATGAAATGTATTTGAAAAATAATGTCACCAAAAGTAAAGGACCATTCTCTCTTCGGAAAATCAAGTTAAAAATGGTTGTACATGGTTCGATAAAGCCATGGGGATCGTTTTTGTTATGCGAAATGATTAAATTGTGTTCACAATAAAATGGCCGCCAGGCAATTTTTGCTTTATACGCAAAACAGTTATTACCACTACGGATAATTGGTTTGTGTAATAAGATGTTTTACCCTCTAAAGTTAATATAAATGACATAAACTATCATTATAAATGAGAAATTTGAAAAAATAAAATTTGCAAAAAACGTGCTACAGCGCCTTTAAGACTATAAGAATAATAAACGAGTTGCGAGGAATTACGGATTATCTGTCCGGAGTTAATTATTGTGATAAACTCCGACATAATAATTCACGAGGGACAGATAATTCGTAATTCCGAGCACCGAGATGGTTATTCTTTTTCTTACCCAAAATCATGTTAATGCGTAAAAATCGAAAAACAATACTCCAATTCACGATCTTTGATTAGACTGTAAAATACAAATTGTAGTCATGCGCCATTCATAAACTCGTTCACACCTTCAAGATGCGCATATCTAAATAGTTTGCAACTTGCTCTATTTTTTTAAAAACTATTCTAAAGTAACTTTTGAAATTTACTGCCAAAACGGTTTACTGACGTAGTAAACAACTCGTTGCAGAATGAGAGAAAATTAGTGAAAACGTGAACTAACAATCACACTGTTTGAATGCAATCTTGTATCTTGATAGGAGTGAAATAACGTCACCAAATGACGTCATGGTTAATGACGTCACAAAGCAATGACGTCACGGCAGTGCAGCCTTCGACTCGTGCATGCTGCTTCGCCTTGCAAGTTTAGTACTGTAACTACGGTCTCGGAAACCTGGGTTGAACATTGATTTATATTTAATATGTTTTACTGACGTGTGACTTTAATTAGGTATGCTCGAAATTGTTCAATTATGTGATTTAGTTTAAACGGGATAGCTAAGCAATTCATGAATGATCGCAAAGTAGTTCCGTCAACCAATCAAAACGCAAGTTATATTTAGAAAAACTGTAATTCCCATGACCATTATGGAAACTTTAATACCCGGCATATCTGTGCCCGCTTGGGTAAGAAAAAACGTGATTTCACACCTCAATATCTGTGTTGTCCATTTTGTAAGTGAAGCAACATGACACAACTTTTGATAACTCATGTAAAAATGCTTTGAGAACTTTATCGAAAATTTTAAAATGAAGTATTTCTCGTCATTGTTTTGCCTTTGTATCTGTATCTCCAGATTCAATCTGTTTTGCGAGGGTTGTGCCAATAGGAAATACGCTTCCTGCGATAGAATCACACATTGTCATTGAAATGGGTTTTTACGCCCCTCAAGGCATTTTGTACGTTCAAAGGAAATTGAAACTGTGTTGTAAGTGCTTTAATATATTGAAAGACCATCAGACTGTGTATCAAATCTTGTTAGAATTGTTCGGCAAGTTGCTGAGTGTGCCTGCATAATAAGAAAAACTTTATTAATAGACATATCTGAAATCTGTGAAACAGTTTAAAATGAGGGTTCTATCGGGGTATTTTTTGTGGAAACGAAATTCAAGAGGATATTCCCGTTTACACATATATGCTATTAAGACATGATTCATATACACGGTCAAATTGAAAGATATTAATTAAGTCAATATTTTGATGACTTTAACATTTCACAACAATGACAATGAGAATTGAAGCCATTCATCGGCGCTGCGAGTGGGGAAACTTCGCTACGGCCTAATATCACATTGTTTATTAGTTTTATGATACGTTATGTGTTACTTTGTGAATATCCTATAAGTGTATATGTTCTTTTATTACAATTGTTTTAAATTTGGTTAAATATAGCGTGTTTTTATTTCACGAAATGCCAAGAAACCAAGATGGTGGAAGCTGCCGACAAATCGGCGATAGAACGATAGAACACAATCTCAACGATTTCTAAATTCCATTGCAGTCCGATATATGACATATGAAACTTTTTTAAACCAGTCATTTGCAGGTATTTTATAGTTGTAGATTTATGGATATCAAAAGTTTTGTCAACTTGATCATGCGGGTGGCCTATTTTATTAGCTATATATAGGGTCCGAATACACTCTTTTACATTCGAGACGCGTTTTAATGGTTAAATATTTTAATCCAAAACATCATTTAGGTATTGATAGTTTATTTTACCACATACGTTTTTCTAGAAATTAAAAAATGTCTAAGGGTTGTTCTTGCAAGAATTACTAAGTTGAAAAGGATGTAGTCGTCTTTGATAGGTTGATCACAGAAGGATGGGGCATTGAATCAGAGACCGATAGGTTAATATTTGGATGCCATTACATTTACCCGTACTATCATCAAAGACTTATTCGTTAAATGGTAAACAATGGATGTTACAATGGCTACTGAATAGACGATCACAGACCAATTACAGATCAATTCAGAACTGGGCACATTAAATGACATTCATGGTTGTTGCATGTCAGTCGTATGTGAATTAGAAAGAATTATTTCAGAGATGTTATTTCAAACTAGACGTTTTGATGTAGAATTGTACTATTAGAGTTGGTCATTAATTAACATCCCTATAAATCAGTAAGGTAAAAAGGCTTAATGAAAAATGTTTGACGTAGACTTATTTTATATTTCACCCCTAAAATTCAGCCCATACCGGGTTTTTTTGTCATTTTGTCTGTTTTAGATAATATTCCAAAATTACGTTTGACCACAGGTGAAGTTTAGCGCAAATATGTTGCGCAACAGAGATGAACGACCAGTTTTCCCTATGTGCGAACGAAGTGAGCAAAGGTTGGCAACGTATTTCTCTCGACTCGAATCGAAATAATTTTCAACTGACAAAATTCATTGTCCCAAAAATTCAAACTCGACACCCATTTGAACACAGGGTCGTGCTTTCTTAATCCCAACCCCATATGTTACATTTACTCACGTAAAACATATACAATTAATTATTTTAAGCGCCCAGAGAGGCTTCTAAATTCGTTCTTCGGCACCATTCTCACTCGCAAACTTCCGCTATACGGAGCGAATGAATTACCAAGGGAGTTAACTCCTAATACTGTTAGTACGACACGACCTTTTTCACTTTAAATGGATTATAGAGCAAACTAAACAAATATATCACTGTATCATAAAACAAATACTATATTGCACAATTATAATAAAATGGTTTTATTATCATATTTCTAGACAGTTATTAAAATTTCTAATGTGCATGACGAACACTGTTGCTTGAAATGTACCTTAAGGCTACAAGGATGTGTGGCTACAATACCTCTCTGAATCTGACAACTAAGTGCTAAGAACCAACGATATTAATAAAAGATACAATAATAAATAATCAATCGAGTCGGAAAAGAACAAATCTAACATCAGCGATTGAATATCGAAAAATATTCAAAAACTCCGAAATTACTCGATCTATCGAAAAGTTGCACTGCTAATTACAGAGTTATTTCCCTTGGTTTTCAATATTTCGATAAACGTCTTTTAAACTTCTAAAAAAATCAGGGAATACGACAAAACATCCCATAAATAAAGATTTAAAAGTTTAATGCAAAATGGGGTTATATTATAATTCTTCTTAATGTAAAATATTCCTTTTCATTCGCTCCGTATAGCGGAAGTTTGCGAGTGAGAATGGTGCCGAAGAACGAATTTAGAAGCCTCTCTTGGCGCTTAAAATAATTAATTGTATATGTTTTACGTGAGCAAATGTAACATATTGAGCTGGGATTAAGAGAGCACCTTTGCTCACTTCGTTCGCACATAGGGAAAACTGGTCGTTCATCTCTGTTGCGCAACATATTTGCGCTAAACTTCACCTGTGGTTTGACTCATTGGTGCGCGTCAATCGCGATGCATTGTCCGGTTTTCGATAAGAAATCACTACTTTTACCTTTATATTGTCAATATACTAAATCGGTTATCATCAAAATGGTAGCTTTTGGTTACAGTCGGTACTTCTCGATAAAGTAACACCATTTATAACGTATGGAATATGAGACCCCTATCAACACAATGGATGTACCTTTAATATCTGGTTTGTTACAATAACACCAACGTCCGTATTGGTGAGAAGAAATCCAATTTAGTTTGCACCTGTCATTATGAAAGATTAACACATTTTTCAATCGTTGAACATTTTCTTTTGAGTATGAGTTTGATTAATGTGTAAACTGTTAATCAGATTCCAAATATAATAGGCTGAATTAGTTTAGATGACTTTATTACAGAGATTAAACTATAACTGTATCATGTTGTATTTTCATCCATTCGAATGGTCAACAATTGGGCTAAAGGCGAATTATGATGCGTGTTTTATGACGCCCCACATAATCAACGCATCAACCAATCGAGTTTGTTGTATCAAATCTGAATTCCATATTTCATAATTTAAATAAATGCAAAACATTCTGTGTTCAAAATAGCATTTTGGTGTACCGAGTTCAGCATGACTAAGCATTACAAATCTTGAATTCCTACCCAAGCGGGCAACGATATGACGGATATTAAAGTTTTCATAATGGTCATGGGAATTACAGTTTTTCTAAATATAACTTGCATTTTGATTGGTTGACGGAACTACTTTACGCCCATTCATGATTTTCTTTCCTGTCCTGTTTTAGCTAAATTACATAGATGAATACTAATCGAGCATACCTATTTAAAGTCACACGATAGTAAAGCATATAAAATAGAAAATCATGTTGGTTCTATGTTTTCGAGGCCGCAAATTAAAGTAGTAAATTTGCAAGGCGAAGCAGCACACAAGAGTCACCGGCTGGACTGCCGTGACGTCAAGACTTTGTGACGTCATTAACTATAACGTAAATTAGTGACGTAATTACATACATATCTTGCATTGTAACTGAGCTATTGCTAGTTTACGTTTGATTAAGTTTCTTTCATTCTGCGATAATATTTACAAGTTGTTTATTATGTCCGAAATTGCTTTTGGGAATAAAGTTCAACAATTACATCAGAATCTTACTGACAAAAGAGCGTTAGTAGCAAACTTTTTAGATGCGCGCATCTTAAAGGCGTGAGAACATGTTTGAATGGCGTATGAATATACAATTTGTATTTTACAGTGTAATCTTAGATTGTGATGTGACGGCTCATATTTCGATTTTTACTGTTATGTTTGGGATATAAAGCCAAGTTCTATACACTCACTATGCTGTGGTCACGAGCAACTATTGCCCTCACAATAAAGAATTAGTTATCCAGACAATCATGCTTTTTAAAGATACTATGGTTCTCTTTCTTCTGTGCCTATTACACATATAAGTGAAGTGAGAAGGCATGCTTACGTTTCTTGAATTACCTAACCATTCTGAATAAAACCATATTTCAAAGACACCCAATGACATTTATAAGAGGCAGCATGTTCAAAGCGAGTATTTTCTCATAATGGCATAAATGGGAGTTGATTAGTGTACTCGATGGGTTCAGTCAGAAACATAATATATGGATTTACATCCATGAATAATCTCAGCTCTATGCTCATCAGACGTATTCAACAATCAGTGTTAGTACATAAATTAAGTTAGCCTTTTGGACTCACTAGCAGTCTGATCTCGTTATTCAGATGGGATTCATTTTCATGAAATATTTTCTCTTAAAGAGGCAGTAGCACGTTTTTTCGCTCAAATAAGTTGATGAAATGTATTTGAAAAATAAGTTCACCAATAGTAAAACATCCTTCTGTCTTGGAAAATAAAGTTTAAAATGAGTGTACATGTTTCGGTAAAGCCATGGGAATCGTTTTTGTAATACAAAATAATAAATAGTGTTCACAATTAAATGGCCGCCATGCATTTTTTGCTTTATAAGCAACATATTTTTTACCACTACAGATAATTGGTTTGTGTAATAAGATGTTTTACCCTCTAAACTTAATTTAAATGACATAAACTATCATTATAAACGGGAAATTTGAAAAAATTAATTTTGCAAAAAAAAGTGCTACTGCCCCTTTAAGGTGAGGTGAAGTAAGGAGAAGAGTTAACACTGCGTGTTTCAATTATATCATCATATCTAGTATATTTGAGGAAGAAATCTTAATTCTGGTGAATGTATGTGCTGAGTATAAACCTTGGAGTCTCTGTTGAGTTGCTCTGCATTGAACTTCAATGAGACCTATACCTTCATGATGTAGCTTTTCCATAACTGCTTTGCACTTTAATGCCAACTGTCTAATAATATCATATTAGTTTTTAGACATTTCGGATATTGCCTGGGGTTAACAAAAGGAACTTTAATGCACACAATCTCGACTATTTGCCTAATAAATACACTTTGACAGGCAATTATAGTTGTTTGCAGGACATTTGCTTAATTAGTTGATATTTTTAAAATGAATCACTTCAATTTAATTTATGGTCATAAAATAAGCCTCCTAGCAATCATGTTGTTTGAAGCAAATATATTACAAGAATTTTATAAATGCAATCAATGTTAGAGGAATTAAATATTTAAAATTTAAAAATTAAATATATACACTTTCCAAAATTTCATGTATTCTTTTTTAGATGAAATTTAGTTAGAGATACATATATATATATATATATATATATAATCAAAACCTTTTGGCATTGCATTGTGATGAAACCATTTAACATTCAGTATCTAACATTAAACCCAAAATTTAAATCAATGTTAATTCCATCCATTCATCAGATAAAAGGCATTTAACGCAATCTGAATCTGAACAGACTTATATTAATTATCTTTTTTCCGGCACTCAAAAGGCCTAAGGCCTGTAGTACAGACTTAAAGGTTCAAATGAAATGCAATTCTCTAACTTGTCTTTAAATAAGCAAGCGTTGGGGCATTCCCTTCATGTTATCATTGATTAAACATGAAACAGTTTTAAAGGGGCTGTAGCATGTTTTGGACACATTTTATTTTTTCAAATTTCCCATTTATAATGCTATTCAGTGTCATTAATATTTACTAAAGATGGTAAAACATCTTATTACACAAACCAATTATCCGTACGGGTAATGACGGTGTGGCATATAAAGCATTTCAAGTGAGACCTATACCTTATAATTTAGAACAGCTCTCTAAACCAATTTGACTTCACAATGCAATGTGCCATCATGGCCCCACAAGGGGAAAATATTCACTGACAACATGTTTTGCTTAAGCAGAAAAATAAGCTATTTTACATTTTTGCAATACTTCAAGTAACTTTTAGATCTTCAAAGGCAGCGTAAACACAGATCAAAAGCAACATTTTTGTTTGGGGAATAACAGCCAAGTCAAAGTACCTGGAAATCAATTGAGTTCACTCTGAACATATTCTGGCACCAAAAGTTGATTTCAAGGTCCCTGAAAGTTTCTGCTGCACACTTTGCTGGTTTGATGTCTTCATCTTGTGATCGTTGATGCATCCTGGACAGCAGATGTCCAAGGCTGGAGATGAAAGAGAAAAAAAAAATCATATTCGTTGGGTACATTAATTAATTAAATTCCAATTCCAATATTATTTCAAGGTTCCTTTACATTTTGCTGGTATGATGGCTTCATCTTGTGATCGTTCATGCATCCTGTCCAAGGTTTGAGATACAAGAAAACATTCTTATTTTCATAATCTTTGGATAGGTTAATTCAATTCCAATTCCAATATTATCTTATAATGTACGTAATTGACTTATATTGAATATATTCTGCTTGACATTCAAATCTCTAAATGGACAGTCTCCTTCCTTTATATCAGATTTGCTTCAGTTATATACTCCTTCATGCACACCCAGATCTCAGAGCCAACATTTCCTCACTGTTCCCAAGTACAAACTGTCATCTTTCGGACTCGGATTTCCGCCTCCTTACCCCCTTTTCTTCCTATCGAAATAAAACTTGCTGAGATAATAGATTCCACCAAATCAATGCTCACAACTCATCTGTCTACAGAATACTTTCACTAGATTATATCCCCTGAGCGCCATGAGCACACTTGTGAGTGGATACGTGTGCTATACATTACCATTGCCATCACCCTTTCACTTATAAAAACACGGCATAAAACTACTTAAAGGCACTGTAGCACGTTTTTTCGCTCAAATAAGTTGATGAAATGTTTTTGAAAAATAATTTCACCAATGGTAAAACATCCTTCTCTCTTCGGAAAATAAAGTTTAAAATGAGTGTACATGTTTCGGTAAAGCCATGGGAAACGTTTTTGTAATATAAAATAATAAATTGTGTTCACAATAAAATGGCCGCCATGCAATTTTTGCTTTATGCGCAACATATTTTTTACCGCTACAGATAATTGGTTTGTGTAATAAGATGTTTTATCCTCTTAAGTTAGTTTAAATGACATTATCTATCATTATAAATGGGAAATTTGAAAAAATAAATTTTGCAAAAAACGTGCTACTGCCCCTTTAACAGTCCTGGTTGATATTTCAGGATGCGTTTATTACTATACATAGGTTTATCATTACATTGCGTTTATTTAGATTACATCAATTTTTGGATGGTTATGACATTAACTTGATCTTTATACATGCATGGTTATACATGATCTTTATACATACTCACTGTTGTCAAGATCGTACAAATCGTATTTAAGATCTGCACTCTTACAAACATGTCTACCATATATCTTAATTCTATCTTGGTTTGGATTGATATTCCATATCATTGATTTAATGTCAAGATTTGTTCTAGAGATATTATATTTGAATCTAATTCTGTCGCTAACACTTCAGCTGTATTCCATTTTATTAAATTAGTTTATCAATACCAAGATGTTTTGTTTTGATTGATTCATCCCTCTAAGTCACCCGAAGTCACCCGAAGTCACCGGTTGTTATATTCTCAATCTGTCAACAACCTAGATAAGAGAAGTTGACTTAGTTCAAAGTGGGATCTGGAAGTTCATCATTGAATACATGATTGCAGATGCCAACATTGTTCGTAGTTGACCTTAGTTTTAATACACAAAGAAAACATAATCAGAAAGAATATATTGCCATTCATTGTTGGGAACTTGTGTCGAAATATTGATCTATTTGTCAGAGTGTAAAACAATGTTAGTTCTATCCAAGCTAACTCCTCTGTTAGTCTGCCTGTCAAGAATGATTACAGATCCAATACCAAAGGTTACGTGGTTCAAAGTGGGAAATTCTTCGGTGTCGATAGGATTGAACCACTTGATATGTCAACAATCATTCACAAGAAGGCTCTATTGTCATTCCAAAAAACATAAACGCAACTCTTTTTCATTTTGTTTTGTATTTTCATATTTTTCATTTTAGATCAATTGTACACTAAATGCACAATATATATAATGTCATTTCGTCAGCATAGTGATTCATTTATTAGGGTGAAGAGTACAATTAACTTACACACACACTCCTCCATGTGTCTGACTGTTCGAATTAAGAACGGCATTACTCTTTGGTGAGGTGAGGTGAGGTGAGGTGAGGTGAGGTGAGGTGAGGTGAGGTGAGGTGAGTTGGGGTTTAACGCCGCTTTCAAGAGTATTTCACTTATATCGCGGCTGCTAGTATTATGGTAAGGAGAAAGCCCGCAACACCATATGAATATACATTGTGGTAAAACCTGCGAGCTTTGGCTGGAACTAGCGAACCATGGGTGGTACTACGCTGAAATTCAGTGAAGCATTGCACCCAGACCTTACTGCGTGTATAACAGTTCTCTACTGCAGACAAAGTTGCCGTGTCCCTGGCGGGATTCGAACCCCGGACCTCTTGATCCGAAGCCGAACGGGCTAACCACTGCCTTATCCAACCCCCTCCATCACTCTTAGAAATACGGTTTGATTTTATGTTTAATTCATTAACTAAAACAGCTCCCATAAAAAAAATTGGAAAATATTGTAAAGAATGTCATGATCAGAGGCCATACACGAGCACCTTTGCTATATCTAATTATCAAACGAGCTTATGGTGACATCACTTGTTCAAGAGTTTAATTCACTTGAACATAATCAAATGAAATCACTGATACTATGTCGACATATTTTGCAACTCAAAATAGTCCAACTACCACAATACTAACATTTGATGTCAAAGCTGAAAATTACTCCTTGCATATAACGAGCGAAATTAAATGATTTGAATATGACCATCAAGCAAATGATAATAAATTAATTTAAATATCAATCCATAGTGAAAAGCAGATTAAAATATATTTATTAATGATGACAGAATACGTTGGAATATGTCTTCCGTATCAACAAACACTTCTCAGTTATAACCATTTGTGCCAAAGTCAATCGTTAATTAAAACAAAACTATTTTATATGGTTTCCATCATCTGTTACAGTATCATGTATTTTACTTGCTGGTAATTTTAACCCCATGGTCAATTCAGAAGTTGCACGTCAGAACCACAGAATCGATAGGATTCTTTTTATTGAGTCTGTCCACCTTCAAACTTGGAAGGTCTACTTGTTTTTTTATCATTGAGGTGCTGTTGGCGCCAAACATCTTGCAAAGAAAAGATTTTTTGCTTATTCTGATAACATCTCCTGACAAAGGCGTGACTCAATCTATTTAAAACAGCAACCAACTGAGGTATGTAAATGTTTTACTTGAGAAAGTGTTTCATTGGTCCGGGTTTTCCGGCAAAGATGTGTTCAGTCAGTTGTAAGGCATTTTATTATTTATTGTGTTTTCATAAAAGGCTCCTTTAGACTTTGAAGAGGTTTTATATCATACTGAAAATAAATAACTTTGTTAATTACGGGGTTTTCAAATTACATAAGAATGATTAAAACTAGTGTGTTTGTATGTAGTTTAGCATCAAAGAGTCTGTAAGACCAGGATACTGTCTTATGGAAACTAACTTCTTGGGGAACTTGAAACGAACATCAAGTGATGCATTTAGTGCTGTGAATATCCTTTAAAAACGTCATTAGTGGTTGTTCGATTAGCACAGCTTTTTAGGTACAGACACCGCCTTTTTCAATATAAAACAAGTAGAGGACAATTTCAGAAACCACTTTGCGTATCCTCGACATTCATACAAATGCTAGTTCACCTAAGCATTATGGTAGAGTAATGGAGACATTCTATGCCAACAAAACGTTCAATTTAAATATGAAAATATCTAAATTTTTATGTTGCTGAAAACACATTGTAGACAACACATCTGGTAAATATATCATTTCAATGATTGATAGGACATTGCATTGTTAGCACAGTACTAGCTCAATTCAGCATGAAATTCAGCACATTAATATGTTATACTCACTGAAATATGTTGTTATTTAGTTTGCCTATGGTACTGCGGGACAATTTATTTGCTTTTCTTTAAAAAAAACTGTTATATCGATTGTTGTGATAATGAATTGCAATTATAAAACTGTTTCCTGATTTCATATATCTAGTAGGTCTGCTGGGCATCATGTTGTATTTAATGATTTCAATGATTTTATGAAAGTTTATTCTTTCTATCATCGTAGAATGAACCTTAACCTTTGACAAATGATACTTATTTGACAAATAAAAGTGATCGGAAAATAATAGTGATTGGACAAATAATTGTGATTGGACAATTAATAGTAGGACTGTGTCCACATTTCATGTTAAGTTAGAAGTGTAAATTAAAAACGAGAGAAAAGGCTATTGAACATCTTGAAGCTAATGGATAAATGATGAATCTATAGACTGATGTGAAGGGAAATCTTATCTTATATTACTTTTGCTTGGGTTAAATTTTGGAAGAAGCATGACACATTATTATGACGTTACAATGTTGGACAGTCATTACAAAGGTAAAGTGATATACTAAAATAAGTTCAACGTACATGTCCAGATTTATGATATCATAAAAACAATGTAATTATCCTATCTGAAGAGTAAATAGATACATTTAGGAGAAGACTTGTATATATTTCAAACGTCGACTTCCTCCTTTATATTTTCACTTGGTTCTTAGGAAATCAAGACTAAATATATATATATATATATATATATATATATATATATATATATATATATATATATATATAATACTAGACTTACGTGGTGTGGTGAATTTTGTTTCATTGTGATATACATTTACCTCTAAAATACGTGTCTAAACATCTAAATACAATATTTAAGTCTTTTATATATTTTCATTAAATCCTTTATCTATGTAGCTTTTCCATAACTGCTTTGCACTTTAATGCCAACTGTCTAATAATAGTATAATAGTTTTTAGACATTTCGGATATTGCCTGGGATTAACAAAAGGAACTTTAATGCACACAATCTCGACTATTTGCCTAATAAATACACTTTGACAGGCAATTATAGTTGTTTGCAGGACGAAATAACATTTGCTTAATTAGTTGATATTTTTAAAATGAATCACTTCAATTTAATCCATGGTCATAAAATAAGCCTCCTAGCGATCATGTTGATTGAAGCAAATATATTACAAGAATTTTATAAATGCAATCAACGTTAGAGGAATAAAATATTTTAAATTTAAAAATTAAATATATACAATCTAAAACCATAATTTCATGTATTCTTTTTTAGATGAAATTTGAAAAATAGTTAGAGATATCTATATATTTGAAAATCAAAACCTTTGGGCATTGCATTGTGATGAAACTATTACACATTCAGTATCTAACGTTGAGACGTTTTACAGAAACACCTATATTTTAAATCAATGTTAATTCCATTTATTCGTCAGATCAAAGGCATTGAACACAATCTGAAGCTGAACAGACTTATAACAATAATAATCTTTATTTCCGGTATTCAAAAGGTCTCAGGCCTGTAGTACTTTGCAACATACTTTAAAGTTTCTAATGAAATGCAATGCTCTAACTTGGCTTTAAATAATCATAAATATTGTGGTGGCATTCCCTTCATGTTATCATTGATTAAACATGAATCCGTGCTATACAATCATGGTACAAACGAGCTCTACGTGAAAAGTACCGCGATATTCAGACAAGACAGTATGCCATGGCAAAAGATGTATCACAAGATGTCATAAGTGCTGACCACTTCCACAACTCACCAAGCAGCAGCCATATTCATATCAATCGTTAATTGTATTCTGAAAAGTCAAATGTCCAGGTGTATGGCTGCTTCAAATTATTGGCCGAATTTCTTCTCCTACTGGTTTCATTTCATCTTTAGGGAGAATAATTCGTTACAGAAGGTTATGACGTCATAGTCTATATATTATGACGTCATAGTGGGGACAATGTACATTCATGAAATTATGCGTCAGAATTTAATTGTATTCAGTTTTGGGTGGTATTTCTTTATGAAATATTCTTCTTTTAAAACTATTTTGAGTTTATTTGAGTTTTCCATTTGATAGAATGGAAAAATGCTAAATTTTAGTTCTGTTCCTTTTGCACATACGTCCAAATGCTCACTGAGAGGGATACAGCGCACCTCTGAACACTTTATTTGCTGTTTGTGGACTCTAACACGGGCTCGTAGATTTTCTGTTTGTCCGATATACTGTTCTTAACAACTTGTACATGTCATAACATATAAAATGTTTTTTGATGCACAATCAAAATTATGTTTAACTCGGAAATCTCCTTTCCCCTTAAACTTCACTGTATTCCCTTCCAATAGATACGGGCATGTACCACAATTGCCACAATTATATATATATGCCAACAATTGACAAGAGTGAGGAAGTAATGAAATCTGTTGTAATTTTCATTCCCATTCTCTTTGTTATGAGGCTCAATCAACCTATACAATTACGTTGTCGTTACATTGGAAATGGTTTCGAGCCAGAGCCACTGTTTCATTGCTACATTGTTTAAATTTGCGATGACAACTCTGTGCCAAATCATTTGCGTTACATCTTACTGCTAGACATTTACCCTCGCTTGATATTAAGATTTATATTAACCAAAGACAAACAATTTTAAAATGTCATTTGATGGATGAATTCTATAGAAACTTAATATAGATCTCGATTGTCCTTTAAACCTTTTGAAACTCGCATCAAGACGCTAGGGGGTAGTTGTAATTTCCTTTGTACCTGTAACAGAGCTTGAGGTATTGAAGAGAGTTTGGACACAGACAAATTGGACTACTTTCAATTCGAGACATCTTGAGAGTCTTTCGAGAGTCTAAAAGCTGCTTTCAGAATGTGTCTTGTGTCGAATAATGATGTGCATGTTCGGATCAGTTTTAAGAATATTTCAACATCCATAAAACTTCGAAAATGAATGTCAGTATGAACAAAGATATATGACCCACGACGATTAGTTCATTCAGTTTTACAATATAAATCTTTACACATGCACACAGAAAAACAGGCATAGACAGTGGCATAATTGTAAACACACAGATAAATATACATGAACACAAAGGCACATATTAAAACTCATACGAGCATTTGTAAAGTCAAGATATGTATATATAAAAAAAGCAAATTTCAAACACAATTATTCCTTATAATTGTTATCAATGTTGCACAGTGTAAATTCGTTTTGCTGAAAGATTATTCATACACTGTTCATATTATGCATGAATCTACCTCATTTAGATTAACTTTGTATGTCTATATACTATTTACATGAGATCAAGAACTAAATATTATGATAAGAATAACAATGGTCCATTGAGTTTGTTCCATTCGTATGCTCTTTGGTTGGTATTAAGGTGATTTATATTAATGTTTCTTTAAAACTAAATCTGTCCATATTCACAAAATGTTAGTTTCTTTTCAATCATACTTAATGAACACATTGGAGAGTTAAGAGTATTTGACCAACAGTTCTTCACCTCAACGAAGGCATCCACAAACTGTGTTCAAATTATTGTCATGGCTCATGAATTAGAAATACATGCCATATAGTGAGTGAACAAATATAACGAGAGGTCGTGTGGTAAGCTGCTGGTACAGTCAGTGCTGGCGATAGTTGCCTTACTCTGAGGGTGTGGGTTTGAATCCCGCAAGAATTTGTGCTATTGAAGGTAGTGGTATCTCAAATATAATCTTGTTATGGATCAGGTATGTAATTACTTTGACACGCTTAGTCTGTTGATCAAAGGGCGAATAATCATTAGGCTCTAGATTAGACTCATTACAGATGAATCGGAGCGCCATTAAAATACCTGACAGCCATTAAAACGTATCAACAGCCTGGTTGACGATTGATGTTGCAACAGCTATTGCATTGTTAATGAAAGGCAATGCAAGCTTAACATGTTCATGTCCTCAGACGTGCTCAAGCAGTTTTTTATGCCTGGACTCCTTTCAAACAATGCCCATGGTGATGGTAGGTTTTATTGCTCGTGCCAATGTGGCAAGAAAGTCACTGTATAATGGAGCTATATTATAAGAATAATCAACGAGTTGCGAGGAATTACGGATTATCTGTCCCGAGTTAATTATTGTGATAAACTCCGAGCTTTAGCGAGGGACAGATAATTCGTAATTCCGAGCACCGAGTTGGTTATTCTTTTTCTTACCCAAGATCATTTTAATGAGTAAAAATCGAAAAACAAGACCTCAATTCACGATCTTTGATACGACTGTAAATTACAAATTGTAGTCATACGCCATTCATAAACTCTTTCACATCTTCAGGATGCGCATATCTAAATAGTTTCCAACTTGCTCTATTTTTTCAGAACTATTCTAAAGTAACTGTTGAATTTTATTGCCAAAACGGTTTACTGACATAGTAAACAACTCGTTTATATTGTAAACCATGTCGCAGAATGAGAGAAAATTAATGAAAACGTGAACTTACAATCGCACTGTTGGAATGCAAGATAGGAGTGTAATAACGTCACCAAATGACGTCATGGTTAATGACGTCACAAAGCAATGACGTCACGGCAGTGCAGTCAGCGACTCTTGCATGTTGCTTCGCCTTGCAAGTTTAGTACTGTAATTACGGTCTCGGAAACTTAGGTTGAACATGATTTTATATTTAATAAGTTTTACTGACATGTGACTTTTTTGATTGAAAACATATTTTATTCATTTAAGAAATGAATTGGGCACAAGTTGTGAAACTTATAGAAGCCCTCTCCAGGTAATCAACAACTATTTTACAAGGCTAGAATACATAACAAGAAAGAAAGAAATCTACAAGTGACGAAGTGGGTAAACATGTAATATACATTATTAAGGCAAGACACAATTGGAAATGTTATTCTTATGACAAAATGCACTTTGAATATGGTAAATACGTACATTAGTATTCATGTATTATTTGAACCGTTGACTCTTTCCAATGAATTTATGTGACATGTTACATGTGACTTCAATTAGGTATGCTCGAAATTGTTCAATTATGTGATTTTGCTTAAACAGGATAGCTAAGGAATTCATGAATGAGCGCATAGTAGTTCCGTCAACCAGTCAAAACGCAAGTTATATTTAGAAAAACTGTAATTCCCATGACCATTATGAAAACTTTAATACCCCGCATATCTGTGCCCGCTTGGGTAAGAAACCTTTTTAACTGATGGAATAACAGGGTACTTTAAAGTTAGTTTGAAGTAAATAAGTGAAGATCATCAACAATGACCGCAACTAGCCGTATGACCATTTCTTGCCTCACGCAGAAACATTAATTGTTAAGCTTGTGTTACCTTGGGCAAGCGAGATTATTCAAAGTGTGCCTCTGTTCACCCAGCAGTAAAACTGGGTACCTGGTGGATGTTAAGCTAACGTGACGTTTACCCTTAAGGTGCCTTAATTGGGCTACAAGGTTCCACACTCTCAGTGAGTTGACAATAAAAGGAACGCTTAAAGAATATCCCTTCTTGATGTGGAGTAAGGCATGCTAGACGTACCCTCGATATTATTAAATGCACGATTGAAAAGTATTTTTAATCTCATCCATTGACATCATCCGTGGATTGACTCTTTGATGGGTACTGAATGTTATATTTTTTCACTTAATACATTATTCAAAAAAGTAAGTTATTTATGTATTTTTAATTTTTAATTATTTAATCAAATAAGTGGTCACTTTATGGTGATTTGGAAACATCTCAAACGCCTGATTATTTTGTTTTAAAATTAGGTTCTTCCAATAAAATTTGCTTTCAGAATAGTCATTCAATGTTTCCCTCTTTTTGGAATGTTCAGAATGGAATAGCAATAAGACATTATGAGTCTTAAGTCGTTGAATACATGTTTTCAAAACTCACATAGACATTCCGATAGTTTTATGTTGTCTATCTCGGTGTTGAAAATAGTGAACACTATATGGATAACAACTTCTTTATCACCACAGACCCGTCCTCTCAAAGAAGCTATTTTGGTGTTCATGATGCAACTACAGGATTCTACTATCAAATACATATTCAGAGACCGTGAACCACTGATGTCACAATGGCTGTTAAATTATTGATCTACTCTCGATTGTGGAACCATTCAGAACTGTCCATTCTTCCAAAAGCCATTCTGCTGGCCCACTTCATCACATACATAATTAAAGCAAACGCACCTCTTGCTTGCAGGATTATATGGTGATTTTATTTCTAGTTTATGTCAAATCCGTGGTTATTTGCACGAGATGTCATCCAACCTTGAAATGCATTAATTACAAGTTGACATTAAACCAATATTCGCATTGGTATATTGCATTTTGGATGTTGATAAAAAATTTACAAATATCATATACTTGCCGAAATGCAGACGAGATAACATGTTGTAATGATGAATGCTGCCATGTGGTCAACATTCTTGAAAATATAAAGCCGTTGCCTTACTCCACAATTTGTAGTATTGCAAAGAGTGTTATTCCAAATATAACATTATTACACATCTTCTTAGTGAAATGAATTATTTTCAAGTGTTCTTGAAACAATTTTGTTTTTATCCTTGATCCATTAGCTATTTCGACATAAATATTTAACCACCCATACAGTCTTTGATGTATGTCCAAGGATTTCTCAATGTTTATTCAATCCGATATTTATTTATCCCATTTGCATTGATTGCCGTGTAATAAATGGTGTCGAACAATTTTTTTTTAATTTTGTTTTTATGGTTCCGATATAACTCAGAGGTTATTTTGGTTTATTTTAAATCTTCAAATGTATAGTATGTACAGACATATAAAATAAACAATATACTTTGCACATTGTGTTTTAATTCAGCTGTGTGATTTTAGCTATAATATATCAATATAATTGTTCACGTCATTGTGAGAATATGCCAGAGGTTTGTTGCACCAAGTCAGCAGATTATAACGGTCCCACACCTTCATTTCGTACTTCATATATTACGGTTTTCAACTTGTTTTCATCATTATAAAGAGGACCTGATTGGCTCCAATTTGAATCACATACTTTCTTGCACACTTTTGAACCATGTGATGAGGCTCCACCACGTTACATCATCGTATAAAGTGGAAGAGCGATAAAGCGATAAAAGTGATAACTCTATACATTAAGTGCGCATGTTTGAATCGAAGACGAAAATCACATGTCACATGTCGACCTTTATCTGTCGTAACAGTCAATACTGGACTCCGTTCCATAACAGCGAGCGCTTATAATCGCTCATTGATTGCTCAATGTAGCGCTCAAGTAGCGCTCATTCGCTCTTAAACGACACGGTGCAAATTCCACGTGGTTTGCTCGCCTTGCTACGTAACGCTACATTGAGCAATCGCGTTCAAGAGAGGTGTGTCGAACAATATTAACAACACTGGTTGTCTTAGAAATTGTTTAAATTTATCCAAAGGTCGGTAGGACAATTATTTGATATCGAATTATATAGTTTCCGATATTCAGAATGTGATTTCACAAATTATATGTAAGTATTTCACTCTCACTTTACGTAAATTTAATTACAATATATCCGTTTATTGCATTTGACGAGCTTATGATAGGATAATATGAGGGGTGTTATTGTACAAAATACAATAAAATAGCAGATATTTGAGAGTACTTTGAATTGGAATTCATATTCAATATGTGAAGTATTATATACATTATAAGTTTAAATATAGCATTGTTCATAAAGAAACAAAGAATCAAATTAGACAGTTTAATTACAATGAGAGATGTATTCATTTAGAAACTGAATATTTAAAAACATGTAAATGTAAAGAGAAACATATGGGATATGAGCACTTTTTGAAGATGAAACATTTTATACGCATATACAACATGTTAATCACTGACACAGACAGTTTAGCTCTGCATAAGTGAATGTATAGACAAATTATACAAGTTCAGCTATAGTGGCCTATTTTATAATCATCTATGAAATGAGAAGTAATTTACTTGCAATTCATGACGCATGTAAGAAATATATGTATGCTATAGCGGACACTGATGTGATTGCATCAACTCGTTTAATAAACGTTAAAATATGTGACAGTGAATGTTCGCAAGCCCAATCAAAAGTCATTCATACATAGTATTATGTCAAGCTATTGCTTTTTTCTTGGTAACCTCTATCATCAAATCGATTGAACACTAGTTCATGTCGAACACAATAAATTATTTGTCATAAGGAAAACATTTTCTGATGTCCTTTCTACCGTAAAAACTTCTAATCCTATAATACAACATCACTTGAGATAATTGTCAAACAATTTTACGCCAACATATTGTTAATCCTTTACTTTGATCATTTAATTCCGTGTTAAGAGCACTCATATCCAATTGCTCATGTATTGAGCAATAAAACTGTTTCTGCTCCTATAGTTATGTCTCAGTGCGTTCGTGATTGTATAAAAAGTGCTTATAGTCTTTTTATTAATGATTTAAAGGGGCAGTAGCACGTTTTTTGCAAATTCTATTTTTTCAAATTTCCCATTTAAAATGATAGTTTATGTCATTTATATTTACTTTAGAGGGTAAAACATCTTATTACACAAACCACTTATCCATAGTGGTAATAACTGTGTTGTGTATAAAGCAAAAATTGCATGGCAGCCATTTTATTGTGAACACATTTTATTATTTCGAATTACAAAAACAATTCCCATGGCTTTACTGAGCGATGTACACTCATTTTTAATTTGATTTTCCGAAGAGAGAAGGGTGTTTTACTATTGGTGACATTATTTTTCAAATACATTTCATTGACTTATTTGATCGAAAAAACGTGCTACTGCCCCTTTAAATGCAGAATGCATTTTATGCCATTATATTATTTGATACTCAATTCAAAGGATTGTATGGCCACCGATGTTAATTTTTAAGGAAGCAAGGTCTTCCATAATTGATATATATTTACTTTTCAAAAACTTTTCCGTCAAAAGAGTAGACACAATAAGACCAAACATTTAAAATTGTCCATAAAGTAGTCGGCTTATCTGAAGTAAAAAAGAATGAATAGCAATATAATTTCAACATAACAAATATATCAGTGTCGCAATTGTTCACTTATAAAGGCATACAAACACACACATTTTATAACTGTAGCCAGGTCACCCAAGAACAAATTACTGTTGGTCAGCTGTGGCTGTGAGTATACCTAAAGCCGTGCTGTTCAAAGGATATATAATCATTAAACCCGAGGTTGAACTCCTGGACCTATTGTATTCCCATTAAAATACTCTCTGAGTTATTCAAACATAACAACACCATGATTTAAGATTGTGGTGCAAGAGAAACTTGCTAATGAAAGTCTATGCCACCTTTCAGAGTTAAAACATAATGTGTATCCTTTGACAGTGCGGAAATTCATTTCAAACTGGCCTTGTTGATGGTAGTTTTATTGCTTGTTCCAGTCAAATTAATGTTGACTTGCAAGAGATCCAACTGCATAATGAAACTCTGTAGACTATAAAGTAAAAACGAGGCAAATCAGGTGGAATCGACTTCGCACTTCACAATATGTTTTTATCCTTCTCAGGTTTAATATAGAAAACAGGATCGCTGAATAGACTGGCAATTTCCTGTGGTCGAAAAAACAGCAGTTTCAATCTCTTTTATTGAGATCCTCGTGAATTCTTCATGTATATTTGTAAAAGGGGGTTAAACTTTTTCAGTAATGACCCCATCATCTACGTGGGTATTCTCTTGTACAGATTCCATCACATTTCAATCTAGTTAAACAGATTGAGCTATATCCTGACACTAATGTTTTCCACATGTTCAGACTGTAATTATAGTTTAGATTACTAACAACATAAACTGACTATCAATAGCCACAATGTTTTTAAGATAAAACATCCCCTTCAACTTCAACACAAATCAACCTCTTTTAGTCAAAATTCCACATGTCACAAATTACTACTTAAAGGACAGTATTCATGCCCGATGGTAACTGTCGGGATTGATTACAAGGAGATTTGACAATTACTCCACTTTGCCAAATAAAGTACTATATGTACCTCATTTCCTCTGACAAACACATTTTAAAGTCACTGAAGTGTATCTGCCTTTTGTGACGTCACTCCAGTCAATCACTTTTTTCTATTTTCTCTGTATTCATATTTCACTGACTTTTAGCAAATTTTAAGGTACATGTTCAGTTTTGCATGATATTTTATTTGGTTCAGATTATATCTTCTTAGTCGAATATTCACCCCCAAATGCTTAAAATGTCAAATATATCTACATGTATGTTTCAATGAAAACCATGGAACAGTCTCATGCATGTGGAGTAGTAGACAATTATGGCTTTACCTCACGTATGCACTCGTTATAAGGCCTATAAAACGCTACATGAGCACTTCTGGCTTCCTATCTATTTTCTTAAATTTTCAAAATTATGTTAGACTTAATGGCTGCAGTAAGCCAAGGTCCATTGTCCGGTTTTCGATCATGACAACGAATTTGAATGGTTGTTTTTTCGTTATACTGAACTGACTGACCAGAAACTATTTATTTTAGGTTAAAGTTCTCAGTTAAATAACACAAATTATAACATTGGACATATATGTGATCTTACCAACATGATAATGTCCTTTAACCTAAATCAAAACAACGCAAATGGTCCAAATATCGGATGCCGAGATCCAACAATTTCCCAAATGACAGATGCATAATTATTATATAAACATGTGAATTTGCCAATTTCAAATGACATATTATCTGATATAATTGCAGTGAAATTATGTATGAATCTGATTTATGAGGCCCCATCTCCCAGCCATCTCTCAGCCCATCGAGTGAACACCTGGCTAATCATGCAGTCACGCTTCACTGCACTTGTGGGGTGCGCTCATCCGGCTTGTTATAAAAGTCTTTATAATCAATTTCAAGTGTATATTGTCATAATGTCATATGCTCATTTGATTTATAATGACCATAGAGATTATGTTCTGTCATTCTTTTTAAAGTTCAAGTGAAGATTTATTTTTCAGTTTCATGCATACAAGGTTAGATTCGTCTTTTTGATAAATCCTCAATCAACTTATATGACATCTTTGAAATACCAAGCACGCATTCAAGATAATAAGAAATCCTTTGAATAAGGTGTTTGTTGGCGACATTTAACCGCAGAAATTCTTCAATAACGATATGTTCTGAGATACATATAGGCGTCAATTTTAAAGAGAGAAAATCACTTCCAGGAGATGTAATCAAACAAAGAAAATTAATCCTGCGTCTTTCTTTGTAAGACATTAGGTGCCTGGAACGTCTCTAAGATCAAAGGCAAATATCAAAGTCCGACAGTGCTGTACAAACTGATTCATGAATATCGATTCATTGTCACTGTGGTGCAACAACATCATGTAACATTGTTTAATGAATGGAGAATGCTTTGTAAAATCTATCCAATAACAAAATTGTTGCTAAAACAGACCATTTCTGTACAAAACAATAAGTGATATAAGGCTGTCACAATTCTTTATCATTGAGCTGTCATTGCCTAGCATTTGGGAAGAAACAGATACGATCTGTTTCATTTATTACTGTTTGTGTCATGTCATTAATCTACAAATTAAGTACTTACAGGAGTTCATAAATACACAATCTAACAGGCAATAGTGATGATACGTGTTGTCTTCATGGTTTATTAGCCGTCCATCTTTAATTTTAACAATGTTATATTATGACAGTAAGTTTTGTTAGTTTTGTTATTTAATCATATAAGAGATGTGATCTTATGGCATGATAAATAGAAACATAACATTAATAATTTACTTATTTACTGCTCGAAATCGACTGCTTTAGCATCGAGAAGTATATATACTATAAGTTTATATATATGTTTGATGAAATGTGCTGGCAATAATTCATGACACAATTACATATAACGTTATTAATTATTTTATTCCACCAATCGTCTGAGAACGTGTAAATAAGTCAGCCCTAAATTTTGAAGAAAAAAAAAAAAATTGTCACTCTAGACAAAGTTCTTTAAGTTTTGTTTAAATTTTCATAAAATGTTTTGGTCTAGTATGGAATTATATTATAGAGTATATAATTGATTACTATTAAAGAAGTCAGTCATATATTTTTCAAACACAAATAGGAAAACATAAAGATATAAATAGTCATGAAATGTTCTTTGAATACTAGACTTAACTTAATTGCAAAGGTATTTAGGTACGCAAGTTTCATATAATTTGTAACTGTCCATTTCTCATAAATGTAGATTTAAATATTAATATTACACATTAATTTCATTTTCAAAACAGTTTTTCGTTCGTAGCGGGTATTATATGTTTGGAACAAATCATTAACATTGTAATCTATTACATGATACTTTTATTATGTGGTAATGCGTGTGATTACTTTAAAAATAGCTGGAATCAAAGGTAGATTGGGCTAGTGGGAATGAGACTCTTCCAGGAGATATTGAATTACCATTAACACACCATCAAAGAATATTCATTGAACGATTAAAGATTGATGCCACAATAGCTGCAGCATTGGTGATCAAAGTTTCAGAAGTATTCAGAACTTCTCCCGTTTGAAAGAGAGCATTCCTGTAGCATGTTGTGTTGGTTGCGTGCTTCGTGAAATACCTTTCAGATATATTCCATTACAGACTACACATGTAATTTGTTGTAGAATTTTATGATGATTTTATTGCTAGTCGCAATAGCTAGTTCATGAGGAATTCATGGCAACTTGCAGTGAGATTGCTTCCCACCTTACAACTACTTAAGATGAAAATGTAGACATTAAGTGGATCTGGACATTTGCACTCTGAAGTGGTGGATTATATTGTCTGAACAGAGGAATTATACCATCTTCATCATCAATATCGTTTAAAAACAATAGTATACATAAAAGGACCCCGGTGGGCACTGAAATATCACATAGAACTTTCATTACCAATATTACATGAATCGTTTATCCACGATATGTTTACATTGATTCTGTGATGCATGTATTGTAATTAACAATTAATTTCGATGGAATGTAAAGTTTGAAAGGATATTCAGAGTCTACCTAAAAGGTTTTGGATACATAAGGACTTTCAAAAGCAACTTTATTGCATTTTAACTATAACGTTTTAAAGTAACATTTTAGATATGTCGAAGAGGTATTGGTGCCTAATTATTGTTTGAATTGCTTGAGATCCGTTCTATCCATAATATCTTTGTACATCTCCAGAATACTTTACTATGAAGAATATTCCGAGATGTATCAGCTCGTAAGTTTTGTTTTTGTGATTTTTCTGGGAATTTTAGGATTTGCTTGTAACCTTTGTCAAAAGTAAGTTTGAACATATTAATGTTCAATCAATCCATCAATCAAACCTCTCTCATACTTTCAGAGATCGCAGATTTTCTGACAGAATTGACATGAATCACATACGCTTCCCACATTCTGTTAGTGATTTATTTCTGATAAATATAAAGAAAACGCCGCATTTCAAAATTTCCAAGTGCTAAATCTATGTTATTCTTGCGAACATTCTTTAATTAAGAAAGCATTGCATTGTATCGATATCACGTCATAGCAAGTCTGGTCAGTCGATGCTCAAAGTCTGCCAATACAGAATCAATTCCAAGCAGTCTCAACCTGGGAATTACTTTCTCCTCACAGCATATGTATAGAATAGACTCCGAAAACGCGTCATTAGTTGTGCACGAGGTTTAGTCTGAGGCCGTCATGAATTACGTCCCTTGCCATTGATGACGCTACATCATTAGCAACACAATGTATAAGCTGCCCTGATGATCACTATGTTGTGAAACCGGTTGGTAATGAACTTATATGAAGACCCATCTTCAGTTTGTCATTTTTTCAAGGATATCTAACACATAAACCATGAACATTTAACTTTTACATCTATATATATATATATATATATATATATATGTTTCAATTGAAACCAAGGAATGGTCTCATACATGTGAAGTATCCGACAATTATGAATCTATCTCACGAATGTACTCGTTATAAGACCTATTAAACGCTATAGAAGCAAATCAGTCTTCCTATCTACATTAATAAAGTTTCCTAAATTACGTTTGACTTAATGGCTACAGCAAGCAAAGGTCCAGTTTTCGATCATGACCACGACTTTGAATGGTTATATGTGATTGACCTTTGACTGGTTATTTTTGGGTAACGTTGGTAATTTTCAATTGTATAACACAAATTATAACATAGTACATATATTTGACCTCACCAACGTGAGTATGTCCCTTTAAGCTTCTGTCCATTTTGTAACTGTTGTGTAGAATACCAGTATAATTAAGAATTGACTTCAAAATTTATTAAGTTCATGGAGGTATAAACTATATAAACTTTAAAAAACGCTGTGCAAACTTGGCGTAAATTGCACAGCGTTTTTTAAGTTTATACCTCCATGAACTTAATAAATTTTGAATTCAATTCTTATAAATAAATATACTCGTACCTGATGTTTTGAAAAGGTTTTATTTCTCCAAATAAACAAATTTGCAGCAATAAGAGCTGTACTATGTACGCGTATGAAGACACAAGACGTCAAATCAAAACGGCATTGGATTATTAGCCCCGCCTACAACGCGTTCATCAGCCAATGAAAATACACAAGTAACGAGCCATGAACCCCACATTATGGGGGCGTGGTTATAATGGGATGTGACGTCACATAATTAAGTTTATGCAGGTGTGAACTGAAAATCTGTGATTTCTATTCTATTCTGATTTTATTCAAATGTGTTTTTTATCAAAATCAACGAAAGAAAATTCAACTAGTGTTGAAAGAACATTAGTGGGAAATGTTATCAACATCACTAGTTGCTACTGGTTACCGTGCAACACATCTGTCGTTTTATATTATTTTTTGTATTCTTTCATCATCTTATCTACGGTCATGTCAAATTGGATTTTGTATTTCATGATTGTAGAAATAGAAGACTTGCTCAAATGTCAAAAGTTACAAAACATTGCTTCTGAATATGTAAAACTTTAAATCAAAGAATCATTAATGTGAAGTATCGTGAAATTCTTGAAAGATCTCACACATTTCAAGTTCAACAAGTTTTGAAATAGCATGGATGACAATGAATTTCAGCATTCGTATAGTGATTTATTTCTGATGAATAAAAATTCTCATGTCAATTATTTTCAAGTGCTTATTCTGAGTTATTCCTACAATCCGAAGACTTCGAAGTCACACTGACATCACTTCAGTTGCAAACTGATCCATCAAACCTGAAACCAGAATCAATTCTATGCAGTCTCAACCTGGAAATGACTTCCTCCCTCACAGAAAATCCATGTTAATCCTTTGATTGGTTTGGTCAGCTTCTTGCAATGACATGTTGACATCGTCTCTGGCTGTTCCAGCCTTTTGATCGTCTCTCAATTACATTTCTGGGTCAATCAACTTGTTGTTCACAGTAACTTGGTCCTTTGAAGTTGATGTTTTATGGTTTAATCAAAATTTGTCATGATTTAACAATGAATCGTGTTTTTATTAGTTTGTCTTTTCACATTTATGATATAACATCTGTCATAAGTTTGGCCATCTAAGATTTGGATGTATTTGCACATCAAATTCATCACTGACTATGATAAGCTTTCATTTACTGAAAGGGCATTTGTTATAAATGTATTTTACCCAATGTCATCCTCATAGTCTTAATGAACCATTTGATTATTATTGCAATTGCATTTATAAGAATAACATTACTGCATTTGTAAGAATGTACCTTACATGTATTTGATTTGAAACACAAACTGCCCTGAAATAATAATAAAATAACAATAATTGAATGATAAATAAATATGCATTTACCTTGCTATAGGATATTGCTTGTTTAATATTCTTCAGATTAATTTTAGACAATTCGTTGACTTGCTTAAATAGTATTGCCAGTGCAACATTTCATTAAAACATTATATTCAGGAAAAGTATTAAATGGTCTCCAAATTTAAGTATGCATTACATAGTAATCGTTATTGCACTTTTTTACTTTTTTTGTTATGTTTTGTCATGTTATAAATGTTATAGATCAATGTTCAATTCTTATTCATGTGAGGTGATGTGAGTTGGAGTTTAACGCCGTTTTCAAGAGTAATTCACTTATATCATAGCTGCTATGATTATGGCAAGGAGAAAGCTCACAACGCCATGTGGCTATGTATTGCAGTGAAACCTACGAGCATCGGCTGGAACTAGCATTGCACCATACTGGTTGTAGAATAGTACATCTCTACTACAGACAAATTTGCTGTGCCCCTAGTGTGATTCGAACCCGGACCTCTTAATCAAAATTCGAATGCGCTAACCACTCGCTATCCCGCCCCCAATTCTTATTTACTAAATCCATGTTATTGATAAACCTTGCAATACATAACTAAATGTATACACTATTTTCTGTCAGTGCTGATACAGACGATTATACAGAGTCTATAGCTTGAGTTTCTTTCCTACTTTGTTCTTCACGTGAAACACATTTGACTAACAATGTTATGTTCGTAGAAAGAATATTCACACTCAAATTACTGTTGTTGGGTCATGGTTGTCATGAGGCCTTAAGCTGTGTTGATCAAAGGCTGCATAATCATTAGCCTTAGATTGGACTTCTTAAAGAACTATTGGATTCCCATTAAAATACTATCTAAAATCGTATTAACACCATGGTTTAAGATTGTTGCACAAGAGGTACTTAATTACTAATGAAAGTCTATGCAACCTTTCAGATCTGAAAAACAACTTATATTCTTTGACGTTTCCATGAAGTGCGGACATTCATTTCAATGTGGCTCTGGTGATCGCAGTTTTATTACTTGTTCCAGTCAGATTAATGTTGACTTGCAAGAGATCCAACTGCTTAATGAAACTCTGTAGACTATTAACTAACGGCAAGGCACATCAAGTGGACTTTGTGCTTCATCCTTCTCAGGATTAATATATAACAAAAGGAAAGTTGAATAGACTGACAATTTGCCGGCACGATAAAAGCAGTAGTTCAAACTTTTTTTATTGAGATCATTTTTAATTTTTCATGTTCCCTTTTTACTTATTCAATCAAAGTTATGTGTGTGCCATCTTGTACTAATCGTATCTCTCTAATCTGGTCTATACAGAATGAGGTATCATCATTTGAACCCTATAAGTATGATCAGACTATTTATCTTTGATTTGATTGTGCTTTCTTTTGGAAAAAAAATTAACTTGTCATAATCACAATGTTAACAAATGGAACATTTTAGAAAAAAAATCCCCATTCCTTTTCTGGAAAACAAACTTGAATAAATCATCGTGAATGGATTGTTTTGCCACTAGGTTTCTCCAAAGAAATTGACATTCTTCCCATTTAACTTCATTCATGTGTCTGTACTGTAACTGTTTTCGATTTTTGTTCAAATGTAATATGTATTGATCATGTAACTGAGAATGTTTGTTCTATACACGAGTTCAAAGTACAAGTTAAATACTGTATTATGGTAAATTTTAACTTTCCTATATCATCTTTTATTTTTACTGATTGTGTCGTTACTTGTATTTGCTTTAGCATTTTTTGGTTTTAATGCATACTTTTCTGTAATAACATTAACATTCTCGCTAGCTGCAAGTGGCTGTGATACTGCCGAAGCGGCGTTAAACAATAACTCACTCAAAGTAAAAGTAAAGAAAGTCAACAACGAATCAAACTGGTTCTGTTCAAGATTCACATGTCACAATAACTTTCTCCGTAATTAGTTTTAACGTTTTTAATCTATATTTAAGATAAGTTGTCACTAAATGTATGTATTTGATACATGGCATAAAATAACCTTTACATAAACTTAACGGCTATTAAAATAATTAGGATTGGTGAATCAATTTCTAGGTCTTCATGACTCCTGCTGGACTTTCAGCCCCTTTTATGCCAAAAAGTTACTTAATTGGTTTCCCTGCTTTAAAATGAGAAATCATATCTTAATCTTAATTAGTTTTTTTAACAAGAGTTGTCCAAATAAAATGCATATTTTCGGATCTAGTGATCACGTGACCTACGACTTCATCATATTTTAGTTTTCGATTCTTCGTGTGACTTTTTTTAAAAATGTTTCACATGTCTATGTGGATTTTGAAAATGTTCCCCATGTGAAAAAAGAAAACCAATATTTCTATCAGATTTCATCCTTAATTGTGGCCGTTAATATTGTCACGAGCATTGCTATTATTGATTATTAAAATTTCACTGATGAAAACAACACAATGTATTCGCCAATGCTTCAATTGCATAAATTATCATATTTCAGCTTCGTGATGCAAGTATGTTCAGAGGAGAAGATTATCAGAGATGCATTGGGTCGGTGTCTATAATCGTTATTGCTACTAAACCACATGATATACGATGTTCCCATTATTTACTATTTTGTATCGCATTGCCTCTCTTTTTTGTTTTAAACATGTTCTATGTACTTTCTTTCCCTAATCATACTGTAGATGTGAATGTTTACTCCTACAAATATAACCCGAACATTTCTAACATTGATATTTCACTTGTGCCTTCGCACTATTAATTTGAATAATGCCACTCGAAATGAGCTCATTTGGTATCCAGAAGTATAGTTTACTTTTTAATGAAATGTGCATGCAGTCAATATTTTATGATATAATTATTGATGAAGGTATTATTCTATTTCTCTTTACCTAAACAACCACAAGTTGACACTTTAAACAAAATCCATTAAGTAGGGTGAAATCATTTTGACAAAATGTGCTGGTCATATATCTCGAATGAAGAGAGAATTTCCAAACAAACATTATTATTTAATTATCGTCTGACAACGTGGGCTGTGTAAAGAAGTCACCCGATACATTTTCCAAAGACAAATCTCCAATTACACCCGTGTACGTTAAAAGACATATTATTTATATAAAATAGATTCTAGATGGTACATATTATGTACAAAATTAGGTAAAAGAGTTTAAGTTACACAAGTTTCATACAATGTGTAACTTTTCATACTTTATCAATGCACAAAATGGCAAACACTTTCTGAATATCAATAATACATCAATTAAATGTTTTAAGCTTCGTTATCATGTTCAAATGTTTGGGGCAAATGATTAACATTTTGATCTATTGCTGTTTGCTTGTTTTATGTAGTAAACCAAGTGACAAAATTAGATTAAACCAAAGGAATGAGATCATTTAGGCTATTGGGAATGGCACTCATCCAGACGATTTGGAATTATTGTCAACACACAATCATTTTCAGACATTTTCATTAGACGATTAAACATTGATGTCACAATAGCTGCAGAATTGGTTACAAAGTTGGACTGTAGAACTATTCAGAACTTCTCCCATTTAAAAAAAAGAGTTCATTTCTTCAACATGACAGACATGTTTGCATGCTTCGTGAAATACCTTTCAGATTCACTCTAATGCATACTTGCTTCTTGCAGAATTTTATGATGAATTTATTGCTAGTTGGTATAGCTAGTTCATGACGAATTCATGTAAACGTGAGATCCTTTACGATCATGAGACTAAGATGATTTTTTTTCTGGACCTGGGCATTTGCAAGCATATTTACGAGTATAGTGTGAAATTTCATTTTGAACATATGTTACTAATACTACTGAATGTATTACTAAAATGAATTCAGGATTAGATTTGCTTAAATATCATAATCAGTACTGAATGGCATGACATTTATGAAAAGGTTCTTCCATATTCTTAAGAATTACATAGTCACTTACTTCATATATGCTTATACATGTATGTTTTTTTTATATAATTTTATGTTATTTATCACGCTTGCAATACCTAGAGTATATCAAATATATCAACAATCGTTTTCTTTCTTAATCAGAAAAATATCATTCTGTATTTCAATGTTTTCAACGTACTGTCATATTATTTAAGTATTTGGTCCATGTATGCAACGCAATAATATTGAAAGAAATTTGAATAAAAATTCAGGATCGTAGCTATGTCATTCAGGGACAAATATTGTGGCTCATGGCTAAAATAGTAATCCTAAAGTTGTGAATATCAAAGCTTGGATAATCATTTAACCCGAGATTAGACTCCTTGTGGAGCTATTGGATTCCCATTAAAACTACTGTGGTATTCATACATAACGACATCATGTTTATTTTATATTTTGACACAAGAGACACTTAATTGCTAATGAATGTTTATGTCACTTTTAAGATCTAGAAAAAAATTGCATTCTTTGACGTCCTGGTGCGGAAATTAATTTCAAACTGCCTTTGGTGATGGCGGTTTTATTACTTGTTACTGACAAAGTAATGTTGACTTGTAAAGTAATGCATAATGAAACAGTGTAGACTATAAACTATAACCAAACAAATAAGGCGGAATCGACTTGGCACCTCAAGTCATGATGCTATCAACTCGGCTTTAATATAAAACAAAAAGAAACCGTAACAGACTGAAACTTTCAAATACAGTTTTACAATACATTTTGTCCTGCGAAATAAGTTAGGAGTGATATTTAAATAGATCAAATTATTCAAACAAAGAACAGATTTCGTGACACATTCTTTCTTTTTTCTCTTCTTTCAGCTTTGTTAAATGAAATTCGCTACTGAGCGTAATAGTTGTGAATTGTTACATATTCAATTATCATGATTTTGTTCAAAATTTAAATGGGAATTTGCTTTCGAACTAAAGTTTCACATGAAAAGTATTTCATTTACTTTTCCCAATTGGATCATCACAGCAGTAATTTATACCTATTTCAATGACAGATTCAAGGGCAATAAACTTGTGAAAATTACAATATCAGAACTGGCTTTCGACCCCGACCTCGATTATCATCAAGGACTACCTGCATACTAACTTTCATTTACCAAGATGTAATAGTTCCAGTGACAGAATGTTCCCATTGAAACAGTTAGCAGTTATTCGTACCAATTTCAGTTTCGGTTCAAGGGCAATAACTCAATATTTCGGAACTGTCTTTCGAACTCAATCAATAGTTAGTTCAGGGATACACACACAACGTATCCCAACTGGAGCATCAAAGCAGTTATCTACACCAAGTTCAATGAAAGATTCAAAGAAAATCACTCTATAAAACATAAATTTCTGAACTGGTTTTGGAACTTTATCAATATTCACCTCCAACATGTAGTGGTGTTTGCGTGCTTCATGAATGCTGGTCACATACAGACTTCCTTGTTGCAGAACTTTATGATGATTTTATTGCTAGTTGCTACAGCTAGTTCATGACGAATTCATGGCTACTTGCAGAGATGTCTCCAACCCTGAAACTAAGTTAAAAACGTTGGAATTTAGTGGATTTTGACATTTTCATTCTGTAGTGATGAATGGATATAGTCTGAATAGTGGAAATAAACTGTCTTTATAATAAATGTCCTTCAAACATGAACGTATCTATGTTATCTTTGTAAACATACTTTCAACCAGAGTTTATTCCACTTCATAGCAAAACTGATCAGTCGATGATGCTCTAATACCGAATCAATTCAATGCAGTCACAACCTGGAAATTACTTCCTCTCTCACAGAAAAGCATTTTTTATTCTTTGAATGGTTTAATTAAGTTCTTGTGAAGACATGTTGTCATTGCCAGAATGACTCTTTTATTGCCACTTGGATACCAATTACATTGTCGGGTCAATCAGCTTTCTGCTGTGGAATCATTGTTCTTCTAAATATGATTATATTTAATTACCATTTTGTTGTTATGGTTGGTCAATGAATTTTATTGGTGTTTCTCATGTACCATATAACAGCTGATAAAAGATTGACTTTCTATGTTTTTGTAAATGTGGACAGCAGTACAATGTAGATGTGTCCCTTTTAGCCTGGGTAAAGTGTATTGACCCCCTTAAATAATACGATTGGCCGAAAAGAAATAAAAGTCGTTTGATAGTAAATACACTATTACAAAGACTGTTATCATATAACATCTTACAACTGACAACTCGCTTCCTCTTACTTGAAACTCTCCCCTACCTTCAAAGACTTTAAGTCCAGACTTAAAACTTACCTACTTCTTTGCTATTAATAATCTCATTTTTCTCGTTTTACAATTGCAAATACACGTATCCACTATTTTATGTTAGCGTGAGTGTGCCCCTGTGGTGCGGAATTTCAGCGCATTACAAATGCCATAAATTTATTTGTAAATTAAAAATGGATTACTAAAGATAGAACTCAGACACCAAATGATTCACCGGTCAATTATGAGGACAAAATAGTAATTAAATCATAAATCATCAACTTCAGAAAAACAATGATGCAAAAGCAGAAACCTGATTGACCCAGGCATGTTATCCAAGATGCAGTGAAAAGGTCATTCTGACAATGACATGATGTCTTTACAAGACCCTAACCAAACCAATTATAGAATCAACATGGATTTTCTGTGAGGGATGAAGTAATTCCACTTTGAGACTACTTGGAATTGATTCTGTATTGACTGACTTAGAGTGATATCGACGAACTTACTAGTATTATCAATACAATGCAAATTCCCCAGATTCGCACGAATAACATTTATTTACCACTTGAAAATGTTTTAAATGAGACATTTTCTTTATATTTATCAGAAAAAAATCCCTTTTCGAATGTGGGAAGCCAATGTAATCCATGTTATTTCTGTCCAAAAATCTGCAAACTCTGAGAGTACTTGAAAGTTTTGAGTTCAAATATTTGAGAAGACTTCACAATATTTGATTGAATATTTATGTATTCAAAATTACCTTTCCCACTTTTCCTTTTGACAAAGGATAATAATAATGATAATACGAGCAAATCCTGATATCGTAGAAAATCTCAAAGAGCAAAACTTACGCACTGATACATCGAGGAATGTTCTTCATGATACAATGTACCAATAAATTATGGATAGAATGGATATGGAAGGAATTCAAACAATAACTGATGTCAACACATCTACGATGTATTTAAAATGTAACTTCTAAAAGGTTAAAATACAAGAAAGGTACTTTTTAAATTTTTTAATTTTTAAATTCCGTTTGAAATTAATTGTTGATTACAACATATTTATCACAGAATCAATGTAAACATATACTGGATATAATATTCCAACAACATCGGTGGTGAAAGTTTTAAACGACATTTCAGAGTCCCACAGAGTCCTTTGATGTTTCCTTTTGATTTTAAACGACATTGATGATGAAGATAGTATAATTCCTCTGTTCAGACTATAGAATCCACCAGTTTAGAGAGCAATCGTCCAGATCTACATTTTCATCTTAAGTAGTTGTAAGGTGGGAAGCAATCTCACTGTAAGTTGCCATTAATTCCTCATGAACTAGCTATAGCGACCAGCAATAAAATCATCATAAAGTTCTGCAACAAACATGTCTGCATTGGAATGTATCTGGAAGGTATTTAACGAAGCACGCAAACACCACAACATGCTGAAGGGATGAACTCTTTCAAATGGGAGAAGTTCTAGAACTTTGATCACCAATTCTGCAGCTATTGTGACATCAATCTTTAATCGTTCAATGAATATTTCTTTGATGGTGTGTTAATATTCTTCGAAAGAGTGGCATTCCCAGCTCATATTACCTTAATTCGTGTCAATCTATTTTTGATGTTATCACATGCTTTATCACATAATACAAGCATAATTTATTAGATCGCAAAGTTAATAATCTGCCCTAGAAATATGTACATGATGATGAAATTTAAAAGTATTTTGAAATTAATGTATTTTAAGTATTTAAATTATGGTTTTGCTTTCATGGAGGTATGGAAAAAGTTATATAGTGTACATGTTTCCAACTATTTATATTATTAATTAGTTTTAACCAATTACCTAATTATATATATATGCATATCATTTTATTTATTTATTATATTTTTCAACTTACAAAGATCGATTTCTCAGAAGATTGGGTAAAAGATTAATGTTTGAATGGATAAAAGTATGTATTTTCATAAGGGTTTTATTACCAAGACATTTGATAGAAACATATTTACAAATATTCATACATATCAAATCATAATCAAAGTAAAAACTATGCTTTATACATTCCACCCCAAATGATCGGTAATGACATCTCAATCATACAGAATTAGGACATCCTTATATCATTCAGTAATAGAAGAAAGTAATAATAATTCGCAATAATAGTGCAGTGTCATCGGATAAGGATATATTGTACACAGCTTCCTCGGTTCATTTAAGAATTGACCTCAAAATTTATTAAGTTCATGGAGGTATAAATTTAAAAAACCTCTGCAAACTGTGTAAATCCGCGTAGTTTTTTTAAGTTTATACCTCCATGAACGTATAGCCCCGCCTACAACGTGTTCATCAGCCAATGAAAATGCAGAACGCAACTAGCCATGAACCTGACATCAGGGGGCGTGGCTAAATGTGATGTGACGTCACGAAATTAAGTTTATGCAGGTATGAACTGAATGTCTGTGACAGTGTTCAGTGAATCAGATCCACGCAATGCAATCGCTATTTATTTATTTAACAGAGATGCAGGATGCTTTTGTACCATATGTCATTTTTAATGAGTTTATACAGTTCTGTCAGACTTGAAATCTCTATTTGCCTTTGATCTTTGAGACGTTCCTGGCACCAAATGTCTTAAAAAGGAAGAAGCACAATTCATTTTCTTTGTTTGAGAACATATACTGGCAGATAAGCGATTTCTTTTCTTTGAAATAGACGTCTTTCACATGCTTCAGAATATATCGTACTTGAATAACTGCTATAACTAAAAAAGAATCACCATAAAAATTGCCAAGAATCATAATTTTAAAAGGAACCTTAACATCATGAATATTTCCTGGTAATGTAATTTGAAATAATGACTTTATTTCTGTGTGTATGTCAAAAACGTCCTTATATATGTATTGAGGATTTATCTTAAAGAGGAATCTTAATCTTACTGCGTTGGTGTTTATTTAACCCCAACCACCACCAATCCGAATTAATGAACAAAACGAATTGATGTATATCGCTCGTGTGATTATTGATAGTCAGGAGCATTTGATAGTAATGCATAAATCTAAAATATATAAACAATCTCATCATATAGATAGCTCCTTTTGTTTTTGTTTTAGCGTGCCTACCTGTACAAAAGAATACCCACATAGATAAATGCATATTTGTAATTTTACAAGATTTAAGATTCTCTGAAGATGAAAGATTTATAATGATTTAAATACAAGATTTTGAAACTACTGTATGTTACTGTTTTTACCTGAAATTGTCACAGTCTATTCAGGTTTAAGATATATTTCGTGCTGAGTCACTTTTACCCGATTTGCCTCGTCTTTTTACTTTACAGTCTATATAGTTTCATTATGCAATTGGATATCAACATTAATTTGACTGGAACAAGCAATAAAACTGCTTACTAGTGCCAGTTTGAAATGAATTTTCGCACTTCATGGAGACGTCAAAGGAAACACATTGCTTTTTATCTCTTAAGGTGGCATAGACTTTCATTAGCAATTAAGTATCTCGTGTGCCACATACTTAAACCACAGTATTGTTATGTTTGAATGATTCACAGAGTATTTAATGGGAATCCAATAAACCCACAACGAGTCCAATCTCGGTGTTAATGATTATTCATCGTTTGACCAACATGGATTTAGGTATACCTACATCCACGGCTAAACAACAGTAATTTTTTCTTGGATGACTTAGTTGAAGTGATAAATTGTTATGTATATGTCTCCCACTTTCCTTTGACAAGTACGACAGATTATAAACAGATAAAGGAATTCTGTTGAAATTATACTGGTATTTATCCTTTTTCATGCAAGATAAACCGACTATGTTATTTTTTAATGTGACGTCTTATTGTGTGTAGTACTAGTGAAGGATAGAACTATAGAAATGTACATGTATCTCATAAAATATGAAAACTTGGTGATGACATAAAAACGAATAAAATATGCATAATATCAATTACAATGTAATGCATTATTCTTTTTCAAGATACTTCAAGTACATGTTTCTCTTTTTGTAACATTATGTAATTCAGTATTGATTTTGATCTCTTGGTTAGTTAATGCAAGAAATTTAAGAAATTATTAATAAGAATTTGTTTCTATTCAGGTAAATACATAATCGATTAATCATTCAATAACTTCATCTCTAATTAACTAATAAAGTAACAATATCAAATATTTCTAAATGTCACGTCTAATATCACAGAATTTAATCAATGTTTCCTAGGCCTAATCACATAACTAAATGTTCAAAAAGAAACAGTATGCTAGAGTCGCTGCCTGAACTGACCTGACATGTTAGTATTTTTCTCTATTTCTGTAATAAAACTCCCTTCTAATGTACGAGTTTATCACAATAATCATTTTGGAACAGATTATCCGTAGTTTCAGCATTCTTATACTATTCAATATGAAAACCTGATTAGGGATAAACGACAAACTCTGTTTTGAATGCCATGGGTGTAGAACCATAGAGAGAAGATATTGAAAGTGACCTCAAACTCATGCTAGAAACTGATAAAAACAAGTTATAATTTTAATGATAACAGATGTTGGTATTCATACCGAGCGGGCGGAATAGCGCAGTGGTTAGCGCGTTCGGGTTCGGATCAAGAGGTCCGGGGTTCGAATCCCGCCAGGGGCACGGCGACTTTGTCTGCAGTAGAGAACTGTTCTACACGCAGTAAGGTTTGGGTACAATGCTACACTGAATTTCAGCGTAGTACCACCCGTGGTTCGCTAGTTCCAGCCGATACTCGCAGGTTTTCACCGCACTGCATTGCCACATGGTGTTGCGGGCTTTCTCCCTGCCATAATACTAGCAGCCGCAATAAAAGTAAAATACTCTTGAAAGCGGCGTTAAACCCAACTCACCTCACCTCACCTCACCTCATTACCGAGCCACAGTCCTTGATACCTCTGAACGATGTTTTACTCTTAAAAATAAGGATAAACAGAGGTTTTACTGGAGTACGGTAAATTTTCTTTTGAGAGATTTAGTGGATTAACGTTTGTCCAAAACCTTACACTGTGTGATTGTATACCACTGAAAGAAATCACAAGCTCTCTATATCATTTCTGTTATGTGACTTGATGGGCCTTTAGACAGTTCCGCAATTATGACTTAGGTCGACTTACAAAGTCAAAGTTAAGGTTGTCCTAGAACTATTTTAGCTTTTGGAAACTTGTGCAGGTCCGAAACCTTTTGTTAGCAGTCATCATGGCAATACATTATTGTCTTTTCTTTTAAGCATTTCATAACGAGGTCACTACGTCAACATTTGTTAAAGAGAATCATTCTTATCTCCCACAGCGCGTTTAGCGCAAAAAGGGGATATAGTATTCTGCTCCGTCCGTATGTACGTCAGTACGCACGTACGTTTGAGAAGGAATAAATCAAGTACTATTCCCTGGTTTCTTTTCATATGTTGCATAGGAGTTCATCATAGGGAGAAAAATGTGTTGTGACCTTGACATTCATTTTACCTTATCTTGAGAACCGTTTACTGAATTCTCATCATATCTTACACTAAGCCTCTCATTGAGATGATACAGGGCTGTTTAGATCTTGGTGACCTTGACATTATGGTCGGGAACTTTGAATTTTTCGACATTTTAACGTTCATGTTAAGCTTGTCAGTGGATATCTCAAGAACTGTTCACTGGATTCTCTTCATATCTTACACAATATAAAGACATGTAAATATTCTCGTAGGGAAGACAAAGAGCTGATTGGATGTTGGTAACCTTGACATTATTATTAAGGTCACAGCTGAACTTCGAGTTATTTTACATGTTAAACTTGTCAGTGGGATCAATATCACAACAAATGTTCATTGGATTGTCATCATTATCTCACACCAATGGTTCGTTTATGGAAGATTCAGGGCCTAGTCGAATTTGGTGATCTTCACATTGTTCTTCAATATTGAAGTATTATTTTGCGGTCGGGGATCATTTCACCTTAATGACAACTGCTGATTTATGATAAAGCACTTCCCACTTCATACTTCATTCATTTCACTCATGGAGCTTGGGGCACCAAGCATGGTCAAAACATATTTCTGCTTTTACGATCAAAGCAGTATAAACTGCTGCATATATAGAGATTATTACCCGAGGAAGTGTGTCATATGACTTTAACGAAACGAGTGTGAATTTTGTATTGCCCGAGCGAGAGCGAGGGTTATACACAAATTCGCACGAGTTTCTTTAAAGTCATATGGCACACTTTCGAGTGTAAAAATTTCTTTATTACCCAGTTATTCCATTTGATTCGCGTTAAAATAGTCAGGAAACGGGCCCCTTCACTTGCGACGGCAAGCTATAGTGATGTCACGAACAATCGTTTTTTGACGTCAGAGGCGACGTAATACGGGAAGCCGCGGTGAAACAATCGTTGCTAGGCAAACGTGAAATGTGCACATGTGCTCATATAAAAAATATTAACTCGGTTATTTTCAACCATATGGGTGATAAAGATCATTTCGTATATCATTACAATGTTATTGTCATGATATTCATACTTCAATAGAAATAAATGGCCTGCAATAAAGGTCATATACACATAAGTTAAGAACAATCCAAATGGAAAAATGTCTTTCAAACATTGACGATGGCGGTCATTCAATTCTTGGAATTGAGGATCAAAGAATACAATGTATATTAAGACAAATAATGGCATAGAAATGCATTCTGCATTTTATTGATCAATAAACAGACTGTAAGCACCTTAAAAACTGCAGTCACAAATGCGCTGAGACATAACTATTAGAACAGAAAAGTTTTATTGCTCAATACATGAATCATGCTGAAATGAGATATGACAGCTCTTTACGCGGTATTTAATGATCAAAGCGAAATATTAATAACAATGTCATGTAATGATTGACGATTATCTCAACTAATGTTGTAATTACAAGATTAAAATGTTTCACGTTAGAAATGACATCATCCTTATGACAAATATTTCATTGTGTGAACAAGACCGGTGAACAGTCACTTTACGGATATTGGTTAACAATACAAAATAATTGCGTACAGGAGTTATTGGTGACAGTGTATTGTAGTTCGGGACAAGACTGTATGTATAGACTGATGAATTTAATCCATTAGATTAAGTTTACATTTTTTACGTATTTTAATGTTTATTTTACGAAGTGATGCGTTGTCTACATCGTCAGCATTATTCGTGTTTACATATTATAATGTTTATTAACTAAATTCATTACTCAACCGTGATGAGATCACTCATTAGATGAGTTGGTTACACACATGTGTGATACCACCACCTGCTGCCGTAACGTCATAATCGGCGTAACGTCATAGTCGTTTTTGGTTGACGTCACAATGTTAGCCGCATGACTGCAATAGCGGGTGACCTATTTGCAAGTAAGCGTCACAAAAAACGATTTTCTTGCATTTCAGCGCTATTTAAATCATTGAGTAATAAATAAAATACTAAACTATGTCCCGTTTGATAACATGTTTATGAAACTCGTGAATGGCATCGGTATTTAACTCGATTTCGCTCGTTAAAATACCAAACCAACCACTCGTTTCATAAACATGTTATCAAACGGGACATCGTTTAGTATTCTATACAGCTGACAGAAGTATTTGTATTCTACTTTTTAAGCGAGAAATGCTTTGATTAGTTATCATTTCATAGGCTATCAGATCTACGTTTGTGTTACACCAATTATTATTTCCATTTGCTTTTATACAGCTAAAATGTCAGCGATTAACATGAAGAGTATGTGTGACAAAAATGTGTTTCATCCTCCAAAAGTGCTTTAATTAACTTGGTAACTCCTTACATTTCTGTTACTTTCTAAATAAATGCATCTCCTTTGTAATGAAAATGTCTAATTTGGTTCTTTTATTCTTTATATACAACACACGCTCCAATTCAACTCCAATTTAACCTAATGATGTCACATCTCTCTGAATTATATGACATCTTTGTTACAGGCCTGACAAGCATGTAATAGAAACTAATCCAACATTACCTGGAACAAAAGGTTCCAATATTTGTTGCCACATGTACTACACTGGAGTTTCACTTTCAAACATCTGTTAACTTTAGAAGAAGTATTTGTCTGAAAACATCCCAAAGAGGAGTAATTGGATTTAAATGATTTAAGAAAACATTTCATAAGAAATCCACGGTTACTTATGAAGTGTTGTAAGTAACGTCTTCTACTTATACATGTACCCTTGGTCATCCATACAATGAGCCGCGGTGATCGTGCTGAACTGCAGACTTTCGACTAACTTTAAAATAACAATTGACATTACCTGCCAAGGATGGAGTTGAATCTGCAAGGAGCTCCATTAAATAGTGAATCCCATGCCAGTTCAAATTAATTTGTTTGGAACTAGGTATAATTCGAGGGCAAACTCCAAGGGCACTTTTTGAAGGAATTCCAGAAAGTCCAGTTTGGAAACGTCATAGACCATACACAAAATTAAGGTGGCATTGTCGTTCGTTATCAATGCCATTATTGTTGTGACACCAATCGTTAACGAAGTGTTGATATGTTTCATTGACTGTCAGATATGTTAATGGAAATCCAATTGATCTGTAATGAATCTAATCTCGAAATTCATGATTATTCACCCTTTGATCAGCAGAGTCAGCGGTTAAGAGTAATTACAATCATGATCCATGACACTTTGAACACAGTTAATGCTTTCGTTGCAGTTATAAGTTGTTGTTCAAACGATCTTTAGTCTCCTATGTTTTCATTACGTATGAATGAAAAAGCTGACATATTTGTTTTTTGAACATGGACAGATTAAGCTTTTATTACTTTTCCTGAATACATCGAATGTCTGGGAATCAAACATGTGTGGTACTTGATATATGTACACAGCTATAGTGGGTGAGTGAGTGAGTGAGTTGGGGTTTAACGCCGCTTTCAAGAGTATTTCACTTATATCGCAGCTGCTAGTATTATGGCAGGGAGAAAGCCCGCAACGCCATGTGGCTATGCACTGCGGTGAAACCTGCGAGCAGCGGCTGGAACTAGCGAACCATGGGTGGTACTACGCTGAAATTCATTGTAGCATTGCACCCAAACCTTTCTGCGTGTAGAACAGTTCTCTACTGCAGACAAAGTTGCCGTGGCGGGATTCGAACCCCGGACCTCTTGATCCGAAGCCGAACGCGCTAATCACTGCGCTATCCAACCCCCTACACAGCTATATCCTCTTCGATTTACAGTTGTGCTTATAATAAATGTGTTGTTTTGTAACCGCTATCATAATCAGCAACAAATGTTATCATTAGTAATCAAACTATCATAATGTTCTCTCTTCAATCAATGACATATTTCCTGTTTGTCCCCTTGTTAATATACTGTACATGTATTAAACACAATGAAGTGAAACTGCATTATGATGTCAAAATAATTGTTTACCCCCGCCGCAACGAAGTTGTCAGAGGATATGGAAATCGTCCGTGTGAACGGGTTTCTTTTCGGACCAGGACTAAAACAACTATAAGGCCTAGCTCAATGAAACTTGGTATGTCGAAAAGTCATCACGTGTAGATGTGTGTTTAGCCGTTTTCATTGAAACATAACTTAACATATTGTTTCTGAGCCAGAACTACAGTTATTGCGACCTGAATTAATTTTAAGCATAAACAATGTTTCTGTTCAAATACGTTTCATACACAAGGATCAATGTAGATTTCACGATGAAAGATTGGTATACAAATAACTGCTGACTTAGAAATCAAAGATTGATTGTGAAGGTGGTCAGCACTTGTGACATGGGACACGTCTACTTCTATAACATGCCGTCTTGCCTGAATGCAGAGATTCTTTTGATCGAGGTACATTGACGTTAATTATTTATTGTATATTAAACTTTTGGCTCTCGTTTAAAAGCATTCAATTCAAATACTTTCTGTACCGTTTCATCACATTGCAGTGTTAAAAATAAATATATCAAACCAAGTATTTCTCAAATTCCATCAAAAATAAAATTCATGATATTATAGTTTTAGATTTTATGTTTTATTGGTTTGATTTTAGCTAAATACCGCCCTCATGCCATGGCAGTGTTACTTATGTGTTTAATTGCTATGAGGCTTGCTTCATGATCATTGTTTTATTTGAAGTGATTCATCAGAAAAATGTTCAATTATTTTGAATATCAACGACCATATCTTTCGGCAAACGAATTTAACTTACCTTTCATAGTGTATAATATTTCAAACAAATACCAGATTCTGTACATTAAAGTTCCTTTCGCGAGCTCCAGGCAGTATCCAAAATGTCGAAAAACTAATATGATAATATTACAAAGGTGAGATTCATAACCCTCGGTGCACAGCGATATAAACATTTTTAGATAAATATACGACTAACTGAAATTTATACATAGAATGCATAATCAGCTGACTGACATTTGTATTACTGTCGTGGTAAAGAATGTGATTTCAGAAAACGTCCTTCAATAGTTTTATATTGAGACATGTGGTCTCTGCTACTAAAATAACCAGTGTTTTATATGGGTCTAATGTCATCATTAGCTTCGTTTCAGTTATTCTGGAACCACTAGTAGTCTTACAGAATATAATCGTGATAATTGAACAACCATCAAAGATGTCTTCAAAGGACAACCAATATTTATATCACAATAGTTGTTAAATGAATGATCAAAGTCGCATTGTAGATCTATTAAGAATTGTTCACATTAAAAATCATTTATAGCTTTTAAATGTCTTTCTTATCTGAACACAAATCATTGTTATTGAGGAATGTTCAAAGCAGACTTCTTGATTGCGAGGTTTGTGGATGCTTTATCACAATTTCATGTTCATTTATTGTCTTCTTGCTGGAAAAAGGCTAAAAACTGGCACCTACATTTACAGTTTTTGGCAGAAATACTTTGTAACTTCAATGTAAAATATTTATGTATCACCTTATATTGTGTGACTGAAATAATATATTTGGTTTCGCTTTCGCTCCTTTATTACCAAATCATTAACTCGTTCAATGAAAATGGTATTAAATGGAAGAAAGTTTAGTATTCTGATTATTACTTGCCTAAATAAATCAAGTGAAAATGCCGACAGTATGCTGAAACTAAGACATGAACTACCGTAATGACCATACAATGTACCACCATTATGACATCACAACTGCACACTTGTGACCTCATTCTTACAGCGGTGTTACAAATATACAAATATTATACTGCACTGTCTTCCACGAGTGACAATAAATGGTTTTACTTGATTCTATAGTGACTATATTAGTAAGACGATCACTATATATACATGTATAAAATCGTCTGTTCAATTAATCGGGTACGCATCATTCAATTGCAATGAATCAGGAAAGGTTGGGGAGTGGGAACGGTAATACACCGCATTTAGTACTGGGAACAATATATAGATCTGCCGTCAAATTACCAATGATAACGCCTTTTCTAAAAGAAAGTATCAACAGCAATTAAAGGGGCAGTAGCAGGTTTTTTGCTTTTTTGGCTTTACTGAGCCATGTACACTCATTTTTATTTTGAATTTCCTAATAGAGAAAGGTGTTTTACGATTGGTGAAATTATTTTTCAAATACATTTCATCGACTTATTTGAGCGAAAATACGCGCTACTGCCCCTTTAAGGCTTTTGGTGTGGTTTTTGTTCAGATTATTTTTTTCGGTAGTGAAATGAAACATTTTATTGATGATAATATTTAACGGGGTTAATGATTTGTATCTAAAGATATTGGCATGTCCCTCATTTTTCCAAACATGCCATCAAAAGGAAAGACATGTTTTCTTCAATGTATGTTACACAAAGACGTGTGCAGTTAATAAATGTGTATCCTTTTCACATTTGTAGAACTCTAGTCTGTTTTCCTTAATATGAAATATAAAAGAATTGTTCTTTTCGTTTCATATAAGATATTGAGTACAAATAGAAGTTATTAAAAACTAACATAACGTTGAACTTCCTTTAATTGTTTATGTAATGAATATTATTTGAAATATATACTTTTGACAGAAAGCTTAACAAATGAACTGTCAAGGCCCTCTCCTATTCTTAGTCTGTAATACACAACTGTCATATTACAGACGAACACAATATTTTACATAAGGCTGAATACCTGGATCATTTAGAAATTGGATAATTAACGAAATTATTTATTTTCAGTTTGATATAATACCGCTTCTAAATTTCAAGAAAAGTTTGAAAACACAATTAATTATATATATTCCTCACAACTGACTGCGATGAAGAAAACATTCAAACACAAAAACCCGGATCCATGAAACGCTTTCTCAAGTGAAACATTTACTACATCAGTTGGATGCTGTTTTTAAATATATTAATAATAATAGTGGCATTTCTATTGCGCAGTATCCACGCCATAAAGGTATGCTCAAAGCGCATGGTTGTCACATTATTACCCTGGTCTAACCTGAGCTGTCACGCCTTTGTCAGGAGATGTTATGAAATAAACAAATAATCGTTTCTTTGCAAGAAGTTTGGTGCCAAAAGCGGCTCAATGATCAAAAGCAAGTGGATCTTCAAAGTCTGCTGGACAGACTCAATAAAAAGAATCCTAGCGATTCTGTGGTTCTGACATGCAACTTCTGAATCGATCATGGGTTTAAATTGACCAGTAAGTAAATGACAAAAATATGGTACTGTTGCAGATGGTGAAACCGCTGAATAAAATAATTTTGTTTTACTTAACGATTGACTTTAGCACACATAACAACTGAAAGGTTTTAGCCATGGAGAAGATATTCAAGGGTAGGGATGTGATGTATCTGGTATTCAGTATGGAATGATATTTATAAGGAAATATATTCGCGGGTGATGGTAATGTTTAAATCACTTCGTTCGTTAGTGTGATATAATATGAACACAGTAATTTAAAGTTTTGACACCACCATTTTAGTATTGTGGTATTTGGCATAGTTGAATTGCAAACATATGTCTACATATTATCTGTGATTTCACGTAGTTATTGATTTATAGAATACTGGAAAACTCTTGAATCAGTGATGCTTTCATAAACGTGGTTGATATTGCACAAGAGATGCCCTCATCATATTTTATATACAAGTGTAACTGGCTTCTTCGTGCTATACCAATACTATCGTAGTGTAATTATAATAAGTTCAAATGTACCAAACCAGACTAGATTAGTGACATTAGGGTACATAAGCTTATGATAAGTGCCTGAGAGAACGTATTGGACTGATTACGAAATCCAGTGAATCATTCATAGCTATTTCATGTCGCAATATATGTAAAAGTCGTCTGTTCTGCCCCATAGCAATTGTCCAGATTGATTGAAAAGAGATTTCAATTTGACAATTACCCGACGCGAATTTTAAAATGGCCTGACATACTTGTATAACTTATATAAAGTGTACCTTTTAAATCTTTTAAAATCATCTAATTTGCGCCCGAATTTGAAAAGGTTGTGTTCACTTAAGCATACCCTGCCGTGACATCACACCCGGCGTTACATAAACACTGCTTATCATATTTCTACGTGTTTTAGCAATTTTTAGCTGTTGATTTAACATACAAATCTTCATCCAAACGACAAAAATCTTCGATAAATCGATATCTTAAATATCCAACTGGCATTTTTTTGTTCTTATGAAGATTGAACACTGATTGATTGGAATATGTACAGTTGCTTTGTGGACGGTGATTTCGTAGAAGTGTAATTATGTTAAAGAAAATTCTGTAACTAATTACGTTTTCTTATCTTATTTTGATATGTTGTGAGAATTGGTTATTTACTTTGTATAACAAAATATACAATCCTGACTTATTCAATTGTTGTCTAGTAAGAAAGATTTACTGCGGTAGGAGTTCATTTTCATTCTCAATCTATATGCAATCATTTCAAAACAAATACGTTAACTTATTTAGCTAAAACGTGTTTATTTAACAATTACCATGTAATCTGCTCGACAATTAAGTCGTCTTTCACATAGGCCAAATTGTAAATTTACAGAGATAAGGATTTAAATAATCAAGCATTGCATTATTCCCTTTCATCTTGGCAAAGCAAACAAGAAGGAACAATGACTAACATCAATTATATATAACATAATATCGTACTATATGTCTAAGTGTGATGACGTTATTAATTTGAGCAATGTATCCTGTTTCTGTATTTACATAAATCTATGTTGACAGTCAGACTTATAGAAGAGTTGGCTTAAGTTAATTTTGCTCAACAACCTGACAAATGCAGCGTGCATGTTGACATATACACCCAGGACCACCAAATTACATTATATCATGTTTTTTTTTAATTTGCGTGTATGTTTGTTGAAAGACAATCGAGCCTACTTGTGAATGATTGCTGACATATCATAGTGTTCCATCTTATCTACATTGAATAATTTCCCACTTTGAACCACGTAACCTTTGGTATTGGATCATTCTTGACAGGGACAGAGGAGTTGGCTGGGATAGATCTAACATTGTTTTATAACCTGAAAATTGAATCAATATTTTGACACAAGTTCCAAAAATGAATGGCAATATATCCTTCCTGATTATATATATTTTCTTTGTGGATTAATATTGAAGCTCAACTGCGAACAATGTTGGTATCTGTAATTATGAAGTCAGTGATTTACTACCAGATCCCATTTAAACTTTATAAGCCACCTCTCTAATCTAGGTAGTTGACGGATTGACAAACAGTTGATCTCGGTTTACTTAACGTTGTTCTACACTTTGAAAGATGTAATCTAAAGAAACGCCATCTAATAGCAAACCTATCAATAGCATCAATACTCATTTCTAAATATTAACCAGGACTGTCAGGTAGTTTTGTGCCGTGTTTTACAACTGAAAGGGTAATGAACACCACAATCCAGTTTGATAATAAATAATGATACCAATAGTGCACATTTGCAAAGCGCACATATCAACTCTCACAAGTATGCTCGTGGCGCTCAAAGGATATAATCTAGTAAAAGTAGTTTGTAAACAGATGAGTTTTGAGCATTGATATGAAATAATCTATTCTTTCAGCAAGTTGATTTCGATAGGAAGGCTGTTACAAAGGATGGGGACAAAGAAGGCAGAAGTCCGTGTCCCAAAACGTGTCAGTTTGTACTTGAACAGTGAGGAGATGATGGTTCTGTGTGACGGAATATATAACTGAAGCAGATCTGATATACAGGAGGGAGACTGTTCATTGAGAGATTTTAAAGACAGACAGTTATCTTCAAGTCAATTACGTCTGTACATTTTAAGACAATATTGGAATTGGAATTAAATTCATGTACCCAACGAATATGAAAATAAGGTTTTTCTCTTTCATCTCCAGCCTTGGACATCTGCTGTCCAGGATGCATCAACGATCACAAGATGAAGACATCAAACCAGCAAAGTGTGCAGCAGAAACTTTCAGGGACCTTGAAATCAACTTTTGGTGGCAGAATATGTTCAGAAAGAACACAATTGATTTCCACGCACTTTGACTTTGTTATTCTACAAACAAAAATGTTGCTTTTGATCGGTTGATGATGCCTTTTAAAATCTGAACAGTTACTTGAAGTATTGCACAAATGTGAATATTTTTTGCCTAAGTAAAACACCTTGTCAGTGAATGTTTTCCCCTAGTGGGGCCATGATTGCATATTGCTTCGTGAATTCAAGTGGGTTTAGAGAACTGTTCTATATACACAAGGGCCTGGGTCTCATTAAAGTTCGACACAGAACAATCCACGTTTCACTAGTTCAAACAGAGTCCCCCAGGTTTCAACTCAACACATACATTTACCAGAATTAGGAGATTTCTTCCTCAATATACAGATGGTACAATTGAAACATGCGTGATTACAGCTTTAAATCTCCAATCCCTTCACCTCACCTCACCTCACCTCACCTCACCTCACCTCACCTCACTTCACCTCACCTCACCTCACCTCACCTCACCTCACCTAAAACGAAATTATTTCATAAATCAATAATCTCATTCCAATAACGAGATCAGATTGTTATTAAGTCCAAGAGTCATTAGCCAGTAGCCAGTAGTTAAAAGTTTGATGCCAAAATTCATTGATGTACTAACACTGAGTGTCGAATACGTCTGATGAGCATAAGGCTGAGAATATTCATGGATGTAAATCCATATAACATTTTTTTCTGAATAGGCCATACTGAACCCATCAGTCGCACCGATCAGCTGCCACTTATGGCTGCTTATGAGAAAATAATTGCTTTGAACCTCTTTGAAATCAAGTTTTCTCACAGAATGGTTCGATAATACAAGAAACGTTTGCATGGTCTCATATGATATACATGTGAGATATATCAAGAACAGGGAATATTAAAGTATTGTCGGAAATGCTAGAAAATGCTTTTTCGACCTCAAACAAAAATAACCATATATCAAGATGAAGACATTACAGATGTTACCTTGCCAAACAACTATATGTTCCAGGCTGTCGTCAAGTTCACGGTAATATTACCAGAAATGTTTATTTTCAGGTTAAATTACGAAAACTTTTATTCATACATACATACACATATTCTGCAACAGCTAATAACTTATTACATAATCCTACTCTTTTCTTGATCGACAATCACACGTGCATCATGTGTACAGGGTCTTCTTAAAATGTTATTAATCGAACGGCTTAGCATACAATAATAGGTTACAAACCAAATAAATGTGGTTTACATATCATGGTATTCAGTTCAATATTAAACTTATAGCTGGAGACATTCTCATTAATTTTAAAAGAACCGATTAGGTATGATTCATTATTCGAATATTGAACTCTGTCTCAAACTTAGACTTTGATATTAACCTCCTATTGTTAGACCATTGGCAGCAGTGAATGGATGTTTGTGTAAAATGAAACTTGGACATTTTCTTTATTATTCAATTCGTTTATAATTTCGGCATTTATTTAATTTATCACGATATGTTTTAAACGCAATACAAGCGTCTTTAGCCGTTTAGTATTTTTTCTAAGAACTTATTTGCTATAAATGTATGTATGTTTCTGATTTCGGTTATTTTACTGAAAATATTACTAGCAGCTATTTTCTCGCCAATTTTGCTCTTGTATAAACTTTTTGAGAGACATCCGGCACTCGTAACTAGAATATTCCAGTCAGGTAGTCCCGTTTTGAATAGTCATTTCAACAGATTAATGTCCGATTTGCAGCCAATTGAAAGTAAACCCGAAAAAGCATCTTTCTAGCCTTTCCTGCAGTGGTTTAGTAAATGTTTGATATGTTTGATATGTCTGATATGTTACTAGACTGTATATGTCCGAGGTATTTCAAATTCCAGTCTTGATTTGACTGAATGTGACCACTTTTCACAGACCACCTGGTGAGGTTGAAACTAGCAATGCCCAAAGTCTAACCGTACCTTTTATTATATATATATATATATATATATATATATATATATATATATATATATATATATATATATATATATATATATATATATATTTATTCAAATGGTAGTTGAAAGAATAACTAACGCCGATTTCCTCCTACATGTTTCAACTTTATCCTCAGGGAGGTTTACATTACATTGAAACATGTAGGAGGAAATCGGCGTTAGTTATATCAACGACCATTTGAATATATACTGACTGTACACTTGAACAAACACCCTATTTTATATATATATATATATATATATATATATATATATATATATATATATATATATATATATATATATATATATATATATATATATATATATATATATATAAGGAACAAAATTATGGATTCAGAAGTAGAAATCATCCATTTTAATGGCGAGCATTTTCAGCTACACAGTCTCTTCAGGCCATACATAACGGATAGTATATTTGCTGCACAACATTTCGAATAAAGCACAACGAGACTATACGTGAGACATGGTTTACTATTCGATCACTGGATATTCATTAATCGCATCGCATTAATGCAGATGTACATTGTCATGTGTGAGGTAGAAGTTGTAATGGGCAAAACCCAAAGTATTTAAATAATTATCACACAAAACTTTTATTACGGATTTTTTAATAAAATGTAGAAAGAGCTTATTATATCAGTACTAAATTCAACTATACCAGAATGCAAAGATAATCTGACAGACTAAGAAAATATATAGGGCTTAACAATATGAAAATATATTCACTGGCAAAGTTAACCACCGGTACACAATCAAATACACAATACCAACAATCCCGAGTGAAGATCACACGCTGACAATTTACCCTAAATATCCAAGCCCTTTAAAGTTAGAAATAGCCATTTAAAGATAGAAACTAATCACTCAATTAAAAGAACAATGACCGCGGAAGCTAATCTAATGCTATAATAGGTTCAGGTGGTTAAATCAATTATGATAAAATATACACATACATAACAACGTGGTTACGTTACGCAAGTGAATCACCCGGAAGAAGCTAGCGGTCTTCATTGCGTTTGGTTTCTCGAATCACATCTGTTCCTCTACTCCAATGGACTGCCATATTAATTATTATCTCAGCACTAATATCAGAATATTGATGTGAATCTGAAGGTTGATTCTAATAAGGGCAACGGTTCTATGAGTCTGTCTTCCAAATTACTATACACATACAACAACATGTATAGTTTGCGATCTTCATTCTTATCTGCAATGGACACACCTTGAAGGGTAGTTGTACGATGACGTTATTCATAATTCTGATCGGTTGATTTTCCAATGTTGAATGATAACAAAATACTACAAAAAAGTGATCGAATAAGGATAAAATATACCCAGCATTGCCAATTCATTTAACTGAGTTGCAAAATCTTTTGCACCACGGTGACACTGAATCGATTTGCAATTTTGTGAGTGGTTCAGAAAGTACGGTCAGACTTGAAATCTCTATTTGCCTTTGATCTTTGAGACGTTCCTGGCACCAAATGTCTTACAAAGAAAGACGCACGATTAATTTCTTTAGAACATATTCTTGCGATTTTCTCTCTTTAGAAGTGACACCTGTCTTATATCTCATGATATATATTACTCGTAAAACCATAATGTTTTAAAGGAATCCTTGATATCTTAAATATTTGTTTGGTAATGCAATCTGAAATAAATAGATTATCTATTATTATCTATTATTTATTATGTATTTCAAAGAAATTCATATAGATATATAGTGAGTTGTCTGAAAGGGGAATCTAAACCTTTATGTATGAACATTGACAAGAGGTTCCATTTCTTAAACTAATTAAGTAATACACACCGCAATACAAAGTACATAGGAAATCTTTGTGGTTTGTGCATTTTGCCACAGTGCAGCGCCAGTTCAAGCGTTGTTCTATCCTTATTATGCTGAGCGCCAAGCAAGGAAGCAACAACTCCCATTTTTTAACGTCTTTTGTTATGACGCGGCCGGGAATCGAACCCCGACCTACCGGGTGATGAGCTACATCCCCGGTGCTGACATTTTGTTTATTGATAGTAAGTTTATGTTGCTTGTGATTAATAATCAAAAGTTTATAAACAGCCAGAAGATATTGATAGAACTAGAAAGTCAGTACCATAAGGTATTCTGTTGTTACTAGGTGGAAATGTGACTATCTGTACAAGAGAATACCTACGTAGATAATTCAATCATTACTGAAAAAAGTTGTAACCCCCTTTTACAAATATACATGAAGAATTCAAGATGAACTCAATAAAAGAGATTGAAACTACTGTTTTTATCGACCACAGGAAATTGTCAGTCTATTCAGCGTTCCTTTTGTTCTATATCAAACCTGAGAAGGATAAAAACATATTGTGAAGTGCGAAGTCGATTCCACCTGATTTGCCTCGTTTTTATTTTATAGTCTACAGAGTTTCATTATGCAGCTGGATCTCTTGCAAGTCAACATTAATTTGACTGGAACAAGCAATAAAACTGCCATCACTAAGGCCGGTTTGAAATGAATTCCGCACTTCATAGAAACGTTAAAGGGTACACATTATTTTTCAGATCTTAAAGGGGCAGTAGCACGTTTTTTCACTAAAATAAGTTGATGAAATGTATTTGAAAAATAATGTCACTGATAGTAAACTACCCTTCTCTCTTCGGAAAATCAAGTTAAAAAATGAGTGTACATGGTTCTGTAAAGCCATGGGAATCGTTTTTGTCATTCAAAATAATAAATTGTGTTCACAATAAAATGGCCGCCATGCAATTTTTGCTTTATACGCAACATCGTTATTACCACTACGGATAATTGGTTTGTGTTATAAGATGTTTTACCCTCTAAAGTAAATATAAATGACATAAACTATCATTATAAATGGGAAATTTTAAAAACAATTGTTTGCAAAAAACGTGCTACTGTTCCTTTAAAGTTAGCATAGACTTTCTTTAGCAATTAAATACATTTTGTGCCAAAATCGTAAACCATGGTGTCGTTACATTTGAATAACTCACAGAGTTCTAACATGAGAATCCAATAGTCCATTCTCGGGGCTGCGGCACGAATTTCTTACTGAAATAAAGTGCTCTCACAAATATATGGGTAAGTGGCTAAATAATGTTCATAAATCATTAAAAAGAGTTCTAAAACGAATGTATTTGGTTCGCTTAAGCCAGGAGAGTCCATTCCCCATTTAGCGGCTACATTAAAATGTTCAGGGTTCTAAATATGGTACAATGATGGAAAGGTCATATATAGGAATACGTCGCACCATTTCCTTCGATTACAGATAGCCGTTTTCTACGGAAACTAAAGCGCGCTGTCTCCGCCTCTGCATGTTTCCGATATCCAAACTGGTTGGGTTGTGGAAACTCAGATTTATAAATTACATATTGTTTAATTCTGTTGAGTAGAATACGTTAAAAAAGGTCTGATGTTAGGGTAATGCCTCTGTAGTTACTGAGGTCAGATTTTGGCTTGCCTTGTGAATATAGGTAAGTTTTTATCAATATGATATGATGATGGTGTGCACTCTATTCTATCATTGAGTTAAACATAGTGGCAAGGTGCTGAAATAGAGAACATCATGAACGTTTTAGATGTTCGTTGGTCAGGCAATCAGGTCCTGGGGATTTCCCAGTTTTGAGCGTTCTAACTATAGCAAAATCTATTCAGATGTAACAGGTTCTTTAACACGTGAGTTTTCACTATTCCCAGGTGTATCATTATTACGATGATTGATAAATGAAAGTTGTTCACTGACATAAGAGGCAAATTCCGTGTCAAATTGCTCCAGCATGACCGGCGTTGTAAGTGATTTAAAATTAGTGTTCTGTCGCCATATAAACAGGAATATCCTCCCGATTTCGTTTCCACAAAAATACCCCGATAGAACCCACCTTTTAAAGTGGTTACTGAAGGCATTACATATACCTTGTGGTGCATCTTCGACAGATCAATCCATAGATATCTTTGTAGTAGGTCCATTTGATCGACTTAATCTCTTGGTTAGTTTAAAGTATTCACAAATGTCCACTTCGGCAGACTTTGACATTTCTTCAAATTTCGATTGAAGAGAACACTGTTTTGATCCTCCGTGATGTTTCCTGAACTTATGCTTTGCTTAATGAAAGAAATTCAAGAACTTATAAATAATAAATATCTTCTATTTAGGTAAATACATATCGATTAATCAATCAATAGCCACAACCTAACTGTAACTTACTCATAAAGGAAAAGTATCACAGACTTGTAAATTTCTCCACAAATATAATGCATTCATGTAGGAGGAGCATGTCATTGACCTTCAGTAAACACGTCAAATGACAATTATATGTATAAGTTTTCATAATGGTCGATTGTATTAAAATTGGTATGTTCCGGAATGGGAGATTTCTTGGTTGCTTTTCACCCCACTGACCAATTTTCCCGAAAAACTTAAACCTTGGCCATAACTTTTGATTGGTCAGTGATAGACCTTTAAATCTTCATGTGCAGCTATTGTGCTACTTATACACCTTCAATCCAAAGTTTTGTGATATCCGAGGATTTCAGTTTTTAACAAACACATTTTGTTCTTGGTCTAATTTCATCTTGATTTAAACCCACATATAAATTCATGTGATCCCCTATTTTTGTTAAACCACAAACATGAACAAATATTTTTAAAAAACAGAAAATCATCGTCAGTAAAATTGTCCTAGGCCATACTTACAGTAAACGTCTCTTTACAGGCAAAGCAGGTGAGGTGACGGTTCATTGATTTACTATAATTAATTAGATACAGATTATCAGTTATTTCACAAGTCTTATACTATACAAAATGAGTAAAAGGCATTGTTACACTTATTTGTTTGATATTCCCCTTTTTAATGTTTTCTTTTGTTTTGGTATGTGTGCAGCTATGAAAACCCTGCATATGCTTCAAATATTTCCAGTTTTGTTGTATGAACGACAACCACACAAAGGCTCAGCATTATTGAAAATGTTTAAATTTAGAAACTATTTATAATGATCAATTCCATTAGAAAATATTTATTGAACATAAAAGCAGTATTACACTTATTCCTGCATTTTATGAAACAGTCAAATTTTCCTCTCCTTAATTATTTCTAATAGAATTGCAATGTTATTGTTATGAGTTATTGCCTCAATAGAAAGAATACTACCATAAAGGTCATATGCAAACACATATAAAAATAAGTCTAAATAAAGGGAAAAATGTCTTTTGAACATTAGCAACGGTGGTCATTTAATCCTTGGAATTGGAGATCAAAGAATAAAACGTATATTAAGACCGGATAATGGCATAAAAATGCATTCTACATTTTATTGATCAATAAACAAGCCATAAATACTGCAGTCACCAGACATAACATAAGACATAACTATAAGAGCAGAAACAGTTTTATTGCTCAAAACATTAATCATGTTGTATTGGGACTCTTAACATGGCGTTAAATTACAAGGGTTGGATTAACAATATGATGTCGTAAAATAATTTAACTGAGTGAGTTGGGGTTTAACGCCGCTTTCAGGACTATTTCACTTATATCGCGGCTGCAAGTATTATGGCAGAGAGAAAGCCCGCAACGTCATGTGGTTATGACCTGCGGTGAAACCTGCGAGCATCGGCTGGAGCTAGCGAACCATGGGTGGTACTACGCTGAAATTCATGGTAGCATTGCACCCAAACCTAACTGCGTGTAAAACAGGTCTCTATTGCAGATAAAGATAAAGTTGTCGTCCCCCTGATCACAGTTGAAAAGGATAACCTTCATACTTTGAAAATTAAACAAATTAACCTTCAGGATTACTTTATCCCTGTATCATTGAGCACTTATGACACATGCTGTTTTCTTATGTATATTTGTTTGTAATCTTCAAACGAAAATTATATTTGAAGTTTTAAAGTTACATCAATACAGTACGTTAGATACCATAAATTAAATACCTTGATTATATATCCTGTGAACTTCGTTTTGCACGTGGTGACACATAAATGATACGGTACTATTTTGGGTGGAGCTAAGCCCCTGATCTAAGTCAAGACTGAACCTTTGTGCACTGCACATGTTTTGGCCTATTCTCATTCTTGTTTTGAACTTTATTTACGGATTAAAACACTCCTATAACGGAAAAGTTTAAATTTATAAAACATAGATTCACAGTGTGTTTGTTCACTAACTTTTGATACGATTGAATATCACATTAATGGGAATCGAATAGTTCTTTCAGTAATCCGATCTCAGGTTTAATGGTAATTAAGCCTTTGATAAACACATTCTGAAGGCCAACTCACAATCCACGAGCCAACAACAGTTATTTGAGTGTGAATACTCATAACTTAACATAACTTGTTAGACAGATGTGTTTCACTTGACTTTGATACACTTAGTTATAAAAGAACAAAGTAGGACAGAAACTCAAGGTATACGACTCTGTTATAAACTATTTTTATTTAATGGGTATTATTGTGTGTAGCACTACTGAATGAAACTTGCTTTGCAAATTTATATGTGCATTGCAAGCATTAGATAAAACATGAATTTATTAAATAAGAATTGCACGTGGGTTGTAATTTATGATGTATATGTACATGTATGAAGTAAAGATGTTCAATATCAGTTACTATGTAACACATAATTCTGTGTTGAGATCATTTACAACCTTTTCATGAATGTAATGTAAAGAACCACTGACAATAATCTTTAAGCAAATCAATGAATAGTCTAAAATTTATCTGAAGCACCTTAGAAATATATCCTATATTGAGGTAAATACATATCGATTTATCATTCTGTTTTTATTATATTTCAGGGTTTTTTTCCGTGAAATCTCTAATCTAATAAAATACATGTTTACCATTGCATTGACTATATTGTCATTAATGCAATGAATGCCATCAAATGAACAGGAAGATTTTCTGGATAACAACTTATTTAATGTGAAATACACGACGTTTTGGAGTACATACTCACTTCTTCAGGGTGGATTGCCTTTCAAAGACCTACAACCAAATCGAAAACGCTTTTTAAAATTTAAATTTGATTATCATAGAGTTGCATGTTTCGAATACAGAAAATGGTAAAGGAAAAATCGTCATCATTTTTAATCTATTCATTTAGGGCATGACTCTGACTGTTATTATTCGATCACATACAGTCTTCATATTTTTCAATGCCTCGGTATAATTTTTAGATTAGCCGATCATTATATTTGGGAAGAGATTACATTGTTTAATAGTAGATACGAAAGTACGAAGAGAATGTCTGCTAGCTTAAGACATGTTGCATTTGATTTCAATTCTTTACAAAGCAGGCAGGTCAATATATCTAATATAATACAATTTTGGATGGTTGAAGTGAATACGTGTTTTAAAAACGGATGAAAAGAGTATTAATCGAAGACTATGCCTAAAGTGTGAAGATTATGATTAAATCAATGGGTAAACATATATATTTTTTAAATGCCCTAACAGTAAATAAAAGATTATCGTTGTCAGTGATGCACTCGATAGTGTATAAACATGCAACTCTTACATGACCTACTTATGAATGATGTAATATCATAAATGTGAAAACACAAATTAATAATGGCACGATTCATTGCTCAATCATGCAAAATTTTGATTAAATCATAAAACATCAACTTCAAAGGACAAATGTTACCGAGAACAAGTCTATTCATCCACAAGTATAGTTGATATCAAAGAGACGATCAAAGGTTTCAACAACCACAAACTACGGTGGCACGTGGTCCTGTGCATAGCTCAGTTGAACGCTATCAGTGAAGTTCAGCAAGAACCGGCGTTCGCCGAATGGGTAGGTGACCCGTTTCATTGCTGGATAAACTGAGAATTTGAAGGGCTGATTACCTGCCCCACATAGTGACATGAGTTGTGAAGACTTGTGGTGTTACCTTGGCAAGTGACGTTATTCCAAGTTTACCCCTGTTCACTCAGCAGTACGATTGAGTACCTGGTATGGAAGTGAAGGCAATATGAGAGATAACCTTAACAGCGCCTTAATCGGCAGCTAGGTTGCATACTCCCAGTGAGTTGAGAAGGGAAAAAGGTTTAATGTTGGTCCTTCCACCAGGGTAATAATGTGTGTGCGCTTCTAGCATGCCCTTCGAGGCGTAGAGTTCAGCGCGGTATAACTATCCTCCTTATTATTGTATGACAACATCTCATTACACGAATCTGACCAAACCAATCAAAGGATAAACGTGGATTTTTTCTTTTAGGGAGGAATACATTTCCAGACTTGAGATGCCGAGTCCGTGGCTAGTAATGTATTGAGTCTCTACTTTAATATTAAGACCCCAATACATACTGTTTGCTAGACTGAACTAGACGCAGCATACTTCTTCTTGGCTTATCACCATCCGCAACACATCAACTTAAAATATGAAAGCTCTGCCCTTGTTTAGGAGAAAATCAAAACTTACCGAAACAAATATGAACTGTTTTTTGTAAGTTATTTTACCTCATCTTCTTATTTAATTACCTGCGACAGTTAACTAATATAATACTGTAATTTTACAAATAACTATCCACCACTATTGAAACATTGATAATTGAAGTGCATGCATATCGGGATTTCATTTCCCCAAAACATTATCATAAATAACCTCATTAGCTTTACATGCTTCCTTGGTAAGATACGTAACAAGTATACAAGTATACAATGGCCACACTGTTGTATGTAGTCTTCGCATTATACCAAGCTGCACCGTTGTCTGTAGCCATCGCTTTCTTTAGGCTACACCGTTGTCTGTAGCCATCGCTTTCTTTAGGCTACACCGTTGTCTGTAGCCATCGCTTTCTTTAGGCTACGCCGTTGTCTGTAGCCTGCTGCACCGATGTCTGTAGCTTAATTAGTCCGGCTGACCAGGGAAACTCACATGTACATGTAAGGGCCTACCAGGGATCTCAACTTCTCTGAGATCAATTTCATCTTTATTATATTCCTGTACTTTTAATGTATTGGTAGACTCTTAAACAAACCTTATTACTTTCATTTATCTGAGAATTCCTCATTTATGCCAAAACAATTTATGTATATTAATGTATATAAATATGTTATTCATCTCATTTTTTTCCTTTGTTGTTTGTCTCTAGTCAAAGTAAATGTTTTATTAAGATGACTTTCTCTCATGAAAGACTTGTGTGAAATGAAATTATATCTAGTTAATAGTTATTTCCATTGGTACGCCTAAATTGAAAATAGTGTCACATGTTCAACTACGCATCGTTCAAGAGCATACGTATGTGTGCATAAATACTTCCCTCCAGCAAGAGCAATTATGGAAATATCCAAAGAAACGGAGGCTACAGTGGCTGAAGAACATGATGACATTGTATAAAAACAACCTCCTTTATGTACAATAATGGGTTTTATTTGGAGACTTTAATTCTAGTTCACAATGACTGTTTAAAGATGAACACACCACGTTTAAAATTAAGTCTTTGATCTTACAGTTAATTTTTAAAAGACAAAAAAATGAAAAGTTTTCATTTTCAAGCAAAAATGTTCACATAAATAATCGTCTGTGTTCCTAAATACTATTAAGTCATTTGACAACACAGTAAACTCGTTTTCACTAAGGTAAATTACGAGAAAATGTCTTTTATGGCCAGAAAAATATATTTCATAAGTTTCACACTTAAACTTACTCAATAACAGTATTTTTCCTCGTTTAGGGGTTATGATGTAAAGCATACAACCTTTTTGTCTATTTACAAAAGTAAAAGTTTACTTTCAACTTCTTCTGGACATCTAAATCATATTTATTGGTTACTACCAGCCTGGTCGAAAACCGGACAATTTTAAACTTCTTAAGAAAGCTGCATTTTACCACAATATGAATTCATCAGGAATTTAAAACGTTGTATTAGCATAAAGCTACGTTATTCGGCTTTCTTTTGAACCATTCATTTCTCAAATATCTTTGTTACTTAAAAAGTTATTTTAAAAAGAAGTGGGGAAACGTTTCTTTTGGCGTTTACTGTAGTTGTACAATAGAGTAATTTCTGATAGCAATACATTTTAGAATGTTTTAGAAATGTTGCATGTGGTCATATCAGTCGACATATTTTATTGTTGTTTATGTGGATCTGAAATTAATCATATTATGTTTACACCATTCTTCCTTTTGCATTTTAAATATTGTCATAAGTTCAGGTGCTATCATTCTCAAATCAAAAAGGCGTTAAAGCTTGATCGTCTTTTGAGAATAAATTTTGATATTAAAACATAATAAGGGAAACCGACCCATGAGAAACATCTTATCATCTTCCTTAAAACTTAATGCATTAATTCCTGCTAACATTTAATTACATAGGTCAAAACAAAATGTAGCTATGATTTATGTTCAAATTATTAATATTTGTTTTGAATGTAAGGGACATATCTAATTATATTACTCATATTTTGAATGTAAGGTACATATCTAATGATATTAATCATATGGAATGCAACTGAATGTATTGGAAGACGGTGAAAATATTTCCATGTGTGATTAATTTAACACACATATAACATTTTGTTCAAATGATGAACAAATTTATAAAAATTGTTTTGATTAACCATTCGAGGATGGTTGCAATTGAACTTACGACAACAGTTTCAAAACAAAATTAAGAACGGAGATGATTAGGTACCATTTAATTTGCAATAAATATACTCTATTTCACTTAAATAACCATGTAATATATGGTATGTGGTATGACAAGTTTATTATCAAATCGGTGTGTGTGCATACCCAGAGTTAGTTGAGAATATAAAAAGAACGATGTTAAACGGTATAGTTAGTAAGATAAACGTTTTATTTATGAAAGGTATCTGATGTGATAGAGTCAGTTTGAAACAAAGGTCAAGAAGGTTGGAACAACGTGTACATTCTCTAAAATAATAGCATAAATACACCAAAGCGAGATTTGATGATATGCGTTAAACTATAGATTCTCGTGATGTCGATAACTAAAGAGTAGTCTTCATTCTTCATCACTTCAGCTTCGAAAATGCCAATTAAAGTTGAAGATACAAAAGTTTAAGTATAGCTGATATTTTCATGTAAATGACCTCTCTTTCTAAACTCAATCTCAGGGGTGGAGGGAGGGGGAGGGGGGAGGGGGGATCCTCTTCTCCTCCTCATCTACATATACTAGAGGGTATCATAAATATGCAAACCTAACACATTATGTGTAGGTAAATATTCATGAATACAACTCAATATCTCATTTTGCTGAATATTTGATATGTGTTTAATCAAGTGGGGAGCTTTATTGCCATTTACTTATAATTACTTGAAAAAGTAGATAATCATTTTGAACTTAATAACCTTAAAATGTGTGTCATCCCCTTTATAACACAGAGAAATAAAACATTTCATTACTACATTTTATTACAGATCTATTGTTGGGTCTACAGTGTATCTTTATGTTGAACTAAAAATGAATTTGTCGATATGTTATTTATTGTAATACCTTTGTCATTATTTTTGTCACAGAAATCAACAAAATGTGTTCCCAATTCAAACGTTATATATGGGATGTATTTACCATCATATCATATTTTTTGGCAATCCACTTCTAAATTACAGAAGTTCACTTTTAATTATTACCTGTTTGGACTGTATTCAGAAGAGTTATGCATTCAAAGGAATTTCGTCTGGTTATTAAGACAAAAGAACATGGTATCATTTTTAACATGAGATGAGCATCATCTTCAATATATATTTTCAATTCGGAAGTTAATGGGGGATATATCACACAATGTCATATAACTTAGAGATGTTTAACCATTTGAATAGATTTGTTAATCTGGATAATATTACAAGACTAGATATTCCATTTACATCTGTTTGACGTGTGTCATCTTGTGGACATAAATACAATACATCACTAAAGTTATATTGAACATGTGTAGCGATCCCCGAGTGTTAATTATGTTTTTGGAAAAGAACTATTCATATATTTGAGAGATTACGACCATATGAGAAAAAAGACAGATGTACATTTATTACTCACCCGTTGAAGATATCGCAGTTTGATAAATCTACAATGTTATAACACATTGTGTAATAACATCGCGTGCTGCCGATTGACGTGACGTCATAATGGCAAAATATGACGTCACAATGTCAGCACCGCGGTTGCAATGGAGTATGTCCCATTTATCGACGAGTTTGTGGAATTAAGTGGCATTTAAATCAGTGAATAATAAATAAAATACTAAACTCGTTTCCGTTTGATAACATATTTATGAAACTCGTGAGATGGTATTTGTATTTAACTCGCTTTCGCTCGTTAAATACAAACCACTCACTCGTTTCATAAATATATTATTAAACGGAACGTCGTTTAGTATTCTCTATGTACATAGTGGCAAGCTCATTTTCATGACTACCTCAATGTAAAATTATACTGTAAAGGTTATCCAATCAAGAACTCATTCAAAGCACATTATTAAAAGGTAACTTCCTAAAAAAGTATGATCACTACTGTGAACTGTTAACAAAGATGGTGGTAAAACAACACAGAAGAAAAATAACAAATTAATTTTAGAGATTGCGTTCGCGAAAGATCAAAGTGTCACATTCGAGAACGATGTTGCTTTAATTGAGAAAGGCCAAATGATTGATCCAAGGCTTGTAACCAAAGGAATGTTCTGCAATAAATAATGATGAATTACGTGTGCTTGTGGTATGATCAAAGGTTCATTTTGTATAGTATTGCCAATGGTCGACTTAAGATCTTCTTTAAATAGCAGAAGGAGAAATACGCATGTCAATCTGTGAAGTAATTGTTTTCTGTTTAAAAGTCCGACACAATTCTTTGTGGTTTGTTCTTAAGGATGTTCGCTCCTCAAATTTATAGTACTAAACTTGTATTTCTAAGTTGTATTTTATAAAAGATCAAAGTATATGATTGAAAAATCAGCATTAAAACATAGGGGGTAGTGTTTTTTTCTCGAGATATGACGCCGGTAAGATAGTGGGGTGAAGTACAATTTTAACATGGAGATCTATTGGAAAATGAGAAAAAAAACTGCTAAAAACTTTAAAATACTACATTTCCCCCTTTTTTTAGTCAAATTTAGCCCATTTATGCTGTTTAACCACTTTTTAGAGGTTAAAAAGTCACATTTTCTTTATTTCATCTATTTCTTAAAAGTATGTAGATGATGTAGAATATCATGAAGTAAATAGTAATTGAAATCTTTAATTGATCATATTTCGTTTTTGAAGTTCAACAGGAAGGAGTGAACATCCTTAAAGAAAGTAACTAAGAAATAAAAACACTAGACGTTTTTTAGTAAATGTGTATTCAAGCTTTACCTGCATGGACTTGCTACACTGTTGGCCAAAAGAAACGCCTACTTGATTTTCCTAAAAAAGAAAGATGAAATAATTTCTGATTTATTATTAATGGTGGTCTCCACGTTATGCTGAAACAATACTTAATATGAAAGTCCATTGAAATCGTGTAAAACCTGTCAATAAAATTCATGAAAACCACGCCCAATGAAGACTGCTATTTTCGGTTTATTCACTTGCGCACGATAACCACGTACATCTGTAGCGCCATCGCCACTTTAATGCGAATGCGTGCCTGTATTGTTGCTCGTGTTTGTATGAAAATCTGTTTCAAATGTTTTTCTGACCAAGCACTGATCGAAAACTGAACAATTTCTGTTGTCTCATTTTAACAATCGCCATTCTTTTGGGTCATAACAACTTCTGAAATTTAAATATATTATGCAGAAATAGTGCAACCTCATAATGTTATAATATTGCTCAACTGTTCAGTATAGTTTTTACGAAATCAGATTGGATATCGGGTGAGCGTTTCTTTTGCCTACAGTGTACACTGCAGTTTCTCTTTCAAGAGAAGTAATATCAAAATTAGAATATACTTCAATTGCATAAAGTTCACAATCGGAAGATTGTCTACCTCTCAGGTAGTAAGTATGGAAAAATAATGGATATAGATATAGAAATCATCACTTTTATTTGCGACCGCTTTCAGGTACACAGCCTCTCGAGGCTATACATGACAGCTAAACGTTGTCAAGCATCGTCGTCGTGTATATCATGACGTCATTGCATTATTACATCACAATCTAAGGTAAAGACATGGACACATCAAGTTTTAGAGCTTAACTTACGTGAAAACATTTTGATGAATATTGGGTTTTTTCTCTTATAGCTTGTTATTATCAAACTTTAATTGATACATTTTCACATTCAGTTAAATGTTTACTTGATGGAATTGTGTGGTTTTGGGACTGGTGTAAGTGCGTTCGTAATTTTGTAATTTATCATATATAGGTAATCGCACTGCCTTCCTATGACAAACGGGAAACACTTGTTTCGAAATATGGCATTGGTACCGATGGCAAACGAAGGTAATACGATAACAAGAAATCATTAAGATCATAGTCGTGTCCATTCGATTACGTTTCTGTTTCTGCAGATCAACTTGTAGTAAAATCATTAACATAGAACTGATACTCTCAACAGTTGGCTATTGAGGGAGACTTGTGCCCCCATAATACGTACGTAGAGGAGGATAATATGAATGTAAACAAGAGGATTCACAATTTGAGAGGAAGGATAAATAAATATTAACAAAACATGATATATGAATATGTTGTTTGTAAAATTTCTTTATGTTCTATATCACCTGCCTGAAAGCAATATAAAGGGGAATGTTACACGTTTTAGTCCTGTAAGTTATCATGGAATTAAGTGCTAGTGCAAAGAGTCTATAGAAGTCTACATGTCGTTATAGAACTTATTTTAACATGCGAGGGCGATCTGTTTAAGAGACTAAACTGAGCTTGTAATACGTTCTTTTCAACGCATTGGCAATCTCACCTCAGAGCATATATATATATATATTCATCTCTTATTCGGTGTTGTCCTTGTTCCTTGGTGGACATTATTTAATTGTCAATTACTATACGACTCGTTTTGTTCACCTATAATCATTTCATTTGAAAGTCAATTTACTTGTGATTGGTCTCCGATGTATATTTCTTGAAATTTGCGATTCAAATTAATATAAATAATGGTTCAAATACGTTCATGTTGGCTTAGCAAGTACAAATAATTGGTTCCTCTTCACTTTTAAGTTCGTGTAACGAGTTTAATTATCAGAATTTCCGTTACTAAAATTCAAATCATTTGAACGAGTTTCATTTAGAATTGGATTGTCCCTTTCAAAATGGGGGCGAGATAGCGCAGTGGTTAGCGCGTTCGGCTTCGGATCAAGAGGTCCTGGGTTTGAATCCCGCCAGGGGCACGACAACTTTATCTGCAGTAGGTTTGGGTGCAATGGGTGAATTTCAGCGTTCAACAGTTTATATATTTGAGCGCTACGATATATATATATATATATATATATATATATATATATATGGTTCGTTAGTTCCAGCCGATGCTTGCAGGTTTCACCGCAATGCATAGCCACCTGGGCTTTCTCCCTGTCCTTATACTAGCAGCCGTGATATAAGTGAAATACTCTTGAAAGCAGCGTTAAACCACAACTCACCTCACCTCACCTCCCTTTCAAAATCACTGATAGTATACGTGATGGTATAATGACAGGAATATATCAGACATTTAACATGATGGGGAAATGAAATAAATGTCATACACTAGGCAGAAGCAAGAACAATTCACTCACAATTATCTGTTGAGTCTTGTCGGTGTAGAGTATCATACAAAGAAAGGGATACGGGATTAGCATCGACTCGGAATTGTCATATTCAAACAATGAAAAAACTCTTTAACATTTAGCAAATAGAGCCTTACGGGGGTATAGCATGGCTATTTTAATATAAATTGAAGTTAGCAAGGTACAGGAGGAATAATGGTTATTACAATTCTATCATGTTATATTATCAAATCATCATTTGACATTACATGAATCTGTCCAAACCTTTTTAAAAATGTGATTTTATCATAAACATGATTGAATGCCTTAAAGCACTAAAGTGTAAAAGTCAAAGACATATTATACTTGTATGTATGTTGCGTTTAAAAAGAGTCTCCTGTAAGTTGATGTGATGCATGTTTCATTTATAACTAGATAGATCTATGTTTCATTTGTCATCTCTTATACTTGGTTTGGTGCTTGTTTCACATATATTGACACGTGACTTTAGCTCTGAGTTTTCTAAATGCCAAGACACGAAACAAAATACAGTAAGTAAGTTCTGAACAAGTCTGAATATAATTCCTTAAAATTACAAAATTACATTTAGTGCTCGCCGCTAATGGCTGCAATACTGCCGAAGCGGCGTTAAACAATAACTCACTCATTCACTACATTTAGTCCCTTTAACGTTTGATATATCAAGTAAATACCTTCATAAAAGTATATTTAGCCCCCTTAAATGAAGTAAATAATTTCGTAAATTATCAAGTATGAAGATGTGACAGAACATAAGCATCTACAAGGTAAATAAGTCCCTTTGAGAGATAATTCTGAGATGACGTGAGGTGGCACGTGGTCCTGTGAATAGCTCAATCGACAATCATCAGTGAAGTTCAGCAACAATGGGCACGGCTTGCCGCAGGGGTGGGTTACCCACTTAATTGCTGAATTAACTGAGAGTTTGAAGGGTGATTCCCTGTCCCACACTGAGACATGAGTGGAAAGACTTATGGTTCACCCTGGGTAAGTGACTTTATTCAACGTGTGCCTCTGTTCACCCAGTAGTAAGTGGGTACCTGATGTGAAATGTGGAGGTAGTGACCTTTGAACGCTACGGCAGCCCAGGTTAGACCAATTTAATACTGTTAGAAGCGCCCTGAGTCCACAAGGTGGAGATATGTGTGCTATATAAAAACCATCCATTATTATTATTATCATTATTATTATTATTATTATTATTATTATCGTATATTAATCATTTCTCATGTGCTCTACTATAGCTCATCATAATAAATGCTCCACACATCTCTTTCGATAAGTTGAGAGGTGAATTAGTCTTGTGAGAAGAACAATATCGATGAATATTAATCGAAAATTAATCAACTTTCTTCATACTTCCCCAATCAGGTATACAAATCAATTTTAATATTCATATGTTTATGAGGAGAGGATTAGTTCAACTCATTAACCTTTTCAGATGATTTAGTTTTCAAACTGGTGTAAAACAAATAAATAAAAATATGTGCTCCTTTATAAATATCTCAATATTGCAAAATGTTCCTTATAATCAATTTCATTGTTGTTTGCTCTTATTTCCTACTGCACGATAATCGTGTGTCAATATCACATGTTCACGTTCACACGGTGTCCAAAACTGTTCATGTATCATATGTTGTCAAATACATCAGGATAGACTTTCAGGAAGACGCAAACATCAAACAATATGGATGTATGTATATGTACACACGTAATGAATCGCTAGTTGTGTTCAGATAAAACCGTTAGTCCTACTTTGCGTGCTTGCAATGAGGCAACATATCGCATTTAGACTAATGAGGGTTAGTTCCAAGCGGGAAGTAGAAACACAACACACGCACAAACACACATATATATATATATATATATATTGACCAAATCGTGGCGCTGCGCAATTGTATGTATCGATGAGGCGAATATAGTTGGAGGTTAACGTCAATTGTAAGAGTATTTCATTTATTTATTACTCAACCGTGGTGAGATCACTCATTAGATAACAATAAATTGCTTACACACATGTGTGATACCGTATTGTCATAATCGGCGCTTGACATCATAGTCGTTTTTGGTTGACGTCACAATGTTAGCCGCGCGACTGCAAAGGCGGGTAGACTATTTGCAAGTAAGCGTCACTAAAAATGATGTTCTTGCAATTCAGCGCAAATTACATCATTGAGTAATAAATAAAATACTAAACTCGGTCCCGTCTGATAACATGTTTATAAAACTCGTGAATGGCATCGGTATTTAACTCGCTTTCGCTCGTTAAAACACCAAACCATCCACTCGTTTCATAAACATGTTATCAAACGGGACATCGTTTAGTATTCTATATATAGACTTCTCTTAATATTACGTCATGAATATTCATAAGCTATCCAAAACGAGGCTAAGCCCGCATGGACGAACAGCGTGATCCCGGAAGTGACTGACCGCGATTTTCTGTCGCCAAAAAAGTTCGTTTTATACCACTTTCAAACATTGTCACTAGTTACTGACGGAACTAAAACCTAATACAACAACTCAAATGTTTATTTGCCTCAAAATACGTGTGGTGTAAATTCAGTATTTGAACGGATGACAACGTTTGCCGAACTAAACTTGCGCTCATTATATGAAACATGAGAGATTGTGTTTGAAATTGCTGTTTCATACTTAAATCTAGATTCAAAGTACTAAATACGATTGTGATATTGATGTAAGCCCTATCGGATCGTGATGATAAATACATTGTGAGCTTATTCATTTTCCCGACTTCTTCGATGTAGCCATGCAGATACTCGACATGAACAATCGACATGAACAATCGCATGCCGTGTCTCGCCAACCAGTGATGTTGACAAAAACATCTTTCTGTTACCATGCCGATTTCTGTGAAAACTTAAAGGCCTAAATGTAAAAATAATATTATAATTTCGTACATGTGCTGACTTACATTAGCCGGCGGAATTGATTCAAGCAGACCTATATGTACATTATATAGTAGAATTACTTGACTTATGCTTTCATGCTGGCAGAAGTGAATATTTTTGAATAAATCAATTATAAGGTAAGTAGTTATATATATTTAATATAATTTTAATATAAAGCATTTGCATGATTTTTTTTAAAACTGTAAATTCTACAGAAAATCAAGAAAATAAATAACTAAAATTAATTTTGTATACAAAATATAATCTGAGTTTATTATGCATTAAATATTAGAGTTTTAATTATATCTCAAGTTAATAACAATGTTATATGTGCCGAATTTATATTTTCTTTAACATGGTACATTTGTAATATATGATTTCCATATAAGATGATTTTGAAAAATATGACAAAGTCACAATCAAAACCAAATATCATCTGGATTGAAATATTCCTATATATTTATGTATCCCTATATGTACACGAATGGATTGAAGTTTATTTGTAATTATTTTGTGATTGTGCTGATATCAGTTTATATATATACACATCATAATTCAGGTCTTGTAAAATGTAATGAATCAAAGATTTGAGGCATATTATAAAAATGGTCTAAATTATTAATGATTTAATTTGTAAATGTGTAACGCTGAATAGATTTGGCATAAATGAGATGGAAAGTTTCATTAAAAGAAAGTTTGATCATAAATTATAGAATTTTCATGTTCTTAACATTGAAGCTGTAGACATATATAAACAATGTTATGCCTTGCAAACTTACAGAAAGGTCAAGTAAATTTTAGATAAAGAACAAAGTTTCAACTAAAAATGTATAAAAAAATAATGAAATATTTACATGTCAAGTTAAAATTAATCTCTTAGGAGTTTTAGATAAGATATAGTTACATAAAGAAGGCTTTACTATCTTAATTATTATTTGCTGCAGTTATATTATATGTAAAGGAATCTGACCATTTTGAAAATATGCTACCCTTCAGAGATAAAATATAATAATTAGATTAGACTGTTAATATGTTTACAAAGTGTGGCTTTATTTTATCAGGTAAACAAAACCAAACTCTTAAAAAATGAAAATGAAGTTAATTTTGATAATTCAATTTGAGTAATGTATACCTCTATATGGTTCCCCCTACTCAATATAAAAATTCGATGTATGGACATGATCAATCCATGTAAATTTCTGAGTCAGGTCCAAAACATGATTAAGATGTATATGAATTATATCCATATTAGATATCAGGGTTTCAGGTACAGACATATATTCTATAATTTTGTTATTTGAGTGGTGTTTTACTTTAAAAAATCAGAAACCAATTTGCACTTGTAGAATTGTATTTCCCAATGAAAAGGGCAGTTGAAAGTTTACTTTTTACCCCCCCCCCCCCCCCAAAGTATTTACAATAACAATAATACAGAATTTTAAAATAATTGTTAAAACTATAACAAAAATCATATATACGCCAAACACTTCAAATTAAAATGTGTTTACAGTTGAAGAATGTTCGTTTCTAAATGTACAGGCTACTGAATAAGTTCAATTCTATTCCCGTTGGTCGGTCTGTAGCGCGTTAACTCGTAAATAGAAACATATCAAATTGAGTATTATTATTATTTTGGATTTTAGATAGATATACGACATAGATAATAAAACTGTTTCTGTAGGAAAGTTGCACAAGTGACGCATTGTGAGATTGCAAGCCTCCCGGAAGTTGATCGAATGTAAGAGATTACGTACAAACGGCAGAAAAAAGCGAAGATATAAATCATTAATATGACTATATGACTAAAGTTTGTTTTAAAAAATCCATAAAATCTATTTTCAACCTAAAATTGTGTTTCTTATCGTATAATATCACATGAATTTTTTAAAAAATCGAGATATTTGACAAGTACTCATATCTGCGAATCAACGTTCCACGATGCTTTGACTTTTCAGCAAGGCACTTTATGAATGAAAATTGTAATCACCGTTGTCAAATTTAACACGGGCTCCTTCAGAAAACAGCAACATACTTTTTTTTGCAAAAGTAGAACACTTTTTGTGAGTTTGCAGTAAAGCTATTCATGAAATACGATATCGGACTCGCACGTAGCATCACGGCATTTTCGTCTGTCATCTTGAAAGCTTGCGGGCTTAGCCTCGTTTTCGATATCTAGGTCACCGCTATGCATAAATATTAAGAGTCGGCTATAACGGCTGCTTGTATTGTTGCAGGTGACTATGGATTGGAGTGTAAGCTGCGCGCATCGGCTGGATTTCAGAGTAGCATTGCACCCAAACCTTACTGCATGTAGAACAGTTCTCTACGCAGTAGCCGAGCCCTGACGGGAATCAAACCCCGGACCTCCAAATCCGAAGCCGAACGCGCTAACCACTGTCGGGAGATTTATGTTGGGTTCGACATGAACTCGACACGCGCCTTGTGACCAATAACAGTTTTTGTGATAATAACCTGGTCAAATACCTGCTTCCAGTCATTCCGATATGTTTTGGGGAAATGTTAGTGTATTATTAGGAGATTTATCTTACAGTACAGTCTCGTCCAAATGCGGACAAGAGGGACTTTTCATGATGTAAAATTATTTCATCCATTAAAATATAATGTGTAATTAAATTAAATTTGTAAATTAAATTAAGTAGAAATGCATATAAATAAAGAGTAGAAGTGTGAATACAGATTCCAATAAAGATTTCACAAATGGTAATTTAATCATCAGAGGAGTTGTTCGCATCGAAAAATGATGAAATATGAACCTTGGTAAATAATAAAACAATATATGCGCAATTTCTTGCTGACATGTTAGTCTCAATGGTCTAATTTAGAAAATGCATTAATTGAAACCATTAAAGGGGCAGTAGCACGTTTTTTGCAAATTTTATTTTTTTAAATTTCCAATTTAGAATAATTGTTTATGTCATTTATATTTACTTTAGACGGTAGAACATCTTATTACACAAACCAATTATCCGTAGTGGTAATACCGGTGCTGTGTATAAAGCAATAATTGCATGGCGGCCATTTTATTGTGAACACATTTTATTATTTCGAATGACAAAAAACGATTGCCATGGCTTTACGGAACCATATATACATTTTAATTTGATTTTCCAAAGAGAGAAGCGTGTTTTCCTATTGGTGACATAATTTTTCAAATATATTTCATTGACTTATTTGAGCGAAAAAACGTGCTACTGCCCCTTTAAGAGTAGAGCTGATAAAAGAAAAACTTGAAAATGAGACATGTATAAATGTCATATGCATAAACATTATAACGAATTGTAATAAGTAAATCCTTTTCATGCTCGAAGAAGAAATGTCCTTCTTGGAAATGGGATTTCTATCTTAGTTTATTTTTCTAATCTGATAATGTTGTAGAAATCCTCTTTGAAACACTGTGTCCTTAAGTGAACGAATGTAACTTAGAACACTGTAAGACAATATAACGTTTCTGTGCATAGCAAAGATTTTCAATTTTCATTACAAACCACAAAAGTGACTTAAGTCTTACGTTTTAACACAACATCTGTTTTAAAAGGTAAGTTTGCAGGTGCAACCGATGGAGAATACAAATGGTTGGAAAACTAAATTACCATTCAATCAGCTATATTGGTTCATACAAGTCAAACGTCAACATGCATGTGATGAATATATGTATCGTTATGATGAAATTAAGAACGTATCATATCGAACCCTGTATTTTCATGGTCTGACGTCATGATAAGGTCACTTTAATATTTCATTATCATAAGGTGTCCAGAGACACAACGATTTTTAAAAAAACAGTTGAGTGGGAAATTATTTTCGAAACTGTCAAAAATTACATAAAATTATGGCACGCAGTGAGGTGTTACTACATTAAAACGTACATTTAATGTTTCAACATTTCAAGTTTTAGAACACATCACCTTGCCATCAATTATTTAAATCTGGATTCAACATTAATGAATTGGCTTGAAATATTCAGATGGATCATTCCTGGTACTTTGGAAACATGTTCAATGATAAACAACGGTTTAATGCATTTATTTCTCACTTAATGAAAACTCTTAGTCAAAATTTAACTTCAAAGACGTGAAGGTTAAATCCATTTGGTAGCAATTGACAAGGGTATTACCTTTTGAAAACGCTAGTTTTGATCTACTATTTTTTGTACCGACCTGGAAATGTAATTTGATTATCTTCTTCTAGGACTGACTAAAGCAAAAGAAATATATTACTGCGTCAACCAGCCTGAAGAATCATGTAGAGAAAGGATTTATTTCAATTTCGAATTTTAATCCTTTTTTATATATAAGTGCCCATAGAGACTATGAGACCATTTCTTGTCCGTTTCTATTAACATGTCAGTTGAGTTCAGACCCGATTATGAGACTGGGAATGTTTTATAATGAACTATTTGAACTCGTTTATGCACTGAAGAGTTATTTCTACAGGTTGAAAAGTGGATCAATCCTTATGAGTATATAATATTCATAAATGCAAATTAATGTCCCATTTTTCTGAATATTGCATGGCTAATCAATTTAATGTACGTATCAATTACCATTACTCAAGGATGTGAATAGATAATACGTTTGAACTCATTAACCTTATCAGAGTCTTTGTTCAGATTTCTGGGCTCAAATCATTAGAGAATGATACAAATTAATCCTATAATTTCCTTTTTCAAACCACAACATTTACATTGAAGAATGTTTGTGCTTACCACTTTAGCTATTGATATAAGTATTTGCATGCTTCTAATTCCATTCAATCCACAAACTGTTGTACTTTTCTTGTCCAGACACCTTCATAAACATTTGCCCCAATGCAGACATCAAACCAGAACAGATAAATATACCTACCTACCTGGAATCATTACTATTTCTATTCGGACCAAGTCATTATCCTTCCAAACTCTACTTTCAAAGAATCTCTGTCTAGCCAGTTTCTGCTAAAGAGTTATTTCCGAGATGAAAATACACATCAGATCAATTCCCATTGCCCGCAAATCATTGTGTTCATATATATCTTACAGAGCAAGAGAAACATATACGACTTGCTAGACCATTTCTTGTTATGAGAGCCTAAGTGATTTCTGGTGTAGACCCAAGTTTACATGAATTCTACTTATACTCAACCATACATAATTCAAGATGATTTAATCCACGAGTGATAAACAAAATTTTAACAGAGATACAGCAAGTCTCAAGAAGCCAATTAAACTAAATTTGAAATGTTCTAAATAGTATCTGTTCACATTTCATAGAAACACACGTTTTAATATCGTTTTTGAATCTCCTTAACTAGACAACATTGGAGAGTGAGAAATGGCTTTACGGCGTGTTTTATCACGTACTACAGTAAAAACGCTAGTCCAGCTTCAGGTCTGTAAATAAAAAGGAGCCTGTAATACAGTCTATGTTCTCCTTCAGCAAGTCTAGGCTACAGCAATTTACATTTATGAAATGAGACCAAGAAATAAAAATGTTGAAAAGCATGTAATTATTTATTTCAAAAATAATATATTTCATAGACTAAATTTTAGTCTATAAAAACGCGTCAACAAATTTAAGTCCAAGAAGGTTATTTGTGTCGACTTCATCATATATTAATTGAAATGCTACATTTTATTATTTTATAAGTTAAATGCCAAACATTCTGGCAAAAAAAAACACCCTAAATTTACTTTTAAAATTAAGTATTGTCCTGATGTATGAATTGTGGATACCTCTTTACAAATCATGTCCCTATAAAATGCATTAAAAATTGACTTTCATTGGCAGCAGTATTTCGAATTCTAGACTGACAATGTGGGGACGTTTCTTTTGCGGTTGTGTGTAACTTTCACAATTATTGTTAATACTGCAAGAGGCAAGTCCATGCCCTGAATTATGAACTGACTGAAGAAGGTTCCTTACCTATGTTTCTGCGCATCCTCGCACCCAGATGAGTATAGCCTTGTAACATCTGTGTCCATGTTCAGTAACCGTTCCTGCGTGCACGTTAAACAATTCAAATGGCTCTTTTGTTATATTAATAATTAGTCACTGTGTCATAATTGTGCAAAATATTTTTGTTTTGGACAAAAAGATATACTTTGTTGTTTATTGCTTTTACTTTGCTATAACATATCTAAAAGGGGACAGTCATGTACATGTACCTGGTGTCAGTCAAGCGTCAGAGTTGTCTACCTTCTACCTCAAAATTGGCCATATCACAGTTTTTTGTATTATTTTAAAACTCGGATTCATGTGATTATTTGGTTAATTTCATTTCCAAATATTATTTCTATCCAAAAAATGACCTTTCCTGCAAATTGTGAGATTAATTGACATAAATATGAATGTTTAACAACAACAACAAATTAAAAATTTTGTCAAAATACTTCAAAGGAAAAATAACATTAAATTTTCTTCTTGCATAAATGTGTAACCATTAATTTATTTTTCAAATAAAGCCATGATTACGAAACATGTTTGTTGTTTTATCATGATGGTGTGAATGATAGTGACACATGTGATTATTTTGTACCTTAATTTGGAGCTCATATCTAAAATACGAGCATGATAATCCCCAGAAACCCCGAAATTGATTTAGCAGATGTTTTGTATGTATGTAGTGCAATAGCAGCATATTTGTGAGATTTTCAAATTGGGGGGCTTTGAGTCAATAACATACCCTTAGCGTCCTTCATGAAGTATTCCTATTCTCGCAAAACCTTGGCAGCAAACAAAGCATTGCTTTATTGGTTCCCATCAAATTAAAGATAAAAAAATTACACTTACAATCTAAATCTTTGAAACAATAAATGACGTCAAATATCGAAGTGTTACATCCCCTAGTGGTGTGGCTGTAATGGAGAAATCACAAATCAAAGTTGCATTGCAGATGTAGTTGTATTGATAGAGACATCACAATGATAGATTAAATCTTTGTCATCAAAGGATTTGTTTGCAATAAATAATGATGAATTACACACTTTGGCAATGGCTTCAAAGAAAATATTGCTCAATTTATTAGTATTTGATGACGTGTTGCTATCAGAGGTCGATTTAGCGCTTTATCAGAGAGCTTGAACACCCTACAGACGTTAACCCAACACAAAAACATTCAATAATGGAACTTCTTCGAGATTTTAACCCCAGAAATTCGTTTATTTTAAATCGTCTACATTTGGAAAGTTTCGCCAAAGGTTCGTAAAGGGTTATGTTTCATGATGGATTTTGAAATATATCTTCATTAATCATAGATAAGGTTATTATTCTTTGTTTCTGTATTTCTTATCTCCTGATCTTTCAAAATTTCCACTGCGACTTACTTTTAAATCTATACCAAATACAAAACCGACGTACGTTTTTGTAAGAAAAATGAATATTTTTTTTTCATTTTTTGTACATAATTGTATTACTGTTTGAAAATATGTAAACACGCCCAGTTAGATATTTAAAACTTCGTATAAACGATTGTATAGCCTTTTTTGAACGATGACTTTACATACTTGGCTTCAGGCATTCCTATAATACTGATCACATTGTTTCTGGGATATTCCTTGTCCCTTCGTCGTGATCTACAATAAAGAAGAAGTTTACAGTCATAATATTTGTCTTTTACTTGAATACATTAACTTTTACATGCCTCTCAATAATCTCGGTAAGACGATGTCACGCATGTTTCACTCATGGAAGGTGGGAACTTTTCATAATCTGGTCAATGAAGTTCTTTTTGGATCAATGCATGGTGTAAACCACAGCACCTTATAGCCGTGTTGTTTAGGAGGTTATCTGGATACATAATCATAAAAGCACATATAGGAGACAACCCTTGACTTCCGTTTCCGCAAGAACTACCCCAGTACCACTGTAACTAATCAAACACTTAGACTAAAAAGGAGCCTTTTTACATGAAAATTCCATTTCGTACAGTCTCCTTTTCAATATTTAATAAAATGGTGATATTTTCAGAATAAATACTTTTTTCATAAGAAGACTACACTGTAACCTACAATGATATTTAAGTCATTTCCGTTTATCTACAAAATATTGAAAAATAAATTAACTTATGGTTCTCTTAAGTAAGAATAATAATAAGAATGTAGCATTGATATAATTTATATAGTCATGCCCAATGACTGTGTACAAATAAGAGCACTTAATACAGTCTAGTTTCTTATTAGATAAACTGAATACACACGAAACTGAAAGTGTAAATAAATAAAATATGATGTACGAAGGTAGAGAAATTATTAAATTTTATAGACTTTATTTTATATAATTTATATGAAAGGAAATCTTAAAATTCAAAACTCTCGAACAAACAATGGATTTAAATTCAGGAATAAGATCTCAGGTTTAATGGTAATTAAGCCTTTGATAAACACAGCTTAAGGCCAACTCACAATCCACGAGCCAACAACAGTTATTTGAGTGTGAATACTCATAACTTAACATAACTTGTTAGACAGATGTGTTTCACTTGACTTTGATACACTTAGTTACAAAAGAACAAAGTAGGACAGAAACTCAAGGTATACGACTCTGTTATAAACTAGTTTTATTTAATGGGTATTATTGTTTGTAGCACTAATGAATGAAACTTGCTTTTCAAATGTATATGTGCATTGCAAGCATTAGATAAAACATGACTTTATTAAATAAGAATTGCACGTGGGTTGTAATATATAATGTACATGTACATGTATGAAGTAAAGATGTTCAATATCAGTTACTATATAACTCATAATTCTATGTTGAGATCATTTACAACCTTTTCATGGATGTAATGTAGTGAAGCACTGACAATAATCTTTAAGCAAGTCAATGAATAGTTTAAAATTAATCTGAAGAACATTAAACATGACATAATCTATATTGAGGTAAATACATATCGATTTATCATTCAGTTTTTATTATATTTCAGGGTTGTTTCCGTGAAATCTCTAATCTAATATGATACATGTTTACCATTGCATTGACTATATTGTCATTAATGCAATGAATGCCATCAAATGAACAGGAAGATTTTCTGGATAACAACTTATTTAATGTGAAATACACGACGTTTTGGAGTATATACTCACTCCTTCAGGGTGGATTGCCTTTCAAAGACCTACAACCAAATCGAAAACGCTTTTTAAAATTTAAATTTGATTATCATAGAGTTGGATGTTTCGAATACAGAAAATGCCAAAGGGAAAATCATCATCATCTTTTAATCTATTAAATTATGGAATTGACTGTTATTATTCGATCACATAAATCAAAGATAGATATGTCCTTTCAGTCTTCATATATTTCAATGCCTCTGTATAATTATTAGATTAGCCGATCATTATATTTTGGAAGAGATTACATTGTTTAATAGTAGAAATTACGAAGAGAATGTCTGCTAGCGTAAAACATGTCGCATTTGATTTCAATTCTTTGCAAAGCAGGCAGTTCAATATCTCTAATATAATACAACTTTGGATGGTTGAAGTGAATACCTGTTTTAAAAACGGATGAAAACAGTATTAATCGAAGACTATGCCTAAAGTGTGAAGATTTTGATTAAAGCAATGGGTAAACATATATATTTTTTAAATGTCCAGTAAATAAAAGATTATCATTGTCCGTGATGCACTCGATAGTGTATATACATACAAGTCTTACGTGACCTACTTATGACATATGTAATATCATAAATGTGAAAACACAAATTAATAATGGCACGATTCATTGCTCAATCATGCAAAATTTTGATTAAATCATAAAACATCAACTTCAAAGGACCAATGTAACCGAGAACAAGTCTATTCATCCACAAGTATAGTTGATATCAAAGAGTCGATCAAAAGGTTTGAACAGCCTCATACTATGGTGGCACGTGGTCCCGTGCATAGCTCAGTTGAACGCTGTCAGTGAAGTTCAGCAAGAACCGGCGTTCGCCGAATGGTTAGGTTTCCCGTTTCATTGCTGGATAAACTGAGAATTTGAAGGGTTGATTCCCTGCCCCACATAGTGACATGAGTTGTGAAGACTTGTGGTGTTACCTTGGCAAGTGACTTTATTCTAAGTGTGCTCTGTTCACTCAGCAGTACAATTGAGTACCTGGTATGGAAGTGAAGGCAATGTGAGAGATATCCTTAACAGCGCCTTAATTGGCAGCTGGGTTGCATACAGTGAGTTGAGAATGAAAAAGGTTTAATGTTGGTCCTTACTGTAATAATGTGTGTGCGTTTCTAGCATGCCCTTCGAGGCGTGGAGTTCAGCGCGGTATAAGTATCCTCCTTATTATTGTATGACAACATGTCATTACACGAATCCGACCAAACCCATCAAAGGATAAACGTGGATTATGTTTGAGGGAGGAATACATTTCCAGATTTGAGATGCCGAGTCCGTGGCTAGTAATGCATTGAGTCTCTATTTTAACATTAAAGGGGCAGTAGCACGTTTTCCCCGTGAAATAAGTCGATGAAATGTAAATGAAAAATAATCTCACCAACAATAAAACACTCTTCCCTCTTCGGAAAATCAATCTAAAAAATGAGTATACTTGTTTCGTAAAGCCATGGGAATCGTTTTTTGTCATACGAAATAATAAATTGTGTTCACAATAAAATGGCCGCCATGCTATTTCTGCTTTCTCCGCAACACTGTTTTTACCACTACGGGACTCAACTAGATGCAGCATACTTCTTCTTGGCTTATCACCATCAACACCACATCAACTTAAAATATGAAAGCTCTGCCCTTGTTTTTGAGAAAATCAAAACTTACCGAAACAAATATGAACTGATCTTTGTAAGTTATTTTACCTCATCTTCTTATTTAATTACCTGCGACAGTTATCAAATATAATACTGTAATTTTACAAATAACTATCCACCACTATTGAAACATTGATAATTGAAGTGCATGCATATCGGGATTTCATTTCCCCAAAACATTATCATAAATAACCTCATTAGCTTTACATGCTTCCTGAGTCAGCTACGTAACAATTTATACAATGGCCACACCGTTTTCTGTAGTCTTCGCATTATACAAAGCTGCACCGGTGTCTGTAGCCATCGCTTTCTTTAGGCTACACCGTTGTCTGTAGCCATCGCTTTCTTTAGGCTACACCGTTGTCTGTAGCCTGCTGCACCGATGTCTGTAGATTAATTAGGCCGGCTGACCAGGGAAACTCACATTTAAGGGCCTACCAGGGAACTCAACTTCTCTGAGATCAATTTCATCTTTATTATATTCCTGTACTTTTAATGTATTGGTAGACTCTTAAACAAACCTTATTACTTTCATTTATCTGAGAATTCCTCATTTATGCCAAAACACTTTATTTATATTAATATATATAAATATGTTATTCATCTCATTTTTTCCTTTGTTGTTTGTCTCTAGTCAAAGTAAATGTTTTATTAAGATGACTTTCTCTCATGAAAGACTTGTGTGAAATGAAATTATGTCTAGTTAATAGTTTTTTCCATTGGTACGCCTAAATTGAAAATAGTGTCACATGTTCAACTACGCATCGTTCAAGAGCATACGTATGTGTGCATAAATAGTTTCCTCCAGCAAGAACAATTATGGATATTTCATAGAAACGGAGGCTACAGTGGCTGAAGAACATGATGAAATTGTATAAAAACAACCTCCTTTATGTACACTATGGGTTTTATTTGGAGACTTTACTTCTAGTTCACAATTAGTGTTTAAAGGTGAACACACCACGTTTAAAATTAAGTCTTTGATCTTACAGTTACTTTTTAAAAGACACAAAAAATGAAAAGTTTTCATATTCAAGCAAAAATGTTCACATGAATAATCGTCTGTGTTCCTAAATACTATTAAATCATTTGACAACACAGTAAACTCGTTTTCGTAAATTACGAGAAAATGTCTTTTATGGCCAGAAAAATATATTTCATAAGTACACTTACTCAATAACAGTATTTTTCATCGTTTAGGGGTTATGATGTAAAGCATACAACCTTTTTGTCTATTTACAAAAGTAAAAATTTACTTTCAACTTCTGGACATCTAAATCATACTTATTGGTTACTACCAGCCTGGTCGAAAACCGGACAATTTTAAACTTCTTAAGAAAGCTGCATTTTGCCACAATATGAATCCATTCTTTTGAACCATTCATTTCTCAAATATCTTTGTTACTTAAAAAGTTATTTTAAAAAGAAGTGGGGAAACGTTTCTTTTGGCGTTTAGTGTAGTTGTACAATAGAGTAATTTCTGATAGCAATACATTTTAGAATGTTTTAGTAATGTTGCATGTGGTCATATCAGTCGACATATTTTCTTGTTATTTATGTGGATCTGAAATTAATCATATTATGTTTACACCATTCTTCCTTTTGCATTTTAAATATTGTCATAAGTTCAGGTGCTATCATTCTCAAATCAAAAAGGCGTTTAAGCTTGATCGTCTTTTGAGAATAAATTTTGATATTAAAACATAATAAGGGAAACCGACCCATGAGAAACATCTTATCATCTTCCTTAAAACTTAATGCATTAATTCCTGCTAACATTTAATCACATAGGTCAAAACAAAATGTAGCTATGATTGACGTTCAAATTATTAATATTTTTGAATGTAAAGGACATATCTACTGATATTACTCATATTTTGAATGTAAGGTACATATCTAATGATATTAATCATATTGAATGCAAATGAATGTATTGGAAGACGGTGAAAATCTTTCCATGTGTGATTAATTTAACACACATATAACATTTTGTTCAAATGATGATCAAATTTATAAAAACTGTTTTGATTAACCATTCGAGGATGGTTGCAATTGAACTTACGACAACAGTTTCAAAACAAAATTAAGAACGGAGATGATTAGGTACCATTTAATTTGCAATAAATATACTCTATTTCACTTAAATAACCATGTAATATATGGTATGTGGTATGACAAGTTTATTATCAAATCGGTGTGTGTGTATCCTCTTCTCCTCCTCATCTACATATACTAGAGGGTATGCAAACCTAACACATTATGTGTAGGTAAATATTCATGAATACAACTCAATATCTCATTTTGCTGAATATTTGATATGTGTTTAATCAAGTGTGAAGCTGTATTGCCATTTACTTATACTACTTTAAGAAGTAGATAATCGTTTTGAACTTAATAACCTTAAAATGTGTTTCATCTCCATTTATTACACAGAGAAATAAAACATTTCATTACTACATTTTATTACAGATCTATTGTCGGGTCTACAGTGTATCTTTATGTTGAACTAAAAATGAATTTGTCGATATGTTATTTATTGTAATACCTTTGTCATTATTTTTGTCACAGAAATCAACAAAATGTGTTCCCAATTCAAACGTTATATATGGGATGTATTTACCATCATATCATAGTTTTTTGGCAATCCACTTCTAAATTACAGAAGTTCACTTTTAATTAATACCTGTTTGCACTGTATTCAGAAGAGTTATGCATTCAAAGGAATTTCGTCTGGTTATTAAGACAAAAGAACATGGTATCATTTTTAAGATGAGATGAGCATCATCTTCAAAATATTTTGTCAATTCGGAAGTTAATGGGGGATATATCACACAATGTCATATAACTTAGAGATGTTTAACCATTTGAATAGATTTGTTAATCTGGATAATATTACAAGACTAGATATTCCATTTACATCTGTTTGACGTGTGTCATCTTGTGGACATAAATACAATACATCACTAAAGTCATATTGAACATGTGTGTTGACTTTGAGTAGCGATTCCCGAGTACAACATAATTGAATTATTCATATATTTGAGAGATTACGACCATATGAGAAAAAAAAGACAGATGTACATTTATTACTCACCCGTTGAAGATATCGCAACAAATTATCGCAGATATCGCAGTTTAAAAAATCTACCGTGTTATTACACTAAGTGCTGCCGATTGACGTGACGCCATAATGGCAAAATATGACGTCACAATGTCAGCGCCGCGGTTGCAATGGAGTGTATCCCATTTATCGACGAGTTTGTGAAATTAAGTGGCATTTAAATCAGTGAGTAATAAATAAAATACTAAACTCGTTTCCGTTTAATAACATATTTATGAAACTCGTGAGATGGTATTTGTATTTAACTCGCTTTCGCTCGTTAAATACAAACCACTCACTCGTTTCATAAATATGTTATTAAACGGAACGCTGTTTAGTACTCTCTATGTACATAGTTGCAATGTCATTTTCATGACAACCTAAATGTAAAATTATACTGTAAAGGTTATCCAATCAAGAAATCGAACTCATTCAGAGCACATTATTAAAAGGTAACTTCCTACAAATTATGAACACTGCTTTGAACTTTTAACAAAGATGGTGGTAAAACAACACAGAAGAAAAATAACAAATTAATTTCAGAGATTGCGTCCGCGAAAGATCAAAGTGTCACATTCGAGAACGATGATGCTTTAATTGAGAAAGGCCAAATGATTGATCCAATGCTTGTAACCAAAGGAATGTTCTGTAATAAATAATGATGAATTACGTGTGTTTGTGGTATGATCAAAGGTTCATTTTGTATAGTATTGCCAATGGTCGACTTAAGATCTTCTTTAACTAGCAGAAGGAGAAATACGCATGTCAATCTGTGAAGTAATTGTTTTCTGGTTAAAAGTCCGACACAATTCTTTGTGGTTTGTTCTTAAGGATGTTCGCTCCTCAAATTTATAGTATTAAACTTGTTTTTCTAAGTTGTATTTTTTAAAAGATCAAAGTATATGATTGAAAAATCAGCATTAAAACATAGGGGTAGTGTTTTTTTCTCGAGATATGACGCCGGTAAGATAGTGGGGTGAAGTACAATTTTAACATGGGAGTCTATTGGAAAATGAGAAAAAAAACTGCTGAAAACTAAATACTACATTTCCCCCTTTTTTTAGTCAAATTTAGCCCATTTATGCTGTTTAACCACTTTTTAGAGGTTATAAAGTCACATTTTCTTTATTTCATCTATTTCTTAAAAGTATGTAGATGATGTAGAATATCATGAAGTAAATATAAATAGAAATCTTTAATTGATCATATTTCGTTTTTGAAGTTCAACAGGAAGGAGCGAACATCCTTAAAGAAAGTAACTAAGAAATAAAAACACTCGACGTTTTTTAGTTAATGTGTATTCAAGCTTTACCTGCATGGACTTGCTACACTGTTGGCCAAAAGAAACGCCTTCTTGATTTTCCTAAAAAAGAAAGATGAAATAATTTCTGATTTATTATTAATGATGGTCTCCACGTTATGCTGAAACAATACTTAATATGAAAGTCCATTGAAATCGTGTAAACCCTGTCAATAAAATTCATGAAAACCACGCCCAATGAAGACTGCTTTTTTCGGTTTATTCACTTGCGCACGATAACCACGTACATCTGTAGCGCCATCGCCTCTTTAATGCGAATGCGTGCCTGTATTGTTGCTCGTGGTTGTATGAAAATCTGTTTCAAATGTTTTTATGACCAAGCACTGATCGAAAACTGAACAATTTCTGTTGTCTCATTTTAACAATCGCCATTCTTTTGGGTCATAACAACTTCTGAAATTTAAATATATTATGCAGAAATAGTGCAACCTCATAATGTTATAATATTGCTGAACTGTTCAGTATAGTTTTTACGATATCAGATAGGATATCGGGTGGGCGTTTCTTTTGCCTACAGTGTAACTGCAGTTTCTCTTTCAAGAGAATTAATATCAAAATTAGAATATACTTTAATTGCATAAAGTTCACAATCGGAAGATTGTCTACCTCTCAGGCAGTAAATATGGGGGGGGGGGAATGGATATAGATATAGAAATCATCACTTTTAATTGCGACCGCTTTCAGGTACACAGCCTTTCGAGGCTATACATAACAGATAAACGTTGTCAAGCATCGTCGTCGTGTATATCATGACGTCATTGCATTATTACATCACAATCTAAGGTAAAGACATGGACACATCAAGTTTTAGAGCTAACTTACGTGAAAACATTTTGATGAATATTGGGTTTTTTTCTCTTATAGCTTGTTATTATCAAACTTTCATTGATACATTTTCACATTCAGTTAAATGTTTACTTGATGGAATTGTGCGGTTTTGGGACTGATGTAAGTGCGTTCGTAATTTTGTAATTTATCATATATAGGTAATCGCACTGCCTTCCTATGACAAACGGGAAGCAACTTGTTTCGAAATATGGCATTGGTACGGATGGACAGACAAAGGTAATACGATGACAAGAAATCATTAATATCATAGTCTTATCCATTCGATTACGTTTCCGTTTCTGCTCGTAGTACAATCATTAACATAGAACTGATACTCTCAACAGTTGACTATTGAAGGAGACTTGTGCCACCATAATACGTAGAGGTGGATAATATGAATGTAAACAAGAGGATTCACAATTTGAGAGGAAGGATAAATAAATATTAACAAAACATGATATATGAATATGTTGTTTGTAAAATTTCTTTATTTTCTATATCACCTGCCTGAAAGCAATATAAAGGGGAATGTTACACGGTTTAGTCCTGTAAGTTATCATGGAATTAAGTGCTAGTGCAAAGAGTCTATAGAAGTCTACATGTCGTTATAGAACTTATTTTAACATGCGAGGGCGATCTGTTTAAGAGACTAAACTGAGCTTGTAATACGTTATATTCATCTCTTATTCGGTGTTGTCCTTGTTCCTGGGTGGACATTATTTAATTGTCAATTACTATACGACTCGTTTTGTTCACCTATAATCATTTCATTTGAAAGTCAATTTACTTGTGATTGGTCTCCGATGTATATTTCTTGAAATTTGCGATTCAAATTAATATAAATAATGGTTCAAATACGTTCATGTTGGCTTAGCAAGTACAAATAATTGGTTCCTCTTCACTTTTAAGTTCGTGTAACGAGTTTAATTATCAGAATTTCCGTTACTAAAATTCAAATCAATTGAACGAGTTTCATTTAGAATTGGATAGTCCCTTTCAAAATCACTGATGGTACACGTGATGGTATAATGACAACCCCTTCAGGAATATAAAGGGGCAATAGCACGTTTTTTGCAAATTTTATTTTTTAAAATTTCCCATTTATAATGATAGTCTTTGTCATATATATTTATTACACAAACCAATTATCCGTTGTGGTAATAACATTGTTGCGTATAAAGCAAAAATTGCATGGCGGCCATTTTATTTTGAACACAATTTATTATTTTGAATGACAAAAATGATTCCAATGACTTTACGGAACCATGTACTCTCATTTTCAACTTGATTTTCCGAACAGAGAAGGATGTTTTACTATTGGTGAAATTATTTTTCAAATACATTTCATCAACTTATTTCAGCGGAAAAACGTGCTACTGCCCCTTTAACATTATGGGGAAATTAACAAAATGTCATACAGTAGGCAGAAGCAAGAACAATTCACTCACAATTATCTGTCGAGTCTTGTCAGTGTAGAGTATCATACAAAGAAAGGGATACGGAATTAGCATCAACTCGGATTGTCATATTCAAACAATGAAAAAACTCTTTAACATTTAGCAAATAGAGCCTTACGGGGGTATAGCATGGCTATTTTAATATAAATTGAAGTTAGCAAGGTACAGGAGGAATAATGGTTATTACAATTCTATCATGTTATATTATCAAATCATCATTTGACATTACATGAATCTGTCTAAACCTTTTTAAAAATATGATTGTATCATAAACATGAATGAATGCCTCAAAGCACTAAAATGTAAAAGTCAAAGACATATTATACTTGTGATGTATGTTGCATTTAAAAAGAGTCTCCTGTAAGTTGATGTGATGCATGTTTCATTTATAACTAGATATATCTATGTTTCATTTGTAATCTCTTATACTTGCTTTGGTGCATGTTTCACATATATTGACACGTGACTTTGGCTCTGAGTTTTCTAAATGCCAAGACACGAAACAAAATACAGTAAGTAAGTTCTGTACAAGTCTGAATATAATTCCTTAAAATTACAAAATTACATTTAGTCCCTTTAACGTTTGATATATCAAGTAAATACCTTCATAAAAGTATATTTAGCCCCCATAAATGAAGTAAATAATTTCGTAAATTATCAAGTATGAAGATGTGACAGAACATAAGCATCTACAAGGTAAATAAGTCCCTTTGAGAGATAATTCTGAGATGACGTGAGGTGGCACGTGGTCCTGTGAATAGCTCAATCGAATGCTATCAGTTCAGCAACAATGGGCACGGCTTGCCGCAGGGGTGGGTTACCCACTTAATTGCTGAATTAACTGAGAGTTCGAAGAGTGATTCCCTGCCCCACACTGAGACATGAGTGGAAAGACTTATGGTTCACCCTGGGTAAGTGACTTTATTCAACGTGTGCCTCTGTTCACCCAGCAGTAAGTGGGTACCTGATGTGAAATGTGGAGGTAGTGACCTTTGAACGCTACGACAGCCCAGGTTAGACCAATGTAATACTGTTGGAAGGTGGAGATATGTGTGCTATATAAAAAAAAACATCCATTATTATTATTATGATGATGATCGTATATTAAGCATTTCTCATGAGCTCATCATAACAAATGCTCCACGCATCTCTTTCGATAAGTTGAGAGGTGAATTAATCTTGTGAGAAGAACAGTATCGATGAATGTTAATCGATATCAACGTTCTTGAATAAATCATACTTCCCCAATCAGGTATACAAATCAATTTTAATATTCATATGTTTATGAGGAGAGGATTAGTTCAACCCATTAACCTATTCAGATGATTTAGTTTTCAAACTTGTGTAAAAAACTAAATAAAATTATGTTTTCCTTTATAAATATCTCAATATTGCAACATCTTCCTAATAATCAATTTCATTGCTGTTTGCTCTTATTTCCTACTGCACGATAATCGTGTGTAAATATCACATGTCTCTCAAACGTCCACACTGTTCATGTATCATATGTTGTCAAATACATCAGGATAAACTTTCAGGAAGACGCAAACATCAAGCAATATGGATGTATGTATATGTACACACGTAATGAATCGCTAGTTGTGTTCAGATAAAACCGTTAGTCCTAATTTGCTTGCAATGAGGCAACTTGTTGCATTTAGACTAATGAGGGTTAGTTCCAAGCGGGAAGTAGAAACATATATATATATTGACCAAATCGAGGCGCTGCGCCATTGTATGTATCGATGAGGCGAGTAGAGTGGGAATTTAACGCCACTTGTAAGAGTATTTCATTTATATAACGGCTGCTAGTATTATTGCAGGTGACTATGGATTGGAGTGTAACCTGTGCGCATCGGCTAGATTTCAGTGTAGCATTGCACCCAAACCTTACTGCATGTAGAACAGTTATCTACGCAGTTGCCGAACCCTTACGGGAATCAAACCCCGGACCTCCAAATCCGAAGCCGAAAGCGCTAACCACTGTCGGGAGATTTATGTTGGGTTCGACATGAACTCGACACGCGCCTTGTGACCAATAACAGTTTTTATGATAATAACCTGGTCAAATACCTGCTTCCAGTCATTCCGATATGTTTTGAGGAAATGTTAGTGTATTATTAGGAGATTTATCTTACAGTACAGTCTCGTCAAAATGCGGACAAGAGGGACTTTTCATGATGTAAAATTATTTCATCCATTAAAATATAATGTGTAATTAAATTAAATTTGTAAATAGAATTAAGTAGAAATGCATATAAATAAAGAGTAGGAAAGATAATTCAATATATTCAATATTGATCACATAGCTAGATTATCACTTAAAGAACACACATGAAAGTTGAAAATCAAACGTCCTGCTTTTAACGAATAAAAGAGAAATCAGACCAAAGTGTGAATACCGATTCCAATAAAGATTTCACAAATGGTAATTAAAACTTTAACATCAGAGGAGTTGTTCGCATCGAATAATGATGAATTATGAACCTTGGTTAATGCTAAAACAATAAATGCTCAATTTCTTGCTGACATGTTAGTCTCAATGGTCTAATTTAGAAAATGCAATTGAAACCATTAAGACCAGAGTTGATAAAAAGAAAAACTTGAAAATGAGACATGTATAAATGTCATATGCATAAACATTATAACGAATATTGTAATAAGTAAATCCTTTTCATTGCTCGAAAAAGAAATGTCCTTCTTGGAAATGGGATTTCTATCTTAGTTTATTTTTCTAATCTGATAATGTTGTAGAAATCCTCTTTGAAACACTCTGTCCTTAAGTGAACGGATGTAACTTAGAATACTGTAAGACAATATAACGTTTCTGTGCATAGCAAAGATTTTCAATTTTCATTACAAACCACAAAAGTGACTTTAGTCTTACGTTTTAACACAACATCTGTTTTAAAAGGTAAGTTTGCAGGTGCAACCGATGGAGAATATAAATGGTTGTAAAACTAATTACCATTCAATCAGCTATATTGGTTCATACAAGTCAAACGTCAACATGCATGTGATGAATATATGTATCGTTATGATGAAATTAAGAACGTATCACATCGAACGCTGTATTTTCATGGTCTGGCGTCATGATAAGGTCACTTTAATATTTCATCATCATAAGGTGTCCAGAGACACAACGATTATTTTTTTTTAAATTTGAGTGGGAAATTATTTTCGAAACTGTCAAGAATTACATAAAATTATGGCACGCAGGGAGGTGTTACTACATTAAAAAGTACATTTAATGTTTCAACATTTCAAGTTTTAGAACACATCACCTTGCCATTAATTATTTAAATCTGGATTCAACATTAATGAATTGGCGTGAAATCTTTAGATGGATCATTCCTGGTACTTTGGAAACATGTTCAATGATAAACAACGGTTTAATGCATTTATTTCTCACTTAATGAAAACTCTTAGTCAAAATTTAACTTCAAAGACGTGAAGGTTAAATCCATTTGGTAGCAATTGACAAGGGTATTACCTTTTGAAAACGCTAGTTTTGATCTACTATTTTTTGTACCGACCTGGAAATGTAATTTGATTATCTTCTTCTAGGACTGACTAAAGCAAAAGAAATATATTACTGCGTCAACCAGCCTGAATAATCATGTAGAGAAAGGATTTATTTCAATTTCGAATTTTAATCTTTTTTTATATATAAGTGCCCATAGAGACTATGAGACCATTTCTTGTTCGTTTCTATTTAAATGTCAGTTGAGTTCAGACCCGATTATGAGACCGGCAATGTTATATAATGAACTATTTGAACTCGTTTATGCACTGAATAGTTATTTCTACAGGTTGAAAAGTGGATCAATCCTTAAGAGTATATAATATTCATAAATGCAAATTAATATCCCATTTTTCTGAATATTGCATGGCTAATCAATTTAATGTACGTATCAATTACCATTACTCAAGGATGTGAGTGCATGGATAATACGTTTGAACTCATTAACCTTATCAGAGTCTTTGTTCAGATTTCTGGGCTCAAATCATTTGAGAATGATACAAATTAATCCTTTAATTTCCTTTTTCAAACCACAACATTTACAATTGAAGAATGTTTGTGCTTACCACTCTGGCTATTGATATAAGTATTTGCATGCTTCTAAATCCATTCAATCCACAAACTGTTCTTGTTTTCTTGTCCAGACACCTTCATAAACATTTGCCCCGATGCAGACATCAAACCAGAACAGATAAATATACCTACCTACCTGGAATCATTACTATTTCTATTCGGACCAAGTCATTATCCTTCCAAACTCTACTTTCAAAGAATCTCTGTCTAGCCAGTTTGTGCTAAAGAGTTATTTCCGAGATGAAAATACACATCAGATCAATTCCCATTGCCCGCAAATCATTGTGTTCATATATATATTACAGAGCAAGAGAAACATATACTTCTTGCTAGACCATTTCTTGTTATGAGAGCCTAAGTGATTTCTGGTGTAGACCCAAATTTACAAGAATTCTACTTATACTCATACTCAACCATACATAATTCAAGATGATTAAATCCACGAGTGATAAACAAAACTTGAACAGAGATACAGCAAGTCTCAAGAAGCCAATTAAACTAAATTTGAAATGTTCTAAATAGTATCTGTTCACATTTCATAGAAACACACGTTTTAAAATCGTTTTTGAATCTCCATAACTAGATAACATTGGAGAGTGAGAAATGGCTTTACGGCGTGTATCACGTACTACAGTAAAAACGCGTCAACAAATTTAAGTCCAAGAAGGTTATTTGTGTCAACTTCATCATATATTAATTGAAATGCTACATTTTATTATTATTTATTACAAATATTTGACCAAAAAAAAACATTTTGAAAAAGAAAGTTCAGAACCCTAAGTTTACATTCAAAATTAAGTATTGTCCTGGTGTATGAATTGTTGATACCTCTTTACAAATCATTTCCCTATAAAATGCATTAAAAATTGACTTTCATTGGCAGCAGTATTTCGAATTCTAGACTGACAATGTGGGGACGTTTCTTTTGCGGTTGTGTGTATACTTTCACAATTATTGTTAATACTGCAAGAGGCAAGTCCATGCCCTGAATCATGAACTGACTTAAGAAGGTTCCTGACCTATGTTTCTGTGCATCCTCGCACCCAGATGAGTATAGCCTTGTAACTTCTGTGTCCATGTTCAGTAACCGTTCCTGCGTGCACGTTAAACAATTCAAATGGCTCTTTTGTTATATTAATAATTAATCACTGTGTCATAAATTGAGCAAAATATTTTTGTTTTGTACAAAAAGATATACTTTGTTGTTTATTGTTTTTACTTTGCTATAACATATCTAAAAGGAGAAAGTCATGTACATGTACCTGGTGTCAGTCAAGCGTCAGAGTTGTCTACCTTCTACCTCAAAATTGGCCATATCACAGTTTTTTGTATTATTTTAAAACTCGGATTCATGTGATTATTTGGTTAATTTCATTTCCAAATATTATTTCTATCAAAAAAATGACTTTTCCTGCAAATTGTGAGATTAATTGACATAAATATGAATGTTTAACAACAACAACAAATTAAAAATTTTGTCAAAATACTTCAAAAGAACAACAACATTACATTTTCTTCTTGCATAAATGTGTAACCATTAATTTATTATTCAAATAAAGCCATGATTGTGAAACATGTTTGTTGTTTTATCATGATGGTGTGAAATGATAGTGACAAATGTGATTATTTTGTATAACCCCACCTTAATTTGGAGCTCATATCTAAAATACGAGCACGATAATCCCCAGAAATCCAGAAATTGATTTAGCAGTTGTTTTGTATGTATGTAGTGCAATATCAGCATATTTGTGAGATTTTCAAATTGGTAAAGAAACCTCCTTAAGACAAACGTTTGCTAAATAATAATAGCCATTAACAATTTTATTTATCACACTTACTCTGGAATTAAGGAAGTCTTCCCATTCTCGCAAAACCTTCGTAGGATCAGCCTGAAACGCCTGTTTAAAATGGCAGCAAACAAAATCATTGCTTTATTGGCTCCCATCAAATTAAAGATCATAGAATTACAATTACAATCTAAATCTTTGAAACAATAAATGACGTCAAATATCGAAGTGTTACATCCCCTAGTGGTGTGGCTGTAATGGAGAAATCACAAATCAAAGTTGCATTGCAGATGTAGTTGTATTGATAGACACATCACAATGATAGATTAAATCTTTGTCATCAAAGGATTTGTTTGCAATAAATAATGATGAATTACACACTTTGCCAATGGCTTCAAATAAAATTTTGCTCAATTTATTAGTATTTGATGACGTGTTGCTATCAGAGGTCGATTTAGCGCTTTATCAGAGAGCGTGAACACATTGGAACTTTCCCTATAGACGTTAACCAAACATAAGCATTCAATAGTGGAACTTCTTCGCGATTTAAACCCCAGAAATGCGTTTATTTCAAATCGTCTACATTTGGAAAGTGTCGATAAAGGTTTGTAAAAGGTTATGTACATTAGAGATTTTGAACAAACGTTGAACATAGAACAAACGTTGCATTTTAAATGTATGCAATGTATTTCATGTACTATAGGCCTGAGGCCTCTACAGTACCGTAATGAAGTTGATAGATTTTGAAATCTATCTTCTTGTTATAATCATAGATGAGGTTATTATTCTTTGTTTCTGTATTTCTTATCTCCCGATCTTTTAAAATGTCCACTGCGACTTACGTTTAGATCTATACCAAATACAAAACCGACGTATACTTTTTTGTATTTTTTTACAATTTTGTTTACACAATTGTATTGCTGTTTGAAAATATGTAAACAAACCCAGTAAGATCTTTTAAACTTCGTATATAACGATTGGATAACCTTTCTTTGAATCTTGGACGATGACTTTCTTGACTTCAGGCATTCCTGTATTACTGATGGTAGGACGATCACATTGTTTCTGGGCTATTCCTTGTCCCTTCGTCGTGATCTACAATAAAGAAGAAGTTTACATTCATAATATGTGTCTTTTACTTGAATACAATAACTTCTACATGCCTCTCAATAATCTCGGTAAGACGATGTCACGCATGTTTCACTCTTGGAAGGTGGGAACTTTTCATAATCTGGTCAATGAAGTTCTTTTTGGATCAATGCATGTTGTCAACCACAGTACCTTATAGCCGTGTTGTTTAGGAGGTTATCTGGATAAATAATCATAAAAGCACATATAGGAGACAGCCATTGACTTCCGTTTCCACAAGAACTACTCCAGTACCACTGTAACTAGTCAAACACTTAGACTTTAAACAAATATAATTAAAAGGAGCCTTTTTTATATGAAAATTCCATTTCTTACAGTCTCCTTTTCAATATTTAATAAAATAATGATATTTTCAGAATAAATACTTTTTTCATAGTCTGAGTGTAAGACTACACTGTAGCCTGCAAGGGTTTTTAAGTCACATCTACAAAATATTTAAAATAAATTAACTTATGGTTCTCTTAAGTAAGAATAATAATAAGAAGAATGTAGCATTGATATAATTTATACAGTCTTGCCCAATGATCACTTAATACAGTCTAGGTAAGTTGCAAGTTTAGATAAACAGAATACACACGAAACTGAAAGTGTAAATAAATAAAATACGACAACTTCCCAATGCAAGGCATAACTCTTGCCAGTCTTCATTACATTACTCCTTAAGAAATCTGTGCTTAGAAATCCAGGCCAACTGTGCATTTCTGGTGCAGCGATTCACTATCTAGGCACAACAAAGCGAGGGAAATACCGCAAGGCTTAAATCAGCCAGTAATGCAGACTGGCAAGAGTTATGCCTTGCGTTTGGAAGTTGAAAATACGATGGATGAAGGTAGAGAAATTATTAAATTTCATAGATTTAATTTTATATAATTTATATGAAAGGAAATCTTAAAATTAAAAACCCTCGAACAAACAATGGATTTAAATGCACCCTTATCCATATTTATATACATTTATATATTTTGACCTTATACTTTGGTAATTGATTTTATATAAAGTATAAATTGGCATTATTTAAAAAGTCGCAGTCGAAAAACATCACGAAATGTCAGGCTTATGGGTGTTGATTGCGTCCAGGGAATAAAAATTTTGGATATCGACTTGTATTATTAAACTATTGATTTATGAGGAAGATGCTGAAATATAACTATAAAACTTCAATGTACATAAAATCAAACTAACATGACATTTGCAATAAACTCTAGTAATGTAAATAATGTAATTTAATATGTACATGTTCGCTCGATAGGAAAGTTTTATTGATTAATTGCAAGAAAAGTTGCCATATAATCTCTTATATAATGGTTGAACATATTTCGATATCCGGATCATTACACATACTCATAGATATCGCTTGTAATATTTACCGTAAAATACATTCAATCTACATGTATGCACAACCTGGGCTCCGTTCAATAACAGCGAGCGCTTTGATCGCTCATTGGTTGCTCAATGTAGCGCTCAAGTAGCGCTCAAGTAGCGCTCATTCTCTCTTGAACGACACGGTGCAAATTATTCTAAGTTTGCTCGCCTTGCTACGTAGCGCTACATTGAGCAATCGCGTTCAGGAGAGGTTTAAAAGTCATCGCTCATTGAGCGATTACTTTGAAACCTCACTTGAACATGGCCCTGATGTGTTGCCAGCTGGAAAGGTTTACATAGTCAATAACAAGACGGCAGAAGATATTTTAATGGAAGAATAAAACAGAAATCTGATTACTTCTTTTGACTTTTTCAGTTTGACATTGCATTGAAATCTATTTCATTAAGCTATCGTCACATTTCCTATCAGAAGCATGTTCGAAGTTGCGAGAACAATTATTAGAACTAAAGAATTATGTCGAAAAACAAGTTCTTGTAATATTTTACTGATTCGTGTGCTGTCGAATATTCAGAGCGTAACACCGCTGTACCTATTAATTCGAAGCGCCTTAAAATGCCTCTGAGGAAACACTCGTTTCACAGAGCGTGTCCTCGGGATGCTACTTAGGTTGGCAGATTATAGAAGTCCATAGAAGTGATAATTTAAGTGGGTTTTTTTTTATGAAAAAGTGGTGTACTTACTGGTAGTATATTGGTTAAACTAAATGTTTCCGAGACCTTTTCGACCTTGTTTAACTACCGGTATGTGTTCAGCCATTGGTAAGTTACCTTTAGATGTTACCCTGTTCACACAAAAACAACTGTATCATTGTTCATTATTAATATCAAAATTATTTAATTATTTTCAAAGCTTAATAGGGTATTTTCTAATCATTAAGCTCATTTATTATCCATCTTATATAATCATATGTTATTTTGTTATTGTCAAAATAGAGTTTTACCGCATATGCCTACACTGTGGGTATATATGCATTTAACTTACACTTTTCAAACCGTCACTATTTCTTAAAATAAATATCGATGGATTACCAGTTTAACATTATCGTCTTGAGTTGTCCTAGTCAAAAACTAAAACTAAAAATTTTAAATCGCGACAATAACAAACTGGAACCAGCATCGCTGATAGTAACGACGAGTCTACCGTCTTATTATTTGCTTTTGCTGTCTTATGAAGTCATGACAAGCTAAAATAACATGGGACCTTATATGGGAAAACGGCGATTCTTGCAACACTTTTGGCACGGTGCTGTATAACTTGATTTCAACATTCGGATGTACATGTATGCAACATACTCAATTTTTTTTTAATTGCAAACGTTAGAGGGATGGTTGTCGTATGTGATGAAATGTTTACTGGGTATATAAATATATTTATCTTGTCAACATGCCCCATTGCTTCCAATTGTGAAGTACTCTCGTTAATACATATGATATATGTGGGAGAAGTCAATGTTTAATATCAATTTGGGTATCTTCTTTAGCATAATCATTTTCACACTACGTGGAATTGATTCTGGAAATATCACCAGTATTCATTCTTATCATTTTTCAGACAAGTATGTTTACAGTGATTGGTTTGGGCAATATACGAGCAATATATTTACATGAAAGGTTTGCATTAAATGTAGTTTTACTCCTTCGTATAAATGGACTCGACGAAAACGATACAATCAAGTAATATTGAGTGGTCGTTAGAGACGCAGGTTTTTTGGAATCAGGTTGTAGGTCCGTCGATAATTCCAATACCCTTTCACCAAAATGCTCTCGGAACACATCGTAATATCGAATGTCTTTCTTGGAGAGCTTATTATCTGAGGAATTATTCTTGGGAATTCTCCCCGAATTTAGTCGATGGAACTTGAGTGTGCTTTTATTGCATGCAACTGCCATTTTCAAACCAAACAGTTATTTGCGTTTTGTGTTAACTGTCACACTTACAGGCGAAAGTGCCCGGGTCGATATCGGAAAGACGTAATGTCGTAATCATGCTATAAATTCACTGAACGTAGAGGCATTTATGTATATGGGATATCTGAGCGTATAGGAAATGAACAACGGACACCATTCCAAACATTCTTTCTTGATATATGTGTTTACTTATGGGCACTTATTAGGGGCCATATAAACGACTCATTTGGCTACTTTTTAATTTCGAAGTAAAAAACTAACGTGCCGCTCTGTGCTTCCCCTAATACGTATTTCATTCCACTAATTGAGTTGTGGAAGGGAAAGCCATTATGTGTCCTGAAAATGTGATTGTTAGTTCGCCGCTTTATTTCTTTCTACTCATTGCCTGTTATTTAATTAACTGAAACGAGCCCTGGCGGAAGTGTTAGAGGAAACCAGTTGCAGAGACTACTTTCTGCACAACTGATATTATACCATGTCCGGCTGAGGTACTCCAAATAGACAGCGTGTGGTAGCGCAGTGTCTGTCTATGCATCGATTTAACAGTCGACTCTCCTATCACTAATATGTCTTACATGACTACAAGTTATAACAGTCTGCGGGAAAATTAACAAGATTAGTGTGATGATGCCAATAACCGGTAATTATTAATGAATTAATATAATTAATTTCATTAATGACTTCGCACTAACATATAGGAAATTATATTTATCGAAGGTGACAATTTTGATGAATTGTTAAAGGCACTTGACGAATTTTTAAATTTGCTTTATTGTTAATGGCTATCACGTTTGATGAATGTATTTGTACTTATAAATAGGGAGCCATTAAAACTGATATGATACATAAACGATAAATACGTTTCAAGATTCGAAGGAGTTATAACTTGTCTAATGACAGTTTCGATGAAATGAAATTAAGGATGTTCGCTCCTTCCTGTTGAACTTCAAAAATAAAATATGATTAAGTAAGGATTGTTTGTCATTTTTATTTACTTCATGATATTCTACATCATCTATATACTTTTAAAAAACAAATGAAATAAAGAAAATGTGACTTTAGAACCTCTTAAAGGTGCTTTAACAGCATAAAAGGCCTACATTTTCAGGTACATTTTGTGTCAAAGCTTGAAAAAAAGAAACACACTTCCATATAAACTGACTTGCAAAAGAAACGCCACCAGAATACAAAAGGTTATTATTTTTCGAAGAACGAGGCCTACCGATTGAAAACACTTTAAACATGTCTTCTAAATGTAACCTGTACATTCATTGTACGCAAATGTAAGTTTTCGTAGTAATTTTCGAGAAAAATGAACTTATTGGTCAAAACTTTCAGATGGTGTACAAAGTTAACCAAATTAAAATTGAGTACAAAACATCAACAGAATGGAGGTTTTGCATTAAAATATTCGATTGCAAGCGACGAACATGGCTTTTTAAAGTGCTACAGAAAAAGAGAGAACAATTTGCATCCTGCAGGTTGGAGCGACGCTTAACCAAGTTGCCTTATCATGGATTGCACCAAATGTACAATAGCCAGACTCACTAAATTTTACAGACGAACTGACAGCATTGCGTACAAGCCACGGAGTGGAAAACAAAAGCTATCCATGCCGTAGAAAGACTGATCTGCTGACTTGTCACCCATTGAACAACTTTTGCAATTCCAACCTCGGCCATTAACAAAAGAGACTTGGCCTTTTCCTCATGTGTCTGTAGGTCTTCTTACACCATTAAGCTTAAAATATCGTTATTATGATGATCGAAAACTGGACAGTTGACCCTTTACGTCATGTCAATTAATGGTTATTTTTACCGAAATACCCTTCCAATTGTATGTATTTTCGATACATACTATTATAATATGAGTTTGTTTGATTTGGGACCAACAATGGTTTGGTTGCGTTTCTTTTGCAAGTCAGTTTATATTTTTTCATCGATGTCGGTAGGGGAACATGAACTTTGTAACATATCAAAAAAGGGAGAAAAAAAGTATATCTCGAAAAAACCCACACTACCCCCTATTTTTTATTGCTTATTTTTCAATCATATACTTTGATCTTTTAAAAAATAGAAGTTAGAAAAGAAGTTTAATAATATACATTTGAGGAGCGAACATCCTTAACAGAATATGCAGTCAGTTTCAAAGTCTTCCACTTGAATATTGCATTTAAGTATACTTTGTGATATAAGTAACACATATAGATGACCAATAAATCGAAAACAGTTTTCTTTTATCAGTTCGTAAAGTATAAGAACATCATTTAAAGGGGCAGTAGCACCTTTTTTGCAAATCTTATTTTTTCAAATATCCCATTTATGATGATAGCTTATTTCATTTATATTAACTTAGAGGGTAAAACATCTTATTACACAAACCAATTATCCGTAGTTGTAAAGACGGTTTTGCGTATAAAGCAAAAATTGCATGGCGGCCATTTTAATGTGAACACATTTTATTATTTCGAATGACATAAACGATTAACATGGCTTCACGGAATCATGTACACTCATTTTTTAACTTGATTTTCCGAAGAGGGAAGGGTGTTTTACTATTGGTGAAATTATTTTTCAAATACAATTCGTCGACTTATTTGAGCGAAAAAACGTGCTACAGCGCCTTTAATACTGCCTTTCCATGGGTATGTGGGAACATATATTTTGGTCTGCTCATTTCTTGTTTTGGAGGGCATTCAGAAGTGGAATATACAAGAAAACACGTTTTCTGGATAACAACTTCTTTATTGTGAAGACACAGGACGACGTTTCGAAGAATATGCTCACTCTTTCATCAGGTGGGAGTAATGTATTTCCTATACTCATTTCTTACTGTTAATATAATTATATTCAAGTGAATAACTAACGCCGATTTTTCAACTTTATCCTCAAAACGTCAGGGACTCTGAAATTGGGGTCCTTAATCTAGAAACGTTCGTAGCCTTAAGAATTCTTAACTTTGATCGTAGCCCATGTGTTAAGAATGGGCTTAAGAAGTTCGTAGGCCTATGAACGTTTTAAGAATAAGAACCCTGATGTATATGGAGTCCCTGGTAGGTATTGTCCCCTCCCTGGGGGTAAAGGTGAAACGTGGGAAATCGGCATTTGTAATTCTTTTAATTATTATTCGAATATATACTTACTGTACACTTGAATAAGTACTTTGTTTCACATATATATATCGTATAACTCGACATTAATCTGTTTATTCTTACTTATGATACAAGCTAACAGATCTGGCAGTGAATATGACCCCGAGAGATATTTGCTTCGAAACAATAATCCATTTTTATATTTCTTCATTAATTACCTCAGTTTCTGTTTGGATTAGATAAAAGGCTACATCGATGTGATTCGATTTTGTCTACGTATTTCTTAATTCTACGATCCACAAGTGCTATCATAACGAATGTATGAGGCCTCGTGAAACAGTGTGATGAAACAGAACAAAAACCTTTGTTTTGGGGCTATTCATCTATTGCTTTATAAATATTCACCGCTGCTGTTTTATTTCAACGAAGCCAAGCTGAACGCCTACGTGGATGTAAGTCGGACTTTGATCTACTGAGTTCTTACTTATACGATGAGAAAATGCCAAAACAGATCATAGAATATATCATCACGAGATGTTTCTTTAAACAAAAACCCTTTTTGTTTCGTAGCACAATGTAATCAATCCATATATGTCGTTAAATATAGTTACTCATTGTCGCTGTTTTTAATTTCCGAAGCCGAAAGCTGATGTTGCTTTCCTCTTTAACGTTTGGTATACTTTGTTCTCTTGAAACAGCTGGTGTCCCAGACTGTGAGTACTGCTCATTAGTATTATTAATGTACTGAAGTTGGAAGTGGTTTTCATTACTCTCATTCTGATATATGGGGTCTATAAACTATTTGAAGTTAACTTAGCAGAAAAGTAATGCATCATGCACGTGTTATAGAGTATTGGAGTATTCAAATATATATATATATGAGTAGGCCCCTATACGTATTTACCAATGTTAACACAATGGTCGCTAATTGTATAATGTATCATACAACTGAGCAAATAGTTAGTCTTTGATATCGACATTTATGGGGAAACATGAAATAACCTCTTCATTTTCGATATATTTAATGTTTTAGTCTTGCAATAGATTCTGAAAGATTAATGCTAATTCATCAAATGCTCATCTAACTGTGTAGCATAATCTTATTCACCTAAACTTAAAAATACCTAAAATTTGCATTCACATGTCCTGTGTCGTCATAAAACACATGACGTCATTCTACCTACAGATCAATAACGACGTATGCAAAGATAAAGACGAAGCTTACTCCGAAATTCACGAAACAAAAACATTTATTTGGCTATTATGAAAAGCGAACTCATGTTATAAATTTGATTATAAATACAACGAAATTCAATATTTTAAAATATAAGCTCTCCAAAAGAGAATCAAATATACAACATATTAAAATAGACATTACTAATACATATGATATAGATAAATATATATCTTTCTCAAATTGCAACTACTCCATGAAAATTCATGAAATACTGGTCAATATGTCACTGTCTATTTACTTAAATACCTTTACCGCTTTTCCTATACCATTATGGCTCCTGTAAAAGCCATAGCTATCATTGCTTTAATTGTTACATTCAATGAGTATGGTTACTGTGTGCTTTGAACCTGAACTTCGAACCGAGAATGTATAATGTAAAGAGTGCACCTGCTTAAAAGAAATAAAGTTATAAAAAGGAATCTTACTCAGCAAACAAGTTTTAACCGAACTGAGGAAGTGCTGGTATATTTGAGTACAATGGTGTAATGGTAAGCTCTCGTGACGGGTTCGAATCCCTGTAGAGACACCACCAGTTTGTAACCTTGGTATTTCCTGTGATGTGTCCCTTAACAAGACATTGGCCTCACTCCACCCAGGTATTCAAATGGGTACTTGAACACGGAAAGTACGTACTTGTGTGGTCACAAGAGGCACTTAGTTGCGGCATCGAAAGCACGATTTTCACAAAGTAATATTGCAGCGGCACTGAACAATATCCTGCACTGGATATTTGTATTAACATTGGCATTATAATTACGAGTATGTATTTATCTCACATTACATTGAAACACTATAATTGTTGTGGAGATGTAGAGAATATGCCATGTATATTTCATGTGAAGTAAAAATTCATATTTCCACACTAGAATGTAGCCTTTATCTATATCTGATGAAAGCCTCTAATTATTTACTTTCAGAGTTCAGAAATACTTGCAGGTTGTGTTTCTGAATTACCACAATCGCCATTGTTTCGTATTCTTATGGTACGTTTGCCTTAAAAATACTCTCATCTTTGCAGCACTGGTTTTCCATCTGTTACTTTTAATATCCAATAGGTTTATGGCAGTTTTCTAAATATACAGGTAACAATATTATCAATAATGTTTATTATTGAAAAACAGTGATTATATACTTTCCATATTTATTTGTGCACTGTCAAAAACAAAGTAGCCTTTTAAGGGTTAACTTTTTAAAAACTCAGTCGCGCACTTTCATCTCAGTCGATATTCGTTAATATAATAAAAATGTTCAATATTCCTGTTTCATTTTCCCACATGCTTTCAATTCAAATTTGTCGTCAGAAATTGTCTTCACATTACACGTCAATCTATTCCAGCCTTAGTAGTATAGTATAGTCCTTTAGAATGTCCCTTGATGTCAAATGTCCAATATACCAAGTGCCGTTCTCTCTCTTGCCCAAAATCAGAATCCACTGGGCCTCCGTTTTGCATTGTATAAAGCCATTAATCATCTGAAAGTCTATGTTTTATCAATAAAATTCAGGAGAATGAATAAAATATATGATAAAAATGTAGATTTGATTTATGTACACCGAACATCGTGCATGGAATGAAGTTAATCTACAGTTTCTTCCACCGCCACTGTCCTATAATATAGTTACACTTGGAAGCTATGGCATATCCAATAATACGAATTCTAGATTTCCTTTAAAAAAGAGCCTCGTACATATATATGCTCATCTTCAGAATAAATCCCATCTTTGAAATTTTGTTTTTTCCTTTTGAAAAATAATGTATTTCTTATTTTTCCAAACTTGCCTTTAAATTCCCTTATGATGTTTATTTAGTTGGTTGCTTGGTAAACCCGAAATGTATACTGTATACAATGAGATATGAGATGAGAGGATGATATTATATATCTGTAGTACAGGCCAAAATCATACTCAACTTATCACTGCAATGATGCTGATATTAATTATATGGATATTTAAGATTTTAGATATTTCATTTTATTTCTACAGCAATATATAGTGACTCATAGGCTGCTTTGCCGGGTGACGTTTTAAATGGATTTATTATGGGCTACAGCATGTGTCACTTAAATAAAATATTTTTCTTATCTTTAAATCGCGCTCTGCTCCACATTGAATGAGTCCTCAAGGCGCTATTCACATAGTATACCCTGGAGAAATTCAAAGCTGCTACTAAACGCCTTCCGCATCCGTGTGTAGGTCTGTACATCCGGTTGTTAGGTACCCATTTAAACAGCTGGGTGAATGAGTGCAATGTGGATGAAGTGTCTTGCAAGGTACAAGGTACATGGGACAAGGTCACTATTTCGCTGCCTCCATGCTCGGGATTCGAACCTATACCATTGGCAAATGACTATTTTTCAGTTTCAGAATGGTTTAAAAAGTGTCACTCTTATTGTAACACCTATAGGTTATCCATATTATTTGTCAAATGGTTATTTACTTTGGGCCGATGTCCTGAAAGAGGAAATAAACATTTATCTTAAGTCCCCATCCCTCCTCCCTCTTGAATATCGTATCTCAATTATTAGACTCGAATGGTATTAATCTCCGGTATATAACAGTATGATTCACAGGAAGGGCTCACTAAGATATCCTTAATTCCTACATCGGCCAAAGAAGCTTCAATATCGTGAAAGGCACATCAATATACAGTCCTTCGTATATGAACATTCAACAGCAGTTGTGAGGGTTGAGTTTCATAGATACCTTTTAAAAAAGGACAATTGACAATGTTACAACTATTCCACATAAAGTCATAATTTGATCAAGGACACAAACACAAAATTCAGATCTGATGGTTGACATAATTTTTTGTATATGTTTTCGGGAAGCTTACTTCTTTATATTGGATATATGCTTACAAAAAACTTCCTCTTAGAGTCACTGTTTAGGTGTTCAATATAGGTCTAACTTAAAAAAGGGATCATATTTGACAAGTTTAATGAAACTACGTATAAAGGGGATATAATTACGTGTTGTTATAAATAAACACGTAATGGTGTGTGACATTTAAATGGCATTGTGCACTTTTATATGCCATCATGTTGAATATTAAACACCATTAAGAAACTCCTGACTTAACAAAATCAGATCAGTAAATACTAATCTGTTCTTTTCACAGGACATCTTAGATTCCATTATCTGAATCAAAAGTCTTGAATTTCAACATGCAGTAAATGTTAGGCCTATATCTCGAACCTCGGTAAATATTTCTCTGTTTCGAATCTGCAGTGTTGATTCGCTGTGTAAGCACCGATTTGAATATAACCTTGATCAATAGTTAGGAACAGTTCCATTCTTGGCACTGTTGTTTTTATATGTAGTCATAGTTCCAGCGATCGAAACTCTGGCAAGTATAGTGCTATTGTGCAATCGATAAGCAGTAAAAACCACGTTGAACGCACAAGAATCAAACGAAGGTTTTCTTAACATTTGTGACATTTCTTGTACAACTGTATGAAATAGATAGTAAGATTTTAACACACTTGTCTTAGTTGTCTAGTGATGTCAAACAATAGATAACCCCTTGTTTCAATGTGAAATAGAACTCAATATATATGTATACTTGAGGTCAAATCCTCAGAACCTCACTGCTACAAAAATGCAAGACGGGTTGTTGACTATCCATATTGTCATAGTGTGAAGAAACCATCAACATTTCTTCAAAATTATACATTCAATCTCTCTGAGATTTTTTTTGTTTTATACATGCATTTCTTTAACACAGTCATTCATTTAGGAATTCTATTAAAAACAACATCTATGGTACGGCCATTTATGTGCAAAATGCAATGTTTTGGTGTAAATATACAGTAAAATCCGAAATTATTCTCTTTACAAAGAGGACAATAAAATTTAAATATTTCAAAATGTCAAATGAACTCATTTCAGTGTTAATTCACTTTCAAATAAAATTAATTTAATCAGCACATTTTTAAATTAGACTTATTTTGACAGAGGGTATGTCATAACTTTGGTATGAGTGGAGCGTTTTGCCATAGGCTGTTTGACAGTGCATTTCCTCTCTGTAGCTTCAGGTGATTTACTGTATGAATATACCACATAACAGCAGGTGTACGGCGACATTTTTTAACGCGACTGTCGCAATTTATAATGCTTTTGACGTCTTTTATGTACATACGCGAGTAGTTTCCGCATATGACTGGTATGGTGTACCGTCTACGAACGGGGCATTAATGGCAACGTTCTTTAACGTAGACATATATACGTTTCCTTGTATGACACATTTTATCGTTTACTAATACAAAAAGTCACCACCAAAACGATCATTTTGAACATGGTCGAATGGTCTAGAGTAGGTAACATGTTTTTGGCCATCAACTGCTTGTATAAATCTTGTATATTACTTCGTTTTTATCCTTAAAGAAAAACATCATAATTTAGTAGTGAGCGACTTTGCGTAGTACCGTAAGGCAGTATACAGCAGAGGCCTCAGTCTGTCATCAAGACCCTAGAGCAAAATATTCGATTGGCGACCAGCCCAGTCTTGAAAATTATAGCAAGTCTAGATTACTCAGCTCTAGGTTAGAAATAAGGCATCTTTAGGCCTCCATTTTGTATAACTATTTATATTTTCGTAAAATTGTGTTAGTAACAAAAAACCTATTTCTGAGACTAAATGTTTGTCTACAGAGGCCTTTCTGTGATATCCAACAAGAAGAGGATATGTATGATCGAAAAAAGACGTATATCACATCTATTTCCTTGGCCAGTACCATATAAAATAGGACAATGTCGCTTGTTAGCTAGGATATTATAAAGACAAGGATGTGTTTATCGAATTAACGTCTTTATTTAAAAATCGGTATAAATCATTATATCGTTATCGAGCCTATTTGATAACGGTACACTACTATATTACAACAACTTCAAGGATGTCTCTCAAACGGTAGAGCCTGATATAAAATGTATATGTGAAACGGAAATATCATAACAATAAGAAATGCCAGATTAGTGGATAACAGCGTCTGCGTTGTACAGGACATAACGTGTGGGATATGTTCAAGTGTATATATCTACATCTACATCTACCTAACAATAAAGACGACGTTTTACAGAATGTGCGTTTTTCTTAAGTAGTCCACTTCTATCATGAAAGGCGCTTTTGACTAACATATTCACTGATCATAAAGCAAACGCGGTGGCGGAAAATACGTTACGTTCTTCATGATCTCGGAGGATGGAAATGTCAGAAATGTATATTCATGAGAATAAGTTGTTTGTGGTTATTTAAATGCATTTTCGTGTATAAAAATGATTATGAGGTGAACATCAAAATTCAATATGGTCGATATTTGAATCTTCATATATTGTTAAAATTAAGTTCTTAATTGGTCATTTCACTTCATCTTCATATACAGAAATAATCATAACATCATGTTCACTGAGAGTGCAGTGTCATATATATAGGGGGAGGGTTTGCACGACCCTTATTATAACAGCCGCACGCAAATGTAAATGTGTGGTACTTGCTATATATAGTCTTAGTGTTGGAGGAACTTCGAAAATGTTATGTCCTTGTAATTGTCATTTTATATTTCTTTGTCTGTAATGTCATATATCAAACTTACCAAGAAATAAGCATCGGAGTAAATGACGAGCGTTATCGATAATATTCCGTCTTGTGAAGACCATCTTATGTTAACAGGATATAATAATGTAGGCGTTATCACCTAGCCGTTCAATAATTCGTAACAGAAAACATGGGCGAACTATACAATGAAACAATTATCACATAGCGTTCGTCCTGACATTTCTTTAGCAAATTGGTTTCTCCTGAGGGCATTCATTTCCTATATAAATGGCGCGTTACATTACTCATCTTCATAACAAGTTATTACAAACCGTGTCATTCTATCCTACGTTTTAACCCTGTCATTTTGTCTCCATACTTAATTAAAAATCGATGAAATGTTTCTTTTCAAACACCGAGTTTAGAGTGTCATCTTCAGTGCAGCTTACTTCCGTGGACACGTCGGTACAAATATAAGACACATCCCCAGGCAAATGATCGAAATACTCTCATCAGGTCGTTACACATTCTTTACTCTTTCGCATTATACTTTTCTTACTTGTCTTTACTGTTTACATAGCGTATCGATGGGCGGGCCCGTAACGACGCTAATAATCGATGGCCACTAGAAAACCGTTTAGCTGCTGTGAAGGAGACAGAATTAGTCGATAGGGAAGTACTATGTGCCGGGCGCATGCGTGGAGGCAGGAAGCAGATGGATCTGCTCTTTAGTAAACACAGAAGCGGGCTTTGTCAAGTTGTAAATTAACTTACTCCTGCGTTTAATGTTGGATATAAGGACGGTGGACGTACTACAGTGACCACAGGTTCACAAGAGGAGGGGCCGAGTGGAGGATACCGTCTGTACGTCTGTGCGTCCACTGGGTGTAACAGGACCGACTGTCAAATCGTAAAGTGTCTACAACGTGAGGGGGATTGAGATGTTTTGCAGGATCCGAGGTTCTGTGACACCGCTGTTTTCGTTACCAATGTATGAATGAAGTTAGGATCGTGCTCGGTGTGATGTGGCCCCGGCTTGTAAGAGTTATGCATACGAGACATGTGGCAGGTGCCCTATTGTTTGTGTCTTTGACTGCGATATTCGGCTGTCTCCATTTGCTTGGAGAGATTTCCAGACTCGACGATGCTAGGATCAGGCTGGGTGAGTGAACGTTTTGTGTTTTAAAAATAGAATAGAACATGCAACCACACACGCGATTTCTGTTCCACAAAATATGACATCCAATTAGAATCATTCTTGGCTTACAGTGGTAACAGTGTTGACAAAAGTGATACAGTGTGTCATGTGTCAAGATACACGTTCAAATCGACCACGCGGGATCCTACAATGACACATGGTTTCAGGCTATGACATCACTGGAAGTATAACTGGCACACATGGCACAACTCATGATGTGATCATTTGATACCTCAAAAAGTAGAGTCTTTAATAAATATAGAATTGACAACAGTCAATTTCACAAGGACAGCTTCTTTTTGGTTAGCGGTAATACACTTTTCAGTAAAACTACAAAATTACCTTTGAAATATATTGAGTCTTCTATAGGCTACAGAAAAACATGACCACACAGGATGTGCCTCAAAAAGTACAATTCTAACAAAATTCAAACAGTTTCACAAGGATATAGCACAATGAACAGTATATATTTTTCACAAACTTTAATAAGGTTTAAAAAGGTTGTCCTATCTGCGTAATAGAATGTTGATATTCTACTTGAAAATGCATATAAAAACTTGTTATATATATTGGCGATTCTCAAATGGATATTTAAATATAAATTCATTATCAAAGAAATAGACATGTTGATGGTAACAATTACATCAACAAATTATCATATTTATATGACTTTTTGTATATGAACATGCATGTAGATCAGTTTGACGAATAGAGATGTATCCATTTACTTTTACGTCATTCAACATTGCAAAAACATATTTTTTACACTTTCAGCCTTCTGAAGTATTTTTACATGTATACATGCTGACATAAGCCGCCTCTGGCAGCCACTGGGTTAAATATAAGGATTTGCATCCATTTGACACGTATGAGACAGTCTACAGCTCATATTTTTTTAGTCTTTGCATTTTCAAAAGTATGCTTTGCAAAAGAGTAAGCATACATGTTCAATGCCATAAATGTTGACAGAACATTCACTGTATATTTGAATACATTGTCAGTGTGTTGTTCTCGCTGACATGCAGCTAGACTTAATATTTGTTTCGTGACATATATTTGTTAAAATTATAGTGGCAAGTGAATCAGCTGATGTTTGAATGCAGATTATTTTGAAATTTGAAAAAGTTTGAAAATTAAAAAAAAAAATTTAAAAAGTTAAAATTATATGTCTTTAATGAATGTGGTGTAATCAAATTTCAATATCCTTTAATTTTGAGGTTTATACCGATTGTATTATTTTTTATCCAAATTGTGTGTGTAACATGTTGATAGGCCTACTTCAGTTTATCTTGGCTTCTTAAAGCCCATAATCAAATATTACTCTCCTGTAAAACTTTCAGGTATCCAGAAGAAAATCAATACCATCCTTTAATATTTTATTCAAGAAAGGTCATGCATGAAATTATTGATTTGAGATTTCCATTTAATACCTATTTACAAATGTTTTGATTGTGCCAATATCAACATATATTATCTTGTTTTCGAAGTCTATCTTAATAACTGCATAATACAGCAATTATGAAATATTTTCATGATATTATCCATCATTATGGATAATCGTTTCTATTCAACACCAATTTATCCAAGTATCTGTTCAATAAGCAAACACAACACTCCTCTTTAACTAATTGCCCTGCTTGCGATACAGACAGAATAACTTAGTGAAGCAGAACATCCATTTAAACCAATCAACCACGATCCAATTAGCAAGAACAGTGTTTGGGAGCATATTGCACTGAGTTCACTAATGAGCAAATCTGTGTACTGTGACTGAGTCAGATCCTGTTTCTAATGTGTGGTCTATAAAAGAAGTGATTGACCGTTGTTTCCCGGATTACTTATCGCCTGTATATTTCTGAGAGTGTCAAGAAAGGCAGTGCTGTATAAAGTAAATTGGCTGTCACGATAATGCTCTGTATAGTATTTCTGTTTTGTCTTTGTGTGATAGCAGCGGTATTTTGGTTGTGTTGAAGATTTTGGTTATCAGGTTGTAGGGCCTGGAACAAATGACATATAAAGTTGAAGTGACCCTGGCAGGAACAAGATATACTAACATAGAAGCCCTACATAAAGATTGGTTGAATTTCACACCGACGAGAGAAGATTTTAGTTTGAGTGTTCTTCCAAAGAAATATTACTAGTAAAAAGTAACAAAATTATTTAAAATTTCAACCTCTGTTTAATTTGTTCAAATTCTGAAATTTAAAAAAAAAATCATTTCAGAATCTAAATATTAGACTATTGAAAACTGTGAAAATGACAACAGTGAAGCTGGCAATTGACGTCAGCCAGTGAACTGTTGACATGTTAAAAAGACATAGTTATTTCTTCAGAAATTGGATTATCACAGTTTATTGCAAACTCAACTTTCTACTTATTCAGCAGACATTTTGACAACCTTCACAAATTTTCTCCATTTTCAATGGACAATGTCACACTATTCCCAAACTTTCTCTTTTTCAATAAACAATTTGACAATTTTCACAAACTTTTCCTTTTTAATTGACAATCTGATGATTTACACAAACTTTTCCTCTTAAATTGACAAATTTTCACACCTTTTCAATTGACAATTTGATGATTTTCACAAACTTTCTCCCTTTTCAATAGACATTTATTTTCACAAACTTCTTATTCACTGGAAACCTGTTCACACTCATGGGTTTCAAAGTTGCGAGAAACGGCATACTGTCTGGCTTGAAATTGTACAACATATCCATCAATGAATCAAGCCATTGTTGTATTTGATATGAAGGTAGAGTCTCAATACCTGTCTTTATTTAGTTGGGTGTTTCTATGTTAGATGAATTCTCCAAAATGTTTCTAAAAGCCAGTCTCAAGCTGGAAACTGAGCCCTTTTATTCCAGTGAGAAATGGAGTAATTTCAACTATGTTACACACACTGTTTGTACAGCCATTGCACAGTCCCTATGAAGGCTACAGGGGAAAGTGGGTAAACATCTTGTAACATTGTTGGACAGTGTGCATTGATTGTATACATTTGTTACTCAACGGGGCTAAACATAGGAGCTGTGTGCAACTTTGTTGCTAGCGTCATAACACTGTTTTGACTTGCTATATGATAACAGTGATAATGCCTCCACTATGTTGTTAGCTTATGAGAGCCTACTGAGTGTGAGAGTGTTATGTTATCTTCATTCTGCATGTCATTGTAGATGTAGACTCATGTAAATGTACACATGTAATTAGAAATAATGTATATTTTTTCACTTTGGGATGTATTTGGATGAAAATAGGCTTGATTTTAGCAGATTTTGATATTTAATTTCACATATATACATAGAATTGAGATAAACCTATATATGCAGACTTGCACTTAGAAATCTGTGATATCTAGTTTTACTTTATATGTCTCTTTCTCCTTGATTCTGCAGCTCAAAACTACCCCCAAAATGGTAAAATACTAATAAAGTTACTTTATTTCATAAACACTTATTTGTAACTGAGTTTTCGGAAATCGTTTTTAAACAATCTGAATGCATCATCTTAGGTTGTGAATTTTATGCCAAAATATGCTTTGTTGTATAATGGTTTGTCTTTGTATAACCAGTCATGATTTTGACAATTAATTTTGCTTTTTGTTTTGCCGTTTTAAAATAAGTTAATTCTGAAGCAGAAAAATTGGTAAATTCTTCAGGAATTCTGAATGAAATGTATTTTTTCGGACCAAATATTTTTCTGTATCAGAAGGCTATTTCCATGATAGACATAAAATGTTGAATGAGAATTCTGTTCAAAGTTGGCACTTTTATTACTGTTAATGATCCCTTATAAATGTTGCCATGAAATCAATGGTCAAAGGCTTATGGACATAAAGCATACTTAAAAACTTTGACATTAAATTCAGTCATGACATCCAATATATAACATCTTTAAAAACAAAAGTGATGAGACAATTAAGTCTTTATGTAGTTTTGGGTTCATATTATTCATTGCATGAAATCTTCTTTGGGAAACATTTTAGAGGTTAGAACAAACAGAAATATATGAATAAAGAATGCTGTTATCCATATTTTTCTCTACTATATGATATCAACTGATGCTCTGCTGTGGTAAAAAAAAGTCAATAAATGCGTTTAATTTGTTGAATAAGTTTCATCTTATATTACAGAAGAGTCTTCAGAATAGTGATAAACCTTGAGAAAACTAGACTTGAATTTTAAGAAGAGAAATATGTGAATAAAGAAGTTGTTATCCATATTTTTCTCTACAACTGTGCTCTAATAAGGAAATAAAAATTGAATAAAAATGCATTTAATTTGTTAGAAATAAATATATTTCATGTAATATTAAACAACAAAATATCAAAATTGTGATAATCTGGAGAAAACTAGACTTAACTTTTAAGCTAGTAAAGGAGAAAGTTAAAGAAGAATGATTTCAAGACTTTGAGCAAGTCTAGGTGTGACATTTTGTTGATGTTTCGTGACACCTATGTGCTATCTTATCTCATTTGTATGGCTTGCATCAACATTTCCACTCTGATAATAGTGATGATTTATTACATTTTTTTGCACCAACTGTCAACAGTTAATATTTCACAGCTTTTATTAGATTGCATATTTTGTGTCAATATCAATTTGAAACTAGTTTTTACGTGTGATAAACGGCACAGCTCTACATTATGTTAAAAGGTTGATTAATACTGTTTATTTAATTTGTGCATTAAAAAAATTGACTTGTGTTGATTTTGAGTATTATGTTGTGACATGAGGTTTGAACTCATGGAGTAGGACTGTGGAACTAGTCAGAGGGAAGAGGGAAAAGGGGAAAGAGGTTACGTGTCACAGCAAACTATAGCGGATGTACAAACTAATTCAATATTATAATAATGTGGAATTTATTGTTCATTCCTGGTGTTTGAAGACCCATATCCCAAACCAAATAAATCTTTTTAGTATAGAAATGGCACCTTCCAGTATTTACTATGAATGAGTATTATCAATCAAGTTTGGTTGTAAGGAGAACAGTTTCTTAAAATTAGACGGAAATGGACCCTTAAATCCAACATATAATCTTTGATGCTTGAAATTATCTTTTGATGTTATCTTAAATTACGGCATTCTCTTGATAACAGAAATCCCTTTCTCCAACATCCTGTGCTGTGATATGATCATTAACCGATTCAAAGTTTAGTCTATCACTTCTTGAGTGATCAATGAGTAATCCTTTTGTGGGCTTTATTTCATACAACTACATCGCAAGGCATAACATGTGCCAGTCTCCATTCAAGCCTTGCTACATGTCACTGACTTTCCTTTGCTAATGTATCGGCGCACTTCACCTGAACTTCATAGTCTTCTCTTCTATGCTAGCACAGAAAATTTACAGTAATGAGTCAAGGCTTGAATTAGCCAGTGATGGACTGGCGCAAGTTATGCCTTGCGGAAGAAAGTTGGGATCATTTGTGTCTGCTTTCTTGTTGAGAATGTGCAAGTCCATGAGTTGTCACCTTATTTTGATTTCCTTGACTGTGCAGATACCAAATATCAAATAAAACTTTGTTCACCTAAAATTATTAACTTTGATCATCCAGAAGTTTGTAGGCCTAATTTAGACTCACTGCGCTGTGGGGACGTCAAGTGATGTTAACATTCTAAGAGGTTAAAATAAATCTTTGTTTACCTAAATTTAAACAAAAATCAACATATATGGAGAGTCCCATTGCTCAAGTTCGGTTGTGCAAGTTGTGGATTGGTCATCCTAAGGTTGAAGTCTCGTTGACCTGTGGTCATCGTCAGGATATCAATTAAGACTGACAGGTGAGACAGGTAACACACGCTTTGATGTTGCCCAACAAAGAGTCCTCAGATCAGTCTTGTTTACCTGGTGTCTTACATCAGCCCCTCGTCACATGCTTGTCTTGTTTAGCGATGAAATAATGGGCCCTAAATACTGGTCACAGTTCCATACTTTGTTCAGTCACTTCATTCACTCCATTGCAGCCCAAAAAATTCAAACTTGGATAAAAAAGTACCAAATTTCCTGATTAGAAATTTGGATGTTACCAATTTATTCATGTTTCCATTGAACATTATCGTTGTTCATTGACATGTTTGACTATGTATGTTTTAAAATTGATTAATGTAATGCAAGGCAGTCAAATTTCTGGCGGGGGCGGGATAACGCAGTGGTCCGGCTTCGGATCAAGAGGTCCGGGGTTCGAATCCCACCAGGGGCACGGCAACTTTGTCTGCAGTAGAGAACTGTTCTACACACAGTAAGGTTTGGGTGCAATACTACAATGAATTTCAGCGTAGTACCACCCATGGTTTGCTAGTTCCAGCCGATGCTCGCAGGTTTCACCGCAATGCATAGCCATATTGCGTTGTGGGCTTTCTCCCTGCCATAATACCAGCAGCCGCGATATAAGTGAAATACTCTTGAAAGCGGCGTTAAACCCCAACTCACCTCAAATTTCTGGCAAGATTTTGTGAGCTACACTGATATGTTATGTTCAAGAAGGTGTTATGTGACTTTCATTAACAATTAGTTTGCTGTTTCTAATGTGCGATTTAATATAATTTAACCTTTTCTTTCTGAAAAACTCCCCAAATTGAAACACATTGATTTGACCGTCACATCTTAAATCTATTAATCCATCTTCAAAGACATTTTAGCCCTTTCACTCTTTGTATGTGAAGGAGAGATAATAAGTCCTTATAGATGAATAATCTTGTTTATCAGTGTAGTAATAGTTAGATATTTATATAAGCTGAAAACAAGACCCAACTCTGGGAGAGGAAGATTTAAAGTACGTACAAGGGAACTATTTAGATATACAGATGATACATTCCCTGATAACACAAAGCTTCTTACATACTTTCTGGATAAGTGTCTTTTAATGTAGATAAGTAGATAAATAGCTGGTCTCATGGTTGTGTATTCTGTCTGCTAATGTTGATCTAACATGATAGATCGGGAAATGATGAATGGGGGCTGATAAGGATAGAATTAGCGTAGTTCATTCTTGAGAAAAGCTAACAAGCCACGTTGATTTCCTATTTTGACTTCCTATTGTCTGTGTCATTTGATATTGTAAAAGGAAAAGATGTTTCTATTTAGTTTTGGTCATAAGGATCACATACCTACCTACCAGGCTTCTGTTCCACTACAACTGATCTTAGCCATTGTTAAAATATAGGTTTTTAATTGATCTTTGTCTAAGATCGGTTAGTGGAATAGCCCCAAGAGTTGTTAGCAGATTTATTAGGTGATTTAAACATTCTTATAGTTATCCAGCCACTCGATTTCTTCACTTTGGCACACATTTTCTTTCCTAAAGTCCCTAACAGTAAATTGTTGACAGGTGATCAAGATAAATGTCTCAACTTTAGCAATTTAAAATCATAATCAGAAATATTGATTAAATTTTCTACATTTAATCCATTCTTCTAATACTGATTTGACCTCAGCATTAAAAGAATTCATAAAGTGTAGAAAATATCTTGATGTTTTTCTATCTAGATTACCCAATCCCAAAGATCTTAAATTCATATACCATATACAAAATTAATTAATTAATTCCTACTTCTGACTGCATCAGATAACAGGTAATCCTCTTAAAGAAGAGAAATGTTATAAATTCATTTATTCATTGGTATGTACCTAGTTTCTTATCCATTTTACTATTAATCACGACGTGCATAAATCTCACATTTCTCTCTGATGTATTTCCCCTGTGAGCTATTCAGTTGTATACCTCTCCATTGGCTTGGCTGTAATTACATGCTCTGCTTCTTGTTATGCTAATACTGTTACTCGAGGCTAGCTGGGTTCAAGGGAGAGGTCCCGCCATCAAACAGCAGCTTGATTGGTGGAAATTTGGGACAGAACTCTCTCTCGTTTTATGTGCTTTTCAGTTCATTTTCTTGAAATTGTGTCTAAATTAAGGAAAAAGTTTTCAGATTTTATATTCAATGTATAATTCTTATGAAGTTAGTTGACTGAAATCTCTTTTCAAGTAGTTAAGCTCATTTGGTCTAATTTGTGCTTTGTTGAAAATTTGGGATAGAAATCTGTTTTAATATGTGATTTTCAGTTCATTTTCTTGAAATTGTGTCTAATATGCGACAAAATCTTTACAAATTTATATTGTATGATAATCATGTTTGATAAACATGGGTGACTGAAGTCTCAATTAAAGTAGTTTTTCAATTATTTGTTTAAAATGTACTAGGATTTATTCCATGTATTAAACTTGTGTTATATTGTTACATTTGGGATCACACTATTTTATTGTAAAATTTATTTACATTTTTCCAAAAGATTCCATTGTAGCTTATACCCACACCCTCAGAGACAGGCACCTTTTGTCAGCACTCATATCCTAACAGTTTCACCATTCCATCACTAAGATTTCCCTATAAAACGGATCCCAGTAAATTAATGGTAGTAACATACACATCATTTGTGAAGACACACGACAGAAATATCACATTTTATGTACTTTCATGCCAGTTCATGTTAAAACGCTTGCAGTGTAATCAGGTGTGTGGGAATCTAACTTGGGTTGTAGAGATTTCAACCTACAGTCATACATAATGCACGTATGCAATGTGACATAGCTCCAAAAACATTTAAAACTGAAGTGCTAAGAATGAAATAAATTGGGTCTGTCTACCATCATTTTGTGTTGTGCTTGACAAATAGTCTTCTTAAAAAACTGGCATCATAGTACATGAGATAAGATATTTCTATACCAACTTGTCACAAAGATATGTAAGTTAACTACGTGTAACTTACACCTCTTGACGTGAAAATGTGTGACGGAAATATCTCATTTTATCTACTCTCATGCTAGTTAATACTCTTAAAACGTGTACACTACAATATAATGATAGACTCTTAAAACGTGTACACTACACTGTAATGATAGACTCACTGGCAAGTACTGCGTGGTAAAATTACTTTGCTTGTAGACATTTTAGTCCTGTCTTCAAGACCCATATTTCAAATTTATTCAACTCACTTTCTTTAAGAAATGAATTTCGTAGAATGGAATCTAAGAAATGTTTATATGCTTGTGCATCAATTATATAAATGAAAATCATTAAACAATATCTTGTAACTCAAATATTGTTTTAATCTGCTGTGTTTTGTAAATATGTTACGATGAGGTTTTCATTGTGATTTGTTTCGGTAATGATATTGATGAAATGAACTTTATTTTAAGTTATATCATTCCAATTTTCTGACCTTTACTAAATGTCATTGATTAAGAACAAAACTTGTATGAATCAGATCCATGAGGCAAACAATATAATACAATTTAAAAAATATCAGAAATAAATAATTTATTTATTGTTAACATTTCGAGATTAAAGGCGCTCTAGCACTCTGTTCTTACTGGGATAAAGTGCTCACAAAAAGGTAAATAAGTGTTACCAATGGCTAAATAATACTTCTGGTTCAATAAAAAGAGTTCTAAAACAAATGTACATGATTCGGTTAAGCCATGTGAATCCATTTCCCATTGAGCGGCCATTTTAATGTGTTCACATTAAAATGGCCGCTCGAAGGTAGTTCAAGTGATCTGACTGATGTAGCGATACCTAAACACAATAATTGCAAATTTGAGAAAAATGATAAGCACTATATGTGCTACAGTGCCTTTGATATCAATATCTTACAAATTGCTATAATGTTATTAAAGTAATGTTTTAGATCAATTTGATATTACATTTGGCTCGAGGGGAAAACTTCAAAGTTCATGTATGCATATAAACCAAAATATATTTATCTCTCATCATTTGAACTTTAAATCATTTCATATCTACTTTCAATTAGAACCTAATATTATTATGACAAAAAAATCAATGGCAAATTATCAGGATTTGCTGTGAAGGAGAAAGCTGAAATTCTATCTAATTGTGATATAATGACAGTTTTGAGGTATAAGAGCAACTGTGAGAATCGATTTCTCATGGCTGGAGATGGCAATGGCCACAGTAATTACTCATGAAAAATTAATTCAAAATGATAGTTTTTTACCAAGTTGTCATGTCAAAATTGTTTCAATGCATGCCACATGGTGCCAATAATAACCAAATATGAAATTAGAAATTGTTTTGAGAATGATTTTCAGAGGAGTATGAAAATTAGGAAATGGATTTTGAACATTTTTGTTGGAACATGTAAAATTAAGAATTGCCATTTTTTGACAGATGATTGTTGCAGTACGAATATGAGGAAGTGTTTTGTGTAAGATTTTCTTGGATGAGATTGAACGAAATGTGTTCATTGTTTTCAGCGGATGTGTAGTTATAATTGGGACATGATTTGCATGTGTCAAGGAATAATGATGTCTCTGTTTGTGACTGTTTTCATAAACAGTGATTAGGCACTCGCAAATCATATTCATGATAGTTGCTAGTAGCATATGTGCATAATTATGCCTGAATATGATTACTGGTATGATGTATGAAATATAACGCTAAAATGATATTTTGATATTGTTCATCTTCAGAATTATTTCATACATGTTTATAATTATCTTATCTACATATATGAATAAGAAATATCTTTTGATTAAAATTTTGAAATAATTTTTTTAGCTAAATTTAAAGAGGTACAATGGTTAAAATGTTAAGACAAGTCGCTTGCGAGCACTTTATGCTCATGGGATGAGATACAGTATGTGTAGTATTAGACTATTACTTTAGAAGTCATTATGTCTAGAAAAGAAAGTGTCATTTAAAGTACAGGGAAACCGGATTCAGAACATCACACTGGGACTAGTTATGGCTAGAATAGAAAGTATCATTTAAAATACGGGGAGATCTGATTCGGAAACATCGCACTGGGACAGACATTATCAGGCTCAACATTTAATCTCTTAAACTTATACTTTATTGTTGAGAAGGTATTTCAAATGAATATTGAGAGGAAACCCCAGTGAAATGGAATTTCGTGGAGAGTGTAGACGGCTATTCTATCCCAGTGAGCCAGGGTAAGCTGTTGGAGTAATGAACTGCATGTGAGACAGATATAAGCCAGTCAAACAATGCTGAAAGCAGCACTACTGACAGGGATTGGGCAGGGGGATAGTGTTTCACACTGTGTATTGTGATTCTTATCCTGCAACTTGGCTTGCTTCTCTACACTGTTGCCCCACCCACACCAGGTGGACCTTGGAGGGGGGGGGGGGGGAATAAGTTGGAGTGAACCATTTGGGGGACTGAGAAGAGAGATTGAGTATATGTATATGCACATGTAATAGTAGAAGTCAATTTTGATCCCTACAGTAGGTGACAAAGGGAAATAGGAGAATTACGTAATGTGTGGTGAAGGACAGGCCAGTGGTGGATGGGGGGCATGGGGGTTAGGTGGGGCTGTGGTAGATGAGGGACTGGGGATTGGGCTCTGGTGGATGGGGGAATGGTAGTGGGTCTTGGGCTGTGGTGGGAGAATGATATAGGGAGTCCGGATATAGAATTTATAGAAGGTTACAAAAAGGTTGATGAGCAAACTTGAGACTGATTAGTTTCTGAAAAACACATAGTTTCAATTATTTATTCAAAAGAAAAATGACTAATTTATTAATTTTGGAAAGGGGTCTCCGAGATATGACTAGAAGCTAGACATGCTTTTTAAGAGGTTTTCATGTTTCGGGCTTATCTGAAGTTCAGGTGAAAATATCATAAAATACACTCTATGAGTCAGCCTAAGCAAAATTATGCTCATGGACTTGTATTTTTTTCAAGAAATTTCATAAATATACCATGTTTTCCTCCACTACAACTTCTTCTAGGTAGATCTATTGAGCAGAGTATAGAGAGGAAGAGAGGGAGGTGATAGCATTGTAATGTTGATGGGAGGTGTGATTGAAGACAGGGAGACAACGGTAGATAAAGAAAAGGCTGGGCATTTACCTGGGACTTTATTATTGAAATGAAGCATTTGTTAGTAAAAGAGATTCATTATTAGAATTGGGAGGTATGCGGAAAGGGTGTGTTGATTGTATGTTTAAGAAATTACATCTCATAATGAAAGGAATTTGAATGAATTTGGAATCGTTATCATTATAATGGAAGAATTAAGAGAATCTGAATTGTGACAGCTGGTGTATAAAGTGTTCAGAGAAAGCATCAACGAAAGTGTTTGAGGGGTTAAGATCAAAATTTTCAGAAATTATTTCTAGTAATTTAGACATAAACTTATTGGGCTTAATAACATTATAAAGTGTATGAAGACAGATATATTTTAGAAATTTCTATTCTGAAAGGGATTAGTTTGATGAAAGTGATGAAAGAAGTGGTCAGAGAAACACCATACTCCAGAAGTTTGGGTTCCATTTGTTGAAAGAAGGAAGGAAACACACGGAGAAACGTCTAGGAGAAACATCTAGTGGGCGGTTGAATTTCAAATAGTTGGAGATGGAAGGAGAGGAGAACCATGACAGAGCCAGGCAAAACTAACCTAGATTGGTGTCAAGATAACACAAATAGGTCTAAAAACTCCTGCCCTCTGCCACCAGGGGTGAGAAATTGGAATGAGTGGATGAGATTTGACTTGTGTTGGAGGGGAGAGAAGAAAAAGATGCTTCTTTGAGAGGCCTTTCACAACAAGATACTGGCTGTAGGAACCCGATACATCTAGGTTGCTTTAGGAAAATGTTGTTTTGTTTGAAATTTCTGTTTTGTGCGAATTTCTGATTGGTTTGAACAGAGGTACATTTTGATTTAAGTGAATGTTTTAAAAAGTTCATGTTTTGTTTTAAACTCTGTTTTTAAAGGTTCTGTTTTTTTATTGCATAATGATTCATCTAGATTTATGAAAATGGTTTTAAAATTCTGGTTTTCTTTAAAATTCTGAGTGTTGAAAGGAATTTGATACTTGTAGGAGTAGAAAGCTATTTAATATAAATAGGTTGAGGTTAAACATTATCTAATAGTGTTTGGGAGGCATTAGTTCTGTCCATTAAAGAAACATTTATAAGTTTTGTGATTTGTTTGTAAATACAATTTAAATCACTTCAGAAAGTTTTGAATCATTGTTAAAAAAGTTCAAATGTTATAAATAAAACTTTTTAAAAATTGTTGTAAACTTAAAACAATATTGCTTTGTTATCCTGGTGGGTAATATCATTATATGCTGTTCCAAAAAAATATTTTGTCATGCTTCGATTTTACTGAAGATAGGCAATCTTTACAGAAGGACCATTGCCATCCTAGTAGAAAATTGATTCAAATTTTTGGTTAAATCTTTAACAAACATAACAATAGGAACCCCTAAAGTTGTTAAAGTTGTAAATTGTCCTTCTGTAATCCTAGTGATTACATAGCTGGAAATGTTATTAGGAATGATTCGGATAAAATCTACCAAATGGTTTCTCCACTGTGTAAACAAGAAAACAGGCGATGTGTCTTATACCATTACAAGATTGAACATTTACAGTCACGCTTTCAGGGCTATTTTTGGTAGATAAACACTAGCTTTGAATTTGACAGTATTTAACACATTGGCATCGATGGAATTTCACTTATTGCATCCGAGACAAGGTCCAATGCCACTTTGATAGGTAAACGTTGCTTTTCGAAATTGACAGGATCCCTCACTTAAACTTGAATTGGAATTTCATTTCTTGCATGATTGAATAGAATATGTTTGATTGAATACATGTGTTGAGTTTGACACTGCGTTAGTCTATCTATTAAACTATATGGACTGGAATATTCATCATAAATCATACAAAATTATACTTTTGTTGTACAGTATTGCATCTGGCATTGAGTTGAGTATACATACTACAAATCGGGTCTGAATTTGAAATACTTTAAGCCAAACATACGTAATTTATTGAAAATTAATTTTAGAGTATTTGATAATTGGATATGGGTTTAAGTTGAGTCCTTTGAAAGTAATCAAATGTAGCCTTTTATTTGCGAACTGCTGTGTTTAGAATTTGAAATTGCTTAAAAGCTGGATAATGATTGAAGTGTTTTCCATTGCAAATGCAAGTCAAATTTAAGCTAATATTTTAAAACCAATTATTTGTCTATAAATACTTGAACAGTGCCATATTTTAAATTGGTATGCAACTGATAGTGGGACATGGATTGGAATTCATCCAAATTGAGTAGTGTTTATGCTTTAAATTTGAACAATACAAACCATTGGACATTGAAATAACTTCCTTTCAAGGTAATACAGTATTGTTTGTTGTCTATTGAATCTCAAATCTTTCAAATTCCAAGTTTTCAGACAATTGAACCTGGACTATTCAACCAATTTTAGAACCTAAAATATTTCAAATTCCAAAATATTTGACAATTTGACATGCACTATTCAATCCATTTAGTGTTTCTCAAATGTTTCAAATTCATAACTATCAGACACTTGAACATGGAATATTTCAAATTAAAAAAATATTAATGTTTCAAATTCCAAAGTATCAAACAATTGCACATGCACAATTCAATTCAATTCATAATAAAATCTTAAATGTTCATAATTCCAATGTATCAGAATTGGATGTGGACTATTCAACTTATTATACAATCTCAAATATTTCAATTCAAGAAATTCAAATGTTTCAAAACCACAGTATTAGACAACTGACATGCACTAGTCAGCCCATTATAAATAGAGTCTCAAATCTTTCAAATTTAGAAGAATCTCAACTGTTTCAAGTCAAAGTATCAGACAATGAGACATGCACCAGAATGTCCCTCATTACAGAGGTGGAGAACCAAACACTGGCTGGGTGGATCACAATGTGGTGGTCCCTGTTCTCTGTTTGTTTGGGTAATGCGGAGTGAGGAGAAACTATTTCTGCAGTGTGGTGGAAATGCACAGTTGTCTGCCATTCTGATGTCTGCCTGCCAGACCTACGGGAATATCACGAGATTGAGTGAAGCCTAAACCAAGAACCACTGAAACAACAGGGGTCTAGAAGATTAGGATTTCTATGAAGTTCAAACTGTTATAATTTTGATATGTAACTTTATTGTGTCTTTAAAGCTAAAATGAAACTGTGGGTGATCGGAGATAGTTAGATTTCCTGATATGATATGTATATTCTCTTATCAAACTTAATAAAAAGTTGAATACTGATTCAAGAAAAAGAGCTGAATCAGCAGATTATTGGCTATGGAAGTGTTTCCATGAAGTCAAACGGATGACATAAATCGATTACTATTTTGAATTTTGTTTTTATATAGAACTGAAACCCTGGAAAGGCAGACAGTCAGACTATTGAGCTAGATGATTTTCCATAAGGTCAATTTGTTGATGTATTTGGCCATATTTTGATAGATGATTTTCTATAAGGTCAATTTATTGATATATTTGACAAAATTTTGATAGCCAACTACATTTTGGATATTAAGCTTAAACCAGGCAGTGACACTATGGGAATGTAAGATAACTTAAGAGTTTGATTTTCTGTAAATGATTGATTGTGGATTTTAGAAAGTGTTAGAGATAACTTCCTTTCACTATCTCAAACGCAGTAAATACCCCTATCTGAAGTTGAGAGGGCTTTTTAAAAAGCTTTTATCTTATCCCCAGTTTGTTTGCACAGCAAAAACATAAGTAATAATATCTATATATAAGCCTCTCTCGCGAGAGCAGATGGCTTTTATCATCAAACCCCAATATGCCAAAGCTTTCTAGTGTTAGCTTCAGGACCTAGCTCAACAAATGTTATCAATTCTGAAGCTGTCAGAATTTTCTTTAAAATGATTTATGAATGTCAATTTCAACATTATACTTAAATCATAATCAGTTTTGACGTGTCGAGACTCTCCACTCTCTTTTCATTTATAGTTCGTGAATAACAGTCGTCTTTCATTTTAAACCTTATAAATTACATGTTGTCAAAAGACGTCAGATAAAATTTGTATGTAAAGCTGTGTAGTGCTAATAAGTAATGGCGTGGGTACCACCCTCATGGAAGAGCAAAACATTATCATTTTTCAAAGCATCAAAATCGTCCAGGATATTTAGGTTTTACATACATCCTCTTTCTCCTCAAAACTTGTTCATAAACAAGCCACCATTTATTAAATATATCATCAATTTGGAGCTTGTCAAAATTGGTCTGCCTCTGGTTAAGAGTAGATTTATCTTCATTTGTACTGGCGGACTTGAGTTGATATTAGTTGAAGGAAACTCGTCCAGAATGGAAGCAACTTTGTCAGTGTGAGATAAATTCTTCATCTCCACCCCTGGAAAATTGGTGAGGTCTGTTTGGTCATTAAGCTGAGGTCGTGAGAGGTCAGACAGGTTCCCTCCAGTAATAGAAAACACATTTGTTTATCAGAGACTGGTATGGATCCGGTTCATGCACATGCATACATTCTCACATCTACAGGGAGAGAAAGCAACAATCATTATGCTCAGTGTTTGTATAACATGTGCATGCATTTCTCATATACTGGTAGATATATCGCATTATACTGGGCTTGTGGGAGATGGCCAATAGACGTTAGGGGATGTTTGGATATACGTGTTGATGCATTATGGGAGGCTAATTTTGAGGGGCTTTTTATAGTGTTTATACTAAATGCAAGCAATGATGTGTAATTTGATGTGTGTTATTACATTTATATCATAAGCATGTTAATAATTTTGTTAATAATGTTTTTTATGGATTTAAATCTTTGAAGTGATGTTGCATTTTAGGCAGATCCAGAAATTTGTGAAGGGCTAAGGGGTTCTCATAGTTTGTTTCGAGACCCTATAGCTTAGGCAAGTCTACCAGTAGTTGATCCAGAGGGGAGTTCAAACCATCCCTTTCAGAGAAATGTGCATCTACATCTGATGGACACCCCTCCCTCCTCCTCAATATGTGAATGCCCCCTTTGATAATTCCTGGATTTAACCCCCTCCCCCTTTGAAAATGTTTGCATGCAAATTTAATGGACCCCGAAGGTGAACCCCGACCTTTTCAATAAATGAACCCCCCTTCAGAAATTTTGGACCTGCCTCTGCACATAGCTCCTCTGGTTGTGCAGGAGACTGTACTCAAACATTGACTTCAATTGGTGTTTAGGGATTTAGGGGAATTTGATTAGTGAATTGATGTTACTTTTGTTGCCATTCATTAATATTATTCAATTTCATATGATTCATTATAACACGCATGTTCTCAGCATAAGGTTTAGAGATGAAAATCTCTTCTATGTTATGGATGAGCATTTCTGCAAATACTGTTAAATTTTTTATGAGGTTATTGAATTTTATGCGATTTGTTATTACATTAGAATTATCACCACATATGTGAGATAAATTATTAATGTCTCAATTATTTAGAAAATGAGATTTAGATTTGATATCGATTGCTGCAGAATTCAATCGATAACATTCTGCGATGAAAATATTTTTCTTAAAAAGACTGTCGTATCCTTTGTCTGATGTTCTCTGGGGTGTCAACTTGAATATGAAAATATTAATTCAATGGATAACTTTGTTCACGACCTTACTATTTTACATACTATTATTCGTTTTAATATGCCGTGATGCAAAACAACTATGTCATTTCCATGTCAATGTCATTTATTTCTGAACTAATTTCAGTTTAATAAACACCATTTGAAAGACAACTATATCCGTATCATATCAGTGTATATGTATTTCTGAACTAATTTCAGTTTAATAAACGGCAATGGAAAGATATCCGTATCATGTCAGTGTCATATACTTCTAAACTAATTCCAGTTTAATAACACACCAATTGAACGGCATCTATATCCGTATCTTATCAGTGTTATATCCATTCTGGAACTAATTTCTGTTTAATAAACAGCAATAGAAGGACACCCATACCATGTCAATGTCATATATATTTCGGAACTAATTTCAGTTTAATAAACATCAATGGAAATATATCCCTTATATGTCTATGTCATATATACTAATTTCAGTTTAACATCATTGAAAATACACCTATGTCCTATCATGTCAAACTTATATCTGAATAAATTACAATTTAAATTATGTATTGACATGAAAACAAACGAATGCTAAACTAAATCCTTTAATGGAAGTATGATGTTTGGAGGTAAGCTCTTGGGAGGTAGGCCAGGGGATCTGAGCCAGCGATGTTTGTATATCTTCCTGGGCCACTCAAACTCTGTTTATTTACCTAACTTGCTTAATGTATTTTGAGGAGCATTTACAAGACACGGTCAGCTGAAAGCATCCATCATTTCTAATGACATCTATAAAACTCTCATTACCAGAGCATACCCAGAGCCGCAGGAGTCTTGTCTTCATTTATGTCATTAAAACTTACAACATCTTTCTTAGGTCAACTTCAAACCAGAACTTTGTGCAAGCTGGTTTAAAAGGTCTCATATATAAGGTAGTTTTTATCTGAACAAACCTGATGTATATATAAATTTGAAACGTATTTTTGTCCCGTTTTGACGTGTTATATTGCTATCTAGAAATAACTGTTATATTTTGAAAAATATCTTGACTCATAATGGCTTTTCTCGTTTCGTTACTTGCCTAATTAATCCTCCTGTCTTCTGGCTTAGTGTGAAATATGAGTATGTTTGGTAATTTAACTTGCCTCAAGGACATCTAGAGGATTTAATCCTGGTAGAATTTACAAGTTACATAGCATGGTCTAACACATGACTTACATGACTTACAAGAAAAAGTTGTACATTTGTTTCATCTATCTAATCTGACATTTAGGAGAAAACGTTTTTGGTTTTACCAGCAGAATTGTTTTTCATGTTTGTCATTCATCCAGTCTGATTAAAATCGACCTTGTTCCGAGGAATAAAATTTGCAAAATAATATATCTACCGGGATACGAACAGGTTCTGTAGATTCCTCGCCACAAGGTCTGAGAACATCCCGTATAGGCGTGTGTTCCGAACCAGTTTAGCGCAGCCAAAGCCCTGTCAAATAGCTGACCAATCACATCATAGTTTTTAAACGGTCGCTGTTTTGAAAGCATTTGGAACAGACAAAAGGATAGCTGTTTGGAGTTATCTGCCCCTTACTTCTCGCATCGAAAGCATTTGTTGGGCATCTTTTGATTGGCTACCTGAATTGCGCTCGAACACGCTAGTCTACGGACTGTTTCCAGACGGTTTGGCGTGGAAATCTCCGAACGATATGAGTTCGTATCCCGGTAGATGCACTATTTTGCAATTTTTTTCCACGGAATACCGTCGGTTTTAATCAGACTGTCATTCATCGAAATAATGATCCAATGTATCTGTATTTGTAAGTGTTTAGTTCATTGAATTGTAATAGTTTGGCAACGAAATGGTGTTCGTTCAAGTTTCTTCTCAGTTTAAATTACCTTTCAGCAGGTATGTTGTGTGATGTGGTTATACATGTTACATTCCTGACTGGAACATAAAGATGTTAATGGCTGGATTATATGTTGTTCTGTCCAGTGATAGGAGAAAATGATTGGTATTAATGAGTCATTTGTACAGAACTTTTCTAATGGCAGATTACCAAGCGTTATGGAGTTGGCCTTGATATACATGCTCAATAATTCATCATTAATGGACATGTTTCTGTGATTTGTCCTTCATTGTGATTGGAACATGATATACTGAAACTTGCCTGATTATATTGATTTCTATGAACATGATAAACATGTAAAAATGACTCATTCGAGTTTGAGATTTAGAACCATTATAAATGTAATTCAAAGCCATTATATATCAGGTTATATGACCAAATGAAAGATTAAAATTTCCAAATGACCTTTTAAAAGCTTGAAAATGTATTAGGATGAATTCAATGCTTTGATACAGCCATCTCAATGTGAAATGTAGTCCATTCTGCATGGCTGAACAACTTTCCTGGGTATTGCGTTTTGTTGCTCCCGTGGGTATTTGATCTGAACACAGTTTCAGATTCTGCAACAAAGTGCCTGAGAAGGTTACGTTACAGAGAGATTTCAATTATATAATTATCAAGTTGTGCTCAGATGGGATGTGTCCTTTCAGTGCAGCAAATCAGAACAACCGAGAGTTTAAACATACCGAGTAACATTATGTTTTTGCAATTTAAAGAAGTAATCTCCATTTGCACAGTGCAAACATCACAGAGTAAAAAACAGATTGAATTATTGCTGCAGTAATTGAGGGTAACATTATCAGGGTGAAATGGTGCAGTCACCTTAACTAAAAATAATTATTTAAAAAAATTTTCAGATGAGGAATTGAAGTTCTATCATTCTGAGAGAAAAAATTGTTTTGCGACTTTTCCTTCACATTAAGAAATATAATAATTAGAAAGGTTTGAAATGATTTTAAATGTACTATTATTGAAACTAAAATACATGTATTGAAATGACAATCTTGTGAACCAAAAAGATAGGCGTTAGTGCAGCCAAGGCTTGTATTATAAGACAAGTCTTTCTCACACCTAACGGAGATCGCGTAGAGATGGAAGGAATTTGGAGAGGAGACCAAGGGAGTTTGCCCTAACCTTATTTCCCTCTATCTGTGATGTCATGATCAAACACCATGATTTGGGATTGTTTATCCTTTGGAGAACAGCAGTGGCTAAATATTGCCCCAGTCTTTAGGTAATGCCCAAAGCACTGACATATGGAATTTCATTCAAACGAAGCAGCTTTCCCAGAACACTGATGCAAAGCCCATGAGAGATTCCCTACCAACTTCTTCCAACATATTTGGGATGAGAATTTCGCAGGTTTTTATGGGTCTCTAGGGGCAAGAGATGATTCTGGGTTGCTGGAGGCATTGTGTTGCTCACACAGTCCATTGTCTGCAAGCTGACTTCCTTGAGTTTGAACAGGAAGCGTGAAGCAATAAAACACGAGCCCGATATTGCTGCAGTAGACCTAGAGGCCTAGATGTAAGATGCATTAGCGGTGGAATTGGCCCAGATATAAGATGCATTAGTGGGAGAAAGGGTTAGCATTTACGTTATCAGGCCGTGCCTCGCAGGCCTCAATCACTGTCATCAGTGAGGGTAAAACAATGAGTAAGGCCCTAATCATGTGCATTGGTAACAGCTTCAATGGTGATGTGTAATCAATAACCTAAAACAAGGCTCGAGCCTTACAAAATATCACAATTGTCCAAATAATTTTGCAGTCATATTCATCAAATGTTAATGTGAGAATTTTTACCTCATTTTGTGCAGTCATTTAGAGAAAATATTTGATTACAACTCATGCATCATTTGTGATTGAAGAGTGTGACAAAATGTTCTCCCTGTTTTCACATCTTTCCTAACACTTCGGGAACAAGGGAAATCTTTTATAAAGTATCTTCACTCTCTCTTTGTCTACCTCCCAAAAGTAAAATACTTCCCATGAGTCACAAGCCACGGCAGTCAGGATAAATACTGCTTAGTTGAGTTACTGTTAAGTTCTTGAGGATAATGGTATTTCATTGTCCAAAAAGTACTTTCCAGCTGATCTATGACAGAGTAACTGTCTCTGGGACAGTTCAAGTTCACTGTAGTAGAACCAGGAATGGAATCTATGGTTGTTAAAATGTCCTCTCCCTGTGGTATCTTTGTCTCCTCTTCCTACATAGCAGACTGTACCAATATACTGCAGGCTTTTCCTGCTGTTCAGATACTTTCCAATTCCATTAGTGGTCAGTTAAAGAGAGGGTTCTGTTAGAGGGTCCGCCATCTTGTTTTTGTGAGAAAATAATTTTAAAACTATTTAATAAAGTTTATATAATGATAGGATATATACAAAGGAACAAGTATTTATCATTTAAGTGATTAATGTTTTTTACGCCGAAGCACAAGTTTCCATACTTGTAGCGCCGATGAATGGCTTCATTTCACAGTGTTACTGTTTTGTAATGAATCTGTGCTAGTCGTTATTTAATACAGAGTCATCATCACAGTAATATGTCAACTGGTTTGTGTTATAGTCATGTAGGAGTATCATATATGTGTTAACAGGAATTGCCCTCTAATTTTGTTTCCACAAATAATACCCTGATATAACCCTCCCTTTAAAAAGTGAATTTAAGAATCTGAAAGCCATTTAAGAAATCACATATTAGAGGATGCAGCTTTATCAAGTCAATCTCACTTGATTTGTCAGTTTCATCATAACTGCAGGGTATATAGTTGTGTATCCGGAAATCTTCTTTGTTAGTGTTTATAAAGATTATTTTGTGGACTGTCTGCCATCAGTCTACTGTTAATGACAGTGGCATATTGTGTTAGCCATTCTCATAGCCTATTCATGATTATAAAATAAAAACACCTTACCCATGACCAGCGTACGAATAAGGCCTGTAAGGTTTGTACTTATGGTCAGGGCTGGGAATATTTTCAGGTTTTTGCATAATTTTACCATGAACATTTACCAGCATAGTCTAACAATTCAGACATTGCAATGACACAGTCTACTTTCTTTGAACTTTTGCAAGAGAATGTATAAATCTTTGAAGTTTTGCTAATTGTCTTGAAGACTTTTAATCCAGTATACTACGACAAAATCAAGGACTCAATCGAATATTGTGAAAGTCACTCACACGAGCCCACATTGGTCTGTCACTTTATTTGATCTACGCGACTGAATGACTAACTCCTGAGATTTCATCCCAGTCTGTCCAGCCAGTGTTGTCATTAATTTGAAATCAGTCTCCTATAACCAAGAATGAAAGCAGAAATTGTCAAAGTCTCTTGCACAAGCCCATCTATATCAGTCCCAAATGTGACCGATACCCTAGTGGGAATCGTAGACTGGTTATTTCACCATACACTCACAGTGATCTTATCTTCCATCATCCTACCCTGTGTCTGTATCCTGGCCATTCCATCACTTCGTGATGCACAGTTTATATTGCCTTTGTTTAGTCTGACTTCATATATATATGTCTCATCACCCAACAGACGACTGGTCTTAATTCGCTCACTGCAGGGGAGGTCAGGTCATTGGGTATCTATTACTCTTTTAAAGAAATATGTCTTCCGGAGACACATATATATTACTCTGTGGAAGAAAAGAACATTCTTAGCCTTGAAATGAAAACGAATCTGGTACAAGTTAAAGAGAAAGAAATGGGAGGATCAAATGGTATATTTAGGAATATAAGAATTGCAATTTGAGATGTTACATCTGACTTTATGGCAGATTATGCTAAAATGGAGAGATATTTGTAAGAACCGGTAAATTAAAACTAGTGATACTGTAACTTTGGATTTGAAAGCTGTAAAAGGAGTGGTTTCTGTGTTTGTTTTAGTCTTCAAGGATTATAATGTTACAGTTAGGCAGAAAACCAGTCTTATGTAAATTCCCTCCTTCACCAAGATGCTATCTTGAGCTATTCTTTTTTCAAAATGCAGGTTGGCTTGTTGGCTGAATTAACCTATTTTGTCTTCTTACGTATCTTCAAAGAGGATCATGCTGGATCTTTTAAAAATGATCATGAAAAATTTAAAATCAAAGACACAACTTTGACATTTTACATTTCAACATTTCAGAAAAGAAATTAGATATAAAGTAATCAACTATAAATGATGACATTTTCAAAATTGAATCGGGTTCGGTTTTATTATCTAAGTATTTTAGTATGACATTCATACAAAGTGTGGAATGTTGGTTAATAGAATTATTTGTTGTTGTGTGCAGGTTAATTAAATGTCCAGGTTTATTGTTTTCATCTCCTATTGTGATTAGGAATGTATGGATTAATGCTACGAAGCCTGTTAATGGCCTGCGGCAGGGAAACTCTCTATGTATATATAGAAATAAGTAGTTAGGAGCTCGAGTCAGGAAATGGCACCGACAAGTTCTTTGGATCACAAAGTATTACATAGAAACCTTTGATGTGGAGTCGATCAATGGTAGAGCCATGCCTGTGTGCATACAATCTGATATTAATTTGGATTATGCTGATTATGCTGAATAATACATGGAAAAGTTTGCCAGGATAGTATTACTTATAATCTCCATGATTCCGATCAGGAAATGTGATCCGGTTTTATGATCATATAACAGAGTTTCTTTTTAATGGGCAATGTGTGGAGAGTATTAGGTGATCTGTTGCAGTTGGTTTCTTCAAATTTTAATCTGATTTGGAAATGTTTTTAGGTTTGACCTTCAAATCGTCTAGTCTTTGGGATGTTTGGGTCTCACTTGGATAAGTAATATTCCAGCTTGCTCTGTTTGTACCCACTGCCAAACCCAGGTTGAATGATTAAACTATGACATAATATTAACCTCAGCCCTTGTGGCCCAGCATTCTCTTCCCATAGAGGTTACTTTTCTCTATTCTTCCACCCTAACCTCTATTACATATGGGTCATATTTCATGATTCCCACAAAATCCCCTGCCAGTGAAAGTTTGCAACAATGGTAATGTTCTTATTTTTGTCAAGTCAAATAATGTTTTACATATGTGGCCGAATTCTGTTTTCTGAACAAGTGCATCACACAAGGGAAACAACTCCGGTCATTTTGACAGTCATTGAAGGCAAATTTGAAACAATGTCACTGATTGCACAATTATTGCTGTATCCAATCAGGATTCTGTATTTCTAATTGAGAAAGTGCTCGAGATGCAACAGAGGTTAGGAGTGAAGAATTGAGTGGAGTAACCTCTGTGGGCATTTGAACCTGTGGCTCCTTTCATATTATGGGGATAGCACATTTGTAGTGTAGTCTTACACATAGATAGTTCATAATGTATTAACCTAAACTTAACTCGAGTAGGAAATGTGATATTGTCTTGAAAACTAAGTATAGATTTGATTCTTTCAATTCCCATTTCTCTGAGAGTATTTTCCAATATTTAATAAAATAGTAACTTTTATGAGTAACTGATTTGCGGAGACTATGTGCCAGTCTGTGAATACTGTATTACTCCTGTTACTAACAAATTGTTATTCCAGTAAATTGGCACTCTGAAGGGTTTTATGCTAACTTCTTGAGCAGCAACATTGGGGTGACTACGAGTATCATAAATTCGTCAGTTTGAGGATTGACGACTTGTGATTCCAGTAAATTGGCACTCGGAATGGTTTTATGCTAACTTCTTGAGCAGCAACATTGGGGTAACTACGAGTATAATAAATTTGGCAGTTTGAGGATTGACATAAATTGAATCGGTACATATAAGACGAACATAGTAATGTACATGTTATCAGAAACAATTCCTTCTGAAACAAGAAGAGACGAAGAGAGTCAATTTTTATAGGAAAACCTTTTAACGGAAAGAAAACACTCCATGTTATTTATGGTTGTAAAGATCCTTGAACACTCTGATTAAACATGCTGTCTAGCTAGGCACTCTATCATCATCGGTTAGCCAGAGCAACGCCTATCCGCCCTAGAATTTATTACGACCAAGATTAAGTCCGACCATTTAGGCTTCATGAAATTCTGCAGAGAAAGGCAAGAGGGAACCAATGTAGACCTACTTCAAACATCACCAACAATGCTGCCAGGACCTCGTCTAATCTTCCTTTCTTACAGGCTGAGCAACTCCTGTCCGTTGCTCGGTGCCTGTTTGCTCTGTCTCACCCACTTGCTTCAACTTATTGAATAAGAGTCTTGAGTTTTCTTTACTAAGGAAGAATTAGTTCCATGGCTTGACAAGATAAATTCTTGTCCGAGGGTTTCCTCCATTGGTCCTCATCTCTGTCTGAGTTTACTCGTAGACAACTCTAATTCATTTGTGAAAAAATCTCATTTCAGACCTATTGTGATGAGAATTAGTTAGTTGAATAAATATTCCTGAAGTGTTTGAATTTTTATGTTCCAGACATAAGTTAGACGATTATTTTTACAAGTTATGGAAAGATTTTGGTGAAGGTGTGCTACTTTTGATGACTATGATTAGGATGAAATATTCATATGTATTGATCACATTTTTAAAAAATACATAATTGTTTCAATTTATCTTTTTAAAGAGTTGAAGAAACAAGTTTATGAGAAAAGTTTTGTTTAGAAGAATTGTTTGTGAAGACATTGCACGTTCATACATTTTGTATGAGCTGTGTGTCTTATCTCTAGTGCTTTTTTTTAATAAAAGTGTTTGTTTGATTAATGAACAGGTTTGTTTCCAGAACAGTCAGAGATAAAGAATCCATTATTCAGCAAATTGCAAACAAAAACAGCAATTCATATGGTGTTGCAAGACAGGAATGCAAGATGTTGATATTTTTCATTTTAAATTAAATATATTCTTATTTATGTTTTGCTTTGACTTGTAAAAAATAAAGACAAAAAGATATACTATTTATATAAATATTCCAAATAGACTCTCATAAACAACTAGATTAATAATTTATTGTTTTATGTTTAAATTTATAACATGATAACCTTTCCATTTTGAAATATTGAATGTGTCACCATAAAATTTATATCACACCTTTTCTTTATGTCTATGAGCACTTGCATATTAAATTAATCTTCCTTTTTGTATGTCTGGATAAGATTAAAAGTGTTGAATTATTCATCATCAAATTATTTCCTTACAGCCAAAATCGAAAAGTTGAGTTTGACAACTTTTCATCTTATGACCTTCCCGTTCATGTCAAATGTCTAGAAAATTTGAACAAATTAATCCTGATAGATTGATGAATTTGATCTTTAAACAGAGTCTGGAGGGAAGAAGAAACCGTCCACATAACAGTTGACGTGGCCCTCTAAGGAGGCTTTTACTACAGGCTTTATGCCCTGTGTATGTCTAATTATGGAAACCTGAGATTCATAGATTGTCCTTCAAGTCTCAATTACGCCTTTAATGAGCTGGTCAAGGTCCTAAATGTCAATTTTATGCTTATCCGAGACAATTAATGCTTGAATCACAGCATTAAGATCACAATCAAGAATAGTTGACGTTTGTACTCCAAGTCTGGCAGTGTTGAGATGAAGAGGAAGATGCATGCCTAGTTATATGGTAGTTGATCAGGTGGACTTGTCATTTTTATAGCAAGATTTATTCAATGTCAGGAAATATGACCCTTGGTGTTGGACTTTACACCCCAGAATTTGATATTTGTCAATCCATAAACATCTTGGTTAAAACTGGAAGAGAATACAACCCGGTGTGCTAGACTTTACACCTTAGAATTTGATAGTTGTGATTCCATAAACATCCACTTTATAGTTGCGAAGGAGACATCTCTTGGTGCTCAACTTTATACCGAAGAATTCGATAGTTGTGTTTCCATAAACAAGTCTGTTAAAATTAGAAGGGATGATATCCCCTCTTGGAAAATTTTACAGTCAGGAATTTGATATTTGTAACTCTATCAACAACATCTTTAAAACTGAGAGATATGTAACTTGGCTTTGATAAGATTTGATGGCTTTTTCTCAAATAAATAAAATTAAACCCAAACTATTAAGTTGAGATGCTAAAGGCATTGTAGGTGTAGAACTAGACAGATGAATTTTTTTAGGAGAACGGATAAGTCTACTGTATCCAACCTAATGTTTTATTTGTTTGCTGTCTGGTATTTTAGAACAGTATATGAAAGCATTGAGTGCCTGACTGATGAAGAAATTTAATAAAAGTTCATGTATCAGAAATATTATGTAAGATTTTTGGCCTATATAACCAATGGCAAATGCAGACAATCTTTATGTTTTTGAATGTAAGTATGCTACTTTTGTACCCTTTGACACAAGTATTTTATAGCTTAAAGCCAGGGGGTAGACTTTACAGTAATAAGAAATAAAAATTTCTTTTCGTTAAACATTTCCAAATTTAATAATTTCATCATTGTTATTTTTGTTCTTTCAAAGATCAATCAGGGGCTGACATTGAAAGGTGTTTATTAATGTTTCCACTTCACAGCTAGGAATAACTGAATGGTGCTTTTGTCACAGTATGATAGATATCATTGAAAGTAGTCCTGTTGTTTGGTTACATTGCTATCCCCATTTTGTCAGCTTATCAGTCAGTTTATGGATTTGTACTGCAAGACCTCATACTTTGCCGATTGCCAATGAAACTACACCCAATAATTAGAAATCTCAAACAAACAGGAGTACTCCATACACTGCAGTCAGAAGACGAATATTATTGACTGCATGTGAGCCAGTTGGCAAGGAAGATGTGTTAAAGATTTTTCAATAGTTTCATTGAATGAACTTACCCTTTATACATTTCTATACATAGTATAACAATTGACAAATATTTCCAGACATATTTGTTCACAATGTCCGTATAAAAAGTATTGATTGACATTCTGTTGTTATGTCAACCTTCGAATGAAATTGAGTTTCTATTTTACAACTGTTATGTAAAGATAGTCTATTAATTGATTAAAGGTTCTCGGTGCATTTGGTTGTTATTTCACTAATGACGGTATAAAGGTATTTAAGTTCATTGTAAATGATATGAACAAATATTACGGTAATATATGAAAAGCTTTGTTATGCGTACTGGGTTTATGTAAAGCAATTATACAAAGAACATGACCCTTGAAAACTAGAATGTCAACTATTGAAATATAGCTGGTTCACTACGTACATATAATAAGGCTTTGTTAATGTAAATCCAGTGTTTGAAACACATTAGAATAGGCCCTTTAAAATAAGAACTTTTAAGTATCGTTTTGCTTTTATGTGTTATATATGATAAATGATATGTTAGTGCTAATATTAGCTTTGAATGGTTATGATTAATTCTCACGTTTGATTTATTTATATATCACTGTATCTAAAACAAATGGAAAATGTTGGTAAATTATTAAACTTTTTTTTATTGTTGTTTGTGTTCTGCAAAGAGATTTCAATGTTTGTCATTTTCATTTGTATTAATTACTCATATTTCACTGTATGTGCGACTCATGGAAAATATTAACAGTCCGTTATACTGTAGGAGTAAATGTTATAATTATTAATTTTTTTTAAATGACCCCTCAAAATCCTTCAGCTTTCATTGTTTATCATTTTATCATCGTTGAGTATTGACTATTTCTATGTAACTGTGTTAACAACTCATTGAAAATGTTGACATATCATTATACTGTAAGAGTATATAATCCATACACTATATAAATCTTCTTAATATCCAAAATATTTAACATGGTTATATTTGGGATAACACTATCTTCAATATTACAAATTCTTGCACTTTTTCAGGCAGAGTCACAAAATATTTAGATTTTAAGAATTTTATAGTTAATGTGTTATTCTACTCATATGACACTTAAAACAGCTTTTATTGTTTATTATATGATTGCAGGTGAAATACCGGGATCTATCAATGAAAATAAACCGTGTTATCAGTCACTAGTGAAAATAACAATGGAACGTGTTATCAGTCACTAGTGACTGATATAACAATGACCTGACGTCATAAAACAATGCTCCGACGTCATGACACATTCGTGACGTCACATTGTTGCTGAGGCGACAGGCTCATTCTGGAGCCGACTTAACGTAAATGCAAGTCGATTTCGGTGAATATGCAAGGATTTGGTCATATAATAAATAGAAAATTTGTCTTTTCTTGACAAATACCATGTTTATCTCATCTGCGCCACTCGTGAAAATATAACCTTTCTACCTCACTCGATGAGATAAACATGGTATTAGTCAAGAAAAGACAAATATTCTCTATTTATCATTTTTAACCCAGTATTAATTACCTATATTTCACTGTATGAGCGACTAATGGAAAATGTTGACAGCAGGATGACAAGTATAATCCCTTAGTTCCTGGAAGTCTTTGAGACCGTTCGTCCCGAAGCAGATGGTAGCTCTCTGAATGTAGAAAACTGCTGTTGTTTTGGCATGCTGCTCCTTCCATATATACATCCTCTTCTTCATCAATCCAAACAAATTCTAATGATATCTGCCTCAAACTTCAGAGATCTTCAGCCTTGCAGACTTATCTGTCAAAATTGGCACTTCCTATTTCGTGTTTTCATGTTTAAAATTTTCCAATCTTGTTTGTTTTTGATGGTTTTCTGTCTGTTTTTCAAAGTGCTCAAACTTGCCTGTCTATTTTGACTGCAGTTTAGTCATGTGATTTTATCGATCTACTGCACTTTTTCAAAAGGTATAGATTTCAAATTATAATATTTTCATCTAAACATTTTGATATTTATTCAAATCTTTTAGGTCGTTTAGGTTTGGAATATATAAGAAAACAAGATTCTCCGGATAGCAACTTCTTTATTGTGAAGATTCTGTATCTTCACAATAAAGAAGTTGTTATTCAGAAATCTTGTTTTCTTTCCATATTTTATATGTTATGATTTAATTTACACTTTTTCTGACAAAGGTCTTGCATAATACAATGTTGATTCAAACAATGCTTTTTCAGCAAAAACGTTGTTAGCATTTGGAGTTAATTATATTTTTAACATGCAAATGATTTCAAGGGTAAATCATTAGACAGAAATCTGACCCATGTTGTAATTACCAGTTTTTCTTTTGTAACATGCAATATGCTGTTTATTGTTTGAGGGATAATTATGTAATTATCAACTAGGTCCACCCAATACATCATAGTCAGGCAGTTGGAGAGGGAAAATGTCACCGAAAAGCACTGACAACATGGCATGTGTGACTCACAAAACTGTTAAAATATTAAAGATTTCTGCTTCTTTGTTGAGAACAATTTTAGAGTGGATTCTGATTTCAAAAGTAAAAGCACAATTGATGTTTGGACTTTTGTGTTTGTTGATGTATATATGTCTACTCTTTTGTCTTCCTATAATAAATAAACATAAGAAACAATATTCAATTAGTGTTCAAATGTTTTCAAAAGTTTTACGCAAAATTATTAAAAGTTTGGAAATGTTTTGGGATTGCTAAAGGAACATCTTATAAGAGATGGAAACAGATAACCATATTTCTCATTAAACTTCTTGCTTAGTAACATTTGCTTTCTCAAATTGCTTTTCCTTCTGTTGTAAGTCATAGAACACCATCAATATGATATTTCCTAATATAAAACTTCAAACCTAACATTTTAATATAAATCCAAAGATATTCAATACAAGTTCCATTCTCAATGAAAATGATAATGTCACTCTGAGTGTCTATATTCCACGAGTAGGCATGAAGTTTGCCCGCTGTAGACCTAAGTTACACACTTGATTTCACTAATTTAACAAACATTAATCAAAACGTATCCCATACACGTTTCCTTACACACTTAACTTCTGCTCTCCATGCAAATGATAAATGTCACTTTGAGTGTGTCTATAGTTCAAATGTAGGCACTGTTGGCCTATTATTTGACACACAGGATTTTACTAGTTTAAATTTGATAGATACAAATGTAAATCAAAACGTATCCATACACGTTTCCTCATTCACTTAAAACCTCTGTTCTCCACTACAAGTAATTAATGTGATTTTGAGTGTCTCTCAGTTCAAAGAGAGAAGCAAGGAAAGCATTGCTGTGTAGGGCTAGGTGATAAACAAGGTTTTACTAGTCATAAACTAGCCCTCATGTCACCCCCAGTTAGTCCAGCCATGACTTAACCTGCCTGGTAATGACCCCTCAGATAACCCAGACATGCTGTAATGAAGATAAAGACAGTAAATTCACCCCCATGACTTCATCCTGAACTCAACAGCAACATTGTAAAGAGATGCTTATCTCTTTCATGCATTTGGTCCTTTCTGTTATCTGATATGGCCGAGCTTGCATGCACAAGCTCCCTCCGCACTTAATTTATTCTTTCTTTCCTGCTTTCTTTGTTATTTCATTTAGTTCAAGCCAGTTGAATTTAAAAGCCTCCTTTAAAGCTGCATCTGGATTTCGTCATTTAAAACATGAAAAAATAAAATCTTGTTTTGCGATCCTTCTGTATTAAAAATTACGTTTGTCAATTTCCGCTTGCAATATGTGGGTTGACGTCATTCAATATTTGTTATTGTAAATTTTTTAACCTACACAAAATTGATTTGCGATAAATTCTGTTTTTTTTATAGGAATATTTGGATGTATTTCCTACCTCTATCACTCCAGCATGTGATTATGTTGAGAATTATTCAATCGAAATGCAAACAAATCAAACTTTTAGATTATATCCCAAAAATTTAGCTTTTAGAATATATTATGCGGCTATCCAAACTACACCTCAATTAGCAAGATTTTAAAGCTCCACCTGAAACACTCGAATATGTCCCATTCAGTTTAGTCCTTCCCCAATGACTGTTACTAAAAGAGTAAAACTGTAAATAAGAGCCTAAATACAGTCTAGATCCTTATTCAGCAAGTCTAGTAAATGAATACACATATGGAACTGGTTGTTTTAGAAATAATAAAATCATAAGGATGAAGATAGAGAAATAATAAAAATTCCATATACTAAATTTGAATCTACATTCAGTTCTGTTTTCCTGCAGCATATTTTGTGGCGGTAAAGGCGTACTAGTGTTTGTTATTTTCATGTGACCTGACGCATATGATGCTGATTATTGCGGCGATAGTGATGCAGTGTTGATGCAGTGCCGGTGCAGCAGTTGTTGATGAAGCAGCAGGTGTTTCGGGAACATTTAGTGCATCTAGGAAAGTTTCTAAATCCGTGCACGACAGCTTTGATCAAAGTGCAGATATCCACCCAAGCAAGGAACCGCTAATCTTGTGTGTTCACTTTCCCAAACTCTTCAACGGTTCTTTTACTGAAGCAGTTTTTAATGTTGGATACTATCTTTATGATTCTTTATCTTAACATCAGAGAAAAGCAGTGTTTTTATCTTCTTTTCATTTTGAAACTCCTTAAGATTTTTCAGATGCTAACTATAACCCCAGGGCTTTAGGCTGAGATCAACAATATAGGAAAATATCTCTCTTATCGAGTGAACCAGCTTTATGTCATAAATCAGGAGAAGATTATCAGTAAAGTTAAGATTTCCGAAACCTTCATGTAATGCCGGATGTGTAGTCTTACATTAAGACTCTGAAAAAGTATTTATTTGTAAAATATCACCGTTTTATATTAAAAAGGTGACTGAGAAATGGGAGGGACTCCTTTTAACAAAATTTTAGAGTGTAAGTGTTAAACTACTGAACGTGTTCAGACATCTATGTACGAAATTTGAAAGTTTTGGATAGAGAGGGGGTGTCAAGTGGAGCCTTCTGTGGATAAGTGCTATCTCCTTTACAGAGTTTTGGTAAATGAGATGACTGAAATGTCAGTTCAGTAATGTCAGTTTGAACATACTCACAATATTTTTTTGTTATAATGGTTCCCTAGTTCCAGCCTAGTTTGCAGGTTTCACTACAATGCATAGCCACAATGGTGTTGCTTGCCTTCTCCCTTCGATAATACTAGCAGCCGGGATGTAGGTGAAATAGTCTTGAAAGCGGCATTAAACCTCACTTCACCTCATTGTTATATTGACACTGTAAATGAACTTGAGTGGTTTTGAATGAAAAAATTAATTTGAATTGTGTAAGTTAAAAGAACAGATTGGAGTAAAGGCCTGCAATTAAAAAATGGTACCTAAAAATGTATTTGTTGTTAGTGTTTATTAGATATTTTGATTCAGCAGACTTTCTTATCCTGTCAGGTAAGTGTAAACAACGATAATATCCTTGTAAACTAATATGATACAGGGATGCATATGTAATTTGCGATTCCTCCAAACACATGCTTTCCATCCACCAGTGCATAAATCATACAAACATTAACGTTTTTATCAAAAAGTGGCAGCAGGCAAGGTACAGACCAAAAGAATGTTTCCGATAAAAATTAAAGTTTGTAAAAACATGATGAGCGGTGCCTTATCATGCATGACTTATTATTTCAACACTTAACGAGGGAATGATATAAGACGTATTTATCTGCCCATAGCAGATGCCATGTCTCTCATCAAGAGCTAACTTGTTAGATGTATCAGATCATACACACCACGTGTCAAAGGTCAACTACAAGTTAAAGTTTTGGAGTTGAGACTTGCTTGATGCTTGAAAGGTCATCGGATTTGGATACACCTTCTGGTTGTGTTTAACCAACAGGGAGCCATGTAAATGTTTTGAGCTTGGTTATGAGGCTATTTCAGGAATTTGGAGAGTATTTACAGTGCTTTAATTGTGGTTTGAATGGGATTGTCTGAAGCTTGTGGCCCTGTGAGGAATTTTGATTGGTTGGTGCATGTAGCTATTGTGGGGCACTGAGTTTCACCTTGACATGTGTGGTCAAAATGTGTGACCTTTCAAATCGGTTGGTTTGAAAAAATTCATCTCATGAATAATTTACGCTGTTGAGAATGTTGACATATCTTCTTAAGAAAATATGTGAACCTGTTTTGAAAAGTGCAAACATTTTAATTTTGAATGCAGGTCAATTAAGCATTAGTTTGCTTTTGAAAATCATGTCAATAATTTCATCTTATTTTCTCTATCAAAGGACCAGTTATTTCTTCAAAACTAAATTACAAAATCTGAGGAAAGCTGTGCTTGCTTAATTTAACATTTGGTCCTCAGAATGCAAGTTAACCATGTTTGACAGCCATTTTGTGCATGAGAGCATTGATAATTCACAAAATGACGCTCATCCTTAAACACAGTTGAGATACAAGTCGACTCGCTACAGGCAAATTTCAAGCAATTTCATATCTATTTGCCTTCTCATTCTTAGCGGCTTTTGTTCTAAAGGGTTCAAAGCCAAACAATTCTTTGATGTAAGAGGCATCCAAAGCTAAGCTGGCTAATCCCACAATGCAGTGTAAGCTATACCACAATGCATTGTGTAAGCAGAGGCACATCATGCGACAATGATCATAGTTGCCGGGATTTGATTAGTCGCTTCAGCGCTACCCCCTCAGATCATATCAATCGTTGTAACACAGTTCAACTCGGAGACAGGCACAAGAATTTTTTTCCTGCCAGCCATGAGGTCACGCTTGATGGCTGCACATTTTTGCAAGCTATAATTTGGGGATTTTTGATAAAATCTTGAATTTTCAAAGTGTTGGGTTATCACTGTTGTCTTAATCAGAACAGCTGAAGAACGCTGGCAGTGATACTGGGGCTGATTTAGAACATAGGTATTTGTTTGGAGTTCCTCTCCACTGCAAACTTAACCTCTATCTTGTAATCCAGTACTGGCCAGACTCTGTAGAGATAAACACCTAAACATTACCTCCTTTGCTCCATTGTCTGCTGTCTATGTGGGGAGCCAGTGAGACATTGCTATTGTCTCTGTACATCAAGATCTACATTTGTCTCAAAACTGATTGCTCCTAAGCAATTTTAACTATCCATTAAGTTCTCAATTTAGACCGAGATGAGCTTCTTCGTGTTATGGAAGGATTTTCAGCCAGTCGTTAATAAATTGTTTGCTTTAAGAAAAAATATATTGATTTCTTGATGAGTTGACATTATATGATTAAGACGCTTTACTACTTTTTCATTACCATTTCACATTTAAAGCAATCTTGTTTTACTCAAAATGGAATTTCAGTAATTCCATGAAAATTGAAGTGCCAAACCCAAATCATAATTATAATCTAACACATAGACTGTAGGTCATCATCATATTTTAACCTCAACTGCACCCTAGCCTGAAAACAGGTGTGAAGAGAAAAAATTCATTTTTTAAAAATTAATGATCATTGCAAGATACTTGAACAGACAATAGTTGAAAACCTTTGAAAATCGGATAGACTGTGATTATTACTATGTCATAATGTTAAAGATTTATTGTTTTGACATATTGACAAAGAAGATGAAGAAAAAAATATTTAAGAGAGGATACATTATCAGACAAAGTAAGCTTCTTTTATAGCAAATACCACTTGCCTTATTTTTACGGACTATGAATTATTACAAAACTTTTGTTTACAAAAACTAATATCTCAAACTCTTTCTAAAGAAACGACTGATTTATGAGCATTACAAAACTCTTAACTTCAGACCAGGTTTTGTTTGCAAAGTAAATTTGATACAAAAAGATTAACATTAAGAGAGCACTTCATCTACTTGAAATCTAATCCACACTGAGAGGATATATACTTTAGATGACTTGTGGGCAGAAGATTATTCTGAGCGAGTTTTAGATATACTTGCAATGCAGAATAAATTTGAAATCAAGATAGCCAGGGGCTTTTTCAGTGCGGCGTCAGTATACACATTTTTATTACAAAATGCTAGTGTAGATTAATGAGGCAATAGCTTTATTTGACAGAAGCAATCACGTCAGTAGAGTGTTTTTTTACTGTACGCTTATACGCTAATGTTAGATTTGTGTTCTTACTCTTTTGCTTCAAGGTCCAAATTCTGTTATCTTTTATGAAAATATATGATAAAAAGACTATTTTACATTTTCATTTTTAAAATGTGATATTTTCCCCCTCATATTAAAATTTAACCTCTGTTCGAACAAATTTTTTTTATTTAAATGTAAATGCAAAAACCCATGAATATTATCTTTCAGTTCTAAATGTGTCATTTTGAAAATATTTTTTACAAACTTTTACTAAATTTGATTATTTGGTTTGCATTTTGAACATTGTTTCAATGTCCGCTATTCGGTGCATATTTGTGCATATTAGTGCATATTTGATAAACTGTAATGCATAAAAACTTAAAATTTGATGAAATGAAATAGAGCATAACCACGGGATATTGGAAGGTGAAAGCAGATTTAATACAATATCTTTTGACCTTATGGTTTATTCAGAGCGACTTCTGTGTCTGTAATAAATAACAGCTGGCTTTCCTCATATAGAAGTAATGCAGATTTCCTACCATCTTTATGATCGCCAATCAGTCCGTAGTGTAATATTTATGATATTGATTATATATTATGATTGATCCAATGCAGAAATATTGCTTTTCTCCGTGCAGAAAGAGGCCAGGTACAAAGTTGTTTGTATTGATTGTGCTACAGCCTTTGTTTTATTGTCGTCAATTTCTGATGTACATCATTAGGGCTTTCTAGTGCGTTACATTAATGACATTGAAGGTTTTAGTCAAAGTTTACAAGGCTGATTCTGATGCAATTCATATTGTAAACTTTTGTTAAAGAATTTGTTTTGGATTATTAAATTATGAATTTAAACATAAGCCTAAAACGAACATTTAGACTCTGAAATTAGTGTTTTTGTAAAATTTCAAAATTTGAAAAAATATGAAAATAAAATTTTAAAAACCCTCTGAGATGTGTTGAACTGAGCTTTAAAGTTTTGTTGTAGACTTGCCCAGGCTCTTAAAAAATTGAGATGTCTGTATGATTACAAAATTCTCCCTAGTCCAACATTTGGACTCAAAAATGAGATGTCTGTATGATTACAAAATTCTCCCTAGTCCAACATTTGGACTCTGAAATTGATGTCACTGTAAATTTCCAAATTTGATTTTTTTAAAGAAAATTAAAAAGGAGCCTCTGGGATGGGCTCAATTCAGCTCTATGGTAATAGACTTGCATAGGCTCTTTAAAACTTTATGTTTCGGGATGACAGACAAGAGACCCCTCTTAATTGCAAAATACATGTGCATATGTACCAGTCTGTATGTGCTGTATGTGCTTCAGTCTGTATGAGAAGAATTAAAGTCCCTTCAATTTGGTCTGACATCTGAATTGGTTCCTTATGTTGAAAAATAACTGATGTACGATTTTGGGTTTGAAAGTAGTATCAGCAATGCTTTAAAGAAATAAAGAATTTCATTCTTGTCAGCAAAATCACTTTTGACAACGATGTGTCTCTGTCTTCGTATGTAAGAACTTTATTGACTTTTTGAAGAAGCAGAAATAGAATAACAAATGCATAAAAGCCAATTTTATTTGGATCTGGTATAGGCGAAAGGCTTTGAGAAGAAAATTGCTTGATTTCATCAAAGAGTTTTTGAATAATCTTGCTTGAATGGAGAAGTCGAGGCAATTTCGTCAGGTTCCAAGTAACTTTGCCATGTGAATGAGTGAATTATATTGACTATTCTATTACAGAGGTGAATTGTCATGCAAAAGTAATTCTTGCTTTTATCTATTGGAACTTGGTTGATGAAGTACAAAGGGATTAGAGCGCCACATTGCTTCCTGGGGAATATGCATTGCAAGTGTTTTGTACTGTAAACCACTCTAATAGGTCTCAAGTGTGAAAGTGTTACTTTGACGCTTGTAAGATTGGGCTGTCACTAAAGTGTAGTGAGCAATTATTTAGATGACAATGCGGCCTTGTGTTTGCAGTGTAATATTTCTGATCAATGGTTATTGCTTTAAGAGGTGCTTCGCTGATGCATGTTTTGCTTCTTGTTTGTTTTCACTACATTATTGTATGTGTTTATGCATAGGTAAACGACAATGAATTTTCAACGATTGTAAAATGATGTGTGTATGCTTGTAGTTATGGTTGTTATTGATTTCCACCACTATACAGATGTTTAGAGGAAATTATGTCAAACAAGTACTCACAAACGGCTGAGATAATGTTCATGTAAGGTTGAAAAAAAGAACATTTCTTGTGTGAACAATTTCAGATGTTTTCAGATAATGTTTTCTATGCTGTAAAAAAATAGTTTGGGATATATGCAAATTTTCAAATTATGAATAATGATCTATGTTTTCATTTATATACTGATAAAATATTAATGATAAAAATTCAAATATCTATATATCTACATAACTTATTTTGTCCAGTATATTATGATTTTTGAAACTTTTAAACTTTAACTCCCAAGTAAGTTCTAAACTATGTCTCTTTTATACAGTTGTTTTCTGTGTGTGAATTAAGACTGACATTTAATGTCTTTCTGGGATGTGACAAAATGTGTAACAGTATCTGTTTGACGTTCATGTAGTTTTTATGTGCTGTACTTAAAACCTATTTGCATTGATATGTATGGTATGTATGTAAAATAATCATCCTCCTGTGCTAAATAAACGTTTCTCTTCAAACCATTTCTCTCAACAATTACGCAAAACCGCTTTTATTGGTGACCTTTAAGACATGTCTGTAAAGGTTAATCATTATGTTCTACCAATAGTATGTTGAAATCGAAACACTAATGATCATGGTATTCAAACAGAACATTGAACGCTGAATAAGTAGCACATTTCTATATCCATATCTATCATTGTCTTTCAATTGCTCATTGAATGCAGAATACGTAGCATATAATCTATATCCATATCTAAAAATGTGAATTACTTTTATCAGACGACTATCAAAGATAGTTTGGAATCTCCTGAATATCTTTTTCACGGAACTGACATAGAGATTTTGCCTTCATTGTAAACTTGTGGAATATATGTTTTTAAGTGCCTCAAATTGCCCAATTTATTTTCTCAATTGTCAAAGAAGAGAAGTTTATTATCTCTTTATTCATTGTATACAGGAACAGTGTCTGGAGTATTCAAGAGCCACTTAATAAATGGAGCCTTTATTGATGTCCTCTGTGCATCATCGGAGTCGTATACAAATCTTTTAAAAGGCTTTATTAAATCTTTGAGGGTTTGTTTGTGACAAATCACTTATCCACCGACAATGTTGAATGTCTTTTTAATAAATGAAGTCTCTTTTAACCAATTTGGTAATTTTTTGTTGTGTAAGGCGATTTTTTAATATTGAGTTTGTATACAGATTCTCCTACCATGAGTTGCACAAATTTGGAGTGAAAAATACTACTCCCAATTAACAATGTCGTCAGATTTTACCATTTAAATTTAAGTGGAAAATTTAGACTTTTAAGTCAATTCTGTGTTTGTCTTGCTTTCCTGAAACCTTTGCTTGAAAAAATTTTTTTTGGCCTCCTGCCTTCAAATATTTTGCCCAGAAATTATTAATTATTATTATTAATAATCATCTGGCGTAATTATCAATAAGCATTCACTTTACTATGGTTGTTTTTGTTATTACTTGTTTTTTTACTGATCAACAGTTAGGATTGTAAACAATGCTATCTGTAAATGAAATCCCAAATCGTATATAATATATTGAAGGATATTTTGAATGGTGTCTTATGAGTTTGAAATAACATATTACACATTACATCATTGCAAATAAACATGGCACTCCACACTTCAGACGGTTAATGGTCATTTCACACTCTGTATAAATAGTTATAAATCAATACCATTTATTATGATATTTATCACATCATGTGATATTGAAATTATGGTTATGTGTTATAACTGTGAAATACAAACCAAGAACTATTATCACATGTCATATTGTGATTTATTCCCCATTGACAAGTGTTGGGCAATCAAACCGCCAGCAATTATTGCAGCTACTTTCTGTCATTCACAAGCAATAATGTACACACAATTTTGTGATATGTTTTATATCATTTGATATTAAAGTATATGATATGAAATATAGCAATAAGATATGAACCAGTGTGTCATGGAGTAAGTGTTCCAGATCAAAGTGACCATAAGATAATAGTTAATAATAAGTTCCTCATAGTCTGGATCTGTCAACCAATAACATAATGTATATTTATTATTGTAGCTCGTATTGAAAGTATTAATGCATGGTATATGTATAAAGTGATGACATGTTATGACATCATTTTATACTATAGTATCCCTTCAAGAAAATTTTGTTTCATAAACTACGAGTGACCACAATAGCACACATAGTATAAATGACTACTACACATTTTGCAAGTGGTCTGTGTGTTTATACCAATAATGTACATAATGTTCATCATTGCAGCTGGTCCTGGAATGCCACATTACATAAAAAGTACAAAATATAAAACTGTATGTTGTGAAATGTTCACATCATCACCTGTAGTTGTGATTTATTTCCCATTGCCAAAGTGTTGCATTTGAAACTGAAAATTCACATACTATATAAATACAAAATAGAAAGCACTATAATTGAAGGTTTACATTTCATCATCTGATGTTATGATTTATATCTCATTGCCAAAGTGTTTAATGTTATAACGAATAGTCAAATGCTATACCATAAGTATATAGCATTATAAATCAAAGTTTACACATCATCTGCTGTCCTGATTTATATCCCATTGACAAAGTGCTGAAATTGAAATTGAAAAATCAACATGCTATAAGTAAAATATATAAAGCATATTATTATTCCAAGTTTACACGTCATCATCTGATGTTATGATTTATATCTCATTGACGAACTGTTACATTATAAGTATGAAATATGAAGCCATACATATCATGATTTATACCTCATTGACGAAGTGTTGCGGTCACACCTCCACTGACCAGAGTACAAACTATGCAAGTAGGAGTAGTTTCACACTCTATAAAGTCTATTTATGGCTGGAGCACTACTCCCAAGTGTTCATGGACATACTTCTGGCTTTATGTGGTAGCAGAGAGGAAGTATCAATCTCGAAAAGTATAAAGTTGGATACCTTGTCACTCTCTTATATACGGCTGTATTGTGTGTAGGTAGACAGAATTGTAAGACTTGGCTCAATCTACTCACTAACGGAGAAAATCCATTCCTGACATAGCAGTGATTTATTTCCTTGTTTGCAATAAGCTGAGGAGAAAATAGGCCTTAAGGGAATTAAGTAATTGTCTCTTATTTTGTATATCACTAATCCTGAATCCCTCTTGTTTGAAGATTTGCCGGAATTATCTCTTGTGAGAAAAATGTTAAAAAATATTTTGATATATATAATTGATAGAGAAATATAAACCAAGTGACAGTTTGTTGCGCATCCTTGCATCAAGAAGTAAGCAAAGTATATTTACAGAATATAGGATCATTGGCAATGATGCTATGATTTTAGTTGAAACAATTTCTTTCAAAACACTTATAGTTTAATAACGTGGATAAAAAAAATAGTAGGCTTGTTTTAATTATGAAAATGAGTATGTGTTATTGTGAGAATTGTTTATTTTAAAAATAAATGACATGTTTTGAAATAATTACAATAACAAATTGAAGTTTTTAAAAAAAAACAAAATATCTATTAGGATAACATACACTCGCAGCAAAAGGCTGTGATTTCCCAAGCTCGTTAAACTGTAACTCACTCATTCACTGGATAACATACAAATTGAACACAGTGACACATATTAGTGATATACAAAGTTGTATATTACAAAATCATAATAAATAAATTCTATTCCGCCAAACACAACTTTTATTTTGAAAACTTGAACTCAGTCTGAGGTTCTACATGGAAAGGCCGAATGGACGTGTCAGGGTTTTTCAGTAATTTTTTGAAAATTTATCTTGCACTTTTTGAAAATTTGTCATTTCAGGAAGCAGTTGACAAAGAATATGAGCAGGACATTAAAGAAAATCGTAAACCATGGCAGGTGAAAGTCACAAAAATCTGTCACAATGTTTCTCTTTCAGACTGTGCTTTCTAGCCTGAGCTGACTTGGAAATGGCATTTTATCACCATCATCAGCCAGTTGTATTATAACCTGCCTCTTTGTGGCCGCTAATGTATTCCTCACGCCATTTAATGCTCGTGGCCCGATGATAAACTTGTGAATTAATTCCTGTTGACCTGCATACATAAAAGTTGATGAAAAGATCGTTACATGATGATTACAGGGTTTGCTAACAATAGCGCTTCCTATCACCCACATTGGCTATCCATGCGTAGGTATGAGTAACTTATGACGCCTTTTATACACTTTACTCCTGCTTGCCACTGAACATTGCATATTGAAAACTTGAGATAATTGATGGGCTTGTGAAATTTATCTTGTATAGTGATATGAATTTTATTAGGTACTGTTCAGAATATTTGCTGTCCTCAACATTTTGAGTGTTTAACCCTTCCTTCGCCAACTGGATGGAAGTGCAAAAGTACATGGAAAATAATAATAGATACCTTTTCTACCTCACTTTCTGATATTTACATGGTATTTTTCAATAATTGAGAGATATCTTATTACAATATGATGAAATCCTTGTAATAACAGCCGAAACAGGGTCATTTTTATGTTGTGTGCCCACAATGACACAGTAACACTTTGGTGTTACAGGAGAATATGTTTAGACAGACAATTATTTTTGGATGACAAACTGTTGAAGTGCTTAATGAAGATAGCATTTTCTCCTTACTGTTGACTGATATATAAACTAAAATTTGGTCTATGAAATTTAATAATAACTGTCCCTTCATCCCCATGATTTTATTTCTTTAAGCTATGATTTGCATTCAGTGTGTCTAGACTTGCTGAATAAGGAACTGGACTGTATTAAAGGCTTTATTTTATACAGTCGTGGGACAGGACTTGCGGTATGTCAAACTGTTAGAATTTGATTTTCACCAGCAAATGCCAGCAATCTATATCTATCACTGGATAACAATATGTAAATAGTTTTTTAGTTAGATAAACTCAACTCAAATCAACTGTTGTAATGTTTTTCTAAATAAACATATCACAAATGATTGATCCTTTTACATACCAAAATTCTCTGGTTTACCTACATAATACAGCTTCCATACCTACATATACACTTTCCACTTGGTTCCAGTTTATTATCCATATACAACAGTGATAATGGCCAGTTTTATTGCTTTATGTGAATTGCAATAAAAACAAGTGATGTGAGAAAGTCAATAAATTTTTCATGGTATTTTTAATACTTTTAGTACAGGTATGTACTCAAATTACTTCATTGAGACTTCTCACATAAATTCAACATTATGAGCAAATGGTTAAATAAGCTTTATGAATTGCCGGCCTTCGCATGAAATAGATAAACTTTTAACCTTTTTTCAGAGAATAAAAATCCAAACAGATTATCTTCTCAGCCGGAGCAGGCTACCAGCAATAATTTAAACATAAATTTCCTCAAAATGAAGTTAAGTATTGATTTCTCAATTTTCCGTCTGATAAATTCTTATTCACTTCTTTGAAAGAGAATGCTCTGTAATGTGATCGTTTGATTCCGTAAGATATCTGATGTTTTGGTTGGGCAGGCAGGGGAGCGATATCATTCATTATCATGGTCTGACTTGCTTCCCTGCTGAGCCAGACAGAACTGCCCCATCTGTCGCAAAACATCTCTGTAAAATGGTCAGTCCTTGCCCTATTATTCCACATGAGCAGCAAACCTCTTAGGGTTATTTACTCAGGGACCAGATCAATGTAAATCACAGACCAGAAGGGTCTATTGCTTTTCTAGTGGAAATATGGCTAGGTCCAGTGTTTTGTGTTACGTCTAATGCTATCCTTTCCTTTTTGGAATGGAATGGTCTATTGCTTTCCTCAATAGAGATTTTGTATGATCCAGTGCTTTTGCCTTCCTCTGACCAGGCAAATTCTTTGTAGAAGAATTTGATCGATGGTAGATCACAGAATGAGACTATTGTTTTTCTAGTGGAGATTTGTCTTGGTTTAGTGTTAGAGGGACTAGCAGCCATTTTAGATAGAACCCCCCCTTTTAAGCTTGGGCACCTCATGTTGAATAAATGTGTACCAAGATAAGCAAGTCTAGGATATTCCAGGTCCCTCAGTTAAATTTATCAGTGTGAAACCATTCTCATTGACACATTTGCCGGAATCACAACTTGCTGTCCATGAGATCAGAAATCATAAATATTCCAGGAACTTCAAGTTGGTAAATGCTATCCTTTCGTTGTTGAAATGGAATGGTCTGGTACCTTCCTTAGTGAAATTAAGAACGGTCTAGTGCTTTCAAGCAAAGTCTGATAATAGCAGCTCCAAGAAGAAAGGTTAGGTGAGAGTTGTTATGCTAAGACAAGTTGATCACAAATTCTATTCCACACCTCAGTTGCTTCCTCTCAGTAGCCAATCAATGTTAACTATGATCCAAGGAGCTTCCATCAAGAGAGATGTTGCTCGGTCTGCTGGTTTGGCAGAGTCTGATTATATAAAGCAATCTTAGGCCAGAGGTTTGAACTCCTGTCCTCGCAGTTACAGACCAAGTTTCTTTTACTTAGAAGGCTGATGAATGGGTAATGAGGCTTACGAGAGGGCAAACCTTTCTCATAGACACATTTGACAGGCTGTTGGTTTACTGCTTAATCTCTTTTCTGATGTATAGAGGATCACTGTCAATGTGTTTGTGTTTTAAGTTCGGATATACATTTATACCTTGATACAGAACTTGAATCCTCACTGGTATTTATGTATCAATTATTGTAAATGCATATTCCCTTTGAAGATTAAAATGCTAATATTTTGTTTCAAATTAACAATTACATTGGAAATAAGTTTTCTCCTTGATATAGAATTTGAATCGTCTCTGCTATATATGTCTAAATTATTTTAGATGCATATTCCCTTTGAAGATTGAAATGCTAAAATAAATTCAAGTCAACAATTATAGTGTGAACACATTTTATCCTTGATATAGAATTTGAATCATCTCTGCTATATATGTCTAAATTATTTTAAATGCATGTTTCGTTTGTAGATTGAAATGCTAATAATTTGTTTCAAGTCAACAGTCACTTTGGAAATAAATTTTCTCCTTGATACAGAACTCAAATGATCACTGGTATGTATATCTCAATCATTTGAAATACATGTTCCCTTTGATGACTGAAATGTGAATAATTTGTTTCAAGTTAACAATTACTTTGGAAATAGTTTTTCTCCTTGATATAGAACTTGACGGTATATATGTCTAAATTATTTTAAATGCATGTACCCTTTGAAGATTGAAATGGTAAAATGTGTTTCAAGTTAACAATTTATTTAATATTGCAAATCAGAATTTGTTCTGCTGCACTGTATATGTGTAATTATTTTCTAATTCAACAACTGCATGTGAATAGATACTTGTTTCATATTTCTTAATCATCTTATTAAAATGAATTAAATCGTTTGTAAAAGTTAACCTGTTCTGTAAAAGTAATTACAAATTTGTTTGCTAGATACCTTCAGTTTATTGTTGAATTTATGAATAATGTCAATCATTCCACCCCAACAAATCCATTTAAATTAGTTTACTCTACTCGAGTGGTTTCAATGTCAAGTCTTGATTATGAATTTGATAATTGGTCCCAGATTTGCGATATCATTCAGTAACAATCATAATTATCTTCTTTTTGACAATGTCTGTGGTTTTGAGGACAAAAGACCAGATGGTGTAGATTGGAAACAATATGGGGTTCTGTTCACAACAGAAGCTGCTGGCCCTTCATGATTGTTGTTCACGTTCTGTCACTTAATGTGCAAACAATTGAGAGATTGCCATCAGAAATCTGATCTGTTTTTCTGATACAAGAAAATTAGACTTGTGAGGTGAATTGGTGGACTGGAGATGTGAAAGATATCACAGCCTACTTAATTGGAGCAAAAAGTGTGCGTTTCATTAAATAATGCTGGAGGATGTTGTCTGTTTTTTACGATGTATCAGAAGATGCTTTTATGTTTTTACGATTAATTTGAAAATGTTACCATGGGTGTTTTTATGATGCATGTTAAAGCTGTGTTTATATTGTGTACTTACAGTGTTTAAGAAACGTGTGGTTATAAAATGCAGTGATAAGAGGTTCTGCCAAAAAACAATTAGATAGATTTCTCTAGAATGTCTTCTATTACTGCGACATTGAGAAACCCAAAGGGTAGGAAAGTTTTTAAATTCCTAATACCCACAGCTCTAGCCAGAAATAAAGAATTGTTCCGGTGTCTGAAAATCAATGCACTCGTCCCAAGTGAAATGTTCTGTATCAAGTCTTTATATTATGGGCATGTTAGTCTGCCAATTTTTTCAATGGACATCACATGAAGAGCATGGTATTTTGAGCCCTGCTACCTATCCAATTTCCAGTCTTTATTCACTCTTGTTCTTCTGTGATAAGCCTGTCTCCATTTCAATTAAATTTTACAACTTGGCCTTCCTGTTTTAATCAGTTCGTAAATTCTGTTCGCCCACTCGTTGAACAGAGGACTAAAACAGGTAAAGCTCATGCAGTTATCTCAGCTTGAACTTCCATGTGTTTAAATCATCCTGTCAGAGTGATGGTCTTGTTTAAGTGCTCATACTCTCATGACTCTCATGCTCTCTCTGTCTCTCCCTGTGCCGGAGGCAAACTCCAGGAAGCAAGACTCTGAAAAAAATTAAGCTAACATTTACTTTCTGAAATGTACATATTATGATATAAGAGTGTGTTTTTAGAACCATTTCAACAGTCTGGTGGTCTTGTAAGTGCATCTACAGTGTAGTTCTACAACCAGACTCTCTCAACTTTTCTTTTTTGTTGTTCATAACAAAGTTGCATTTTAACTTTTTCATCATTTTGAAATGATTTTCTAGTATCACTAAGAAAAGTTTGGTGACCCTTTTCATTATACATATTACATTAAAAACAGACTATTTGAAGCCGATTTCTTTGCAAATGTAACATTTGGATCAATTACCCTGATATTAATGGTTTAACATTAACCATAGATAAAATACTTTCAACTATTTAATTTCATTATTGATGTTTACCCAGCAGGAATGTGATCATTTGCCATTTTACGTCACATTTTGTAACATATCTGGCAATAAAATGTTTAATGGTCATATATAATGCAAACATGGTTTAAAAGCAATGGTAAAAAAGAAACATTGAAAGGTCAGTTTGAAACTTGATGCTTAAATAAAAACTAGAATCACTTTTACATATAGTTATAAATGCCAAATGAACAAAACCCTAGATCATTCCTTCTTTCAGTTATTTTTGTTATAAAGCAAATATTATTCACATGCAATTTTGAATGTAATACCTCTGTATATTATGGATTATGATCAATTTAGAAGTGACCCGAAATGTCAATATCTATTCTGATAAAAACAGGATTAATATTGTAACTTCACTTCAACATATTGGTAACATCTCATTGAGTTATAGATTAACTGTTTACATGATCTTGCTTGGATGAGGGTTAATTCAAAAGCTGTATTCTGTAATGAATTAAGGCCCTGAAGCATGCTGTTCCTCCTGAAATAAAGTGCTCTTACCAAAAAATAAATAAGTGTTACTATAGCTAAATATTACTCCTGAATCAATACAAATAGATCTAAAACAAATGCACATGGTTCAGTCATACAAGTTAATTTCCCAATGAGTCGCCATTTTATGATGTTCATATTAAAATGTCTGCTTGAGAGTAGTTCAGTAAACTAACTGATGTAGCGATACTCAAGCACTCTGAGTAAACATGAATGGTCAAACACCTTTCTTTCTGAACTCTCAAAATCACATGAGACCTACAAATCTACCTCTCACACTGAAGAGTTCCAAAAAATTCTCGCTTTATACATCAGACCATTTTCTTACAATACGAATAACCGTTTTCTATGGATACTTATTATTTCTGTTGTATAATGACATGTTTTACCCTCTTACATAACAATATATTGTATAAACTTTAATTATGGCAATATGGCAAATTTGAGAAAAAATAATATACCAAAACCGTGCTACAGGAGTGTTTCTGCCTGATCGAAAAATGCTGTAAAATGTCCATATCATTATTAATTATCCTAATACTTTATTATATGACATTAACTTGCTAATCTTATCAAACTGGATGTTGTTACTTCTCTTCAAATCCAGATGTACCTGTAAAGTTGATGTCATCTGTCATAAAGTCCTGAAATAATGTCTATTCTTGATAATGCACACATTTAGTATTAAAAATATACCCTATAATATCGATCACAGTGTCACATTTACATCCTGTTTTCAACCAGTCCAGTCAATGGGTCATGCTAGGGGTTGTAAAATCTCTGAGGATTTTCTATTTTGAGAATGCTGTGAAGTTGGAGTATGACACTCATCCCATTTAGTTAAAATATAATGGTTCCGGCTATGGTGGAGAAATTGTGTATGATCACGAAACAGCTTTGCTCCTTATGGTACTTCCTTATCGTTGAATCTCCGGTTTCAAAGACCAGTCTTTCCTATGGTCGTTTCCTTCATGATGTTCAATAGACTTGGAGGCTTGTCATGTTTTGACATTGATGGGATTTATAAATTTAATCTTGTTGAAGTTATTACTGCTTTCTTGCACCCTTGACAGAAGATTGCCTGTCATGTGATATCGGGGAGTGGCTGGGCTTTTGTCTGGATTTACTATTCAGAAAAAACTGAGGTTCATCCAATATTGTTCATTTTGAATAAATCTTTAGGGATCTTATTATCTTGTCACATGTTTTTCATCTTGAAGATTTCTGCCGTTTTTATGAAGTTATTTTTGATAATTGTAAGGAAATAATAATGGTTATGTGATGATAATGAGCCCCTGCTGTAACAGCCTGTGAATTTCTTTATTGAAATAGTAAAACATTTGGAATTTGGAAATGTTTTTAGGCAAACCTCAATTTAAGCATAAACATAAGCTTTGTCACTCCATCTAAAATGTAGAAATATATTCAAATGTTATGTAACAATATATCTTATGAACATGTATGTACCTAGATGCCCAAAAACAATCATTGCAAAATGTCATATATGATGACATAAATGAAATATCATTAAACACATCTAGTGTATGCATAAGCATTTCAAGCTTACAAAAAAATTTAACTAGATTTCGAAAAAAAATATCTATTTTATATTAATTTCATGATTTAAAAAAAAATATGTCCAAATATCCCAAATGTAACAATGTTATAAAAAAGATGTCAGCTGAAAAAATAGGTTTCAATCATCAATGTTTACAAATGACATTGGTGACTCACGCCAATCAGTGATTGTAAGAATTTGTCTGGCTAGCATTAGCTGTTTCAACACACCAGCGCCGAGGAGGATGAGTAAATGCTCTAATGTTGCCTTGTCAGTGTCAACAACACAAGTTAATTGTCTGTTGCTCGATGTTTGCTGCCCGGCGAGCATGCAGAGTACTTCCGTATTTCCACCGTTAACCTGTCCGTCCCTCTGAATACCTGAATCTCTCCCACCTTTTGCACTCGCACAACTCATTTCACAGTGTGGCGGAAGTTTGCAGCATGTATTCTCATCCTTCCCTTGAATAATGGGCTAGACTGGCTCAAGTCTTTCTTACAGAGTCTTTTATTTTTCGTACCATGTGTCTCTACTCATTTCACTGTTAGCAGGATGTATTCCCATTCTGGCCTTGAATAATGATCTAATCTGGCTCTAGTCTTTCTTGTAACGTTGTCTTTCATTGTCCATGCCATGTCACTCTGACAAAGTTAAGTTCACAATTTTGCAATAGTGTATTCCATTTCAGTCTTGGAGGAGTGTTGCAAGGTGTATTCTTTTCTCGCTTATAGTTCTCACCTTAGTTCACAGTTTTGTCTTCAGGGTGACTTCCATTTTGTCACCATACATTTCACAGTTTGCCAGAACGTACAGAAGGTACTTCTTTTCTTGTTTTGAATAACAATCTAGACTCACGTAAGTCTTCCTTGTAACATGGTATTTTCTTCTTCACACCTTTTTACCTTCAAAACGTCTTTCAGTGTTGAGGAATATTACGGGATGTACCTCCAATGTTGCTCAGAATATTGATACATTGCCTTAGGCTTGGGATACATTGCCTTAGGCTTGCGATACATTGCCTTAGGCTTGCGATACATTGCCTTAGACTTGCCATACATTGCTTTAGGCTTGCGATACATTGCCTTAGGCTTGCAATACATTGCCTTAGGCTTTCGATACATTGCCTTAGGCTTGTGATACATTGCCTTAGGCTTGGGATACATTGCCTTAGGCTTGGGACACATTGCCTTAGGCTTGCGATACATTGCCTTAGGCTTGCGATACATTGCCTTAGACTTGCCATACATTGCTTTAGGCTTGCGATACATTGCCTTAGGCTTGCAATACATTGCCTTAGGCTTGCGATACATTGCCTTAGGCTTGTGATACATTGCCTTAGGCTTGGGATACATTGCCTTAGGCTTGGGATACATTGCCTTAGGCTTGCGATACATTGCCTTAGGCTTGCTCATGTCTTGACTGCATCACTTTGAGTTTGTTAGTGAGTAATTATGTTCTGGAACCATTAGGATAAGCTTTCCAGTTATCTTTGTACATCATAGTCAAGCCTTGCTCAAGTCATTAGAAAACTTAGAAATGCATACCATTTAGATAGTGAATAAATCTAACATTGTTACATTTGGGATAACCCTACCTTCAATTGTACAAATTCTTGTACATTTCTTGGTCAAGTCCCTTGCGGTCGAGTCCCTTGCGGGATTCGAACCTCCATCCTCAGAGTACCAACAGCGACCACAGGGTCTCGACAAAAATCGAGGTCCAACAATCGTTGGTTAAGCTATTTTTACATTCAGTACCCCTCTGATGGATGATAAATTGGCACAGCTCCAAAGGCTGAATGCATTAGAAATACATGCCATTTAGATAGTGAACAAATATAACATTGTTACATTTGGGATAACAAGATGTTGCAGGTAGTGTGGTTTGTTTTACATATTACACAATTTCACACATCTCTCCTTGCTGTTTTTACATGTTAAAGTCTATCTATATTTGTCCAGGCTATATTGCTGAACATCTAATCTCTCTTTGTACCATGCCATTGCATCTGAAGGGAAAGCGTTGACCTAGTAAAATCTTTCATGTAACAGAACCCGGTTGTCCCAGCATAGAGTTTTAGATATATATATTGACTCAACTCTTTTAACTGTTTTGCAGAAAAGTAAATCCTATATTTTCTTGGTGAACTAGTTTTTAAGATTAGATTTCAAAGAGAATTAAAGCCAATTATTGATTTTTTCTTAACTGTTTTGGAGAACATGTAATTTACCATGTTTGTTTAGTCTTGCTAAAAGATTTTACCATTTTATCTCCTGTACATTTCCTTTACTCAAAATTCATTTCACGGCCCTCAAGAACATTTCGAGCATGTTCTTTCATTGCAGCTGGAAATAAAGATCAAGACTTGCCCAGATCTGTAAGAAAACGACTTTCTGCAGTGTTGGCCTTTTTCTTCGATTATCTGATTCTGTCCATGCCATTTGTTTTCACAATTCATTTCACAGGCTTCTAGTGATTTACAGCATGGATTTCTCTTTCCAGCATTGAGGTGAAAAAATGCTTCAGACTTTCCTGGATCTGGAGAAGATTTCATTCATATCAATACCTTTGTTCTTTTGCTATCTCAATCTTTCCTTTCAATTTATTCTTAGAATCATTCACCAGGAGGCACTGGATGTTGTTCTACTTAACTAGAAACACAAGTCCTCTCGAATATTTTCATGATACTTTCTGTATATGCCGACTTGATGTGAGATTAGAATTATTGTATTTCTTCTAATTATTTTAAGTACTTCATTTATTGCTATGCTATTGTAGATATGTTAATAAGCATATCAATGCGCACCATTTTTACCATTAATTCTCTGTATTTTGGGTCAAAGGCCTTCTACTGAATAAATCTATCTCTCTAATGTAAGTACTGCCTGTTTAGATAGCGATAGATTTGCTGGAGATTTATGGACTTTCTAAAAATATTTTACCCTTAATTGCAAAACTACCCTAGTTATCTCAATGATTTTCCAATAATTATGACATAACCTAGGCACTAAGGAAAACAGTTGATAAAAGTCCATTTGTATAGTACTATTTCCATGCTTAATAGCATGCAATTTGTATTATTACTCAGAAGAAATAGTACTTTCACTGCCTCTACAAACCTCTTTGTGCGACCTCCACATACTCACCCACACTCAGGTACCCATTTAAACAGTTGGGTGGACAGAGCGCAGTGTCGATGAAGAACCTTGCCCAAAGAGGAGACACAGGATGAGGACCAGGACCCATATTTTCGAAGCTCTCTTAGCGCTAAGATAGTCATAAGTGTCAAACATTAACAATGACTTAAGACTATCTTATCGCTAAGAGAGCATAGAAAATATGGGTCCAGCAACTATATTTTCGAAGCTCTCTTAGCGCTAAGATAGTCGTAAGTGCCATTCATTAACATTGACTTATGACTATCTTAGCACTAAGAGTGCTTCGAAAATATGGACCCTGGTCACTAAGTTTTGGTGTCTCCACCAGGATTCAAACCTTTGGTGTGGTAGGCAAAAGAATGCCTTTAATTATTGCGTAAACATTCCTTCTGGATTGGGTTGCCTTAATCTCGGTTAATTGTGATTGTACATAATTTAGAAATTGTATACCCAAATTGTGTAACATACTCCAATATTTCACTGAACCATGGGTGGTCGTGAAGTTAATTGAGAGCCCTGAACATGAGTGGATCATCTAAACAATTTATAGATACAATCTGAAGGAAGTCAGACATGTCTGTAATAGGCTGAAGTGAACATGAACATATCTCCACCTGATCATCTTGTAAGTCGTTAAGCTTGTAACTGTTTAAAGTTCATTTGATACCAGCAAATTGAGAATTTGCCGTAATTGTTTCAAGCTAAGGTCTCAGCAAGGTTGATTGTGTACACTTCAATACTCCTTTCACTTCATTTTATAAATTCTGAATGAAGCAGTTCATGAGCCAGGATATCAGTATGTTTATGATATCACAGACAGGCTTGGAAGCTAATTAATATATGATTAGGTCAGCCATGTAAGTTTAAAGGAAATGGTCCATTGAGACATGTGTTTGTAATTAGATACATGTACTTGAATTTTGTAACATTTTGTATCAAATTGATCTGATCTTATGAAGTTTGACCTTATAATATGATTACTTAATGTTGAAGTTACGTTTTACGTCATTGCCTTTTTAATTCCTCATAACTTTAAATAAAATTTAAAAAATTAAAATATGAAGTGCATTTTGAAATATGAGGTAATTGTGAACTAAAGTTATATTTTACAATTTTTAAAAAAATGATGAAATTTAGAATAAAAATTCGGAATTAATCCTTTTACTCCTTAATATTTAACGTCATGTGCATTTGAATGTACTTTTAAGTAGTTCTGGGGTGAGTTCTTAAGTCAAGTTTTATCGGCGTAACATTTTACAGTTGAAACACCAAGCATGCTCATTTGAAAGGTTTCAATGTTTAGTTAACTTTTTATTCATCAGAGCATGCTAATGAGGTTCAGCTAGCTTCACATTAGCAGTGAAAACTGACATCTTGATTATCATAATCTGCAGTATCATATTTTATACGAGACAACATAATCATGCTAACAATTTAGTTAATTTAGACATTGAAGTCCTATAATTTATGTCATTTGAAAAAATTATTCAAATTTTCATGGAGCCAGTTAAACCACCAAAGTATTGTATATTACAGTTAAAGTCCAAAAAAATTAAATGAAATATTAAATTGAGCTGAAGTAAGATTTTTAAATCACAAAGAGCTTAATTTACAAGGTTAAGTTAGAGTTTTGCAGTCGATATTAACGTTCGAGGGGTTGATAAATGTTTAGAGAAGGGCTTCATTTACGCAGAGAATAGTCTCCTTTCGTATGTTATTAATGAAAAAAACTTCTGGGAAAAAGGATGTGGGCTTGTAAGGTTTCATTGATACAGAATAAAAATTGTGCAGAATCTTGTCTGCTGTTAAGCACATTAATATGGGTTCCTTGATTGTACATCATGGTGAATTAATGGCAGAAACAGCATCCAGGGGATTCATGAGACAGACTGTCCGCAGAGCCTATCATATTCTGACAAGGTTTGCTAGATATCTCCACAACTGTGGCAGTTGTTTTTGTTCTGAGGGATTACTCTGAAAAAATGATGTTGAACTAGATGCTGTCTCTTAGTTATCATAATCACATCACTATAGCGACGACACATTTATGTAAATTTATTAGCTGCATTAAGTCACTTGCACTGGTTTCCTGTCTTGAGTGAATGCACTGATAGGTGTATGTACATTTTTGGTCCATTTTGTGACATGTTTGTTACTTTGTGTGTTACAAATTATTCTCTTATAGATGCCTCGTTAGAAAATGTCTTTTGTATAAAAGTTTGAAATATGTTGAGTTAAGCATGTGCAAGTGGGTACAAAAGCATGATGGATATTGGTTTGAGCTCAGATTCAGATCGTATTTCCCTGAATATAACCCCATTCTATTTCGTTCATCACCCCTTACCCCAGGTTCTATTCAAGGCACGGGTTGTGTTTAAAGGAAATGCGGTATAACTGAAAATGTTATTGAGACCCAACTTGTATTTACCTCAGCACCCCTTATCCCAAGGTTATATTTGAGGCCCAGGATATATTCGCGATCCCGACTGTATTCACGGAAATGTTCAAATCCCTTGTTTTATGTAACAACAAAAAACAAAAAGCAGCTTTTTCAAGAACAATATACTAGTCTATTGTATACAGTGTTTACTCAGCTTTTGTCTGAAGACATTTGTTTACATGAGAAATATGTTGGATAAAGAATGTGTCACTGTCTGCAATATTTCACAGCCTTGTTGCATGCTAATCAAGTTATCGAAGGCGCCTAAACTACAAATAATTCAACTGAGAGAATAACTGTGATCTTGAATATTAAATAAATATTCTCTTTACATCCCTTTTATGCACTTTTCATCCTCATGGATTTCACATAATTCAATTATTGTATTACTTAGTAATATATTGAATCAACAACAAAAAAGACAAGAGCTGAAATGAAACTATCCATTATTTAACAGGTGCACTCCAAAACCTCTTATTAGAAGTCAATTATGGAAAAGGAAACCTTTACTGCTTTTAGCTGCAAAAGATTTCCAGGAGTCTAGTAAAGTTTGACACTTTGAATTGGCAGATGAACACGGGTAGTAAAATACGTTAGTCAGACGGGGGATCCTCCTGGGATTCACCGAGAGACAGAGGAAGAGGAACTACAAAAGAAAGATCAGACATGTCAAGGGAGAGAGGGAATGATGTACCCGAACTAATACAGAAAAAACTGGAGACTGAATTATTTAGGGAGCTTAGGAGTGCAGCGAAAGGAAGATTATGTGTAAGTGGATCTCTAGACGCTGTGTGTGCTTAGAGATTTAGGTAGAAGAACTCAAACATGCTGTCCTTTACATGATGAAGTTTTGTGAACCCGCTAGATATTTAGCGACATGAAATATTTTTGTTGGAGCACGATCTGTTGATTTGTGAGCGCAAATACATTGTGAGGTTTGAGGGTGCTTGAATTTTAAGTATGTGGTGAATTTTAAAAGACTGTCGAGGTAGAAGTTGGAAAATACGTTTGTCTACAAAAAATTTATGATTTTAGTAGGAAGGTTTGGCCTTACTTTTCATGGTCACTCCTCTCATTGAAGAATAAACATATACTTTGAAACTTTGTGTTCACAATAAAGAAGTTATATAAAAAGTCTTGTTTTCTTATTCAGTCTTATTTGTAGTTATCATTTTAACAAACTCAACTTTTAACTTTCTCTTTCTTCAAATAATCTTGTTGCACTGTTATATATCATTGTAGAAATGATATTTGTGTTTGACATTTACCAGAAACAATGCTATTTGTATTGTAAACTTTAAACAAATTTACTTCAGCGTCAAAAGAAAGAGAACAATAAATCACTCTCAGTCGAGTGCTTGTTGTACGTTAGATAATGTACCAGTCTCGAGGAGGGGTCATGAAAACAAATCTCATTATTCCATTGATTACGATCTTGTCAAGACGCCTAATCCCCAAAGCCCCTTGTTCAGCTGGTCGAGAGGATTTACCTGTCCAGCAAGCACCTTGTGTTGGTGTCATGGTCAAGCGTATGGGCTAAATTAAAGGGGAAAGGGACACCTAACATTTTCCTGTTCACCTCTTTTCTTCATCAAGTAGGCCTCTTTATGTTCAGCTAGCAAGCTGATTGCCGGGTATGGACCATGACGGACCCTTAAAGGACCCTCATCATCAGATTATGCTTGTTAAGGTCAACTGGCTGACCCCTGAGATCCTTAATCAAATGTTAGTTGCTTGAGAGCTTTCAAAGCTTCTGCACTTCAAAACTCTTTGAAGGTTGGACCTGTTGTATATTATCAGGATCAGACAAATTATGTTAATGGAAGGTTGGGTGTTTGTAAATAAAGCCTTATTTGGTTGGTTCTGGAATATGATGTGCTTATTTTGTGTTTGCCAATAACAACCCGTTGATAATTATAAAATTTGATTAAAATTATTACTTGAATTTGATTTTCACTTTAAATCTCTTAAAAGCTAAAATTTATCTTCGGTTTATTACTCGGACATTTAATATCAAATCATTAACTCATTTAACAAATGTTGTATTAAATAGAAGGTCATTAGTATCCACTATATTTCCCGAACATTTGAACTTCATTGCAGAAGGAAATAGTAACAACATCAAGCAATATCTTTGCAAACAGCTAAACTTCGCAAATACTGAATAAAAAGTAGTGTAGAGAGTTCTGGCTGACTTTGAGCAGGACCGAGTCTGCTTTATGGCCCGGTTTAGTGTCACGGGAGAGCGTAATGAGAAGCTAACATATATTCATTAGTTTGGTGAAGTGAGCTCGTGTAATCCAGCCAGCCTCGCCCAACTCAGGTGCTTACTGTGATTGGCAGATCAACAGGCTTCACAAGGATCCTGATTGCCCTTGATTCTCTTCCTATTGAAATGAAAATTAGACTCTACAGTGAAATCCTGCAATTTCCTCAGAATGGAGAGCTAATATTTGCAGAAAAGATCTGCTTTGGTGCTGATGTCTTGTATTGAATCGCTTGTTAAGGCTTGCAAACATTGGGAAATACCTGTGCGCGCTAAGTGCTTTTCGTTCTGATTGGTGGGGTGTTGATTAGCCGAGACGTTTGTTATCAAAGTTCACCTTTTTAGTTTGGTCATATCTTGCCTCTGACCAGTGCTTTCATCTCGCCGCAACACGCAGCTGATATGGAGCCGTCTTTGTGCCATGCCTCACTTGATTAATGGAGTTTGTAAAGTGAGCATAAATGAACATTATCAAAAGAGAACATGGTTGTTTATCATTTTCATGTGACAGAACTTCTCGATGTTATATTAATTTAGTCTACTGCAGGATAGGTACAGACACTTTATGTGTTTGATCAAAGTGTCGTGTTACATTTATGGTGTTGAATTATGACTGGGAGAGGCTATTTAAACATTATCATTGTAAAATATGGCTGTTTTTTTTGTTGCCCTGCAACTATTTCATGATAGCATTTTTGAAGTTTAGAATTTACGACTGTAGATATGTTTTGTTAAGGTATTCAGATTATATAGACATGAAATATTCAGAGAGATAAGAATGGAAATTTATTAATGTAGATTCTAGATAATGATTTTGGTTCAACAATTTCATTAATATTCAGACCAAGTCTGTTCTTGTTGTTCCTAACACAAAGACTGTCCAATATGGCCACCGTTCTTTTGCATATGCTGCAGCCACAGAATGGAATAATCTCCCCCAAGAACTTAAAGACTCTCCGAGCTTCTCATCGTTCAAAGCCAGTTTAAAAACATTCCTTTTCCGCCAAGCTTTCCCTGACCACTGACAATCCCTAAATGTGCGCTTTGAGCATGCTCATGCATGGAAATAGCGAGATATAAATTATTATTATAATATACATCCATGGTTTTTGGTGGATCTTACATGAAAGAATACTCATGGCTATAGATCTTGCATGTAATATTATGTGGATAGTCTTATAAAACTATGACACAAACCTTTACAAACACATGATATAAACTCACTATTTTTATTTTGGAAAATACCAAGTTCATATCATTTAACAATATTGAATTGAAAAGTTTAATTGAGAATATATATTTTCACAGTTTTATTATTATGAATAATTGTACGTGCAGGTTAAATACATTATTCAAATCATTCCCTTCATTACTGCTACAGCTCTCAGTATTCACAGCGTACAGCAATAAGGGATACAGAGTTACCTCCCTTAAACTTCCAGCTTCTCAATGCTGTACAACAATGACAATGAAAGGTTAAATAAAAAATGACCACCTGTCACTGGACGTGTGATGAGGAGATAAAGAGGAGATCATGTCCTACACAATTCAGATAACATCGGTTGTCGTTAGGTATAAAATATTAACAAGAACATAGACACCGCTCAATACATGATAGTGATAGCGTCAGCGGACAGTGTGCTTTAGATAATGCACAGCTTATCTGTGTTATCACTCACTATATAGACAGCACGTCATGCATGCTTGAGTGTTTATCCTTGTTTAAAAATTAAGCGTCATTACGAAAGAAATTGTTGAAGGATGTCAATCAATTTCCTTGATTTGCAGAAGCAGAGTGTTTTGATGTAATCAATATGATTAAAGTGGTTTGCACCTGGATGCTTATCTCAGTGTGGAATGTTTATAAACCTGCTCCAACGGAAAGAGGACTTTTTAAATGCCCCGTCAGTTAAAAGAGGACTGTAGGGATCAATATGTAGTATATTGGTGTAGAGTTTATATGATTTGGGGTTTAACTCCGCTTTCAAGAGTATTTCACTTATATTACGGCTAGTATTAATGCAGGGAGAAAGCCTGAAACACTAATGTGGATGGCATTGCGGTGAAACCTGTGAACATTGACTATAACTAGCAAACCATCAGTCGTACTACACTGAAATTCATTATAGCATTGCACCCAAACCTTTCTGCATGTTGAAGCAGAAAACTTGATGAGCCTGTGACAGGATTTGAACCCCAGACCTCTTGATCTGAAGCCAAATGTCTTAATCACCGCCCCCAATCAGTTGAAAGAGCACTGAGTTTAGTTAGGATCGATATGTAGTTTATAGGTGGAGAAGATCAGTGAAGGGATGTGGACCTTAGTATTAGATGTTGGAAAACTCATTCTGTCAGAAAATTGAGTGATTGTCTCTGTAATGAAAGTAGGGGGAAAAGAAGTATATTTTTAAAAAGGAAATCTCATCAATTTAAATTACTTGTAATTTTTACCTGGCATACTTTTAGATAGACTAGTTTATTGATCTTTCGCTATAAGATTGCTTGATTCCTGAACTTAATAATATCTGGTCTATTGTTCATGAATTGTGTGTTGTTGTGTCCAGTTATTAGATTTGTCTGATGAAGAAGCTTGTTTGAACTTAACTGATTCAAATGCTTGTCACCTTTCGCTGAGTTTGGTTGAGCATGGAAGTTGAACAGTATGATAGTTGGTAACATGAATAATGGGTAAATTATTTGTGTCTTTGTAAGTTTTCGTAAACATGTATTTTGAGTGTGAACGATTTCACAGACTCGCTGCTAATGGCTGCAATATTGCCCAAGTGGCGTTAAACAATAACTCATTCACTCACTATTTCTCAGATTTAGTTTGAAGACTAGTTTCAGTCCATGGCCACTCTGGTATATGGATGTTGGAGGTCAACAGTATGGCAGTTGATAACATGAGTGATGTGATGATTGCTTAGTTATCACTGGTTTCCTTGACATCAGCGGTCAGCTGGGCTATTAGTGACCTACACAATGATATCTGATATGACAGGGTTTTTATGTGCATTACAGCTGAACAGATGGTGATGGCAGTTCAGGTCACATTTGCTGTCGAGGGTTGCTGAAGACTTGTACCAGCAATGTTGCTTAAACAAACAAATTGATATTCTCTGCAACGTTTCAGGATTGATTTGACGTCATTTCTGATAATCCTCTTCTATATTATCAATATTTGTACTTAGATAAAAATTACACACCTTTGTTTATTCATGATAGATATTAAAGTCATTTATCATGACATTTGTTTGTTGAACAGTTTTCCATCAAAAACTTATTTCACTCATTGTTACATGTGAAAGATTAACCCTTAAGATGCGGGCGACGGAATTATCCGGGCGGGCTATAAGCGATTCCTAGGTGTCTGTATACGGATCCCGGATACAAGACTTAGAATAATTCACGGCTGTCTAAGTATACTCTATCACCCATACCGGGTCACGAGTCGATTGTGTCCGCGACCCGACCCATGTTCAGTGTGTGGTCGGAATATCAAGCAAAATTCACACCAATTTGCGTGTGCATTGTTGACCCGTAACGCATCGATAATTAGCTTTACAAAAGGCCAATTATGTCGGGCTTAGCCCCCGAAGCATTAATTCGCTTGAGGCTATTTTCACCCACGTGTTTGTATTGCCTCGGGTTTGCCTCGCCCGAGACTGCTATCTGCCTCGCATCTCGCGAGACGGGGAAAAAAATCGCTAACTCGCCTTACTACCGCACTTCATATCATGTGAGCGAATTGTTTGTTTTCAAAAAAAAATACGGCAAAATAAAGGGGAAACAATGGACTACATTCCCATATAAAATTAGAAAATCTCAAAAAAATAATAAAGACACAGCAAGCGCCGTGAAAAAGGTCATGTTTACACTTCATAAATTTTGAAACAATCGGCGATTTTCACAACTTCTAAAACATTTATCAAGGCTAAAATACTGAATGCATTTTCATAATTTTTATATCACAATAAACCGAAAAGAATAATCTTTTATTCTATATAAAATGCGCAGATTTATTCACAGAAATAAAGATACAATTTTACCTTTCTGAGAGGCATGTGAAACCAAACGGCACACAAACTAATCAACATATTTTCATCAGTTATGGTTCGAGGTTAGCGTTTATTTGAAAAGTCAAACAACATAACCATATTTGGGTTGACATGTGCTTATTTGTCAACTGGTTCGAGATTATGATTTCTTGGAAAAGTGCGATGAACGACCGTTTGCAATGCCGCATACATGTTGTAAGTATTGACGATTTTATAGGTGGGAATAAAGACAAACTTTACATAGCTATAGAATTATAACCAAAGGTCGCATTCTAATAATTTTTATATCATTGTGAAGCTAGACATCTTGTCTTCAATTCCGTATATAAATGGAATTTTTTTCGTTTCGTATTTATGATGTTACGAGGCCCGAATAAAAGACAATCTTTCGAAAGTAATAGAATAAAAACGAAAAAACATAGAAAATTCATTCAAAGTTTCGAGTGTGAATTAGCCATTTGTGTACGGGTTTCGCTACTTGAATTTGTATTGAACGCCCGTATATAGTCCTTATTCGCCATGTAGATGCGGTATATTTTGTAAAAACGATAACGGAATCGCCGCCTGGAAATTCCGCCAGCAGAGCTAGTTAGTGCCAAAGCCCAAACTACTGCTGCGAGCTGCGAGCCTGTAAATTCCGCCACAGGGGCTAAAAATGGTAAAATATATATACGCAACGTAAGGGTTAACCAGCACTTAAGTCAGTAAAGATAACATTTAACTTGTTTATGTTATCCTAAATTTATTTTCCTTAAAAATTTAGTGAATATATATTTGAAAATTAATCACCACACTATTCAGGATCACCCTTTATTGTTGTTGCATAATGTTTCTATATTAACTTTTATTTATAATAAAAGAAAAGAAGTATACCATTAAGTATTTCGTCTCTTATAGGGATAAATCATTCATAAGCTTTAACAGAAACTTCCACTCACAGAATTCAAATGATAGGGCTTTAGCAGATTAGGATAATTTATAACAATATGCAAGGTATTATCAGAGGTAAATTCATACTGTTTATGTTGGCAATCTGACATATTTCAGAATCAGATTATAAACATGACTTTGTTGTCATTGGCAGGCTTAAAAATATTTTGCTTTGTGAAAGGAATTTTGCTCAGCATCTTGGTTTAAAGGTTTAAAAAACCAAACTTATATATCAGTCCTTAACCTAAATATGCTGGAGGCTATAGAAACAGAGCAGGGTCTGACATCGGATTTATGACATCTTAACTCTTACATACAGTACAAATATCTATGGCAGTCTACCTCTGTTTTAGCCTACCTGTTATTATGCTTAGGGCCAAAAATATGTATCAAAACATGTACAAAGATGTTTCATCATGTTGCAGTGAGTAATACACTTAAAGGACCTATTTTAAACCCACTGTAGACTCATGATGGGTTAAGCTAACTGCATCTACAGATGGAGCAGAAATGGGTGGTCCTTTAACATCTGCAGTTCTCATTCAAAAGGCCATTTTGGTTCCAGTTGAATTGCACCGCACTTCTGATTGGTTATAGTATTTCTTTCTGAGCAAATATCCTGTGTTAAAACAAATCCAGACCGCCAGTTTTTTAGGGAACGTTTGGAATGCTGTCACTTCTCAAAAGTCTTTCCCTAAATCTGCGATTTCTTTTGTTCCAATGGCTGCGTGGTATCAATATCGCAGAAGGAATTTTTTTGGCAAGTGCAGTTGCTTACATCAGCTCCTGCTTTGTGTCCTCCGGATCCAGAGAAGGGTTATTTATTCACAACTTGGTGACACTCCGTGCAGGCTCATAAATTAAGAAGAATTGCAACACTTTTGGGAATATAGCTCACTTGTATGTAAGAGGTGAAATAGAATTTATTGTAATAGCCCTTTGGTAAAAAGCAGTAATGTAATAATATAGAAGGAACCAGATCTTTTGCATATATTTAGGACGGAAAGCCTCTTTTAATTTCCTTTAAGATTTCTCGAGTCGCTAAATTCTAAAACAAAAATATAAATTATGAAATGGAAGTATAATTTATAATGAACTGATTAGCGTATTGTGACAATGCCCACAAGAGATGCACTGAATCTCTGACAAAATCTGATAAAAAAGACATTCATTTCGACCCTAATTGCTAGTTCTCAATTAAGTGATCAAAGAAAAATGGGATGATTTAGCTAAGGACCCAGGAGAAATTAAATCAAGAGCAAAGTTATAAAGACGTAGGACAAATTCTTTACCACCAGGGAACCTATCACAGGCTTGCCAGATTGGTCACAGGTTACTTCCCAAGGGAGATAGGTCTTCAATTCCATTTTCATGAACCTTTCACATTTTCTTAAAGCTAATAATGAGAGGAAAGATAGAATCCCCACTGGAATTGAATCACTTTTTGCAGCGTGGTGGTAAAAACTAGATTGATTTTCATATAGCAACTTAGATTTTTTAAATTTTTTGAGTGTGATTATACCGCATGGGTCCTTGAAGCTATTAAGTTCCAGACATATTCTTAGCCATCACTCTAATTAAAGTTAATTACAAACGTGTATCATGAAAAAGTTGTGCTTGTAGTCATGGTGACTTGTACACATCCCAGACTACCGTTTTAACTGATCAGTTGCAGCTGGTTAATTCTCCTTCTTTTGAAGTCAAGTAAGTTTCAAACATATCAGTTTATTTTTTCTCCCAGAAGCATCCATTTTGTCATCCTCTTTTCTCATCAAATGGAATGTGACTGATCTTGATATCAAGCGTGTTTCTTAAATGAGTTTTAATATGAAAAACATGTCAAGGGAATGCTGTCTCTTGATAAGCTTGTTCAGTGAGATAATGAATTCAATTGCAAACTTCAACAGCAGGTATTTTATAAGATAAATTGGATATGCATTAAAAATAATTTCATTTTAAAATTTCACCTGGAGTTGTGTGTCTCAACAATGTGACCATATCTTTCCATGAATCTTAATTCATGCTTGAACAATTCAATGCAATGAATTATCACTCATGCAGAAATCACTTGAACGGATTGAAATGTGCAGAATGCTATCTTTTGAAACTCCTGTTAAAGCTAAATGAAGCACATGACATCCTTGACTTTAGTCCTTCTCCTTGACTGTGTATAATAGAAGAGTCTTTAATACACTCAAGTCCTCATTCAGCAAGTCTAGACACACAGGTTTGAAAGACCAAAAAATTGACTTGAAGAAAAGTGTTACTGTAGTTTAAAAACAATATTTCATGGGCTGAATTTTTTTAAATTTTGAAATGTAAAGATATTGAGTTGAAAGATGAAAGAATGACAGATGTCTGTTGTAAAAACCTTTTAACACATCATTGCCCAAAAAATGTAATGAAAAAATTGTCATTGAAATCTAGATGAATGAAGAATCTTAATTGTCAGATGTAGGCAACATGCTGAAAATAAATATTCATTGGATCTTATGTCTCAATCATCTATATCTGTGATAATAGCCTACCCATATTTATGACATATGCACCATGGAACAGAGGAAAGGATAATGACTACAGAGAGATGTTCATGAATTTTAATTTGATGAAAAATATTTGATATCTTGACATCTGTAATACTACACTGATACAGTAGAAGATAAGATGGGAAGGATAATGAGTATAGAAAAATATATCAAGTTTTATTATCGGGAATGAACTGTCATTGATGTCAGGTGTGAGATGTTTTGGCATTTATAATATCACATGATATGAAAAGAAGATGGTCACATATATTATTTATTTCCCTCATCAATCAAAAAGCACAGTTCCAGTGCAAGAACAACCAAGGATGCTGTTCTAGCTCTTCCTAACTGCTAACAGCACTTCCCTTCTTCTTGGAGGGTCCTCCCTGTAAACTGCATGTTCAGCTCCATCGCAAATCACACATGTCTGCAGCTTGTGCAATGTTTATATCATATGCACTCACTTTGACATGACTTCCCTTTAGCTTGGGTGTAGCTGTACATACATAGACTGCATATTGGGAAGTAAACAGCACTCCGTCTGCAGGGGATGTAGTGCTGTTTACTGCATAGTCTTAGGCATTCTGATATTGAAAATGAAATGAGAAATCCATTATCTTTTCTTGTTCAAAGTCATTTTAATACTTTACTATTCAACATCTCTACAAATACAGTATGCTAATTTTTTAATAAGTATAAAATAAGTAATAGATAAGTAAAAAAGTAAGTTTAAATGTTCCAGTTTGTATTCTTATTAAATTTCCATGTTCCAATTAAAACCATACTTTATCTTTTCAAAGTTTAACCAGTAAAAATAAATGTGAAAACTTAACTAAATTCAACTAAAACTTAAGACGACTTATTCCATTGTTCATAACCTTTACTCATAACCATAACTTTGGAAAATGTTTGAGGGGAATTGCGTTGCTCTTATAATTTATGTCCTTTCTGTTTAAAGTGAGAACGATATGCATGTCCCTTATGGCCAGATGAGGTTGAAGTTGTTAACGTCTAATTGAAGTTTATTGTGTTTGAGCCTGATATTCCATTACCATCTTTGTTACGTCTGACTGTCAAATTCTGAACATGGTTTAATTTACTCTTTAAGACTCTGTCGCCCTAGCTGGGGCAGTTGCAGCTTTAATATCTCTCGGAGAATAGATTTTATATGCAAATTGTGCAGCAATTACTCTGACTGATGATCTCTTTAAATAATTGGACACCAAGTTTGCTTCATGTTTTCGAAAAAGAAGCTCGCAGAATTAACTGCAAAAGATGATGTAGTTTTATGGAAAACAGTATGGATTGTAACTAGAATTATTGTGGCATAAATTTCAGGAATATGCAATGTGTTGATAATCTTTAATGATCTTCAATACCTTAGGACTTGAAATGAAATTTTAAAGAGAAAATTATATTTGTTTGTAGACATTTAAATGACTTTACTGAAACACCTGTCTTACGTCAAGTCCTATATTCGGTCTTTGTTAACATAACATAACAGGACAATGAAATAAATTCATCTTTCCTACAGTCATACTGTATACAACGCTAGTATAACACGTAGAAACAAATTTTGAAAACATATTTAAAAGGAGCCTTTTTTTTGCCAAAATTCCATTTCTTAAATAAACCTTTTCAATAATTGTTAAAATGGTGATATTTCTAGGATAAATACTTTTTTCAGAATCTGAGTGTAAGACTATGTTTAAGCATCCAACTGCATGTATCCGAATGAAGCCCTCATTTGGAGAGAACATCTGATAAAGAGATGCTTTCTTTTCAAGGCAGTTTCACTCAGCTGGATATTTACATGGGTCAGTGAACAAGGAAAACAAACTAAATTTACTGCATCACCTTGTGTCTCAGCTGCTCATTGATGTGGACATGGTTTTACTATTAACAATCAACATTTATCTAGATTGCTTATGAAATATGACTTATCATATATCAAATGCCTTTAGGATATTTGCTTTGTAGTTTGTCTTAAATTATATTATGTTGTCAAATATATTTAATAGCAATAAGTAGAGAACTGTTCTACATGCAGTAAGGTTTGGGTGCAATGCAACACTGGATTTCAACGTTGTACCACCCATGGTTCACTAGTTTCAGTCGATGCTTGCAGGTTCCACCGCAATGCATAGCCACATGGCATTGTAGGCTTTCTCCCTGCCATAATACTAGCAGCCACAATATAAGTGAAATACTCTTGAAAGTGGCCTTAAACCCCAACTCACCTCACCTCACTTAATAGCAATAATGTTTTTATACCCCCGACCAACGGTTGGGGGTATATAGTTATACCAACGATTCCGTCCGTCCGTCCGTCCTTCCGTCCGTCTGTCCTTCCGTCCGTCCGTCCTTCCGTCCGAAGACAATTTTTGTCCGATCGATTACAGAAAAACTATTTGTCTCATCCTTTTTAAATTTGGTACATGTCTTCTTCACTACTAGGAGAGGTGCAGTGCGAAGTTTAAACCGAATTGGTGAATTTTTGAATTTTTGGCGATTTTTTTTATTTTTTAACTTAGTCAAATTCTGAGCATTTTTTGTCCGATCGATTACAAAAAAACTATTCATCTCATCCTTTTCAAATTTGGTACATGTCTTCTTCACCACTAGGAAAGGTGCAGTGCGAAGTTTAAACCGAATTGGTGAATTTTTGGCAAATTTTTGTATTTTTTAACTTAGTCAAATTCAGAGCATTTTTTGTCCGACCGATTACAGAAAAACTATTCATCTCATCCTTTTCAAATTTGGCACATGTCTCCTTCACCACTAGGAGAGGTGCATTGCAAAATGTAACACGATTTGGTGAATTTTTGAATTTTTGGCAATTTTTTATATTCTTTTACTTTATCATAGCTAGAATGACTGAAGCTACTTCTGTATTGTGATTTGTTGACTTCATCATTTTCTTTTTCATGTAACTTTCATCAAAAGCTACTTCTGTGTTCTCGTTGATTTTACTTTTTATATTTCCACTGGTTATATTTTGGGAAAAGTTAAATTTTCTTTCCTTTCAGCCATCAACTGCTGTATATCTCTCACTGTGCCTTCAGGGGTGTGCTTCCATGTACCTGTTGTTTAAAGTCACTCGAATGAATCATTATGATGGATTAATTTCCAAAATAAAGTTGAAATCAGTGGTAATAGCAGTAGTGTATTATATTACCAATACCTTTTCAAGTTACTTTTATTCCTTTTTTGACTTAAACCACCTTTTTCACATGAAGATCGAGACTTGTCCTACCATTTCACAAACAGTTTAATCTTAGCAATTACATTTCAAAGCTTATCAATCCTTAGGTGTGCAGACACCTCTCTCTTTAAGTAAAATAAAAATGTCAAACTTAAACAGTCGGGGGTATTAGTGAGCCACGCTCACTTTTTTGCTTGTTTTAATATATAATATAAAGGCATACACTTAATATGTGAAAGCCAAAATCTACAACAACCTTTGCCATTATCTAGTTCTACATGTTCAGGTTTCCCTGTCACAGCCGTATTCATAAATCTTGTCAGACTTATTGTTTGTTTTATGAATGGGCAACTTAATCCCTAGCTAATAGAACATGTGATACCTCCTATATTACTGTGTAATGGAAATGACTACTATTTGAGACTTGGTGGAAATAGACTAGACATATTTCTTCTGCTAAGATACTTAGCAATGTTAGATTAGGTGTATGATGCTCTCATGGTACTGATCACAGTAACTACACTGACCAACAACTCCACATATACACTGCAATGATACAAACAGTGTCATCAATATGAGTGTCAAGGTATGATAAGATTATCTTCAAGAAGTATCATAGTCTTACACTCAGACTCTGAAAAAAGTATTTATTCTTAGAATATCACCATTTTATCAAATATTGAAAAGGAGGCTGTATGAAATGGAATTTGTAAAAAGGGGGTGCTTTTCAATATTCATAAATATATATTTCAGAGTCTAAATGTTAGACTAGGAATATCAAGTTTTTAAACATTTCATTCATCATTTTGTCACAGATGACATAGACATAACACACTGCTAATATAACATTATCTGGGTTAAATATAAATGATATACAGTTGGTACTATGCAGTATACAGTTCCAATATTGAATAAGGTTCTGAGTTGCTCTAGAAATCATTCAATACCTATCTGGATATGTGTGTCCAGCAAACAGTTCTATGTATGCTTATTGATTTATTCTCATTATTTTGGTAATGCCAATATTTGCTTGTCACCAAAATGCAGTCCTACCATCCCTTCATTTTTTTCAAGTGTTTATTACCATACACTAGTGGATATTAATGGTTCTATGCTCAAAAGTGTGCAAAAAGTTTAAAATTGTTTAAAAGGTTTTGATGTCTCAAATACACATGTTACTGAACAATTTTGAGAAATTATGCAGTAGGCTTCTCCAAACATAATTCAAAATTTTTTGTGTCTTTTTACAATCTTAAATCTGCATATTTACCCCACATCTTTTAACGTTTCTTGTACCAAACAAACAAAATTTAAATAGAGCAGATGAGTAAGGTACTCTTACTGGATAATCCTTTTGCTTTAGAAATAGAACTGCTCTTGGCAAGATGTTTACTAGATATCCCATCTCACATTTCATATTAGTTTTCCGTTGAGTAAAGGTCATATCCTCTGTTTCAAAAGAGTCAATTCTGGAATACATGAAGATAATTGAAGTCTCTGTTGCTTCAAAATTGCACTTTTAACTGTAAAATTGGAATCCTTAAGTTGCAGCAATCAATGAAAAGATGATTGCTTTGCGTCTTAAGGTATAAAGTGTCATTTGGAAGCTTCTGGGGGATGGTTGTTGAAATGAATAAGCCCTTAATATCTAATCTTTCATGTCAATTGGTTTTCTGTAGAAAAACAAATTTACAAAAAAGGGTTTGGCATTTCCTATTACAAACAGGAAAGCAATTTTATGCATTAAGTGAAGAATTATACCTCATCACTTTAAAAAACATGAAGATATTTGGAAAATCAAAACGTTACTGAAACCAAACTGCTTTAGTTTGATATTCGTCTTACCAGCTTATTTTTATGAAAACTTCTTCTCTTGGATAGTCATCACTGAGGTTGACAGCGATCTTTTTCTCTAGTTAGGAACAACAGAACATGACAAACAATTCATCATAGTTGAACCCCTCTCTGCTTCTTGTTCTCTTGGTGAGATGAGACAGTACGTGTCACACCTCATCTATCAGTTGTGCTGTGTTTTGCTTTTATATAACGTCTCATGTGTGAACCCAGACATGACAGTCAGACCATTCATAGATTCGCTACATTACCTTGGTGTGCTTTTCGGTGCAGTTTTGCTTACAAACTTGTGCATTCATGTGTGAGTTTAGAAAGCCTCATGTTTTCATTCGATCTTTCTGCCATGCAAACTCATGCGAATTGGAACAAAAATCATTGATTTATAAACATTGTATATAGGACAAGACACTCCCATGAAATATGTATGTTTATTTAATTATATTTCTTTTGTTTCCAGAACGTGCCATCACAAAGCTTCAGCTTGATAATATGGACATAGCCAGACATCCATTGTCAACAGATGAACAGGTGGGAGATTTTTTGCGTTAATTTCTCCAAAAATCTTCATCCTCGTCTGAGAAGAAAGTGATCCATTTAATTAATTCTGTGCCAGGTTTACTTACTTGATAACTTTCTAGCAGCTTTTTATTTACACAGGAGTAAATTTGCTATTTAAAAAAACTGAGTCACATGTCTGTACATACGTTTCATGTTTTGTGTCTTCAAATTTGATTACAACCTAATTTTGGAGAATACAAACAGACATCACTTTTAATATTCTTGTTTGTGAGATAACTCATAGGAATAATTCCTAGTCTTCATGGTTCTTTTACTTTTCAATAGAATATATGAAGGACCAATTTCTTTTCAAATGATAAAAACTACTGTAATATGATTTTATTTAAAAAAGAAGCAGTGTTCCCCTGCACAAAAAATATGACGAAATACGAGAAAACAGACTTTCCCTGTCACAATTCTAGCTCCATGTCAAGTTCAACTCCAGCTATGTAAAACATCAGCAAAGTGGGAGGTGTTACAGCTGTAGCAACAAGTATGGACGTAAAGACTCCTCCTGCAGTACACCTGTTTCTTATCCACATGATCTCCTCTTCAACTCATGTAGATCATTGCTCCTAGGTCCCCGATGATGGGACATTAATCATCTGTTATGATAGCAATACCGCCAATGGTTTTCCTGTTAATAAGTTTATAATGATATCAGGCCTACCATACAAACGACACAAAAATCTTCAAAACTGTACTAATATACCCTTAATTAGTTCACAAATCCTCACAATAGTACGACAAACCTTCCTAAACTGAATTCAAATCCTCGAAAACTGAATTCATATCCTCGAAAACTAATTTCATATCCTCTAAAACGGGCGACAAATCACTTGAAAGGGTCATTTTGGCCGCAAAACGGACCACAAATCAAAGGACGGTCAACAAATCGCCTAGCAAAATGGCAGCTCGGCAACAAGACAAAGTAAAAGGAAGTGTTGTTTTCTTATACTACGACTCTTATCTTCTACAAATGTACATCGATATATAGCACACTCCTAACTGTAATAAACTTCAGATCTTTGGCCTTACATGTTATTGCCAGGCTTGCGATTCTACACAGTTTGGTATTATTAAGGGTATATTAGTACAGTTTTGAAGATTTGTTTGCCGTTTGTATGATAGGCCAGGATATAGTTCGTTGAAATATTTGTGTTATAATATCAGGATATTTTAGATCCTTTTAGCTTTGCAGGCGTCAATAAACTATTCACATTTTCAACAGAACTGCTGCAACACCCAAATCTAAAATTCCTTGGAGAGGTACCTAAATTTAAACCAAAATAAATCGTATGATACTTTTGATCCTGACAATAGGCTGCCCACCACCTGCCCTCCCCCTCTCTCCCCCGAATATGTTAGTGACAAGCATTATCCCGAACTTCTCTAAAATGTATGGAAAGCTCAAATTTTCTGAAAAAGGGAAGAGGGTTCTGTTGATATAGTGTCCGAGTGACAGGGATCTGATCATGACTGTGTATCAAAACTTGTTGATAAAAGTAAAAATATCCAAGGATTGAGGAGGATATTTGTTACTGTTATCAACTCCCTTGTTATCCCCCGCCAACAATAGTTGGGGGGGGATATTGAAATGGGCTCCGTCCGTCCGTTCGTCCGTCCGTCCGTCCGTCCGTCCCGATTTTGTTTCCGGAGCAGAACTCGAAAACTATAAGACATATGTCAACAAAACTTGGTGTGTGGAACAATCATCATGTCTAGATGTGCCTTTTGGGATTTTCAACTTCTTCGAGTTATTTTTTTTTACCGTTTCCATGGAAATGTAACTTAGAATTTCGTTTCCGGAGCAGAACTCGAAAACTATAAGACATATCTCAACGAAACTTGGTGTGTGGAACAATCATCATGTGTAGATGTGCCTTTTGGGGTTTTCAACTTCTTCGAGTTATTTTTTTTTACCGTCTCCATGGAAATGTAACTTAGAATTTCGTTTCCGGAACAGAACTCGAAAACCATAAGACATATCTCAACGAAACTTGGTGTGTGGAACAATCATCATGTGTAGATGTGCCTTTTGGGGTTTTCAAGTTCCTCGAGTTATTTTTTTTGACCGTTTCCATGGAAATGTAACTTAGAATTTTGTTTCCGGAACAGAACTCGAAAACTATAAGACATATCTCAACAAAACTTGGTGTGTGGAACAATCATCATGTGTAGATGTGCCTTTTGGGATTTTCAACTTCTTCGAGTTATTTTTTTTGACCGTTTCCATGGAAATGTAACTTAGAATTTCATTTCCGGAGCAGAACTCGAAAACCATAAGACATATCTCAATGAAACTTGGTGTATGGAACAATCATCATGTGTGGATGTGCCTTTTGGGTTTTTTTAACTTCTTAGAGTTATTTTTTTTTACCGTTTCCATGGAAATGTAACTTAGAATTTTGTTTCCGGAACAGAACTCGAAAACTATAAGACATATCTCAACAAAACTTGGTGTGTGGAACAATCATCATGTGTAGATGTGCCTTTTGGGATTTTCAACTTCTTTGAGTTATTTTTTTTTACCGTCTCCATGGAAATGTAACTTAGAATTTCGTTTCCGGAACAGAACTCGAAAACTATAAGGCACATCTCAATGAAACTTGGTGTGTGGAACAATCATCATGTGTAGATGTGCCTTTTGGGGTTTTCAACTTCTTAGAGTTATTTTTTTTTACCGTTTCCATGGAAATGTAACCTAGAATTTGGTTTCCGGAACAGAACACAAAAACTATAAGACATATCTCAACGAAACTTGGTGTGAGGAACAATCATCATGTGTAGATGTGCCTGAAAGGCCCGGTGGGCTGATGGCATTGCACGGTGTCCAGTCGTCTGTAACATTTTCGCATTTTGTCTTCTTCTCCAGAACCACTTTGTCTAAGGAGCTGAAATTTTGTGTGTTGTGTTTAGTTGAAAAAAGGTTCATAGTCACTGTTATTCAACAACTATTCTTCAATAAATTTTCCCAAAGGCGGGGGATATGGCCGACTCTGTCTGCTTGTTATATTTGGTATCAGAAGACATGAGAGTGAGATTCTCTATATCCAGTAACAAATTAATCATAAATGTATGGAAGTTATGTTTCTGTGGCAATGCTGTCTGGAAGCGGCATGCTTGCGTGCATAAAGGCAGACACAAATATGTTTCATCAATAGTAAGGGAGTATTGGGAAGTGGCGCTGAGTTTCAATTCTGCTAAAAGCAGGAAATATGAATTGATAGCTCTCCATATTCATATCTGGAGTGAGTGCTCTATTTTAGTGACTGTTGACTTAATTTTGTGAACTGTAAAGAAGAGTGCCCTATACTCTGCATTGATAACATCCACTGTTAGCTATAACTTGGTAACATGAACTTCATACTTCAACCCTAAATGCATGCTGACCTCATTTTCTCTTTGAATGAACCTGAAAGACATGATTCCGTAATTCTTAAATTTTCATATGACCTCAAGTGACTTTTCAAAAAGGGTATGAATTTCTTTTGAAATCGTAAATATATTTTGTTTTCCTTTTTTTATTCGTGCATACTATTTCTTGGAATGTACAAATGAAATATTAATCATAAAACTTCCAATATTGCTAACTTTTTTTGTCCGGTATAGATCATAATTTTCATTCCGAAATCCTAAAAATGTTACATTTTTCTATTTTCATTCATGCATCTCTTTTACTGTTAATCATGGCATGTATTTGCTTTCACATTAAAGTAAATTTCATGCTAAAAAATAATATGAATAAAAGCATTTTATAGTTTGTTTGTCTGCCATGTCAAACGATTACTTATTCCAGTAATATATTCATTATTAGTCTCTGAGGGTCGCTGATTTCAGTATCATGGCACTCATCAAGTGAACTTTCCATCTCATACAACGAAAATCAATTATATAGATGAATTATAAAATGAGGAGATACATTTTATATCATTTACACGGGTCTCCCATTAGCCTGTATGGATATCCGGCCCTCTCCTCTGTAATCCCCTGGTTTGGGTTCCATGCTCTGAAGGATTAACCCAAGTAATTTAATACCGGAATTGAGTTTTCCTGCTCTACTTTACTCAACAAATACCAGCAACATGGCTTCTCCAGATCATATTATGACATGCATGCTGGGTGGTTAACCCCACTTTATTTGTATTTTATTCATAAAATTCCCCTGTGGAACATTTTATAAGATAATTATATTTTGTATCACGTATATTTTTTTGTAAGGTAAATATGAAATGATTTCAATTCTGTCAACTTTTCACAACGTCTAAAACATCCAAAACTTAACGCTAAAATATGTTAACATCAATATACAAATAATCTATTTTACAAAGAACATATTTTTTATTTAGATTGCTTAAATTAGCATTTCCAAATTGTAACATTCTCTGTTTTGTATATACAACACTGATGATTATCATTTGTTTGATAACATTGTTTGTATGTACTCCGAAACATCGCATCTCACTGCTAGAAAGAACTTGCAAATCCATAAACTTGTATTTCTTCATCTTACCAACTTCTGAATGCTACTTAAAGAAGTTACATTGATGATTGTTTAGTTTGCATATATTGTTTCGTGTCATTTCCTTGGAAATAAGTGTAATTACCTTAAAATGATTTTCTCTTACTATATTTTCCTCAGAGGAAAGAGGAAACATATAAACAAAGGAAACATTAAGAGGTCAGATCAGGTTATCGCAGAGAACAGAGGGATCTTACCCTCTCTTTGTTGGAGGCAAACTCCAGACCTCATTTTGTGTCAGGCAAGGATTATGAAGTGAAAAATGTGTATTTGAAATGTATACTTGGGTCAATCTTCTCAGCTAAAGAAAATACTATAGGGGTTGTTTTTGAGTTTGTTTAAAGGTGAAGTGGGTGCTTTGATGAATGGGATGGTGTCAACCTGTCTCTTTTTGCAAACACTGATGGTGAAATAATACATGGTTGTCACTTGAAAATAGTTGAAAATGACAAAGGGTCATTCTGTTACAGTTATGTGCTAGATTATCTAGGTTTCCATAAACATACAGCTATGTCTTGCATAAAAAAACTTTCAAAATAATTTCTATCAAAATATACATAAATTTATTTTGATTAAGATACTCAAAGAAGTTCTGATAACTATTGTTTGTGTTGCGACAATATTATTGTAACTCTGTATTAACTCCATCTTGCGATAAGTCATTTTAGAATAAAGTTAATTTAGGAAAGACTATACTATCCAAACTATTGATAATTATTTTAATATCAATGTATCAATTGTGCTTTCATAAAGTACTTTTCCAAAGCTGACAATCACCATCTACTGATAGTAAATTTATGTGTTACATCTCTACTTTTGGAAACACTAAGTAAGTGAAATACTTTTGAAAGGAGCGTTAAACCCCAACTCGCCTCACCTTACCTAGGGACACTATAATTCCAATCACAATGCTAGTTATTGATAAATCTGAGCTTTGCTTTGCTATTTCTGTTGACAAAAAATATTTAAAGAACAACTTTCCAAATCACAATGATACACATTCTTTTGGCACTCCTTTTTACACCAGGTATATGTTTTGAGTTTCAGGATTTTGGCGAGAGAGACAATGAAGACCTCCTGATCATCTACAATCGTGTTCCAAAGACAGGCAGTACATCATTTGCAGGCATTGCCTATGAACTGTGCCAGAAAAATAAATTCCATGTGCTTCATATAAATATTACAAAAAATTCAAGAACATTTTCCTTATCTGATCAGGTAAGTTATTATAAAGTTAACTTCAATTAATGTCTGATAAAAATTAAAATTGGGAGACGGTTACCATATTCTCTCGGGTATAAGACCATACCTGAGCCTTAGACCACCCCAACTTTTCAGGGCTTGTACTGGTTGGGGTTATTCTCAGGTTATAGCCCACCCCCAACTTTGCCAGATGTTCCATGGTCATACATTACATAAATCTATAATATTATTTTAAGTTAAGTGTAAAAAACCTATTCAAACTGTCTGACAGTCTCCGGTATAAAGTTTCATCTGAGTTGAGGTCACTCTTATCTAAAAGCCCACCCCCATGTTTTCAAGATGTTTGTTTGCTATACCCGAGAGAATACGGTACCTAAGTTCAATAACTTGTTCCTATAATTTCTTCATCGAATAAAATATGTTCAAATCAAAATCATTGTTAAACACTATATTTTGAATGATCTGTTTTTAGTTTTACATCATTACTATTCCATTCTCATTCGTTTGATTCAGAAAGTAGGAAACAATATTAAAGGGAGAGTTCTATCAGGGTATTTTTCTGGAAACGAAATTTGACATAACTTTTCCTACATTCGTGTTGTTAATACATGATTACCACACAATCTAGTTGAAACATAGTACTTACATATATTTATGACCATGGACAACCAGCTGTTTCGGTCTTTCGGACCTCTTCAGCATGGTGGGTGTGGAACATGGTTGGGCTTTCAGCTATGCAACATATCAAAGGGACAGAGCGGTTTAAGAAAGTTCACTCATTTGCAGAAAGTGCTCAAACCGTATTTCTACAGTGGGCTAGTGCAAATGACTGTATGTAGAATATGAGATAACGTATTGCCGACTTCAGATTTCACATTTCAACAAAGAATAGTGCAGAGCCATTAAGACAAAATGTGATGTGGAATTCATCAGTGCGATGCCATGACCAGACACTGTTGATCAGATTAATGATGAACTATTTGAGGATATTATATCAAAATTTTGTTTCATTATTAAAACATAACATTTATTAAAATGCAGCAGTTTTCTCATTTCACGCAATGCACAAGTGGAAATGACTGATTTGCCTATGGAATTCAATTTCAATGTGAAGTGTTTCATGAGTTTATGAAGGTAATTGCCAATACATAGGCATTATATTTAGTGTTAATGTAAGAACGTATTTTTCAGATGAGGTTTATTACAAACATTACCAGCTGGAATGAAAAGAAACCAGCACTTTACCATGGACATATAGCATTTATAGATTTTTCAAGGTAAGTCATTTATTCTATTGTACCATTATAATAACTGAAATGTGGACATAGGTCTGTTCAATGGCAGTTTGGATAATCATAATTTTCTTTCCTTACAAAATCAATATTAAAATTATCCAACATCTGCACAGCTTTATCTTTCTCAAAAGTTCAAATCTGGATTGAAATTCACCAAAAAATATATCTTCATGACAGCAGAAGGCAAAATGTTTGATCTTCTTTAACCTCAGGCTGTGAATAGCAATTGACACCAGTCCTTGTCCATTGAGAATACACAAATAATTTGAGATACAGAAGTACAATACCGCTATTGTGTTGGAATTCCACTCATTGTTCCCACTCAAACCAAAGGTATAAATTGTCTTTCATTGAAGATTTTTAGAGGAATTTGCAATTTAAACTGAGCAAAGAATTATCGCTGATAGGCTTGAGACATATAGTCTCGGAAAGAGCTGAATAGGCTGTTACATCCTTTAAAATAGGAAAGAGCAAAGAAGGCTGTTACATCCTTTAAAATAGGCTGCAAAATATGTAGCTGTTAAAAGAATAGACTATAGGCAAATATGGTTGAAGCAATCATTGCTAGTGTTAGTGTTAGTCATTGACTTCATTGATAATGCCATTATTTTGTAATAATATATATAATTAGCAAATTGAGGAGAACACAAACGTGTTATGCGTGAATATAGTATAGTATTATATATATATATATATATATTCAATATTTAATCTTCGCTGATTTTCTTTCCAGTTTTGGTCTGCAAAAGAAGCCAATCTATATCAACATTGTACGAGATCCCCTGGATCGACTAGTCTCCTACTATTATTTTGTCCGATATGGTGATGATTTTAGACCATCTCTCAAGAGAAGGAAAGCTGGGAATAAAGAGGTTTGTAGTCTTGGATGTCATTTTTCTGGTGCTACAAAATATTATTATATGTCGAATTATGTTCATGAGCAAGTCAAAACAACATTAACAAATGGAAACAATTTCATAACGACGTCTTTTTCAAAATTTAAACCCTTAGAAAAGTTCTAGTGTCTCTAGCTTGTAAGTAATCTTAAGTTGTAAAACTAGTGATAATATTAATGCTGATTTAAGAAATACTTTGACTCTTTTATCTGATATCTAAGTTAGGTTATTAATATATAAGATTGTCTGAATATATATCTCTCTAGAACTTTATCGTCTTTGATGACAGAAATAAATCATACAATCCCAATCTATTAGTATTTATAGTACTGTTGAGCACGTATTTGAATTCTTTCATGTGTATTCTTTCAGACATTTGACGAGTGTGTAAATAGAGAGGGAGAAGACTGTGATCCAGAAAATCTTTGGCTACAAATTCCATTTTTCTGTGGCCACAGTGCTGAGTGTTGGTAGGTTAAATGTTCCACAACCTGTTTTACACATATTGTGCTCCTCCAATTGTGACTGCTTATTTATGACAGATTAGTACTGACAATAATTCTATGGACATCCACATGCAAGAATATTTTAATGAGCTCAGTATATAGAGGTATATGAATGAATCGCAGACTTTGAATAATTGATAGGTATCCTTCACCATCATTCTCTCCCCACATATGGAACTCAACTCATTTCTTCTCATGTAACCTCTTTCACAAATGGAGCACTTTCTTGGCTAGTAATAGAGAATCCAGATTTGTTGCAGTCAAAGAGGTTGTTTCAAAACTGAGCATTCTGTCTGCTCCTGTATATAGAGATAGTTCAATAGAAATACTTGCCATTTAGATAGTGAAGAAATATAACATGGTCATATTTGGGATAACACTACCTTCAATAGTTCAAATTTTTGTAATCTTAAATTCTGAGTAAGGCAACTATCGCCAACCTTGACTGTTCCAACAGCTTACCACACGACCATTTCGCCTCGACAATCTATTGAACCAGTTTGTATCCCAATATGAACTATTTTGCAGATTTAATTCAGGAAAAGGGTTGATTTTAATCAGACTGCTTCTTGCTCCTAACCACCTGCTGTTGTTGCAGGGTACCTGGCAGCCGATGGGCACTAGAGCAGGCCAAGCACAACCTTGTACACAACTATCTAGTGGTGGGGGTCACCGAGAACCTGGGAGACTTCATCGCAGTTCTTGAAGCCACCCTTCCCAGAATCTTCAAAGGAGCTGTCCAGTTGTATAATTCAGGTCAGAACTTTTCAAAGAATTTTGCCTGTTGATAACACACTGATGTTTGATTTTCTATGATTTTCGTGACAATTTGATAACACTGAATGTTGTGTGTATATGTCCTTAATTTATTGAACATTCTCTCTTTTCTTGTTTCATCTCTGATCCGGATATTAGAAGAAGGTAAAATAGAGGGATGTTATTTATTTAACCTGGTTAAGAGCTTCAATAAAGTGCCAGTGTATTACTAACAATTACTTATATTTAGCTCATGACAAAATTCTAAGTAATCTTTCTGTTGGTGATCTTCATTAACATTGCACACTAAAGCGCTATCATATATGCTCTGCTGTGCACATCTTTATATGATAGAAGCATATACTTCTTGCATTTATAGTATTTACAACATTAGGATTCTTCTCAATCACTGGCACTTTACTATATGTAGGTTTGATATCTTGTATATACTATTGAATCAATCAACTGCACACATTATTCTAGGAGCATCACAAAGCTATGTTAACTTTAGGACAGGACTAATACTTCACCAGGCTTCTTCAAAATGATCCACCATAGTTGTAGTTATGACAAGAAAAATAACTTTAAGAGATATATAAACTAAACATGCAAATTCAGTTTCACTCTGCTTATATCTAACTGTAGCATATTATTTTAGAGATAATTTCAGTAAATGAATGATAATTATTTATTGTAATGGTATTTTTCTGAAATGATGTTTAGCTCACCAGGCCTCTAAGGTCAGATGGGCTTATGACATGGGCTGTTGTCCGTCATCTATCTTGTGTCATCTTGTCAGGCTTTTCGACTTATCCTCCAGAACAGCTAAACCTCAAAGTTAAACTCTTGTTTGGAGGCAGCTTGTATTTCGGTGATCATAGCACATTCTTCATTAAAACCAGTGGACCGGAAGCTTAAATGTTTAGAATAATATCTTTGTTCATGTAGTAATGTTGTTTGGAGCTTCCTTGTATCTAGGGGATTATAGTGTATACTATATTCTCCAAAACATACTTTTCAGAATAACATCGTTGTTCATGTAGTAATGTTGTTTGGAGCTTCCTTGTAGCTAGGGGACAATAGTGTAAACTATCTAAACAGACATTTTCAGAATACCATCTTTGTTCATGGAAATTAAGTTATTAGCCAGGGAACAGTTTTGTTTTATTCTGATATTAGGCCCATTCTTAGATATTTTCATTGGCATATGCAAATCCTGATGAGCTACCGAGGCAAAGACTCTATTGTAGAAATTCTGACATGATCTTTCAATAGAGTGACTGTTATTATTACAAAAAATCATGTTTTTATAGGATAATGCATTCTCTTCCCACAGAGGTTACTTCCGATCCTAACCTCTGTTCTAGATGGCCTGAATTTCTAGCCTCAAGCAAAATTCCCTAGTCGGGGAAAGGGGAACCTCATACTGTTTCCTTGCTTCTTAACCAATGACAACTCATCTTAGGATCTGAAATCTGAAGGGAGTAACCTCTGTGGGAAGAGAATGACGATAATGGCAAAATGGAAAATGCAAACTCATTAAGAATAGTTGTTCAAAAGAATAATGGTTTAATTTTGATGAGCAGTCAGTATTTTAGTACGTAATTGACCATTCAACTTCTAAATTAAGAAAACATAGCTGTAATTCTTATTTTATTATTATGAGTTATGTAGGAAGGTAGTGTGGGATGTATGACTGTTATTACCTGGTGTGATATGCATGAACTATGAATTGGTATAATCATGTACTTTAAAAACGAGTTGCAATGTTTATTATCATACCTGATATTTGAAATGTAGTTATGCTTATGATTTGGGTTGATTTTATGTTTATTATAGAGCATGTTACAATTTGTATGTATCTATATTGTTTCTCATGTTAATTTCAGATCATCACTACACTTGTTTTGATTGTAATCTATGGAATGGTTAAATATTATGTGTGCTTAAAACATTTTTATATCAAACAGGGTTAAATATTTTCAATAAAGATTATTTGAAGATTAATTGTCTTAGTCTAAATGAAGAAAAAATAGCTCAAACTTTTTCCCTCTGTAACTTTTCTTTCTCTTCTCTTTCAGGTCGAAAATCTCATTTGAGAAAAACAACCAAGAAAATTGCTCCAAAACCAGACACCCTGGCCAAAATACAAGAATCACCCATTTGGAGGATGGAAAATGAATTTTATGAGTTTGCTGTTCAACAGTTTCAATATATCAAACATCAAACATTTGACTTGTTGAATGATGAATATGTTGAAAAAGGAAACCGATTTTCCTATGAGAAAATCCGACCAAGATGAATGCCACGGTGAAGCATTTTAATCTGACTTGAAACTCCCCAGGCCAGTGAGTTTAACTGAAAACGTTGAACTGCTTCAAGAAACCTTTCCTGATGAAAACAGAGGCCTGAAACAATCAAACAGTTGATCTCACAAAAAGTGAGATATTTCTTAACACATCTTTCAAAATTGTCTATGATTGACGGAAAACTGTGAAAGTAAATTGACAAAATAATTAATGTATAGGATCGAGGGTAGTTTTGTTTGATATTATCTGCCATCATTAAGGGACATAGAGAATGCTTCATAAACAAGGACTTATACATGTGCATAACCAGAAATTACACGTCCAACCTATTAGACAATACCAACCCAAATTCGTTATTTCATCTGCAATAGATTACTTTACAAAATCACTTTTGACTAACAGTTTTGGTGCATTGTCTTGGTTTAATGGGAAAAGCCCATCAGTTGTCACCTAACATTTTCTTTATTATAAAGCGGTTTGTCTTAGAATGATAAATTTCAGCCACAGTCTGTGCTTCTAGTTGAAATAACACCATTGATAACAGTGGCACTTTTAACTCCAACAACATACTCTATGTCCCTTCAATGTTTAGCTACCAGTAGATAGGTAACTTCAGGGAATTGATAAATACCTCAGAGATCAAAAGTCACAATATTTTCACAGTTTAAAATTCCTACCTTACTCTTATCAGTGAATTAAAGGTCAGTTATGAGAGACATTATATTCCAGAGAAAGGTGATCTACTGTTATTGTTGATAATTGTTTATGTTTGAGGTGACCTTTGAATTGAATCAAAATTTGCATTTAGGGTTATTATATTTCAATTACATTGTTTCACATTTGGTGTTTTCCACTGAATTTGAGTTTTAACTTTCATCAGATATTGTGCTTGGTCATTTACTGTTCTACTAGACAAATCCAGCAAAACATTAGGAGACATTGTATGTGTCTGTAAATACTCTAAAAGGATACAATTATCTGTATTGACTGACATGTTATAATTACTTTTGATCAGGGGAGATGGTTTTATTTTCTATTACGAAATTTAGAATTGGTTTATTCTTATTTATGATTTAATAATCATTACAAAACTGAAGGGGTTCTTAACCGTCTAGATTTTAAAAAGTCTGATGATTGTTGCAAAAGTAGTGCACCGTTTGTTTGAACACTGGTGTGGATATTGGTTGATAAATGCATTTATAAATGGAAATATTGTCGAAAACTTGTGTATAATTGTGGATATATGCATGAGAATATTACATTTGAACACATGATATGAATAAATATTTGGAGGGATTTTGAAATTAAGTTCTATATCATTCACAAATCATTCTTCATCAATAGGGAGAACATTATTAAGCAATTATCCACATTTGATATTGCATATTAATTCTTATAGTTCAATTATAAAGGAAATGTTTAACAAATTCTTGAATGATTCCACTTTGGTGTAAATTTGTTTACCCCTATCAAATTCTCAAAATATGTTTTCCAAAAGACGGTGAATTTGAGACGAGTTTCTCCGGTTGATATTGTTGATGTAATGAATGATACAGAATTTGTGTGAGTGAAGGGTATGTATGCAGGTATATTTAATTCATCTGTATATATTTATGTATCTCATTGATTTGTATTGTGTTCCAACATAGCAAGAGTAGAGCTGTAGATGTTCAATGTTGACCAACTCTGTGATTTGGAGGTACTCGATGCCTCCTGTGAAAGCTTTAAGCTTAGTTTCCTTCTCCAATCTTTTTCTCAATGATAACATGGTCAAATTATGAACCATAATAAGGCTATAAGATATTCATTATCAAAAGAATAAAATAAAATCAATATAAGTTTTTTTAACTTAAATGTTAAGTTATTATCTAACTTTTATAATTGATGTAATTTTTCATAGACATATCAAATTGCAAAAGTTCAGAGAATCATTAAAGAATTTTTGTCTCTGTTCTATCATTAAAATAATGGAAGATTAAATTGTATTTTATATGCTTCATTTCTTGTTCTGTTAAATTACTTTGATAGAAGTGATCAAGATGAATCTTTTTGATTTTTATGCAAGGTAAAAAGGTATCGTAGGCAAATCTGTCATACATATGTACTTCTTTCTATGATAAACATGTTACAAATGAATGAAACTGAACGTTATGTGCCATGCTTATGTACAAACTGTATATTGATGTATAAATATTTTCATGTGTTATTGAAAGGACATTTTCTAAACATGAATGGTTTACTGTTTGTTATGTTAAAAGGTAATCATATTCATTTTATATTTGTCTTAATCCACGGATTTTATGATGATCATTTATACCTCTCCTATTAACTATTGTATTTTAATGTCATCACAAAAGCAATCACTTTCTAGTATCGTGATTACATTTACAAATCAGAGAAATTATGCTCAAATTACTTGAAAAAGTTTTAGAAAAGTGTTTTCAGAATTCATTCCATTATAATGGTGTCAGCTAAGTTTGGTTTATGTTTCACAGTATTTTAGGCAATTCTAGATAAAGGTATATAACTTTTATATGATTATATTACAGTCTGCTTGAAATCAATCCTGTTCCAAAAATGCAATCAGTATCATTTGTTATCATGTTCTTGTTATGGAAACACACACAAAAAAGAATGGCTGTTTGGAGTTATTTGCCCCAGCTTCACGCAAAGATAACATTGATTTAAGCCGTGTGATTGGCTTACTGAACTTGTGTCAGAACATGTGTCTATATAGGCAGTCAGAAGAGGAAAACACAACGATTTATGAGTTGGTAACATGGTACATGAAATTTCTCGGAACATGGTCTGTTTTGAGAAGACTGGTTAATAATATAAAATGCACAAGTGGGATTTAGTTATTTATTTTATTCATTTCCTTATATCATGATTAAAATTCAATTGAGTTATGAAAACAATGATTCTCTCATATTGAAAGTGTCATGTGGAAGTCATGCAGTGTGTGGGTCATGTAATATCATGTGATGAGGTCACATGACCATTACCATAGTAACGGTCATGTGAGCAAGATCATGTGACTAAGTCATGTGGTAAGGTTGTATTCTATGGACTACAAAGTCCCCTGCAATTAAAGATATTTCATTGTATATGCATTTATTATGTGTTTTGTTATTCTTTATGTTTTTGATCATAATGATGTATCCAAAAAACTGTATATCAGTTCTGCAAAATAAGATGTGAATAATCAAGAATCTTAAACAAGACTTAGTATTCCACCATACACTCCAAGAATACTTTGCTTGTGTCGTACATTTCCATATAACCTCTTTTGTGTTGATGTTTCACAGATTGTATCTGCAACTGACTTTGCTCTGATCTACCTGAAAATTTAGGAAAGACTGAATTCTCACCAAAGAGAATCCTTGAATTCCAACCAATCACGGTTGTCTGGCTGTTGCATAAAAACGTTAGTAAGAGTGGTACTGTGGAAATATAAAATGTAGAAACATCCTACGATGGAGAGTATGATATTCCACAATTCCAGAGACATGAACATATATACAATCTATAAACCATGTCTAGTTAAAAGAGTAAAACTATATATATATTATCCACATTATACAAAGATACAATTAGTGCCAATAAAATAGAAATTGGCCAGGAAAACTGTTCATCCATAGTCCATTAATGACATAATGTTCAGTCTGATTAAAAGTCGATCTTTTTCCGAGGAATAAACTTTGCAAATTAATGCATCAAGCGGGATACGAACTGCAGGTTCTGTAGATTCCTCGCAAAAAGGTCTGAGGGCACGCCGTATATCCCCGTGTTCAGTACCAGTTTAACGCAGACAAAGCCCAGTCCAATAGCTCTCCAATCACATCACAGTTTTTAAACGGTCGCCGTTTTGAAAGCACTATTTTGCAACTGTTTTCCACGGAAAACTGTCTATTTTAATCAGACTGGCACAATGTTAAACATTCCAGGATGTTTTGGGCCGAGGTCAAAGGCCAACCAGCCGTTTATTCCGAAAATAGAGAACTGTTTTGAGTAACCAATGGAACACTTGCCTTTGCTGTCAAAGACAATAGTTTCATGACGTCTCTAGAAGTGACTTATCAAGGATTCCAGTTCAGGGCTAAAATTACACTTATATAAGAACGGTGAAACGTATGGAACCAGTTGGAGTGTTGATTGTGTCTGATGAGACAGTTAATGACCATATATCAGCGACATACTTTTCCGCATGCATGTATACTCTTTCGTGGTGATATTTCGTGAATTGTTGATGCTACTGAGTTTGTCCTGAAGGGGAGTGTTTGAATAATCATTATTTCATTGGTCAACGTACTCTTATCTACCTAAATCATTTCGGAAAGGCTGAATTCTCAGTTCTTTTTTTTTTACAAAATTGTATTGTGTCAAAAAACCTGCCGTTATCTAACTGAAAAAGATTAACATGGATATCATTTTATTTCTCAAAAATACAATGAAGTTTAAAATTGTGCAACCGAAGAGAAATCTCATTTATTGATTCCAATCCAGATCGTTTCCAAGGAAACGAAAACAAACACATTTTCTGGTGGAAATGCACTTCAAAGTTTCAGGGGGATGCAAACATGATATTTGTCGTCCCCGAGTTGGCATTATTATTGTATTTGTCAAGTATTACGTAAAACTTACGCATTTCTGGGGAATACCAACACAAAGTAGAGTTCGTAACAACAGGAACAATATAACTTCATCAGCCCGTCCTACAAATGCTTGATCTTTGTTTTTTATACCCCCGACCTAAAAAGGTCGGGGGTTTATACTATATAGTAATACCAACGATTCCGTCCGTCCGTCCGGAGACTGTTCGTCTCATCCTTTTCAAATTTGGTACATGTCTTCTTCACAACTAGGAGAGGTGCAGTGCGAAATGTAAACCGAATTGGTGATTTTGGCGATTTTACAAACTTTTTAACAAAGTCAAATTCTGAGCATTTATTGTCCGATTGATTACAGAAAAACTATTCATCTCATCCTTTTCAAATCTGGCACATGTCTTCTTCACCACTAGGAGAGGTGCAGTGCAAAATGCAACACGATTTGGTGAAATTTAAAATTGTTGACGATTTTTTGTATTTTTTTACTTTGTCATATTCGGAGCTAGAATGAATGAAGCTACTTCTGTGTTGTGATTTGTTGACTTTATCATTTTCTTTTTCATGTAACTTTCATCAAAAGCTACTTCTGTGTTCTTTTTTATGTTACTGTTTTATATTTCCACTGGTTATATTTTGGAAAAGGTTCAATTTTCTTTCCTTTCAGCCATAAACTGCTGTATATCCCTCATTGTGCTTACAGGGGTGTGCTTCCATGTACCTGTTGTTTCAAGTCACTCGAATGAATCATTATGATGGATTAATTTCCAAAATAAAGTTGAAATCAGTGGTGATGGCAGTAGTGTATTATGTTACCCTTACCTTTTCAAGTTACTATTATTTCTACTTTTACTTAAACCACCTTTTTTACATGAAGATACTTGTCCTACCCTTTTCAAAAACACTTTTATCTTAGCAATTATATTTCATATCTTATCAATCCTTAGGTGTGCAGACACCTCTCTCTATAAGTAAAATAAAAATATCAAACTTTAACAGTCGGAGGTATTAGTGAGCCACGCTCACTTTTTTGCTTGTTTGTCATTTTGTTAGATTGACCATACGAGAGAGAACATACGAGTAATATGCTTCCACTGCTGTCGACTGATGGCTGCTTTATTCCACAACGGGAACAGTTAGGTTTTTTTCCATCCAATTTACCTGCTTAAAGTTAATGCTACTGAAAACAAAACCCAATTATCAACCTACCAGCCATATAAAGTGATACTTGAAACGACCTTTCTAAACCGTATCGCCCGGTACGAGGGAGTTACATCATTGTAAGTCCCTCCAGGAGGTTTAATACAGACAGTTGTAAACCCTGTTTGAAGGAATTATAACGATTGTAAACCCTGATATAATTGCTAAGATGACGGCTTGAAAGTAAAGATCTGAAGAAACTTACTTAGAGTAATTTTGAAAAATGTCTTAAAAGTTACGACAGCATATGAACAGCAAATGTTTTGCAGAAAGTGCGCCTCGAACCCGTATCCACTATCACCTATACTAACTGAGCTAACGCCTTAGTCTACTGCGCAAAAGGTGCAGATGAGATTTCACGGTACACAAGCAACTCATATAGCGCGGCTGTTAACAGTTTGATATCGGCCAGGGATCCTCAATATAACGCCAGGGATCCTCAATATAACGCGATAAAATTAAAAAGCCTGTTTTACACTTAAAAACGGTTGATAATATGGAGAAACCATGATACCAAGGATATGGTAAGGTTGTAGACCCTGATAGTCAGTTTCTTAAATATAGCACATTATGAAACGCAAATGTTTTGACGAAAGTGCGTCTCGAACCCGTATCCATAGGGATTGAGACAGTGAACAAGGATTTTACGAACGACTCTATATAGAATCCGGGGTTTTCGATAACGGGATAAGAAAGCGTCTTTTATACTTAAAAACGGTTGATAATATAGATAAGCCATTCTACCTCGGATATGGTAAGGTTTTAGACAGTGATAGTCAGGAAAAACCCTCGGATGCTTCCTATCAGGGTTCACAACCTTACCATATCCTCGGTATCATGGTTTCTCCTAATATAATAATTGCGGAAGGCCGAACAGAAGGACATGTTTATGACTTAATTTCGCAATATTGCATACCAATGGCGACCTTATGACTACAGTGTATGATGCATATTTTAAAGATGAATTTTCATTTCATATTAGATTTCATCAATATTTTAATTAGTACGTTTGTTCGAACTAACGTGGAGTGTTTAAATCGCGTTTGGCATTTAAATACAAAAATAAGTTAATAAAAGATGTTCCCGACATGATACTTTTTAGACTTTGCTGAATGTAATTTAAAGGAAACATAACGGTCATGTTTCACTCTCCAAAAAGTGACAAATCTAGATACGCTGACCTCAGCAGACATGATGTACATCTGTATCAGTCGTGTGGATCACTCGTGGATTAAATATCTTGCATTTTCGTTGGCATCGTTTCTTTTGTCGATTTTGACATCGGAAATATTATACAGATCACACGGTCACACATATGGTCACACGATCGGAAAGCAACGTCAAGGCTAATGACAACAAACTTTTGGAAGATTCTTTTTGATAAAATTCATTTAGTATCAGGTTTTAGATATTTTGACTTCTAAAAAAACAGAACCACTTTTGTGCATAACATTGAAAGATGAGGGCTTCTTTCCCTCATCAATCAGCGTATACCACTTCTGTATAAAAACTGTGCAGGGTTTTCAGTTTCAGGTTGTTTCTACAACACCTTCCCTCTTCTACCAGGGTCCTCTCTATAAGATCACAGTGAGGAAGTGCATGGCATCAAAGAGATGGTCACAGAGCATATTATTTATTTCCCTCATTAATCAAAGAACACAGTTCCAGTGCAAGAACAACCAAGGATGCTGTTCAGTTTCTAGCTGTACCTAACCGAGTACAACATTTCCCTTCTTCTTGGAGGGTCCCTCTGTAAACTGCGTGTTCAGCTCCATCGCAAATCACACATGTCTGCAGCTTGTGCAATGTTTATATCATATGCACTCATCGCCGCTAATGGCTGAAATACTGCCGAAGCGGCGTTAAACAATAACTCATTCACTCACTCACTCATATGCACTCACTTTGACATGACTTTCCTTCAACTTGGGTGTAGCTGTACATACATAGACTGCATATGTAATCGTTATACTATTGTTTCCGATACCAGGACAGTAAACATACTCCATTAAAACATTTTTTATTAAAGCGCTTCCTGATATGAATATACATTTTGGAGATCCAGGAAAATTATGTTATAGAATATGCAGATACATGTAATTGTGACAGTCTAGTAGATATTTCTACTAATTACCCTTTCCGTATTAAAATAGTACGTTTTTGAGTAAACGTAATTATTTATACTTACCTGTTGACTAGACCTACTATGCCTACCTCCTAATAGGTATGCTATTTCAACCTTAACACAGCCGACCTTGAACCAGTGGAGAAGGGGTGCGTAAAGTCCCTTATCCAAGGGCGGTAAGTCCCGGTGGTCTCGTGACGTCACTACCTGTCTAGTTCACTCTCCGAAGTCCCAAAAAGGCAAGACAGACCAAGAGGGGAGGACGGGAGGGCCTAGAGCGTAGGTCTAGTCAACAGGTAAGTATAAATAGTTACGTTTACTCAAAAACGTACTATTTTTTAAATAACTATCTGTTGACTAGACCTACTATGCCTAGAATCCCACCGCGTGGAGGCGGGTCTGTATAAACGTGGTAGTGACGAGACCAGCGACGAACCTTGAGTGTAAGCTAACCTACAAGTCCTCCACCTTGTGGTGAGGACAAGGTACAGCCCGGGAGATACGATCTCTACCGCTGAGCGGATCGAAGAGACAACCCTGCCACTCAACTTCCGACCAAAACACCGCCCCCCCCCCCCCCCCCCCCAAACCCCACAGGAAGGGGGGGGGGGGGGGGGTTGAATCGAAGTTAAAAGAAAAAAACAACACAGACAACTGAGCTAGTAAAGAGAACAAGTTTATTTACAATAAGTCTCAAAAGCGTCTAAGAAGGATGATCCCTTCTTGGTCTGGTTGGGGGGACCACCTTTGTCTGCGCGAAGACCTGTGGACCCAGCCAAAAGATGCCTTCAAGATCAGCTGTGGAGACATCTCGTAGGTAATGGTTGGCGAAGACCTCTGATGAACGCCAAAAACACCCTGCCATGACATCCGAAACCGCGATGTTGCAGTGATACGCCATCGTGGCTGAAACTGCGCGGATCTCATGAGGATTGGACCGCGACGGCGGAGGCAGATCAGCGGCCTTGTACGCATCAATTACCGCCGATCTTAGATACACCCCCAACGCTCGCTTGTCTAGTTCCTTGGTGCTCCTGGGTGAGTGAGGCAAGAACAGACGACGCCTGCCATCCCTCAGCCTGTGGGTACGCTGCGTGTACACCCTCAAGGCTCTTACTGGACACAGAGAGAGATCCACCTCACCTGAGTCAGAACCCAGAGCTGGGATAGAGAACGTACGTCCCGCTTCATCCGCTGCCTGGTTCTTACAGACAAAATCAGGAGCCAACCCCAGCTGCGGAGGCCATGGCCACCAGAAAAATGACCTTGATGGTGAGAGGGAGGAGAGGCACGTCGGAGAGCGGTTCATACTTATCGGAGTGCAGGTGGTTGAGCACAATGGCTAAGTCCCATTCAGGTGGGCGAAGCCTGGACCTGCCGTCCACCGAACAGAAGGTTTTAATAAGGCCCTTGAGGACCGACACATCCAAGCCTGGCGATCTCTTCCTGAGAACCGACAGGATAGCCGACATGTTGGTGTTAATTGACGACGCCTTAAGATGTCTAGAGTTGCGAAGGTACACCAAGTACTCCGCAACCTGAGGCACTGAAGCCTCTGCCGGAATGAAATGCCTCTGAGCACAGAAAGAGGCGAAGGCCTGCCACTGGAAATCATAGAGCTTCCTAGTGGTTTTCCTATGCAAGGTAGCTATTGCGTTGGCGACGCACTTAGAGTATCCACTACTCCTTAACCCTCTTTTAATGCAAGCCAAGCGTGAAGGGAGAACACCTGAGGGTTCTCGTGTAACCTTCTGCTTGGCCTGCTGATGAGCAGATCCCTCCGTATCTGAATCGGAAACGGTTCCTGCTGACAGAGCCGACGGAGAGGAACGAACCACGGCCGGGCTGGCCACCAAGGGGCGACCAGCATGAGACGAAGAATCCGAGTTTCCCCTATCTTGGCTACAACTTGGGAGAGGATGGCCGGCGGTGGAAAAGCCTAGGCGTCCATCCCCTCCCACCCTAACGAGAGCGCGTCTAAGCCCATCGCTAGCGGGTCTTGCACTGGGGAGATGTAGGTTGGCAATTGGTGGTTGAGACACGTCGCGAACAGATCTATCAGCGGGGTGCCGAACTGGAGACACAACCCCCTGAAAACCACCGGATTCAGTTGCCACTCCGTTGGGGGAGGGGCATCTGGACGTGACAACGCGTCCGCCAAGACGTTCTTGGCACCCGGAATGTGGACTGCTCGAATGTCCAGGTCCACCTCGTCCACCAACTCGAAGAGCTGGAGTGACACGCGTAGCAGAGACTCCGCCTTGGTGGACCCCTGCTTGTTTATCGACCAAGCAGCCGCCGAACTGTCCGTGTGTACTAGCAGGCACTGGCCCCTCAAGGGGACCTGCCAGTGCTGAATGGCAAGACGTACTGCGTCCAACTCGAGGACGTTGATGTGTAGGTTCCGCTCTGATGGGGACCAAACTCCCGCCACCTGCTCGTGACTCATGTGCGCCCCCCACCCTTGGGTGGAGGCGTCTACAAACAGGTGAGCTGAGGGGGGGCGAGGACGAAGTGGAACGCCTGCGAACACACTCTCGTCTACCCGCCACCAAGCTAGGAACCGATGTAGGTCTGGGGTTAAGACTATGTCGTGACGACAACGCGTCTCCCTGATGTGGGGATTCAGGAACACCTGTAACGGGCGAAGGAACAACCTCCCCCTGCGGGTCAGGTCCTGAGCTGATGTTAATAACCCCAACACTCTTTGCCACTGACGTAGGGAGAGCGATGCGTCGAGCGCCCGATCCATAAGGCGATCGTAACGAGCCATCCGCTCCCTCGTGACGAACCCGCGAAACAGCCGGACTTCAGACGAGTTGCCGGAACCAAGTCCGACTTCTCTAAGTTCAGTAGCCACCCCAGACGACGGAACAGGTCTATCGTGAACCTGAGCTGCGCCTCGAGAACGACAGGGGAGCGGTCGTGAGCGATCCCATCGTCCAAGTACATTAGGAACTGAATGTCGCATTGGTGAAGGAATTGGACGATGGGCTGAGTCACCCGTGTGAATAACCAGGGGGCGGATGAGATCCCGAACGGAAGCACGCACCACTGAAAATGTCTCCCGTCCAGGATGAAGCGGAGGTACCTGCGGTCCCGATAGTGAATCGGAACGTGCAGGTACGCATCCTGTAGATCGAGAGACACCATGCAGTCTGAGCCCTCCAAGGACCGCATCACTGAGGGAAGCGTCAAGAGTCGAAAATATGGCGGCCGAACGAGGAAGGAGCGATTGAACACCTTCAAATCGTGAATTAGCCGCCATTTTTTCGAGTTCCTTTTGGGTATTATGAACACTGGGGAGTAAAACCCCGGCGTTAGATGCGGGGTCAGGACCTCCTGCACCGCCCGTTTGGAGATTAATATCTCCACCTGTTCCAATGTCAATTTGAGCCGGTCCCCTGCTAAGCGACGCTCCATTGGAGTACAGGTGAGGGGCGGCGGAGATGAGACGGGAATGCGGAACCCCTGACCCAGAATCCGACACACGTAAGGGTCTAACCCTAACTGTACCCAGTTGCTGACAAAATCTTGGAGCCGACCCCCCACCAAGCCCTCCGATACCGGGACAAGTGGAGGGGGGAGCAGAGGGGGTGACCACGAGTCACTTCCTCCGCTTCTTTTGCGGGGTACGACCTCCGGCGCCAGGCCGGGGGGACTTGGGGGACTGACCCGTGGATCCACGGCCACGACCTCCCCGCCGAAAGTCCGTTTTCGCTTTCTTGGGGGGAGTTTGGCCACTGCCCTGGCATTGCCCCTGACAAAAATTGGTCTGCGGACACTTCGGTGTCGTTTGACTCTGAGTGACGAGCCGATTGGTGAGGTCTTGCTGTTGGGCCTCCTGTCGTGCTCTCAAAACCTCAGGGATACGACCCCCAAACAGAGTTTCAGCGTGAGCAGGGGCATGTCGAAGGAACGTCTTATGATCGGGGTTGAGACCTGACCGGTAGAGGAAGTTGTCTCTGCGAAGTACTGTTATACTCGATGAAATTCGCGACGCTGACAACATGATCTGCGCAAGGTCCGCAGCCACATCGCCAAACGATTTGAACAACACCGGGTCCCCCGCCTCCATGCCCGCCTGCTTAGCACAAGCCAGCATCGCCTGACATGTGAAAGCCACGTTGTTGCCCAAGCCTAACACCGAACGCGCCTCCCTGTCAAGATGAGAAAACTGTGCCTCAGACACGCAGTGAAGCAGGTTGGTGGTAAACAACCGAGACGCACCCTGATCAAGGGGAGGCGGAACAAGTTGAAAAGGCACCGGATACAAGGGCAGTTGCCGTCTGCGCTTGTCTGGCACCACCAAAGGCGGAAGCAGACGATTGGGCATCGCAGATGATATGACTTGCTCCATATCCTCGGTGGCCTCCAACAGGAGCCAATGAGGTGGAAGGGCAAGACGCGCGGGAGGTACCTCGCCATCAGGGCAAAAGGAAGCCCTCCTGGCCGCCGACGTGCGCGGACCAGTCACGCTGACTTGGCTAAGTGGAACGTCCGCGAACGAAGCCACTTCGGATAGCATAGCGATTGCGTCAACCACTGGCGGATCCTCCGACAACCCCGTACCCTCCGCCTCCGTTTCTATACTGATGAACGGAGGGTTTGACACGTCCACGTAGCGGGTGTCACGCTCCGGTGAGTACGGCAAGGACTCACGTAAGGGTGACAGCACCGTGACACACCGCGTAGGGATGTGAGGGGTACGCGATGGAGTCGCGGATGCGGAGCCCCTAGCGGACGAGGAACACGCACCCTGAGGTACGACATCCGCATAGGGCTCACACGGTTGCGTAGTCGTAGTGTGAGTGGGTAAAGTCCGCGGACCCAGACGCGCATCGAGCAAGGAAGAGACCATATCCTTGACGGATGCCAGAAGGAGGGTCGGATCGACCTTGTCAAACCTAGCCTTCTTGGACTTCTTCTTCTTGCTCTTGGGCGTAGTGGGTCCGCCCACCTTAAGTCTAAGAGGAGACAACCGCTTGTCTGGCGAAGGAGGAGACAACGGGCGAGTCCGCGAACGAGAACCGGAACACGACGGCGGAGGGGGGGAGCGTAAATCTTTCGACCCCCTAGCATGTTCGGACAGGACCGACGATTCCCTGTCGAATTCATCCGCCCGTTCCGTGAGGACAATGTCTACATCCTCCTCCGGAGACGGATGACGAACGGGAGACCTCTCCCTACGTTGAGCTGACAACGCACGCTTCTGAAACGCAGCCCTATCGGCCACCGACTTGCGTATGGCGGAAACGTACGCGTGGAACTCCGATTCGGAGAGAGGAGCGCACTCGTCGCAACGGTACTCCTCTTCGCAAAGGACCTTGCACTTTCTACATAACAAGTGCGGATCCTTAGAGGCGGACTTCCTGCCTCCGCAATTCGTGCAGAAGGCGGAGTACATGGCGAATGATAAACGATAAAACGCGTAACGTAAGCGAAGGTAGAGACAGTCGAGTCACCTACACGGCGTAGCCCAAACACGAGACACTCGCTCGCGTAGCATAGACGAGGTGAATCCCTACAGAAAGACACCCAAGTAGCGTAGCGTAGACGAGTCGAGTTACACACGTGAAACACCCAAGCGGCGGAGCAAAAGCACAACAACTCTGACGATATGCAATCAAGAGAGTTGAACCAAAAACTCTGAACTCGAAGAGCACAAAGTCAAAATCAAGTAACGACCCGCCAAGGTAAAACAAAGACGAACAAGCCCGACAAAAACTAGGCTAAACACTTACAAGATAATTCAATCTTTATTTCACATAACACTCGTGTGTGTACCAAACCGTAAGTGACTGGCGTAGCGAGTCACATGAACCAAAGTGATTCACCCTAAGGATGAGTCGCGTAGATTCGACCTAAGGCGATGCCAAAGGCGAATGGTAGGTGAAAGCTAGCAACGGGCAACGCGTGTCACTGACGAGGAGTGTATCCACTGCTCCTTAACCAAGCTAGTCACCCACCTTAGGAGAACAACTAGCGAGGCGAGAAGCCAAGCGAGACGCGAAGCACTTGAGTACGGACCGAAGGCGTATGACAAGCGAAAGTGAATGACAAGCGAAGCAAGCCAAACGCGTAGGAGAGATTCCACTGCTCCTTTACCCTACGCAAGTCAACAACCAACAGTTAGCACTAGAGTACGGACCGAAAGGCGTATGACAAGCGAAGCAAGCCAAACGCGTAGGAGAGATTCCACTGCTCCTTTACCCTACGCAAGTCAACAACCAACAGTTAGCACTAGAGTACGGACCGAAAGGCGTATGACAAGCGAAAGCGAATGACAAGCGAAGCAAGCCAAACGCGTAGGAGAGATTCCACTGCTCCTTTACCCTACGCAAGTCAACAACCCACAGTTAGCACTAGATTACGGACCGAAAGGCGTATGACAAGCGAAAGCGAATGGCAAGCGAAGCAAGTCAAACGATTAGGAGAGATACCACTACTCCTCTACCATACGCAAGACAAACACCTAACAGTTAGCACTAGAAAACGGACCGAAAAGCGTATGACAAGCGAAAGCGGATGACAAGCGGAGCAAGTCACCCGCGTAGGAGAGATACCACTGCTCCTTTACCCTACGCAAGTCAAACACCCAACAGCCAGGTGAGAGAAAACAAAGAATCACGAGCTGCACGTGCGGCGCATGCAACCAACCTACTCCGGGCGGTCGCTAGCTAGCACATGTCAACAAGGCCCCTTGAAAACTAACACCTACTTGAAAACAGATTGTAACCACAAACTGCACTACCGAAGACTAAAGTTGAGGGTATCTCTTGAATAACTACAAGAGAAAAATAGCAAGTTAGCAACACAAGCCGCTAAATACCCAGTCACTGAACAAAAACAAACACGTCTGCCTTGCTCTGCAACTTTTAGGAGAGTGAACTAGACAGGTAGTGACGTCACGAGACCACCGGGACTTACCGCCCTTGGATAAGGGACTTTACGCACCCCTTCTCCACTGGTTCAAGGTCGGCTGTGTTAAGGTTGAAATAGCATACCTATTAGGAGGTAGGCATAGTAGGTCTAGTCAACAGATAGGTATTTAAATAATAAAGATTAATTTAACTCAAGCTCTAACATCACACATTGACATATTTGCTTGAATTATTTCTATTGACAGTACCTAGTTTGTAATGTATTTTTCTGCATCTATTCGGAAATAAATATTCAGTAAATCATAGATTGCTGTTGGTGTGTCAGTTTGTTAATATCTAATGTCGAATAATTGTCAAAAGGCAAATATTATTATCAGTTTTGGTTATGTAAGAAGAACTTATTGTTTCATCCAGTTTTGGCCATTAACCACTCAATCCTTGACATATCACAGCAGATATATTAAAGACTTTTCTAAGACGAAATTGAAAGACCATGCAGGAATTGAGTTACAACATATAGGAAGACGTATTTCATTATTCATAACCTTTTGGAAGAATTAAGTTATTTGCGTTGCTCTTTTAATGTTTGTCCTTCCTGAATTTATTATTTCGAGAAATTTGCACTTGCACGTAATTACCATGGTCACATCAAACCGCTCAAACCTAAGTGAAGTTTATCGAGTGTGAGGATCATATTTCTGTGTTAACACCTTTGTTATGAGAGACTGTCATATTCTAAACAAGGCTTCATTAACACTTAAAACACTGCTCAGTCTTGACGAAATCACACGCGACTTGGGTATCCCTCAGAGGATAATTCTAAATGCAAATTCACCAGCATTTTCTGTGGCTCATAATCCCTAAAAAAAATTCAACTTTCGACAACTGACAGTGTTCAGCAGTTGCATCTTTAACTCTTCTATTAAACCTCGAGCTCGTCTCATTAAATCCATAGTAAGAATAAATATCATTAACTTCTCAATTGAGATGAGATGAGTTTGGGATTTTACGCCGTTTTCAATAGTATTTCAATTCTCATTCGAAAGCATCAAAATGTGTTGTTTAGTGAAGTTCCATACCTTGTATAAGGGCAATGTATGTAGATTGTGAACACGGTGAGATATGAACGAACTGAACGATATACCAACTCTCCCATTATAGTTTAATTTAATACCCATATTGTTGAAAATAACCGAGTTAATAATTTTGATATGAGCACATATCACGTTTGCCTAGCAACGATTGTTTCACCGCGGCTTCCCGTATTACGTCGCCTGTGACGTCATAAAACGATTGTTCGTGACGTCACTATAGCTTGCCGTCGCAAGGGAAGTTGGCCTTTTCCTGACTATTTTAACGCGAATCAAATTGAATAAAATGAGTAATAAAGAAATTGTTACACTCGAAAGTGTGTCATATGACTTTTACGAAACAAATATTCACACTGGTTTCGTAAAAGTCATATTACACACTTCCTCGGGTAATAATCTCTATGTATCAACCGTGAAAATGTTCAAAGTCATTAGAGCAACTCATAGCTTAATGAAATGAGAGTCTGGTGTAGTGAATATGAAATACAAGAAATAGGCAGTATGTGAGTGTATAAACCAGCCTCTATAAGAAACGTCACCAAGTAACTAACAGAGTAAAATCAACAACAAAATACTTCTTACTGACAACTCATATGTTTTGTAAAATATATTCACAATTCCTTTCATCAGAGCATTGTTTCAAAATACTTTGTATACAGAATTTATGGCAGGTTAGATTTCATAAATGGTGAAATGTTGTAATTAAGATGCTGTAGACTTAATTTACCTTAAAGGACTTTAATTGGTCGTCATATCGTTACTGAAGGGTTTCATAAACAAGTAAACGTTTTTGTTGCACGCTCCACCGTCGCCTATTGAAGAAGACGACTTTAAAGGCGTATGTAAACATGTGTATGGCACATGAACAGATAATTGTGCACGCTTGCTTACACACTTAACTTTAAAAAACTTTACAAAGGAAAAACATCATGTACACGACTAAAAAGTTCCACGATTGACGTGTCAAAAACGTTACTTTAAATTAACATTATTTTCGTGAACAATCAATTGCTCTGTGAGTCAAATGTTTATCAACAAAACCAGACACCACGGATAAAAATACCATCATTCATTCAGGCACACTGCGTCTTCGTCTTAACAAAAAGACCACCCTTGGTGAGCACATCTGATAAAGAGATGTTCTCTTTTCATGGCAGTTTGTCTCTGCTTGGTATCTGCATGATATCTGCACGGGTCAGTGAAAGAAGAAAACAAACTTAGTGTACTACTCCAGGTTTTATCTCTCTTGTTCTCTCTCTCTACTCAATGGTTGATGTAAATACAATGGTCTTGACTTTTGTAAGGGAATCACGTTTCCAAACACATCATATATAACATTTCATAATCATGTAAAGTACCAACTTCCATGTCTAAGTCCTGACAATCTTGGCTGTTCTTATGTCTCAATTTTGTTTCAACCATATCATATATAATTTGTCATATTCATACCAAGAAGTACCAACATCCAATTGACAATCTTGATTCATCATTCTTCACATTCTTTTCCCACAGAGGTTACAGCAGTCAGTTCTTCCTTCCTTACCTCCGGTGTATATGGGCTTTATCTCACGATGGTTGAACAAATTTACAACACCAGGACCTAGTTCCTGAAAACGATGAATATGGGAAGTAGTGCTAGTGGAACGGCAGGATAATATGTTTTTGTTTGTAAAAAGCCCATATCAGTGGGTTGAGAAAAAAACTTTCATTCTGTCCCTTATCGGACCAGACTCCAGTAGTGAAAAGACCAGCTATGTGAGAGATTTTACACCCACATCAACAAGTTCGGAAGTAAGTCCCCCCAACCCCCTCCCCCCGCGCGCCTGCTTCTCCTCCCATTTATCATATCACCAAATTCATTAAAACTCAACGTAAAACGTAAATTAATTGGGAGTAAATTATATTATAACTCGTTATGACACTCCATCGCTGTGAAGGTTTGCATTGTATTCGTCTTGACAAAGGTGAACAGGTGATATGTAGAACAATCACTGAAGGAATGTATTAATTAGTTGCGTACCGAAAAGTCAGAAGTGCCTGCCAGAACTAAACTATGCAAGGTTAAATCAGCCGCGAAGATCTACATGTTCGACAACTTTCAGTAATAGCTAGGTACATTATCTAACCATCTGTGGTCTTGAGAACCAAATTTTCATACTTATGCCATGGCTGTACATAGGCTATCAAGTAGTAAAGATAGATATATATTTCAATGGTAATGTTCAACTTCTGTTGGAAATGTCATGGCTATCGATGTTCTTATCATAAAACAATATTTGACAATATATCAATAATAACAGAATGTACGGAATTTAATGTGAGTAACATTAATAATAGGACTTGGTGATGAAACGTTCTCTTCAGTTTCAGAAGAATTTAAAAATACGAATTTCTAATTTTAAAAAATACAAGTTTTACCCTTTACTTTTAAAAGCTGTTTTGTATCACATGTACAATATGGTATAGATCGATATTAGCGCACTTGGCATACATACATTGGAAGTAACTACAATGTTGTTATAACACGGTGATATTTGGGATAACACTACCTTCAAAAGTACAAATTCTTGTACTTTTTCGGGCCGAGTCCCATGCAGGATGTTTCAACTATTAAATAGCTATAGTTTACCATCGCTGCAGTATCTTACTCCAGATTATATAATAAAAACTAATCTTGTTTCTTCTAGGTTTCACAGCTCCTGTGCGTATATTGACGTCTGACTAGATTACCGTACCGCAGATTGCCAAAGAAGTGTAGAAAGGTTCATCCATATTGTGCTGTGTAAAAAATTAAAGCTTCCATCAGAGTCGGTGACTGGATTCAAGTTTGCAAAACCCTAAGTGTCACAAATGTGGACAGTTCATTCTACGTACATAATGTATATGTATTAATAAAAAGTATTCTAGATCGTTTAATTTTCTTGACTTATCTCAGTACTAAAGGAAAACTTTCATGCGAGAATGAGAAATGCAGTCACAAAATAATTGACTTTCTACATTATGCTTTTTCCGTACAGACATTATTACCCTAGTTGTCGATACATGATCAATAAATTTGTCTTTCTTTCAACAACCTGAGGAGTATTCAACTCCAGCCAGACGTAACTTGCACCAGTCTCAATTTCTGGCTAATTTAAACCTTGCAGCATTTCCGTCATTTGCATTTGAGGTGCACTGATACACTATTTTAGCACGGAAAAGAGAAGGAAATGCTAAAAGGCTTAAATCAGCCATGCAGTTATAAAGACAGGTGTGAGTTTTGTCTTGGTGAGGGAAATTGATTCAACCAGTTGCTAGACCGTTAAAGAAACATCCATTGTGTTGTTTGGGGTCACATATGCTAAACGTTATGAATTTTGTTATTTTGTCGAGAAGTACTGACTGTTGCCGAAAATTGTCATTTTGATCTTAGTCGACTCAGTATACCGACGTTATAAAGGTAAAACTATCGATTTCTGATCGAAAACCGGACAATACACTGCGTGTGTCAATGTGTCAAACTTATTTACAACATAGTAAAAGAAAACTTTAAGTTGATAATGTTTAACAGGTCTTATAACTACTGGACAAGAAAATGGAACGTGTAGTTTCGGTTTCTGCACAAGTATATTGATGTTGCTAGATTTTAAGCGGAAACTAGTAATTATTATATATTTGGCGATTGGGGATGAATATGCAAGTTGAGTGAAATTATTTGAACTGATATCAGCACATATTGTATGTTGGCATGTATTAAAGGTAAATACAATTTTATGAAATACAATGGATGCACCTTTAAGTGTTACCTACACAAACCAAGAACCCCATACTTCTGCTGGTAGGACCAAAGGTTTGGAAACTGAAACATTCATTGTAAAAATAGTATCAATCAGTGGAAATGCAGTTTTTAGTTAATATATCAGAATTCAGTAAAATTGTCACGAAAATGAGATGATAATGTGCAGGTGTCACATATCAGCCGATTCCATTCATAAACAACTGTCTATCAATCATGCTGAAACTTTATGTTGAATATGATGACGATATTCAGTTTGAAATTAATCTCACACATTTATTAACTCGTGACAAATAATTAAATAACTGTGTAAAAGTTTCACAGAGCACAGCCTACATATCACATTAGAGTGCATTTATAAGTTACATATCCTGATAAAGGTCTGTACTCTAAAACTGACTTTTAAACCGGTTTTAATCATATAGCGTGGCAGATTTTGACAAAACAGAACCACTTTCGTGCATAACATTGAAAGATGAGGGCTTCTTCCCCTCATCAATCAGCGTATACCACTTCTGTATAAAAACTGTGCAGGGTTTTCAGTTTCAGGTTGTTTCTACAACACCTTCCCTCTTCTATCAGGGTCCTCTCTATAAGATCACAGTGAGGAAGTGCATGGCATCAAAGAGATGGCCACAGAGCATATTATTTATTTCCCTCATTAATCAAAGAACACAGTTCCAGTGCAAGAACAACCAAGGATGCTGTTCAGTTTCTAGCTGTTCCTAACTGCGTACAACATTTCCCTTCTTCTTGGAGGGTCCCTTTGTAAACTGCGTGTTCAGCTCCATCGCAAATCACACATGTCTGCAGCTTGTGCAATGTTTATATCATATGCACTCATCGCCGCTAATGGCTGAAATACTGCCGAAGCGGCGTTAAACAATAACTCATTCACTCACTCACTCACTCACTCACTCACTCACTCACTCACTCACTCACTCACTCACTCACTCACTCACTCATCCACCCACTCACTCACTCACTCACTCACTCATATGCACTCACTTTGACCTGACTTCCCTTCAACTTGGGTGTAGCTGTACATACATAGACTGCATATGTAATAGATATACTATTGTTTCCGATACCAGAACAGTAAACATACTCCATTAAAACATTTTCTATTAAAGCGCTTCCTGATATAAATATACATTTTGGAAATCTAAGAAAATTATGTTACAGAATATGCAGATTCATGTAATTGACACAGTCTAGTAGATATTTCTACTACTAAGTACCCTTTCCGTATTAAAATAAAGATTAATTTAACTCATGCTCTAACATCACACATTGACATATTTGCTTGAATTCTTTCTATTGACTACCTAGTTTGTAATATGTTTTTCTGCATCTATTCGGAAATAAATATTCAGTAAATCATAGATTGCTGTTGGTGTGTCAGTTTGTAAATATCTATTTCAGTGTCGAATAATTGTCAAAAGGCAATATTATTACCAGTTTTGGTTATGTAAGAAGAACATATTGTTTCATCCAGTTTTTGCCATTAACCACTCAATCCTTGACATTTCACAGCAGATACATTAAATACTTTTCTAAGAAAGTCCATGACGGAATTGAGTTAAAATATATAGGAAGACGTATTTTATTATTCATAACCTTTTGGAAGTATTAAGTTATTTGCGTTGCTCTTTTAATGTTTGTCCTTTCTGAATTTATTATTTCGTGAGAAATTTGCACTTGCACCTAATTATCACGGTCACATCAAACCGCTCAAACCTAAGTGAAGTTTATTGAGTGTGAGGATCATATTTCTGTATTAACACTTTTGTTATGAGAGGATGTCATATTCTAAACAAGGCTTCATTAACACTTAAAACACTGCTCAGTCTTGACGAAATCACATGCGACTTGGGTATCCCTCAGAGGATAATTCTACATGCAAATTCATCAGCATTTTCTGTGGCTCATTAACTCTAAAAACACATTTCAAATTTCGACAACTGACATTGTTCAGCAGTTGCATCTTCAACTCTTCTATTAAACCTCGAGCTCATCTCATTAAATCCATAGTAAGAATAAATATCATTAACTTCTCAATTGAGATGAGATGAGTTTGGGTTTTACGCCGTTTTCAATAGTATTTCAATTCTCATTCGAAAACCATCAACATGTGTTGTTGTTTAGTGAAGTTCCATACCTTTTATAATGTATGTAGATTGTGAACACGCTGAGATATGAACGAACTGAAAGATATAGGAACTCTCCCATTATAGTTTAATGTATCAAAGTCATTAGAGCAACTCGTAGCTTAATGAAATGAGATGCCAACTCAGCTGGCTCAGAGTCTGGCGTAGTGAATATGAACTATCAAGGAATAGGCCGTATCTGAGTATATAAACCAGCCTCTATAAGAAACGCCACCAAGTAACCAACAGAGTAAAAACAACAACAACATACTGCTTCCTGATAACTCATATGTTTTGTAAAATATATTCACAATTCCTTTCATCAGAGCATTGTTTCAAAATACTTTGTATACAGAATTTATGACAAGTCAGATTTCATAAATGGTGAAATATTGTAATTAAGATTCTGTCGACCTAATTTACCTTAAATGTCTTTAATTGGTCGGCATATCGTTACTGAAGGGTTTCATAAACAAGTAAACGTTTTTGTTGCATGCTCCACCGTCGCCTATTGAAGAAGACGACTTTAAAGGCGTATGTAAACATGTGTATGGCACATGAACAGATAATTGTGCACGCTTGCTTACACACTAAACTTAAAATAACTTTACAAAGGAAAAACATCATGTACACGACAAAACAGTTCCACGATTGACGTGACAAAAACGTTACTTTAAATGAACATTATTTTCGTGAACAATCCATTGCTCTGTGAGTCAAATGTTTATCAACAAAACCAGACACCACGGATAAAAATACCATCATTCATTCAGGCACACTGCGTTTTCGTCTTAACAAAAAGACCTCCCTTGGTGAGCACATCTGATAAAGAGATGTTCTCTTTTCATGGCAGTTTGTCTCTGCTTGGTATCTGCATGATATATGCACGGGTCAGTGGATGAAGAAAACAAACTTAGTGTACTACTCCAGGTTTTATCTCTCTTGTTCTCTCTCTCTACTCAATGGTTGATGTAAATACAATGGTCTTGACTTTTGTAAGGGAATCACGTTTCGAAGCATATCATATATAACATGTCATAATCATGTAAAGTACCAACTTCCATGTCTAAGTCCTGACAATCTTGGCTGTTCTTATGTCTCAATTTTGTTTCAACCATATCATATATAATTTGTCATATTCATACCAAGAAGTACCAACATCCAATTGACAATCTTGATTCATCATTCTTCACATTCTTTTCCCACAGAGGTTACAACAGTCAGTTCTTTCATCCTAACCTCCGTTGCATATGGGCTATATCTCACGATGGTTGAACAAATATACAACACCGGTAACGTCCTTATTTTTGTCCAATCAAACACATGTTTCATCTGCATCCCATCGCACTTATGAAGCAACTCCGTTGGCGGGGTGGCGGATTTCCAAGGGCATTCAAGTTTGTTCATTAGATCCAGGACCTCGTTCCTCAAAACGATGAATATGGGAAGTAGTGCTAGTCGAACGGTAAGATAATATGTTTTTGTTTGTAAAACGCCCTTATCAGTGGGTAGAGAAAAAAATTTCATTCTGTCCCTTATTAGACCAGACTCAAGTAGTGGAAAGACCAGCTAAGTGAGAGATTTTACACCCACAGTAATTGGGAGTAAATTATATCAAATAATACTCGTTCTGACACTCCATCGCTGTGAAGGTTTGCATTGTATTCGTCTTGACATAGGTGAACAGGTGTTATGTAGAACAATCACTGAAGGAATGTGTTCATTAGTTGCGTACCCAAAAGTCAGAAATACCTGCCAGAACTAAACTATGCAAGGTTAAATCAGCCGCGAAGATCTACATGTTCGATCACTTTAAGTGAGGTGAGTTGAGGTTTAACGCCGCTTTCAAGAATATTTCACTATATCGCGACTGCTAGTATCATGGCAGGGAGAAAGCCCGCAACGCCACGTGGTTATGCATTGCGGCTGGAACTAGGGAACCATGGGTGGTACTACGCTGAAATTCAGTGTAGCATTGCACCCAAATTGCGTGTAGAACAGTTCTCTACTGCAGACTGCAGACAAAGTTGCCGTGCAGGGCGGGATTCGAACCACGGACCTCTTGATCCGAAGCAGAACGCGCTAACCACTGCGCTATCCCGCCCCCTCGACAACTTTAAGTACTAGCTAGGTACACTATCTAACTATCTGTGGTCTTGAGAACCAATTTTCATACTTATGCCATGGCTGTACACAGGATATCAAGTAGCAAAGATAGATATATATTTTAATGGTGATGTTTAACTTCTGTGGGAAATGTCATGGCTATCGATGTTCTTATCCTAAAACAATATTTGACAATATATCAATAATTAAAGAATGTACGGAATTTAATGTGAGTAACATTAATAATAGGACTTGGTGGATTATTACTTAACAGGGTGATTAAACGTTCTCTTCAGTTTCCTAAGATTTAAAAAATCCGAATTTGTAATTTAAAAAAATAAAAGTTTTATCCTTTACTTTTAAAAACTGTTTTGTATCACATGTAGAAGATGGTATAGATCGATATTAGCGCACTGGACATACATACATTGGAAGTGACTACAATGTTGTTATAACATGGTTATATTTGGGATAACACTACCTTCAAAAGAACAAATTCTTGTACTTTTTCGGGCCGAGTCCCATGCAGGATGTTTCAACTATTAAATAGCTATAGTTTACCATCGCTGCAGTATCTCTCTCCAGATTATATAATAAAAACTAATCTTGTTTCTTCTAGGTCTCACAGCTACTGTTCGTATATTGACGTCTACCGTACCGCAGTTTACCAAAGAAGTGTAGAAAGTTTCTTCCATATTGTGATGTGTAAAACATTAAAGCTTCCGTCAGAGTCAGTGACTGGATTCAAGTTTGCAAAACCCTAAGTGTCACGAATGTGGACAGTTTATTCTACGTACATAATTTATATGTATTAATAAAAAGTATTCTAGATCGTTTCATTTTCTTAACTTATCTCAGTACTAAAGGAAAACTTTCACTTTCAGAGAATGAGAAATGCAGTCACAAAATAATTTGACTTTCTACATTATGCTTTTTCCGGACACACATTATTACCTTGGTTGTCGATACATGATCAATAAATTTGTCTTTCTTTCAACTCCCTGAGGAGTATTCAACTCCAGCCAGACGTAACTTGCACCAGTCTCAACTTATGGCTAATTTAAGCCTTGCAGCATTTCCATCATTTGTATTTGAGGTGCAGTGCTACACTACTTTAGCACGGAAAAGAGAAGGAAATGCTAAAAGGCTTAAATTATGAAGACAGGTGTGAGTTTTGCCTTACTGAGGGAAATTGATTCAACCAAAGTTGCTAGATCGTTAAAGGTACACCCATTGTGTTGTTTGGGGTCACATATGCTAAACGTTATAAATTGTGTTATTTTGTCGAGAAGTACTGACTGTTGCCGAAAATTGCCATTTTGATCTTAGTCGGCTCAGTATTCCGACGATATGAAGATAAAACTATCGATTTCTGATCGAAAACCGGACAATGCACTGCGTGTGTCAATGAGTCAAACTTATTTTCAACAGAGTAAAAGAAAACTTTAAGTTGATAATGTTTAACAGGTCTCATAACTACTGGACATGTACATGGAACGTGTAGTTTCGGTTTCTGCACAAGTATATTGATGTTGCTAGATTTTAAGCGGAAACTAGTAATTATTATATATTTGGCGATTGGGGATGAATATGCAAGTTGAGTGAAATTATTTGAACTGATATCAGCACATATTGTATGTTGGCATGTATTAAAGGCAAATACAATTTTATGAAATACAATGGATGCACCTTTAAGTGTTACCTACACAAACCAAGAACCCCATACTTCTGCTAGTAAGACCAAAGAATTGGTAGTATCAATCAGTGGAAATGCAGTTTTTAGTAAATATATCAGAATTCAGTAATATTGTCACGAAAATCCGATGATAATGTGCGGGTGTCACATATCAGCCCATTTCATTCATAAACAAATGTCTATCAATCATGCTGAAACTTTATGTTGAATATGATGACCATATTCAAATTGAAATTAATCTCACACATGTATTAACTCGTGACAAATAATTAGATAACTGTGTAAAAGTTTCACAGAGCAAGAGAGTCAAGTCAGAAACTGTCTCGAACGTACGTATTCAACCAATTCTTCCCCACACTCGTATTTACCCATTCACACTGTTAGAACAACAGCGGGCAGTAGAGCATCTCTGACGTCACAGCCTAACCCTGCCGAAGGCTATCAGGAAATATGCATATCGCCACAGACTACAGTCGGTGCGGTTCTTTTGTCGCGTAATTAGTAATTAAACACGGATTTCAGTATTATTTTCGGGGGAATATGTTTTAAAAAGTTACAGCATTCTAAGAGTGATCGAAAACGATATATTAGCAAAATTAAAAGCTGTACACATTGATGGTAGTTGCTCCACCACTATCCAGGTTGTTGAACAGTTTAAAAAACAACTGTCCATTGTAGTTGCCATGCAGGACAGTATTTGATTCCCTTTTCTCCACTTTGTAGGGATTATTATTAGGAAAAGGTACCACATGTTCTCATAATATATTATTAATAATTCAATTGGTTAACTTAAGTACCTACGGACATGCTTTTTGGCTTAAATATCGAAACAACAATACAAGTTTAACATGTAGATTCATCGACTATTAGGTTTTACTACAACTTATTGTTATAGACACACATGTGGTGGTGCATATAAGATTTAGTCTAAGGAACTACATATAGGATACAAATTACATTTCACGAACTTCAATAACGTGTCCTGAATCAAATTTAGCTATTAAACCAGCATGCCATCAGCACAATTGTTCAACAATTCGCACCATCTTGCAAGGTCGGGTTTTGAAAGCGTTACATCAAGAAACAAAATCTCTTAAGTCAGATTTCATTAGGAGAGATAATGAAGTTACTGATGACCTCCCTTTTAGTTCTACATAAAAGTTTTCTGTTACCTGCTAACAATTAAAAGACCAACTAACCATACAGTTCTTTTTTCAACAACTTGGACAGTGCGTTTGTCAACAGGAGCAACAACCATCAATGTGTACAATTTTTGATTTTGCTGATATATTGTTTCAATCAATCTGTGAATGCTAACTTGCAAACGATGATGCAAGTCCTAAACCACCATATTCTACTTAAAAATACACAAAATATTGTCTACGTCCATGTAGATTTGCTGTTTTCATGTAGAAAGTCTCCTTTTCTCCATGAAGACGATTGACTCGTTCGGAAATGTTAAAATCATAATATATAAAAAATTATATATTTCATGTCATGTTCGAAAGATGTGGGATGGTAAACTAAAGCTATTCAATATTTGAAACAACTTGATATTGCTAACACCAGTCAATGGAAAATATTCAAATCTGATAATTTTCGGGACCAACCCCAGTTGAAAAACTACTGTCTGTCGAGAAAATGACGACTGGCAACTTCCTTTTTAGCATGGAACGCTTACCCCCTGTGACAAAATCATGGTTATAAAATTAATGATATCGAAAACGAATATTGCATAACTGTTTGACCATTATCCGACAGCTTTAAAGGGGCAGTAGCACGTTTTTTCGCTGAAATAAGTCGATGAAATATATTTGAAAAATAATGTCACCAATAGTAAAACACCATTCTCTGTCCGGAAAATCAAATTGAAAATGAGTGTACATGGTTCGGTAAAGCCATGGGGATCGTTTTTGTAATGCGAAATGATTAAATTGTGTTCACAATGAAATGGCCGCCATGCAATTTTTGCTTTATACGGATAATTGGTTTGTGTAATAACATGTTTTACCCTCTAAAATTAATATAAATGACATAAACTATTATTATAAATGGGAAATTTGAAAAAATAAAATTTTCAAAAAACGTGCTACTGCCCCTTTAAAATATTACCCAATTCTGTACCAGGAAACATCTAATGTGTATATATTGACTCAGCATTTATCTAACGTTTGTCCAGTCGGATATGCAATATAATCACCCTCTTTGAAATTAAGACGCCCTTGATGCCTAAACTGCCACATATTAAAGTCAATTATGAAGCACTCAACTTAGTACTCAAAACATTTCCTCTATAGTGCATTGAACTAACGACACTTCCTACTTCAGTTTCTTCCATTCATGGTGTTTAACATTCAATTAATGAAACATTTCCAAGTTTATATTATAGTATGAAAAGGAAATACTTCTTGGAGAACTGCTCCAATTCATGGAGCAATGTTTACATTTAAAATTCATAAAAATTACCATCGATTATAAAAGTGAGGAGAAAATACGCTCTTAAGATCCTCTCGAACTTCGTCCTATCGTAATGTTTTCATCGTTTAATTCATAAAACAAATGAAAACATATAAAATTCCTATTTCAGTTAGCGAAATTGCTCATTATGATAAACAAAAATTCAATATCAATATATGTACATTTATTCAATCAAAAATGTACGATAATTGTCTCAAGTTTATTATAAAAAACTTCTTTATAATTGTGTGAATATTGCTCTGTTGTTTTAGAATGAGATGTAATTAAAGACACATTTTCATGTCAATCAGTCACTTTGTGTAACTACACCCCAGCCACGATGGATCAGATGTATAGCGGAAATGTTACAAGTAGTTTACACGATGTTATAATCTGAACCTCTTCAATTGCCCAGTCTGTGAACATGCATCTCCATTTCACTTCCTTGTTGAATAAATACGCATTTCAAAATGATTTTAATCATATTGAGGCAACCAGTAACTTATGACGAACAAACCTCTTATTTATAGTGTTCATATTACAAATATCACAATTATGTCAATAACTGAAACAGTGACAAAAACCTAACATAAAAATTGTAATTCAATATTGTGAACTCTTTATAATCGTTTTATCATATTTATTTACACTTTAATTTGTAATCCGAGTTCAATATTGTATAATCCTTATTATTTATAGTTACTATTTAATTGACTGTTATTTAAACAATTAAAGTTTTACAATTGCTTGATGATTACATCAAAGTCTTTTTCGCTTACACTGAATTTGAACTGTTATTGTTTTTCTTTGACGTGTCAATTTCTGTGATCACTTTTGAAATGCCACACAAAAGATGAAATTGACAAAGATTTACTAATTGTTAGTTGTACGACACACTTTCAATTCTATTTTGTAATAAAGATGTGTAAGAAGTAGTATCAAAATATGTTTTTCCAACATATAGCTTTGTTAAAAAGTGTTCTCCTTGGAGGTTTTCCAGATGATTACCAATATGCAGAAGACTCCAGTTCTAGTGGATAAACGATTGTAAAGATCCTTTGATGTTTGAAGCAGAGATGCTTGTTAAATGCTTTATATACTTCAATACATATCCTATTTCACATTTCTAACGGTTTTGGTATTATGTAAATACCATATCATCTGCTTCAATGAGGCACTTATGGCATACACAACATGGTTACATGAAGATCATAGAGGTATTTGTCGCTCATGAAACTTCAAATTTGCTTTTACGTGGGTGATTGTTGTCTCTTATGACAAAAGGATACTCAATTACAATCAAGTTTTTAAACCTAAATAAAACATTCGATATTATCACGCTTAAAATTCCTAGAATATCTCTCAACAACAACATTGATCCTTAATTAAATAGTCCCTTGTAACAACCATAAACCTCAATAAAATACTATCTTATAACAACATTACACATAAAGTACAATGTTGTTTATGTTTAGCAGCATGTAAACATAAAACATAAAATCCAAATGCACTTTCATTTTGCAAGCGAAAAACTAAAACCCTTTCAAATGTGAAACAAGGTCTACTCTTTATGGAATATACTCATCTACTATACACATTCTAATTCAATGTTTAAAGTCAGCTTGAAGAATTATCGGGCCACAAGGAAGAATGCCAGCGTTATAACTTAATTTGAAAAAGAACTGATGAATTCGAACTGACAACATTTCTATGCATTTGGATTCAATTTGAAGACAATCCAGACAAAAGTTAACGTAACAGGTCGATTGTCACAATAGAGAGTGTAGACTATTTTTGACAAGATATGTGATGGCAAACCTAGTCTGCTACACTGATAGGTTCATCAGGACAACATAGGCGAACAAGTCACATGTAGAATAATCGCCACAGGAATATGTATAAATCAATTTCACATTCAAGAGTACGTTCGAGAAAAAAATGAAAGTCAGTGTTATTAATGAAAAGGGTAAAATTTGAATCGTACATTTTTAGCTCATCAGGCCTGAAAGGCCCGATGGGCTTATGGCATGGCATGGTGTCCGGCGTCCGTCCATCCGTCCGTCCATCCGTAAACTTTTCGCTTTTTCGACTTCTTCTCCAGAACCAATTACTCAACAGAGCTGTAATTTTATGTGCAGACTCCTTGGCCAATTGGGATTCTAAATTGTAGATTTCGTGACCCCGTGAGCCCAAATGGGGTCACAGGAGTCACATCCTTAAAAACCTATTTTCGTCTTCTTCCCCGGATCCAGTTCCAAAAGGTCAAGAGAGCTGAAAAGTTGTGTGCAGACTCCTTGGCCAATGGGGATTCTAAATTGTAGATTTTGTGAACCTGTGACCCCAATCTAGGTCACTGGTCATGACCCCAAAACACATTTTCATCTTTATCTCAAGTATGTAAAGCTCTAGAAAGGTGAAATTGTAATTGTAGGATTGGTGACCCGGTGACTCCAAAGTTTGGTCACAGGGGTCATGATCTAAAATACCTATATTTTGCTTGTTAACAATGTATTACTTGATATAACTTAGATATGCAACCTTAGATAATAATCAATGAAATCCTGATGAGCTACAGAGCCCATGGCTCTATTTTTTTATTAGTTCAGATTCTCGTTTAGTCAAGTCGTACTTTTGAAAGAGATAGATACCTTAACACTAAACAATGTAAATCCGTTAATTATGCAATGACATTTATATAGCAACGAAAAACAACTTAACCATTTTATTATTTAAGATTCTGATTGAAAATTCTTATTAAGTAAAACTTCGCCAGACTAGGCTAAAGTAGAGGAAATGTCAAGAGTAGACTGAATAAGTTTTAATGACAAGTGATCACATTTTGTTTTGTTAATGATGGTTATAAAAATGACTTCATAAGATATTTTGACATTACTTACAAATTAGTATAAACGTGACAGTAGCAGACCATCTGTAAAGGAAAATTTTGGTCTTAGGTTAAAATAAGTTCAAGGACTACATGTCAATATGAAACTTGTAGAGCAATTTATTTCAGGTTGTCAGAAATGGTTTAGATAAGTTAGCATGAACTTTGTGACTGGTCTCATTTTCAAACCATTGAAGAAAATTATTGATTAGATATTTTACTTTGGAGCATTCGAAAAATAAGAACAATATTGATCATTGCTTAGCCCGGTCTTATAGAGAAAGGATTGTGTAGGTGTTATCCGGTGAAGTAGTTTGTATTGGACATTTCGAGTTGGGTTATCAATAGTTGATTTCTGATTGATTGAAAAGCATTTAGACAAATGATCTTGGGTAATATTACAATTTATCTTAATTTCAAGTGAAATCTGATTTTGTTCACACAATAATTTGTAAAAAAATTACAATCATCTGAGTTAAGTATACGTTTTAAAAGATCGCAGTTCTTCGAGTTTGTAATTAGGGGAAAATTGTGTTTAAGATTTTTGATAATCGAAAGCCATTCCTGTGGAATATGTTTGAGCAACTTTAAATAAAGAAGGTATGTATCACAGATATTGAATTCACATTTTAATTCATTATAATCTTTTATTTCACCTTTATTTGTAAAGATTTGGTAGACATGTGTTAATCCTTTTTCATGCCATCGAACAAATAGCCGTGTGTCTTTTTCAGGAATAAAATTCATTAAAGGCATTTGATGGAATTCACTTGGATTAGTAATATCAACTTTTTGTAAGTCTACAATAGTACATAGCTTGAAAATACGTCTTTCCAAAATAGGTTGTCAATGTTTTTGCTACTTTTAGCTAAAGCTCTTTTTTGAAAGTTAAATACTGAAAGATCGTACACGGATACAAACATAATTTTGAAAGCTTTTGCCAGAGGCCTTCTGTTGATAGTCGTTTATTCCACTTTAGTTTGATATACTTGTTAAAATTGTTGAAATCGGTCATTTTAAGGCCCCCATTTGGGTAGTCGTTAATGAGCATTTTTCGCTTTATTTTGTCTCGTTTACCCGACCAGATAAATTTGTAGATCAAAGTATCTAATCGTTTGAAAAACTCGTCATCGGGGTCTGGAAGGGAGGTGAATAAGTGTGTAAAAAGCGGGAGTATTCGAGATTTGAAAATCCCCACCTTTCCTCTAAGAGTGAGTATCCTTTTAAACCATGAAAATAGCAATTTTCTAGCTTTTTCAAATTGTTTTTCCAAATTTGTGTGAGTCATATTACGCAGATCGAGGTTGAAAAAAATACCAAGTATTTTAAAGGGTTCTTATGACCAGCGTAATGGAATGTGTGGACACAGTTTTTCAATAGTATTCTTTTTAGATCCAGATCATCATGGTTTGATCATAATTGATAATTAGACCTGAGCATGTAGCAATTTTCTGAGAATATCAATCAGTTCCGACAAACATGTTTCCGAGCCATCCAGCGTGAAATTTGTGTCGTCTGCATATTGGTTAATGCAATATTCTACTCCTTTTACGTCTATTCCTCTTATCTTTTTGTTTTTCTTGATACAAGTGGAAACTAAGTAATTCAGCACAGATGATAACAATATATTGGGACACTGGATCTCCTTGTCTACAGCCTCTTCCCAACTTAAAATAGTCAGAAACACTGCCTGCATTTATTACTGCACTTGTACTATTATGTTGAAAAAGTTTGATCCATTTTCAAAATTAAATGTTTCTAATGCCTTGTCAATAAAGTCATTTCTATGGTATCGAACGCTTTTTCAAAATCCACAGTAGCCAATCAGGAATTAAATCTAATTAACTATAAATATCTATTTTTAAAAATATATTAATGTTACACTCTGTAAATAATGCATGAATCTTACTTCTGGTAAACAAAAAATGAAAAATCAATATAGTATTTTCTGTGGTTCATATATTCATTGATTACCACTAAAGCTGTGTAGTAGTAGACACATGGAAATAAAGATGAATCAATGTGATAATGACCAAGATATACTCATTTTGAAAAAGTATAATTTAAAGGAACTTAACTTACTGCTTTTGGTAACGACACTCATCCTGCAATAGTTACAAAGTCATGTAACAGCAATCTAGTTCTTGGTAACCCACAGAGTAAAAATATGCTACAACCACATTGTTTTTTGGTGTGTAGTTGTGTACAGAATAATCAAAATGCATGTCCAGTTAGACCCAGATTCGAGAGATAGAAGTTACAGATATTGCATTCGCCGCCTTCATTAGAGGAAACCCCCAAACGATATAAGTTTCTTTCTGATAGAGATAATATTTTGTAAATTATCTTCAGAACAGGGTCGATTTTAATCAGACTGAATGCATGTACGGTACACATGCACCCACGGTAGATATAAGAACTCAATCAGTTTCAGACGAGTTTTTCTTTTGGTTTTTAATACATGGAAATAATAAATGTTTTGTTTCAGTTGAGAAGCAACAACAATATATTTTCTCAATTGAGATTGACAGTTGTCAGCTGTCAGAGGAGAACTGTGTTTTGATGAAAGTGGAAGATGGCCTTATCCAATATTGACACCTGCAGCCTCCATAGAAATGATATATTGATTACATGAATATGAACACACATAATGCCCTTACTGAGTCTGTGTTCGTAATTTTGAATTAAAGTTCCCGGCAGTATGTATTTTCTGCTTTATATTGTGGAAACATGATACATGATCACCAATTAACAGTCTGATAATCCATCTTCATGTTTCATAACGCAGACTCACAGTGTACTTATGGTGATATATTTTCCTCGACATTGATTTTAGTAACAAAATTACAATAAATGCGAAGCATGGCTGAAAATCATATTTGTGACTGATAGTTTTAAGATGTATAACATAATAAAATGAAAGTAAAAAAACACTTTTGATGCATATTTTCATGGTCATTGTTTAGTGTATAGTACAGTGCATACCATACCATAGAAGCGCATGTGAACAGCCTGGCTGTAACTTCTGCGCTATACAAATAGCTTAGTATTATTATTATTATATGCCAATGTACCATAGGTGTGTCTTTTGTTTCTTAAAAGGTGCATCCATTGTGTTTCATAAAATTTTATTTGGCTTCAATACGTTCCAACTCACCAAATGTGCTGTTTACAAGACAAATAGATTCACTCTGCATGCATATGCATCCCCAATCGCCAAATATATCATATTTACTACTTTCAAATTAAAATCGAGCAACATCATTATACATGTGCAGAAACCGAAACTGCAGGCCCCTTTTACCATTCACAATAGTCATAAGACTATTAAACATTATCAACTCAAAGTTATCTTTTTGTCTGTTGTAAATAAGTTTCAGAGAGCTAATCAACAGCATCCCAGACACCATTGTCTTGCAGTGGATTCCTAGCCACGTTGACATACAGGGAAATGAGCGGACGGATGATCTGGCCAAGTTTGCATCCATCAGTGGTCCCGTCAACTGTCACGTGCATACGGCCCCCTCAGCACTATGCAAGATCAAACAAACCAGTAAGAGCTCCTGGTGCGAAAGATGGCACAACAGTGTCAAAGGCCGGCAATACTACAACTTCCAGCCGAAACCAAACTCCATCAGGTACAGCAACTATGCCAGGCAGGAACAAGTACAGCTGTCAAGACTTCGCCTTCATCATTTTCCCTGCCAGAGCTACCTACACAGATTTCACCTGGTAGATGAACCAACATGCCTACTGTGCAAAGACCAGGAAGAAACCATAAGACACATCATCTATGACTGCACTGAGCTATCTCCACAACGAACTTTCAATGATAAAGAAGAGCAATTGGGAGTTGACAGCGGTCAGTGGCACACAATCCTAGACATACTGAGAGAAAGGAAAAAAAAGGATTCGGGCAAGGACCACATCAGATGTCAGAAGCCTGTCTCAACACAAGTAACAAGTAACAATAAGTTTCGAAAATTACGTTTGACTAACTGACGCGCGCCACACGTGGTGCATTGTCCGGGTTTCGAACAGAAATCGAAACTTTTACCTTTATATCGCCGGTATACGGAGTCGACTATCATCAAAACGGCAATTTTCGATAATAGTCAGTCCTTCTCGATAAAATAACACAATTTAAAACGTTTGGCAAATGTGACCCCAAACAACACAATGGAATTACCTTTAAATAATATGTTATCGTCGCGATAATTTAATTATAAACGGTTCGCGCAAGTAGGCTATTGTATCAGGAAGTATCTAAAGTTTGTGCACATGGTTCAACACAATTTGATATATCTAACGTTTATCCAGTCGGATATACAATATAACATCCTCTTTGAAAATCAAGACGCCCTAGATGCCTAAATTGCCCCATTTTAAGTCACTTATGGATCAAGGACTCTATTAAGCACTCGACATGTCAATGTGTCAACTGAGTACTCTGTAGTAGATTGAACTTTAGACACTTCCTCCTCCAAAATGCGTCCATTCATAGTGTTTATACATTTAATGCATAAAGCATACCATGAATGTGAAAACTTATATTATACTATTAAGGCAAAAAGACTTCGGTGAGGTCTTACCGAATTTAATCCATTCATAATGTTTTAACCTTTTTATTCATAGAATATGCACTCGATTTATTTACTATCTATGATATTGGAAATTTCTTTTTTGATTTTTGAATATACTGATATGATCAAAGCACGTTCTATTTCGCTATATGATTTATATTACATATTTTATCAACAATCTACGATAATTTTGTCAAGTGATTTATCAACAATGCTTTCTATTTTTGTGTGACTTATATCCTCTTATTATCAAATCATTTTAGATTGTGCATATAGAATACTAAACGATGTCCCGTTTGATAACATGTTTATGAAACGAGTGAATGGTTTGTTATTTTGACGAGCGAAAGCGAGTAAAATACCGATGCCATTCACGAGTTTCATAAACATGTTATCAAACGGGACCAAGTTTAGTATTTTATTTATTACTCAATGATGTAAATAGCGCTGAATTGCAAGAAATCGTTTTAGTAGGATTCACTTGCAAAAAGGTCACCCGCTATTGCAGTCGCGTGGCTAACATTGTGACGTCAACCAAAAACGACTATGACGTCACTCCTCTATGATGACGTTACGGCAGCACGCAGGAGTATCCAACTCATTGTTATCTTATGAGGTATCTCACCACGGTTGAGTAATAAAATCATTTACATGTTAAACAGTATTTGTATTACACTTATAGATAATAAAACTCACCCAACATAGATCAGATATACGGCGGAAATGTCACACGAGTAGTTTACATAATATTTGAAACTCAACTTTTTCAAATAAACCACGAAGTCATCGAACACCCTTCTCCATTTCACTTCCTAGCTGAATTACTGCACATAGCAAAACGAGCTTCATGTTGCGGCAACCTGCTGCTGATATTAGCTAAAAGAGCATTGCTTATATTACCAATGTGACATTTCGTACAGCAACTGCAACAGTTACAGATTCCTCCGATAAACGTTTCACATGGAACATTAATTGCGTTCAATATTGTGAACTCTTCATAATAGTTTTGACATATTTATTTCAATTTTTATTTCTCATTTTACTATTTTATACTCCTCATTCTATTATTATTATTAATTAGTTGACAGCTAATCATTAATACAAATACCATTAGTCGAAACTTTCCCTATTACAATATATTGTTAATTACACAAAAGCCTTTGTCGCCTACACTGAATACAGCTATCACTTGTCACCATGTCAGATTGGATCCAAACTTTAAGAATGCCACTCAAAGATTAAATTGATAAAGATTGACTACAAGTCATTTGTACGACACTCCCAAAATCGCATTCTATTGATAATAAGTGAAGTAGTACCACAATATGTTTTTCTAACAATTCAGCTTTGTTAATAAGTGTTCTCCTTACAAATGGTGTGAGTTTTTGTCAATTTACAGAAGACTCGCGTTCTAAGGGTACATGATTCAATCGATCCTTACAAATGTTTGAAGTAAGGCTACTTGCTGAATGTTTAGTATTTCAATAACTATCCAATTTCACATTTCAAATTGGTTTGTTATTATGTAAATATAATATCCTCTGCTTCAATGAGACAATTATGGTATACACAGCATGGTTACATGAAGATTATTGAAGTATTTGTGGCTCATGAGACTTTGAAGTGGAGAGATTGGTCACGTCAAGATGTAGTTGCCATAGAAATAAGGGCTGGTGCCGGGGCTCGGCAACTTGGTTTGTTGTAGAGAACTGTTTTACATGTGGTAAAATTTGAGTGCAGTGCAACAGGGATTTTCAGCGCAGTACCATCAACGGTTCGCATGTTTCACTGAAATGCACAGCCACCATGACGTTGCGAGCCTTCTTCCTGCAATAATACTAGCAATCATGATATAAGTGAAATAATCTTGAAAGCGGCGTTAAACCCCAACTCACCTGAAAGTCCACACTTTCTGCTTCAAAGCTTACACATTGTATGTTGATAGACAATTGCTTTAAAGGCGCTGTAGCACGTTTTTTACAATATAATGTAACGTTCGAGGGTAAACATCTCATTAAACCACCCGATAAGCGGTTAAAATAAATAACGGTTTTCCGTATTGGAAGAAAATGGTGCGACAATTCAACTCTTCTTTATGGACGTAGATTTGCAGGTCTCAAGCGATTTTGAGAGTTTAGAAAACAAGATGGTTGACCATTCCGTCAGAGCTTTATGATTTATTGATTAAAACTCTACCCGGAGTGTTTAGATATCGCTACATCAGTCAGATCACTTGAACTGCCTTCGCGCGGCCATTTTGATGTGAACCCATTTAAATGTCCACTCAGTAGGAACCATGTTTATTGATTCGGGACTGTTATTTACATTTTCGCGAGAGCTCCCTATTTCAGGAAGAACAACGTGCTACAGCACCTTTAAACATAATAACATATTCACTTATAACAACCTCACACCTAAATCAAATATTCACGAACAACCTTAAATCTTATTAACATAATTTACAACATTAAACCTCAAACCTACGTCTGACTGCGATAAACCAAATATATTTCTAGGACTACACAGTCACATGTAGAATAATATATTAACTAATTTCACATTCGGGAGTTGTAAATAACTGCTAGCTACAAAAAAAACAAAACCATGTTAGTTTTGTTAATCAGAAAGGTAAACGATACTTGGAAACATTTCCTCTTTTTGAGCACTTTAGATTTCCGTTTGGTCGAGTACACCATGTCGTACTTTCGAAATGCCGATAGGTTCATTTTACCTCAAAAACTAAGAAATATAACCCCGTAATTATACAATGACATTTTAACCCAAAGGAAGCAGCTTGAAAAGTTATTCGTTTGAGATATCCAAACTTTTGATTGAAAATTCTTATTGAGTTTCAAAAGACCTCACCAGACTAGACTAAATTGGAAGAGATGTCATGAAAGTGGATTAATGATAAATAAATGATCACATTTTGTTGTAAATGTTAGTAATACAAAATGACGTCACAACTTTGTGTTTGCCATTAGTTTAAAATGTTTATATAAATTATCATCAGTAAATTCAAATCTTTGTCTAAGATTAAAATTTGCTTTACAACTACATGTCAAAATGAAATCTGTTTTGTGATTTATTTCAATATAAGAAGAAATGATATTGTAAATTGTTTAGAGCCGTTTTTCTGTGTGCGTGTGTGTGTGTGTATATATATATATATATATATATATATATATATATATATATATATATATATATATATATATATACATTATCATAACCTTTCATATTACTTTCTTTTGAGATATTAGAACCTGTCTAACATGGTCAGGTTTTCAATGTTCATATGTTAAATATGATCTATCGTCAACTAACATCATATACTGTATATTGTTTCTGTAAATGCTTCCCGTTGAACTCACACAGTGTCCTGTTATCAAATTTATAAAACGATGTTTTGGCTTGTTTTATGACTTCCTACAATAAAAATGCGTAAACAAAGTTTAGTCCAAGACGCATATTTATGTCGACAACATCTTTCATTTAATTTCTACATTTTATGAATTTTTAAGTTAAATGAGAAACATTCTTGCCAAAAACCATTTGGAAAAAGCGATTTCAACGTTCCAAGTGTACTTGAACAGACATAAACAATAAAACCATTTTACAATGATGTATGACATTGCGGTTTCCTTTTTACAAATCAATCCCTATATAAAACATTTAAAATCTTCTCTCTCCAAAAGCAGTATGTTGTTTTGTAACACTGTTAAAATGCGGAGACGTTTCTTTTGCGGTTGAGTGTACATCTTGCGAGTGAGTTGATCAGCGTTATTTTGTCATTAACAATGAAACCTGACAAACAATTTATCAAAGATGTAAACCTCTGTTTGTTGTCCTCTTGGTGAGATGAGGCAGTACATGTCACACCTCATCTATCAGCTGTGTCGAGTTTTGCTTTTGAGTAACGAGTTATTTATACAACTCTACAAGATAAATCCTTTTGTTGCTGTGTAACGTGCTGCACATGTCCGTACATTGTGGCTTACTTATATGTATATGTTTTCTGTTTTCAGTAGGATATACACTCAGATGCAAAAGAACTTGTCAAGAATATCAAACTAACACATTTTACAAATATTTTCTATATTGTATGTTTCGACGTGAACACCAATCATTGTTACCAGTATATGTATAAGGGATCAGTAGAGAAATACAGAATATAAACAGATACATTCAGGATGGTTAGACACAATCTATATTATAGGTATACAGTTTTATTACACGCATGTGATCGAGAACTCCTGGAGATATTTTTGGTACCTAACGTATGTTAGATACTGCGAGCGACGCATCTGATTGGTCGTTCCATGGTGATGACCCGAGGTCACGCGGGCGGGACTACTTTTGCCATTCATAAGCAAATAAATAAAAATTGTGAGAATCACAAGCTGAGAAACATTTGCGATATTATAAGACACAGTGTGACAACAACACCAAAGCCGAATGCGCTCCTCCTATCGTAACATTAATTTTTATTGTGGCGTCACACACATCAGCTGCGAATATGAGTTGTCTCCCTACAACCGTCAGTTCGGAAAATGGCGAACTGACAGTGTTTCAATTTTACGTAAACTTGAGATTTGAGTTAGTGAACGCTTTCACCAGTGTTTTGTTTTTCTTTGTACTCGTGAACACATTATTCAAATGTTAAGGTTCTATTCATTAATAAGTTAACACGCCAATTGGCGCTTAAATAAAAGATTGTGTTTGTGGGCGGTATTATCCACCCTTTACCGTTACACATTGTGACGCCACTGACGTGCAAGTGAACTGTATTACTACGCGCTTCAACAGAACGTCTAGAAATTGTTGTTTAACATTACTCAAATCATTTTCTCCTTGTATGTTCCAAATTCCACCAACTCCGTTCTAAATATTTACCTCAGATATATTGTACAAATCCAAATGAAGATAAATTCAAATTTCTCATGTTGTCATCAGATTGTAAACTTATTAATAACTTAGCATGCTTTATTTATCATGCAATGTACCAAAGTTGTTAAAGCTGAAAACCTTTTATTGTATACACACCAGTTTGTCATGTACAATCCAACATATGTTGTTATGGGCCGATGGCCTACACTTCAGAAATAAACAAAATTGAGTACTCAAATCATGTTGTCTATTTGTGTGTAATGAATAAAATACCAAACGCATTCCCTATGGATACTTATCACTTGTCAAACGTACTCGCTTTTTTTTGTTGGTATTCTCTATTTATACTTAGAGCAACAAATTTGGAAGTAAATATACTCCCCCAGATGTACACCGTAGACACATATACCATATCACGTTCTCCAGGTGTGTTAGACAGAAGCCATAGTGTAGGTATTAGGTTTTATTAAACACCCATGTAAACTTAAGATAGTAACACTGGGGTGCAATACGGTTTACGTGGTCGATTTCCGTATTGCACGGTGAATTCCGTATTGCACGGCTGACGGTTCTTTAAACTTCGTCACTTCTCGGGATTTTCCGTACTTTTCAATTTCAGGAATTTATGTTTTAATAACACTGCTAGTAATTTTGTAGTTGATTAAATTATCAGCTTGGGTTATGACGTAATATTAACAACAGAAGCTGGGAAAATGTTACTCCAATTATCATAAACAAGGCAGAAAAGCCCAAAGTATAAGGGGAATTGCATTGCCGAAAGCTTCGCTAGCGATGCTTCGTCATTGTGACGTCACAACATTTTACTATTGTGACGTCATAACCATGGTTACGTCATTCGAAAGAAGCACGACGGACGGAAGCCTGAATGTTGTTTCTTATTTTCAGTTCTTTGTAATTAAACGATTGTAAAGCAACTTTGATGGTTTAATTATGTTAACACACTGAAGAAAATTTCACTAAAAGCTCTATTGGGTTGACAAATGAGAAAATAAAGATATTATCAAAATATCAAATCGTGAGTCATGCTGGTCAAGCAACCGCTCGTGTATCAATGCGCAGCACGTCGGCCCAGTCAATGTATGCAGCTTTATTTGTTTACCAATTTGCTAATAAAAAGGGGAATATAATAACTATAGAACATCATACTTGTGCATTTTCTGGTCAAGCAACCGCTCGTGTATTAATGCGCAGCACGTCGGCCCAGTCAATGTCAATCCATAAAACAGGCAGCAAGGATAATCCAAACAACTATAGAGGCTTTACACTCTTGAGTATTCTTAGCAAGGTTTTTACTGCTATCATTAACAAAAGACTAGTATCATGGGGAGAGGCAATGGATAAACTCAGTGAATCTCAGGCAGGATTTAGGAATGGATATACTACTACTGACAATATTTTTATTTTGCAAAGTATTATACAAAAATATTTCAACATCAAGGGTGGTAAACTGTATGCTCTTTTTGTTGATTTTGAAAAAGCTTTTGATTCAGTAGATAGAGAAAAGTTATGGTCTCTTTTTAATAACCATGGCCTTAGTCCAAAAATGAGAAAACTGATCCATAATATGTACGAAAATGTTAAAGCCTGCGTTAAAAATAACAATGAATTATCGAATTGTTTTGAACTACAGCTGGGGGTAAGACAAGGTTGTATACTAAGTCCATTTCTATTCTTATTTTTCATAAATGAATTGGCAACCCAAATTGAGAGTTATTGTGAGTATGGGATACAACTACATCCAGATATTTTCTTATTGCTTTTTGCAGACGATATCGTGCTAATCTCTAGTTCTGTAGCAGGTTTACAAAGAATCATCAGAACACTAGAGATTTATTGTGACAATTTCAAGTTAACAGTAAATAGAACCAAAATCAAAGTAGTAGTGTTCAAGAAGGGAGGGCGTTTATCAAAGAAAGAAAAATGGTGGTTCAAAGGTAAAGAATTAGACTCTGCTAGTTCATACAAATATTTGGGATTATTTTTTAGTAATTGTTGATCTTGGACAATGCATGTTAATTACGCTTCCATACAAGCACAAAAGGTAATGATTGGTATCTATAAGCAACTTAATGTACTGGAAGATTTAAATATAAGTTCATATTTTAAGATATTCGATGCCAAAATAAAGCCTATTTTATCATATGGGGCTGAAATATAGGGTTTTGATTATTACAAAGAAATCGAAAAAGTACAATTGAAAGCCTGTAAAAGGTTTCTGGGTGTTAAATACAATACTCCTAATATCATGGTTTATGGTGAATGTGGTAGATATCCAATACAGCTATTTACAAATATTAAAGCGATAAAGTATTGGTTGAAACTATTGAATATGCCTTCATATCGACTTCCAAAAAGATGCTATAATATGATGATGTTATATGATAAAAATGGGCAAAAGAACTGGGTGAGTTCTGTTAGAAAACTTCTATTCACAAAAGGCTTCGGTTTTGTATGGATAAAACAATATGTTGAATCAGATGATAAGTTTATTTTTGAACTAACAAGCAGATTAAAAGACATACATTTACAAGAATGGCTGGAAAAGATATCACTTTCTAGTAAATGTTTTTATTACAAAATGTTTAAATATACTCTTGAAACCGAAATCTATCTTTCATGTGTAAATGTAAACAAGTTTAGGACAGCTTTAAGCAGACTGAGATGTTCTTCACATGATTTATTTGTAGAAAATGGACGATTCAACTCAGTCCAAAGAGAACATCGAATTTGCAGACTTTGTGATCTTAATGAAATAGAAGATGAATATCACTTTGTTTTAATTTGCCCTGTTTATGATTCCCTGAGAAAATTGTATATTAAAACATATTATATTGTCCATCCAAATTTGTAAATTTATAAATTCACAGAAATATTGAATACCAAAAATAATGCACTTCTTCAAAATTTGTCGATGTTCATTTATCATGCAATGTTATTTAGAACAGAATATATGTCAAAAAACAATATAAGTTACAAGTAACTAGTATCATCTTCATGTGTGTTACACGTGCGTGTATTTTCAATGCTGTAAATGTATTGTACTACAGGCCTGTGGCCTTTCAGTACCGGAAATAAATTGAAATTGTATGCAGCTTTATTTGTTTACCAATTTGCTAATAAAAAAGGGTATATAATAAATATAGAACATCAAACTAATGTCTTGTGCATTTGGATTGTTCCTCCGCTTCCATGACATCTTCTCGTTCAATACAAACGATCCAAATGCACAAGTATGATGTTCTATATATTTACACCTACACCAACAAAATTAATATGGAAGCAAAGACTCTCCAAGTCGTACACCATTTTGCGTTTCGTCCACTAGTGACTTTTCATATCATCACTTAAAATTGATCTTGAGCAAAAAAGTTTGGACGAAAAAGGTATCTTCGCTGTACACAAACTCTGATCTGTTTCTTAAGTCCGATTTGCCATCTTTGAGCATACTTACTGCTAATGAAGTTTTATGACGTCCTAGAGTTAAGTCGCGTCAACAAATTCAAGTCGAAGAAGGTTACCGTGGCCGACATTAATTTTAAGTTGAATGACAAACATTCTGGCCAAAACCAATTTGGAAAAAGAGATTTCAACGCTCCAAGTGTACTTGAACAGACACAAACATAAAAGCATCATACTCTGGTGTATGAAATTGCGGATGCCTCTTTACAAATCATGGCCCTATATAAAGCATGTAAAGTCAACTTTCTCAGCATTTTAATTTGTTTTACCCTTTTGAAAATGTGGTGACGTTTCTTTTGCTGGTTTGTGTACACTCTATATGAATATTCACTTTTGAAATGAGACGCTACCTGAACTACATACATGTATGTGTCATTGTGTCAGTTGGGAACTCGGAATGTTTCCTCTGTACATGTAGTAAAATGATACTTCCTCCTCTCAAACTGCGTTCATTCATTGTGTTCACACATTCAATTAAAATATACTGGCGTTTTGTAGTGTATATTATGGAAAGGGGAAATACGTTAATGTCCAGCGTTTACTACTTATATTGAAATACAAAACAGGAAATAAGCCTCTTACTTTCACCATAATATAATATAAATGTTAAACTCAGTAAACAATGCCGAAACTCGGTAAAAGCAATGACACAACCAATTTCCCATGTTGGGTCACTGATACATTCATTCATCATCTCATTCGTTGTGAGTAAATATATGTTCTTGTTGAACTGTTAATGTAAACAATTGATAACGCATCACAGCCAACATGTCAACAGTCAGATATGTACTGGATGTAACATAAGATGTATATAGTATGTCAACTTCCTCAATATCTCCCGGGTTAACAATTGTGTCATTGTATATGCTAAAATGGTTCACATCCTAGTATAGTTTGAATTTTCATTTTAAAATTATTTTTATAACACAATATTTTTCAACAATTTTATGAAACCATGGATAATCATGATGTAGCTTCTCAATTTCGAAGAAAATGAGAACGTATGGTATATAATGATTTTGAAGCTTTATTATCCAAAAGATACATACGATTTTTTGAGTGACATTATTTAATAGGTGTTTCACAATCGGGGTGTTTTCTACCAAATGATATTATTGTGAAACAGAACCAACATGCAAAGATCATCAGGCCCCCAACATGAAATCCAAAGTGCACATGCACACAGCTTTGGGCATAACCACAGACAGTCCTCTCACAATGGGTTATAAAGGGCAGGAAAACGTCTAATGTCAAACAGTTCAGATATCAACAGTGCAAGCAACGAAACAACGACATTTGGCGCCTTGAGGCATGCCATTCTCAACAGCAAATGACATTGGGCATGCGTGTGCCAAGAGGTGTTCAGCAGGCTGAACACTCGCGAGAAAACCCGCTTCTGAACGAAAATGAAATCGTGACTATCTGCGAAAACACTTTGGAGCAGTTTTGCCAAGCGAGTATACACGATCCAATATGGCGTCGCCTACACAAAGTTTGAGTACCTCATTTTTTCTCTCTATTACTCCCTCAATTGAAATTTGGTCTGTTTCTACCTGCAAGGCACTTTTGTCTTTCAAAATGGTGTTGATATTTTGAAACCACCTTGGGAAGTACTCGCGACCCTTGTACTCGTGCTGTTGAACACGCCTAAGGTTGACTATCGATACTTTTTGGAGATGTCACAGCACCATTGAAACCAATGTCCTAGCATGACAACATCTGCGGCAAAAAGTCTCACCCTGGACTTACACCTACGAGATCACTTCGTCAATGCAACGTTACCAGATTCACCAATACTAGGACTGCCAGGATATCTGATCGGCATGTTTCTAATCCTCTGCGAGGAGAGTGTAATTTTGCCAGGAGGTCTGTACTTCGTAACTTGATAACGCAACGTCACAACCAGGAGCGCCAACGGTGGTGTCGTCTCCATGCACTATGGCCTCAGGTAAAATGGAGACGTGTCTTGTTCTATGATGAGTTCAGGTTCCTGCTTAGACACGCTACACACTGTGTTCATGACAAATCCTTAGCACTTGAACAAGAATGGCAGAACGTTTCTCTGGCCGACATTACCATTCTATCATTTAAACTCTTTGTGCTCTTGATGGATATGTAATGACGATTTAATTTCAGTGTTTTCGTCTCTGGCCGACATTACCATTCTATCATATAAACTCTTTGTGCTCTTGATGGATATGTACTGACGATTTAACTTCAACGTTTTCGGTAATGATTTCATTTCACATGTGTACCACACTCTCACATTGATTAAATCCAACTTATATTTATTATATTATAACATATTTTTTAGTATACATGTATTTTATATTGCGTTTTATGACATTCACCATACACAATTCTAGTAAGTACACTACATCGTAAATTGTCAATTTGCACTGTATATACACTTTAATTTCAAATCTGTTAGATTCGTCTAGTCAGAGTTATTATCATTGTTTGCAAAAGTAAGCAGAAACATAGATACAATGAACAGTTAGAAGATTTGTTATTTATAACAACCTGAAAAACTTGAAGTATATTCTAAATTTAAATTCACGTCAAACTAAGCAGATTATCTTGACATGGCAACAACAAATTTAAAATTCTTTAAACATCATACGTGTGAAAGCTGTGAAATACAAATGAAGCATGGAATTCCTTATGGGATACTCCCACGATACGATTTTAGTTTTAAGATACAAAAAGGACAACCCGAATGGTATTTGTGAAATTCCAGGCAGCTTCCAGTGTCACAATGTCAAAATAACCCAATTCAAACCTAACAAAAATCTTTCTGTGTTGGAATGCAATTCATTTACCAAATATACTTATTAATAGATTCAATATAGAAAATCAACAGCTAAACTTAAAGCCTGGTTGTCAGTTGAAAGCATTTGACAAATTAATATTTCATTAACGTGCAAATAATGCTGTCAATATTATTATAATATTATATTCACATAAACTCATCGGCAAAAGAAACATCACCTCAGTTGGTTTTTGATTAATGCAATGTTTAAAAGAAATCAGATGCATTTGACTCTGACAAGATACAATACTACTTATCTGCAGTAGTTTGGATGAATTAATTGGTGACTGTGGTTACATTTTAGTTAAAATTTCTTTGTTTAATGAAGACAGGGGTAAGAAATGAAATTTCCACCAACATGATCCCTACCATATTTAAAATGTTGTAAATGTCTTATGTGTCAATTGGCAATTGTGTATCATCAAAAATAATTTTAAATAAATAAGTTTAAATTTTTCATTTTTTTTAAAATTAAAAAGACATGTAGAAGTATTCTCTGACTGCTGACTAAACCACCTGTTCTTTTCAGTTTTAGAATATCATTTCGAAAACTTGAGATATTTGGAAATGAAAATCATACATATGAGAAAATGAACTGAGGGTACAAGTTTCTTTTGCGGATGGGTTGATATTTTGTTATTGTATAATTTAAATAAATTACAAAAAGACGTTTGGTATGTTCAAATAAGCATAGATGCGGTTTGCAAATAAATTGGATGTACACCTGTTGACGAGTGGACATTATAACAGATACAATACTATTAATCTGCATAGTTGATGCAATGTCAGGCTTCTCAAACATTTTGTAACGTTATTGTTACTCATACTAAAATATTTACAAAATTGCCTTTTTTAGGTTTTAAAACCGGGATTGGCATTTAAAATAAGAAATGTCAACATACTTTAACAACATTTTATGACAACCCATTTGAAAATGTGGACATTGTACTCAAATGTAGTAAATCGGTTTAAAAATCTCAAGACCATTCTTCTCTATGTATTTTATTTGAAATGCAGCTCCTCATAAAGACCATAGTTTTATTTTGTTTGAAAATAGTTCCTCAGTTGACAACCAACTCACTCATGATTTTTGCTAGTTTGATTGAGCATCCTCACGACTCTGTCAATACCATGGAACTATTTTTGTTCAGATGTAATTGTTGGAAACACTCCTTTGAAATGGATGTTAAGAAGCACTTCACACAATGAGGCTGTTATGTCAAAATGACTCGAATTCTATTAAATTTTCTGTATTTCTGTTGTGTAAAAATGTTTCACTTGGCCAATGACATTTGCAGTTCGATGCATCAGTCATTAGCAGGTTTAAACTGTTCATTACCGTGTATGTTTTCATGAAGATTATTTTTGTAAAGTTGAAGATAAAATTGAATTACGGTTTCTCTTACTGAAATTTAATTTCACAACATTTTTAGTACATGTAAGTCATTGTTAAAAATAACAAATTTAATTTGTTGATAACCAGAAAAAAAGCTTTGAATTTTTTTATTTGTAAAATTAGATTTGTGCAATGGAAATTAATTATTCAGTAATTTGATTTTCACGACTCAGCTTATTTAAACTGGCAAGGAGACGTTGAAACTATTTATCAGTCAGTCAGTGCTTTTACCATATTCGTATTTGTCCAGTTCCTGCTTAAACATGGTCGCATCGAGTACATTTTGTCATACGTATTATTGAATATTAATTTGAATTACTGCATTCCTTACTGATATTTCTTAATTTCCAAATTATTTTTAAGTAATTATTGAAAAAGGCCATTTTAGTCTTTAAAATTCAGAAATAAATTATACAAATCAGTTCGCACTTTGAATATATAGATGAGGACATATGCAACAAGTATATTGTCACAAACGTGATCATGTCCCCCTCCGCAATTAAGAAATAGGCTAAAAGGATGGACATCACAGCTAATGTCAAGGTCACCCAAATCGACTGGTGCATGCATATTCCAAAATGAAGACTTGTACCACATTTGAAGCCTTTAGGCGCAGCGGTTCATGTGGAATCGCGCTAACATCATTTTAAAAGCAGGTCAAAGTCTCGTAGTGCAAGAGGTCAAGGTCACATAAACCGACTGGTGTCTGCGTATTCCCCTAATAAAGACTGGTACCAACTTTGAAGGTTACAGCGGTTCATGAGATATCGCGCGAACAAAACACTGGACGGACGTACGGAGCTGAATTCTATATCCCCAGCGGGGGACAATTAATGCAGAAATACCTGTGTACAATGAAACTTATTTTAAAAATATTTCTCCATTTGATTTTCGGACCTCAAGTCCAATTCTTGTATAGAAATTGCCAAAATCGACTAATATTTGGCAGCAAATATTGAATTCATGTTTCAAAGTTATAGTAAATAACGAACTCCTAACATAGAGTGCAGGTTAAACTGCTTCAAAGCACAGAAGTAAACATGGAACACTTGCTTTATTGTCAACAAAATTAGGTCTTTTCAGATATAAGTGCAGAAAGCAATCAATTCATGGTTCAAGCTTTTGGCGGAATTGAAAATCAGCGCCACTTCCCCGTTACCGATGATGGAAATATAGATATATGTCTTTCACTTCATACATGCAGTCGTGTCAGTAGTCCACGTTTCTATAGAAACATCCCTTTCATATCTCCATGATTAATAGGTTTCTGTATATACACACTGATACTACTTTTCGAGCTTAATATACCACTATTTGGTTATTCCTCCAATATAAAACCTTCAAATAGCTTTACTTCTTGATCCTGTAAGAGTATTGAATACAGACAAGTCAGAATCATAACGGAAACTAATATTGTTGACATGGGAACATTTTGACAAAGTCAAAATTATGAATGTCACTTTCCAACCAACAAACACATCTTTGTGTTCAAATCTTTAAAAAAACATACACAAGCTTAAATTATTGGTATGCTTTATTTTGATGGTTACCTTAAAAAGGTTGATTAATGATGGAGCTGAGAAATGAGCAATAATCTACTAATAACTTGAGCTTTTCCATACGTTTTGGAGAAGTTATTTAGAGCTTTATAATGCTTATCACTAACATATTCGAGGGAGGGAGAAGGGGGCTAGATTGGGTGGGGCAGCCCATTGTCCGGTCCTAATGTTCAAAATGATCATATTGGTACCTCCCACAAACATTTTCGATTTTGATGTTGCATCAGTTCTGTTGAACAGTTTGTGAACACTGGATGATGCCCAAAAAGCTAAAAAGATATAAAAAAAAAAAAAAAACTTTCTCATAAATATCTTCAATTGGTTATCAAATCATTATACTCTGAAGTCGAACAGTTACATTTGTCTATCATTATTTGACATGAGGTTTCACTGGTTGACTAGGGGGCTTCTAGCTGTGTCCATGTTTATAAGTCATGTATTATTATATATTATTATATATGACCATTCTGACTCTCCTGTTGAGAGACTTTCAACGAGCAGTTAATAAAGAGCAAACAATCAAAATGACAAAGGAGATGTGACAGCCGACAAGAAGCTGTGAAGACTCAACTTTGACTTTGTCATGATGCGGGTTTCCCATTTAAAGAAAGAAAGAAATTCGAGTTGTTGCATTAAATTGTCAGTCACAAATGAAAAAAATCCATTGTACAATTATTCAGTATACATTTCTGCGGAATTATTAAAGGAATGCCAACATATATTATTTTCTATTGTATTCTTATCTGCAATTGGTTAATTAGACAGAAAAGCTGAACAAGACACGTTTTCAGCATGGACATACCCTCTTACCAATGGTTTGCTTACCGTAACAGCAGCCTTAATTTAACCATTCAGCACAAATTATATTGTGATCTTCAAATAAATGGCTTAATCTGATAAACTATCCCTCTAAACACGGGGATAGACACCAAAATTATGTTGATATACATACATGTAGTTACTGAGATATTGACGAAATCAAGATTTTCAGTAATGGCGGCCTTAATTTGCATATTCAGCATAAATTATTGTTCTGATATTTACTGAAAAGGCTTAATCTGATTCATTACCCCTCTAAACATGGGGATAGACACCAAAATTAAGTTGACAGCATGCATAGTTACTGAGATATTGACGAAAACAAGATTTTCAGTAATGGCTGCCTTAATTTGCATATTGTGCGGATTGCCCAATGATGACAGAGTGGCATCATTCAGATTCTTGAAGAGCACATCTCAGAGGTATAGAAACAGTAAAACAACTGTACATACTGCAATGCACACTTATCTGTCCCTGCCACCGGACTAATACATTTAATACCTTCATTCCACCAGTGAAAAGGGGTAAGAAGCATCAGTTATTAATATTATGTTATTAATAACACTCGTATTGCTTGAAACATATCTTTGTTATGTAATTGTCATATAAACATTACGTCATGTTATATCGCATGCACATGCAAATTGAGTCATTGAAAGGATTTCTGCACCAATAAGGTGTTTGTGTACAAACTCCGCCTTACAGTTATGGATATAAAAGATGAAGACCACTTACAATTTGAACAGTTATTCCTGGCTTAATTATTATTTTCATCATTTCATTGTTTTCAGAGAAATGTCAATGACAAGTTTAATATTTTCTTATGACGCACAGAATAATATCCAGATTTCAGGATTTATGTAGAGCCTTTAAACACTCGTACATAAGTCTCCAGAGAATACAAAATTATTCCAACACTGAGCTTCCAAACATTGAATTGCAAAGTTTAGCAAATGTGGGATATTAAATTGATATTTTTGACCAAATTTCACCGAAAGCAAACATGTAGCTTAATGGAGAATTAACTATCTCCAAATATGAATGCAGAGAGCAAATCAATTTATGTGTTGAGCTTTTAGCAGAATTGTGTGGTTAATGAATATACAGATGTATCTCCATGCAAGGAAATAGTCAACACTCATATTGTATTGCACTGGTCATAAACCACTGTTAGGATATTCCCTCTAAACGTTCCTAAATGGGTTTAATTCTTGCTCCTATTAAATAAATCAGAATTCCAATGTAACATGAGATTATTCTTGTTCAGAATTTGAACTACAAGTTCTAGTGTTGGATCACGAATATTAACCTCTGCAATTGACAGGGTAGGTTCTTAGTCAGTAGTACAATATAATTTTGCTGAGGACAGTGGAGATATGAACAATGATCTACACGAGTTAAAGAAAAGGTGTTCAACATTGGCAGTCGTGCCCCTAAGACTTGCTACAATATAAATATGACAAGACAATAGTCCGATCATCAGTTGGATATATCTGCCTACTTTTAATGTTTAGAAGTTTTCTTGACATTTTCTCTGCTGAAAACAGAAACATTCTGAAGCCATATATTGCCAACAAAATAGCCTTGAAAAAAATAATTGATCACATATTACATATTTGATATTTCATAGTATGCTCAGGTTTTCAGACTACTGTTCATACCATACCAATATAGTGTAAAGTTATGTTTAACACTCTTGTGCTCAATGCTTGTGTGCCTTTGTAGTTTGTATGCAGGCATTTGTAATGTGATTGTTCGTTAGTAGTTGTTATTTTCAATTATTTCATAACATATCCGCATTAAATTTTATATGTATACGTCTAAAAACATGTCATCATGACTTTATTCTTATTTGATGCATGTGATGTATCATTCCATCCGAAAACAAGGAGATTTTGTAACCATTTGTCAAATGATAAAAAAAAATTCTAAATTTGTTCCAGTCTTCATGTTTCCACAATATTTCATTCACATAATGTCTAGGAAATATTTATTTTTAATATTTGTAATATAAACTGTTTTTAAAGATGAGTTTTGTGTCCGTTTTATGTTTTTCATGTGAGGTCGGACTACGTTGGAACATTAAACAAGGACGGAGAATGCACATATTTCCTTGTTTAACTTCTTCTAAAGAGTATTCTACACTTACATAGTCTTAGTTTCCTTTTAAGACCAAAATCATGACTTTGAGAGAGCAGTGGACCAAGTTGTGAAAAACGTATTTTTCTAAAATAAAACAAACTTTATTTTATACACACATTCTGAAGACATTCCATGAACAAAATGTAAACAATTTATTTTCAAAAATTGGTCTGCGGTCCCTTCTTTCGCTGCAACAAGCTTACAGAAATAATTTGTTTGCTTTTGCACGAAGAGGGCAAATAGACATGCTGCGTATCGGCAGTTCATATCCTAGCATGGGTCAAGAGAAAAGTAGAGTAGTGCCAAGCTTTTAATATTCGTTTATCTTTTCTTGATCCAAATGGTCAATATACTGACTATCACTCTGACCGTATATTGTAACTTGATTTAAATAAGCATCAAAACCTTAAATCCCCGCTGGTGAAATTTGAAAATAAAATGTTACAGATATAATGGATGCCTCTGTTGCCCCTTTTTGTGACTACACATTCACCACTTCTACATTGTATAATTTTCATTGGTCAAGACTGTTTCTTAAGTTATCAGCTCCCCAGTCTAGAAAAACATTTCAGGAACACAAGAGTTTGACAATATTCTTCTAGTTGATATGTGTCGGGACATGATTTCAGATTGTAACTTGATGAAATATTTCAAAGGATTTACATGATTTGTTTTGAAGACAATGAATGGTATACTTCAGCAAAACTTCATACAATATTTCCAAACTGTATTAAACATTTGCTTCTTCAAACAGATAATGAATACATCTGTATAACAAATTCTACGTGTTTTCATCTAAAATAATTTTCTCGAGGCCAAAAATATTTATTTACTTGGTTAACAGATTCTCCTAACATAATCTTAATTTGGTGTCAAACTTGTGAATGCGGCTGAGGAGCATTGCAAGGAGAACTTCTAGGGTTTCAAGGAGAGGGATGTTGGTGAAGAGGCCGAAAACAATGTAGCTGATCAGGCTGCCTGTGAGATTGGTTTCTTTCAGCTGGTTACTGTCTTTTATAGCAACCTAAAGAAGGCAAGTCCTACATCAGCGACTCATCATCATCTTCAGTCGACTGCTTCAAAACTTACCTTTTTGGCATTAATTAATACTTGCAATCAACGTGCTATCTTGCATTTGCATCATGCATAATATCACGCAATGCTCCGTTGATGCGACAGAAAAGTCCGTGCTGTTTGAAATGGAACACATTATTGTTCATACAGGTGCGCAATGTCTTTGGAGAAGGCGGTCGACTGTTTTTCTTTGTAATATGCGCTCAAACTGAATAATATTTGATTTTTATGGTCACTAATCACTTCACTTAAACTTTTAAAAAAATATTATCATCTAGTAACAATACGCTCCCACAATCACTGTAAATCAAAATTTCTTCCTGGAAACAAACATTCTCCTTCAGCGTCATTATTGTCTCTACTCAATTTCTGAAAATGCTCAATGATGACAGCGTGTCATTTACCTTTAGTATATACCCAAAAGGTTCAATATCTGCAAAAACATTTTCTATTGACGCAATTTCGAACCTAGGGTAAAAATTGGGGCTTGGGACAGCCTGCCCTTATGTTGGTAGATCTTGTGATTGAAGAAAAAATAGAAAATTTCGAAGCAGCTCATAGGCTAGTTTGGTGATTAATCTTGCCGTTAACTAGGTCATTCATTTTGTCTGGCCTAAGGAAGAGAAGTAATTTGTTTACACAGATTCAGATAGATAGTGTTTACCATTTTGAAAATGAAAGGGTAATTTCACACATTCGAATAGAAAGTGCTAATTATTGTTACAAAACATTATCGGAGTAGTCTATTATCACCCAAATCTACAAATTTACACAGCTTATTATTTGTTTCATATTTTCCAACTCTACAAGCTGATAGCTAATGGAGAAGAAGAAAAAGATAACGAGCTTAACAGTGATAAATATTCGCAAATTAATTTACATACTCCACATAATCAAACTTGTTCATTATTAAGATCTGTGTTACATTTGATAAATGAACTGTGACTGGTTTAAATATCATATTTTTGCTAATTGTTTGGCATGTATTTTTAAAATCGTGATTATTGAAAGCGAACAATGTCTTCAATTCTGGGAACTGGTACAGGAGCAGTTGTTTTGGAAATCCTGACTGGATCTTCTCCTAATAAACTGTTGGGACCTCTAACACTATGCCTCTTTCTGTAGTCGTAGTAACGACATCCATCATCAGGTCTTTCAGGTACCTATAGTCCTTGTCCACCTTGTCTGGCCAAACCTTGAAGCGGTTGCTGTACTTTGAGAAGCTTTTCTTGTAGCTGAGAATTGTTACATTGTTTCTGTGAAATGATTAACTGAATTACAGTGAAGCTTAGATCGATATTCTTGTGTAGATCAGCAGAGCTATATAATGTACAAATTAAAAAATGTAAAAAAATTCTTTTGTTGTTGGTATATTTAACCTACACGACTGCTGAGAATGTGAGAAATATTATTGGTTATGATATCCTGTATCACCACATTTCCATGAAATGAATAAATTTTGAAAATTATAATGTTAATAGTCCATTTTCATTTATTTAGCGCAATTTCCATGCACGCACACATTTTGTATCACTGCCATGCTTCAGGTCACAAAGCTATAGCGTTTCTACTGGGGTTTAAACTCGGGCCTTGGCATGAGGGGCCAGTATACTAATCACTGTATTCATCTAACAAAAAGTAAACACACTGGTAATGATAAACTTACATTATAATACCTTCTTTATTCCTGCGCTCTTGACCGTCCCTGTGATAGTTATAGTCGATCGCTGCAAGCAGATTTCTCTATCTAAATACTGAATATCGGAAGTAATTATACCCCCGCTACGAAGTAAGCGGGGGTATATAGCGGTCATTCCGTTCGTCCGTCCTTACGAAGTAAGCGGGGGTATATATAGAGGTCATTCCGCCCGTCCGTCCTTACGAAGTAAACGGGGGTGTATAGCGGTCATTCCGTCCGGTCAATTTTCTCAAAAACGTCCGAGGTACATCAACCAAACTTTGTACAGTTGTTAACCATGTTCTTCCGATCGCGCACAGACAATTTAAAATTTTCTGAGATTCATATTTTTTGTCGTTTCCATGGAAACGTCACTTTTTGGACTTAGTTTTATTGTGTGCAATGGGGACAAGTTTTTCTCGGCTACCGTTCAACCTAGGTGAATGAAATTTTGGTTGTGAGTACTCATGACCATACTCTTTATCGAGTTCGAAAACCAGTTATTTATTACGGAGTTATGGCCCTTGAATCCGAAATTTAACTTAGTACCAAAAGAACTGTGATGCTCCAATAGGGACACGTTTTCTCGGAAACTATTACATCTAGGTAAATGAAATTGAATACGGAGGTAGTCCAGATGATACTCTTCATCGACTTCGAAAACCAGTTTCGAAATATTATTTTTTTACAGAGTTATGGCCCTTGAATCCGAAATTGAACTTTGTACCAAAAGAGCTGTGATGCACCAATTGGGACAAGTTTTCTCGGCAACGATTACATCTAGGTGAATGATATTTAATATGGAGATAGTCCAGGTGATACTCTTCATCGAGTTCGAAAACCAGTTCCGAAATATTATTTTTTACGGAGTTATGGCCTTTGAATCCGAAATTGAATTTGTACCAAAAGAGCTGTGATGCACCAATTGGGACAAGTTTTCTCGGCAACTATTACATCTAGGTGAATGAAATTTAATATGGAGATAGTCCAGATGATACTCGTCATCGAGTTCGAAAACCAGTTCTGAGATAATACTTTTTATGGAGTTATGGCCCTTGGATCCGAAATTGAACTTTGTACCAAAAGAGTTTTCATGCTCCAATGGGGACAAGTTTTCTCGGAAACTATTACATCTAGGTGAATGACATTTAATATGGAGGTAGTCCAGATGATACTCTTCATCGAGTTCGAAAACCAGTTCCGAAATATATTTGTTTAATTATATTTTGCAGAGTTATGAAGCCCTTGAATCTGTAATTGAACTTGGTACAAATTACCGGTGTGATGCTCTAATGGGAAATATTAAGGTACCTGAAAAATATGATATCGGAGTAAATGAAATTTTGTAACAACAGGCAGTTCCTAAAATTATTTTGGACAATATTATGATGCTTGAAGCTGTTTGATAAACATAGTAACCTTCACATCTATAATTCTCAATGGGCGGATGGCGGGGGTATGTGAGCTATGCTCATTGTTTTGAAATGTCCATCTCTCATATATATATGGGACAAATCACATTAAAAGTATTTCTCCGGAAGACTTTTATAATATAAATACATACCATAGCAAGACAATAGTCCGGTCATCAGTTGACAATGGATATCTGGCTATTTCAGTTCTAATGTTTATTATCCCCCGCCACAACGAAGTTGGCGGGGGGATATAGAAATGAGCTCCGTCCGTCTGTGCGTCCGGGCTTTTCCATTCCGGCCTCAAACTTCAAAACTATTCAATATATTTTGCTGAAACTTTGTACAGGTATCACCCAAGTAGTGTAGATGTGCCTTTTGCTATATACAAATTTGGGAATTATTTCTTTTTTTTTTTTACGAATGCAAACAGTCTGGACTTAGAACCAAGAAGAGGGAAAACTATATTCCGACCTCAAACTTCAAAACTATTCAATATATTTTGCTGAAACTTTGTACAGGTATCAGCCAAGTAGTCTAGATGTGCCTTTTGCTATATAGAAATTTGAGAATAATTTTTTTTTTACGAATGCAAACAGTCTGGACTTAGAACCAAAAAGAGGGAAAACTATATTCCGGCCTCAAACTTCAAAACTATTCAATATATTTTGCTGAAACTTTGTACAGGTATCAACCAAGTAGTCTAGATGTGCCTTTTGCTATATATAAATTTGAGAATAATTTTTTTTTTACGAATGCAAACAGTCTTGACTTTGAACCAAGAAGAGGGAAAACTATATTCCGGCCTCAAACTTCAAAACTATTCAATATATTTTGCTGAAACTTTGTACAGGTATCAACCAAGTAGTCTAGATGTGCCTTTTGCTATATAAAGAAATTTGAGAATAATTTTTTTTTTTTTACGTCTGGACTTAGAACCAAGAAGAGGGAAAACTATATTCCGGCCTCAAACTTCAAAACTATTCAATATATTTCGCTGAAACTTTGTACAGGTATCAACCAAGTAGTCTAAATGTGCCTTTTGCTATATAAAAACTTGAGAATTCCTTCTTTTTTTAACAAATGCAAACAGTCTGGACTTAGAACCAAGAAGAGGGAAAACTATATTCCGGCCTCAAACTTCAAAACTATTCAATATATTTTGCTGAAACTTTGTACAAGTATCAACACAGTAGTCTAGATGTGCCTTTTGCTATATAGAAAGTAAATGCATTATATATTCAAAATGCATAAATATATTAAAAATTCCTACAGGGCGGGGGATTTGGCCGACTCTGTCTGCTTGTCGGTATTTGAATGTTTTGACAATGCTTATATTCTTACATCACAATAACAAAATAACCGTATTGATAAATAAGATGTGCAGGAAAATGTATAATAACAATTTCAACTTTGATGAATGCATTTGTCATGTTAATTTGCTCCAGGGATTAGTTACTCGTATAATAAAGAATTGAATTCTGTCATACAAAACCTTTAAGCGTTGCCAGCTAAATATACCATTTACCTCGATATGAAGAACTACATTGTAAACAATATTTCTTTTCACACACAGAGCTTGGAGGAATGACAATATCCCCATATAATTTTGTAAAGTTCAGAGTACAGATAGTTGTTGTGTTGCAACTGTTTTCACAATTAACGAACACTTTTTTTTACAAAGTACATTTCGGTCGAAAACCTTTTGAATGCAATTCAATTACATTGTTCAAGTTAGACTCTGACACTTGAAGAACACTTCATAAAATATGCAACGGCAACTGAGTAGAATTACAAAAAGTATTGTATTATTGATCAATTGTATATTAAGAACACTTCATATCTTTAATAAATTATCCATGGACAGAGGTGGCTGGTGTGAATCTAAATTCAAAGTGTGAGTTTGGATGACACTCAACTTTTTACTAATTAAAAATAGGTGTTTTATATTACGGGTTTAACTCCTTACGTGTTTCTAAGTTTTAAAGACAAGACAAATTCAAATAACAAGACAAGACTTTTCATTTCATTTTTAAGAAAATAAAAAAAGACCACGTATAGCATTTCTCATATTCCATTCACAAATTGGTTTATCATGTCAGTTTAACATTAAAAACAAACGGAAGGACTTTATCACCCAAGATCTTCTTTTCAAGTCAATACACGCGGCTCACTGAATTAAAAAATTCAAGATGATACGCAAAGACATGCGACACAAACATTGGTGATCATGTAACTGTTGCATCCACACAACTGTTTAAGCATGTATTACCGATTTCAAAGTCAACATTTTTACTCGCAGGCTGATGGGAGACGAATGTAAGTGTTATCAAATGTATCTCTTCATTTTATAATACTTCTGTCTAATTGATATTGACTTAGTCGGAGCTGCTATCAGTTTTTGCGCAGTTTCCCCCGCCGCTGCCTCGAAGGTTTTGAGAACTCATATACATAACTTCTTATTTATACCCCTGGAGAATATCTTTGACACAGTCACGTCAAAGGTCAAGGTCACGAGTTCTGAAATCCTTGTAAACACGATAACTTGAACAATATGTGTGTTATCAGGCTCTTTGGCATATATAAACTATGGGGAAAGGCCAAGATGGTCCGTCAAAGGTCAAGGTAACGAGGTCACGACTAAGACATTTCAACTACTAACACTTTGAAGCATTACATGATTGTTATACACAATGAAAAGTGATCATTGACTGTAAGGTCACCAGTTCTGAAATCTCTTAATTACTTTTCCTAGAAGGTATTAACACCTCATATAGACATTCAAGGTAAAAGGTCAAGGTCATGAGTTCTGAAATCACTACAACAATCCTTGTTAACATGATAACTTAAAACATGTTTGTGCTATAAGGCTCTTATTTGGTATATATGAACTATGGAGAAAAACAAGATTTGATAAGGTTTTCGTTAAAATCTGTCAAAAGTCAAGGTCACAGCTTTGCTTTTGTGAATGTATTTTAACTATGAACACTATGAGTCTTGCATGATTGTTATTCACAATGAAAAGCGATCATTGATGGTGTGACCTGGAAGGTCAAAGGTCAAGGTCATGAGATATTGGTTAAGGCCACGTTAATCCTATTTTTAAGAACTTAAGATGTCGAAAAATTCAAAGTTCCACTGTGACCTTTAGAATAATGTGAAGGTCACCAAAATCTAATCAGCCTGTCATCTTTCCTCGGAGAAGCTATGTGTAAGATATGAAGAGAATCTAGCGAATGATTCTTGAGATATCCCGCTGACAAGCTGTACATGTACATTAAGATGTCGAAAATGCAAAGTTCCACTGTGACCTTGAGAATAATGTGAAGGTCACCAAAATGATCCTTTGATCACATTTTTAGCTCATCAGGCCTGAAAGGCCCGATGGGCTTATGGCATGGCATGGTGTCCGGCGTCCGTCCATCCGTCAATCCGTCCATCCGTCCATCCGTAAACTTTTCGCTTTTTCGACTTCTTCTCCAGAACCAATGATTCCACAGAGCTGAAATTTTATGTGCAGACTCCTTGGCCAATGGGGATTCTAAATTGTAGATTTCGTGACCCCATGACCCCAAATGGGGTCACAGGGGTCACATCCTTAAAAACCTATTTTCATCTTCTTCTTCAGTTCCAAAAGGTCTAGAGAGCTGAAAAGTTGTGTGCAGACTCCTTGGCCAATGGGGATTCTAAATTGTAGATTTCGTGACCCCATGACCCCAAATGGGGTCACAGGGGTCACATCCTTAAAAACCTATTTTCATCTTCTTCTCGAGTTCCAAAAGGTCTAGAGAGCTGAAAAGTTGTGTGCAGACTCCTTGGCCAATGGGGATTCTAAATTGTTAATTTCGTGACCCTGTGACCCCAAATGGGGTCACCGGGGTCACATCCTTAAAAACTTATTTTCATCTTCTTCTCCAGTTCCAAAAGGTCTAGAGAGCTGAAAAGTTGTGTGCAGACTCCTTGGCCAGTGGGGATTCTAAATTGTAGATTCCGTGACCCTGTGACCCCAAATGGGGTCACCGGGGTCACATCCTTAAAAACTTATTTTCATCTTCTTCTCTAGTTCCAAAAGGTCTAGAGAGCTGAAAAGTTGTGTGCAGACTCCTTGGCCAATGGGGATTCTAAATTGTAGATTTCGTGACCCTGTGACCCCAAATGGGGTCACCGGGGTCACATCCTTAAAAACTTATTTTCATCTTCTTCTCCAGTTTCAAAAGGTCTAGAGAGCTGAAAAGTTGTGTGCAGACTCCTTGGCCAATGGGGATTCTAAATTGTAGATTTCGTGACCCCATGACCCCAAATGGGGTTTCATGGGTCACATCCTTAAAAACCTATTTTCAACTTCTTCTTCAGTTCCAAAAGGTCTAGAGAGCTGAAAAGTTGTGTGCAGACTCCTTGGCCAGTGGGGATTCTAAATTGTAGATTTCGTGACCCCATGACCCCAAATGGGGTTTCATGGGTCACATCCTTAAAAACCTATTTTCAACTTCTTCTCCAGTTCCAAAAGGTCTAGAGAGCTGAAAAGTTGTGTACAGACTCCTTGGCAAATGGGGATTCTAAATTGTAGATTTCGTGACCCCATGACCCCAAATGGGGTCACAGGGGTCACATCCTTAAAAACCTATTTTCATCTTCTTCTCGCGTTCCAAAAGGTCTAGAGAGCTGAAAAGTTGTGTGCAGACTCCTTGACCAATGGGGATTCTAAATTGTAGATTTCGTGACCCTGTGACCCCAAATGGGGTCACCGGGGTCACATCCTTAAAAACTTATTTTCATCTTCTTCTCCAGTTCCAAAAGGTCTAGAGAGCTGAAAAGTTGTGTGCAGACTCCTTGGCCAATGGGGATTCTAAATTGTAGATTTCGTGACCCTGTGACCCCAAATGGGGTCACCGGGGTCACATCCTTAAAAACTTATTTTCATCTTCTTCTCCAGTTCCAAAAGGTCTAGAGAGCTGAAAAGTTGTGTGCAGACTCCTTGACCAAAGGGGATTTTAAATTGTAGATTTCGTGACCCCGTGACCGCAAATGGGGTCACCCGGGATCCTTAAAAACCTATTTTCATCTTCTGTTCCAGTTCCAAAAGGTCTAGAGAGCTGAAAAGTTGTGTGCAGACTCCTTGGCCAATGGGGATTCTTAATTGTAGATTTCGTGACCCCGTGACCCCAAATGGGGTCACAGGGGTCACATCCTTAAAAACCTATTTTCAACTTCTTCTTCAGTTCCAAAAGGTCTAGAGAGCTGAAAAGTTGTGTGCAGACTCCTTGGCCAATGGGTATTCTAAATTGTAGATTTCGTGACCCCATGACCCCAAATGGGGTCACAGGGGTCACATCCTTAAAAACCTATTTTCATCTTCTTCTCGAGTTCCAAAAGGTCTAGAGAGCAGAAAGGTTGAAATAAGAAATAAGTTTTTAAGAACTTGTGAAAAGTGACCCTAGTAATAACTCAAATAATGAACAAATTTTTGTTAAAAAGAATTCCCATTTTATTGATGCTGATAAGGCGAACAGGGAAAGGCGAGTTGTCATATGAAATTGACACTTTTCACATGATGAGTGATAAGACATTGAATCAGTGACCCGAAGAGGTTGACACTGAATATATATATATATATCGAACAAAAGAAATTAAAAGTAGATAATGCATTATCGCCGAGTCATTTTGAACATTGTTTGTCAATACTCTGCATTTCAAACACAAGTATGCCGTTTTAATCTTCATTCATAGCAGTAAAGATAAAGGTATTATCATGAATGTTGTAAACTTTATTAAATGTATATGTAAAACTAGAGCTGCAATTTTAAATTCATAAACCTGTTATCTTTTATGTGCGTTTGTTTCAAATTTGTAATGTAATTATATTTTGGGCCTTTGGCCTTTATACTGAATAAAATGTCTGTCTGTATTGATGAAAACGGAAAGAAAGCATGGGATTCACGCTGTTTATGGAAGAGGTTTGAAATTAGTTGAGATTTTGCAGAAAACATTGAGGTTACCTATCATTATATCTACTTATTGTCAGAATAGGAATATTTTCTGGAGAACAACTTCTTTAATAGCCTCTGTATTGCGATAATATTGCAATATATTGAAAGAACTTTGTTTTAAAGTTTTACACTTATAAATGCTGTTTAACATTATATTTTAGATGGAATACCTTACAGAACTTTCAAATTTGATACAGTAGATTCCAAAATGGAAACTTTCACTTGTAACACAGGCCAACACATGTTCTTGCACATCAAGAGCATTAATTTGCATTTAAAACATGTAAGTTTACATTAGAAGAAGATATTATTTTGATATATGCATATTTTTCATTTAAAATAATTATGTGCGATATATTGCCAAATGGAAAACATATTGCAATAATTGTATTGCACAATCTAAAACCGGTTTATACCGATATACCGGTTATATTGCACACCCCTAATTAATTTTAACAACTATCTTTGACAAAGCGTTTCTTATATGAATTGAGAAAAATGGGTGTAGAAAAACTTTCTTGTTCCCCACAGCAGCAACCTCTTCTCGTCTTTCAAGTAAGTTTTCAGAAATTAGAGACAATATCATAAACATTATAATGGTAACAATAACATATTACTATTTTGTGGACATATGTTTCCATTATTAATATCGTAACCATGGAAATAATCCTCATGAAAGAAAATAATTTGCAAATATTCTTAGACTTCCTTTGTTTTATTGTCATTGATTAATGCATTTATTCAGCCCACTGCATTAAACTAAAAATAGTAAAAGGTGAACTATTGAAAACTAGGACATATTTTGAAACATTGATATTTACATTGATCACTCATTACCTGGTATGTTTTGGGTTCAGGATTAACACATTTTTTGCAAAACAAGTCATGCTATGGAGATTTATTTTTTAAAATTAAACGCAATGAAAATTTACTGAATAAATGTAGAATTGAAATGAAAGTGAATGTTGGCATTTTATCATTGAACGGAGATCAAAAGTAACGTGACAATTAATGCAGGATGATGCCACGTCAATGTTACCCCGATACACCCTGGATCACAAACGACTCCATTCCTGCGAATAATGACATTATCTTGCAAGATTATTACCCTTCGAGCACTTGTTGACCCATCTACAGCGATAAATAAGGAGGCAAAGTACTGGTGGCTAGTAAACTCTGTAAATCGACTTGTAGAAGAGTTTATTCGGAGCATCCTGTACGTTTGTCAGACTCGTAATTTTGAAATTACAGCTTTCTGTTTTGTTTTAAAAACTGTTTGTTCTGCAAATTGACGTTTACCCCCAGTTCATTGTGTAACGCTGCACTACGTTTACTGTACTGGTACGTTTGTGGAATTGCAAACTAAACATGGTCAAATGAATCGTCTGTCATACATATATCACTTTATTTATGTGATATAAATATGTTATCATTAATAACAGCAAAGACATTTTGGTACAGTTTATTTTTCCCGCTAGTTTCTATACGAGCCATTTGAAAACAACGGTATCGTTTTACTTAGGAAGTGTTGGATATGTTGGTAGTTTCATGAATCATTCGTTAGCTTTGGTATTTGGTAATTTCAGTATGAACAAGTAGTTGTCACTAAGGTGACATGATCCCCCGCCGCAAATTAATGCTTAAAATTTGAAAAATAATGTCAAGATCAACAAAATTGACTGTCGAACATGTCGAAAAATTCAAAGTTCCACTGTGACCTTTAGAATAATGTGAAGGTCACCAAAATCTAATCAGCCTGTCGTCTTTCCTCGGAGAAGCTATGAAGAGAATCCAGCGAATGGTTCTTGAGATATCCCGCTGACAAACTTTACATATACATTAACATGTCGAAAATGCAAAGTTCCACTGTGACCTTGAGAAAAATGTGAAAAACGGTCACCAAAATGTAATCGGCCATTTGTCTTCCTTAGCAGGTGCTTTGTGAAAGATATGATGAAATTCCGATGAATGGTCCTTGAGATATCCCACTGATAACCTTTACTTGTACATTAACATGTGGAAAAATTCAAGGTTCCACTGTGACCTTGAGAATAATGTCAAGGTCACCAAAATCTAATCAGCCTGTCGTCTTTCCTTGGAGAAGCCATGTGTAAGATATTGAGAGAAACCAGCGAATGGTTCTCGAGATATCCCGCTGACAAGGATAAAATGACAAAGTCTCGTTTTGACCTTGAAATGAAGGTCAAAATCACAAACCTCTGTTTGAACATTACTCTCTATGATGAACCTATACGCAATATATGAAAAGAATCCAGTGAACAGTATTTGAGTTATTCCATTTCGTACGGACGGACGGACGCAGCCGAATACCATATCCCCCGCTTCGCGCTAAACGCGCGGCTGGGGATAATTACATATTATTGAAGGTAGTATTATAATGACTATCAAAGACTAACGGACATTCATTAAATAGAGAAAAACCAATAAGAAGTGAAGATATTCGTCCCGATCCTCCCCTCGTTACAGCCTTTAAGAAGCATGGGATACGTTCAAGTTACGCGCTTCAACCGTCACCAGAATGTATTCTCATATACTGGGATACCAAGTTAAGGCTTAGATATGGTATAAATGTAATATCTTTGGACCATACCGTCAATATTTTGCCACTCCCTATGGTTTCTGTGCAAATATGGTATGTTTGGCATATATTACAGCCCTATTTTGCCAATCCCCGACGTCAATGGTATGTCACTGATTCTCAAAATTGGTGCACAATTACAGAACGCATTTTTTAAAAAATACATCTTTGATATTAAAGAGTAAAAATGACATCCACGTGTTGTTGTGAATGGTGTTTCACAAAATCTTAAATTGCAGCATCACAGCATTAATAATTAATTTTTAAATTTTCATCAAATATTGTATGTCACAATTTCAAAGTATTTTACGTTATGAACACTGGATTCAAAAACAGGAAAAGAGAAATAGTTCAGAATCATTGCAGTTGTTCCCACACGATCGTCCACACGATAATCTTTCCAAGCAAATTCAGTTTCAAACGTATTCTAACCCTCATGATGAAAAAACGTGAGTTTGCTCTTAATTCAAATTATTTTGAAAGGCACAAAATAATACGACGTGGTTTAAGTTCAACTTATTTGATATTCAGATAAGATAAATAACTAACTTCGATTAGTTGAGTGTTGTTGAAATGAGCATTAACCTTTTAATCGTTCATTAAGGGTATGTTTGATAAACTGAATATGCAGCGTCCCGACATACAACAAAGAGGATGTGTAACGTAAAATACGAAATTTAATAACGTAAAATACAACTGGATACTCTGGGATAAACAGTTATGATTTGGTCTAATGGCAAACAAGCTGTTCAAAACAGCATCATGTTCCGATAACCTGTATTCAAACTCTTTTCAATGGCAGAAAACATGAACTTTTAACGCAGTAACGTAAAATACAATGCTGTAACGTAAAATACTTTATGGTTCCCTCTCTTGAAAAAGGAACAGTATTTAAGATGAGAATAAAAACACAACAAGAAACAGTTCTTGAAACATCACTGAATGCGTGGACATCAATTTCTCAAGTACGTTTGGTATTTGGTGTTTATTTTCTCATGATCTTCGGGTGGGAAAATGAACATCCTCTTAGATTTACCTGTTGGCTCCGGATCTGAAACCTTGTCGAGTACAAACCTTTTGTTCACCCAAATAGTCTCGCTGTTTGAGGTTCGTGGCCATTTGTAATTTTGGCTTTTTCCTGACGCCTCCATAAAGCAGATTTGATAATCTGTTTCATCAACATCCAGGACTTTTCCATAATAAACTTTGTTGTCAAATTCGTAAATGGCAGCAACAAAGTCATTGATTGAAACTTCAATTGGATCTGGGTTAGCCTGGACACTGGGTTGATCTGGGTTAGCCTGGACACTGGGTTGATCTGGGTTATTCTTGGCACTGGGTTGATCTGGGTTAGCCTGGACACTGGGTTGATCTGGGTTAGCCTGGACACTGGGTGGATCTGGGTTAGCCTGGGCACGGGGTGTATCTGGGTTTCCCTGGATACGGGCTGGACCTGTGTTGTCTTGGACAGGGGGTTGATCTGGGTTGTCTTGCACAGTGGGATGATCTGGGTTACCTTCGATAGGCTCAACGTTTGCCTCTGATTGAACAAATTGACCGGCTTGAACATTATCTGCCTCTGGTATGTTTTGCTCACCCTCATCTAGAACCGGTTTGGTCACAAGAACCTTTCGCTGCCATGGACATGATGGGGCGGACAAGAACCCCTCGGATGCAAAACATCCACCACAGAAGCAGGATGTTTCCTTTACCATAAGAGAACCCTCAGTTTCAAAAACTGCGTGAATTGTCATAGTTCCTTTCACTGGCTTCACTCCCCACTGTTCTAGTCGCTTTTGATTGGCATCACAGTCATCTTTGCTGATGAAGATGTACAGAACAGAACTTGGATTTCCAGTTGCCCATACAAAGAAGTCGTGAGCACTTTGTATGTTGAATTTACCCTGTTTCACTGCTGAATCGGCCATTCTTTTGGCGGTACCTCCAAGGCCGTCACAGGGCCCTTTCCCGTGACCAGTTTCAAAATAGTTCCATGAAGCCCGGACGCCAAACTCTTCTGGATGCTTGAGGATAAAGTTGAACGCTGTTTTGTTTCTGTACTGGCTAGAAGGTGAGTCCGTCCAGTAATGCACATACGACAGGGATGGAACCAATTCATTGACTTCTGGAATCAGTGACTGCAGAATGGTGTACACAGTGGGGAAGCTATGGGTCAGCGTGTCCGAGACAAAGATGAAACTCTTGTGATTGAGGACACCATTGTGCTTGAAGTATACAACAGCTGGGTGAAGCGTGACCATGGTGGCATTCCAATAAGCTGATTGGATTTCATCAAGACATTGGCAAAGATAATTCTCAGCGAAATCCATTTGAATGATAACGTGAGAGTCAGGCAGATTGTCCTTCAAGAACCTGAGCTGAGCATATTGTGTTTGAACACGAACCACATGTTCACGGAACTGAGCACATTGATTCAAGAAGTTGGTGATAAAATCATATTTAGCCAATTCTTCATCTACAAGCTTCATCTTCGACTTGCCTTTGTTGTCTGTTACCTTTTTCCATGTCTTGTACGTAACCTTGTCAAGCTGAATCTGTGAAAGCTGTGTCTCAATGTCTTCCTGCGTATATGCCTTGATGAAACTATCTGGGCTTGATGTGGAAATGACATTGAAGCTTTTGAGTGATTTCAATTTTAAGGCCATATTCTGATGTTTACTACAAAGACAGGTGTTCCTTGCTGTGTATGACACTGGCAGTACGTTGGGAGGTCTCAGCTTGCAGGATGACGAGAGAGAAAGCTTCATTTCAGGAAACTCAGCTTTAAACTTCAAGAACAGGTTGGCTAGATAGTCATTTAAGACTCTCTTTTGAAGCTTTGATTTGCCGTCCTTGACTGTGTCATTTTTCCCAGGCATACAACGAGAATTGTCGTCTCTTTCATAGAATGCAACTACATCTTGCTGGAGAGCTAGTCGAGTTTTCCATTGCATTTTGTGAACATCCAGGACGCCTTTTGATGAAGCCCTTAACAGTGTTCTTCTGTTAATTCCAGTTTTATTTGATATGTATCTGACTCCTCTGTACTTCTTTACAACCTTTCCAGATATAATGTTTACAAGACTTCTTAGATGTTTCCTTCTGTTCTGCATCTTAGCTTCAAATAGTTCATTTTCCAAACAGTTGGCTAGCAGTAAACGCCTTTTAACTGCCTTTCTGGATCTCGGTGTTGCAATGTTTAAGTTCATCAATTCTTGTTCAGTCTTCCGATTTGGAGTCATAGCATCTGAATCTTCTGTTGCAGTTTCAGTGGAAGTTGAAGGCTGACTATTTTCAGATTGCTTTTGTTTGCGAGACAAGCGCTCATACCTTTTACTGACTCTTTTAACGCTTCTCTTCAGTGCCAGGTTCTCATGTTTCAAACGATTTACTGTCCTGTTTGCTCTTGAAACTGCATGACTTATCCTCTTCCGACTCTTCTTACTTGATGATGCCATACAAGGAAGCTGAGACAAGAGAAAGACAAAAGTATCTAACACTATTTTTTTTACCATTTGCCCTTGTAGAAGTTTGTGTATTTTACGTTACAGTCAATGTATATTACGTTATGTATACCACGTGGTGTTTGAATGTTAATCATTGTTATTGCTATAAACCTATTAAGTAAAAAAATGAAGCTATATGTTCATTCCTTGAAACAAAAGTAAGACATTCTCAAATACTCAGCAAGGTATTGTTTACATGAATTAGATAATCTTACCATAAGGTGCAAAGCAGAGTCCAACCATGCACGATGGGCCGTCGCCGGAAGAAGAACGTCAAATGTGATGTCATCGTTTCTGGGTCTTACGTCATCAACTTGGGTGGTGTACGAGTCAATTTTAGTGTTCCTACCACTCACTTACATTTCCGTTATGTAAAATACTGTAACGTAAATTACGTTACGTAAAATACTTTAAAGCATACATTCTACAAATAGCTAATGAATCAGCAGCAATGGGTGCCAGTAAAACGGTTATCAACTCACGGGCCATGTACAAAGACGACATGATCCTTATATGACACTTCATCCTCGCTGTTTTCATGTAAACAGCGTAACGTAATATACACCCTTATCCAATCGGCCCTAAGCTATTGATATCCCCGTTTATTTCAATGCTAGTTGACATTTTATTAACAATTTATCGCATTGTCAATGATTGTTTAATTGATTAGATTGTTATTCATGTGATAAAAGGAGAAAGTGTTATATACATTTAGCTATTTTCACACAGATTCGTTGCATAACGTAAAATACAGACGATTCAGCGACACAATAAAACTTTAATTATTTTTTTTAAAAACAGGGACATATATTTACAATATGCCTGTAACAAACCAGCAGTATCTCCGTGTAACGCCAGAAACAGTTACAATTCTATTTGTGAATAATATTTTATAATTTTACATGTGTTTTACTGACTATTGCAATGCGACATCAATTTTTTTATAAATGTGTGTCATATCATCAGACAGTGTGTGCAATTAATCTGCTTCTACACAGTTTTACACGTTTTGTTACATAATACATGTTTGGTATAGGACATCCAACGAGAAAAATTAGAAAACTTTTGCCATTTTTTATTATTTTTACATGCCCGACATTGGATTTTAGCAATTGTGCACTAATTTTGAGATTGAGTGATAAATATAATATCTTTGGACCATGCCATCAATATTTTGCCACTCCCTATGGTTTCTGTGCAAAAAACGTATGTTTGGCATATATTACAGCCCTATTTTGCCAATCCCCGACGTCAGTGGTATAAATATATCTTTGGACCATACCATCAATATTTTGCCTCTCCCTATGGTTTCTGTGCAAAAATAGTATATTTGGCATATACTACAACCCTATTTTCCCAATTCCCGATGGGAATTGTATAAATATAATATATTTGGACCATACCATCAATATTTTGCAACTGCCCGTGGTTTCTGTGCAAAAAACGTATGTTTGGCATATATTACAGCCCTATTTTGCCAATCCCCGACGTCAGTGGTATAAATATAATATCTTTGGACCATACATTCAATATTTTGCAACTGCCTGTGGTTTCTGTGCAAAAAACGTATGTTTGGCATATATTACAGCCCTATTTTGCCAATCCCCGACGTCAGTGGTATAAATATAATATCTTTGGACCATACCATCAATATTTTGCAACTCCCTATGGTTTCTGTGCAAAAATCGTATGTTTGTCATATGCTACAGCCCTATTTTGCCAATCCCCGACGTCAGTGGTATAAATATAATATCTTTGGACCATACCATCAATATTTTGCCACTCCCTATGGTTTCTGTGCAAAAAACGTATATACAGTGGCAAGGGTTAAAACCACAAATTCATAGTTGAAGATACATTGTGAGTTTGTACTTGTATATTGAGATGTATACATGTACATGTATTGCTAATTTTCCTAGCAGAAATAAACTCCATCAATTTTACAACATTGGTATATAACCTCAAGTATAATTGATAAGTAGAGAAGTTGTCAAAGCTTTTTGTTTAGTTAAAACTTATACAAAAGTATTCGTATGACAGTGTGAGTGGATGAGTTTCCCTTTTTGTACCAAATCCTGTCAAACTTCGAAAGTGCGCATTGAGTTACCCTGGATGTGATCCTTGTAACATTTTGACATTATCCCCTGCTGCAAATTACCATTTTATAATAAAGAAATAGAGCAATGGGGTACAGAGCCCATTGCCACGCCCTTATTTTGGGAAGCAGGGTAATAACATTTATAAATCTCAGTCTCGACCCAACAAAGATCATATTCCCAAAAATTTGAGCTTTCTTGTTGGTTGATTCTTGAGTAGAAGTTGTTTAACCCTATACTGCTTATATACGCGATTCTACGCTTCTGTCCTTTACTTCTTATATACGCGATTCTAGTCTTCTGCCCTTTACTGCTTATATACGCGATATACCCTACCACCCCCCCCCCCCCCCCCCCCGCGGGGGGGGGGGGGGGGGGGGGGGGGGGGGGGGGGGGGGGGGGGGAGGAGGTGGTAGGGGTTGAAGTTCAAAGATCACGCCCATAATTAAAAATTGTTGATCCCCTAGGTGCCAAATACCTTCCCACAAAATTTCTGCTTTTAGGGTGTAGCAGTTCTGTAGAAGTCCAAAATGTGAAAAATTATGTTGCAACAGATGAGTGTTCCATAACATAATCTGATTTGATATCTCAAACAGTTACAATTTTGTCAGCTCTTTGAAGTGACCAGGGGTCAATCTTTTCAAAACTACAGTTGTTATTTTCTTCTGTGAAATATTCAGTAAGTGATCAACTTGGTCTTACATACATCATATACTTCCTATTGTACTTGTTCAATGTATGTGTGATGAATTTGTTCTCATTTAGTCATTCTGAAAACTTTTATTCGAAAATTGATAAAATTGGAATTTTCAAAATTTGACCCCTTCTGTCTTTTTCATTATGCCAAATTTCATAAACATATACCACTGCCATGGCGATTACAGAATACGTGTAACAATGATTGTCTTACTCATGGATGTATGACAATTCATTGTCATTGTATGCGCTGTAATTTTATTGATGTTACAATGAACGTCAATTTACATAATATTTGCACTAAGATTCACGGGTAGATGAACAAACTTGTGGTACGCAGCTGTAAAGTCTTGTTGTGACCATGAAATTGAGTTGAATAGGTGATAGGTTTTCCTTTTCCATGCTGTCGAATACTGTAATATCAGGGATCACTCTGGAGCAGAGTGTCAAAGGGAGAATAATCTCCCCTTTGCCTTACACAATGGGATTTTCACATAAAGTAATGGGATATTTCTAAATAATAATAATCATTTTACATTTTTGCAATGGGATTTTCTCCCCTCGTCAGTATTTATAATGGGATATCTTGGTACATCAATGAGGAAATATCCCCAAATCCCTGACAAGACATATTTACCTACAAAAACTAAGAAATTTAACTCCGTTAATCATCAAATGACTTTGAAACAAAGGTAAACAGTAAACCCTAATATTGTTTCGAGATATCTAAACTTTTGATTGAACATTGTAAATGAATGGGAGAAGACTATAGGAAACTAGGCTAAATTAGAAGTAATGTCACGAGAGTGGAATGATTAATATTAAAGTGAAAATAGTTTTGTTGTCCCCCGCCGCAACGCTGAACGGGGGACTATGAATTCAGCGGCGTCCGTCCGTACGTCACATTTCTTGTTTACGCGTTATCTAATGAAGCGTTGAATCCAAAGTCTTCAAATTTGATGTCTGCCTACATTGTGGAAAGACGCAGACACCAGTAAATTTTGGTGACCTTGGCCTTATTTTCAAGGTCACCACGACACTGTGACCACTTTTCGAACTCTTGTTATCACCATTTATTATGACCGGTTGGACCAAATGTTTTCAAATTTGGTGTCAGTCTACATTGGAGGATGACGCAGACACCAGTCAATTTGGTGACCTTGACCTTATTTTTAATGTCACCTCTACACTTTGACCACTTTTTGAACTCTTGTTAACGCGATATCTCATGAGGAGTTGCATTCAAAGTCTTCAAATTTGGTGTCAGCCTACATTGGGGGATGACACACACCAGTACAAATTTTGATGACCTTGTTTTCAAGGTCACCACAACACTTATACCACTTTTAGAACTCTTATAAACACGATATATCATGAACCCAAGCACCCAAAGTCTTAAAATTTGCTGATCATCATGGCACTTTTTACCAGTAATGAAATATATAAAGAAGCTTCAATGATGTGTCTTACTAACTTAATGTCACTGGCGGGGGACATTGCAATGTTAGTGGCAAACACTTGTGATATATGTTAGTAAAACAAAATTGTTTTATATTAATTTTACATTATTATATACATGACAGTGGCGGCCCATGTCTATTAACTGCTGGAAATCTTTGTCCAAGTTTTGTTCCCAAATCTGAACTGCTTTTCAATACAATTAGTCCCAAAAGCCCTTTTTAGCATACGTCTTCAGCATATCTTATATCAGGCATAACCATCGACCTAACACGCTGAAGGTAAACCTACAACATCCATCTTGTAGACACGGGTGAACAGGTGATGAGTAGAACAATCACTGTTGGAATGTATTAATTAGACTGAAGTCAGAAATACCTGACGGCAGAAAATATGCAAGGTTAAATCAGCCAAGGAAATCTACAGCAGTTTCGACAGTGTTGACACATTAGTTGTCATTGAGAATCTTGCTTTTTTGTAATTACAAAGGTTTTTTGATTGGACATTTTCATAACTAAGAAATGCAGATACACCTTTCAAAACTTCTGTTGTTATGAGTCAATCTGGAAAACATTACATCGTTTTGTGATCATGTTTGAATAAACGCTTTAATCAAAAGAAAACACGGAATAATATGTGTTGTGTCAAAAAGCATGCAATATTTGAAAATAATGTAAAACCAAAGGAATCTTTTCTAGTTGATAGTTCTGTTCGTTTATTATGAACGATGTGAAAATTAATGACGTATTAGACCTTGTTTAAACCTACTGACCATTTAAAGAGTTCCTATTATGTACGTTTTCTCTCATGGTCATCATTATAGAGGTTATGAACAACCAGAAAAATTGCCTGTATATCCAATATAGTTTCCTAAGGTTTTGACGCCATATAATATTCGAATTCTTACGCATTGTATAATTAACTGATTAATCTATGACGTGTGTCTGTGTAAAAACATTTACAATAAATAGTTGAATAATTAACTGCTATATTAATGATGTTTGTTTCTGTCAAAGCATTTCACATTAAGGCAGTGTCATTTCCAGTGGATTCATTTCTACAGCAAACAATTCAACAATCTTATCAAGTGTGTGTGTGTGTCCACATCCTCAGTCTCAGTTGGGTAAGTTTTGCAATAACAATAACTCTTAACCATTCATCTGACATTCTGCCCAACTATGTGTCCAAAATCTGCTATTGCTGTGATAAAATACGCACATGCGTCCAAATCAACATACACTATGCATTAGATCAAACCTTTAATTAGCAAATGATTGGAATTTCACAATTTTGAAAACTTCAATTGACTATAGCACATTTTTCTTTCAAATTTCCCCTTTATAATGATAGTATTACATTTCCTTTGGAGGGTAACACATTACACAAACTAAATATCAATAGTGGTAATAGTGGTGTTGCGTATAAATGAAACATTGCATGGTGGCCATTTTAATGTTAACACATTTTATTATTTCGAATTACAAAAACGATTCCCAAGGCTTGTATACCGAACCATGAAGACTCATTTCATAACTTCATTTTCCGAATAGAGAAGGGTGTTTCGTGACATTATTTTCAAATACAGTTCATCAACTTATTTAAGCGAAAAAACGTGCTATTGCCCCTTTAAATTTTAAATTAAAATTCACATCAAAATAAACGAATTTTTGTAATACACCCACGTGCGATTTGGTTATAAGATATAAAGGACAACAGTAATGGCAGTGGTGATATTCCAGTCAGCATCCCCTGCCACTTTCAAAGTACAATGTCAGCAGGTTGGTGAGGAACTGTTTAATTCAAGTTGAACAAAAAAGCTCTCTGCATTTGAATCTAATTTCCAAACACATTTTTATTGCATTCGAATACTCTCCTGAACTGGTTGTCAGTTAGAAGAACGTGGCATGAGACAAATATAACTGTGGCGATTGTTTGATATTGTATGTGGATAAAAAAATACATTAAAAACAAAGTATTTTGGTAAAATTATTGTGGTCCATAATATATATTTGATTCTTTCACGTATATTTGTCTTGGTATAAGTTTAATATATTAGCAAACTTATTTGATTTATTTATATGAATACATTATAGACTTAAACACTTTCTTTATCTACCTGATTTTGTAATCAATTTTATTTAAGCAGCATGAGTCGGAATAGCCTTTAGCAAAACTGCTTTTCTTTTACAATAACATAAGACACTTTGTTCAAGAGGGTCCTGTACTGAAGGGTGAAGTTGCATTTTTTTTGTTAAGTCCAGTTTGTCTGTGGTTATTAAAATGGTGGTGAAGAAAATATGCTAAGGTTTAATAACTCACAATGAGTAAATGTTCAATCGACACCTCACACAACAATATATATGTATGGTTATTTGGTACGTGAGTGTAAAAGAACAACGAGACAGGAGTCAACAATATCCCCCGCAAAGTGGAAAAGTTTAAGACATATTGATAAGGTGAAAGAACACACATCAAGTTTAACTGAGCATAACATTTTAAGTTTTGTTTTGTTTCCTTTGAAGATGAAAACCCCAAAAGGCACATTGACATATGATGACTGTTCCACACACCAAGATTAATTGACCTAGGCCTTACAGTATGTGTGTTCAGGTCCGCAAACAAAACCCGGACGAACAGATGAATGGACGAAAAGATGGATGGACGGAAGTAATTTCTATATCTCCTAACAACTTCATTGTAGCGGGGAATTATTACTACTTTCTAATTATTATGTCCCCCGAAATTTTTTTCGGGGGACATAATGTTTTTGCCTCCGTCCGTTATTCCGTCATTCCGTCATTCCGTCATTCCGTCATTCCGAAATGCTTTCTTTTCCGGGCCATATCTAAAAAAAAATTCAATATTTTTTCACGAAACTTGGTATGTGGTTAGACCTTGTGGTTGAGTGGTGCCTTTTGCTATTTTGGTTATTCTGAATTTTTAAATTTTTTCTGGTTTCCATGGCAACAATTTCAACTTTGTGCATATTGGGGGTAGGGACGTTTTCTGGCCTCTATTTCAAAATCTATCAAGTATTTCTTTACAAAACTTGTTATGTGGTTAGACGTAGTGGTGGAGTGGTGCCTTTTGCTATTTTGGTTATTCTCATTTGTTTTATTTTTCTGGTTTCCATGGAAACAATTTTAACTTAGTGCATATTGGGGGTAGGGACCTTTTCCGGCCTCTATCTCCAAAACCGTTCAATATTTTTTCACCAAACTTTGTATTTGCTTAGACCTAGTGATAGAGTGGTGCCTTTTGCTACTTTGGCTATTCTGAATTTTTTATTTCTCGTTATTAATGAATTTAGTGCTTAGCATAAGTGAACAATAAGGGTAATATGACTAGATTGGATTGAAAGTTTGAGCGGGGGACATCACAGTGCATCACATGCACATATTTCTAGTTAACTTGCAAATCCCCCTCAATTGTTTTCAGGGACATATTTTTCCTTTTACATGAACACGAAATGATTCCAATTTTACATGTAATCTCATGTAAGTACAATCTAGCTGAACATGACAGCGTTTGTAAAATGGGTCAGCTTCCTGAAAAACAGAATATGGAAAAGAGCTTAATTATACTTCAAAGGTGTCAAACACAGTTTACATGTAGATCTACAAGGATGATTTAACCATGCATATTTGCTTCTGGTACGTTAGGAATTTCTGACTTGGGTTTGCAACTGATTATAGCATTCCCATTCTGTTTCAGAGCACCTGTTTACCAATACTGAAATGTAAACTATGATATGCACACTGATTGACCTAAAGCAATTCAAAGCATTACAATTTAAATATACACTTTTAAGCAGCATGCTTCTATTAAATAAATATCAATTGTTCATTCTAATTGAATTTCATTGTCATGAATTCCTTCTGCCTTTCAGCGAATTTTAAGAAAAGGAAAAATATACCATTGGTAAAATAGAGTAATATGAACATTTTGCAAAATAACATAAAAATGTACGCAATGTGCAAATAAATTGACACTGATTGATCTAAAACACATGTTGTCTGGTAACATGCATGTTGAGATTCTCAACATTATACATAGCTGTTCTCCATACATACAGATACATTTCTAATAATCAGGATTGTTTATAATTCCAGAGCTGTATCGGTGACATGCTAATTAAACAGTTTGTAACAGTATTTTTCCTCATATTTTAGTCCAATATGGTAGCTAAATAAATGTACTAGATCTAAAAAATATAATTTGTATGAGAGTCACCACATTGACATAAGAAAGCTTCTGAAAACACATTTTTAACAGACAAATTAATTTAACAAACATAATATGATAACCCATAAAAAAATTTGAACACAAAAAGTTTCAGAACATTTGTGCTCCAAGTATTTCACTTTGAATACAGCTCACATAGATTCGTCATTTTATTTGAAACGTCTTTCTCAGTTGACAAACAACTCACTCAAGATGTCGCTAGATTGATTTAGCATCCTAACGACTCTGTCAATAACATTGAACTGGTTTTGTTAAGAAGTAATTGTTTGAAACACTTCTTTGAAATGGATGTTAAAGAAGCACTTCACACGATAAGGCTGTCATGTCAAACTGACTGTAATTCTATTAAATTTATATTGTATTTCTGGTGTGTAAAACATGTTCAAATTGGCCCATGACAATTAACTATGTTGAAATTGCTGCATGAGCCTTAAACTGATAATTGTACTCACTATGCACAAGTTATTGTTTAAGAATCTGTCCATTTTGTTTCACACCTCATTTCTCAACTGCCAAGCAAAGGTTGAAGGCTAAGCTCCAACCTTCTTATCAAAGTAAGTTCTCTCACAAGATTCTTATTTGAAGTTCAGTTCTTGCATAGAAATTGCCAAATCGACTAATATTTAGCTTCAAATATTGAATTCATGTTTCAAAGTTATAGTAAATAGTGAACTCCTAAGATAGAGTGCAGGTCAAACTGCTGAAAGCTCCGAAGTAAACCCAGAAGTCATCAGTTGACTGACATGGAACACTTGCTTTATTGTCAACAGAATAAGGTCTTTCCAGATATATGTGCAGAGAGCAATCAATTCATAGTTCAAGCTTTTAGCGAAATTGAAACTCAGCGCCACTTCCAACACCCCCTTACCAATAATTGAGATATCTTTCCTTTCATACATGCAGTCGTGTCAGTCCACACACTCTTTCATATCTCCATGATTAATTGGTTTCTGTATGCACACTGAAACTACTTTCCGAGCTTAGCATAGCCCTATTTGGTTATTCCTCCAATATAAAATGTGTCTAAATCGACCAAATCATTTAAGAGAATATATATAGACAAAGTTCGAATTATGAGGGAAAACAACGCTTAAAGCTGTCATGGTAACATTGTGACAAATTCACATGATACACAGTACAATAAACACATGAAGGAATTGGTGAAAAACGGCTTTTGAAATAAGACCAAAAGGCTCTAAAAACTAATGAAAGTTTGGAACTTGTACATATGTTTAGTTCTCTAGAAATGTTCATATTTCTAACATTTGGCATTCAAATATTGAGTCATAAAGTTAAGCAAATATGGATGTTGAATAACTCAAAGTTCAGAAACCAACATTTAACTAAATGGAGCATGACTTCATTGAAACCAGATTGAACTCTCTCCAAATATGAAAGCGTAGGGCAGTCAATTCATGTTTTTGGCTTCTAGCAGGATTTAAGTTCGACGTTTATTCCCAAGTTTCTCTTGCAGTTAATAATAGTATGTATATCTTTCTTTAAGCAAGGAAGTATTCCAGTCAACACTCATATTGCCTTACAAGCGTCATTTACCAATGTTAGGAGATTCCATTTGTTAACAATGTTTTAAAAGGGTTTTGTTTCCTCTCCTATTCAAAGGGGCAGGAGCATGTACAATTTTTTTGTGATGACACCTTTCAGATGAGGTCATCATATTTGACCTTATGACCTTGACCTTGCCGCAGTGAACAATATTCAGGGGGCATCCGTGTTTAACAAACACTTCTTGTTAACTTGATTTTCCGAAGAGAGAAGAGTGTCTTACTATTGGTGACATTATTTTTCAAGCGAGCGAAAAAAAAGTGCTTCTACCCCTTTAAGAACTTAGAATTAAAATGAGACATGAGAATGTTTGTGTTCAAAGTCATAATTTTAAGCTTTAATAATTTTAAGTTCTACAGTTGGGTCAGAAAGTTTATGGTCGGTCTTTTCAATAATTCAAAAGCATAAGTAGTAAGTACCATACCAATTTGCTGAAGATTAACTGTCGAGTGGAGACATGGAACATAATATACACGAGTTGATAATAGCTAGGATCGGTTTAAATATAAACAACTTGTCGTCCTGGGGAGTCTCTCAGAAATCGTTCTGAAGCCATATATTGTCCAAAAGCTCAATAAGTAAGCCAGATAGCCATTACTGATTTGACAATCCTAAAGCTATTTACACATGAAGATAACAAAATAACCGTATTGATAAATAAAGATGAAGGAGAATTTCTCAACACAATTACAAATAACTTGAATGTGTTTGTCATTTAACAATTAATTGCGTTCTTGAAATAATATATCTAATTAAAAAATTAAATCGGAGCCCCTTAAGTTGAGTCAAGTAGACACTTTACTTAGATATGAAGCTAAATAACTAAAAAAGTGTTCATATAACATTTATGAAAAAAATAGAACTATTTTCATTGATTTCATTCAAATGATTTTGAATTAATCCATGGTGATGACGTCACTCTATTGTGTTAACAGTGTATTATTTTTAAGAATCTACTGGTCATTGACTAATCCAGTCAGGAGGGGTGTCAGGTTTTGACATTTTCGTAATGGCTCACAAAGTATTTTGTCTTAGTATATCTGATTAGAATCTTAAAATATCTGATTAATTTGTAATGTCTGACCCGGGAATCGAACATGTGACCCTTCGTCTGTTACCCAGCGCCCTAACCTATTAGACTACCAGGCCTGCTGGTAATCATTTGATTGTTTGTCAGTAAAATCCTTGCATTCTAAACAAGACTGGTAAAGTGTGAAACGCATGGGGATCGTGCTGAAACACATGAAATGCAGGAGTTCGGCTGTAAGTCAAATCGCTTTGCGTAGAAGATTTGTGCCATGCACGTGCGTGGAAGAATCCATTTCATAAGGGTCGAAGCTACGTGTACCATATCCGATGAATGGGCACCGAAATGTGCAAAATAATATGTTTTTAGGTTACATAATTCAAATGTATTGTCTATAATGCAAGATAATCACATATGTATGTTTCGTGACGTCATACATGGATTAAGATGGAGAATGCATTTGGAGCCGTGGATTCGTTAAAAATAATCAACTCGCCCCTTCGTGGCTCGTTGATTATTTTAACGAATCCACGGCTCCTCATGCATTCTCCATTACATAACTTTCTAAATAACGGAAACTGCAAAAAACAGCCCAGAATCAAATGATGTCGCCTTCAACTCTTCTGTCTTCTCCACAGACCCAACAAAATGGCCAATTGTTTTTATAAATACACCATAATACAAAATTGAACACTAAGCTAATCAAATCGTGACCTTAACATTTGACTTTGATTGTTGGATTTAAGTGAAAACCTTTTCAAATCTTTGTAATTTTCTATGGTGGATAACACAAAACCATTTCAAGTTTAAAAGGAATTTTGTTAGTGATTTGAGAACTCGTGACCTTTGACCTTGAATTTGAACATATCAAAAGATTTCCCATGGGTTTAAGTATGAAGTTGTTCTTAAAGCCATATTAGAAAGACAAATGCGTCAAGGCGGAAACTGCACAAAACTAATAACAGTCTAGACTGGATTGCTAACCATTAGCAGTCAACATAATTAGTGGAGAAGATTACACAGCATTCAATTCATATAATTGCGACTTGTTTTTAAGTTAACCCAATACCAACCAAATTAAACAATGACAAAATATTAAAAATATTAAATCAGTCAAAGAATTTTTCTGCATAAAATTTAAATTAAATTTTTCAAATTTAAAATTCCCAAAAAATAATTTTGATAGAATACAACTGTTAATCGATATATAACACATACTCTGTGTGAAAATTAATAAATTTGAATCGTCATTAACAACACAATTACAACATTTTAAACATGGTAGGGGTCATGTTGGTGTAAATTCTTTTAAACAATTTTTTTTCAATATTCGAGTTATTACTAATCATCACTGGGGTCACTTTTCACAAGTTTGTTCTTAAAACCTATTTCTTATTTAAAAATTTGATCAAAGGATAAACGCACGTGGCCTTAACCAATATCTCATGACCTTGACCTTTGACCTTCAAAGTCACACATCAATGATCACCTTTCATCGTGTATAACAATCATGCAATGACTCAAAGTGTTCATAGTTACAATACAGCATATTCAAAAAAGCATGTTGTGACCTAGCTGTGACCATGACCTTTGAGGGATTTTAGCGAAAACCTTTTCAAATCTTGGCCTTTCTCCATAGTTGATATAAACCAAATAAGAGCCTGATAGCACACATATTTTTCTAGTTATCATGTTTACAAGGATTTTTTTTTAGCAATTTCAGAACTCATGACCTTGAATGTGAACATGTCATAATATATGTGTTGCTGCCTTCTTGGAAAACAGTTATTTAGTGATTTCAGAACTGGTGACTATGACCTCAGATATTCAAGGTCACACAATCAATGATCACTTTTCAAACTAGAAGAGCGTTTGCGGGACACCGCAAAAGCAGAGCAGCTCCGAAACTTTGGGTCTCGCCTTTCTCTGTTCCACCTTCTCCTCAGCATAAATAAAATGGGAATTTTTTGGACAAAAATTTGTACATTGTTCAAGATATTCTAACAAGTTGAATCATTACTGGGGTCACTTTTCACAACTTTGTTCTTAAAACCTATTTCTGATTTCAAAATTGGATCATGATGAACATGGCCTTAACCAATATCTCATGACCTTGAACTTTGACCTTCAAGGTCACACCATCAATGATTACTTTTCGTTGTGTATAACAATCATGCAATGACTCAAAGTGTTCATTGTTAACATAAGGCATTTTCACAATAGCACGCTTAAGTTGTGACCTTGCTGCGACCTTGACCTTTGACAGATTTTAGCAAAAACGTTTTCAAATCTTGGTCTTTCCCCATAGTTGATATCTACCAAGTAAGGGCCTGATAGCACAGACGTTGTTGAAGTTATCGTGTTTACAAGGAATTTTTGTAGTGATTTCAGAACTTGACTTTGACCTTGAATGTGAGCATGTCAAAATATTTCTCCAGGTGTACAAGAAAGAAGCTTATATATATGAGGTGTTGATACCTTCATGGAAAAAAGTTATTTAGTTATTTCAGAACTTGTGACCTTGACCCTATCTCGTGACCTTGACCTTAAAAAATTCAAGGTCACACAATCAGTGATCACTTTTCATTGTGTATAACAATCATTTAATGATTCAAAGTGTTCATTGTTAACATAAGACATTTTCGCAAAAGCATGCTTAAGTCGTGCCCTTGCTGTGACCTTGACCTTTGACGGATGTTAGCGAAATCCTTTTTAAATCTTTGCCCTTTTCCATAGTTGGTACACAAGAAATAAGAGCCTGATAGCACATATATTTTTCAAGTTATCGTGTTTACAAGGATTTTTTTTTAGCGATTTCAGAACTCGTGACCTTGACCTTTGACCTTGAATATGAACATGTCTAAATCATCCACCAGGTTTATAAGAAAGAAGTTATGTATATGAGTTGTTAATACTTTCTTGGGAAAAGGTTATTTAGTGATTTCAGAACTGGTGACCTTGACCATATTTCGTGACCTTGACCTTTTAGATTCAAGGTCACACAATCAGTGATCACTTTTCATTGTGTATAACAATCATGTAATGGTTCAAAGTGTTAATAGTTGAAATAAGACATTTTTGCAATAGCATGCTTAAGTCGTGCCCTCGCTGTGACCTTGACCTTTGACGGATGTTAGCGAAAACCTTTTCAAATCTTGGCCTTTCTCCATAGTTGATGTACACCAAATAAGAGCCTGATAGTACAAATATTTTTCAAGTTATCGTGTTTACAAGGATATTTTTTAGCGATTTCAGAACTCGTGACCTTGACCTTTGACCTTGAATATGAACATGTCAAAAAAATTCCCCAGGGGCATAAGTAAGAAGTTATGTATATGAGTTCTCAAAACCTTCTAGGAAAAAAGTTAAAGCGAATACAAAATGCGGCGGCGGCGGCGGCGACGGAAACTGCGTAAAAACTGATAGCAGCTCCGACTAAGTCGGAGCTGCTAATTATATAACAATCATGTAATGATTCAAAATAGTTGAAATAAGACATATTTGAAAAAAGCATGCTTAATTCGTGACCTCGTTGTGACCTTACCTTAGCGAAAACCTCTCCGAATCTTGGCCTTTCTCCATAGTTGATATACAGCAAAGAAGAGCCTGATAGCACAAACATTTTTCAAGTTATCGTGTTTACAAGGATTTTTACAAGGAATTTCAGAACTCGTGACCTTGACCTTTGACCTTGAATGTGATCATGTCAAAAAAATTCCCCAGGGGTATAAGTAAGAAGTTATGTATATGAGTTCTCAAAACCTTCCAGGAAAAAAGTTATAGCCAATACAAAATGCGGCGGTGGCGGCCACGACGGAAACTGCGAAAAAAATGATAGCAGCTCCGATTAAGTCGGAGCTGTTAATAACAAAAATAAAACAGTCACCAATTAAGTCATTAAAACTACTGCCAAAAGGTGTTATTGCGTTGTGCCAAAATCAAATGCATTACATTTCTTAAAATATTGAATTCATTGTGTTGTGACGTTAACGTTTCTTTTGTGTTTCAGTTTAGCTCAAGTTGACCGAGCGTTACCTATAACTTATTTTTAGAGATTATCATGACATTACTTATCATTTGTACATAAATTTTCATTTTCAAAGTTTAGTTATCAATATTTTACATGACAATGATAAATTAAAATGTTTTAACAAATCGCGTATGATTTTGCTTGTTTACTTCTTTCTACTCAGTGTCGTTAGGGTAAAACATAGTTCCAGATTATTTTGGCTAGTTTTATGAATGTTAAGTAAACCCTTTCTGCTGTAGACTTCATATCGGATTCCTTTAGATACAGTGACACGAGCATTTTCATTACATTAATAACATGTTATAACTTAATAATAACTTAACCAGAGGGGTCCGTGAATCCAGGGATGATAGATGATCAGCTCTGGGGACGAGGTTGACAAAGACAAACAGTTAGGTATATTCGGCAGTATTGGTGGAAAACTGATTTTTAAAATTGTCAATGGTACTTCTTTCACAATTGACGAACAATTCTCCAATAAATAGTTTTCTGAGTGGAAGCTTTTGAAAAGTGAATGCTTTTTTTTCAAGTGGGATTTCGACATTTCCTGTTAAATTGCTCTTGAAGTTCACTTCATAGGATGTGAATGGCGACGGCAAGTGAGTAGAATGTCTTAACGGTTATATTATTGATTATTTGTATTTTAAAAACACTTCACGTCATTAACGAATTCCCCATTGACATGAGACTAGTGTGAGTCCACGTTCACAACATGAGGTTGGATAATATTTAACGTTTTACTTGGCCATATTGTTATGATGATTAACATTTATCTTCGTTGGTATTATATAAGAGGTGAACAGTTTTACTCCTTTTGTTTTGTATATTTTAATACAAAAATTCCATCACATTTCATTCAAAAATTGGCTTATCGTGTCAGTTTAACTTTTACAACAAACATAGGGACACTTTCACGCACGATTTTCGTTTTAATCTAACAAGAGTCATCAGAAGATGACATATCCCACCGGTTCCACAAAATTTGTGAAACACATCCTGTCTCTGACAAAGTTTCTATGGAAACGATATACAATTTTTTTCCAGAAATCTGAAAATATCAAAAGGCACCACTTCATTTAGTGGTTAATACACATGCAAAGTTTCAGAAAGATATGATGAACGGTTTTGGAGCTGTGCACCGAAAACGAACCTGTCTCTGAACAAAGTCCAACTTCAACATGTTTCTATGAAAACGAACAAAAATAAAATTTTCAGAAAACTGAAAATATCAAAAGGCACAACTTCAGTTGGTGAAAATACACATTGATAGTTTCAGAAAGATATCATGAACGGTTTTCGAGTTCTGCTCGATTATGGACGGCCGGACGGCTGGGGTGTAGCCTATATCCCACGGTATTACATACCGGTGAGATAATAAAGAGTACATGATATATCTCTAAAGTTTCAAATAATGTAATTGATCTTTTCAAGTTATTTTTCTCTGTAAATCTCCACAACAGCACATTAATGATATAACACGACTAACTGAATTTAGATTTAAGACGCTACGCAAATAGAACAAGTGTAGAAGCGAGCACAGCTCACATACCCCCGCTACCAAATATAGTTTGACATATCTTAAAATAGGAAAGGCAAAACTATGGGAATGACTAACCTGTGTGTAAAATTTATAAATATCGAATGTACAATTCCAGAGATAACAGTTAAACCATGAGGTCATGCCTAACAAGTCTAGAAAGTTTGGTGAAGCTACCCTACATGTAGTTTGGGAGATATACTCGCACAAAATGACTTCCTTACAGAGTCACTCGTTTCCATGGAAACAACACAAAATTAAAGTCTGAAATCGGTGAACATCTTTGTCTAAGGGTTTGCGCTCCATTCTGGTCTGCTTTTCAATACAATAAGTCCAAAAAGACCTTTTTAGCATACCTCTTCAAAATAGCTTATATCAGGCATAAATATCTTATATGATACGACCCAACACGCTGAAGGCAAACCTACAACATCCATCTTGTAGACACAGGTGAACAGGTGATGTGTAGAACAATCACTGTTGGAATGTATTAATTAGACTGAAGTCAGAAATACCTGACGGCAGAAAATATGCAAGGTTAAATCAGCCAAGGAAATCTACAGCAGTTTCGACAGTGCTGATACATTGGTTGTCATTGAGAATCTTGCTTTTTTGTAATTACAAAGGTTTTTTGATTGGACATTTTCATAACTAAGAAATGCAGATACACCTTTCAAAACTTCTGTTGTTATGAGTCAATCTGGAAAACATTACATCGTTTTGTGATCATGTTTGAATAAACGCTTTAATCAAAAGAAAACACGGAATAATATGTGTTGTGTCAATAAGCATGCAATATTTGAAACAAATGTAGAACCAAAGGTAACTTTCCTAGTTGATAGTTCTGTTCGTTTATTATTAACAATGTGAACATTAATGACGTATTAGACCTTGTTTAAACCTACTGACCATTTAAAGAGTTCCTAATATGTACGTTCTCTCTCACATAAGCATGGTAATCATTATAGAGGTTATGAACTACCAGAAAAATTGCCTGTATATCCAATATAGTTTCCTTAGGTTTGGACGCCATATGATATTCGAATTCTTACGCATTGTATAATTAACTGATTAATCTATGACGTGTGTCTCTGTCAAAGCATTTACAATAAATAGTTTAATAATTAACTGCTATTTATGACGTTTGATTCTGTCAAAGCATTTCACATTAAGGCAGTGTCATTTCCAGAGGATTCATTTCTACAGCAAACAATTCAACAATCTTATCAAGTGTGTGTGTGTGTACACATCCTCAGTCTCAGTTTGGTAACTTTTGCAATAACAACAAGCAGACAGAGTCGGCCATATCCCCTGCCTTTGGGAAAATTTATTGAAGAATAGTTGTTGAATAACAGTGACTATTTTCAACCTTTTCAACTTAACACAACACACAAATTTCAGCTCCTCAGACAAAGTGGTTCTGGAGAAGGAGACAAAATGCGAAAAGTTTACAGACGGCTGGATACTGTGCAATGCCATAAGCCCATCGGGCCTTTCAGGCACATCTACACATGATGATTGTCTTAGTTACATTTCCATGGAAACGGTCCAAAAATATAACTCGAAGAAGTAGAAAACCCCAAAAGGCACATCTACACATGATGATTGTTCCACACACCAAGTTTCGTTGAGATATGTCTTATAGTTTTCGAGTTCTGTTCCGGAAACGAAATTCTAGGTTACATTTCTATGGAAACGGTAAAAAAAATATGTCTAAGAAGTTGAAAACACCAAAAGGCACATCAAGACATGATGATTGTTCCACACACCAAGTTTCGTTGAGATATGTCTTATAGTTTTCGAGTTCTGTCCCGGAAACGAAATTCTAAGTTACATTTCCATGGAAACGGTCAAAAAAAAAAATAACTCGAAGAAGTTGAAAACCCCAAAAGGCACATCTACACATGATGATTGTTCCACACACCAAGTTTCGTTGAGATATGTCTTATAGTTTTCGAGTTCTGTTCCTGAAACGAAATTCTAAGTTACATTTCCATGGAAACGGTCCAAAAAAATAACTCGAAGAAGTTGAAAACCCCAAAAGGCACATCTAGACATGATGATTGTTCCACACACCAAGTTTCGTTGAGATATGTCTTATGGTTTTCGAGTTCTGCTCCGGAAACGAAATTCTAAGTTACATTTCCATGGAAACGGTCTAAAAAAAATAACTCGAAGAAGTTGAAAACCCCAAAAGGCACATCTACACATGATGATTGTTCCACACACCAAGTTTCGTTGAGATATGTCTTATACTTTTCGAGTTCTGCTCCGGAAACAAAATCGGGACGGACGGACGAACGGACGGACAAACGGACGGACGGACGGACGGAGCCCATTTCAATATCCCCCCCCACAACTATGTTGGCGGGGGATAATAACTCTCAATCATTCATCTGACATTCTGCCCAACTATGTGTCCAACATCTGCTATTGCTGTGATAAAATACGCACATGCGTCCAAATCAACATACACTATGCATTAGATCAAACCTTTAATTAGCACATGATGGGAATTTCACAATTTTGAAAACTTCAATTGACTATAGCACATTTTTCTTCAAATTTTCTTCTTTCAAATTTCCCCTTTATGATGATAGTATTACATTTCCTTTGGAGGGTAACACATTACACAAACTAAATATCAATAGTGGTAATAGTGGTGTTGCGTATAAATGAAACATTGCATGGTGACCATTTTAATGTGAACAAATTTTATTATTTCGAATTACAAAAACGATTCCCAAAGCTTGTATACCGAACCATGAAGACTCATTTCATAACTTCATTTTCCGAATAGAGAAGGGTGTTTCGTGACATTATTTTCAAATACAGTTCATCAACTTATTTAAGCGAAAAAACGTGCTATTGCCCCTTTAAATTTTAAATTAAAATTCACATCAAAATAAACGAATCATCATGACAATATATTTGGCAAGCTAAACAGTGAACCAAGTGAAATAGAAATGAGGATTTTATCTCCTTTTGTAATACACCCACGTGCGATTTGGTTATAAGATATAAAGGACAACAGTAATGACAGTGGTGATATTCCAGTCAGCATCCCCTGCCACTTTCAAAGTACAATGTCAGCAGGTCGGTGAGGAACTGTTTAATTCAAGTTGAACAAAAAAGCTCTCTACATTTGAATCTATTTTCCAAACACATTTTTATTGCATTCGAATACTTTCCTGAACTGGTTGTCAGTTAGAAGAACGTGGCATGAGACAAATATAACTGTGGCGATTGTGTGATATTGTATGTGGATAAAAAATACATTAAAAAAAAAAGTATTTGGGTAAAATTATTGTGGTCCATAATATATATTTGATTCTTTCACGTATATTTGTCTTGGTATAAGTTTAATACATTATAGACTTAAACACTTTCTTTATCTACCTGATTTTGTAATCAATTTTATTTAAACAGCATGAGTCGGAATAGCCTTTAGCAAAACTGCTTTTCTTTTACAATAACATAAGACACTTTGTTCAAGAGGGTCTTGTACTGAAGGGTGAAGTTGCATTTTTTTTGTTAAGTCCAGTTTGTCTGTGGTTATTAAAATGGTGGTGAAGAAAATATGCTAAGGTTTAATAACTCACAATGAGTAAATGTTCAATCGACACCTCACACAACAATATATATGTATGGATACTTGGTACGTGAGTGTAAAGAACAATGAGACAAGAGTCAACAATATCCCCCGCAAAATGGAAAAGTTTAAGACTTATTGATAAGGTGAAAGAACACACATCAAGTTTCACTGAGCATAACAGTTTTAAGTTCTGGTTTGGAACCAATATGTTAAGTCTTGTTTTGTTTCCTATGAAGATGAAAACCCCAAAAGGCACATTGACATATGATGACTGTTACACACACCAAGATTAATTGACCTAGGCCTTACAGTATTTGTGTTCAGGTCCGCAAACAAAACCCGGACGAACAGATGAATGGACGAAAAGATGGATGGACGGAAGTAATTTCTATATCTCCTGACAACTTCATTGTAGCGGGGAATTATTACTACTTTCTAATTATTATGTCCCCCGAAATTTTTTTCGGGAGACATAATGTTTTCGCCTCCGTACTTTATTCCGTTATTCCGTCATTACGTCATTCCGAAATGCTTTCTTTTCCCGGCCATATCTAAAAAAATGTTCAATATTTTTTCACGAAACTTGGTATGTGGTTAAACCTTGTAGTTGAGTGGTGCCTTTTGCTATTTTGGTTATTCTGAATTTTTTATTTTTTCTGGTTTCCATGGAAACAATTTGAAATTAGTGCAAATTGGGGGTAGGGAGGTTTTCCGGCCTCTATTTCAAAATCTATCAAATATTTCTTTACAAAACTTGGTATGTGATTAGACGTAGTGGTGGAGTGGTGCCTTTTGCTATTTTGGTTATTCTGAAAAAAAAAATTCTGGTTTCCATGGAAACAATTTGAACTTAGTGCATATTTGGGGTAGGGATCTTTCTGGCCTCTATTTCAAATTCTATCAAGTATTTCTTTACAAAACTTGGTATGTGGTTAGACGTAGTAATGGAGTGGCGCCTTTCGCTATTTCGGTTATTCTGATTTGTTTTCTTCTTCTGGTTTCCATGGAAACAATTTGAATTTAGTGCATATTGGGGGTAGGGACCTTTTCCGGCCTCTTTCTCCAAAACCGTATTTGCTAAGACTTAGTGATAGAGTGGTGCCTTTTGCTACTTTGGCTATTCTGAATTTTAAAATTTTTACTGGTTTCCATGGCAACAATTTCAACATAGTGCATATTGGGGGTAGGGACGTTTTCTGGCCTCTATTTCAAAATCTATCAAGTATTTCTTTACAAAACTTGGTATGTGGTTAGACGTAGTTGTGAAGTGGTGCCTTTTGCTATTTTGGTTATTCTGAATTTATTTTTCTGGTTTCCATGGAAACAATTTGAACTTAGTGCATATTGGGGGTAGGGACCTTTTCCGGCCTCTATCTCCAAAACCGTTCAATATTTTTTCACCAAACTTTGTATTTGCTTAGACTTAGTGATAGAGTGGTGCCTTTTGCTACTTTGGCTATTCTGATCTTTAAATTTTTACTGGTTTCCATGGCAACAATTTCAACTTAGTGCATATTGGGGGTAGGGACGTTTTCTGGCCTCTATTTCAAAATCTATCAAGTAATTCTTTACAAAACTTGTTATGTGGTTAGACGTAGTGGTGAAGTGGTGCCTTTTGCTATTTAGGTTATTCTGAATTTATTTTTCTGGTTTCCATAGAAACAATTTGAACTTAGTGCATATTGGGGTTAGGGACCTTTTCCGGCCTCTATCTCCAAAACCGTTCAATATTTGTTCACCAAACTTTGTATTTGCTTAGACCTAGTGATAGAGTGGTGCCTTTTGCTACTTTGACTATTCTGATTTTTTAAATTTTTACTGGTTTCCATGGCAACAATTTCAACTTAGTGCATATTGGGGGTAGGGACGTTTTCTGGCCTCTATTTCAAATTCTATCAAGTATTTCTTTACAAAACTTGGTATGTGGTTAGACGTAGTAATGGAGTGGTGCCTTTCGCTATTTCGGTTATTCTGATTTGTTTTCTTCTTCTGGTTTCCATGGAAACAATTTGAACTTAGTGCATATTGGGGGTAGGGACCTTTTCCGGCCTCTATCTCCAAAACCGTTGAATATTTTTTCACCAAACTTTGTATTTGCTTAGACTTAGTGATAGAGTGGTGCCTTTTGCTACTTTGGCTATTCTGATTTTTTAATTTTTACTGGTTTCCATGGCAACAATTTCAACTTAGTGCATATTGGGGTTAGGGACCTTTTTCCGGCCTCTATCTCCAAAACCGTTCAATATTTGTTCAGCAAACTTTGTATTTGCTTAGACCTAGTGATAGAGTGGTGCCTTTTGCTACTTTGGCTATTCTGAATTTTTTATTTCTCGTTATTAATGCAGTATTGAATTTAGTGCTCAGCATAAGTGAACATTAAGGGTAATATGAGTCTAGATTGGATTGAAAGTTGGAGCGGGGGACATCACAGTGCATCACATGCACATATTTCTAGTTAACTTGCAAATACCCCTCAATTGTTTTCAGGGACATATTTTTCCTTTCACATGAAAACGAAATGATTCCAATTTTACATGTTATCTCATGTAAGCACAATCTATGGCTGAACATGACAGAATTTGTAAAATGGGTCAGCTTCCTGAAAAACAGAATTTGGAAAAGAGCTTAATTATACTTCAAAGGTGTCAAACACAGTTTACATGTAGATCTACAAGGATGATTTAACCATGCATATTTGCTTCTGGTACGTTAGGAATTTCTGACTTGGGTTTGCAACTGATTATAGCATTCCCATTCTGTTTCAGAGCACCTGTTTACCAATACTGAAATATGAAATGATGTGCACACTGATCTACCTAAAGCAATTCAAAGCATAACAATTTAAATATACACTTTTAAGCAGCATTCTTCTATTAAATAAATATCAATTGTTCATTCTAATTGAATTTCATTGTCATGAATTCCTTCTGACTTTTAGCGAATTTTAAGAAAAGGAAGAATATACCATTGGTAAAATAGAGTATTATGAACATTTTGCAAAATAACATAAAAATGTACGCAATGTGCAAATAAATTGACACTAATTGACCTAAAACACATGTTGTCTGGTAACATGTTGAGATTCTCAACATTATAACATTTCTGTTCTCCATACATACAGATACATTTCTAATAATCAGGATTGTTTATAATTCCAGAGCTGTATCGGTGAGATGCTAATTAAACAGTTTGTAACAGTATTTTTTCTCATATTTTAGCCCAATATGGTAGCTAAATAAATGTACAAGATCAAACAAATATAATGTGTATGAGAGTCACCACATTGACATAAGACAGCTTCTGAAAACAAATTTTAACAGACATATTAATTTTAACAAACATTATATGATAACCCACTCAAGAATTTGAAAACAAAAAGTCTCAGAACCTTTGTGCTCCAAGTATTTCACTTTGAATACAGCTCACATAGATTCGTCATTTTATTTGAAACGTCTTTCTCAGTTGACAAACGACTCACTCAAGATGTCGCAAGTTTGATTTAGCATCCTTACGACTCTGTCAATAACATTGAACTGGTTTTGTCAGATGTAATTGTTTGAAACACTCCTTTGAAATGGATGTTAAAGAAGCACTTCACACAAGGAGGCTGTCATGTCAAACTGACTGAAATTCTATTAAATTTATATTGTATTTTTGTTATGTAAAACATGTTTAAATTGGTCCATGACCATGACATATTTTTAAGTTGCTGCATTTGTCTTAAACTGATAATTGCAATCACTACCTTGACAATGTTGAATACAAAATTGAATTTCTGCAATTTGTCAATTATTTAGTAATTGTTGAAAAAAAGCAATTTTCATTCTTTTATAATCAGAATTTGTGTTATACAAATCAGTTCTCACTTTGAATATATAGATGAGAACACATATCTATATGCAATGAAACTTATTTTTTAAGTATATGTTCATAAGGTTTCACACCTCATTTCTCAACTGCCAAGCAAAGGTTGAAGGCTTAGCTCCAACCTATTTATCAAAGTAAGTTCTCTCGCAATATTATTATTTGAAGTCCAGTTCTTGCATAGAAATTGCCAAATCGACTAATATTTAGCTTCAAATATTGAATTCATGTTTCAAAGTTATAGTAAATAGTGAACTCCTAAGATAGAGTGCAGGTCAAACTGCTGAAAGCTCCGAAGTAAACTCAGAAGTCATCAGTTGACTGACATTGAACACTTGCTTTATTGTCAACAGAATAAGGTCTTTCCAGATATAAGTGCAGAGAGCAATCAATTCATAGTTCAAGCTTTTAGCGGAATTGAAACTCAGCGCCACTTCCAACACCCCCTTACCAATCATTGAGATATCTTTCCTTTCATACATGCAGTCGTGTCAGTCCACACACTCTTTCATATCTCCATGATTAATTGGTTTCTGTTTGCACACTGAAACTACTTTCCGAGCTTAGTATAGCCCTATTTGGTTATTCCTCCAATATAAAATGTGTCTAAATCGACCAAATCATTTAAGAGAAATATATATAGACAAAGTCCGAATTATGAGGGAAAACAACGCTTAAAGCTGTCATGGTAACATTGTGACAAATTCTCATGATACACAGTACAATAAACACATGAAGGAATTGATAAAAACGGCTTTTGAAACAAGAAAAGCCTTTAAAAAGGCATGGTTGGAGGCATCTTGTTAAGGCTAAAATATATTGTAAAAAGGATATGTATGTCATATGTACATATAGCAAAATGAAGCCTGCATTATGGTCATTTTGGGGGATAAAAGTTTTGATTACTAATCAGTAATCACACAATTAGTTATTCAATTCAAAAGTCGCAAATAAAAGAATTTTACCTCGATCATTTAAGTTGTGTATATGCTTTTCAATTTACATACATTATTTATTCATAAATAAAATAAAATAATATATAATTTATCATTTGAAAATGAAAGTGAACATTCAACTTCCCCGATTTATTTTAAAGCGCAACTCCTGGGTGCTTTTGCTCCAATTTTGAAGTAGGCCTATATTTATGAATTTGATCAAAACGTTGTTGAGAGTTGTGTCATTGTTAGATTACAGCAATAAGAATATGTAGGCCTATTTTCCCTGAAACAAGCAGTCAACCATTTGTTCAACATTTGCAAATTTAAAGTGTACCAATTCGATTGATTTTGAAGCATATTCTGTTTATCTGTGAAAGGAAGGCATGTGGACCTTTTTTAATACAAGGATAATGGCCTGGTATCCTCATGCTTGGTGCTATCAGTTTGGACATAAATATGGTTCTATCCAATATGTGCTTATACATGTACAAGCTTCACTATCATTAATTAAATAACAGTACATTGAGTACCATTATGCAAGTCTGATTGGTATTTAAAATATTGATAACTGAGTGGAAGGTTGGTGTGTTGATTGACAACCACTATTATCGTTCAGTATATGCTTGCTCCGCGCGTATAACAATAGCCTGTAAAGTTTCTTGGATTTTCCGAAACTGCAGTGCGAAATTATGCACTTGAATTGGTACATGTCTGCTCATGGAGTTGTAAAATGGCTTTGAATTGAAAAATCTTATGTTTACTAAAATTCAGACTCAGAATAACACAACGGTCGTTTCTATTTTAGATGTTTAGACAAAATCTCTTTTCGCAGTAAAAGGGGATAATTATTTCGGATAACCCACATGGTCACGTGGTTAAAAATTTGTTACAGCCGTGTTCGTTGGTCATATGCTTTTTCCAAAGTATGAAGAGGCCAAGCATGATTAGTCGAAAGTTCATTTTGAATATTCCAACAGTAATATAGGTGAAATCCAACTGCGTATCAGGTTGGAGGCGGTTTGCGCCTCCAACCAATAAGGCCAAAAGGTTCTAAAAACTAATGAAAGTTTGGAACTTGTACATATGTTTAGTTCTCTAGAAATGTTCATATTTCTAACATTTGGCATTCAAATATTGAGTCATAAAGTTAAGCAAATATGGATGTTGAATAACTCAAAGTTCAGAAACCAACATTTAACTAAATGGAGCATGACTTCATTGAAACCAGATTGAACTCTCTCCAAATATGAAAGAGTAGGGCAGTCAATTCATGTTTTTAGCTTCTAGCAGGATTTAAGTTCGACGTTTATTCCCAAGTTTCTCTTGCAGTTAATAAGAATATGTATATCTTTCTTTATGCAAGGAAATATTCCAGTCGACACTCATATATTGCCTTACAAGCGTCATTTACCAATGTCAGTAGATTCCATTTATCAACAGTGTTTGCAAATGGGTTTCGTTTCCTCTCCTATTCAAAGGGGCAGGAGCATGTACGATTTTTGCAAAATTTAATTTTTCAAATTTCCCATTTATAATGATAGTTTATGCAATTAAATTAACTTTAAAGGATAAAATATCTTTGTACACAAACCAATTATCAGTAGTTGTAATAAAGGTGTTTTGTATAAAGCACACATTGCACATTTGATTACTTTGAATTATAAAAACTATTCCCATTGCTTAACCGAACCATGTACACTCATTTTTATGCCCATTTATATTGGGTATATTGTTTTTCACCTGTCCGTCTGTCTGTCCGTCCGTCTCTGTGTTTGTCCACAAAAAGTTTAACCTTGGCCATAAATTTAGATTGCTCAGAGCAACGGCTTTCATACTTGGCATGTGCATACCTTGTGATGACACCTTTCAGATGAGGTCATCATATTTGACCTTGTGACCATGACCGTGCCGCAATCAACATTTTCAGAAAACTTTAACCTTGGCCATAAATTTAGATTGCTCAGAGCTACGGCCTTCATACTTGGCATGTGCATACCTTGTGATGACACCTTTCAGATGAGGTCATCATATTTGACCTTTGGACCTTGACCGTGCCGCAATCAACATTTTCAGAAAACTTTAACCTTGGCCATAACTTTAGATTGCTCAGAGCTACGGCCTTCATACTTGGTATGTGCATACCTTGTGATGACACCTTTCAGATGAGGTCATCATATTTGACCTTGTGACCTTGACCTTGCCGCAGTTAACAATATTCAGGGGGCATCCGTGTTTAACAAACACATCTTGTTAACTTGATTTTCCGAAGAGAGAAGAGTGTCTTACTATTGGTAGCATTATTTTTCAAGCGAGCGAAAAAAAGTGCTACTACCCCTTTAAGAACTTAGAATTAAAATGAAACATGAGAACGTTTGTGTTCAAAGTCATAATTTTAAGCTTTAATTATTTTAAGTTCTACAGTTGGGTCAGAAAGTTTATTGTCGGTCTTTTTAATAATTCAAAAGCATAAGTAGTAAGTACCATACCAATTTGCCGAAGATTAACTGTCGAGTGGAGACATGGAACATAATATACACGAGTTGATAATAGCTAGGATCGGTTTAAATATAAACAACTTGTCGTCATGGGGAGTGTCTCAGAATCGTTCTGAAGCCATATATTGAAAAAAAGCTCAATAAGTAAGCCAGATAGCCATGACTGTTTTGACAATCATAAAGCTATTTACAAACCAATATAAGGCAATAACCGTATTGATAAATAAGGTATGAAGGGGAATTTCTCAACACAATTACAAATAATGAATGTGTTTGTCATGTAACATTGTTCTAATTGCGTTCTTGACAATAATATATCTAATTACAAATCTTAATCTAAGCCCCTTAAGTTGAGTCAAGTAGATCATTTACTTAGATATGAAGCTGAATAACTAAAAAGGTGTTCATATAACATTTATGAAAAAAATGGAACTATTTTCATTGATTTCATTCAAATGATTTTGAAATAACTATCTAAATAACGGAAACTGCAAAAGCAGCCAAGGACCTAAGGATGTCGCCTTCAACTCTTCTGTCTTCCCCAAAGACACAACAAAATGGGCAATTGTTTTTATAAATACACCATAATACAAAATTGAACACTAAGCTCAGCAAATCGTTACATTTGATTTTGACTGTTGGATTTAAGTGAAAACCCTTTTCAAATATTTGTAAATTTCCATGGTTGATAACACAAAACCATTTCAAGTTTAAAAGGAATTTTGTTAGTTATTTGAGAACTCGTGACCTTTGACCTTGAATTTGAACATATAAATAGTTGTTCTTAAAGCCATATTAGAAAGACAATTGCGCCAGGGCGGAAACTGCACAAAAACTGATAGCAGTCTAGACTGGACTGCTTACCATAATCAGTCAACATAATAAGTTGAGAAGATCACACAGCATTCAATTCATATAATTGCAACTTGTTTTTAAGTTAACCCAATACCAACCAAATTAAACAATGAAATCCTTATAAAATTATTGTAACAGTTCACTAACAGCGTGTTGTTGTGTTGCTTTGTACACCATTTTGCTTTGAAAGAGCAGTTATTAGCAAACTCATCACAGTGCTGTTACGTTTATATCAACAAAATATTAAATCAGTCAAATAATTTTTCTACATACAATTTAAAATTAAATTTAAAATTCCCAAAAATTAAGTTTGATAGAATACAACTGTTCATCGATATATAACACATACTCTGGGTGAAAATTAATAAATTTGGCTCGTCATTAACAACACATTTACAACATTTTAAACATGGTAGGGGTCATGTTGGTGTAAATTTCAATTCTTACCCCTGTCTAGTTTTAAAAATTATATTGTAACTAGATGAGTGTTTGCGGGAGACCGCAAAAGCCGAGCAGCTCCGAAACTTAGGGTCCCCCCTTTCCCTGTTCCGCCTTCTCGTCAGCTTTAATAAAGTGGGAATTCTTTTTAAAAAATAGAGCCATGGACTCTGTAGCTCATTAGGATTTCGTTGATTTACTATCTAAAGTTGATTAAAGTTATTGTTTACAAGCAAAAGATAGGTTCTTAGATCATGACCACTGTGACCCCATTTGGGGTCACAGAGTCACACAATGTACAATTTAGAATCCCCATGGGCCAAGGAGTCTCTCTCTTGACCTTTTGGAACTGGAGAAGAAGATGAATATAGGTTTTTAAGGATGTGACCCCTGTGACCCCATTTGGGGTCACGGGGCCACGTCATCTACAATTTAGAATCCCCATTGGCCAAGGAGTCTACACACAACTTTTCAGCTCTCGAGACCTTATGGAACTGGAGAAGGAGATGAATATAGGTTTTTAAGGATGTGACCCCTGTGACCCCATTTGGGGTCATGGGGTCACGAAATCTACAATTTAGAATCCCCTTTGGCCAAGGAGTCTACACACAACTTTTCAGCTCTCGAGACCTTTTGGAACTGGAGAAGAAGATGAATATAGGTTTTTAAGGATGTGACCCCTGTGACCCCATTTGGGGTCACGGGGTTACGAAATCTTCAATTTAGAATCCCCATTGGCCAAGGAGTCTACACACAACTTTTCAGCTCTCTAGACCTTTTGGAACTGGAGAAGAAGACGAAAATAGGTTTTTAAGGATGTGACCCCTGTGACCCCATTTGGGGTCATGGGGTCACGAAATCTACAATTTAGAATCCCCATTGGCCAAGGGAGTCTGCACACAACTTTTCAGCTCTCTAGACCTTTTGGAACTGGAGAAGAAGATGAAAATAGGTTTTTAAGGATGTGACCCCTGTGACCCAATTTGGGGTCACGGGGTCACGAAATCTACAATTTAGAATCCCCATTGGCCAAGGAGTCTGCACATAAAATTTCAGCTCTCTAGAGTCATTGGTTCTGGAGAAGAAGTCGAAAAAGCGAAAAGTTTACGGACGGATGGACGGACGGACGGACGGACGGACGGACGCCGGACGCCATGCCATGCCATGCCATAAGCCTATCGGGCCTTTCAGGCCTGATGAGCTAAAACAAAATATTTCATTATTCGAATTATTACTTATCAACACTGGGGTCACTTTTCACTTTTCACCAATATCTCATGACCTTGCCCTTTGACCTTCAAGGTCATATCATCAGTGATAACCTTTCATCGTGTATAACAATCATGCAATGACTCAAAGTGTTCATAGTTAAAATACAGCATATTAAGTTGTGACCTAGCTGCGCCCATGACCTTTGAGAGATTTTAGCGAAAATCTTGGCCTTTCTCCTTAGTTGATATAAACCAAACAAGCACAAAAGTGAGCATGACACACTAATACCCCCTACTGTTAAAGTTTGACATTTTTATTATAATTACAAAATGGTTTTGTTTCACTAATTTCCGCGTTTGTGATTGGATGAGAGCTCTCAAAAACTGCTGCCATTTCTCGATGAATGCTAATAAAATGTGCTACCATATACCTCATGTATTCGTACCTAGTGACGTCACAATCCATCAGAACAAACGGTCGTGTCAGTCGGTTCTTACAACTGAGCGTAACGTTTTGATGCAAAATAAGATATACACATGTCACATCGTCTTCAAACCTACGCCGATAACTGGATATACATTCCTTTTCAGAATGAGACAAGTAAGTTCACCGGGAACACTTCCTTTTAATAGATACAAGTCCTCAAGCTTGTTCATCCACTTGCGCTTCGCTAACGGTAGCCATATTTGAACGTCGCGTGATATGCTAATGAGGGTTTATCACAAAATGCGTAAACAAGAAAAAACGAACCATGATTGTATGAATGTGAATGCTGGGAAAACGAAATTTAATCCTCACCCGTTTTAGATAAAGGATTCCTCAATTTTGCTTCAGCCATGTATTGTTGCGTGTAACAAGCTGCTGCCTCCCGTGATAAATGACCAATATATTAGATTTGTGAAAATATTCAAAGAAAAACTTGTTGATTTTGTAATTATAAGGATTGTTTTACATGTTTTGTGCCTCTATCGAAGTATAACAGCAACAAATTCCTACGCTACGCGATGTTATACAATGTGTTGCTGTTATACTTCGATAGAGGCACAAACATGTAAAACAATCCTTAAATGTTCCCCGAAAATTTTTTCGGGAGACATAATGTTTTCGCCTCCGTCCGTCATTCCGTCATTCCGAAATGCTTTCTTTTCCGGGCCATATCTCAAGGGCCATATCTAAAAAACCGTTCAATATTTGTTCAGGAAACTTGGTATATGGTTAGACCTGGTAGTGGAGTGGTGTCTTTTGCTATTATGGTTATTCTGATTTTTTAATTTGTTCTGGTTTCCATGGAAACAATTTGATCTTAGTGCAGATTGAGGGTAGGGACCTTTTCCGGCCTCTATCTCCAAAACCGTTGAATATTTGTTCACCAAACTTTGTATTTGCTTAGACCTAGTGATAGAGTGGTGTCTTTTGCTACTTTGGCTATATTGATTTTTTTTATTTTTACTGGTTTCCATGGCAACAATTTCAACTTAGTGCATATTGGGGGTAGGGACGTTTTCCGGCCTCTATTTCAAAATCTATCAAGTATTTCTTTACGAAACTTGGTATTTGGTTAGACCTAGTGGTGGAGTGATGCCTTTTGCTATTATGGTTATTCTGAATTTAAAAAAAAAATCTGGTTTCCAATGAAACAATTTGAACTTAGTGCATATTGAGGGTAGGGACCTTTTCCGGCCTCTATCTCCAAAACCGTTCAATATTTGTTCACCAAACTTGGTATTTGCTTAGACCTAGTGATAGAGTGGTGCATTTTGCTACTTTGGCTATTCTGATTTTTTTGATTTTTTCTGGTTTCCATGGACACAATTTGAACTTAGTGCAAATTGGGGGTAGGGACCTTTTCCGGCCTCTACCTTCAAAACCGTTCAATATTTGTTCACCAAACTTTGTATTTGCTTAGACCTAGTGATAGAGTGGTGCCTTTTGCTACTTTGGCTATTTTGATTTTTTTATTTCTCGTTATTAATGCAGTATTGAACTTAGTGCTTAGCATAAGTGAAAAATAATAGTGGGTAATAGGACTAGGTTGGATTGAAAGTTGGAGCAGGGGACATCACAGTGCATCACATGCACATGTTTCTATCTTTACTTAAAGAGAGAGGTGTCTGCACACCTAAGGGAACATGTGCATGGAAGCACATCCCTGAAGGCACAGTGAGGGCTATACTGCAGTTTATGGCTGACAGGAAAGAAAATTAAACTTTTTCCAAAATATAACCAGTGAAAATATAAAATTGTAAAATGAACAAGAACACTGAAGTAGCTTGTGATGAAAGTTACATGAAATAGAAAATGATAAAGTCAACAAATCACAACACAGAAGTAGCTTCCTTCATTCTAGCTCCGAATATGACGAAGTAAAAAAAATATTAAAAATTCACCAAATCGTGTTACATTTTGCAAGTGTTGAAGACATATGCAGTGATTAATCTACAAATATGACTTTAAAAGTACAGTGACTCACTATCACTAACTTTTATGAGTCCCAGAAAATAAAAGCGCGTCCCTCCATAGCAATCTTATTAGTATAGATAAAAACCTTGCATCTCGGACAGAAAATGCTCAGAATATGACGAAGTTAAACAAAAAATCGCCAAAAGTTCAAAAATTGACCCCTTTTCGGTTTAAACTTCGCATTGCACCTCTCCTATTGGTAAAGAAGATATGTACCAACGTTGAAAAGGATGAGATGAATAGTTGTTCTGTAATCGATCGGATGAGATGAATAGTTTTTCTGTAATCGATCGGACAAAAATTGTCGGAATCATTGGTATTACTATATACCCCGACCATTTTAGGTCGGGGTATAATAAGAGCCTGATAGCACAAATATTTGTTTCTAGTTGTCATGTTTACAAGGATTTGTTTAGCAATTTCAGAACTCATGATCTTGACCTTTGACCTCGAATGTGTGTTGATGCCTCTATGAAAAAAAGGTGACCGTGACCCTATTTTGTGACCATGACCTTTGATATTCATATAATAAATAATAAATTAATCAAGGATAAAGATTTGGAATATATGCCTCATAAGCCATTGCGATCGCTAATAAATGAACAGTAGGATGAACGTTGAAATGCCGTCGCAAATAGACTTATTATCAACGTCGAAAATCACAACGTTAAAGAGATGTCAGATATCGACATAACACAGACTTCGGAAATACCGACGTTGAAACGACGTCTGATATCGAATATATTATCGACGTCGAAAATAACAACGTTGAAACGACGTAGTTTTAACGACGTTGTTTTATAGTTGAACGATATCGCGACATTATTTCAACAAAAATGCGGCGTTGTAACAACGTCGTGTGCCTGCTGGGATCAGGTCTAAAAGATTAAAACGGTCACATATATCTCCGGAAATGTGGATCTGTGCTGACATCGGATTCCTGCGTGCTATGAATAGGGACGGTGCTATGATAAGGGACGTTCAGGTGTCCGGAATTCATATACACGATTTTCTGAAATCTATTATGATTCATAAGGTTAGTTGTGAAGCCCAAATAACAATAAACACTTCAGTTATCTGCACATACCATTTCTCCATATATGCTATATGTGCATTCGAATTTAACGTATGCATACTGCGATTTATTTTGTTTGTATTATCCTGTCTAACCATTATAAAATCATTTGTTTCAAGAATAGACATATTGAATAGAATATAATCGTCAAATTCAGAATGCGAGATTAGACATACACTCAAGCATTAAACATTTTGCCAAGAGCATCTTTTATTCAAAGCCATTAATTGAAATTGTTTTGGGTTCATAAAAATGAGAAGCACTCAAATAACGCACAGACTTTTAAAAAGGATCAAATCACGTTAAACTGTGTTTTCACAGGATATTATATTTTTTAAATTCAATAAAAGTATCAACATTATCCAGTAAACCTTTCCTTTTAACATGTGATGGGCCTTCATTGATTTTGAAAAAACATGTTGGCATGGCCTTTCAATTCATTCTTGTCTTAAATAACGATTATTTCAACTGATATTGAAATGTACATTTATGAATGCATTAAAGTTTGCAGAAGCGTCGGCTTTCTGAAAGGATATTTGATACTCAAATGTGTTTTATAAATAAAATTTTAATTTTAAAAATCAGATGCCTCTACTTTATAACTTTGCTTCATGAAGTTTTAATTCAGTGGAATTGTATTTGATATCAAATGGATATATCCACTTTGGGATTATATGGTGGGTTTGTATCTAATTTACGAGGGACAATCAATTGACACTGACATTAACACATGTTCTGCATGCACGAGCACATGATCTTGAAAAGCAGTTTATGTCTATTTGTTAAGGGACAAAATCGGGAAAAACAAATATTGGGTTTAAAGTTCTCTATTTAATCCAATAGACCATCAGACCGATTGTAGTGAAAAAAGAAAAGAAGACCAGTTATCAATGCAGTCAAATGTGTAATTAATGTGAATGTAAAGGATTGACAAGAAACATTTAGGTTTCAATTCACGATTTAATTTGCTCTAATTACAAGAAACATTTTACCATGCCTGAATCCATACACTGGCGTCTAAAATATACGACTGGTAAATGGAAAGTCGGAATTCTGTATTTCATATTTTATGTTTTATAAACTACATGTTCATATGATATTAAATATAATTTTCACAAACACTTAGAAATCGTCTGAATACGATTGCCAAAAGCGATCTATATATCGTGTATCCGTATCCACTTATCCTTAAATCCCTATAATGTCGCCAAAGAAGATTTTGAAACCTCGAAAGCCAGTACTCCCTATCACCATTATCACATGTATCGACTCGTTGAAGTGGAGCATATGATTATCTGAAAGAGTTTCAGAGTGCAAATTTATCTGAGTATTAAACAACTTGTCAATTGCATCTGTGCTTCAAACATTTTTGTAATATTTTTTTTGAAATTAGATCTTCAAATCCAAGAACACTCAATCATTTACACGTCAAATATTGGTTTTCATATCCCGTACTAGAATGGCATATAGCTTTAAAAGTAAATTTATTTTTGTGACGCAATCTTCCATGTACATATGATTTGATAAAACGGTTTACACATTACAAGACTATTTTATTTTAAATTGAAGGTTTTCATTGAAAGCATATGATTAAAGTATCATTCAGGATGGATAATATACATGAATTGGAAAATAAATCATGCCCCTGGTGCTGTTTCTTAATTACAAAATAGTGAAATGGGGAATTGTTTAACAATTACTCGATGAAACATAGTAATGATTGATCTCACACTCTCGTGGAACCTTCCTGTCAAGTTTATAAATATTAACGGGATAAAGGACATCTAGTGTTCTTACACGACTCACATAACAGCACACCTTTTAACTTCACTTTTGGCATTTCCTTTTGGTGACTTCTAAAACTAAATGTTTTTAACATTGTAGTATTTGGGATCACATATCTAAAAGCAGTTACATCTGTCGGACACAACATTCCTGAAAATGTTGAGAACTACACAAAAAAGTTCTCATAATGTTGCTCAATTTTAATTAGAAACTAGTAGTTATAATATATTTGGCGGTTGGAGATGAATATACTAGTTGAGTGAAATTATTTTAAACTGAAATCAGCACATATCAAATATTGGCACGTATTTCAGCCAAATACATGTTTATGAAACAAAATGGATGTATCTTTAATATCTTTAACACGTGTTAATCCTTTGTTGCACAATTTGCCAAATAAAGAAATCCCGTTTTCGTAGTTTGATAGCTAAATGCTTAGAAATTATATTGGCGATAACAAATGCAGAGACAATATGGTGACACAATTAAAATCCCCTTGTCCTGCAACTTTGTAGGTGACTCTCAAAATGAACGGTAGGAGTAAACAGTTTTTATTACAACTGTTTCATTAATAATTTAAGTAGATTGCGTTAGGGAGATAATGTACCCATATGTTATGACGAATACATGTGCAAAACACTTAAAAAACATGTTTCAAATAACACATTTTCGTCTGAATCAAAGTAGGTTTCATGTCTAATTAAAGTTGTTGGTAAACGCTTGATAAGTATCTTAATCTAGTTGATTAGACTATACAGAATTTATAATTATATCTAAATCAATAATTAATCACCATTCACTTTAAACTAACTCAATAATGGGTATATTAACTGTCATTATGTTTTATAATATTGTATCTTTAAACATCTGTCAAATTTTGAACTCGCCGCTAATGGCTGCGATACTGCCGAAGCGACGTTTAACAATAACTCACTCACAGGAATTGTGAAGAGATTTTGAAAATGACTTATATATAATTTTTGAATGATACATAAGCGTCACAACTTAATGCATCAGCGACTGAGATGCATACTTGAATGCGTTTCCATTTTAATATTTGATCTGCAGGTTTAACCAAAAGATGTATTTTTTTCTTTCATATTTACTTCAATAATTTTCAAATTGGGATCGAACATGGATAAATGGAGATGATTTTTTTCAAAGATGAACTGTTATTTTGAAATTGCCTTTTTGTCGGATAATGATGTGGTAAACAAATTTATAATGATCGACCGATGTGCATATCCGAGAACTCGGTTACAATCAAGCATGAAGAAATAAGTTTGAACAAAATAAAAAGGCAAGATATTCTAATTCACTGAACTTCTGCATTTTGCTCTGACTAAAACGGTGAAGTTATTTTACCGTACTGAAAGGAAAGTTTTGGTTCAAGGCTATCAAACACCGAACGATTTAATCTTCTGACCGTTAATTACTAATAAAAAATATTAGTGTTTACAATGTTGCCATTTACTTTTGATGTTGCAAAGGTTATTGTGTTTTTAGTGAAGAACAAACTCCAATTGTTTTCGACCATGCCAACCATATATCACCCTTGTATATTAAATCTTTAATTTACATTCTAGAAGTGGAGGGGGTGAAGAATGGAGACAACATTATTGATATAGAATTTCTTTTTTTGTCATAGGCAATGTTTCGACACATATTGAATTCTAATATCGTATTTAACCAAGTAACGTTACTTTTAATTCCCAAACTTCACACACACTAAGGTTACCTTAATGACTTAAATTACGTTCACCTTAACGCGTTGTGAAATGAGGCATAAACGTGAGCCATTGGCTCAATAGCTCATCAGCTTTAAACAACTAACTAAATAAATTTTAGTAATGTAAATTTTCAAGAAGACGATGGAAAAACTTGTTTTGAGGTCGTGAGCCCTGTAACCCAGAATTGGGGTCACATAGTCAGTAATTCTACAATAATTGTAATTATTAATCCCAATTGGCTACGGAGGATGGAGGATGCATACATTCAAACTTTCGAAACCTTTTAATACTGGAGAAGAAGATGGACAATAGGCTTTTACGTGACGGGGTCACCAAAGTTTTTAGAATCCCAACTGATCAAGAAGTCTGTGCACCACATTTCAGCTTTCTAGGACTTTTTATACCCCCAAAGTAACCTTTAATCTTGGCCATAACTTTTGATTGTTAAGAGTTACGACTTTCATACTTGGCATGTGCATACTTTGTGAGGAGACCTTCAGATGAGGTAATCACATTTGACCTTGACCTTGCCGCAGTGGACATCTTCAGTAAACTTTAAACTTGGCCATAACTTTAGATTGCTCAGAGCTACTGCTTTCATACTTGGCATGTGCATACCTTATGATGAGACCTTCAGATGAGGTCATCATATTTGACCTTGACCTTGCCGCAGTGGACATCTTCAGAAAATGTTAACCTTGGCCATAACTTTGGATTGCTCAGAGCTTCGGCTTTGTGATGAGACCTTTCACATGAGGTCATCATATTTGACTTTGAATTATGTCAATGGACAATATTAAGAAAACTTTAACCTTGGCCATAACTTTGGTATATCCGGGGGCATCCGTGTTTAACAAACACATCTTGTTTCTCGTTGAACTTTAAGGTTTTTAAGGTCGTTACCAGTCGCAGGACAAAAAGTTGTGGAATCCCGATTGCCGGATCCTTCCGGATTCTTCAGGATCCGCCATATTTTGGGAGAAAATGGATTCCACCACTTTTTTGTCCTGTGAATGTGACCATACTTGGGGTCATAGGGTGACAAGAATCCCCATTGACCAAGGAGTCTGTACACAGATTTTCAGCTCCCTCGAGCAGCTAGTGGCTCTGAAGATGAATGAGTGAGTGAGTTGGGGTTTAACGCCGCTTTCAAGAGTATTTCACTTATATCGCGGCTGCTAGTATTATGGCAGGGATAAAGCCCGCAACACCCTGTCGCTATGCATTGCGGTGAAACCTGCGAGCATCGGCTGGAACTAGCGAACCATGGGTGGTCCTACGCTGAAATTCAGTGTAGCATTGCACCCAAACCTTACTGCGTGTAGAACAGTTCTCTACTGCAGACAGTTGCCGTGCCCCTGGCGGGATTCGAACCCCAGACCTCTTGATCCGAAGCCGAACGCGCTAACCACTGCGCTATCCCGCCCCCTGAAGATGAAGACGAATAAGCAAATGTTTAATATTGACTGATAGACGGCGGACGGACGGACGCCGGACACCAAGCCATGCTTGATGAGCTAAACATTATAATCTACATTGCAATTACATTGATGAAAAACTTATGGATGCATAACAGCTGCAAACATTTACTTATGTTTGCCAAATGAGAACATGAAACAGATGACATGTTTAAAGATGTTGCGCAAACATCAAGATTTAATGGACAATCACTGTGGCAGCCGAAACTAATTATTTTCTCGGTTAACAGATACTCATTTTGATGTCTTGTTGTTGATTGATAGGTTTTCTTAAGAACAGTGGGAAAGTTTGTGTTCCATGAGAAAGGGATATATTTTCCATGAACTCAATCTTGAATGTTTTGTGTACTGGCATTCATCATGTTCTCTACTGCTTAAGAAACATGCGAAACTTGTGAATGACAAGGGAAGCTGACTAGAATTCCATCACTGGGGTATTCTTGTACTTCAGCGTCTTAAAAACGCATCTCACAAAGTTAGAGTTTCTAAATGGACAAAGGATTGGTTTCAATTGCAATTCACAGCGTGAGGTTTGGAGAGTTCCATCTTTTTGCATTGTCATCCATATTGTCAGGACTTTCGTTGATTCTTTTGCATCAATTTGAAAATAATTTGCGTCGTGAAAAATGTTTTATTCAATACATTTCTCTTACAGTGTTACTAAATTGTGACAAGTTATCGTTCTTTCTAAACTGATGCGAACCATAACAATGTATTTTAAGTTTTAAGATCGTTTAAAAATATTCAACACAAGAGCGAGAGATGGCAATTTGTTTTCATCAGTTTCCCAACATTGCTCGTATATTCCTCATCGCTGCCTGTCGGATACCAACAGGTCGCGACAATACCCTCACACATGACACAGTTTGACTTCAGCAACATGGCTCTAATGATGCGGTCATCAAATGCACTGTACTGTAACACGGTATTCGGGCCTTGTGTTTCCTTGCACGGATACATTTATGTTTGCTGTTATTTAAGGTTGGTATTTCTAGAAATTGACAGATTAGAAACAATAAGCTTCCCATAAGGAATTGCTGAAACAGGGTAGTAACCAACTTCCCAATGCAAGACATAACTCTTGCCAGTCTCCATTACTGGCTGATTTAGGCCTTGCAGTATTTCCTTAAGAAATCTGTGTTCAGAAATCCAGGCCCGCTATATGCATTTCCAGTGCAGCGATTCACTGCCTCGACACAAGAAAGCTAGGGAAATACCGCAAGGGTTAAATCAGCCAGTAATGCAGACTGGCAAGAGTTATGCCTTGCGTTTGGAAGTTGGAGAGTAACTGGATCCATCGATCATACTTGTATGTCAACAGTTTACTGAAACGGAGCACTAATGTTATCAACAACACTATAGAAAATGTTCAGATATGATTGAAATGAGTAATCATCCGTTGTTTCTAGATCAAAACTGACATCCAGTGTTTTTCATAATGTTTTAATTAGTTTAAAGAAAAAGTTTAAATATTTTCACTCAACTTGCATATTCATCCCCAATTGCCAAACACAATGATAACTTATTTCAACTGAAACTGAAGCAACGTCCTAATGCATGTGCAGAAACAATTTTCATGCACACAATTTATATGACCTATTAAACATTACCAACCCAAAATTGTCTTTTGTCTCTTTTCAAAATTACGTTTGACTAATCGACATGCACCAGCTGCGGAACATTGTCAGGTTTTCACCACTAACTCTGTTTTATCGGACTCAATTATCCTTAAAACTGTAATTGTCGACAACCGTCAATACTTCTTGCTAAAACAACACCATTGATTTTCGGCAAATGTGACTCCTACCAATACACTGGAAGTCACTGGTTGCCTTTGAAGGATCCTGTCAATTTGAACTTGCTTATTTGCTAGTTTGAGCTTAGAGACATGTTTGTCATCAATTGTAAAGATAATCAGAACTTACATTTGTGAGTAGTGTAATTCTAATACTTTGGGAATACAATTAATAATACTATTGTAATATGTTCATTGATCGCAGCATCTTTAAAATGCCACTATTCTTCTGCAAAATGGAAATGTGAATCCTTTAAAGCCATGAACACTTCAGGTCCTTCAATTTTAACATGCCATTCCTTCCAGAATTGATTTATTGAAGCAAAGAATATGATCACAGAAAACCAATTTAAAATGCGAGATTAGATATTTAGTCAAGTATTTAACATCCTGCCAAAAGCATCTTTGATTCCAAAGCATTAATGGATCCAAGTCATTTTGCGTTTGCTCAAAAGGGAAAGCGCTCAAACATGGATACGACGCCTATTGATTATCAAATCCCGAATATTGTCATAACGTGTTTGCAAAGAACATTAAATGATTGATCAAAATGTCATAAAATCTTAAAAATCATCAAATACAACACCTCCTCTTAATATGTTGACAGAGTTTTGAAAGAACCGAAAATCGTTGTGTTATATTTTTTTGTTGGTTTATTCTTTTGAAATAAATCCCCAAAATACACACATTTTACAAGCAAGAATGTACAGACCTTCTTCATACAAAATAAGCGTTTTTATTTGACATGATACTAAAAAACATGTTTTTGTGAAGATTAACTTTCAACTTCAGAATTACCAAAGGTCTCCTTCATCCATTCTTCGTATGAATTAGAACAGCGCAGTGGTTAGCGCGTTCGTCTTCGGATCAAGAGGTCTGGGGTTCGAATCCCGCCAGGGGCACGGCAACTTTGTCTGCAGTAGAGAACTGTTCTACACGCAGTAAGGTTTGGGTGCAATGCTACACTGAATTTCAGTGCAGTACCACCCATGGTTCGCTAGTTCCAGCAGATGCTCGCAGGTTTCACCGCAATGCATAGCCACATGGCGTTGCGGGTTTTCTCCCTGCCATAATACTAGCAGTCGCGATGTAAGTGAAATACTCTTGAAAGCGGCATTAATCCCCAACTCACCTCACCTACATTGGGCCAAACAACGAGTAGTAACACTTATTACTCGCCCGTGTAAGATACTGCAGTGTGATATTTATATGGCAATATTAAACTAGTGTAATACCGCCGCACGTATGACGTCACAATAGTTTGCGGTTCTGACGTCATAATGGGAGTAACGTCGTCACAATGGTATGGGGCTTGCGGGAATCATAGTTTCAGAGCCATGTCGGCTATTTTGCTGGATTATTGGTGGGCGAGTAATAAACAGAATACTAAACTTCCTTCTATTTAATACCATTTTTATTAAACTCGTGAATGATTTAGTATCAAACTCGCTTTCGCTCTTTTTATACAACATCATTTACTCGTTTAATTAAAATGATATTAAATAGAAGGTCGTTTAGTATCCTCTATATCTGTCCGTGTCTGTGCATTAGTAATACTGTATGAGAAATACTAAATCAAATCGAATGTGTATTAATATTTTCCACTGCATTGAGTCTGGATGCAGTACTCAGACTGAATGAAGCGCACCTATGATACGATCTCGAATCGAAGTAGATGAAATGTGTCTGTCCTTTGCATATAATAACATGGCGGCCACCAAACGTCGATGTCTCTTAAGTTAATGAGATTTAGATTAAAATTTATCTTTAATCTGCTTGTCTTTTGTGAAGTATTGCTGTCGACTCGGGAGCAGATAATATTTGTGCTTTTATTAACATCATGAAATGGCGGCAAGAAATTGATGACATGGTAGCGACATCTTGCAGTTGAGAAATGAATCAAAACAACCCAGGGTGGTTTAAAGAGTAGGACAATTAAACAGAAAGTTGTTTTCACCTCTCCCAATACAGAGACATCGGAGAAAATTACGTTTCTATAAAACAAATCAATGAAAGGACATGGAATTATTTCTATCTTTATGTAATCAACTGTCTGACTTTATCGCATCTGGTTCAAAAAACATCTCTAGAACTGATATGCATAAACAGATTTGTTGGACACTTGAGACATCATTACTAGAAATCTGAGTCATTGTAAAAGGGAAGGCTTGATGCGACAAGATGTCAAAGAAAACCTGACATTATTTTCCTGCCAATTCTGTTGATAATTTAATTGTAACTACTCTTTGCGTCCTTATGCTGTTCCTTGTAGCGCTTTGATTACAAGTATATTTCATACGTTTAGGGTAAATCATGTATGTAACTCGGAGCATGTCAATTGAATTAAGAAAAAGTCCCATTGGGACCCAAACAGACCCAACAAAGATTAATTAAAAGAAGAAAGTGAGAAATAGGAAGTGATGGAGGTAATTTTACATGTAAACTTCATTTGACCGATTTCATTATATAGTCTCAATAGATCATGAAAGACATAACATCAGAAATTTTATATCTTTGGAACGCTTACAATCTGATTCTTGTAGAGTCGTTTGGGAGCGGATGAGAAGCAGGTCTCTGAAGTAAAGTGAATACAGCCTGCATGAACTGAGATCAAACGTGTCCTCTTTAAAAATCATTTCCTTTAATTTTTAAGGAATCACATATGGTATTCGAGATCGACCATTTAGATGGAACTTTAATAAAATATCCAGAAGCTTTATCTCATCGTGTAATATGTTTAAGATATACAATCGATGATGATTACACGTGACTCAATTCATTTAAACAATGCACATTCATTATAATTAACAGTACTGCAGATTACGTTTCTAGGTGAAATCTATTTCAAATCAAGCTACATGTATAAACTATTGATAACTACATATTTCTTTTTAACGCATTTATACAATATTTACATCAGACATTTTATAGGTATCGAAAAATACGTTTAACGGGTTTGTTGTTTGTTATGAGAACTAAATATGTGCTCAAAAGTAGGTATACATTGTGTTTTACCAAACGTACATACTGCAACAGCTGACGATTTGGTTTTGTTTGGAGCGGTATTAATATAAGGTTAAAGCGTGTTTACCAATCCCAGTTCATCATGGAAATAAATGTGTTTAAACCATTTGGTTCATTAGATTTTGAAAATGAATAAAGCCTTACTATATTTTGGATAATATGATTGTATGGCTGCTGGTATATTTTACATTCGCGATTTGTGATTGATTATTCAAAGATTCCCGTTTACTTGTATGCGATCTGAGAGATTTGTAAAATATTTTGCGGAAATCAAAACATTCTCACACTAACTGTCCATCATAATATCCCATAATATCCCACAAATGTATCATATTACGGAGCTATAGGGACTCTGCCACATCATGACCTTCAAAAGTTACATTAGTAGCTTGCACATGTAAACTCATCGGCAAAAGAAACTTATCACCTCATTTGATTTAATCATATGTATAATTTTCAATAGCAAATACATGTATCTCAAATTTTCGAAATGATAATCTAAAACTGAAAAGTACAGGTCTTTAGTCAGCAGTCAAGGAATAATTCTAAATGTCTTTTTAATTAAAAAAAAATATGAAATTTTAAATTTTAAACTTTTTCAAAAATTATTTTTGATGATACACAATTGTCCATTGATAATTAAGAAATATTTTATGTGAAAACTGATAAATGTGCCTGATTCTGCACACATTACAACATTTTAAACATGGTAGGGATCATGTTGTTGGAAATTTCATTTCTTACCCCTGTCTTCATTAAACAAAGAAATTTTAACTAAAATGTAATCACAGTCACCAATTAATTCAGTACTGCAGATAAGTAGTCACAGTCAAATGCATATAATTTCTTTTAAATATTTCATTAATCAAAACCAACTGAAGTGATAAGTTTCTTTTGCCGATGAGTTTATATGTAACATATTCTAGATCATATGAGACCGTCAGTATCATCTTTACATCTTCACACTTACTTGTGAAGATTGTCTTTCAGATACATTGAAGATCAACTGATGTAAATCAAAAGTATCTATATGTGTTGAAGATTCCTCATTTTATCAAAATCCTCCAAGCTTTCAGTGGAGATTTTATAACTTACACTCAATGGATCACACCTGAAGGGATTTCTTCGTCATGATATGATCAGATGATCATATAGCTAAATCAAATTACGCTCTTGAATTTAAAGGTGCAAAAATGAGGCAGTAATGGAATGTCATTAAAATCATCATTTAATTTGTTTAAAGAACCTAATGCATCTAATGACTAATATAATCAATGAAAGAAATAAAACACATTAAGTTTAATTCATAAATTGAGTGAGTACGAAATTCTCACTTTTTAAATAATCTTTCGTGAATTTAATGATTTTACTTATTGAATATAATCGATCAAAAGCATAACTAAATGATTTTGTATCATTTATTACAGAATTTGATATTCTCTGATCCATTATTCCCAGGGGACAGATTCTTCAATATATAATGGCAGGGCATCGCCCTTTTCTTTTCTCAACTTCAACTTCAACTTCAGTTATTCTCAAAAAACACCTTTGGTGGTATACGAGTACATATTCATCATCAAACATATAATATACAATGTCAAAATTGCGGTGGGTTATAACAGGTTATTTTCAAGTCCAGTCATATATACAAAAACGAACCAAGTTACAATGATCTAGGCATATTATTGGTCAGGTTTCTTAACTTTTTAAATTGCAGAGAGTATAATGTTTAAGAACTTAGCTAGGTTTCTTAAAACAATAAAGTGTTGTGGCGAAAAGTTGTCTATAAGATTAACTATTTGCGAAGTTAAGTAATCTTGCTGGAACATAATTTTTCTAGTTTCATGGAAAGTAGGACAACGGAAAATATAGTGAATTCATCTGCTATCGAGGGCGAGTCGCGTATTCTGCATGTTCTATTTTTAAGATATTTTCAAAAGAACTAAGCCATGAATAGGAGTGATTATTAATAACGCTATCTAATGACATAAAATTGTAAATTACTGAGGATAATTAGCAGCTCCGACTTAGTCGGAGCTGCTATCAGTTTTTGTGCAGTTCCGTCGCCGCTGCCGCACGCGCGTTTTGTATTCACTATAACTTTTTTCCTAGAAATTTTTGAGAACTCATATACATAACTTCTTACTTATGCCCCTGGGGAATTTTTTTGACATGTTCATATTCAAGGTCAAAGGTCAAGGTCACGAGTTCTGAAATCGCTAAAAAATTCCTTGTAAACACGATAACTTGAAAAATATTTGTACTATCAGGCTCTTATTTGGTGTACATCAACTATGGGGAAAGGCTAAAAGGTTTTCGCTAACATCCGTCAAAGGTCAAGGTCACAGCGAGGGCACGACTTAAGCATACTTTTGCGAAAATGTCTTTTTTCAACTATTAACACTTTGAATCATTACATGATTGTTATACACAAAGAAATGTGATAACTGATTGTGTGACCTTGAATTTAAAAGGTCAAGGTCACGAAATGTGGTCAAGGTCACCAGTTCTGAAATCACTAAATAACCTTTTCCCAAGAAGGTATTAACACCTAATATACATAGATTCTTTCTTATAAACCTGGTGAATGATTTTGACATGTTCACATTCAAGGTCAAAGGTCAAGGTCACGAGTTCTGAAATTGCTGAACAAAATTCTTGTAAACACGATTACTTCGTATCTTAGTCATTATTTCATTGCGAAAATTAAATACCCTTCAAAGGCATGACTCATGAGTGAATAATTGTATGTAAAAAGGAGGCTTGACATAGGATCACTGTTGACAAAAAATAGTGCCTGAGAAACATGGCTTGGAATAAGAATTGGCCGTTTTGTTCCTACCGTCCGGTCATTCCTGCTGTCCCGAAATCGTTTTCGGAGCAGATCTAAAAAAACGTAAGGTATGACTCAACGATACTTGATGTACGTATCACCCTTCAAGTGTAGATGTGTCTTGTACTATGTTAAATTTCTTCCGAATTTTATTTTAGCCGTTTAGTTGTTTCATTGGAAACGCATCTTAGATTTTCCCGGAGCAAATCTCAAAAACCTTGAAGTACAGATCAATGAACAATAGAACAATCATCATGTGTAGATTTGCCTTTTGGTATTTTCAACTTAATTGGAATTCTATATTTAGCCGTTAAGACGTTTCCATGGAAATGCAAATTTGAATTTAATTTCTGGAGCTTAAAAACTGTAAGGCATAAGTTAACGAAACCGGATGTATGCTACAATCACCATGTGTAGATATACCTTTTGTTACATTCAGCTTCACCACATCCCCCCCCCCCCCCCCCCCCCCCCCCCCCCCCCCCTGGTAATGAGGCTTCGACCATAAGGCATACTTCAACAAGCATTGGTGTGTGACACAATCATTATGTATAGACGTTCCTTTTGGGGTATTTTTCAAAACGATTTTTTAAAACTATTTGTCATGTAATTACAACTCAAAAGTGTTTTCTACTTGGCGGGGCATATGGCCGACTCTTGTCCGCATGTTTGCATTATTATCAGGTTCTTATAATGTTTTGTCTATTTTCATAGCACAGTCGAAGCTCGTCCAAAAAGGATCTGCAGAATCTTCAGTGTAAAGATCGGGTCTTAACTTTTGGTTTGTTCAGTTTAATCAATGTCATTCATTGTTTGCTTACATTTGATGGTATTGAACGTTTAAAATAGATTATTTTCCTTGATCATAGACAAGTTTGGTTGTTTGTTGTCTTATTATGACAATGTCAGTGCATTTAATATAATGGAACTGGCACATTATAAAAGTCGTGAAATCAGTATCACACTCTAAATGCACTTTGCAGAACTGACATATTTGAATAAAACATTGAGGAACCATTCAACATCCGACCTCAATGCATGTCGAAACGTCTCTATATACAGACTATGATGAAACACAACCAGTCAACTCTCCTTACTTCAATTTACACAAAGGCTGGCCTGTGGACCTCCCGTGTCACCAAACCTCGTGAATTTGTGAAGATGTTTTTTTTCAAGATATTGACGAAAGCAGCAACAAAGATGAGGAACATCACAGGAAACATTTTCATTAAAAACTACGGAGTCTAACATGCAACTGTGCAAACTTCTATAATTATTAACACTTTCAATTTGAATCATAGTAATACGTTCAACATGTTATCTGTCAAAATAAACACACATATATTTCCAACAACAAAACATCATATTCGAAAACTAGGCAATTTTCTAGAGCAGTTCAGCAATTTATAATAAAAAAATGACGTTTCTCCTGATGCAGGTCTCTTTATTCCTCTGTAAATATAGTTTGACCATTTTTGCATTATATTGCTTTCTTATTGCATGTATATTGTTATAATTACATCATTTTCTAAATATATGGTAGATGGTTACCAAAATGAATCGAAGATTACATCATAACCACATTTATTACCCATATGGTTGAAAATAAGCGAGTTAATATTTTCAATATGAGCACATGTGCACATATCACCTTTGCCTTGCAACGATGGTTTCAACTTGGCTTCCCGTATGTTGCCGTCTGTGACGTCATAAAACGATTGTTCGTGACATGCATGTCGAAACGTCTCTATATACAGACTATGGTGAAACACAACTAGTCAACTCTCCTTACTTCAATTTACACATAGGTTGGCCTGTGGACCTGTGGACCTCCCGTGTTTTTTTCCCCAAATTTGAAAGAGACGCACCCATTACAGACGAAAATGCTTCTTTCCTCGAAACAAACACAGCAATATCGGTGAATCCACGGTAATTACATATCGAGAGGAACAACATCCAGATCAGAAACAACATCGGTCATATCAGTGAATTCTCGGTCGATGCCGTAAATGCACATTAAAAAATGGTGTCTGTAGAAGGTTCTCCTGTTTCGGTGAGTAATGGTTTTACTGACTACAGACTAGTGACAGTCCGTACTTTACATGGATCGAAGTTAAAATACTTTTGTTGAATGCGTCAAGCTATAAGGTACCAACGGGACTATAAGTTATTTTCATGAAAATGGGTAGTAACGGTACCAATGTTAAAACACTTAGCATATTAGACCGTTGAAACGGGCGTGTTTCTTCCAAATTTAGATTGGTTTTCTTCAAAATTGACGCATTTCCTTCAGTTACTTAGGGGGCCTATAAACTATCTGCAAGTAAATATTTTTGATTACGTTAACTTATGTTACAATATAATGATAAATGACATTTGATGAATAAAATTCACCTCTATCTATCCCATTTTAGATCAGAAAAACGAGCTGAACTTGGTCACCTCTTTGGTAATGATAAAGCCATTTTTGTACAGTTTAGGAGAAGTGAATATGTCATTTCTTAAAAAGTGTGTTACTCGGAAATATGAACAGATAATGTTTTGCAAATTCAAATTGAGTTATGTTGGCTTCTGAAATCATGATGTTACTCTGTTTCAGTCGTATTTATCACTCGTTCATTGAAATATCTTTTATCGTGTATGGGGACATGTTTAGAACTTTGGATCAAATAATAAGTGTTATGACATATTTTACATAAAATAAAATTCAAAATGTGATGACGCAAACTGACAATATTATTTGTTTTATTATCCATTGGTGTTCAAATTCAACAGTTTAATGAATAAAAGTACACCGAAGAGAATGAAGACCGAAGATAATAACACATATGAACCTTCCTTGTAGGAGGATGATGAATTACTATTTTGTATTTGTCTTCCGATGTTGACAACATCATGAGGAGTGAAACCTTCTAGTTGAATCAATACTAGAACAATAATATCCGTAGAAAAGGATATTGGATCTATTTCTGGACTTTAGATGACCCATTACTTTTGAAAATTTAAGAATTGACTTCAAAATTTATTAAGGTCATGGAGGTATAAACTTAAAAAAGCTGTGCAAACTGTGTAGATCCGCTACAAATATACAAATTTGCAACAATTAGATCTGTACTATATTTACGCGTATGAAGACACCAAATATTAGCCCCGCCTACAACATGTTCATCAGCCAATGAAAATGCACAACGCAACTAGCCATGAACCTGACGATATTGGGGCGTGGCTAAATGTGATGTTACGTCACGAAATTAAGTTTATGCAAGTTCGAACTTAATCTCTGTGACAGTGTTTAGCGAATCAAATCCACGCAAAACAATTGCTATTTATTCATATACAAATGGACAAAAGTGTAGATTATTATATTGTACTTTTAAATTTATTCTTTCTGTCTTTTCGTCTTTGATTCACATTCTATCCAAAGGCGAATTGCTTGTTGATTGAATTAATTTGATAATACTCTTCCATGGTCGACATATTTTAGTGTACCATGCTTGTAATCAAACGTGGTAACCGTTAAACACGATGTAGATATGTATTTGTACTTGGCGTGTATTATTCTTTATAACTGGCATGCTGAAATGGATCAGCATAGGGATTTGAATATAAAATTATTGACAAATACAAAATTACTTTAATAAAAATATCTTTTTACTGCCGAAGGAATTCATAATTGTTACATGTTTCTCTAAAAGCCTAATCTTGATGAAACAATAAACATAATGTTTTTGTTGAATAAATATCAACACTGCTGTCTGTGTCAAATAATTACTAATTCAATTTTACATTTTATACTGACAATACTGAGTTTCTTATTGAATAAATATGAATGCCATAATGCTGGTGCTGTTTGCTAGTAAACGGCGAAACTGAGGAAATCATTTAATATATCGTTACATATACAATGTATATACAGTGGGAAACAGTAGTAATAGATCAATATATAAACAATATTGCATATGGATTTCATATTATCTAACACTTTATAGCTGATATAACTCTCATATGTGATATCCAACTGTTCCCGAATCTTTTGAATATTTGTTTTTATTATCTGTAAATATGATTAATTAATTCCAGTGGCGCTTACACTAAAGCATGTTAAATTGTTATTGTTACTGAGTGTTTGCAAAACATTTACTACGAAGAAGAAAAATATCAAAATTATCGTTTAGCCATGGCGCTATGTCTATGGCAACGATTTCCGTTAGGCTAATCTTAGCAAAGAGAGTTGATATGTTAAGAGCCGCAGAATGCACATGTGGTTAAATGGGACAAGATTGAGTAGAAGACGTCACATTCTTAACTTTGATGTGACATTTTGATCATATCAAAGATTCGTGATATGAAGGAATGCTTACACTTCATAAACTATATGCATCCTTGAACATTACGATAAATCTGTCTAAGATACATTTTGGTAAGGTAATTTATAGTTCAAACACTTTTTTTTGTGCAACATATATTCATTTGATTTCACGGGTAAAAGTAGTACACTTTAATCGACTCAGTACATGCATTGAAGATAAATGATTAAAGAAGGTTAATTCTTTTACACTTTAAGCATGCTTTTTCATTTAAGATCTTCTCGTTCAATTAAGTTCTTTCGGTTGCCTGTAAGTTCGGGAAACCAATTATCAGCAACCGTGCATCAATGACGTAGGGATTTTATCAGATTTTTCACCAAGCTCTTATGACATTGTCGAAATATACACAGACAGATATAATACAGATGAATTTGAGAATTGTTGAGGTATATAATCTTACCTTATATTCAAATACATGAAAGATAAAACGTTCATTGTGTTATATTTAAAGAATGTAATATCCATAGACATTGACATTTTAATCTTTAAATTGAATTTAATATTTATCCATTTGAAGGACCAGAACTCACATGATGGAAAATATGGTACTTTCATTATTCTGGTCTTCAGCTTTTGAATATTGATAAGAAATAACATTAACATCTATATTCATAACGATTGATAAATCTTCCAAATTATGTTCCTATGGTAGTTCGTATGAAACTAAAATATATGAAGATGATAGTTAAGTTTTTTAAAAAATGTTTAGGGTGTGGTTTGACCTGGCATACGTTTTGTTTGGGATTGTGGCGTTTGAAGTTAAGATCAGTTGATAAATTTCCTTCTTTTGATTTTGAACAAACATGTCCAGTTTCAAAGGGGAGCATAACCTTATAATATACAATCGATAGCATAATTAGCTTAGTATATTTCATAGCTAAAATGTTAATTGTATTATCTTTAAATTTGGTAAATGCAAACTTTACCTCCGTTTTTAGTTATTGTAATCAAACTATAAGGTAAAGTAGTTTGGTGGTAAAATTGGAAAGCTAAAATGATATTGTTGTTTATATGTTTTTATTTGAACGAAAGAGAATATGCACATGTTTTCAAACTTCCTTAACCTTCTACCGGACATTGTTAAAATGACGCAATATATAAAAAATATGGCAAAAATGTGAAATAAAGATATATAAAGCAATACGTAAAATGTTACTATTTGATTTTTTCTATGTTATATAGTTATATATTTGAAAACGTCTTGAGTAGCTTACCTTGAATAAAATATAGTATAGTAAATCTAACAAGACTTCTAAAGCACATTTTACACTTAAAACACAACAATGATTTTATGTCACAAAAACCGCATAATCATAATCATAATTCAAAATATTATCATTTAATTAAAAAAGAAAGAAACACATGAATCAACTCATTAAGGTTTTGGTTTCACATAATATTTTATTATGAAATAAACCTTGCTTGATTTACATTACAAACATTACGAACAAAGAACTTATACACCTATATATTACGGTTGACCACTCACATAGTTTCTCTTTGACAATAACTACACAAGAGCATGTTAATGTATATTCTTATTCAGATATGGAAATTCATCATAAATCCGTATTAGATTTATGCCCAGCAAATTATGGAAATGCGGCTCGACAAATTCAATATGATTTCCTCTTGGGCAGTGACACAATTATGTCTGAGTGGCCTAATAAGGACTTCAGCTAAAGTGGTAATGTCAAATGAGATCCTAAGCCCACAAATCACCTTAAATAGTGCTTGTGACCAATTGTCCCTTACATAGAGAGGTCTGAGAATAGGCAAAATGGTAATTCTGTGTCTATATTAGAGATTCTACATGGGAATTTATAGCATGGAGGAGAAGTTCAATAAAATAGTTGGAACACCTATTTCAGGATTAATTCACTTGAGTTATTGCAGTTATTGGTCATATGTTATAAGTAATAATGATAAACTGTGTCTGGCTACAACAACTTCGTTATGCACCGATTTACATAGATGTTTTGCGCCAATCTACACTTTACACTCGTACGCTGAACGGGAGTAACGAAACTGTTACTTCGAAATAATAGAATTTGAATAAATAGAACAAGACCATATTTGCACACGTTATATTTTACGTTTAGGTTTTGGGGGAGAAATACACAATCCCCATGTTTTAAACGTGAATGGTAAAAATTTTACAGCTCGAGAAACATTACAACTCGTGGAAACAACGCCTGTATCCTATCTTAAGATTTTATTATATTCGCAGAGTTCCAATGTACTACAACAGTCACGTCGCTACACGATTCCCTAAACGTTGAAAGTTTGACATTTTGTTAAAGTCATATACATGTACAGTCATTTATCATCCAAAACTGGGTTCCACAGGAGATATCGCTTGTATGAGATCAAGTGATATCTCCTAGGAGATATCGTTTTGACAGTAGATTTTGAACAATGCCCTGTTGGCGTCAGCTACATGACATCACAATGATTTTGAATCGTCCAGTAATGACATCACAATGCTATGACGTCATAATCATGATGACGTCACAATGCTATGACATCACAGCACTTGAAGCCAAATGGCTGATTTTTGTCCAGATATGTTCATTTTTTAGCTCATCAGGCCTGAAAGGCCCGATGGGCTTATGGCATGGCATGGTGTCCGGCGTCCGTCCATCCGTCCATCCGTCCATCCGTCCATCCGTAAACTTTTCGCTTTTTCAACTTCTTCTCCAGAACCAATGATTTCACAGAGCTGAAATTTTATGTGCAGACTCCTTGGCCAATGGGGATTTTAAATTGTAGATTTCGTGACCCTATGACCCCAAATGGGGTCACAGGGGTCACATCCTTAAAAACCTATTTTCATCTTCTTCTTCAGTTCCAAAAGGTCTAGAGAGCTGAAAAGTTGTGTGCAGACTCCTTGGCCAATGGGGATTCTAAATTGTAGATTTTGTGACCCCATGACCCCAAATGGGGTCACAGGGGTCACATCCTTAAAAACCTATTTTCATCTTCTTCTTCAGTTCCAAAAGGTCTAGAGAGCTGAAAAGTTGTATGCAGACTCCTCGGCCCATGGGGATTCTAAATTGTAGATTTCGTGACCCCATGACCCCAAATGGGGTCACCGGGGTCACATCCTTAAAAACCTATTTTTATCTTCTACTTCAGTTCCACAAGGTCTAGAGAGCTGAAAAGTTGTGTGCAGACTCCTTGGCCAATGGGGATTCTAAATTGTAGATTTCGTGACCCCATGACCCCAAATGGGGTCACAGGGGTCACATGTTTAAAAACCTATTTTCATCTTCTACTTCAGTTCCACAAGGTCTAGAGAGCTGAAAAGTTGTGTGCAGACTCATTGGCCAATGGGGATTCTAAATTGTAGATTTCGTGACCCCATGACCCCAAATGGGGTCACCGGGGTCACATCCTTAAAAACCTATTTTTATCTTCTACTTCAGTTCCAAAAGGTCTAGAGAGCTGAAAAGTTGTGTGCAGACTCCTTGGCCAATGGGGATTCTAAATTGTAGATTTTGTGACCCCATGACCCCAAATGGGGTCACAGGGGTCACATCCTTAAAAACCTATTTTCATCTTCTTCTTCAGTTCCAAAAGGTCTAGAGAGCTGAAAAGTTGTATGCAGACTCCTCGGCCCATGGGGATTCTAAATTGTAGATTTCGTGACCCCATGACCCCAAATCGGGTCACCGGGGTCACATCCTTAAAAACCTATTTTTATCTTCTACTTCAGTTCCACAAGGTCTAGAGAGCTGAAAAGTTGTGTGCAGACTCCTTGGCCAATGGGGATTCTAAATTGTAGATTTCGTGACCCCATGACCCCAAATGGGGTCACAGGGGTCACATGTTTAAAAACCTATTTTCATCTTCTACTTCAGTTCCACAAGGTCTAGAGAGCTGAAAAGTTGTGTGCAGACTCATTGGCCAATGGGGATTCTAAATTGTAGATTTCGTGACCCCATGACCCCAAATGGGGTCACCGGGGTCACATCCTTAAAAACCTATTTTTATCTTCTACTTCAGTTCCACAAGGTCTAGAGAGCTGAAAAGTTGTGTGCAGACTCCTTGGCCAATGGGGATTCTAAATTGTAGATTTCGTGACCCCCTGACCCCAAATGGGGTCACAGGGGTCACATGTTTAAAAACCTATTTTCATCTTCTTCTTCAGTTCCAAAAGGTTAAGAGAGCTGAAAAGTTGTGTGCAGACTCCTTGGCCAATGGGGATTCTAAATTGTAGATTTCGTGAACCCGTGACCCCAAATGGGGTCACAGGGGTCACATCCTTAAAAACCTATTTTCATCTTCTTCTCCAGTTCCAAAAGGTCTAGACAGCTGATAAGTTGTGTGCAGACTCCTTGGCCAATGGGGATTCTAAATTGTAGATTTCGTGACCCCATGACCCCAAATGGGGTCACAGGGGTCACAACCTTAAAAACCTATTTTCATCTTCTTCTTCTTCAGTTCCAAAAGGTCTAGAGAGCTGAAAGGTTGTGTGCAGACTCCTTGGCCCATGGGGATTCCAAATTGTAGATTTCGTGACCCCATGACCCCAAATGGGGTCACCGGGGTCACATCCTTAAAAACCTATTTTTATCTTCTACTTCAGTTCCACAAGGTCTAGAGAGCTGAAAAGTTGTGTGCAGACTCCTTGGCCAATGGGGATTCTAAATTGTAGATTTCGTGACCCCATGACCCCAAATGGGGTCACAGGGGTCACATGTTTAGAAACCTATTTTCATCTTCTTCTTCAGTTCCAAAAGGTTTAGAGAGCTGAAAAGTTGTGTGCAGACTCCTTGGCCAATGGGGATTCTAAATTGTAGATTTCGTGACCCCGTGACCCCAAATGGGGTCACAGGGGTCACATCCTTAAAAACCTATTTTCATCTTCTTTTCCAGTTCCAAAAGGTCTAGAGAGCTGAAAAGTTTTATGCAGACTCCTTGGCCAATGGGGATTCTAAATTGTAGATTATGTGACTCCGTGACCCCAAATGGGGTCACCGGGGTCACATCCTTAAAAACTTATTTTCATCTTCTTCTCCAGTTCCAAAAGGTCCAGAGAGCTGAAAAGTTGTGTGCAGACTCCTTGGCCAATGAGGAGTCTAAATTGTAGATTTCGTGACCCCATGACCCCAAATGGGGTCACAGGGGTCACATCCTTAAAAACCTATTTTCATCTTCTTCTTCAGTTCCAAAAGGTCTAGAGAGCTGAAAGTTGCGTGCAGACTCCTTGGCCAATGGGGATTCTAAATTGTAGATTTCATGACCCCATGACCCCAAATGGGGTCACCGGGGTCACATCCTTAAAAACCTATTTTCATCTTCTACTTCAGTTCCATAAGGTCTAGAGAGCTGAAAAGTTGTGTGCAGACTCCTTAGCCAATAGGGATTCTAAATTGTAGATTTCGTGACCCTGTGACCCCAAATGGGGTCACCGGGGTCACATCCTTAAAAACCTATTTTCATCTTCTACTTCAGTTCCATAAGGTCTAGAGAGCTGAAAAGTTGTGTGCAGACTCCTTGGCCAATGGGGATTCTAAATTGTAGATTATCTTTTGCTTGTAAACAATAATTTGAATAATTTAAATATTCAACTTTAGATAGTAAATCAATGAAATCCTGATGAGCTACAGAGCCCATGGCTCTATTTTCATTAAAAACTAATGAAGAATGATTTTGGATGATAAATAGAATCTCACCCTCGTGTCTTCTGATATCAAATATATCAACACTCGTTGATAAAAGTCAAAATATCCTCGGCAAGCCTCGGATATTTGTAACTTTTATCAACTCGTGTTGATATATTTGATATCAGAAGACACTTGGGTGAGATTCTCTATATACATAACACCAAGCACAACATCAATTATATGGGCGTTATACCCATTAAGAGTGGGAAATAAATGGTATATCTTTCCGGGTTCAGATTTGGTCATACCGACCTAACGAGGTAAAATAATGTTCCTATCGGGTACAACAGGAACACTTATTTACATCCATTCATATTTACATACATGTGCCCCATTACACCAAAGATATGCATAAATCCATAACGCTATCAATGTTTATTGCAGGTGAATGTAAGCACGCTTTCTTTCTTAAAATAATTTTCTTACAAAAAAACATACTCGTAAAGCACATCAATTAATACTGACTGGATGCTGTATACAAGAGTGCAGAAGTAATGTTGTCGTTATAGAATAGTGTGATTAATGCAACCAGGTGAACAATTCAAGTAGGTGTTTGAGATATATTTCTTACACTTATAACAGCATGATATGTTTATACAAATAGTTGCACCTGTCCACACGACATTTTGTGAGACTCACAAATAACAGTTAACAAAATAAAATAACATAATGAGTTTTCAGAAAAGCACCATGCTGTGAAGGATATGAGCTTTTAAATTATAACAGCGCTTTGATGTGAATGAATTTTTTTCAACTAAAAACTGCTGTTTTAGTGTATATGGTTCATTTCAAACTTGCCTTTCCACTGATGCTCAAGCTCAAAATTTAGGATATTTTTTTATATTCAAATGGATATAATTCAAATCTGAAAAGAAGTATGATAAGAATATTTTCAAGGTAATATTATCATTACTTGATGCTATCGTAAATATGCTTTGACAAACATTAACTTGATATGTCAGACTTAAGGATGTTAAATGATGTCAAATGGTCATGATATAAGGTTTAATCAATTACAGAAAACCCAGTTTTAATAAAAGAATAATCGAGTTAATTTCTGTGACATCATATTCATAGGTAAATTTAATTTGTAAATAGTTCAAAGATTCACAAAGCATATTTACAGAACTAGCTCTACGGATTCTGTTTCATTATTGGATTTTCACCTTTTTAAAAACATAATTAAATAATTTAATCAGATTTAACCATGAAGTACAATTTACAAGTGTGTTCGCCGATTTCTGTTGGAACATAAATATTGACATCTCTATCTGCAAAAAGATACTGCAAAATAAACTGAACACAAACTAGGAATAACTCAACGATATACAACAACGAAAATAGTTTGATTTAATCAGACTGATATAAACTCCCAATTTCTTAAAACACTAAAGCTTGACGCTGATATATCAGATGTTTTAACGTCGACCGTCACATCAAGTCTAGTCTAAGTGATAAATGAAGTCTTACTTCACTGGAGATTTAATCAAATCTGCCTTTATCAAAACTATGATTTTTACACGAGTGAGGCTGAATCAGAAATGTGTGTTGTCGAACCAACGGATCTGTTTAAGTGGCCTTATTGAACGATTCTTCACGGGCAGTAATAGGCACGATTAAGTTCATAATAGTTTTGTCTAGCTCGATTCAATTTTTTAGAGTGAAACAAAGCACTGTCATTTGCATTGTGAACAAAAATAAGCTCATAACTGCGAATATCATATACGTTCGTATCATGTGATATAAATAATGTTTTTTCTTATTAATTGAACGTAACTTATAAAGTACACTCAACCACAAAAGAAATGTCACCATACAAAATACAAGCTATTCAAACCACGAGTGATAAACACGACTGAAACAGAGATACATCAATTCTTCAGAAGCGAATTAAACTTAATTTGAATTTTAAAACAGTATCTGGTCATGTTTTTACGTTTTAAAAATCATCATTTTCGAATCTCCTCAACTAGATTATATTGGAGAGTCAGACATGACTTTATGGCTTGTTTTATTACGGCCAACAGTAAAGACGCGTCAACAAATTAAAGTCCATGAAGGTTATTTATGTCGACGTCATCATGTATTAAGAAAAATTTTGCATGTTTTGATCTGGCTAAACTGCATTTGGAAAAAGCGAGTTTAGCACCCCAAGTGTACTTAAACAGTTGAAATTGTGGATACCTTTTACAAATGATGTCCCTATAAAACGCATTTATAATCGCCTTTCTTTTGCAACAACACTTCGAATTCGAGACTGTTGACTGTTTGTATGGGTGGTGCATTTGAACGGTATGATGTTATATTTGTTCCATGTTTCGACAGAAATGTTACATTGCAGCTCGTTATCACATTTACTGATATGTTGATTTTGTATGCATTGTTTTTCAGTCAGAATTGAATAATTGTATTTTGATCCTTTGTTTTCTCTGCTAAGATTATAACGTGTGCAATAAATGGAACGTTTATTCTAACAAATGATGATAATAAAGTATGTATTGTGAAATAAATAAAGGTAATCATATAACACTATTTTCAACATTGAAATAAAATACATTGCAAAACAAAAGAATGTTAAGAATGTTAATATTTTAAAGTTGTAACAAAGAGACAGTAATTCAAAACAGAGCAAGCACGTAAAGGTGAAGAAGTATACATCTTAAACAAATTCTTTACGATCTTCTGTGACGACCCATGAGTCTGAGGATCACGTGTGTTTTGTTTCAAAACATTTGCAAGTTCGCTGAAATGTGCTGGTACCTTTGAAACCTGTAATTCAGGGTAACGGGTTTGTAACGTGTCCACCAGCGATAACCACATGTAATAACAGGCGTGATGTTATTAGAATCTAAGGTATGTGGAACAAACGTATGTTAAAGGGGCAGTAGCACGTTTTTTGCAAAATTTATTTTTTCAAATTTCCCATTTATAATGTCAATGTTTATGTCATTTAAATTAACTTTAGAGGATAAAACATCTTTTTACACAAACCAATTATCTGTAGTGGTAAAAACTATGTTGGGTATAAAGAAAAAATTGCATGGCGGCCATTTTATTGTGAACACAATTTATTATTTTGTATTACAAAAACGATTCCCATGGATTTACCGAAACATGTTTTAAACTTTATTTTCCGAAGTGATAAGGATGTTTTACTATTTGTGAAATTATTTTTCAAATACATTTCATCAACTTATTTGAGCGAAAAAACGTGCTACTGCACCTTTAAAGACCTTGGTGTATTTACTTCAAACAGAACAGCAGTCATGTTCATATGTATATGTTTCATGACAAGCATATTCTATTACAATATACTTGTTAAATTAGAAGTTTGTCTGAGCCTGAAATGTGGATTATTTAAAGGTCATTTTATGACATTTCAAGGGTTTGCTACCCATCAATATTTTACACCATATGTAAACAAATTGTAAAACTGTACATGGTATAATCCTGTTTATACATTGAAACACTGATGAGCCTTTGCAGGAACTCATGTTGGCGAATTAGTCTACATAAATTATGTGACCAATGTTTTACTTTCAACACATTGTCTCAATGTAATGGCTGGACAGCTATCTATTGTAAGATTTGACGTGACATATTTGAGCGATATAACGTTATAAACAAGTTAAACCTAAAGAAGACAAATATTTATGGATGATCACTTTCCTTATTAACAATAGCGACGTTTCGGTATAGATCCTTATACCGTTATCAAGCATTTCCCCCATATGCTTTATAGCGGTATAAGGATCTATACCGAAACGTCGTTATTGTTAATAAAGAAGTTGATCATCCATAAATATTTGTCTTCTTCATCACACCAACTTCTAGAATGCCTCTCAAACAAATTAAACCTATACTTTAGAATAGAATCTATCCTGTTAGTGAAATAAAAAAAAACATCAACCGTAACAGTACCTTTATTATTTATTTATTATATACATGTATACTTCATTTTAAGACAATAGTTAAATAATGAAGACAGCAGTAGATCCAAGTGGTACATGGAGGAGAATTTGTATAAACAATTCAATCAGACTGTTGGTTTATTTTGGTGTAAAATGTTTATGGTGAATATCAACATTCGATCAGTAAAGAAATTGATATTTCATTCAAAAGTATTGTTGGAAAGTTAAGAAATGGGATTAAAATACCCATATAATGTTCATCAACTAAAGTTTAGAAGCCAATATTTTGGTCAATTAGGAACGTATGTGCCAACAGAATTTCGTTAGACGATAACAGAATAGGCCCGGGATACTGATTTGTTTATGTAATCCTGTCTTTGGATGCTTTGTTTTGAATAATATCTTTTCAATAACATAACGTATCTTCTTACTCGCAATAATACAAAGCGGTAGTAGATTTGTCTTCATTGGTTTGAAATGAATCAGATTATATAACTTAAAACTAACGATAAGATGTCTGCAAAGGACAAATGCTTATCTTATATATAACTAATCTGGACGTCGGTAAAGCACCGGAGGAAGTTTGGAATGGTTGTGAAATTATTAATCTGTATCTGTATGTACATCTTTAAAGGCACCGTAGAATGTCTTGCTTACTTAAATAAAGTGCTCTCACAAAAAGTGTACCCAACGACTAAATAAAACTCCTGAATCAATACAAAGAGTTTTAAAAGGAATGTATTATATTTAAGTTCAGCCATCCGAGGCCATTTCACATTAAAATGGCCGCTCGAAGGTACTTCAAATGATCTGACCGATGTAGCGATACATACACACGCAGTAGAGTTTTAAATATGAGGCAATGATAGAATGGTCAACCATCTTGCCGTCTTAACTCTAAAAATCGCATATGATCTACACATCTATAGCTACCTCTCACACTGAAGAGTTCAACAACAAGGTCACTTCATACGTCCCTCCATTTTTCCAAGGCCGATAATCGTTTTCTGTGTATTAGGCCTATCGGGTTGTGTAACAAAATGTTTTATCCTCTAATGTAATAATATATTGTATAAACGTTAAAAATAGATAACAAATTTGAGAAAAAATAATATGCAAAAACTTGTTACAGCACTTTTCAAATCGCGTTTGCTTCTTTTAGTCGGTACACGGCTTCATATTAACATAAGTATTAAATTGAGGATACACAAATTCAGGGTTGCTTCCTCTTGACAATAAGCCAATTTGTTTGGGTAAATCAATGAATACCTGACATTAATTTTGCCCTCTCCAATTACCTGTTCAGTCAACAAATGGTCTTCAATAGTCCTAGTTACTACTTGTGATCTTTACTAAGTACAAGTCTCGTCTGCTTCGTGAGATATAAAGGTGCATTGTCGACGCTGCAGATATTTATATATATGTTCTTGTCTGAAATCGGCAAGGAACCATGTATTTATCAGAGGTATTAAGAGTATATTTTACGAGAACTGAATTGAAGCTGAACACTAGATATTGAAAGTATTTTGGCTTGTTTTATTGCAGTAAGAAAGCCCATGCTGCCGCAGAGTCTTTGCATTGGCATCAAACCTCCGAGCGTCAATTATATACACCAGGCGATGACCCATTGAATCGCAAACTAACGAAAAGAGTTATATTACAATGAGAAACCCCACAATGATACTGTGGTCATCGCGCCTCAAACTAACGAATCACTATGGTGCCATTCCATTCAATTCTTTCAAAACTGTGCCAAAATGAAACTAAACTCATGTGCAAAAGAAGCATCGCCAAATAAGATGTTTCTCAAAGAATTTCTAAAATATGTAATCCACGAGCCATACATACGCCTGAAACAACATCCATCTAAACTAAGTATAAAATTTATGAACATTTGCTGTTAATTATTCTGAGACACAGTCATTTAAAAAAATGCCTTTTTCAAATCTCCTTAACTAGACGAAATAGGAGAGTATGTGATAACGGGCGTTAATGCTTTGGAGGATCAATCAGTGTATGAACAATTTGTGAAATAAAGTGTTAAGACCGATGGGTGATGGTCATATGATTGGACACTTTAGCACAGTCCTTCCAATGCCAGGTTATTAAAAAATTTATGTCTGAATAACATTCATATATTGAAATAATCATTGACAACTTTAGAATTCAAACCATGAATTCATTCACTTTGGCATTAACGAGAATTGTACCTCATTTTAACAAACCTTTCACAGTTGAATTGATGACTGCTCCACCTTCAATTATAGATCCATGCGGAATGAGATCATTGATACTTTCAGAGTCACGCTTTACAACCCAAACCATTAATTTCATTCATAGAAACAGAAATGAGAAATTTACACCTTGCATTTTCTCTCTAATGTTCTGACTCTAATGTCAAAATGACGTGTTCTATAAAGAACCAGCGTTATTCACAATTACAATTTAAAGAACCCAAAATACATTATCACCCACCTCCTTTATCACCATTAAATCCACCTTTAAACTATTCATGAGAAGAGGAATTTTACATTTTGTTTGAATGTTACAAAATTTGTGACTCCTGAATGTTTCCCCAATCAAATTTAAATTGTTTTAAAATGGCCAGTTTATGACACATATTGATGATCTTTGCATCCATTAATCGCGACTTACACGAGCCAAAGACGATACATTATGATACAGAACAACTAAACAAATTCCTGATCCATGTTTATCATTTGTAATGGCAGGAAACTAGAAGAACCAGTGTCAAAGATCATGTGACTTACTGTTCGAAAACCTTTTCACAGATTTGAATACTATCATGAGTAAAAAAAGTGAGGATACCATCGAGACACTAACTATAATTAAGAACCTGTAATAATGTATCCTATCTATCAACTACGTTACACGGAGGTGGCTCTTCAGACAGCTGTAAATGTGTAAGTCATGAAAAGTTTACCCCTTTAATTACATTACCGACCTGTGATTTGGTGTTTATAACCAGTGATGTTCTTACTTCAGTTTGCTATTGGATAGCCATAAGGTTCCTGATATCAATACTATAGACAACAAATTATTTACCGTTTCTAGTAAATGAAGGATTTCTATTGTAAAAATATAGCCCTGTGATGCTGACATTTGTCAACTCAGGTTTTTCATTCTAAACAGGTATAATTACTGTTGGTCATATCATTTGATAAATCAATATAATACTTGAATACATACGTGTTATGAATATCTTTATGAGATAACCTCGGTTATTTGAAACAAGTGTTGGGTTACCAGTTTAAATGTATTCAACAAGTGTTGTGTAACTAAAACAAGTTATACAACGACATTGACGTCATACTACTTTTACCACCATTAATCATATATTTTTTATGTATTTTCTTATAACGTGTTTTGTAAGATTATCAAGAGATACTTTATGTTCCGATGTCGAATATTTATGTATTGCATCGCAATAATATCTAGTGCTGGAAGAGTTATTTCAATTTCGTGTACATCAATATAATTCAACGATAAGTGTTGCAATGTTGTGAGTTCAACACGCACTTGTTATGTAATAGCTATTTAACGTTATGCAACCCATTGTAAACTGACGAACGTTGCATCATTTTAATTATGTAGTTAACTCCATAGTCAACTACCTTTATTTCATCTAGTTTCAATTCGAATCGTATTAAATTTGTCATTCCCATCGTACTACTCGATAATCCTTTGGGAGTCCAGTAATATATATCACTTATAACATATAATATCTTCTGAACCTCACATATAAGTGAATGAAGTATTCCAATAGATATCTATGTATAGGTTAAAGTGTGGTCAGCTTGGGTGATATAAGGTTCCAGGAAGTCTCAGTGGGAAAAGTGTAGCATGTCAAATAGAGAAATCTTATAAAGCTTGACCAATGTGGGAGGCTGCTGCATTAATAAATTGATAAACTTACTGGTGTAAAGTTCTAAAAGGTTAAAGGTTATCATATAGTTGATGGTTACTATCAGCTTCCACCAGTGCTCAATTTGCTAAAATCAATTGAGTTCATGAAACTGTATAATGAAGTTGAAGGGTTCCATCAGGTTTTCATCTACACATTATTGCTACGTTATTTACATAGAAGCAAGCTAATACACTGAAAGCAAGGTCCCTTCTTTGCTAACAAAATAACGTGTCTGTCTTGATGAAATATTATTCTAATAATGCTTTTCGAATTATGGTCAAATGTCAAAATGATTGTTTAGTGAAATTAAGAGGAAGTGCTTAAAGAACTCTGAATAGGATTACTATTTACAAATAGAGTAACTGATATTGTTAGGCATTGACTAAAGCTTAATGGAGCTTTTGTTAGACGCTCAACAAATATAAGTAATTATGACACTGACAATATATCATAATCTGTAGAAGAGCATGCTGTTTCAAATATTTAGTAGGTAGTATATAGCATATGACATCAAAACTATTCAAATAGGAACTTCCAACACTTTGTTGTCATGTGATTCATGGAAATTTATTTTAAAACGCCAATCCAAGACAGTAACATCAATATGGTCTGCCTGTCTTCATGAAATGTTATTTGAAACGTACATTTCACTTTCAATTTAGACATGGTGATAACCTGTAGAAATATGACATGAAACCAGATCAACTCTGAATAGTGAAGGACTCAATCAGACCATTACAGATTTTGTTTTCCCTTTCTGTAGGAGAGCGTACGCAAATTTGGGTAAAGTTAACAGTGTTTTTTTCGAATTATTGATTTGTTTCAACTTCAGTGGTGCAGTGTAAACAGCAGCCTGCGATTACTGTAGTTACATCTACTCATGAGTTGGCAAATTGCTTTATCAATACGTCAATTCCATTTGGTGCTGTTTTGAGAACTTGGTAAACACAGTGAATGAATGACAACGCCTTTGTTTCCTTTCATCTTAATACATATTCAATATGTGTTTTAGGCGTGGAAAGAGATACTCATTTGTAAAACTGATTGTCAGATGTATGTATAATATGTCCATATTATAATGTTATTAATAATTAAGTACTTCCGTATTGGCCCAGTTACATGTCCGAGGTAACTCGGCGAATACGGAAATACTTTATTAATGACAATCTTATTAATCGACCTCTTTTCGTTGTGTGTGCACACCACTAAACATCTCATTTACATCGAAATAATAAATATAAAGAAGATTGGTGAACAGATACCATGGGTCAAAGATGTGAAGCGACAGCTTCAGGCTTACATCAAATGTGCGACTGCGCATGCTCAAACTCATATTGGCCCAGTTTGTCTCGTATTGGCCCAGTTTGCTCATATTGCCCAAGTTGTCGAATCATATAGTCTAGGCCGTAATTGCCGTAAACGTGCCATAACATTGAAAGTTAAATAATAATCTGGTATTAAGATGCAGGATTGGGTTGATTATTTTGTGTGTGATCTGTGAACTGTGAACTGTTTTCATAGTGCATTTAATCTACCTTACATTTTTCAATTTTCAGTTTGATAATTTGGTCATCACAGTGAATGAGTGATAACGCTTGTTTCTTCTTTGTCATCTCAATACACATTTCATGTGCCTTTTACCAGTAAAAAGAGAAAAGGTAAACTCATTTGTAAAACTTGGGAATGATTGTTTTGATTTGTTTGATTTTGAGAACTGAAACTGTTTAATAGTGCATATCATCTACCTTACATTTGACACTAATGCAACACTTACATGTATATATTAAGACTTACAATACATGTGTATGTAATTATGAAATGTTTAATACATATGTATATAATCAATTAAAATATTTTGTAATCAAATATACATAAACTGAAGTACACACCCAACTATTATTTCAACATAACACTTATGTGTTTCAGCCATTGTCGACAGGGGATAGATTTTGAAATGTACACCAATGAAAATAATGAAATTCTCTGGTCTGACTCCCATGAAAGTGGTATCCGTACTTGTGGCCCTATTAATCAGTACGCAAGAACAGTCTTTTAATCCAAACGATACGACGTCTATTGCCGTCATCGGGGATAAGTTACCACTCCTCCTGTATTGATGCTTGTTGTTACTGTGATGGGGGAGGGGGGGGGGGGTCTTCCTGAACACCATCTGCAGCTAACTGTTCGCCTCTTCGTTTGTACAACTTATCTTTACCGTCAGCATGGAAGAGGTCGAATCGACTACCATCACTGAAAATGACTCATGACGAATCCTGACAACATAACGTCTCACTGATCTCGCCTTATATAAGAGGTTTATGTTGAAACAATGTTCCCGGTTCAAGGTCATCGGACAAAATGGTCGATACATGTGGATATCAGCATTTTGGGGGGTGTACTTTCTTGTGTACTTCAGTTTATATACATTCCCTATCGAGGAAATATCACGTTTACAATTAGTAGAGATATTTATAGTAGAATGTGGAAGTTATTTTCATGCATACCATATCCCATATTTTCCCTACACAATTGGAGTGGCGCTGATAAGCAAAACACATGTACTAATGAACTAACGTTTCAAACTGTCTTGTGCTCGTGTACAGAGTGACAGAGTTTACTTGTATATTCTAATTAATGAAACAGCGAGAGCATGGCTTCTAACCAAAACTAATTATTGAGTAATCAATAATTGATCACCTGGCACTTAACAATGTCTGGATCTGTAGTCTGACTATTTGTGTCCCCCTTACATCAGATGAAAATGGTGACATTCTTTCCCCCTACTATTCTCACACTAAAACACTTTAAAATAGTACCTAAGTAATGCAAGAACTTGCTGTGAAAAGTACATTAAAGGGGAAGTAGCACGTTTTTGGCGAAGTTTTATTTTTTTTAATTTCCCATTTATAATCATAGTTTTTGTCATTTATATTGACTTTAGAGGGTAAAACATCTAATTACACAAAATAATTATAATTATATATAATTATAAAGCAAAAATTCCATGGTGGCCGTTTTATTGTGAACACATTTTATTATTTCGAATGACAAAAACTTGATTTTCCGAAGAGAGAAGGATGTTTTACTATTGGTGACATTATTTCTCAAATACATTTCATCCACTTCTTTCAGCAAAAAACGTGCTACTGCACCTTTAAAGAATGACTATTAAACATCTACTGTTGCAAGTTCAACGTCCTTTTACATATTCAGCCTCTTTTGAACTAAGAATGGGTCAAACAACAACCAGACAAAGTAGTTCACCTCGCAACCACTTCTACAAAAGTCATGCATTAGTATATGTATTTAAAACTAACTGGATGTGGCCACTCTTGAAGCTATAGATCAAACAATGTAGGCCGTAAGATTTCAGTAAGACTCTTCTGGATAGCCTTTGTATAAAATAAATACATTAGATGAAATCAAATGAAATCAAATGTATAACACAATTCATAGTATTGATTTAATTTTGGCAACATAAGGTATCCTCTTTCAGACACTACGCACCCAAACGTTTATGAGCTCAAATATAGTTAATGTATTTGCTTACATTTTAATTCATCTGAACTTATAAAGTTACAACCAAACACATTTCTCTTGTATTGCTAGTTAGACTGATTGTACAGAATAGGAAGTATTCAGATGACCCTTCATGTTCTATTTGGTTGCATCGGTTAATCAATTTCAGTTCTGTTTTTCAGGAGGAACACTCAAGTTAGTTAATGATATGTGAACAGTGTACAGTGTTTATTAATGATAACTCACTTCCTGTAAAGTAACAGTAATTGTGTCAACAAACGCTTAACTACGTAATGGGAATGGTTCAAATATAAAGTAATGAGGGATATTTGATTGGGAGTGATAATATTTGAAAAGCAACAGCAACTTGATCTTCTGAAAGTCATCATAATATTACATGTAGAGATCAGAGAAAACAGTGTGCACTGCTCCTAGCTGAATTATTGTATTAGCCTCTTAAATCATTTTCTGTACATGACCCAATCATTAATATGTCTGAAGAAGATATTATCACACCAATCCATTAAACAAGTCATCATAAGGTTACCTGTTTGTTGCAGAGAAAGTTATGAATACATTTACTGTTGACCCCCAAGTCTGATTGGACATAAGACAAGGAATATGTCGAGATAAAATCGATGATCAGCTAAGGTAGAATCGTAATTAGTTCTCAAGTTGTTTATGAGGAGTCCTGTTACTGACATGAGTTCATGTTTAAACAGGATGTCTATGTCGCCCCTCTTTCAGATGAGTATAGACGGTACATGACCTGGCGTTTGATATTTGCACAAGATACAATGTGTTTAGACAGTGTTGAATAATGAGTTCATGCCCTAGCCGTTGTGATGAGCTCCTGTGTTTATATCGTTTCGCCTTATTATTGATGTTGCAAAATTTACTAGTCATAGTAGACCTCTTCTATACAATCTTGGAAGAAAAAATATCTTAAGATTTGGCCTATACCATCTTGGAATATTTTTATATTCCAAGATGGTTTAACAAATCTTAAGATATGTACGGCTCTAAGGTGTCTAATTAGCCTCATGGTTGGCGTTCACACTGCACTGTGTAGGCATAGCATTACTATTGATAATTACCGTGATGGCAAATATGAATTTTCTGTGTGTAGAGACTGTCGTGTATAGCGTTTTAGAATTTCAAGCAAGTGGGATAATTAATCAATCGTCATGCGTCTCGCCATTATCTCGGTACGCTTGTCTCAGCCTTGGCCTATTTCTCGGCGCGCTCTGTGTACTGCGCTGTGTCAACGGTATATGATATTTCGGTTATGAAGCTTTCGTTGTTCATGTTTAGCATGTACAGTGTGATACTTATCTTTTATTCAGCTTTTTGTCACATTACACAACGTACGGGAGAGTTAAAATAAGTCGCAATTTATCTAAAATGAAGTAAAGTTAGACGCAAGCCACCGTGCTTTAAAGGTTCCTTAAGCGTTAGAAGGAAAATATAAATGAACATTACGGCACCATTTACTAATTGAATCTCTCAACCTCTGATACTGCTGATTTAAATTTAAATTTCATTGAGACTGCATACTATATTTCGTTAATGCCATATTACCGTAATTAAAACACACAATGACATTTCGAATTTATCAGTTTATCACACGGATTAACCAAGCTTGGTATCAAGTGAAGACATCATTCAGACAGATATACTTAAGTTATTACTTACCATAATTTTATTACAAGCTAGTTGAACAGCTAATCGCAGCCAGACTGATTGTTTAGTAACGTCTCACCATATGTACATAGAATGAATACATATATAAAAAAAATTACAAAATTGATAATAGTTGCCCCTCCTTTATGGTCACCTATGATATGTTCATGATGTTTACATGTCTGTTCTATACATTTTATTTGCATTTGAGATTAATGCCTTTAAACACATAGCACAATGGAATTGGTGTCTTTCCGAAATTAGAATCGGTAAAATACTGTTGATGTAGTTTGTTGTTATAATGTGTTGTCTTTATGGATGATCTTTGGGTTGTAGTTATAGTGGAACTGACTTGCGAAAAATGAACACCAGTAAATTATTAGAACAGATCAGAATTGTTTTCAGATTTGAACCCCTCATCTACATTACATTAATAGAAAATTAACGTGTACATGAGTGAATGAGGCAGGACATAGATTATTTCCTATGCGTACAATGTTTGTTAAATTAGGCAAAATACAGAACGGTATAATTGTCAGTAGGATGCAACAGTTTAATAAAACTGTTTTCAGATGGATATTACCAAAAATAAAATCTTGGAATATCCAGTGAATATCTGTCGCAAATGATGTAATACTCAAATAGGATACTTATATTAACTCTTAAGATATTCTTACACTGTAAATAACATATTTTGTACATGTACGTTAAGATCACAACCTAGTATGTGAACTCTGTGTTATGTGAACAAACCTTCCTCCAAGACATGACCTATACAATCTTGGAATATCTGGTGAATACCTGTCGCTTATGAACTATATGCTATGATATATGAATAAACCTTCCTCCAAGAAATGACCTATACAATCTTGAAATATCTAGTGAATACCTGTCGCTTATGAACTATATGCTATGATATATGAATAAACCTCCCTCCAAGAAATGACCTATACAATCTTGAAATATCTAGTGAATACCTGTCGCTTATGAACTATATGGTATGATATATGAATAAACCTCCCTCCAAGAAATGACCTATACAATCTTGAAATATCTAGTGAATACCTGTCGCTTATGAACTATATGCTATGATATATGAATAAACCTCCCTCCAAGAAATGACCCATACAATCTTGGAATATCTGGTGAATACCTGTCGCTTATGAACTATATGCTATGATATATGAATAAACCTCCCTCCAAGAAATGACCTATACAATCTTGAAATATCTAGTGAATACCTGTCGCTTATGAACTATATGCTATGGTATATGAATAAACCTCCCTCCAAGAAATGACCTATACAATCTTGGAATATCTAGTGAATACCTGTCGCTTATGAACTATATGCTATATGAATAAACTTCCCTCCAAGAAATGGCCATACAATCTTGGAATATCTAGTGAATACCTGTCGCTTATGAACTATATGCTATGATATATGAATAAACCTCCCTCCAAGAAATGGCCATACAATCTTGGAATATCTAGTGAATACCTGTTGCTGTGAACTCTATGCTAAGATATATGAATAAACTTCCCTCCAAGAAATGACCTATACAATCTTGGAATATCTAGTGAATATCTGTCGCATATGAACTCTATGCTATGATATATGAATAAACTTCCCTCCAAGAAATGGCCATACAATCTTGGAATATATAGTGAATACCTGTCGCCGTGAACTTTATGCTATGATATATGAATAAACCTCCCTCCAAGAAATGGCATATACAATCTTGGAATATCAATTTAATACCTGTCGCATATGAACTATATGCTATGATATATGAATAAACCTCCCTCCAAGAAATGACCTATACAATCTTGGAATAACTTGCAGATATTTTTACACTACATGTTACATATTTTGAATATGTATCTTAAGATCACAACCGAGTATATGACCTGTTTGTTATATGGACAAACCTCCCTCCAAGAAATGGCCATACAGTCTTGGAATATCCAGTGAATATCTGTCGCAAATGATGTAATATTCAAATAGGAATATTTTGGAAATAAATGTTAAAATCACAGCTTTGTTTGTAAAATACCATAACGAATCGCTAAGTGATTACGCCAGGAAATAAGATCCCGTCCCAATGCATATTGTTGTACATCCCATTGTTATCACAGTTGCCTCTTGTCAGACAGAATGGCAGTTTCATAATTGTTGCTTTTCTCTGACGGGTCACGAAAAGACCATTCAATCTTGGCATATCAAGTTCATCTAGTTTGTGAAAGGTTTAATCATCAAATGCCACATTTGAATCACCTCTTCCCACATTATAACGCTATGCCTCATTAATTGATATGTATATGCTGAAATAACAGCTTTGTGAAAAGCCATAATGAATCATGAAGTGATTACGTTGGGACAGTATTGTCCTGTCACTACGCTAATTGTTGTAATCACAGTTGCATCGTGTTAGACAGGATGATATTACATAGTTGTCGCCTTTCACTGATTGGCAAATCTTGACATATGAAGTATATATCTGTCGTCAGTGGTCTAATTTTCTCATAGCAACTTTAAATAAATTCGTTTCCTGCTCTTATTCTATCTGCCACATGAATGAAATAACGTGATCCTGAAGTATTTACGATTAAGAGACAGGACTGTCAAATGTGTCACAAATTATGATTGAAATGAATGTAAATATGACAGAATAATTTAAATATGCTAACAACCCGCCATCGTTTGTCTTATGAGACACTGTTAAGAGATATCGACGTATAAACAACATAAAAAGTTATAAATAAATGGGAAAAGAAGCAGAAGAAACTAGGTAAGGGACTGTCGACAAAAACACATACTTCTTACAGTTAAAATAGAATTGCAACATGTGCTGCAGTATATTAATTCTAAAAATTAAGTAAAATCGTGCATTTGATAATCTAACTTTTTAAAACTTAATATGTATTTATATATCTGTTTAGCAATGTGTACCAATGTGTATCAAGTGTTTATGTTCACGTATTTGCATGTATTGTTTATGTACATGTATATGTTTAATAACCTGTCATTCCCAAAATTGTCAATACAAACTTGTGTTTCCAATGTAACTCTGCCGTTATGGCATTAATTTCTACATCAAATGACAAACTTGTCCATAAACAAGTACTTATGTATCTATAGCAATATCTTCATCTTTATGTCTGTAAAATTCAAATGTACAGTTCATCAAGGTAATCTATTTTAAACTAAGGTCACAGTTTGTATTGAAGGTAATTTTCTTCATACAAATAACATTTTCATCAAAGTCATTATTTTAATCAAAGTAATTTTCCCTCCATAGTCATTTCATTTAATCAAAATCACTTTTTTCAGCAAAGTCATTATTTTCATCAAAGTCAATATTTTCATTAAATCATTTTTTCACCAAAGTAATTTTTGTTTATCAAAGTATTTTTTTTCGATTAAAGTCACTTTCTCATCAAGTCATTATTTTCATCAAATCATTTTTCCACCAAAATCATTATTTTCATCAAAGTCGATATTTTCATTAAAGGCATTTTTTTTCATTAGTCATTTTCTTTTCATCAAAGTAATTTTTTTCATAAAAGTCACTTTTTTCAGCAATTCATTATTTTAATCAAAGTCAATATTTCATTAAATCATTTTTTCACCAAATCACTTTTTTCATCAAAGTCAGGATTTTTTTTATCAAAGTCAAGATTTTCATCAAAGTTATTGTTTTCACCAAATCAATTTTTCAGCAAAGACACTTTTTAAATCAAAGTCAATATCTTTATTAAAGAAATATTATTCATCAAATTTATTTGTTTTCTTCAAAGTAACTTTTTCCATCAAAGTCATTTCTTTTCACCAAATCACATTTTTCATCAAAGTAAATATTTTCATCAGAGTAATTCTTTTCCATCAAAGTTAATTTTTTCATCAAAGTAAATAGTTTCATCAAATAATTTATTCAACAAAATCACTTTTTAAAAATTAAATTCACCAAAGTCTTTTTTTCCCATCAAAGGCACTTTTTTCAGGAAAGTCAATATTTTAATTAAAGTCAATTTTTTATTTAAAGTCAATATTTTCATCAAAGTCATTTTTCACCAAAGTCAATATTTTTTTAATCGAAGTCAAAACTTTCATTAAATCATTTTTTTCACCAAAATCACTTTTTTCATCAAAGTCGATATTTTCATTTTTCACCAAAGACAATATTTTTTTAATCGAAGTCAAATCTTTCATTAAAATTGTTTTTTCACCAAAATCACTTTTTTCATCAAAGTCGATATTTTCATTATTCTTTTTCATCAGAGAAATATTTTCATCAAAGTCTTTTTTTTTCATCAGAGTTATATTTTCATCAAATCCTTTTTTCATCAAAGTCAAGATTTTCAAAGTTATTTTCTTTCATCAAAGTTATTTTGTTACCAAATCATTTTTTCAGCAAAGACACTTTTTTAATCAAAGTCAATATCATTATTAAAGAAATATTATTCATCAAATTTATTTGTTTTCTTCAACGTAACTTTTTCCATCAAAGTCATTTCTTTTCATCAAAGGCAACATTTTCGTCAAAGTCATTTTTCCACCAAAGTCAATTTTTTTAAATCAAAGTCAATATTTCCATCAAAGTCATTTGTTCATCAAAGACATTTTTTTCATCAAAGTAATTTTTACACCAAAGTCACTTTTTTTTATCAAAGACATTTTTCCAATCAAAGTAATTTTTTCATTAACATAAATTTATGTAAACAATTTTCCAAGACATTTTATTACAATAACTCAAGATTGAACAAAATAATCTTAAGATATTAAAATATTCCAAGATTGAACAGGAGGTTTCAGGTTTAGATCATATCTTTAGATTTCCGTACATATCTTAAGATTTGTTATACCATCTTGGAATATAAAAATATTCCAAGATGGTATAGGCCAAATCTTAAGATATTTTTTTCTTCCAAGATTGTATAGAACAGACCCACTTACCATTCAGAATATTGTTTTCAATGAAAACTAGGCCTTGTTGACACGCACTGATGAGTTTATTAATTTGCTCCTCTTTAGACTTGGTTGTCATTACGTATCAGTATCATTTGCGAAATCGCAGAGAATAAAATGAAATAGGTCTGTCGAAATTGATACTTTTTGTTTTCAGTAATATATGCAAAGACACACAAATGAAACGTTTATGAAAGTAAGAAGAATTGGACCATGTATTTTACTCTTCAGAAAACGAACATGACGAGATAATTGCACAGTTTCACACAGCCATGATACATCATGAGGAATGAATCAATACTAGAACATAAATATCCGTAGAACAGGCTATTAAACAGGATATTAAATCTTTTTCAGGACTTTCGATGACCAAATGCTTTGATAAGTATGCAGATAATGATATCGTACTATTGCTCAACAGATAGAACGCTAATTTTATTTCTACTTGAATATTTGTTCTTCATTCATCCACACTCGTTAAAAGATGAATCCCTAAATTTATTGATTTACTTTCATAACTCAATGGTAGAGATGCTATTCACTTTGCTGTGCTCGTAATAATCTGTATAACATCCGCTTAACACGATATAGTTCTTCAAGATCAGAATAGCATTTGGAACATGTAAGTATGAGCATGTAAAGAACATGTAAAGAATTATACATACTTTCCAAAGTACTCGATTATTAAATGAAAAATATGATAATTATTGTACTGTTGGAGAGTTAACATGTTAGTCTTAATGCTAAGTCTAAATTAAACATTATACATATTGTGTTTTGTTATAAATGTGATTGATTTACCGTAGAGGATAGTGCATATCAACTCTTTTGTCGATGCTTTTTTTTATAATTCAAATGTGATACTGACAGTTGCATTTGTTCTTAAATAAATATATAGACCATCATACTGACGTTGGCAAAATGTAAAAGACCAAACTTGGGATACTTCTAATACTTATTCATTGAAACTGTGTTAGTTTCAATATAAAACCTCTATAAATAGAAGCTCTACACTACACTCGTCATAACTTTTCATGTCATAATGAGAAACGAATCATACACATGTATTTGATTTAAAGCTTCAAATACAATAATATAATGCCAAGAAGAGTGGGGCCCCTTTCTATTAATATCCTCATGAAATAAGTTATCTATGGCTATATGTCAAATACTAATCATAACATAAACACATCAAGAATGAGGAATAATTTAAGAATTGAGTGTCAGTTTGCGTGTTTGCCTGAAAAATGTCAGAGCGTTTAATTTTTTATTAACGCTTCATTTTCCAGTGCAAATCCTTATACTTTCGCACAAACAATAGGCGTGTGAACAAAAACGAATCTTAATGTCCATTTAGATAACACAGTTAACTTCTTTTAAGTCAGTAACGTTGAGAAGTGAAATATTTTACCATTACTGTTTGGAAGCGTTCGTTTAATAGTTATTACCCGATTGATGATACCTTTGGCACCAAACTGAATGAAGTGTAATCTATTTGTTCAGGACATGATATGAGTTTAGCTATTTCCCTTTGTCTCCACTTCATTATTACGTATATAATAATCAGAAAAGAGAGGTTTTCATACCAAGAGTGCTTAATCCTGAACCCCTTGTGGCTATTTGCTTATGTTCGTTATAGATTGTGTTTGTACTCAATACTTTGAACTCCTTAGTTCAACGGCCAAAAGTTATGTGGGATATCTTATTAAAATCGTTGATATATTTTCTAAAATTTGAGCAGGTAGTATGTGTTTGAGATTTCGTTATTCAATCAAAGAAAGTACTGGGTAAGTGTCTATAATCTGTGACATTCAGATAATCATTGAACATTTATGACAATACACGACAGAGATAAGAGCTCCATAAGTTTGCAAATATTTTTGAAACTATACACGAGTAAAACTCAATAAGATGTGAACATTATGTAAAGAAGGGAAGTCAATTATCCTCTATATCAGTATATTTACTTAAGAAGCATGTCTATATGCATACATAAACCAAACATTTGTTGCTGTGGCAAAACAGTTGACTGTGGAATGCAACAAATATATGTAATTTATTCACACATATTTCCAGGAAGGTAATAGTATACATAAAAAATATGTTGGAGTAAAATATTTTCTAACTTCCAATAACAATATAATACCATGTTTATGCATATTTCCTTTTAGATAAGGAAATTCATCTAAAATGTGTATTCTACTCACGCCCAGCAATTGACAAAATTATGGAAATGTGGATGGACAAATTCAATATGACTACCTCTTGGACAGTGACACAATTATGTCTGAGTGGCCTAATGAGGACTTCAGCTAAACGTGGTAATGTCAAATGAGATCCTTAGCCAACAAATCACCTTAAATAGTCCTTGTGACCAATTGTCCATTACACATCTGAGATTATAGAAAATGCTATTTCTACGTCTAGATTAGAGATTTACATTCTGTCTACATGAGATTTTTATAGCAAGAAGAAAGTTAGATGACATGTTTTACACATATATCAGGAATCGTTCACTAAGATCAGAACGACTTGATTTATTGCAACTTTGAAACTGGCTACAACATCATTGCTATTCAAGGACTTACAAAGATCTATTACGCAAATATTTCCGCACTTTATAGTTACACTCGTACGTCAGTAGGGAAACTATTAATATGAGGTGAAGAACAAGACTATATTTACACATTTCATTACTTTAACATTATTAGATAACACATTCACATTTCCAATGTTCCAAACTTAAAACTGTTCAACTAAAGGAAAATTACATTTCCGGAAACAATGTTCGTATTATCCTTTAATACGGATTGGAATAGCTCTCATAAAGTACAGGAACGACAATAGTTTGAAATAACCAGCCTGATATAAACCCCCAATTACTTAAAACACTTGGCGTTATAATAGCACATGTTTTAACGTTGTACGTCAGATCAATTCTAGTCTCAGTGATAAAGGGGATTGGTAAATCCCTGGATTAGTAAATGACTCTGCCGTTATTACTATATATGTTCACTTAACAGACAGAAGTGAGATTTAATAAGAAATATCTGTAGTTGAATCAACAGTTCTGCTTAAGTGGTCTCATTGAACGATTGTTCACTGAAGGAAAGATTACGGTTCATCGTAGTTTCGTCGAGTAAGGTTCGATGCTCTTGGGTGAAACTTACCGCAGACGTTCATCTGATCAATACAAAAAATTCATAACTTTGCTCATTTAACTGTGCATTCTTTGCAATAAATAACACTTTTTTTATTGAATGAATTTAACGTATATATAATGCTTTAAGTGGTAAGAGGTATCAACGAAAACGTTCAATTTTCTTTTAAGATAATATAAAAATAATATCGAAAATACATGTAGGTCGTAGTAAGGTGAATATGGTTTCACATTAACAACTACCATATCATGTGAGTGATGTAACCATCCGTTGACTAACTATTAATACTGTAACATGTGTGCAACAAATAGAAAATGTTCACTAATCACGTTAATCATGTTAATGAAGTATATATTGAAAGGTATATGTGAAAATATGTTCAATATGAATTAAGATAATCTGTACAAAACAAAAGAGTCTGATAATAAATGCAAAACAATGACAGATTTACAACAAAACACGCACGTAAGCATGTACTTTTTATTCTTTCAAAATAGCAGCACGTACTGAAATGTGCTGTTTCCTTTTTAACCAGGAGTGTTTAACATGAGTTCCAGCGATAAACACATGTAATAACAGGCGTGACGTTAGCAGAATCAATAGGTGTTTGATACACTTATGGAACAAACTTGTTTTGAAAACATTCTACGTACAATTCAGGTAGAAAATAAGTCACCATATGTGCAATTGACAAACACTATGTCAAGAGTATGTCTAGACTAAATAAATTGAAGTTTTGTCTGCAGCCAACCACTTTAATTTTAGTCTTTTAATAATGTTTGACATATTAAGGTTCTATGCTTATACAGTATGTTAAAACAAGGACTTTGCAAACATAGTGTACACATGTACATGATATAATAATAAGTATATATTGAAGCACTGACGATCTCATCCAGGAGCCGACAATATTAAAAGTTCATTTTGTCGTGTTTCTGATTCTTATTTAAGCTCACTGTTTTCTTTTTCACATATTTTCACATTTTTGTATTGTCATAAATGGCTTTTGTTCAACACCGAATCTGACCATGATTTATCATGCATATGTAAGATGACATTATACACAAGTGCATCTGTAATGTGATATAGAATACCTGCTCTTAATGAAATGAATTTTTTTTGCCCCTAATTACACCGATAAATTCCGCTTTTGCATTAACATGTATACATCAGTTTAAGGGAGTCAATAGATGAATTAACAATGTTATATAAGCTAGTGGTATACGGAAGAGATATCGAATGATGAACACTGTTTCTGTTTGTTGTTGCTTGTCTTCAACAATACCAAAAGCAAACTATGTGTAAAAGAACACCGGCATCTCTTGATCTAAAGCATTTATCCGCATTACCTGAACTCCTGTTTTAAGTATTAAGTGTATTGTGGTCACGCAAGGCTTAAACCAAAGCCAGATATGCAATTTGTATGTTTCAATAAAATTCATATATTCAAGGTGTCACTGACAACTTGAAAATTCCTACAATGAATCCATTCACACAGGCAGTAACCTGAATTGTACCTCATTTTAACAAACCTGAACAAAGTTGAATCGATGAGTGTTTCAATTAAAGATCCATACACAATGAGATGTCGAAGAAAATGGTGTTCTTTGAAAGATCATTGCTTATGTCAGAGTAGCACTTTACACCCCAAACCATTAATTTAGTTCATAGAAACAGTAATGGGGATGTTACACCTTCCATTTTCTCTCTCAATGTTCTGACAACTAATGTCAACATGTAATGTTCAATAAAGAACTAGCGTTTTTCACAATTATAATTTAAAGAACCCAAAACACATTATCAACCACCTCTTTTATCACCATTAAATCAACATTTAAAGCTTTTCATGAGAAGATGAATTTTACATTTTGTTCGAATGTTTCAAAATCTGTGACTCATTTGCATACCCATTGGGTTCATTAGATTCCTTCCCCCTAATGCAGATTACAAGCAGAACCACGCAAATGTCAAAAATGTAATTGGCAAACTCCTTTTGCATATATTTTGTTGATTGCCTTCAACAATACCAAAAGCAAACTATGTGTAAAAGAACACCGGCATCTCTTGATCTAAAGCGATTTAACCACTGCATTATCTGAACTCCTGTTTTAAGTATTAAATGTATTGTGGTCACGTAAGGCTTAAACCAAAGCCAGATATGCAATTTGTATGTTTCAATAAAATTCATGCCATATTTGAAAGACCTATTTTATGACTATCATATGTGTGTTAGGTTACAGTTTAGGTTTATATGATCGGACATCTTCATACTAGAATGATTTATCTCCTAATTGTGTTTTAAATCCTTTTACTGGATTAAAAAAAAGGAATATGTACACTTTGTTTTCGTCAAAGTATCTGTTTAAATTTTAGACTTCAATGGGTTTTGTATTTACATAAATTATGAAAGACATGAAACAACAATGATACTGAATACTTTTCAGGAAGGGAGATTAAACTGAATAGTCTCTTCCAACGCCAATCTGAAGCCAATCTGAAACCACTTTAGAAAACATGATTGAAAACATTAAAATAACACTTGTTCATCCCTTGTGTTTTTAGATTAGATTATATGCTTGTAGATTAGAGCAGCTTTGGTTTACCTGACACTAATTACAGAAAATTAAATCCAGCGACGTGATGGTTATTAAACCATCAACAAACGTGTTGGTTGGGTCACCCTTAAAAATATAGTTTAATGATCATGACGAAACTATTTGTTGGACGCATTTCAATTTTAATTAATTTCGCTTTAGAATTACAAACAAAATAACACTGATTCATATTGTCCAAAGTGCACTTTATGGCAATAAAGCTTAAGAAATTAACGAACATTTTACAAGTAAATTAAAATTTTTTTAAAATGGCCAAAGGAATGCTATGGTTCTTGCCAGACAAGTATTGATGATATTTTGTATTCATCAATCACGACTTACACGAGTCAAAGAACCAATATCAAGGTTCATGTGACTTACTGTTCCAAAATCTTTTCACAGAATTGGATACTATAATGAGCAAAAGCGGTGGATATACCGTCGAGATACTATACTTCTAAAATTTGTAGGATTTCTATTGTAAAACTTCAGCCCTGTGATGCTAACATTTGTAGAACTCAGGTATCCATTGGAAACAGGTATAATTATTGTTACATTATCATTTGATAAATCAATATAATACTTTATTACATACGTGTTATGAATATCTTTATGAGATAACTTCGGTTATTTGAGTGTTGTTGTTAAGTATTGTGTTACCAGTTGAAAGTTATTCAACAAGTGTTTTGTAACCAAAACGAGTGACGTCATAATACATGTACTTTTACCTCCATTACTTATATAATATTCATTTATGTTATTTCTTCTATTAATACACTTATTCCATAGTAAAAATAAATGTGTAAAATTATAAGCAGAAAATACGTGTTCCAATTGTTAATATTTATGAATTACATCACAATGATATTCAGATTCAATTTAGTGCTTGAAAATTTCTCTCAATTTCGTTTACAACGTCTGTGTTATGTGAACACAAATTCCGTTCTTAGGATTAAAAACTGATAGTTTAAAACTAGAATCTCCGTGCAGGATCAGTTTATTCATACTTTGTAGGAAGTTCACAATAAGAAGCTTGCATGTGAAAAGTTAAGCGAGGACGGTTGTATGAACATGACGAAAGCAAGGACGATTTCTGTTACAGTGCTTGCTAATATGTTTTGATTTAGGAGAAATAAGATGGCAGACATTATTATAAAGATGCAAGGGTGACCCCGTCTGATTAGATTACAGACTTGTGGTATGGCTTTTATAACCAGTGATGTGCTTACTTCAGTTTTCTATTGAATAGCCATAAGGTTGTTGATATCAAGATTATAGATAACAAATATTTTACTATTTCTAATAAATGTAGGATTTCTATTGTAAAACTTCAGCCCTGTGATGCTAACATTTGTAGAACTCAGGTATTCATTGGAAACAGGTATAATTATTGTAACGTTATCATTTGATAAATCAATATAATACTTTATTACATACGTGTTATGAATATTTTTATGAGATAACTTCGGTTATTTGAGTGTTGTTGTTAAGTGTTGTGTCACTAGTTGAAAGTTATTCAACAAGTGTTGTGTAACCGAAACGAGTGACGTCATAATACATGTACTTTTACCACCATTAGATATATTTTTCATTTATGTATTTTATTCTATTAATAAATTATTCCATAGTAAAAATAAATGTGTAAAATTTTAAGCAGAAAATACGTGTTCCAATTTTTAATATTTATGAATTACATCACAATGATATTCAGATTCAATTTAGTGCTTGAACATTTCTTTCAATTTCGTTTACAACAGCTGTGTTCTGTGAACACAAATTCCGTTTTTGGGATTATAAGTGGATATCTTAAAACTAGAATCGCCGTGCAGGATGAGTTTATTCATACTTTGTAAGAAGTTCACAATAAGAAGCTTGCATGTGAAAAGTTAAGCGAGGATGGTTGTATGAACATGACGAAAGGAAGGACGATCTCTGTTAAAGTGCCTGCTAATATGTTTTGATTTAGGAGAAATAAGATTGCATATATTATTATAAAGATTGTTTGAGCGTCATATTTTATATAGACGCAAATGAGAGCATAACGCAAAACGGGACCATATGCTGTACTGTTGATGGCTAAGCCAACCTAGCTTAATTATTACGCACTAATGTTGCAAATATTTTTGTTGTTGTCATAAATGAATCGTATCTAATAAATAGATCCCAAAACTTATGAGTATTGAATATCAAATATAATCCAACGATAATTGTTGCAATGTTGTGAGTTCAACACTCACTCGTTATGTAATAGCTCAACTCATTGTAACCTGACGAACGTTGCATCATTGTAATTATGTTCTTAACTCTATAGTCAACTAACTTTATTTCATCTTTTATTTTGAGAACTGTAATTTGTTCAATAGTGCAAATCATCTACCTTACATTTGACACTAATGCAAAAATTACATGTGTACATTAAGACTTACAATACATGTGTATGTACTTTTGAAATGTTTAATACACAAGTACATACTCATAATGTACATAAACTGAAGTACACACCTAACTATTATTTCAACATAACACTTATGAGTTTCAACCATTGCTGACAGGGGGTAGATTTTGAAATTTACACTAATGAAAATGATGAAATTCTCTGGTCTGACTCCCATGGAAGTGGTATCTGTACTTGTGACCCTATTTATCAGTACGCAAGAACAGTCTTTTCATTCAAACGATAAAACGTCTATTGGCGTCATCGGGTATAAGTTACCGCTCCTCCTGTATTAATGCTTTTTGTAACTGTGATATGGGGTGGTCCTCCTCAACAACAGCTGCAGCTTACAGTTCGCATCTTCGTTTGTACAACTTATCTTTACCGTCAGCATGGAAGAGGTCGAATCGACTACCATCACTGAAGTTGACTCATGACGAATCCTGACAACATAACGTCTCACTGATCTCGCCTTATATAAGAGGTTTATGTTAAAACAATGTTCCCGTGTCAAGGTCATCGCACAAAATGGTCGATACATGTGGATATCAGCTGGGTGTGTACTTTCTTTTGTACTTCAGTATATGTACATTCCCTATCGAGGAACTTTCACGTGTACAATATGTAGAGAGTAGAATGTGGAATGTGGAAATTATTGTCATGCATACCATATCCCATATTTGTCCTACACATTTGGAGTGACGCTGTTAAGCAGAATATATGTACTAATGAACTAGCGTTTCTAAGGGAAACTGAAATGCCTGCAGGATCAATCTGTGTATTGTCTTATGCTCGTGTAGACAGTGACTGAGTTTACTTGTATGTATAGACAAATTAATCGAACCAGCAAACAGCAAGAGCATGGCTTCTAACCGAAACTAATTATTGAGTAATCAATAATTGATCAGCTGGCACTTAACAATTTCTGAATCTGTAGTCTGACTATTTGTATCCCCCTTACATAAGATGTAAATGGTGACATTCTATTTACCTACTTTTCTCTTACTTAAAACACTTAAAAATAGTACCTCAGTGATGCAAGAACTTGCTGTGAAATGTACATTAAAGGGGAATTAGCACGTTTTTGGCAAAGTTTTATTTTTTTAAATTTCCCATTTATAGTGATAGTTTACGTCATTTATATTGAATTTAGATGGTAAAACATCTTATTACACAAACTAATTATCCTTAGTGATAATACGGTGTTGCGTATAAAGCAGGAATTGCATGGTGGCGGTTTTATTGTGAACACATTTTATTATTTCGAATGGCAAAAACGATTTTGATGACTTTACGGAACAATGGATACTCATTTTTAACTTGATTTTCCGAAGAGAGAAGGATGTTTTACTATTGATGACACTATTTCTCAAATACATTTCATCCACTTCTTTTATCAAAAAACGTGCTACTGCTCCTTTAAACAATGACTATTAAACACCTACTGATGCAAGTTCAATGTCCATACAAAAAACAGTCAAACATCTGTTTTACATATTTAGCCTCTTTTGAACTAAGAATGGGTCAAACAACAACCAAACAAAGGAACCCCGCAGCCACTTCTACACAAGTCAAGCATTAGTATATGTACTTAAAACTAGCTGGATGTGGTCACTCTTGAAGCTATAGATCATACAATGTAGGCCGTAAGATTTCAGTAAGGCTTTTCTGGATAGCCTTTGTATAAAATAAATACATTAGATGAAACCAAATGAAATCAAATGTATAACACAATTCATAGTATTGATTTAATTATGGCAACATAAGGTATCCTCCTTCAGACACTACGTACCCAAACGTTTATGAGCTTAAATAAAGTAAATGTATTTGCTTACATTTTTATTCCTCTAAACTTATAAAGTTACAACGAAACACATTTCTCTTGTATTGCTAGTTAGACTGATTGTACAGAATAGGAAGTATTCAGATGACCATTTATGTTCTATTTGGTTGCATCGGTTATTCAATTCCAGTTCTGTCTCTCAGGAGGAACACTCAAGTAAGTTAATGATATGTGAACAGTGTAAAGTGTTTATTCTGATTACTCACTTCCTGTAAAGTAAACGGTAATTGTGTCAACAATCGCTTAACTACGTAATGGGAATGGTTTAAATATAAAGTAGTGAGGGATATTTGAATGGGAGTGATAATATTTGAATAGCAACATCAACTTGATCTTCTGAAAGTCATCATAATATTACATGTAGAGATCAGAGGCAACAATGTACACTGCTCCACGCTGAATTATTGTATTAGCCTCTGATATCATTTTCTGTACATGACCCAATCATTAATATGTCTGAAGAAGAGATTATCACACCAATCAATTTAACAAGTCATCACAAGGTTACCTGTTTCTTGCAGGGAAAGTTAAGAATACATTTACTATTGACCCCCCAGTCTGATTGGACATAAGACAAGAAATATGTCGAGTTAAAATCGATGATCAGCTAAGGTAGAAACGTAATTAGTTCTCAAGTTGTTTATGAGGCGTCCTGTTACTGACATGAGTTCATGTTTAAACAGGATGTCTATGACGCCCCTCTTTCAGTTGAGTATAGACGGTACATGACCTGGCGTTTGATATTTGCACAAGATACAATGTGTTTAGACAGTGTTGAATAATGAGTTCATACCCTAGTGGTTGTGATGAGCTCCTGTGTGTATATCGTTTCGCCTTATTATTGATGTTGTCAAACTTACTAGTCATAGTAGATAGCGTTAAAATAAATTTAAAATATTATTTTAAAAACATTCTACGTACAATTCAGTTAAGCTCACTGTTTTCTTTTTCACATATTTTCACATTTTTGTATTGTCTAAATTATCTTTCTTTCAACACTGAATCTGACCATGATTTATGTAAGATGTAAGATGACATTGTACACAAGTGAATCTGTAATGTAATATAGAATACCTTCTCTTAATGAAATGACAAATCTTTGCCGCTAATTACACCGATAAGTTCCCCTTTTGCATTAACATGTATACATCAGTTTAAGGGAGTCAATAGATGAATTAACAATGTTATATAAGCTAGTGGTATACGGAAGAGATATCAAATGATGGACACTTTACTCTGACGGTTGGTGATTCTTGTTGCTTGACTTCAACAATACCAAAAGCAAACTATGTGTAAAAGAACACCGGCATCTCTTGATCTAAAGCGATTTAACCACTGCATTATCTGAACTCCTGTTTTAAGTACTAAATGTATTGTGGTCACGTAAGGCTTAAACCAAAGCCAGATATGCAATTTGTATGTTTCAATAAAATTCATATATTCAAGGTGTCACTGACAACTTGAAAATTCCTACAATGAATCCATTCACACAGGCAGTAACCTGAAATGTACTTCATTCTAACAAACCTGAACAAAGTTGAATCGATGAGTGTTTCAATTAAAGATCCATACACAATGAGATGTCGAAGAAAATGGTGTTCTTTGAAAGATCATTGCTTATGTCAGAGTAGCACTTTACACCCCAAACCATTAATTTAGTTCATAGAAACAGTAATGAGGATGTTACACCTTGCATTTTCTCTCTAATGTCCTGACAACTAATGTCAAAATGTAATGTTCAATAAAGAACTAGCGTTTTTCACAATCATAATTTAAAGAATCCAAAACACAGTATCACCCACCTCTTTTATCACCATTAAATCAACATTTAAAGCTATTCATGAGAAGATGAATTTTACATTTTGTTCGAATGTTTCAAAATCTGTGACTCCTTTACGTACCCATTGGGTTCATTTGATTCATTTCCCCTAATGCAGATTACAAGCAGAACCACGCCAATTTCTAAAATGTAATTGGCAAACTCCTTTTGCTTATTTTATGTTGTGAATGTTGCCAGAAAATAAATGCCATATTTGAAAGACCTATTTTATGACTATCATATGTGTGTTAGGTTACAGTTTAGGTTTATATGATTGGACATCTTCATACTAGAATGATTTATCTCCTAATTGTGTTTTAAATCCTTTTACTGGATTAAAAAAAGGAATATGTACAATTTGTTTTCGTCAAAGTATCTGTTTAAATTTTAGACTTCAATGGGTTTTGTATTTACATAAATTATGAAAGACATGAAACAACAATGATACTGAATACTTTTCAGGAAGGGAGATTAAACTGAATAGTCTCTTCCAACGCCAATCTGAAGCCAATCTGAAACAACTTTAGAAAAGATGATTGAAAACATTAAAATAACACTTGTTCATCCCTTGTTTTTTTAGATTAGATTATATGCTTGTAGATTAGAGCAGCTTTGGTTTACCTGACACTAATTACAGAAACATAAATCCAGCGACGTGATGGTTATTAAACCATCAACAAACGTGTTGGTTGGGTCACCCTTAAAAATATAGTTTAATGATCATGACGAAACTATTTGTTGGACGCATATCAATTTTAATTAATTTCGCTTTAGAATTACAAACAAAATAACATTGATTCATATTGTCCAAAGTGCACTTTATGGCAATAAAACTTAAGAAATTAACGAACATTTTACAAGTAAATTAAAATTATTTTAAAATGGCCAAATGAATTCTATGGTTCTTTCTAGACACGTATTGATGATATTTTGCATTCATCAATCACGACATACACGAGCCAAAGAACCAATATCAAGGATCATGTGACTTACAGTTCCAAAATCTTTTCTCAGAATTGGATACTATAATGAGTAAAAACGATGGATATACCGTCGAGATACTAAGGAAATTTATGAACCTTTGTTAATGTACCCTATCTATCAACTACTTTACACCAAGATGGTTCTTCAGACATGTGTAACTGTTTAAGTCGATGCAAGGGTGACCCCGTCTGATACAGACTTGTGCTTTGGCGTTTATAACTAGTGACGTGCTTACTTCAGTTTTCTATTGAATAGCCATAACGTTGTTGATATTAGATTATAGATAACAAATATTTTACTATTTCTAATAAATGTAGGATTTCTATGGTAAAACTTCAGCCCTGTGATGCTGACATTTGTTTAACTCAGGTATTCCATTGGAAACAGGTATACTTATCGTTACGTTATCATTTGATAAATCAATGTAATACTTTATTATATGTGTTGTGAATATCTTATGAGATAACTTCGGTTATTTGAGTGTTGTTGTTAAGTGTTGTGTTACCAGTTGAAAGTTATTCAACAAGTGTTGTGTAACTTAAACGAGTGACGTCATAATACATGTACTTTTACCACCATTACTCATATATGTTTCATTTATGTATTTTCTTCTATTTATACACTTATTCCATAGTAAAAATAAATATGTAAAATTATAAGCAGAAAATACGTGTTCGAATTTTTAATATTTATGAATAACATCACAATGAGATTCAGATTCAATTTAGTGCTTGAAAATTTCTCTCAATTTCGTTTACAACGGCTGTGGTCTGTGAACACAAATTCCGTTCTTAGGACGCAAAACGCAAAACGGGATCATATGCTATACTGTTGATGGCTAAGTCCACCTAGCTAAATTATTACGCGCTAATGTCAGAAATGAGTCGTATCTAATAAATAAATCCCAAAACTCGTGAGTATTGAATATTGAATATGATCCAACGATAATTGTTGCAATGTTGTGAGTTCAACACTCACTCGTTATGTAATAGCTATTTAACGTTATGCAACTCATTGTAACCTGCATCATTTTAATTATGTACCTGACTCCAAAGTCAACTACCTTTATTTCATCCATTTTCAATTGAAATCGTATTTAGTTTGTCATTCCCTTCAGACTACTCGATAATCCTTTGGGAGTCCAGTAATATATATTATATATAACATATAATCGCTTCTGAACCTCACATATAACTAAGTGAATTAAATATTCCAATAAATCTTTATGGATAGGTTATAGTGTGGTCAGCTTGGGTGATATTAGGTTCCAGGAAAACTCTCAGTGGAGAAATGTATTAGGTCAAATAGAGAAATCTTATAAACTTGACCAATGTGGGAGGCTGCTGCATTAAAAAAAATATAAACTTACTGGAGTAAAATTATCAAGAGTTAAAGGTTATCATATTGTTGATGGTTACTATCAGATTCCACCAGTGCTCAATTTGCTAAAATCAATTGAGTTCATGCAACTGTATAATGAAGTTGAAGGGTTCAATCAGGTTTTCATTTACACATTACTGCTACGTTATTTACATAGAAGCAAGGTAATGCAGTGAAAACAAGGTCCCTTCTTTGCTAACAAAATAATGTGCCTGTCTTGCTGAAAAATTATTCCAATAATGCTTTTCTAATTATGGTCAAATGTTAAAATTGTTGTTTTTGTGAAAATAAGAGGAAGTGCTTAAAGAATTCTGAATGGGAATAATATTTAAAAAATAGAGTAACTGTTATTGTTAGGCATTGACTAAAGCTTAATGGAACTTTTGTTCAACTCAACAAATATAAGTTATTATGACACTGACAATATATCATAATCTGTAAAAGAGCATGCTGTTTCAAATATTCAGTAGGTATTATATAGCATATGACATCAAAACTCCTTTGCTTCACAGCAAATAGGAACTTCCAACAATATTTTGCCATGTGATTCATGAGGATTTATTTTAAAACGCCAACCCAAGAAAGTAACATCAATATGGTCTGCCTGTCTTCATGAAATGTTATTTGAAACGTACATTTCACTTTCAATTTAGACATGGTGATAACCTGTAGAAGTATGACATGAAACCAGATCAACTCTTAGTAGTGACGGACTCAATCAGACCATTACAGATTTTGTTTTCACTTCCTGTAGGAGAGCGTACGCTCATTCGGGTAAAGTTAACACTGTTTTTTTTCGAATTATTGATTTGTTTCAACTTCAGTGGTGCAGTGTAAATAGCAACCTGCGATTACTGTAGTTACATCTACTCATGAGTTGGCAAATTGCTTTATCAATTCGTCAATTCCATTTGGTGCTGTTTTGAGAACTTGGTAAACACAGTGAATGAATGACAACGTCATCTAAATACACATCCATAACGGTTTTACGCGTGAAATTAGAAACTCATTTATAAAACTGTTTGATAGATGTATGTGTAATATGTCAATATTCTGGTATAAAGATGCAGGATGGAAACGATTGTTCTGTGTGTGATCTGTGAACTTTGATTTGTATTTTGTAGTGCATTTAGTCTACCTAACATTTTTCCTTTTCGCTGTTTTGATAGCTTGGTAGTCACAATGAATGAATGACAACGCTTTTATTCGTCTTTGTCATGTCAATACACATTTCATGTTAAATAATTTAAAATTTACACCAATGAAAAGGATGAAATTCTCTGGTCTGACTCCCATGGAAGTGGTATCTGTACTAGTGACCCTATTAATCAGTACGCAAGAACGATAAGACGTCTATTGGTGTCATCGGGGATAAGTTACCACTCCTCCTGTATTAATGCTTGTTGTAACTGTGATATGGGGTGGTCCTCCTCAACACCATCTGCAGCTAACTGTTCGCCTCTTCGTTTGTACAACTTATCTTTACCGTCAGCATGGAAGAGGTCGGATCGACTACCATCACTGAAGATGACTCATGACGAATCCTGACAACCTAACGTCTCACTGATCTCGCCTTATATAAGAGGTTGATGTTGAAACAATGGTGACGGCTCAAAGTCATCGCACAAAATGGTCGATACATGTGGATATCAGCATTTTGGGGTGTGTACTTCTTGTGTACTTCAGTTTATATACATTCCCTATCAATGAAATATCACGTTTACAATTAGTAGAGATATTTACAGTAGAATATGCATACCATGCATACCATATCTCATATTTGTCCTACACATTTTGAGTGACGCTGATAAGCAGAACATAATTGTGTACTAATGAACAAACGTTTCAAACTGAAACTGAAAAGTCTGCAGGATTAATCTGTGTACTGTCCTCCTGAGCACCAGCAGCAGCTTACCATTCGCTAATTCGCCTCTTTCAACCCAACTTTATCGTCAGCATGGAAGAGGTCGAATCGACTACCAACACTGAAGATGACTCATGACGAATCCTGACGTTGGTAATGTGTCACTGATCTCGCCTAATATAAAAAGTTGATGTTTAAACAATGTTCACGGGTCAAGGTCATCGCACAAAATGGTCGATACATGTGGATATCAGCAGGGTGTGTACATTCTTTTGGTCTTCAGTATATGTTCATTCCCTATCAAGGAAATATCACGTGTACAATAAGTAGAGATATTTGTAGTAGAATGTGGAAATCATTTTCATGCATACCATATCCCATATTTGTCCTACACATTTGGAGTGACGCCGATAATGAACTAACGTTTCAAACTGAAACTGAAAAGTCTGTTGGATCAATATGTATGCTGTCCTATGCTACTGAACACAGTGACTGAGTTTACTTGTATCTATAGACCAGTAAATGAAACCATGAAACCAACAAACAGCGAGAGCAAAGCTTCTTACCAAAACTAATTATTGGGTAATCAATAATTGATCACTTGGCACTTAACAATTTCTGGATCTGTAGTCTGACTATTTGTGTCCCCCTTACATCAGATGTAAATGGTGCCATTCTATTTACCTACTATTCTCTTACTTAAAACACTTTAAAATAGTACCTCAGTGATGCAAGAACTTGCTGTAAAAAGTACATTAAAGGGGAAGTAGCACGCTTTTTGGCAAAGTTTTATTTTTAATTTCTCATTTATAACGACAGTTTATGTCATTTATATTGAATTTAGATGGTTAAACATCTTATTACACAAACCAATTATCTGTAGCGGTAATAACGGTGTTGCGTATAAAGCAGAAATTGCATGGTGGCGATTTTATTGTGAACACATTTTATTATTTCGAATGACAAAAACGATGTTGATGGCTTTACGGAACAAGGATGTTTTACTATTGATGGCATTATTTCTCAAATACATTTCATCCACTTCTTTCAGCAAAAAACGTGCTACTGCTCCTTTAAACAATGACTATTAAACACCTACTGATGCAAGTTCAATGTCCACAAAAAACACAGTCAAAACTTTTCTGTTTTACATATTCAGCCTCTTTTGAACTAAGAATGGGTCAAACAACAACCAAACAAAGGAACCACGCAACCACTTCTACAAAAGTCATGCATTAGTATATGTACTAAAAACTAATTGGATGCGGCCACTCCTGAAGCTATAGATCATACAATGCAGGCCGTAAGATTTCAGTAAGGCTCTTCTGGATAGCTTTGATATAAAATAAATACATTAGATGAAATCAAATGTATAACAATATTCATAGTATTGATACACTGATTTTAAATATGGCAAAATAAGGTATCCTCCTTCAGACACTACGTACCAAAACGTTTATAAGCTCAAATATAGTAATAGTATTTGCTTACATTTTAATTCATCTAAACTAATAAAGATACAACGAAACATATTTCTCTTGTATTGCTAGTTAGACTGATTTACTGTACAGAATAGGAGGTATTTAAATGACCCCCTATGTTCTATTTGGTTGCATCGGTTATTCAATTCCAGTTCTGTCTTTCAGGAGGAACACTCAAGAAAGTTAATGATATGTGAACAGTGTACAGTGTTTATTTATGATTACTCACTTCCTGTAAAGTAACGGTAATTGTAACATAACATCAAACATAAAGTAGTAAGGGATATTTATCATTCTATTTGAATAGTTATAGCAAAATTGAACTTCTGAAAGTCATCATAATATTACATGTAAAGATCAGAGAAAACAATGTACACTGCTCCTAGCTGAATTATTGTATTGGCCTTTGATATCACTTCCAGTACATGACCCAGTCATTAATATGTCTGAAGAAGAGATTATCACAACAGTCCATTCAACAAGTCATCATAAGGTTACCTGTTTGTTGCAGAGAAAGTTAAGAATACATTTACTGTTGACCCAGTCTGATTGGACATAAGACAATGAATATGTCGAGTTGAGGTAGCTGAGGTAGAATCGTAATTAGTTCTCGAGTTGTTTATGAGGAGTCGTGTTACTGACATGAGTTCCTGTTTACATTAAATGTCTATGTCGCCCCTCTTTCAGATGAGTATAGACGGAACATGACCTGGCGTTTGATATATGCACAAGATACAATGTGATTAGACAGTGTTGAATACTGAGTTTATGCCCTAGTCGCTGTGATGAGCTCCTGTGGTTATATCGTTTCGCCTTCAATCAAATATTGATGTTGCAAAACTTAATAGTCACAGTTACGTAGATAGCGTTGAATATAAATTAAGATATAATAGTTTGTCTCCTTCTGTTCAAATGCTGATGATGTTTTAGATCATGATTATTAACACTGCCAGCTAAGTGTTGTAATATTCAGTTCAATTATTCTGAATGAGATGTTTTAGTAAGTGGGAGACACCTTTTCATTGGTTGATTGTTTACAACTGTGGCATGTTGGTTCAATGTGTTCTCTATGCAGCTTAATTATATTACGGAGTTGACAATTACGGATACGCTGGAAAGGACAAGGTGTGAAAGAACACATGAAATCTTTTCCCACCCAATACCATTGATGATTCAATTATTACTGCCCAGTAAAAGTCCTCATTAAATAAATTTAAAAATGTAATATATTTGATAAATGATATGATCAATCGAAAACAAAACATTGTCTTAAATTTTATTTATTTCTTTTATTAATTCATTTTATGTTTTTAAGTTTGTCTTAACCTTTTGAATGAATTTAATTACTTTATTCATTTGATGTAATCAATTTACATCATGTACAAAATAATAGCATTTTCTCAATTATACCAAGTTGACAGGTTCGTCGTTGCATTGTGTCAATTCTCCATATATAATGACAGGTAATTCTTCTTCTACATTGCATGTGTTTTCTCATTTCATTTGGTTCCAACTGAAATGAATTTGTTTTACATTTGACATCACACTGCACTGTGTATCTCTTGCACATAAATAATGTGTTTAACGTATGTAGTTATTTGTTATATCTTTAAATTGATGTCAAACTAATCATGTGTATACAAGAGAAGGCCTAGTAAACGTTTCACGCGTAATCGATTTATAACCTTTCTGTTAATACAATATGTTTAAACCAACTGAAATGGGTTTGCAAATACTTCAATGATATCAGTATAATTACGATTGATTTTAAACTCTAGCATCTCTTCATCAGTGAGAGATTCTGGGATGTATGACCATGATTTCATTGGGGAAATTAAAATGTATCATGTATTCAACATATAAATACCCTTCGAAGGCATGATTCGCAAGTGAATAAGTTAATGTAAAAAAATTGGCTTGATCTAAAGAGACATTACTGGTCACTTTTGACAAAGATAAATCTCATGTCTGGGACACATGGTTTGCAGTTACCGGCGAACCTTGTTGAATATATTAACATTCTAATTCTGATGACCAGTACTAAACTAACACACAGATTATAACGATTAGCAATGTTATCAGGTTCTTGAACTGTTCTTGTTTATTTACATAGAACCGTCGAATGTTGTCTTATTTCCACCAGCATCTGAAGAGGTGGTTTTACGTGAAAACATGTGGGTCTTAAGATGATAATTTATTCTGTGAAATCGATATCATTCTGATCATATTAATGAATCTTTTACTATATTTTGATAGTATTGAAACATGGTTAAAGGTTGGTTCCTTTTCACAGATTTTAGAAGGTTTGATTTCAACACTTGTTGAGTAATTATTGTCATATAATGTCCATCATTCATTGTTTACATTAATCAACAATGCAACAGTGCAACTGAGATTGAAGGGAATATATAGTCTAGTATAATCGCCTTCGAAATCAAATATTAGTATATATGTATCACTGAAATTTAATTCTGTCACATGTGTTTTGTTTCATATGCTACATACATTTCCATTACGTTATAATGTTTTAGATTGCAATGATAATATTCTACCTAATACAAGTTTTGGATAAAATAGTTTTATATCAATATTGATACATTGATTTTATAGCAGAACATATATTTTTGACAAAAGGTGGTGGAGGAAGTATAGTTTCAATGTTTATGTTTAAGATACAAATGCGGTTGACTAATGTAATAACACTGATATGTTCACGTCCAAGTAGCTTTCCGAAAATTCCATCTTATCTTTAAGCTGTCCATTTTATTGTCGTTTTTCCACAGTGTCAGAGTGACATGCAATTAAAGGGAGTAGTAGGTCTATTTTTAACCCAAAACATGATTCATTGAAAGACTCATTCGTTTCTCTCTTTACAATAGCATTAATTCCTTGACAGCCTTTACAGAAGACATACATGCATGTATTATATACATTAATTCTTAAAAGGAGTCATTTTCCACAGTCACTAAATACTGATAATACATTATAGATGCCATTGAATCATTAACATTTAACCATCCTTTCTGGAAATATCATTTAAATAAAACTAGTTACCAACCAAACAATGTCCCGACCTCAATTCATGTCAATTAAAGATCTCTGTATATTGGATTTGGTGACAAACAACCAGTTCTTTCCTTTAAAGGGGCAGTAGCACGTTTTTCCGCTGAAATAAGTCGATGAAATGTATTTAAAAAATAATGTCAACAATAGTAAAACACCCTTCTCTCTTCGGAAAATTAAGTTTAAAAATGAGTGTACATGGTTCCGTAGAGCCATGGGAATCGTTTTTGTCATTCAAAATAATAAAATGTGTTCACAATAAAATGGCCGCCATGCAAATTTTGCATTATACACAACACCATTATTACCACTACAGATAATTGGTTTGTGTAGTCATATGTTTTGCCCTCTAAAATAAATATAAATGACATAAACTTTAATTTTAAAAGGAAAACTTTTAAAAAATAAAATTTGCAAAAAACGTGCTACTGCCCCTTTAACTCTCCCAGCTTCAATAAGCACAACGTGGCCAGTTCAGGTCAGCTTCCTGTGAAGTTGAAATGAATGTCATCAAAGCTCATGAATTTCTATTAAGATGATTTTTAAAGATATTGACGAAAGCAAAAGCAAAGATGAACAACATCAGAAGAAGCATTTCAAACTTCAATCAAAAACTACTCGGAACACAGGGTCGGATCATTAGCAGCTGTGCAAACTAACTAACAATTTCAATATGAATCTTAGCAGTAGGCAGTCAATATGGTTATCTTTAAATAAAAAACTACATTGATTGATAGACAAATCATAGCTACAGATCTGAGCAATGTTTGAAGACGGGATAAAAAAAACATATTTTTTTCAAAATGATTGATAAGATGTTCTAGATGGAGGGATGGATCTTTAACAAAAAACATTTGAAAGAAAATACAGATGTTATCAATATTCAAATGTTCAAACAAAATAAGTACAAGCAAACTGCAAGTACAAATTTTTATAACAATATCTCAATACAATATATTGATAAATGACATCCAAGGAGAGACTATTTCTCCTCATGATAAAGAAAGATATTGACTTTTGGTAATTGTGCAAATGTCTATATGGCTTCTTAGGAACTTGGGATAATAACATAAACGTAATATTTTAGCAAATAATTATGTGCTAATTTGAAGTAACATTGGCTATATTACCTTGCTTAAGTACTTACCCTGCATGTTATCATGTTGTATATGTTTATCGAAAATGTTACCGTAAAGTTTTATACTATACATGCAGCTGTAATTTTACCTTTGCCCTTTCAAGAGTGGCAAGCATTATGAAGATACAAGATACATACATTTTTAAAGAAAAAGGATCAATGTATTAGTGTTAGTACATGGTTTACATGCACCCACTTACCATTCAGAATATTGTTTTCAATGAACAATAACGTAACGTAACAGTATCATTTGCGAAATTGCAGAGAATAAAATGAAATTGGTCTGTCGAAATTGATACTTTTTGATTTCAGTAATTTATGCAAAGACACACAAATGAAACGTTTATGAAAGGAAGAAGAATTGGACCATGTATTTTACTCTTCAGAAAACGAACATGACAAGATAATTGCACAGTTTCACACAGCCATGATACATCGTGAGGAATGAAGCCCTATAGTTCAATCAATACTAGAACATTAATATCCGTAGAACAGGATATTAAACAGGATATACAATCTTTTTAAGGACTTTCGATGAGTATGATAGGTTTTGATAAGTATGCAGATAATCATATCGTGCTATTGCTCAACAGATAGAACGCAAATTTTATTTCTACTTGAATATATTTTCTTCATTCATCGACACTCGTTAAAAGATGAATCCCTCATTTATTGATTTACTTTCATAACTCAATGGTAGAGATGCTGTTTACTTTGCTGTGCTCGTAATAATCTGTATAACATCCGCTTAACAAGAGATAATTATTCAGATCAGAATAGCATTTGGAAAATGTAAGTATAAGTATGTAAAGAATTATACATACTTTCCAAAGTACTCGATTATTAAAAGAAAAATATGATAATTATTGTACTGTTGAAGAGTTAACATGTTAGTCTTAATGCTAAGTCTAAATTAAACATTATACATATTGTGTTTTGTTATAAATGTGATTGATACTGTAGAGGATAGTGTACATCAACTCTTTTGTCGATGACCTTTTTTGTATTCAACAGTGATACTGACAGTTGCATTTGTTCTTAAATAAATATATATAGACCATCATGCTGACGTTGGCAACCCGTAAAAGACGAAACTTGGGATAACAATGATACTTATTCATTGAAACTTTGTTAGTTTCAATATATAACCTCTATAAATGGAAGCTCTACATTACACTCGTCATAACTTGTTATAATGAGAAACGAATCATACACATGTCTTTGATTTAAAGCTCCAAATACAATAATATACTGCCCAGAACAGTGGGGCCCCTTTTATAATATCCTCATGAAATACGTTATCTATGGCTATATGTCAAATACTAATCATAACATAAACACATAAATAATGAGGAATGATTTAAGAATTGAGTGTTTGTGGGTTTGCGCTGAAAATGAGCTATGTCAAAGCGTTTAATTTGAATATCGCTTCATTTTCCAGTGCAAACACATAATTCTTATAATTTCGCACAAACAATAGGTATGTGAACAAAAACGAATATTAGTGTCCCTTTAGATAACACAGTTAACTTCTTGTAACTCAGTAACGTTGAGAAGTGAAATAGTTTACCATTAAAAACTCTTTGGAAGCCTTTGTTTAATAGTTATTACCCGATTGATGATACCTTTGGCACTTATCAAACTAAAAGAAGTGTAATCTATTATTTCAGGAACATGATATCAGATTTAGCCATTTCCTTTTGTCTCCACTTCATTATTACCTATAAAACAATCGAAAAAGACAGTTTTTCATTACCAAGAGTGCTTAATATTAAACCCCCTTGTGGCTATTTGCTTGTGTTCGTTACGTAATGGTACCCTATAGATTGTGTTTAAACTCAGAACTCCTTAGTTCAACGGTCAAAGATTATGTGCGATCTTTTATTAAAATCGTTGATATATAGTTACAATTGAGCAGGAAGTATGTCATTGAGATTACGTTATTCAATCAAATAAATCACCGGTTAAGAGTCCATATTCTGTGACATTCAGATAAGCATTGGACATGTATGACAATACACGACAGAGATCTGAGCTCCATTTAAACACAAATACTTTTGAAACTGTACACGAGTAAATCTCAATACGATGTGAAAAGTATGTTAAGAAGGGAAGTCAATTTTACTTTATATCAGTATATTTACTTAAGAAGCATGTTTATATGTATACATAAACCATACATTAATTCTGTGACAAAACAGTTGACTGTGGAATGTAACAACTTTGGAATGTAACAAATGTATGTACTTTACTCACACATATTTCCAGGAAGGTAATAGTATATATAAACAATATGTTGGAGTAAAATATTTTCTAACTGCCAATATCAATATAATACCATGTTTACGCATATTTCTTTTCAGATAAGAAAATTTATCTTACATGCGCATTCTACTCACGCCCAGAAATTGACAAAATTATGGAAATGTGGATGGACAAATTCAATATGACTACCTCTTGGGAAGTGACACAATTATGTCTGAGTGGCCTAATAAGGACTTCAGCTAAACGTGGTAATGTCAAATGAGATCCTAAGTCAACAAATCACCTTAAATACTCCTTGTGACCAATTATCCATTACATATAGACGTCTGAAAGTATACAAAATGGTATTTCTACGTCAAGATTAGAGATTTACATTCTGTCTACATGAGATTTTTATAGCAAGAAGAAGAAACTTAGATGACACGTTTTACACGTATTTCTGGATTAGTTCACTTAGATCAGAACCGCTTGATTTACTGCAACGAGGAAGACATGCTGCCAGTGTAGCTTATTGTTACACTTTGAAACTATGTCTGGCTACAACAACATTGATATTCAAGGAGTTTCAAAGATGTATTACGCCAAACCTTTCTGTACTTTATATTTACACTGGTACGTGAGCAGGAAACTCTCGTATGCTATTTTAAAAATAACGTGAAGAACAAGACAGTATTTAAAATTTTTTTATTGTTTAAGAATTGACTTAAAAAGTTATTAAGTTCATGAGGGTATAAATTTAAAGAACGATAAGCAAACTGTGTACATCCGTGTAGCAGATTTACACCAAGTTTGCATACTTCGATGAAATTATTAAATTTGAAGTCAATTCTTATAAATAAATATACCTGATATTTTGAAAAGGTTTCATTTCTCCATATACACAAATTTGCAAGAATTAGAGCTGTACTATTAACGCGTATGAAGACACAAGATGTCAAATCAAAACGTCATTGAATTATTAACTCTGCCCAATCAGCCATTGAAAATCAACAACGCAATTAAGTTTATGCAAAACTGAATATCCATGACAGTGTTCAAATCCACGTAAAGAAATTGCTATTTATTTATTATACTTTGACCTATTCATATTCACATTTCCCATGTTCTATATAAACTATATAAACTACCAATTTCATTAAACACTAAAACTTGACGCTGTAATAGCACATGTTTTAACGTTATACGTCAGATCATTTCTAGTCTAAGTGACGAAAGGGATTTGTAAATCAATGGTTTAATAAACGAGTTTACCGATAGTAGTGTTCACTTAAAGGTACATCCATTGTGCTGTTTGAGGTCAAATATGACAAACGTTAAAAATGGTCTTATTTTATCGAGAAGTACTGACTGTTACCGAAAACTACCATTTTTATGATACTCGACTTCTTATAATGACGATAAGAAGGTAAAAGTATCGATTTCTGATCGAAAACCGGACAATGCACAGCGTGTGGCGCGCGTCCATGAGTCAAACGTAATTTTGGAATCTTATTTAAACCAGACAAATAACACATTTCGGTTGATAATGTTCTATAGGTAATATAACTACTGTGCATGTAAATAGGACGTGTACTATTGGTTTCTGTACATGCATAATGACGTTACTCGATTTTAATTGGAAACTAGTACTTATGATATGTTTGGCGATTGGGGATGAATATGCAAGCTGAGTGAATGTGTTTGTAGTGTCAACAGCACATATGGTATGTTGGAACGTATTAAAGCCAAATACAATTTTATGAAACACAATGGATGCACCTTTAACAAACACGAGTGACATTAAATGAGAATATCTATTGATGAGCCAACAGATGTGTGGTCTCATTGACCGATTGTCCACTGGCAGGTAAGATTAAGGTTCGTCATAGTTTTGTCTTGTAAGGGTTGATGTTTTAATGTGTTTGGGTGAAACTTACCCCAGTCTTCCACGTGGTCAATAAAACAAGCTCCATAACTGTTCTGTGAATATTATATATATTCGTATTCTATGAAATAAACAAGGCTTATTAAATGAATGTAAAACATATAATGAATGAAGTGTTAAGAAGTATCAATGACAAGGTTCAATGTTCGAAAACACAGTAGTAGTAGTAGTAGTAGTAGTAGTAGTAGTGGTAGTAGTTGTAGTAGTAGTAGTTGTAGTAGTAGTAGTAATTTGAATTTGATCTCAGACTAACAACTATGATATATTGATTGATGTAACCATCCACTCACATAACTATAAATACTGTTACATGTGTGCAACAAATAGAAACTGTTCATTAATCACTTTAACAAATTATGTTAATAAAGTTTATACCCTTAAGGTATATTTAAAACTATGTTCAATATGAAAATAAGATGATATGTAGAAAGCAAAAGAGCTTGATAATAAATGCAAACCAATGATAGATTTATAACAAAACAAGCTCGTATGACGTACAGTATACATCTTAAGCAAATATTGTAAGAATTCCCGAGGTGACCCTTTATCCTGAAGAGCACATACTTTTTATTGTTTCAAATAGCTACACGTACTGAAATGTGCTGGTACCTTTTTAACCAGGAGTGTTTAACGTGTCTACCAGCGATAAACACATGTGATAACAGGCGTGATGTTAGCACATTCAATAGGTGTGTGATACACTTATGGAACAAACTTGTTTTGAAAACCTTGTATTACAATTCAGGTAGAAAAGAAATCACCATATGTGCAAATGACAAACACTATTTATAGTGTCTGTCTAGACTAATTAAATGGAAGTTTTTTTCTGTGGCCAACCACATCAGGTAATTTTAGTCTTTTGATAAATTTGACATCTATGCTGATGCAGCATGTTAAAACAAGGACTTTGCAAACATAGTCTACACATGTACATGATATTATAATGTATATATTAAAGCACTGACGATCTCACACAGGAGCCAATGTTAAAATGTTATTTCGTTGTGTTCCGTATTGTTATTTAAGCTCACTGTTTTCTTTTTCACTTAGTTTTACCTTTCTGTATTGCCATCAATGTCTTACTTATGACACTTCAATGTAATGACCGAATCTTGTGTAAGATTTGATTTACCATCTATTAGTAAGATGGTATTGTACACAAGTAAACCTGTAATGTAATATAGAATACCTGCTGTTAATGAAATGACAAACCTTTGGTCCATAGTTACACAGATAAGTTCAGCTTTTGCATTAAGAAATATACGTCAGTTTAAGGGGATAAGTATATGAATTAACATAGTTCTAGAAGTTAATGCTATATGGAATAAATATCGAATGATGAACACAAAAAAATGACAGTTTGCGTGTTTTGGTTAAAGATGTTGACTTGCAATTATTAAATTAACTGATAGTCAATTAAACAGTTGTTGCACAGTTATCATCTGGGGAAAAATATAATGTTCATGCACAAACATTCAGAAAACATAAACATCATGATTGGATTGCTGCACAAAATACATACTGATCATCATTCTACTACACGCTAAAGAAAATGAAGCAGTTCAAAGTGGTATTCACATGGAACATAAAGGTATGATAAGGACTAGAGAAAAACCTGGTGAAAAACAAGGCGGTGTGTATAAACTTGCATATACATTTTCTGAACAAATACTCGTAGGTATTCTACAACGACGCCTCCGCATAAAGAACAAATACATTACATTGTTTTAACATGACGTGAGGCGGCCAATTCCTCTGATGTGCTCAAATATGCTACCGGTTTGTTCACCAGGTGAAGAAGCTATGAGACCAATACTTTCCACATGTGATAACAGACTTGCTTTATAATAGGATTAAATCAATGAAGAACTATACTTTTGGGAGAAAGGTGGGTGCTTAGCATTACACTTAAGCACAGTGGAATGGGACTCTAAACATGATCGGAATGATGTGTAAAATTAACTTCAATTATTGTTCGTAACTGTAATCTATGTGTCAGGAATGTGTGAATGCTAATAATGATTTTAGTTGGAGCATTATGTTGAAAAGTAATTTTACGTTTAACAACAAATATTTGCTTAAATATGAATTAAAAATGATAGAAAATTAATTAACACATACATTACAGGAATATATGTTTAATTCTTTTTTTTTTAACATAAGTAGCGACAGTCAATTAAAACCGTATCAAACATCTTGTTTGTTTCATTAATGCTGGATACTCGCAAGATGCGTGAAATGTTTTGTTGAATCAAAGATAGAAAATGTTTATGCATTTTTAACATGCATTTTGGACAATATGTCTAGTGTGTGAAACCTATTCAACTCAATGTTTACTGTTTGGTTCATATAATCCACATTCTACAGAGAAAAAAACAACATGCATGCTCACAACACATTACAATCTCATCGAAAAACTTGTTTTAACATTACAAATCTGCTTCATATTCTGATAATTTGCATATTTCCAATTATATTTCAAGGTCATCTGAGTAATTACGTAGTAACATCAAATATAATATTTTACTTTTAGCTCCTACCCATGACAAGTCAATGTAATTTTAATGTTTGAATAACATTTGTATATTCAAGGCATCATTGACAACTTTAACATTCAAACCATGAATTACTTCACTTTGGCAGTAACGATGATTGTACGTCATTCTAACAAACCTTTCAACGTTGAATCGATGAGCCTTCCACCTTCAGTTATAGAACCATAGAATGAGTTTATAAGAAAATGATGCTCTTTGAAAGATTATTGCTAAAATCAGAGTAACACTTTACAACCTAAATCACTAATTTCATTCAGAAAAAGAAACGAGGATTTTACACCTTGCATTTTCTCTCTAATTATCTGACTCTAATGTCAAAATGAAGGCTTCCACAAAGTGCCAGGGTTATGCAAAATTACAATTTAAAGAACCCAAAACACATTAACAAACACCTCCTTTATCAATATTAAATCCACATTTAAACTCATTCCCGATCAGAGACATTTTACGTTTAGTTTCAAAACCAATGACTCCAGAATTTCTCCAAAGAGACAGCTAAAAACATGCATAGACATCCTTTACAATTCATGACATTACAGATAGGATTTCCAGTCTTTCTGAATAAAATCATTATATTATTTCTGTATTACTCAAGATGATTGAACTGTCATATCAACATATAATACAATCTCCTCTTATGACCAGCAAGTACTAGTACTACTATGAACAAGTGTGTGCTACATTTGCTTTGGGAAGCCTATCATATCAGGATTCGGTATTAAAATAATTATACCCACTAATTGGTTAGTTTGGATATTTTCCCCCTTATACAGAGTGTAAAATATATTTGTTGTATGTTTATCTTTTTGACAAATTCCTTTGAGAAGTTTATGTTCAATAACTGGTGTTTCTACAATATTGTTTTACCCTAATGGTTCCTTGTTGCCTTGAAATAGCTGCGAAGTTGTCTAATACCTATTATAGTGTATGTTGAAGAATGTCAGGGCTAAGAGTGTAGGCTATAATGATTGACAATGTTTATAATAGCATGACTTATCTCTCAGTTTTAATCTAATTGCATTTTCATGTTTCTTCTGGAGCAAACTAGCAGTTTATAAAATTAGGTTAGTCAATGTAAATACATGTATTAGAAGTATCAGACATCAACGGGATTATCACGACAAATATTATGAATGAAATGAAACAGCATTAACACCGAACATGATTATTGAGGGGAGATATATTATACTTCCAAAAATAATGATAGGTCTAAGATAATTGAAACTGCATCTAATAACAGGAGATGAAGCTTCTCTCAACCAACTGATTAAATTATATCCAATACCCGCTCTCTATTCCCCTCTCTGTTTATGTATTCTGCCTCTGTTTCATATCTATCTAACTATCAATTATGAATACCGCTGATAATATTTTGGAAACCCATTTTAAAATCACATATGCTCATGAAGGTATCCTGATAAAAACATATAACATATCTTGAAAATAACATATCATTATTTTGCAATGACTTCAATGAGAGAAGTATTAATTTCAGTTCTCTGTGGACAAAACTATAAAAGCTCAACTACGTCTTTATGAGGTTTTTGGTTCCGACAACATCAAAGGTTTATAATCGAATCAAGTCAAGGGGTCCTGTAATGTGTAAAAGGTATATGTGTAATAATCTGAACTGCTGAATTAGTTTGAAAGCATTACAATAACTATTGTCCATTCTTTCTATTTGACATTTGATTTACAACACACAAGGTGAACCTTATTCACAAAGAAACCGCAGAGTGTTCGTTCTGCAGTGTAACAATCGTTTAACTGACATATTTTGCAGAAAACTAAATCCAACGACGTGATGGTAATTAAAACATCAATCAAAAGTGTTGATGGGGTCAAACTAGTTCTCTCTTCTGCTGAATTTTTGATGTTAGTTAATAACTATAAAAGAGTCATCTGATAGATGCATATAAATTAAATAAAAAAATCGTTCATCATGGTCAATGAACATGTGTTGTTTAATACTTTAAGAACCACTGTCAAAGATCATGTGACTTTCTGTTCCAAAACCGTATGTATTTTATCACGAAGTAGGACGATCTGAGGGGATGAATATAATGTTGAAATGCTAACAAGTTAAGAGCCTTTATAATTGTAATCAAAATTTCATTATTTGTGATTTTCATTTGTATCTGTGCCTAGTTCCAGGAATCGCAACTGCCTCTAACCTCTTAATGTGTTGGGGTTTCTCTCTATATTACTCTTGGATTATTCAAAACAAATTCCAAACAATTACACTTGTTTTCTTCTAATTTTAAGGAAATACATGCATGTATAGGAGATCGATAAATGAGGATAGCCTATACATTATTGTATAGGCTATCTTCAGTTAACGACCTCCTTCACTGCTGCTATGTAAATAACAGTTTTAATGACAAATGTGTCAAATTACCAACGAAAATTAGCTGTTACTTTATAGTAAGAGTATGCCATCATGTCATTTAGACATAGATAATTAGTCATTTCATTAAATAGTTTTAATTCATTTTTAAAGAATTAAGAAAAAATAGTGATGAAAGAAACATTTACATAAACCTGACCTGTGTCCTCCTACTAGCCAAATATTGGCCAACTTGTTAACTCATTTGGTCTATGCTGAACCTCTAAAGAAACGACAGTATACAAACGTTTACAAAATATCGTTCTGTGATGCAGTGTGTCGATTAGTTCTGCATTTAGGTCATATATACAATTGTTATTTTTTGACAAGCGATTACTTATAAACTTAATTACTTGTGCAACGCCACCGCCTAAAATGTTTAGAAGTCATCTTATTGTTATTGTAATATGCTAACAGTACATTAATGAATTTATAACAGATAATCTAACCATATAAATTGGTGTACTTGTCAACGGTTCTCCTTTGGTGTCTGATTATTCTATTTTATCTGTGAATGAAATAGCTTCATATAAGCTCAGCAATTAACTCATTAACTCCCTGAACACTTTACCTACGTGTTTTCAGACACGGATATCTTGACAAAAACTCATTATCAGCTTTGAAATGTGTGAAGAAACCTACTCACTATAGCGGTATAGGTTTTTATTTCTATAATGTATAGGCTATCTTCAGTTATTACTCAACCGTGGTGAGATCACTCATTAGATAACAATGAGTTGGTTACACACATGTGTGATACCACCGCGTGCTGTCGTAACGTCATAATCGGCGCGTGACGTCATAGTCGTTTTTGGTTGACGTCACAATGTTTGCCGCGCGACTGCAATAGCGGGTAGCCTATTTGCAAGTAAGCGTCACTAAAAACGATTTAATTGCAAAGCAGCGCTATTTACATCATTGAGTAATAAATAAAATACTAAACTCTGTCCCTTTTGATAACATGTTTATGAAACTCGTGAATGGCATCGGTATTTAACTCGCTTTCGCTCGTTAAAATACCAAACCATCCACTCGTTTAATAAACATGTTATCAAACGGGACCTCGTTTAGTATTCTATAATTATCGATCTCCTTCACTGCTGCTATGTTAATAACAGTTCGGATGTCTGTAGATACAAGCACTCCTTTGAGGATAAATAGCTTCATTTATATTTCACTCTATGTTCGTTTGGTCTTCAAAACATTTGAAGTGTTACTTTGCGTGGCCGTATGTGTGGTATCATACCGGCGTACTATCATATTTTATCTTTTAAGCAAAAGACATTCGATTCTAGATATAAAGACATTTTAATGTATTACATACCCTTGAATCAAAGCGTTTTAGATACAATTTGAAAACTGAAATCAACTTGATTCTGGGAGAAAACCTCAATGAATTAAGCATTATGGTACAATGTGATACTGAACATTTTTAAAACGTCTGGAATTTCAGAAATAATAATATATCAAAAACAAACAAAAATATCCAGAAGTGCCAAATTTATCAGATCGTAGATAAATACATATATTTTGCTCTATGGAACTTAATATTTACCACTTATAAAATAAATAAGTTGTATAGTTTGTTTCTTTGCTATACGGCATATCCTGGAAACAAGTATGGGTATTTTCAATTCAGAGATATATTTCATTTTAACGAAGATAGTAAGTTTATATCTGATATTCCAAGTATATTCAAACAAAACAATCTTGTTCTGTATATCACATACACATTTCTTTGACGTAAAAAACTGCTGACTCTCTCTTGCAGACAACTTTGATGCTGAAACTGAACACATCAAGTAACAAAACAAATATGCAAATAGAAATTGATTTCCAGAATCAGTATATTTTCTTTTGATTCCTTTAAACGATTACCTAAACCTTGTATAATCCTGTACATGTCCTGAGACAAAGGATTTTTGTCTACTTAAGTGTTTGTCCTGGTCGATTATCTTCTGTCTGATAAACTGACCCTGGTCAACAATGGTCAATAGCTATTTTGATTAGTCAGTCATTTTGATTCGTGAAACACTATGCAAAACGTTCATCAAAGAGGATATGGATTGTTTATGTACAAAACGTTTGGATGTCCTGTTACCACGCTATTTGAATCTTGGAGATATTTTGGTATTGTTATGTGTATATGTCATTGGTATTGTTCAGCAAAACAATTTTTATCATCTCAATTTCTAGGTATTCCATGTTGTATTTAATTAGTTTGATTTTGCCACAAAACTAGAAAAACAAAAAAGCAGTTAGTAAATGTGATGTACCAGAGATGACATATTGAAAACCTTCTATTAAATACACTTTAATCCAGTTGCGATGTTATCTTATCAAATAATTGCATAAGAATCCTAATCTACCAAAAATCATCAATTACTAGGAATAACATTCATCTATCAATAATTCACTCTCACTAACCTGTTTCCAGCGAATCTAGTTCGAACCGGATTCACAGGACACAGAACAATAAGTTCATAATTGGAAAACAGGACATTAGATAAAATATATGTGGGTTTTTTTTTCTAAAACCTAGCAGCGTAAGGTAATGGGGTAAGGGTAACCTGATAGCAACAGGAGCAGAGGACAAACCCTGTCAGATTAGGACAACTTTCCTCCCACCCCTGTATATTGATCCATAAATGATAAAGGTCTGCCCATTCACCTCGCCTACAATATTGGATAGTGGAATTAGGACGCATATCTTGTTGTTGTCTAGACGGTCATCATGTTGAAGCTTATTATGTGTATGTGTAGCCCAGCATCTCTGTACTGTTTGTAGAGTCATTGAGATTGTTGCTTAGGCAAAAGTGTTATAGATTGATACTGATAAATTAAGCACTAAAGAGCGAGAGAACAATTAACACTGATTGGACCCTTACATACATGTACTACAATGATGCAGAAGAAAATTCAAGGATTAACATCCAAGCATGACGCAGGGGAAATGCCTGCACCCTTTGGGATAAATAAGATCAAAATGAATATATAAAAAAAATCATGAATGACAAATTAAATGGAAGAATAATGCCATTTCATTAGTCAGATGTGTTTATAAAAATTATACAAATTGTTCAATAGAGATTGATTATGAGTATAAGCCAGGCACAACGTATCCCATAACGACATTGGCACTGTTAGCTTGATTGCTTGATTTAAATATCATCATGTTTCAATGTCATTCTTATTATATGAACATGAAGGATATATAAAGCTTCTTATGGGATTATGATCGCATCCCTCTTGAACTGACATTTGAAGGGCATATGTTCTTTATTGTATTGCATACAATTTTCAAGGAAATATGTGTACCCTACACACAATGAAAAGAAAATATCATCCTGACGACCCCGTTGATTTGCATCATATTATCCAATCCTGAACTTTACATGAACGATATCTTGTATATGGTCCCTCGTTTTATTAATTGAGGAAGAGAAAATTGCATTGATGTTTTTAAACTAAGATTTTTATGAATTAAAGTCACATATCTCGGACTGTGAATCATCTTACATATCTTCAATATCTTTATATATATCCTAATCATCACATAAAAAATGTAGGTGAAAATGGGATCTAGTTGTATCTATCCCAACCAAATGAATGATGGTCTGAACTTTGAAATCAACATGACTGTTTTACTTGGTATTCAGGGTACGGCATAACTTAACCAGTATCCAGGAGCATCAATATTTGTTGAAATATGTGTTTTATCATCTCCAGTGTATCTGTATCTATACGTTCAGCAAAAATGGATGTCAGGGAGCTGGGCTGCATGCTCTTCTTTTCGTTGAACTTTGGTATTTGTTTCAAAGTGTGGCTCATGAAAGGTTTTTTAAGTAAATACGTTTTGGAATATCAATATATATTGAGAATAACCATTTCTATTTAAGTGGGAAGGTTGTTTTAACGCCAGTATAGCAGACACGTTTTTATAAAGTCTAGCTGAATGAATGCTTCTACGAGAATTGATATGTCAGAAGATATTTCCAATATCTTCCATATCACACTGTTTAGAGGTTGAAGATTATAACCTTTTAAATGGAAATATTCAGTGACTGTTACTACCTTCCCATAACCTAACACTTTTGATAACGTTTGACATATGTAACTCCGAAAAAATACTCATACTTCGTAAAACTGTCCAGTTTACAGAAAACTGCGATAGGGGTTGTTCACATAAATTAAGATACCTCTGGAGTAAAAACACCTTCTATACATTGGGAGTTAAGCAGACAATGTATATTTTGGTATATCCAAGTTAATGTTTGATCCATATCCTGTGACAGAGACCGGCTTTTCTGCTATGAATTCTGTTACAGTTCTGGAATTAGATATCCCTCTATGACAATGACAAAACTGTCCATTATAAATCGCATTATGTGTATATCATGGACAAATCCACGGTATAGAAATGTATAATATAAATGTAGACAATTCTCAACTCTCTTACAATATGTGTCATTTGATTTGATTCCAGAAAGTTCATGATTCAATTTGAAATTAGAAACATATTTCATGTCTGATTACCGAGATCGTGTCGTGGTTCTATTTTTGCTACATTTGAGTTCATTGAATTAGTTATCCATGTATGTATTTTAAAAAAAACGAAGAGGTTGAGTGTAATTGTTTGAAGTTTGTTTTGAATAATCTAAGAGTAATATAGAGATAAACCCCAACACAGTAAGAGGTTAGAGGCAGTTGCGAATCCCACATATAAGCACGGAAACAAACAATAATATGCAATGATGTTCTTTCTAAATTCACTCTATTCACCTTCACAGTTCGTTAGATACTTCCTCTAATTTATTTGTACAGACGAAACATGATATTTGATTATCTTACTCATTTGTTGACATCATACCAAATTACCTGAATGGGAATCATATTGCATCAAAACAGACACGATTCAAGTTTCGGTAACTGTAATAAATGATTTCTATGTACATAGTGTCAAAAATGTGGGAATGAACCATTTAACTCAATTGTTCAGTTTCTTGCCCTCAATTCGAGCTCTACTGCAATCTGATTGTAACCATGAACCATATGATAACCTTTAGTCCCTCATAACTTCAAGTCAAGTAAGTATATCGAGGTATTAATGAAAAGCTTTCTTCAATTGGTCAGACTTCATAAGATGTATATACTTGGCCTAATGCATTTTCCCACTGAGAGCATTCCTTGAATCTTATTATATCCAGGCTGACCATAATCCATACCTTACAGATCATTTGTACATTTCATTCACTTATATATGAGGATCAGGGACAATTTATCAGTACCCTTATGTCACACGTTATTTCAAATCGTTAAAATGTGAAGTCTGACAGAATAGTGATGAGAAACCTTATTAATGAGTTATTATTAATAAGTGGTATTGTAAATAAAAAAGGCACTCGCCAGCTTCAGTCTTCAACTGGCCAGAATTAACTATATAATCTTACGAGTGGACTTCGGTAATAAGTCACTTAGAGTATTATTCAGTTACAAGTTACAGTTATAATGTAATAAATTAGAGTTAATGTTACCATGTCGATATCCATTCAAGTTGAAACTTTCAATTTTTTTCAAAATGTAGCTTCATCTTTTGGGGTGCTTCACTGCAACTGCTATTGATAAATGTGATTACTGTTGTAAGATGAAATTGATTTAATAATATAATGCTTCGCCTCCTTGAAAATTATCAAATATTCTGATTTACCATAACTCTGTATACATAAACATCTGATATATCAGTAAAACTATTATTATGACAAAAAATAAAAATAAAAAATCATTATTTTGTCTCCACTGAATATTTGTTTTTTCATTCAAATTGACAATAATGTAATTAGCATTTCAGTTTCTCTAAAGTGACATTCAACAGGCTTTTATCTTACCTCTTTTTTGCATAATACTCGAACCAAGAAACTGCTGCATAATCACATAATGTGGGTCATAATAAGTATACATTTGTTTACGTAAGATACTATTATTCTAAATACTTATGTCAATCCATTTTAGGTTTTTAATTATGATGATTTCTTATTTTATCTTAATATCGGTTTAAAATCCATGTCAGGGGTCAGTAATTTAACCAGAGAATTGAGCCTTCGGCGTCTATACATTGATCCTTCAGTTACACATGTCTGAACAACTAACTAAGTATGAATTACAAATAATGAAATTTTAATTACATTTATAAAGGCTCGCTTGTAAGCATTTCAACATGATACTCATCTCTTCATATCATCATACTTTGTGATAAAATACATACGGTTTTCGAACAGTAAGGTACATGATCTTTGACAGTGGTTCTTAAAGTATAAAAAAAACATCTTCACTGTCCATGATTAACGAATATTCGTATTCTAAAGCTTTTGTGTATTATTTGATATACAGCTATCAGATGACTTCCTTATAATTATCAACTAACATCAGAAATTCAGCAGAAGAGAGAGCTAGTTTGACCCCATCCACAATTTTGATTGATGTTTTAATTACCATCACGTCGTTGGATTGAGTTTTCTGCAGATAGTGTCAGTTAACGAATGTTACACTACATAACGAGCACTCGGTGTTGCTTGTGAATAAGGTTCACCTTGTGTGTTTTAAATCAAATGTCAAATAGAAAGAATGGACAATAGTTATTGTAATGCTTTCAAACTAATTCAGCAGTTCAGGTTATCACACGAATACGTTTTTACACATTACACTGATTCAACTATAAACCATTCATGTTGTCGGACAAATGGCATCATAAAGTATGTTTAATAATGTAGTTGAGGTTTTGTAGTTAATCTTAACATGCTGCTTGGCCATAGAGCGCTGAAATTAATACTTATCTCATTGAAGTTGTTTGCAAATTAATTATATGTTATTGTCAGGATATCTTCATGAGCATATGTGATTTAAAAGTGGTTTTCCAAAAAAATATCAGTGGTATTCATAATTGAGAGTTAGATAGATATGAAACATAGGCAGAATACATAAACAGAGAGGGGAATAGAGAACGGATGTTGGATATAATTGAATCAGTTGGTTGGGACAAGCTTCGCCGCCTGTTATTTGATGCAGTTTCAATTGTCTGAGAACTATCGTTATTTTGGATAACATTATATATCTCCCTTCAATAATAGTGTGTAGTGTTAATGCTGTTTCATTTCATTCATTATATGTGTAAATGCAAAGCTCTTTGATTTCTGATAATTCTAATACATGTATTTACCTTGACTAATCTAACTAATTTTACAAACTGCTATTTTGCTACAATAGAGAAAATGCAATCAGATTATAAATGGGAGATAAATCATACTATTATAAATATTGTCAATAATTATAGCATGCACCCTAACCTGACACTCTTCAAAGATACTATAATAGGTACTAAACAATTTCTCAGCTATTTCAAGGCACTTAACCAATATTGTAGCTACATCAGTTTTTCAACATAAACTACTCAAAGGAATTTGTCAAAGGGGTAAACAAATAATTTTTAAAAATCAGTCTATATTAGGGGAAGACATCCAACTTAACCCAACTGGCGTATGATAATTATTTTTATATAATTTAATACCGAACCCTGATATGGCAGGTTTCTCAAAGCAAATATGGCACACATCTGTTGACTTGCTGGTCATAAGATGACATTAACGTATTCCACGTAATCTGTTTGTTCTACAATACAGACAACACCACCAAAGTCGACTTCATGATTTCTGAAGTTCGTAATTTTGATATATGTAAAATAAGCTTCTTCAAACACTCTGCAAATGATATACACTTAAGGTGAGGACATTCTAATTTGGTGCATGTTTTCTTTAACGTAAGCAGCCATGTTTCGTGGTGATATATAAGAATTTCCCTTCCCTTCTAAAGTAACTGCAGTCACCTCTCAAACAGTTCAATAGTTCGACTTTCAGACCTGATCTTTTCTTACACTGCCTGGGTAAAGAAGAAATCAATATGCAATCAATAGGATTTGACCTTGATAATTTCCCACAAACAGAGGCAGGTTCCTGATGGACAGCTAGTTGGTAGGTTTTAAAAAATGTATGATGTGGAATGCAACGTTGTATTTTGTGCACAAATCGTGTCTGGGCCTCTCCTCGCCATCAGGTGCATGGCAACTCCCAACTTACACATGTATATGCAGGTGTTGGTGTAGTCCATAACACGAGATTTGATAAATAATATAAACTTTAAATAATTGTATTAAAAACATAGAACTGTAATGTGGAGTATGAAGTACAAAATAGTCTGATATTTTCAATTACTTGATAACATGTATTGTGTCAATATCGCATTTCAATCATCTTGAGCGATATACAAATACTATAATGAATGTATTTGGAACGACTAGAAATCATATCTGCAACTTTAAGAATTGTAGAGCATGGCTATGCATAATTATAATTATTAATTGCTGTCTCTTAGGGAAATTCAGGAGTAAGGTTTTGAAACATTCGAACAAAATGTTAAATTCCTCTTCTCATGAATATATTTAAATGTGGATTTAATAGTGATAAAGGAGGTGGGTGGTAATGTGTTTTGGGTTCTTTAAATTGTAATTTTGAATAATCCTGGCACTTTGTGGAAGACTTCATTTTGACATTAGAGTCAGAAATTAGAGAGGAAATTGAAGATGTAAAATCCTCATTACTGTTTCTATGAATTGAATTAATGGTTTGGGTTGTTAGTGTTACTCAGACATTATCAATGATCTTTGAAATAGCATTATGTTCTTATAATTTCACTTCGTATTGATCAATAAGTGAAGGAGGAGCATTCATCGATTCATCTTTGAAAGGTTTGTTAGAACAAGAAAAGCCTTTAAAAAGGCATGGTTGGAGGCATCTTGTTAAGGCTAAAATATATTATAAAAATGATATGTATGTCATATGTACATAAAGCAAAATGAAGCCTGCATTATGGTCATTTTGGGGGATAAAAGCTTTGATTACTAATCACACAATTAGTTATTCAATTCAAAAGTCGCAAATAAAAGAATTTCACCTCGATCATTTAAATTGTGTATATGCTTTTCAATTTACATACATTATTTATTCATAAATAAAATAAAATTATATATTATATATAATCTATCATTTGAAAATGAAAGTGAACATTCAGCTTCCCCGATTTATTTTAAAGCACAACTCCCGGGTGCTTTTGCTTCAATTTTGAAGTAGGCCTAGGCCTATATTATGAATTTGATCAAAACGTTGTTGAGAGTTGTGTCATTGTTAGATTCCAGCAATATGAATATGTAGGCCTATTTTCCCTGAAACAAGCAGTCAACCATTTGTTAAACATTTGCAAATTAAAAGTGTACAAATTCGATTGATTATGAAGCATATTCTGTTTATCTGTGGAAGGAAGGCATATGGACCTTTTTTAATTCAAGGATAATGGCCCGCTATCCTCATGCTTGGTGCTATCAGTTTGGACATAAATATGGTTCTATCCAATATGTGCTTATACATGTACAAGCTTCACTATCATTAATTCAATAACAGTACATTGAGTACCATTATGCAAGTCTGATTGGCATTGAAAATATTGACAACTGAGTGGAAGGTTGGTGTTGATTGACAACCACTATTATCGTTTAGTATTTGCTTGCTCCGCGCGTATAACATTAGCTTGTAAAGTTTCTTGGATTTTCCGAAACTGCAGTGCGAAATTATGCACTTGAATTGGTCCATGTCTGCTCATGGAGGTGTAAAATGGCTTTGAATTGAAAAATCTTATGTTTACTAACATTCAGACTCAGAATAACACAACGGTCGTTTCTATTTTAGATGTTTAGAAAAAATCTCTTTTCGCAGTAAAAGGGGATAATTATTTCGGATAACCCACATGGTCACGTGGTTACAAATTTGTTACAGCCGTGTTCGTTGGTCATATGCTTTTTCCAAAGTATGAAGAGGCCATGCATGATTGGTCGAAAGTTTATTTTGAATATTCCAACAGTAATATAGCGTGAAATCCAACTGCGTATCAGGTTGGAGGCGGTTTGCGCCTCCAACCAATAAGGTACAATTCAGTTTACTGCCAATATGAATGACTTCATTGTCTGAATTTTAAAGATGTCAATGACAGCTTGAATATATGAATTTTATTCAAACATAAAAATTGCATCGACCTGTCTCTGGTAGGAGTTAAATATGAAACATTAAAGTTGATGTTACTACACAATTACTCTGATGACTTTACAACAGAAGTAGAATCAGAAATATGCAAAATATCTGAATATAATATGAAGCAGATTCGTTTGCATAAGATTGTACGGTGCTGTGTGAGCATGCAAGTTAGCTTTCACTCAGTAGAATATTTCTACCATTAATGAAACAAAAGATATGTCTGATATGATTTAATGCAACATAATCGAACATTACTACTTATGCAATAGTTTTTGGGTTGCTACATCGCCAGTATTTAAACGCATATAAATACAAATATATTCCTGTAAAGTATATGTGTATTAATTTTATATCATTTTCAATTAATATCTAAGCGAGTTTGTTGTTAATAATTTTGATTAACGTTTTTGTAAAATTACTTTTCAATATCATGCTCGAACTAAAACTTTAAACGGATTTAAAATCATTATTAGTATTTACACATTCCTAACACATAGATTACAGTTACGAAAGCTAATTGTTTCAATTTGGACACCATTCTCAGCATGTTTAGAGTCCCATTCACTGTGCTAAAGGGTAATGTTAAGCACCCACCTTCCTCCCAAACACATACATAGTCCTAGATTGGTTTAATCCTGTTATAAAGCGCTCCCGTTATCACATATGGAAAGTATTGGTCTCATAGTTGCTTCACCTGGTGAACAAACAGCTAACATATTTGAGCACATCCGATGTCAGAGGTACTGGCAGCCTCACGGCAGGTTTAAACAATGTAATATATTTGTTCTTTATACTGAGGCGTCGTTGCAGAAACTACGAGTATTTGTTCAGAAAATATATATGAAAGTCTATATACACCTTGTTATTCACCGGGTTTTTCTCTGGTTCTGTATCATACATTTATGTTCCATGTACTTTCCCGTTTTGTTGCTAATTGTATTCAATGTTATGTGTATTCACAATAACTAAAGAGTATACATATACATCGTTTGAGAGTTCATATCACCTTGGACAATGCGTTTATATTTGAGCCTCACGTGACACAATAATTTGATAGTTAAAACACAAGTTCAGATAATGCAGTTGTTAAATCGTGTCAGTTGAAGAGTAGCTTGGGTTGTGTTACACGTAGTTTTATTTTGGTACTGTTGAAGGCAATTGAATGCATTAGCACCAAAATGATTCGTTTGTTTGAGGCGACACTCAATGGCTTCACCTCGATGACGGCAGTATCATTTTTTGGCTTTCTCATTGTAAATAAAACGTGCATAAAAGATTGGCGTAATAGATGTTTGTAAGTCCTTGAATAGCAATGATGTTGTAGCCAGACAATGCAGCGTGTCTTCCTCGTTGCAGTAAATCAAGCCGTTGTAATCTTAGGGAACTAATCAAGAAACACACTTCTTCTTCTTTCAATAAAAATCTCATGTAGACAGAATGTAAATCGCTAACCTAGATGTACAAATACCATTTTGTATAACTCAGACGTCTCTATGTAACAATTGGACAATGTACAATTGGTCACAAGGACTATTTAAGGTGATTTGTGGACTTAGGATCTCATTTGGCATTACCACATTTAGCTGAAGTCCTTATTAGGCCACTCAGACATAATTGTGTTGAGGTTGTCATATTGAATTTGTCCATTCACATTTCCATAATTTTGTCAATTGGCGTGAGTAGAGTGCGAATATAAAATGAATTTCCTTATCTGAAAATGAATATGCGTAAACATGGTGTTATTGGCAGTTAGAAAATATTCTACCCCAACATATTTTTTAGATATACTATGACCTTCCTGGGAAATATGTGTAAGTAATGTATTTGTTACATTTCACAGTCACAACAAGTATGTCACAGCAATAAATGTATGGGTTAAAATATGCATATTAACATGCTTCTTTAGTAAATATACCGGTTTAAAGTAAATTTGACTTGCTGTCTATATATTATGTTTACATATTTATGAGTTTTTACTTGTTAACAAAAATATTTGCTCACGTAATGGAACTCTGACGTGTATTGTCATAATTTTTTACAGATTATGAACACTTCCCAAGTTATTTATTTTATTGAATACTGTAATCCCAATGACATACTACATGCTCAATTGTTACAATCTGTCAACCATTTTAATAAAATATTGGTTTTTGAACTAAGCAAATACTGCGGTAGAGTCATAAGTACAAACCTACTATCGGGTATCATAATGTAACGAACACAAGCAAGGGGATTCAGAATTAAGCAGTCTCGTTTATGAAAACTTTCTTTTCCGACTCTTGTATACGAGGATACAAAAGGAAACAGCTGCCTCCATGCCATCACAGTTTTTAACGGTAAAACATTTCACTTCTCAATGTTACTGAATTTAACTGGTATTACACTGCTATCAAACTGTGTTATCTAAATTAAGAGACAAACAAAACTGAATTGTTAGTATCACTGTTGAATAATTATTTATTTGACATCGACAAAAGTGTTGATAAATGCTATCCTCCACAGTAAATAAATCGCATTTATAACAAAACACAATATGTAAATGTTGAATTTAGACTTAGCTTTAAGACTTACATGTAAACAGTACATATACATTATCAATAACTAATCAAGTAATTTTGTAAATCATGTATAAGTCTTTACATACTCATAGTGCATACTCGAAATTCTATTCTGATCCATTAAGCCACCTCAGTTGTTAATGTGTTATAAACGATAAAACATGCATGCTATACATATTATTTCAAGCAATACGTCGATACAGTGTGTGAAGAAAGGTAGAAACGTTTCATCAAAGAAATAAAATTCGTCTATCCATCGTACAATAGCACGATGTGATAATCTACATTTTTTTATACAAGAAGATGGTAGTCTAAAGTCAGAAAAAAATTAATATCCTGTTCTACGGATATTAATGATCTAGTAATGACTGAAATAGAAGGCTTCACTCATCGATGTTGTCAACAGAGGACCACAAATACAAAATTGCAATTCATCATCCTCTAACCAGGAAGCTTCATATACCCACAATATATCACACTTTATTGTTTGTGACAGTGTGAAATTTTGATGGTATGATAAGATTGTCATGTTCTAATTTTTCCTCCGAGCGAAGACTTTACTTTGTGTGACTTTACAAATAATTATTCAGTCAGTTTGTATCAATGTCGACATATTATCTTTATTCTGTTCTCTGTAAAGTATCTTCTAAATATTTTAAATTATGACAAAAAGGGAATGGAGAATAACAGAAATAATCTTGTCAGTTTGCAATTTTGGATTGTTTTGTATGTAAAATATGTAATAACACTAAACACTTAAACTAAACTCACACGCAAAACTCATGTCGCCATACAAAATAAAATATATTTCTATCAACGAACTATAAACATGGTTGAAACATACTTACATCATGACTTCAGAAGCCAAATAAACTAAATTTAGATTTCAAAATATTGTCTGTTCATATTTCTAAGAAACACACTTTTTAAATGTCGTATTCAAATCTCCTTAACTGGACTACAATAGCTTTTTGGTTTGTTTATGGCGTTCTTAGACTTAAGACAAATGGGTATCATTACCAAAGAGGTGACCAAGTTAATCTCGTCTTTCTGATCTTAAATGAATATGAGAATGAGGTGAAACGTTTTTCATTAGATGTCATTTATCAATATATTGTAACATAAGTTACAGAGAATATTTTACATTTCTAGTCGAATACCATGTATATTTCATCTAGTGAAGTAGAAATGTATATTTTCATGGCGTGTAAATATAAGATTTTTACGTCTTTATCGCGGCCTTCTTATGCCGTCATCTTATAGTTTTGATGACGTCACAAGATTGACTGTGTTATTTCACTCATTGAAAATACGAATTTTATTTTAACCAATAAAGCTCTCTTTCAACACTGAAAATATAATAAAACGTGATATGTATTTCCAGATAGTTTAGTTTGTTGAACATGTGAATACTGAAAATGTGTAAATGTGTCTTTCATTTTTCTGTTAATGAATGAATCAATGACGTTGAAATAGTCGTATTTCTTTGATCCTTACTTCAAACATTGTTTTGTTTTGATAGATAAACATTTTGAACGTAATAACTTAGGTTCAAATTGAAAGTTTTAATAAGTTTCAACTGTTTTCAGGATGTATTTATTATATAGACATTATAGCTATGCATTGCTTACACACTCAGTTAAACTAATATTAACTCGTTTAAAGCATTTAAAACTTGTAAGATTTCAGATGAGAGGGACAAAGCAATGTTTTTATTTCGGGTCATGGTCGTTCAAAAGGTACCACTTATTCATTATAGGCAGTCGATGCATTTACTACTGATTATATTCCTATAATGGTGAGGCAGATTACATATAATCACAGGTGAGTTTACTCTTGCAATAATTATAACTTCCATATAATATGTATTTTACTGTATGGCAGAAGATTACAGACCATCGTATGTCTTGATCCAATTTAGTTCATTCCCAGGATAAGACTAACAGTCATATTCATTAACCATAACATCTCTTCAGGTATAGTATTTTCCCGGTGATATGCACTGAGACCATGTAGGTGAAATGGAGTATATGACGATCTGTAGATATATACATTCCATTAACAGTACAGAATATAACAATGGAAGAGATGATGCGTTTTAATTGTACAGCCATTAAATCAAAGGAAACAGGACAGAAATCTCACTTTCAGTTTATCAGAGAAATAGCATATACATGTATATAAAATATATAAAATAAGCCAAAACAGTAACATCTATCAAATCAATTCTTCCTACAAGATGCTTGTTTGACTAGCATCATACAAATTTATATTTAAGAGTGGAACATTTCTTCTGGTTTCTTTTGCATTTTGTTATATAAATAATATACTAAAATAATATTAATTAATACATTAAAATATTGTGGAAGTGTGTTCAAGGACGAAATGCAATGAATTGATTAGTCTTGTTGTAACCTAAACTATATATTAAGTGCTACAACATCAAACTATATAAAACAGGCATAACTACGCATTTGGGTCGGCATTAAATTGTACCTACTGACTTGAAATACCATAATTGTAGTTATGATCGCAAACTATCATCGTAGTTGCAATCTATTGTTGTTCTCTATTTAATATAAAATAACATCCTTAATGTTTGCAAAAGTAGTTAGTTATAAAATATTAATATTCGGGTAAATACATACACTATTTAACTTCTCCTAGAATGTCATCAGCAACTTAGCACATCATGGATTCCCTCAAACAGATTCTTTCACACACAAGATAAGAAAATCATTGATACAAGATTCACTTTTACAAAATATTGGGAATAATGATTTGCAAATATTTAGAGAAATCGATGCCTCGGGGGATTCAATGATGGAATGTTTTTTTGGCAGGAAGAACAACAAACTCCTACAAGGATCCACAATTTTTTCAAGTACATGGTGGGATTGTCAATACCATTGAAAATATAAAAAGTGGCGATCTCGTTAAAGATGGCTTCAGGGAAGCGAGGTAGGATTTGTCATGTGTGTCCAACCATTATGTATTGATTGATAGAATCCATAAATGTAAGGCTATTATAGCACTGACTCTTCGCCGAGAGTATGTTTCATTAAAAAATACTGTGATTATTTAATCATTATAGTAGACAATACAAGTAAAATGGATTATCCCTTCTTCTTATTGATGTGAATATTATGTGAAATTTATTTGATCTAGTAATATATGTTCTGGTTGAGAAACATGTGAGAATCAGATTACTTGTATTGCGTATAAAATTGTTAATGTACAATCTGTAAACTGACATCAACGTCCTTCGGTGTATTGACCCCCTAACCTGACGTGTTCGAAAATATAGGTTCTGGTTCAAATACATGTTACAGATTACAAATTACAAGTTAAAATCAAGAATACCATCATGCGATCTCTCTAAAACGTTGAGTATTATAATTGTATAATTCATACTACTGGAACAAGCTGAATATGCTACTGCAGTTAATACATCTGGCGTCATACATTCTACTGCTGCGGATTAATAATGCATTATCCGATTACAGATTTTTATTTCATTGTGCATCATGATCTCGAAAGCTTAAGGTAATTTATTCTGGAATCAATATCGAGATTTAGTGACTGGCATTATTGCAATGATTCATCTCAACATATCATCATATCGGTTTACGACAATATATTTGATAACATGAATATATTCGCCAATTGCGCCATTGCATTGCTTTGAACGAACATGGTAACAAGTAAATTTCAAACATTAGATTAATGTTAGAAAAGCAAAGTGTTGTTTTATAAACAAATCCAATAAGGGAGATCTTTGCTTTCTCTGTTTTCAGCTATCAATCACAGGAATCAATGTGGTGACTGGTGCCATTGCAAACTTTGATTGACGTCAGGTAAATGATTTGTTTTGTCATAAACCTATCAAATCAAATAATATGTGCCTGTAAAGTAACCTGCTTATAATCACATTTTAGAACTAATTAACTTTACAATATAAATCCTTGGTGTGATGATAATTCTGATGGCATTCTTCAGAAGGGTTTACACATAAGTAAATGAACTTAATTTTGAAATGATTATGAGAAACTGTTTCGCATTAGTTATCATTATTGTAACATAATCTCTTATGTTCAATTTGTGTTTAATGAAAGGCAGAACTTGAAAAGGAAATAATATCCACAACCACAACCTGATGTCATTACTGAGACGCTGTGATACAAAACAGAAACTTCAACGATGCTAAGTTGCATATATTAATCATGATTGGAATCTGTTTAATGGTTTCCATTTAAGAGATTGTTTAAATGAGTTTTTAAAAGTTTTGACACATTTAATTTCAACCAATAATTTTTCTTAGTTTCATGTGTCCAACATTTGATGAGCATTTCATAGTACATGTAATGTCATATTAAGGCATTTCGAGTTTACTTAACAGAACCAAAATTAACGTGTTTTATTGTTGCAAAACTAATCCAAGTTGTCTAGCCATTTTCTTACTATGCAAAGGTCACTTTATCCAACAAGTCGCATTTACAAAATTAAACCCCATCAATGTCCACCACCATTTGTATAGCGGTATTTCAATGCAAGTTCATGCTCAAAGCACACAATTTACATATTAATATTTACATATTAGCAATTGCACTTTTGGTGCCACTACTAAGCGTTCCGCGCAACTGTAGGCTATAGGTCTTTCATTGTCTGGGTACCAATTTCAACAGCTGGCTAAACATGCCCCTGGACACTACACAGAATGATATACAGGTAAGTTATGTTTGGGTCGACCTCAGGCCGCTTACCCCTATACAATTCTACTCCTCACCACACAATTGTGCTCAACTGCATTTTCATAATGAATGATCATTTGTCTGTCCTATCATACTACTCACATTTCTGACACATGTCTTTGTCTTTATCAGACATCTGTCTCGTTGAAAGGGTTTTATCAATTTTATTATTGCAAATTTGTTTGCTAAACTAAGCAGCATACTGTAGTGCATATGAGAACATGCATTGAAATACTGCTATACAAATGGTTTATTATTATTATGTGGTGGACAGTGATGGGGTATAATATTGTAAATGCGTCTTGTTTTGATAAAGGGATCTTTTCATAGCAAGAAAATGGCTAGACAACTTGGATTATTTTTGTAAAAAAACACGTTAATTGTGTTTCTTTTAAGTAAACTCGAAATCCCTTAATATGACAATACTATGAAATGTTCATCAAATGTTTGACACATGAAACTAAGAAAAAATATTGGTTGAAATAAAACGTACCAAAACTTTAAAAAATCTCTAAAATGAAAACCATTAAGCAGAGTGCTGAAGTTTCTGTTTTGTATCACAGCGTGTCAGTAATGACATCAGGTTGTGGTTGTGGATATTATTTCCACCTTAACAAGTTTTGCCTTTCATTAAACACAAATTGAACATAAGAGATTATGTTACAATAATGATAACTAATGCGAAACAGTTTCTCATAATCACTTCAAAAGTTAATTCATTTACTTATGAGTAAACCCTTCTGAAGAATGCAATCAGAATGATCATCACACCAAGGATTTATATTGTAAAGTTAATTAGTTCTAAAATGTGATTATAAGCAGGTTCCTTTATAGGCATATATTCTTTGATTTGATAGGTTTATGACTAAACAAATCATTTACCTGACGTCAATCAAAGTTTGCAATGGCACCAGTCACCACATTGATTCCTGTGATTGATAATTAGATAAAACTTTGGTGTATGAGTGTTCTGGTCTTTTTTTTTCTGACATTAATCTAATATTTGAAATTTACCTGATTTATATGGTGCCATGTTCGCTCAAAGCAATGCAATGGCGCAATTGGCGAATATATTCATGTTATCAAAGATATTGACGTAAACCACTATAATGACATGTTCAGATAAATCATTGCCATAATGCCAGTCACTAAATCTGGACATTGATTCCAGAATAAATTACCTTAAGCTTTAGAGATCATGATGCACAATGAACTAAAAATCTGTAATCGGATGATTCATTATTAATCCGCAGCAATAGGATGCATGACGCCAGTAAGAAAGTCAACATATTAACTGCAGTAGTATATTCAGCTTTTTACAGTAATATGAATTATACAATTAAAATACTCAACGTTTTTAGAGAGATCGCATGATGGTCTGCTTGATTTTAACTTTGTAATCTGTAACAGGTATTTGAACCAGAACCTATATTTTGGCAACATGTCAGGTCAGGGGGCCAATACACCGAATGACGTTGATGTCAGTTTACAGATTGTACATTAACAATTTTATTCGCAATATAAGTAATCTGATTCTCACATGTTCCTAAACCAGAACATATATTACTAGATCAAAGGTTCTTAACTATGACCATGATTGCATAATGTTTCTGCTTAAGTCAGATATAATAATGTCAGAGTCATTATAGTCACCGTATGTTATCAAAATCTATCCATTCATGTAATGTAATGTAAAAAAAATTAGACAGAACATATTTTGCACATTATATTCACATCAGGGCTGAGAAAAAGAAGAAGGGATACTCCATTTTACTTGTATTGTCTACTGTAATGGTTTAATAATCACAGTATTATAAATGAAACATACTCTCGGCGAAGAGTCAGTACTAGAATAGCCTTACATTTATGGATTCTTTCAATCAATAAATAATGGTAGGACACACATGACAAATCCTAGAATCATTTACCTCTCTTCTCTGAAGACATCTATAACGAGATCGCCACTTTTTATATTTTCAATGGTATTGAAAATCCCACCATGTACTTGAAAAAATGTTGGATCCTTGTAGAAGTTTGTTGCTCTTCCTGCCAAAAAACATTCAATCATTGAATCCCTCGGGGCATCGATTTCTCTAAATATTTGCAAATCATTATTCCCAATATTTTGTAAAAGTGAATCTTGTATCAATGATTTTCTGAGCTTGTGTGTGAAAGAATCTGTTTGAGGGAATCCATGATGTGCTAAGTTACTAATGACATTCTAGGAGAAGTTAAATATTGTATTCCATTGACCCGAATATTAATCTATTATAACTAGCTGCTTTTGCAAACAATAAGGATGTTATTTTATATTAAATAAAAAACAACAATAGAGTGCAACTAAAATGATGGGTTGCGATCATAACTACAATGATGGTATTTCAAGTCAGTTGGTACAATTAAATGCCGACCCAAATGCGTAGTTATGCCTGTTTTTATAGCTTGATGTTGTAGCACTTAACATATAGTTTATGTTACAAGACTAATCAATTCATTGCATTTCGTCCTTGAACACACTCCCACAATATTTTAATGTATTAATTAATATTAAAACAATAATGAAAGTAAAACAAAATGCAAAAGAATCCAGAAGAAATATTCCACTCTTGAAATATAAAGTTGTATGATGCTAGACAAACAAGCATCTTGTAGGAAGAATGGATTTTTGATAGATGTTACTGTTTTGGCTTATTTTATATATTTTATATATATGCTATTTCTCTGATAAACTGAAAGTGAGATTTTCTGTCCTGTTTCCTCTGATTTAATGGCTGTAAAATTAAATCGCATCATCTCTTCCATTGTTATATTCTGTACTGTTAATGGAATGTTTATATCTACAGATCGTTTTATACTCAATTTCATCTACATGGTCTCAGTGCATATCACCGGGAAAATATTATACCTGAAGAGATGTTATGGTTAATGAAAATGACTGTTAGTCTTATCCTGGGAATGATCTAAATTGGATCAAGACATACGATTGTCGGTAGTCTGCTGTCGTACAGTTAAATTACATATTATATGGAAGTTATAATTATTGCAATATTAAACTCCCCTGTGATTATATGTTATCTGCCTCACCAGTATAGGAATATAATCAGTAGTAAATGCATCGACTGCCGATAATGAATAAGCAGTAGCTTTTGAACGACCATGACCCCAAATATAAACATTGCATTATCCCTCTCATCTGAAATCTTACAAGTTTTAAATTTTGTAAATGCTTTATCTATCAAAACAAAACCCACATGTGTTTCCGTTGGTTTGCCATAATCTCATCATAACCGCAGATGTGATCAATGTTTCAAGTAAGGATCAAAGAAATACGACTTTTTCAACTTGATTGATCCATTTTCTAGATGACCCCTGTTTATAACAGAAAAATGAAAGACACATGTAGATATTTTAATTATTCACATGTTCAACAAACTAAACTATCTGGAAATACATATTACGTTTTATTATATTTTCAGTGTTGAAAGACGGCTTTATTGGTTAAAATAAAATTCGTATTTTCATTGAGTGAAATAACATCAAAACTATAAGATGACGGCATAAACAGGCCTTGATAAAGAAGTACAAATCTTATATTTACACGCCCTGAAAATATACATATCTACTTCACTAGATGAGATTTACATGGTATTCTACTAGAAATGTAAAATATCCTATGTAACTTATGTTACAACACAGCAAAAATGAGCCAGTTTCCAGAACGCTGAAACTAACAGGATACCCAGTGGAAACCATTATATCCAGTTGGTATCCAGACAGTTTTTCACAGTTTCCATGTGGTTTCCAACAACACTGAAACTGAATTTTGCACCAGTATCCGGATGGTATCCAGTGCGAATAATTACCCACTCCTCCAAGTGGTATCCATCTGGTTTCCATGAATAACTTTCTTGTAGGTTTCAACTCAGTTTCCATGTGATAGTTTCCACTTGGTTTCCACTTGGTTTCCACTTGGTTTCAATATTTCTAAGTTTACACTTGGTTTCAACTTGGTTTCCATGTTTAGGTTTACTGTAGGTTTCAGTCTGGTTTCCATTTTTAGGTTTACTGTAGGTTTCAGTCTGGTTTCCATGTTACGGTTTACTGTAGGTTTCAACATAGTTTCCATGTTCAGGTTTACTGTAGGTTTCAGTGTGGTTTTAGTATAACAGTTTACTGTAGGTTTCAGTCTGGTTTCAGTGTAATGGTTTACTGTAGGTTTCAGTGTGGTTTCAGTGTGATTTCAGTGTAATGGTTTACTGTAGGTTGCAGTCTGGTTTCCATGTTAAGGTTCACTGTAGGTTTCAGTGTAATGGTTTACTGTAGGTTTCAACCTGGTGTCCATAGTTGACATTTGCATGTTGTTCTAAACACGCATAACAACCATGTTATGATTTAAATGAATACAGTGTTAACACCTACAGCATCAACTGCTATCTTCATCAAGAGCAATAATGCTTCTGAGAAAATAATTCTAGTAATGACACAAATAATTGTACTTTGTTATAAAGTTTATTACATAAAGTGCAAATAGCAAAGTCAATATTTGTAATATTATTACACAGACATCCAATTGACCTAACACCGGTGTACCGGAAGTACCGGTCTCCCACGACACCGGGCAGTTGTGTGCATGTTTTGAAAATGTCAAACGACTATCTTGTACCCTCTCAGTAATAAAAACTAAGAAACACAAAAGTGTTATCAATCAGAAGGCCCTGGATAATGTTACATGGTGTCAGATGGACAATCGACCCACGGCTACTGTTGTAAGTGGCTAGTCGACGATAATTAACGTGTATAAACACAAAACAGACATTTCGTTCTTCGTGACGGCGTAACCAAAATGGCGGATGAAGGCGAAGGCGCGCGACCACGTGAGAATCGTTATTACGGCGGATTCATGGATAAGGGACCATCTATGAACTGGAATTGTGATGAAGGACTTTACAATCGTTACAAACTGTGGAAACAGAAATGTGATATCATTTTCACGGGACCATTAGCTGATATGGACGAGGTCATGAAGTGCAAGCATTTACTTTATTGGTGCGGGGAACGAGGTCTGGAACTTTTTAACAGTTGGGGCTTATCTGAAGCTCAGGAAAGAGTATTAGCGAACTATTGGGAAAACTTTGAAGCTTTTTGCAAACCACAGTCAAATGAATTGATGTCTGCATGGCAATAACATCACAATAAACAGGGGTCATTGACACTTGAAGAGTTTGTAGCAAAGCTGAGAAGTCTAGTTAGAGATGCAGGGTATCCAGTACTACATCATGACAGATTTATCAGGGATTACTTAGTGTTTGGAATGAACTCTGAATCTGTGAGAAAAGAATGTCTCAAAGTTGGTAATACTCTGACACTTGCTAGGGCTAGAGAGTTAGCTAAGGCAGACGAGTCTGCTACAAAGCAATTACAATTCATGGGTGATCGCGGTGCTAGTGTAAATGCACTAGGGGCGAGAAGGAAGTTTCAAAAGAAACCTACACATTCTACACAGTGGAACCAAAAACAAGATGACATGTTTAAACGCTGCCGGACAGGTGCACATGGATATGACAAATGCCCAGCAAAACAGGCAAAATGCTTTGTATGTAAAAAAATTGGACATTATTCAAGAGCATGCCTCTCCAAAAAAGGTAAAGACATTAAGAAAGGAATACATGAACTTCACATTGAAGATGATGAAAAATATGATGCACCAGATCAAGAAACCTTGTTTCTGGGAACTGTCAAGGCAGAGAAATTAGGACAAACAAAAGAAGTATCAATCAATACAGTCTACTCCAACAAAGAAAAAGCTCAGCTAGAAATCAAGCTATCATCTGGAAAACAGGTCACACAAGAGGAAGTAGTGTGCAAGGTTGACTCGGGGGCTGAAACAAATATTCTACCTGTAACAGTCTACAGACGCTTGTTTCCAGAAAACCACAAGTTAGGTAAACCTACAGTAAAGCTTACTGCCTACGGGGGATTACCTATCACCAACTTGGGAGCTTGTGAAGTCTACGCTCAAGGACCACATCAATCAAGTCCAGTACGTATACATGTCGAAGTTGCAGACGCAAATGGACCGACAATTGTTGGAAATATCACTTCACAGAAATTGAACCTTCTAACTCTGAACTTTCCTATCTGCGCAAAATCTGTGGAGACAAATGATTCAAATGAACATTGCAAGCAAACAGAACAGACAGAAAAGGAAACTGCGAAGTTGTACGACTTCAACAGAAAACAACTGCCATTGACAAAGGATAAGATACTCCAAGAGTACAACGATGTGTTTTCAGGAATCGGACGATTTCCTGGTCAACCGTACCACATCCAGCTAGATCCAGAAGTTAGACCTGTACAACATCCACCAAGACAAGTACCAGTCCACCTACAAACAGCTTACCAAGACCAGCTATCCAAGCTAACAGAAAGTGGAATACTGAAGAAAGTTGATGACGAATACACGCCATGGATTAACTCTGTAGTTATCACAACGAAGGCTGATGGTTCTCTACGCATATGTTTAGATCCAAGAGACTTGAACAAAGCGATTCAAAGAGCTCCCTATTATGTGAGAACTATTGATGATGTCATCCCCAAAGTGAGCGGTTCCACACACTTCAGTATCCTTGACGCTAGAAGCGGCTTTTGGCAGGTCGAGCTCGACGAAGAGAGCAGCAAGCTGTGTACCTTCAGTACACCCTGGGGAAAATATCGATGGACTCGCCTTCCCTTCGGACTGAGTTGCAGTGGAGACGTTTTCCAAGAGAAGATGGATTACATCTTTGGTGGAATGAACGGGTGTACAGGTATCGCTGATGATACGTTCATCTTCGGTAAAAATGAACAGTCACATGACATGAACATTCTGGAAATATTGGACAAGGCAAGGGAGAACAATGTCAAGTTCAACCCAGACAAGTTCCAGTTCAAAGTTCAAGAAGCAAGCTTCTTTGGATGCAAATGGACCCCAGACGGAGTAAAACCAAACATGGACAAAGTGAAATCCATCACAGCTATGGATCCTCCGAAGAATCTGACGGAATTACAGTCATTCATGGGAATGATAAACTACCTGAACAGATTCTCTCCAGCAATAGCAGAGGCATCGGAACCACTCCGACACCTCATGAAGAAGACTGTACCGTTCGTATGGAGCCGAGAACAAGACATGGCGTTTGATGAACTCAAACGAATCATCACTGAATCACCAGTCCTTGCCTTCTATGACCCAGAAAAGCCAAACATCATCCAATCAGACGCAAGCTTGAAAGGACTCGGATGTGTCCTATTGCAAGAAGGAAAGCCAGTGTGTTACGCCAGTCGCTCGCTGAATCCTGCAGAACAAAACTACAGCAACATAGAACGGGAACTGCTTGCCGCATCCTGGTCTCTAGAGAGATTCCATCACTACATATATGGAAAACATGTAGTGGTCGAGACGGATCACAAACCTCTCGAAAGTATCTGGAAGAAGACCATATCGACTGCTTCTCCAAGACTACAGAGACTCTTACTACGCATGTCGAAATACGAATTGGAGATCTGCTACATTCAAGGGAAGACAAATGTGGTAGCTGACGCGTTGTCACGAGTCGCCAAGATGGCAGATCCACCAAAAGAGACAGAACCAGCAATCAGTATAGACTGTATCACAGGAACTATACCAGCCACTCCTGCTAAGCTTGATGACATCAGAAGACTCACAAGCGAAGACATCACTCTGTGTCACCTGAAAGACGTCATCCACAGTGGATGGCCACAATGCATCAAAGACTGTCCTGAAGATCTAAAGGAATATTGGACCTACCGAGACAGCCTTAGTGTGGAAAATGGACTGATACTCAAGTCCCACCGCCTGATCATACCGGACAGGATGCGAAGTCAGGTATTAGAACTTCTGCACCTGGGACACCTGGGTGTAGAAAAATGTCAGTACAAAGCCAAAGACTCAGTATTTTGGCCTGGCATCACCAAAGACATTCAGAACATGATCTCGAACTGTCAGACATGTGAAAAGCATTCGAGACAGCAGCAGAAGGAACCACTCCTTCAACATTCACTCCCCAGCTATGCATGGCAGAAACTAGCGTCGGACCTATTCGACTACAAAGGTGTCCAATATCTGCTGGTAGCAGACTACTACAGTAAGTTTCCCATCATCCGAAAACTTACGTCTACAACGTCCGCTGCTATAATCAACAACTTGAAGTCAATATGGGCTGAGAACGGAATCCCGGAAATCTTGATAACCGACAATGGGCCTCAGTATGCCAGTCAAGAATTTGCAAGATTCCTCGACTCGTGGAACGTGAGACACGTGACAAGTTCACCGACCTACCCCCAGAGCAACGGATTCATCGAGAGAATGGTCCAAACTGTGAAGAACACCCTCAGAAAGGCTGAAGCATCAGGTGCGGACCCATACCTTGCACTAATGCAGTACAGGACAACTCCTGTAGACAAGGATCTACCAGCTCCAGCGAGACTGCTCAACAAGCGTGAGTATAGGACGCTGTTACCTACCAACGGCCGCCTCCAGAGGGAGCAGACTGACGAAGACCATGTTGACCGTCTACGTCAACGTCAGGAAGTCCAGCTGAAGAACTACAACAGAAAAGCACTACCAGCAGACCTGCCTGATCTACATGAAGGGCAGAACGTCAGAGTTCACACTCCGCAAGGAACATGGGAACCAGCTACGGTGAAGAAGAAGGTAGACGCTCCACGCTCTTACCTCGTCTCGACCCAGAACGGGGCAGAACTGCGTCGCAACAGAATCCACCTGAAACCGAGCGGATCCGGAGATCCGAAACCTCCACCGACTCCTGAGCAGCCAATTAACACTCCAGTTAAGACTATCACGAACAGCAACAGGCTATCTTGTGAAGAGACTACCATTAAGCCTGTGACACCTAGCCAGAACTGTGCTCCTGGTACCACGGTTACCAGATCTGGTCGTACTGTGAAACTGCCTAAGAGACTGGACATGTGAACGCAGTACATGATGATCAGTATTATGAACTGTTAAAGTTTGTTTTAAAGTTTAAAAGTTTCTAGTCAAAGTTCAGGGATTGAATATGGACTATAAGTTTACAAGTTTAATAGTTCTATTTTGCTTATGCAATTAACAAGGACAATTTTGAATTTGATTATAATTATAATGTTCAGTTCATATAAATAATGGTTGTGTAATTAGCTCAAAGAGGGAGATGTAATATTATTACACAGACATCCAATTGACCTAACACCGGTGTACCGGAAGTACCGGTCTCCCACGACACCGGGCAGTTGTGTGCATGTTTTGAAAATGTCAAACGACTATCTTGTACCCTCTCAGTAATAAAAACTAAGAAACACAAAAGTGTTATCAATCAGAAGGCCCTGGATAATGTTACAATATTGGAATGTTATTTTAACTAATTGCAAAAAAAGAAAAGACATTTTGCCTGTTGTGTACTAGTAATACAAAACAAGTGTGTTGCATTATTTAGTTTATAACGTAAGTGTCAATTGCAGAGCAAATACTTGACTAGGAGAAGACATCTGACAATCAAATCTAGGGAATGTATTCAAATGATATCAAGTACACAATACCATATAGTAAATTTATGAAGATCCTAGATATAGATTTACAAATTACATTATTTAAAATTACTTCATAAATCATCCAGCAAAATGCCATAACTGGATGACGAGGTAAAATAACAGGGCATTGCTGCTGATTAAGAAAGAGGAACACTGATAATTCTGTGGTTATATTCTCGATTTATACTGTGCTGCCGGCCATTACTTTTCAATATATGTTAGGAACAGGTGGTTTTATTTTCCTCGGGTAAACAGCCCAGGGTTAATTACATCACTAATCCTCCGGGTCGATTTCACTCTTCAACTTTAGCTTAAAAATTGTCTGTGTCCTCAATGGGAATGATATTTCGACCAAATGGTATGCTCATCTTCAAGTCTTTGACCGACCACATGGTTCCTTCGTGTTCTTCTAGGCTGTAAAAGTAAAACGAACATAAAAATGATATTAATGACCAACATAAATCGAAATTGGTACAACCTCAGTTTTACTTATTTGGAGTGATTTAGTAAGATACACAGTCATACATTCTGATTTGCCAGATACTATTACTTTGTATACTGCGATTATAACATTAGTTCTTAGGTTAAGTTTTGAAACACATATACCTGTTATAGGCTAATGTGAGAGGTCATCTATCACCTTCTTCAAGTTTCCCATGTGCAGGTTTGCTGAAAGGTTATAAAAGTATCAACTTAATAAAAGAAACATGAATATCAAAGGGGTATTTCATATTCTAACTAAATATAAAGGTCATATTAAAAAATATACATCAGTACAACAACTCTTACTTGGTAGTTTTTTAGAATGTAATTTTTATGTATTCGTATGTTATAATGAATCAAGAAAGAAGAGAATTTAAAAAATCCATTATGCTTTCATAACAAACATCACAACAAAATCTGTCTGATATATCATGCGGCATAGTAAATATAAAGAAATGTTCAACACAATGGTATTTGTAAAATTTAGTAAAATTTTCGAAATCTTGTAAACTCGATATATCATGGCTGGTTGGACCCAAAGTCTTCAAATTTAGTGTCAGCCGTTATTGTAGGATGATGCAGACACCTGTTGATTTTGGTGACCTTGACCTTATTTTCAAGGTCACCACGACACCTTGACCACTTTTCTAAATCTTGTTTACACGATATCTCATGAAGCGTTGCATCCAAAGTCTTCACATTAGGCGTCAGCCTACACTGGGAGAAGACGAAGACACCAGTCGATTTTAGTGACCTTGACCTTATAACAAGGTCAACATGACACTTTGACCACTTTTCAAACTCTTGTTAACGCGATATATCATGACTGGTTGGACCTAATGTTTTCAAATTTGGTGTCAGTCTACATTGTGGGATGAAGCAGACACCAGTCAATGTTTGTGACCTTCACCTTATTTTCCATGTGACTATGACACTTTAACCACTTTTCGAACTCTTGTTAACCAACAAGAAAAGCCTTTAAAAAGGCAAGCTTGGGGGCACCTGAGAATATGAACTGGACAGGACATGGTGGTTATTTGTTGGTACACTGTGTAAGTGGAAGTGTGTGTGGGTGTGGGATGATCAGGCGGATGAAAGGATGGTAGACCATGTATGTTGACAGGGTTGGAAAGAGGAAGAAAACGGTGTAATTTGGTTCGGTTGGCAGGCCTGAATTATTCTGGCGAACACTGAAAACAATACCAGTGACATGGAACGCTGAAAACAATACCAGTGACATGGAACGTTACTTTTGCTGCCAGTGCAAAGAAGGCTATGGCAGTACACTGAAATCCTCGTTCCCTGCCAAAACACTGGCTGCCTTGATGCACAGAGGCTGAAAGTGATGCTAGCGGATACATATTATGTTGTCAACTGCATTAATATGAATAAATTCTTATCGGTACCTGTTCCTTGACGACTTTTAATTCTTGTTTCACTTGTTCCATGCGAGAGGCGAGGTAAAGACTTGTTCAAGAACTGTCATTAACCGGTACTGGTTAAAAGCGCTAGTGGCGCGCACCGTAATTCGCGCTTCTGAACAACCTGGCCCTGACCTCCTTCACAAATATCTAAGAAACCTTCGTAAACAATGTCTGTTATCATTAAAATTGGAATGCTGTTTCCGATTGTGGAATGCAAAACAATGCATTGAATTTGTCCGAAAAATACTATTTCATGTGAAACTATTTTTGATATAAGTGTATTAGTTTTTGATGAGAAAATACAGAGAATATCTGTCAATTAGACACATGTAGAAAATCAAATTCCACATTTGTTTGTGCCAATTATTTCGGATTACCCACAATGTCACGTGGTTACAAATTTGCTACAGGTCGGTTCATTGGTCATTATAATATTCAAAGATATAAAGAGATCACATATCATTGGCTGAAAGTTCTTTTATTATTTCCAACATTAATATAGCGTGAAAATTCGACCCGATTCTTAAGCTTGGGGGCGGTCTGCCAGTAATGCAATATATGAAGTAGTGTCCTTTAAACTCAATGTTACCGGCGGGGGACATTGCCATGTTAGTAGTGGCAAACACTTGTGTCCTCTGAGGTCATGTGACTACCCTGCTCCTGTTGCTATCAGGTTACCCTTACCCCATTACCTTACGCTGCTAGGTTTTAGAACATAAACACATATATGTTATCTAATGTCCTGTTTTCCAATTATGAACTTATTGCTCTGTGTCCTGTGAATCCGGTTCGGGACTAGATTCGCTGGAAACAGGTCTAGGAAGAGTGAATTATTGATAGATATGTTATTCCTAGTAATTGATGATGCTTGGTAGATTAGGATTCTCGTGCAATAATTTAATAAGATAAAATCGCAACTGGATTGAAGTGTATTTAATAGAAGGTTTCCAATATGTCATCTCTGGTACATCACATTTACTAACTACTTTTTTGGTTTATCTAGTTTTGTGGCAAAATCAAATTAATTAAATACAACATGGAATACTTAGAAATTGAGATGATAGAAAGTGTTTTGCTGAACAATACCAATGACATATACATATAGGAGAGGGTTTCATTAAGTTGGCATAACTTGTACCCAATCCTTTCTCATGAATAAATATGTTTAAATCAAATCAAACATATAACAATACCAACATATCTCCAAGATTCAAATAGCGTGGTAATATGACATCCAAACGTTTTGTACATAAACAATCCATATCCTCTTTGATAAACATTTTGCATAGTGTTTCACGAATCAAAATGACTGACTAATCAAAATAGCTACTGACCATTGTTGACCCAGGTCAGTTAATCAGACAGAAGACAATCGACCAGGACAAACACTTAAGTAGACACAAGTCATTCGTCTCAGGACAGGTACAGGATTATACAAGGTTTAGGTAATCGTTTCAAGGTATCAAAATAAAATATACTGATTCTGGAAATCAATTTCTATTTACATATTTGTTTTCTTACTTGTTACAAAGGTGTCTGCGATGAGAGTGTCAGCAGTTTTTTACGTCGAAGAACTGTGTATGTGATATACAGAACAAGGTCTATTTGTTTGAATATACTTGGAATATCAGATATAAACTTACTATCTTCGATAAAATGAAATATATCTCTAAATTGAAAATACCCCTACGTGTTTCCAGGATATGCAGTATAGCAAAGAAACAAACTATACAACTATATATTTTATAAGTGGTAAATATTAAGTTCCATAGAGCAAAATATATGTATTTATCAACGGTCTGATAAATTTGGCACTTCGGCATCTTTTTGTTTGTTTTTGATATATTATTATTTGTGAATGAAATTCCAGACGTTTTTAAAATGTTCGATATCATATTGTAATATCAGGCTTAATTCATAGAGGTTTTCTCCTAGAAACAAGTTAATTTCAGTTTTAAATTTGTTCTAAAACGGTTTGATTCAAGGGTATTTAATACATTAATATATCTTTATATCTAGAATCGAATTTCGTTTGCTTAAAATATAAAATATGATAGTACGTCGGTATGATACCACACATACGGCCACGCTCAGTAACACTTCAAGTGTTTTGAAGACCAAACGAACATAGTGTGAAATATTAATGAAGCTATTTATCCTCAAAGGAGTGCTTGTATCTACAAACATCCGAACTGATATTTACATAGCAGCAGTGAAGGAGATCGATAAATGAAGATAGCCTATACATTATAGAAATAAAACCTATACCGCTATAGTGAGTAGGTTGCTTCACACATTTCAAAGCTGATAATGAGTTTTTGTCAAGATATCCGTGTCTGAATACATGTAGGTAAGGTGTTCAGGGAGTTCATGCCGGCGATTGCTGTCTGGCTCTGCAGATGTGGAATCGAAACATGCAAGGGACTCAACCCGAAACAAGTACATTATGCTATTGTAGACAGTCTGATCCCAAACATAACAATGTTGAATTATATGAAGCTATTTCATTCACAGATAAATTAGAATAATCAGACACCAAAGGAGAACCGTTGGCAAGTGCACCAATTTATATGGTTAGCTTATCTGTTATAAGTTCATTAATGTACTGTTAGCATATTACAATAACAATAAGATGACTTCTACATAGTTTAGTCGGTGGCGTTGCAAAAGTAATTAAGTTTATAAGTAATCGTTTGTCAAAAAATAACAATTGTATATATGACCTAAATGACCTATGACCTAAAACTAATCGACACACTGCATCACAGAACGATATTTTTAAACGTTTGTATACTGTCGTTTCTTTAGAGGTTCAGCATAGACCAAATGAGTCAACAAGTTGGCCAATATTTAAACACTTGGCTAGTAGGAGGACACAGGTCAGGTTTATGTAAATGTTTCTTTCATCACTATTTTTTCTAAATTCTTTTAAAATGAATTAAAACTGTTTAATGAAATGACAATTATCTATGTCTAAATGACATAATGGCATACTCTAACTATAAAATTACAGCTAATTTTCGTTGGTAATTTGACACATTTGTCATTAACAATAATGCTGGATGATCGAGTTATAGTCCATTTTAAAGTAAGTACATGTAAGTTGCCGACAGCTATAATTATTTATTGTATGGTAACAGTGGTTTCGTCTTTTAGCTACCAGCTTTGCTATTTACACGGTTTTAAATGGTGCTCATCAACTTGTATACCGTCTAGACACTAACCACAAACGTCAATAACTGCAGTTGGAATCTCATTCCCATGAGGCTTGTAAGAAGTTCAGCAAATATTGGATATAAGTGAGCTAGTTTCATATGTTCATCTCACGAGGAGGTTTTTCTTGTATGTGTTAGACAGAGCTGATGAACACCCTCAGAGAATTAACTTATAAATATAAGGATCCTGTGAATACAAAAGCAAGGGAAATTATTATATTTGATAAGTTAATGAAAGGACAAATTGGGATATTGATTGTTGTAAGCAATAGTCCGTGGATGAATGGAAACACTGTTGATAGGAGAGCCCAAGATAAGTATCAATACGAGTCGATGAAATGATTACATAACAAATTTAAATGAGTGTTACATAAGAAATATGTTATTAGTTTTATTTATCTTATATTTAATGTCATATTGATAAAAAGTATCATATTGTATGCTATAAACATGTGAGGATTTTCTGAAAATTTATTCATCTGATTAATATTGTGGTAGTTACAGTCTATTATTGACGCTATGCACTACAGTAAGCTGCTTAGTTAAGCAAACAAATTTGCAATAAGAAAAACCCTTTCAACGAGTCTGATAAAGACAAAGACATGTGTCAGAAATATGAGTAGTATGATAGTACCGACAAATGATCATTCTTGAAAATGCAGTTGAGCACAATTGTGTAGTGTGGAGTAGATAACTTACCTGTATATCATTCTGTGTAGTGTCCACGGGCATGTTTACCCAACTGTTGAAATTGGTACCCAGACAATGAAAGACCTAAAGCCTACAGTTGCGTGGAACGCTTAGTAGTGGCACCAAAAGTGCCATTGCTAATATGTAAATATTAATATGTAAATTGTGTGCTTTGAGCATTGATATAACGCTATACAAATGGCGGTGGACAGTGATGGGGTATAATTTTGTAAATGCATCTTGTTTTGATAAAGTGACCTTTGCATAGCAAGAAAATTAGAGGATTATTTTACACCAAAAAACACGTTAATTTTGGTTCTGTTAATAAACTCGAAATGCCTCAATATGACAATACATGTACTATGAAATGCTCATTAAATTTTGGACACATGAAACTGTGTCAAAACTTTTAAAAACCCTTTTAAACAATCTCTAAAATGAAAACCATTAAACAGATTCCAATAATGATTTATATATGCAACTTAGCGTCTTTGAAGTTTCTGTTTTGTATCACAGCGTGTCAGTAATGACATCAGGTTGTGGGTGTGAATATTATTTCCATCTTTTAAAGGTCTGCCTTTCATTAAACACAAATTGAACATACGAGATTATGTTACAATAATGATAACTAATGCGAAACAGATTCTCATAATCACTTCAAAATTTAGTTCATTTACTTATGCGTAAACCCTTCTGAAGAATGCCATCAGAATGATCATAACACCAAGGATTTATATGGTAAAGTTAATTAGTTCTAAAATGTGATTATAAGCAGGTTCCTTTATAGGCACATATTCTTTGATTTGATAGGTTTATGACAAAACAAATCATTTACCTGACGTCAATCAAAGTTTGCAATGTCACCACATTGATTCCTGTGATTGATAATTAGATAAAACTTTGGTGTATGAGTGTTCTGGTCTTTGTTTTTCTAACATTAATCTAATATTTGAAATTTACCTGATTTATATGGTGCCATGTTCGTTCAAAGCAATGCAATGGCGCAATTGGCGAATATATTCATGTTATCAAAGATATTGACGTAAACCGATATGATGACATGTTCAGATGAATCATTGCAATAATGCCAGTCACTAAATCTGGACATTGATTCCAGAATAAATTACCTTAAGCTTTAGAGATCATGGTGCACGATGAAATAAAAATCTGTAATCGGATAAAGCATTATTAATCTGTAGCAATAGGATGCATGACGCCAGTAAGAAAGAAAGCATATTAACTGCAGTAGAATATTTAGCTTTTTACAGTAGTATGAATTATACGATTAAAAATACTCAACGTTTTTAAAGAGATCGCATGATGGTCTGCTTGATTTTAACTTGTAATTTGTAATCTGTAACAGGTATTTGAACCAGAACCTATATTTTAGCAACATGTCAGGTTAGGGGGTCAATACACCGAAGGACGTTGATGTCAGTTTACAGATTGTACATTAACGATTTTATACGCAATAAAATTAATCTGATTCTCACATGTTCCTAAACCAGATAATATATTACTAGATCAAAGGTTCTTAACTATGACCATGATTGCATAATGTTGCTGCTTAAGTCAGATATACTAAAGTCAGGGTCATTATAGTCATCGTATGTTATCAAAATTTATCCATTCATGAAATGTTATGTAAAACAAATTAGACAGAAAATAAATTGCACATTATATTCACATCAGAGCTGACAATAAGAAGAAGGGATAATCCATTTTACTTGTAGTGTCTACTGTAATGGTTAAATAATAACAGTATTATAAATGAAACATACTCTCGGCGAAGAGTCAGTGCTATAATAGCCTTACATTTATGGATATTTCAATCAATAAATAATGGTAGGACACACATGACAAATCCTAGAACGTATCATTTACCTCGCTTCCCTGAAGACATCTTTAACGAGATCGCCACTTTTTATATTTTCAATGGTATTGACAATCCCACCATGTACTTGAGCAAATTGTGGAATCTTGTAAGAGTTTGTTGTTCTTCCTGCCGAAAAAACATTCAATCATAGAATCCCCCGGGGCATCGATTTCTCTAAATATTTGCAAATCATTATTCCCAATATTTTGTAAAAGTGAATCTTGTATCAATGATTTTCTGATCTTGTGTGTGAAAGAATCTGTTTGAGGGAATCCATGATGTGCTAAGTTGCTGATGACATTCTAGGAGAAGTTAAATATAGTATTTAATTGACCAGAATATTAATCTATTATAACTTACTACTTTTGCAAACATTAAGGATGTTATTTTATATTAAATAAGGAAAAACAATAGATTGCAACTACAATGATGGTTTGCGATCATAACTTCAATTATGGTATTTCAAGTCAGTTGGTACAATTTAATGCCGACCCAAATGCGCAGTTATGCCTGTTTTATATAGTTTGATGTTGTAGCACTTAATATATAGTTTAAGTTACAACAAGACTAATCAATTCGTTGCATTTCGTCCTTGAATACACTTCCACAATATTTTAATGTATTAATTAGTATTATTTTTATAACAAAATGCAAAAAAAAACAGAATAAATGTTCCACTCTTGAAATATAAATTTATATGATGCTAGTCAAAAAGCATCTTGTAGGAAGAATGGATTTGATAGATGTTACTGTTTTGGCTTATTTTGTATATTTTCTCTGATAAACTGAAAGTGAGATTTTCTGTCCTGTTTCCTCTGATTTAATGGCTGTACAATTAAAACGCATCATCTCTTCCATTGTTATATTCTGTACTGTTAATGGAATGTATATATCTACAGATCGTCATACACTCCATTTCACCTACATGGTCTCAATGCATATCACCGGGAAAATACTATACCTGAAGAGATGTTATGGTTAATGAATATGACTGTTAATCCTGGGAATTATCTAAATTGGATCAAGACATACGATGGTCGGTAATCTTCTGTCGTACAGTTAAATTACATATTATATGGAAGTTATAATTATTGCAATAGTAAACTCCCCTGTGATTATATGTAATCTGCCTCACCAGTATAGGAATATAATCAGTAGTAAATGCATCGACTGCCGATAATGAATAAGCGGTACCTTTTGAACGACCATGACCCCAAAAATAAACATTGCATTATCCCTCTCATCTGAAATCTTACAAGTTTTGAATGCTTTATACGAGTTAATATTAGTTTGACTGAGTGTGTAAGCAATGCACAGCTATAATGTCTATATAATGAATACATCCTGACAACAGCTGCAATATTATTAACACTTTAAATTTGAACCTAATTTATTACGTTCAAAATGTTTATCTATCAAAACAAACCCACATGGGTTTCCGTCGAATTGTCATAATAGCATCATTACCGCAGATGTAATCAATGTTTGAAGAAAGGATCAAAGAAATACGACTATTTCAACGTGATTGATCCATTTTCTAGATGGCCCCTGCCTTTAACAGAAAAATTAAAGACACATGTAGACATTTTCAGTATTCACATGATCAACAAACTAAACTATCTGGAAATACATATTACGTTTTATTTTATTTTCAGTGTTGAAAGACGGCTTTATTGGTTGAAATAAAATTCGTGAGTGAAATAACACAGTCAATCTTATGACGTCATCAAAACTATAAGATGACGGCATAAGAAGGCCGCGATAAAGAAGTAATAATCTTATATTTACACGCCATGAAAATATACATTTCTACTTCACTAGATGAAATATACATGGTATTCGACTAGAAATGTAAAATATTCTCTGTAACTTATGTTACAATACATTGATAAATGACATCTAATGAAAGAGTTAAGGAGATTTGAATACGACATTTGTGTTTCTTGGAAATATGAACAGATAATATTTTGAAATCTAAATTTAGTTTATTTGGCTTCTGAAATCATGATGTAAGTCTGTTTCAACAGTGTTTACCGTTCGTAGATCGAAATATATTTTATTTTGTATGGCGACATGAGTTTTGTGTGTGAGCTTAGTTTAAGTGTTTAGTGTTTTTACATATATTACACTATATACAAAAAAATTCAAAATTGCAAACTGACAAGATTAGTTCTGTTATTATCCATTACCTTTTTGTCATAATTTAAAATATTTAGAAGATAATTTAAAGAGAACAGAATAAAGATAGTATGTCGACATTGATACAAACTGACTGAATAATTATTTGTAAAGTCACAGAAAGTAAAGTCTTCGCTCGGAGGAAAAATTAGAACATGACAATCTTAACAGAACATCAACATGCTGAGTGTACACTTTCACATTGTCACAAACAATAAAGTGTAATATATTGTGGGTATATGAAGCTTCCTGGTTAGAGAATGATGAATTGCCATTTTGTATTTGTGGTCCTCTGTTGACAACATCATGAGGAGTGAAGCCTTCTAGTTCAGTCAATAACTAGAACATGAATATCCGTAAAACAGGATATTATATTTTGTTTGTACTTTAGATGACCAACTTCTTGTATAAAAAAAATATGTAGATTATCATATTATGCTATTGTACGATGGATAGACGAATGTTATTTCTTTCAGGGAAACGTTACTACCTTTCTTCACACACTGTATCGACGTATTGCTTGAAATAATATGTATAACATGTGTGTTTTATCGTTTATAACACATCAACATCTGAGGTGGCTTAATGGATCAGAATAGAATTTCGAATATGTACTATGAGTATGTAAAGACTTATACATGATTTACAAAATTACTTGATTGGTTATTGAAAATGTATTTGTACTGTTTAATGTAAGTCTTAAAGCTAAGTCTAAATTCAACATTTTACATATTGTGTTTCGTTATAAATGCGATTTATTTACTGTGGAGGATAGTGTTTATTAACACTTTTGTCAATTTCAACATAATTATTTAACAGTGATACTAACAAGTCCGTTTGTTCTTAAATACATTAATATATTAGTGTCCCTTAAGATAACAAGTCTTATAGCAGTGTAATACCAGATAAATTCAGTAATATTGAAAAGTGAAATATTTTACCGTTAAAACCTGTGATGGCATGGAGGCAGCTGTTTCCTTTTGTCTCCTCGTATACAACAGTCGGAAAAGAAAGTTTTCATTAACGCGACTGCTTAATTCTGAATCCCCTTGCTTGTGTTCGTTACATTATGATACCCTATAGTATGTTTGTACTCATGACTCTACCGCAGTATTTGCTTAGTTAAAAAACCAAACGTTATGTGCAATCTTTTATTAAAATGGTTGATACATTGTTACAATTTAGCATGTAGTTTGTCATTGAGATTACAGTTTATAAAATAAATAACTGGGGAAGTGTTCATAATCTGAAAATTTATGACAATACACGTCAGAATTCCATTACGTTAGCAAATATTTTGTAACTCATTAAGATGTAAACATTATATAAAGACAGCAAGTCAAATTTAATTTAAACAAATTCAATATGAATACCTCTTGGGCAGTGACACAATTATGTCTGAGTGGCCTAATAAGGACTTCAGCTAAATTTGGTAATGCCAAATGAGATCCTAATCCCACAGATCACCTTAAATAGTCCTTGTGACCAATTGTCCATTGTCCAATTGTTATATAGAGACGTCTGAGTTATACAAAATAGTATCTGTACATTTAGATTAGCGATTTACATTCTGTCTACATGAGATTTTTATAGCAAGAAGAAGAATTCAGATGACACTTTTACCATGCGGTTCTTGATTAGTTCACTTAGATAACAAGGCCTTGATTTACTGCAACGAGGAAGACACGCTGCCACTGTCTGGCTACAACATCATTGCTATTCAAGGACTTACAAACATCTATTACGCCAATCTTTTATGCACGTTTTATTTACAATGAGAAAGCTCAACATGATACTGCGGTCATCGAGGTGAAGCCATTGAGTGTCGCCTCAAACAAACGAATCACTTTGGTGCCAATGCAATCAATTGCCTTCAACAAAAATATATTATGTGTACAACAACCCAAGCTACTCTTGAACTGACACGATGTTACAACTACATTATCTGAACTCCTGTTTTAACTATCAAATTATTGTGGTCACGTGAGGCTCAAATATCAACGCATTGTCCAAGGTGATATGAACTCTCAAACGATGTATATTATACTATTTAGTTATTGTGAATACACATAACATTGAATACAATTAGCAACAACACGGGAAAGTGCATGGAACATAAATGTATGATACAGAACTAGAGAAAAACCTGGTGAATAACAAGGCGGTGTATATAGACTTGCATATATATTTTCTGAACAAATACTCGTATTCTGTAACGACGCCTCAGTATAAAGAATAAATAAATTACATTGTTTAAACATGACGTGAGGCTGCCACTACCTCTGACATTGGATGTGCTCAAATATGCTAGCGGTTTGTTCATCAGGTGAAGAAACTTTGAGACCAATACTTTCCACATGTGATAACATACTTGCTTTATAATAGGATTAAATCAATGAAGAAATATGCGTTTGGGAGAAAGGTGTGTGCTTAGCTTTACACTTAACACAGTGGAATGGGACTCTAAACATGAATGATGTGCAAAATTAACTTCAATTATTGTTCGAGCATTATGTTGAAAAGTAATGTTACGTTTAACAACAAATATTTGCTTAAATATGAATTAAAAATGATAAAAAATTAATTAACACGTACATTACAGGGATATATATTTAAATTATTTTGTTAACATAAGTAGCGACATTCAATTTAAACCCATATCAAGTATCTTGTTTGTTTCATTAATGCTGGATACTCTCAAGATGCGTGAAAGATTCTGTTGAATCAAAGATAAACATTTTTATGAATTTTTAACAAACATTTTGGACAATATGTCTAGTTAGTGAAACCTATTCAACTCAATGTTTACTGTTTGGTTCACATCATCCACATTCTACAGAGAGAAAACCAACATGCATGCTCACAACAACTTACAATCAAAAACTTGTTTTATCATTACGAATCTGCTTCATATTCAGATAATTTGCATATATTCTAATTATATTTCAATGTCATCTGAGTGATTACGTAGTAAGATAAAATATAATGTTTTATTTTTAGCTCCTACCAATGACAAGTCAATGTAATTTTAATGTTTGAATAACATTCGTATATTCAAGGCATCATTGACAACTTTAAAATTCAAATCATGAAACCATGATAATTGTACGTCATTCTAACAAACCTTTCAAATTTGAATCGATGAGCCTTCCACCTTCAGTTATAGATCCATAGAATGAGATTATAAGAAAATGATGCTCTTTGAAAGATCATTGCTAAAATCAGAGTAACACTTTACAACCTAAACCATTAATTTCATTCAGAAAAAGTAATGAGGATTTACACCTTGCATTTTCTCTCTAATTATCTGACTCTAATGTCAAAATGAAGGCTGCCACAAAGTGCTAGGGTTATACAAAATTACAATTTAAAGAACCCAAAACACATTAACAAACACCTCCTTTATCAAGATTAAATCCACATTTAAACTCATTCCCGATAAGAGAAATTTTACATTAAGTTTCAAAACCTATGACTCCAGAATTTTCCCCAAGAGACAGCAATAAACATGCAAAGACATTCTTTACAATTCTTGAAATTACAGATATGATTTTCAGTCATTCTAAATAAAATCATTAAATCATTTCTGTATTACTCAAGATGATTGAACTGTGAAATCAACATATAATACAATCTCCTCTTATGACCAGCAAGTATTAGTATTACTATGAACAAGTATGTGCCACATTTGCTTTGGGAAACCTGTCATATCAGGATTCGGTATTAAAATAAGTATGCCCAATAATTGGTTAGTTTGGATATTTTCCCCCTTATACAGAGTGTAAAATTTATTTTGTGTATGTTTTATCTCTTTGACAAATTCCTTTGAAAAGTTTGTGTTCAATGAATGATGTTTCTACAATATTGTTATACCCAAATGGTTCATTGTTGCCTTGAAATAGCTGCGCAATTGTATAATACCTATTATAGTATATATTGAAGAATGTCAGGGTTAAGAGTGCAGGCTATATGATTGACAATGTTTATAATAGCTTGACTTATCTCTCATGTTTCTACTGGAGCAAAATATCAGTTTGTAAAATTAGGTTAGTCAATGTAAATACATGTATTAGAAAAATTACATATCATTATTTTGCAAATGACTTCAATGAGAGAAGTATTAATTTCAGTTCTCTGTGGACAAAACTATAAAAGCTCAACTACGTCTTGATGACATCATTTGTTCCGACAACATCAAAGGTTTATAATCAAGTCAAGGGGTCCTGTAATGTGTAAAATTTTATATGTGTGATAATCTGAACTGCTGAATTAGTTTGAAAGCATTACAATAACTGTTGTCCATTCTTTCTATTTGAATTTGATTTACAACACACAAGGTGAACCTTATTTACAAAGCAACCACCGAGTGCTCGTTATGTAGTGTAAAATTCGTTTAACACTATCTGCAAAAAACGACGTGATGGTAATTAAAACATCAATCAAAAGTGTGGATGGGGTCAAACTAGTTCTCTCTTCTGCTGAATTTCTGATGTTAGTTGATAACTATAAAAGAGTCATCTGATAGATGCATATAAATTAAAATAAAAACGCTTTAGAATAAGAATAAGAAAATATTCGTTCATCATGGTCAATGAACAGGTGTTGTTTAATAATTTAAGAACCACTGTCAAAGATCATGTGAATTGCTGTTCCAAAACCGTATGTATTTTATCACAAAGTAGGACGATATGAGGGGATGAATATAATGTTGAAATGCTAACAAGCTAAGAGCCTTTATAAATGTAATCAAAAGTTCATTATTTGTAATTCACACTTAGTTGGTTGTTCAGACATGTGTAACTGAAGGAGCAATCTATAGTCGTGGAAAGCTCAATCCTCTGATTACATTACTGACCTCTGACATGGCTTTTATACCGATATTAAGATAAAATGAGAAATCATCATTATTCAAAACCTGAAATGGATTGACATACGTATTAAGAATAACATTACCACTAACCCAAAGTAATATCTATTTGAATTTGGGCTGCAATGCTGAATTTTAAGTAGATTCATACGTAAACAAATGTGTACTTACTATCACCCACATGATGTGAATTTACAGCAGTTCCCTGGTTTCAATATTATAAAAAAAATGAAGTAAGATAAAAGTCTGCTGGAATGACACTAATTACAAAATCGTCAATTTAGATTAAGTTACTCATATTCAGTGGATTAGACAAAATAATTATGTTGTATTTGATATTTGTCCTGATAATAGTTTTACTGTTAGATAAGATATACATGTATATATAGTTATGGTAAATAAGAATCCGAACTCAAAATAATGAAGAATCATTGCTCATTTTCAAGGAGGCGAACAAGTAAATTATGAAATCAATTTCATGTGACAACAGTCATCACATTTATCAATAGGAGTTGCAGTGAAGCACCCCGAAAGATGAAGCTACATTTTGAAGAAATTTGAAAGTTTCAACTTGAATAGATATCAACATGTGTAACATTAACTCTATATTATCACATTGTAACTGTAACTTGTAACTGAAAAATACTCTAAGTGACTTATTACCGAAGTCACTCGTAAGTTTATATACACTAGTGTGCAGAATTAAGTACACCGTATTTCGCGAAATGTTCGCGAAGTGTTCGCGAAATGTGCGCGAAATGTGCGCGAAATGTTCGCGAACATGGGGTACTTAATTTTGCACAGTAGTGTAATTCAAATTCCAACGGTCAGTTGAAGACTGAAGCTGGCGAGTGCCATTATTATTTACAATACCACTTAACTCATTAATAAGGTTTCTTATCACTATTCTATCAGACTACACATTTAAAGTTTTGGAATAAGGTGTGACATAAAAATACTGTGAAATTGTCCCTGATCCTCATATACAAGTGAATTAAATATACAAATGATCTGTAAGGCATGGATTATGGTCAGCCTGGATATAATTAGATTTCAGGAAAGCTCTCAGTGGGAAAATGCATTAGGCCAAGTATAGATATCTTATGAAGTTTGGCCAATGGAAGACAGATTTTCATTAATATCCCGATATGCTCACTTGACGTGAAGTTCTGAGGGACTAAAGGTTATTGTATGGTCCATGGTTACAATCAGATTGCAGTAGAGCTCGAAGACACTGAACAATTGAGTTAAATGGTTCATTCCCACATTTTTTACACTATTACATAGAAATCATTTATTACAGTTACAGAAACTTGGATCGTGTCTCTTTTGATGCAATATGATTCCCATTCAGGTAATTTGGTAATGAGTAAGGTCATCAAATATCATATTTCGTCTGTACAAATAAATTAGAGGAAGTATCTAAGGAACTGTGAAGGTGAATACTATTTAGAAAGAAAATCATCAGATCATATTGTTTATATTATATTATTGTTGTTTCTGTGCTTATTTGTGGGAATCGCAACTGCCTCTAACCTCTTACTGTGTTGGGCTTTATCTCTATATTACTCTTGGACTATTCAAAACAAATTTCAAACAATTACACTCGGCCTCTTCATTTTGTTGATAAACACATATATATGACCATAGTCAAACTTGAAAATTCCATTTCTTACAGTCTCCTTTTCAGTATTTAATAAAATGGTGATATTTTCAGAATAAATACTTTGTTCATAGTCTGAGTGTAAGACTAATATGACCAATGAACTGAAACGTAGGAAATATAGAACCACGTCACCATCTTGGTAATCCGAAATAATTAGCCTATGTTTCTACCAAAAGAGATATTTTTCTAAACATCCTAAAATGTAATTTGAACTATGTGGACAACTTCAATCAAATCACAATTATTTATAATGAAGAGAGTTGAGAAATCTCTACATTTATATTATTTCTATACCGTATGTCGATGATATACAGATAATGCGATTTATAATGAACTGTTCTGCCATTGTCATATATAGATGGAAATGTAATTCGGGAATTGTAACAGAATAAATGTTATTCACAGAAGAAAGCAGAACTCTCTCACGGGATATCGATCCAACATTAACTTGTGATATACCAAAATGACTCCTGGAAGACCTGACATTATCCCCTTAACTTCCAACGTATAGAAGGTGTTTTACACCAGAGGTATTTTAATTTATTTGAACAACATTTCTTCTTACTCTTATCTCAATTTTCTTTAAACTGGACAATGTTACTAAGTATGAATATTTTGTCAGAGTCGCAGGCGTCAAACGTTTACAATGGAGTTATGGAGCTAGACTTTGACATTCCAAAACGTTTTTGCCGAAAGCCTTTAGTCAGCCATGCTTTGAAACAAATAACAAAGTTCAAAGACAAGAAGAGCATGTGGCACAGTTCCCTAACATCCATATTTGCTGAACGTCTGGCAAAATATCCATTGTTGGTTATCACCAAGTTAAACAGGAAATGATTAAAAAATAATTCAGGAAATACATGTATTGACGCTCCTGTGTACTGTCTGAGGAAAGCTGTACCCTGAATACCAAGTAAAACAGTCACGTTGCCTTCAAATTCAAGACCATCATTCCCTTGGTTTGGATTCACTTGGAAAAATGAAGCTTTAAGATACAAGTAGATCCCATTTTCACCTTTCATTTTCTGATATGTTGATTGGAAAATATGATGAAGATTTTGAATATATGTAACATGATTCACATGGTCACAGGAATGTGACTTTAATTAACGTCAAAATCTTAATGTAAAAATATCAATGCAATTTGCTATTCCTCAATTAACAAAACGAGGGACCATATACAAGATATCGTTCAAGTTAAATTCATGATTGGATTATATGATGCAATCATTATATGATGGCAAAATTATACGATGCAAAAATCAAAACGGTATTATTTTCTTTTCATTGTGTAAAGTTTACACATATTTCCTTGAAAATTGTATGCAATACAAAAATTAACATATGTCCTTCAAATATCAATATCAGTTCATCGAGCAAGATGTGATCATAATCCCATAAGAGGCTTTATATATCCTTCTGGTTCATACAATTATGCAATGAAATATGATGCTATCTAAATCATGCAATCAATAAACAGTGCCAATGACATTTGATTGTGATTGTGATAGATTGTGCCTGTTTTATGCTCATAATCAATCTCTTTTGAACAATTTGTATGGATTCTGATAAACACATATGACTAACGAAATGACATCATTCTACCATTTAAACTGTCATTCATGATTTTTGTCATATTCATTTGATTTCATTTATCCTAAAGACGCCGGCATTTCCTCTGCGTCATGCTTGGATGTTAATCCTTGATTTATCTTGTATATATATGTAAGGGTCCAATCAGTGTAAATTGTTCTCTTACTCTTTATATAATGAGTGTTTAATTTACATATATCAGTATCAATCTATAACACTTTTGCCAAAGCAACAATCTCAGCTGGGATCCACGTACACTTAATAACCTTCAACATGATGACCGTCTAGACAACAACAAGATCCACTTCCTAGTTTCACTATCCAATCGTGTAGGTGAGGTGAATGGTCAGACCTTTGTCATTGACAGATCAATATACAGGGGTGGATGGGAAGTTGTCCTAATCTGATAGGGTTTTGTCCTTTGAGTTCATGTGACTACTCTGCTCCTGTTGGTTTAAAACCCTACCCCATTACCTTACACTGCTAGGTATTAGAACATAAACATGTACATTTTATCTAATGTCCTGTTGGCAAATTATGAATTGTTTCCTGTGAATCCGGTTCAGGACTAGATTCGCTGGAAACAGGTCTAGTAATAGTGAATTATTGTTAGATGAATGTTATTCCTAGTTATGTTATGTTATTCGCACCTGGAATGTAGTTTATTTAATAATGATATTTAAATATATCATCTCTGGTACATCACATTTACTAACTGCTTTTTTTGTTGTTTTTTTTCTAGTTTTATGGCATAATCATTTTTGTAAACTAATTAAATACAACATGGAATACTTAGAATTTGAGATGATAGAAATTGTTTTGCTGAACAATACCAATGATGTATATACATAAAAATACCATAATATCTTCTTGATTCAAATAGCGTGGTAACAGGACATCCAAACGTTGTACATAAACAATCAATATCCTCTTTGATAAAAATTTGCATAGTGTTTCACGAATCACAATGACTGACCGTAGTGTACAGATAATCAAAATAGCTATTAACCACTGTTGACCCAGGTCAGTTAATCAGACAATAGACAATCCACTAGGTCAAACACTTCAGTAGACAAAAGCTATTTGTCTCAGGACATGTATAAAAATTATACAAGCTTAAGGTAATCGTTTCTATGTATCAAAAATAAACATTCCGATTCTGGAAATCAACTGTTATTTGAATAATAGTTTTGTAACTTGATGTGTTCAGTTTTAAGTTGTCTGCAATTTTTGTTATGTCAAATACACGTCGATATACAGAACAAGGTTTATTTGTTTGAATATACATGGAATATCAGATATAAACTTACTTTATATTCGTTAAATTAGAATATATCTCTGAATCGAAAATACCCATACCTGTTTCCAGGATATGCCGTATAGCAAAGAAACAAACTATACAACTATATGTGGTAAATATTAAGTTCCATAGAGCAAAATGTATGTATTTATCAACGGTCTGATAAATTTGGCACCTCGGGATCTTTTGTTTGTGTTTCATATATTATTATTTGTGAATGAAATTCCAGACGTTTTAAAAATGTTCGGTATCACATTGTACTACCATGCTTAATTCACTGAGGTTTTCTCCCAGAATCAAGTTGATTTCAGTTTTCAAATTTTATCTAAAACGGTTTGATTCAAGGGTATTTAATACATTAATATGTCTTTATATCTAGAATCGAATGTCTTTTGCTTAAAAGATAAAATAAGATAGTCGCCGGTATGATACCACACATACGGCCACGCTCAGTAACACTTCAAATGTTTTGAAGACCAAACGAACATAGAGTGAAATATTAATGAAGCTATTTATCCTCAAAGGAGTGCTTGTATCTACAGACATCCGAACTGATATTTACATAGCAGCAGTGAAGGAGATCGATAACTGTAGATAGCCTATACATTATAGAAATAAAACCTATACCGCTAGAGTGAGTAGGTTTTTCACACATTTCAAAGCTGATAATCAGTTTTTGTCAAGATATCCGTGTCTGAATACATGTAGGTAAGGTGTTCAGGGAGTTCATGCCGGCGATTGCTGCCTGGCTCTGAAATGTGGAATCGAAACCCGCAAGAGACTCAACCCGAAAAAAGTAAAATATGCTATTGTAGACAGTCTGATCCCAAACATAACAATGTTGAATTATATGAAGCTATTTCATTCACAGATAAATTAGAATAATCAGACACCAAAGGAGAACCGTTGACAAGTGCACCAATTTTTATGATTAGTTTATATGTTATAAGTTGTTTAATGTACTGTTAGCATATAACAATAACAATAAGATGACTTTAGTCGATTGCGTTGCAAAAGTAATTAAGTTTATATGTAATCGTTTGTCAAAAAATAACAATAATATATATGACAAAAATGCAAAACTACTCGACACACTGCATCACAGAACGATAATTTTAAAAGTTTTTATAGTGACGTTTCTTTATAGGTTCAGCGAAGACCAAATGAGTCAACCAGTTGGCCAATATTTAAACACTTGGCTTGTAGGAGGACACAGGCCAGGTTTATGTAAATGTTTCATACATCACTATTTTCTATTTTTTCTTAATTTTTTAAAAATGAATTAAAACTGTTTTGATGAAATGACAATTATCTATGTCGAAATGAACGTTCTGATGGCATACTCTAACTATGAAATTACAGCTAATTTTCGTTGGTAATTTGACACATTTGTCATTAAAAATAATGCTGGATGATCGAGTAATAGTCAATTTTAAAGTAAGTACATGTAAGTTGCTGACAGCTATAATTATTTATTGTGTGGTAACAATGTTTTCGTCTTTAAGCTACCAGCTTTGCTATTTACATTGTTTGAGATGGTGCTCAACAACTTGTATACCGTCTAGACAATAACCACAAACGTCAATAACGGCAGTTGGAATCTCATTCCTCAACTCTGTTTTATCTGGGTAATAACTGACCATGAGGCTTGTTAGAAGTTCAGCAAATATTGGATTAAGTGAGCTAGTTTCATATGTTCCTCTCACGAGGAGGTTGTTCTTTTATGTGTTAGACAGAGTTGATGAACACCCTCAGAGAATAAACTTTATAATTAACAGTATCCTGTGCATACGAAAGCAAGGGAAATTATTATATTTGATAAGTTAATGAAAGGACAAATTGGGATATTCATTGTTGTAAGCAATAGTCCGTGGAGGAATGGAAACACTGTTGATAGGAGAACCCAAGATAAGTATCAATACGAGTCGATGAAATGATTACATAACAAATTTATATGAGTGTTACATAAGAAAGATGTTATTAGTTTTATTTTTCGTATATTTAATGTCATATTGATAAAAGTATCATATTGTATGCTATAAACATGTGAGGATTTTCTGAAAATTTATTCATTTGATTAATATCGTTCTAGTTACAGTCTATTATTGACGCTATGCACTACAGTAAGCTGCTTAGTTAAGCAAACAAATTTACAATAAGAAAATTGTTAAAACCCTTTCAACGAGTACATATGTCTGATAAAGACAAAGACATGTGTCAGAAATATGAGTAGTATGATAGTACAGACATATGATCATTCTTGAAAATGCCATTGAGCACAATTGTGTAGTGTGGAGTAGAATTGTATAGGGGTAAGCGGCCTGAGGTCGAACCAAACATAACTTACCTGTATATCATTCTGTGTAGTGTCAAGGGGCATGTTTACCCAACTGTTGAAATTGGTCCCGAGGCAATAAAAGACCTATAGCCTACAGTTGCGCGGAATGCTCAGTAGTGGCACCAAAAGTGCAATTGCTAATATGTCAATATTAATATGTAAATTGTGTGCTTTGAGCATGAACTTGCATTGAAATACCGCTATACAAATGGCGGTGGACAGTGATGGGGTTTAATTTTGTAAATGCATCTTGATTTGTTAAAGTGACCTTTGCATAGAAAGAAAATGGTTAGACAAATTTTGGTTCTGTTAAGTAAACTCGAAATGCCTTAATATGACAATACATGTACTATGAAATGCTCACTTATGTTGGACACATGAAACTAAGAACAATTATTGGTTGAAATTAAATGTGTCAAAACTTTTAAAAACTCTTTTAAACAATCTCTAAAATGAAAACCATTCAACAGATTCCAATAATGATTTATATATGCAACTTGGCATCGTTGAAGTTTCTGTTTTGTATCACAGCGTGTCAGTAATGACATCAGGTTGTGGTTGTGGATATTATTTCCTTTTCAAGTTCTGCCTTTCATTAAACACAAATTGAACATAAGAGAGTATGTTACAATAACGATAACTAATGCGAAACAGTTTTTCAAAATCACTTATCAAATCAAATTTAGTTCATTTATTTATGTGTAAACCCTTCTGAAGAATGCCATCAGAATGATCATCACACCAATGCTTTATATGGTAAAGTTAATTAGTTCTAAAATGTGATTATAAGCAGGTTACTTTACAAGCACAGATTCTTTGATTTGATAGGTTTATGACAAAACAAATGATTTACCTGACGTCAATCAAAGTTTGCAATGGCACCAGTCACCACATTGATTCCTGTGATTGATAATTAGATTAAACTTTGGTGTATGAGTGTTCTGGCTGAAAGCAGAGAAAGCAAAGATCTCCCTTATTGGATTTGTTTATAAAACAACACTTTAATGGTTGAAATTAACCTGATTTATATGATGCCATGTTCGTTCAAAACAATGCAATTGGCGGATATATTCATGTCATCAAAGATATTGACGTAAACCGATATGATGACATGTTCAGATGAATCATTGCAATAATGCCAGTCACTAAATCTCGATATTGATTCCAGAATAAATTACCTTAAGCTTCAGAGATCATGATGCACAATGAAATAAAAAATCTGTAATCGGATGATTCATTATTAATCCGCAGCAATAGGATGCATGACTCCAGTAAGAAAGTCATCATATTGACTGCAGTAGCATATTCAGCTTTCTACAGTAGTATAAATTATACAATTAAAATACTCAACGTTTGTAGAGAGATCACATGATGGCCTGATTGATTTTAACTTGTAATTTGTAATCTGTAACAGGTATTTGAACCAGAAACTATATTTTGACAGCAGGTCAGGTTAGGGGGTCAATACACCGTAGGACGTTCAAGTGATTTTACAGATTGTACATTAACGATTTTATAATCGTAATCTGTAATCTGATTCTCACATGTTCCTATACCAGAACATATATTACTAGATCAAAGGTTCTTAACTTTGACCATCATTGCATAATGTTGCTGCTTAAGTGAGATATAATAAAGTCAGAGTCATTATAGTCATCGTATGTTATCAAAATTTGTAATGCAATGTAAGACAAATTAGACAGAAAATAAATTTCACATAATATTCACACCAGAGCTGACAATACCAAGGGATAATCAATTTTACTTGTATTGTCTACTGTAATGGTTAAATAATCACAGTATTGTTAATGAAACATACCTTCGGCGAAGAGTCCGTGCTATAATAGCTTTACATTTATGGATTCTTTCAATCAATAAATAATTGTTGGACACACATGACAAATTCTACCTCGCTTCCCTGAAGCCAACCTTGACGAGATCGCAACTTTTTATATGTTCAATGGTATTGACAATCCCACCATGTACTTGAAAAAATTGTGGATCCTTGTAGGAGTTTGTTGTTCTTCCTGCCAAAAAAACATTCTATCATTGAATCCCCCGAGGCATCGATTTCTCTAAATATTTGCAAATCATTATTCCCAATATTTTGTAAAAGTGAATCTTGTATCAATGATTTTCTGATCTTGTGTGTGAAAGAATCTGTTTGAGGGAATCCATGATGTGCTAAGTTGCTGATGACATTCTAGGAGAAGTTAAATATAGTATTTAATTGACCAGAATATTAATCTATTATAACTAACTACTTTTGCAAACATTAAGGATGTTATTTTATATTAAATAAGGAAAAACAATAGATTGCAACTACAATGATGGTTTGCGATCATAACTTCAATTATGGTATTTCAAGTCAGTTGGTGCAATTTAATGCCGACCCAAATGCGCAGTTATGCCTGTTTTATATAGTTTGATGTTGTAGCACTTAATATATAGTTTATGTTACAACAAGACTAATCAATTCATTGCATTTCGTCCTTGAACACACTTCCACAATATTTTAATGTATTAATTAGTATTATTTTATTATATTATTTATATAACAAAATGCAAAAAAAACAGAATAAATGTTCCACTCTTGAAATATAAATTTATATGATGCTAGTCAAAAAGCATCTTGTAGGAAGAATGGATTTGATAGATGTTACTGTTTTGGCTTATTTTGTATATTTTATATATATGCTATTTCTCTGATAAACTGAAAGTGAGATTTTCTGTCCTGTTTCCTCTGATTTAATGGCTGTACAATTAAAACGCATCATCTCTCCCATTGTTATATTCTGTACTGTTAATGGAATGTATATATCTACAGATCGTCATACACTCCATTTCACCTACATGGTCTCAATGCATATCACCGGGAAAATACAATACCTGAAGAGATGTTATGGTTAATGAATATGACTGTTAATCCTGGGAATTATCTAAATTGGATCAAGACATACGATGGTCGGTAATCTTCTGTCGTACAGTTAAATTACATATTATATGGAAGTTATAATTATTGCAATAGTAAACTCCCCTGTGATTATATGTAATCTGCCTAATTTATTACGTTCAAAATGTTTATCTATCAAAATAAAACCCACATGTATTTCCGTCGAATCGTCATAATAGCATCATAACCGCAGATGTAATCAATGTTTGAAGAAAGGATCAAAGAAATACGACTATTTCAACGTGATTGATCCATTTTCTAGATGGCCCCTGCCTTTAACAGAAAAATGAAAGACACATGTAGACATTTTCAGTATTCACATGATCAACAAACTAAACTATCTGGAAATACATATTACGTTTTATTTTATTTTCAGTGTTGAAAGACGGCTTTATTGGTTGAAATAAAATTCGTGAGTGAAATAACACAGTCAATCTTATGACGTCATCAAAACTATAAGATGACGGCATAAGAAGGCTGCGATAAAGAAGTAATAATCTTATATTTACACGCCATGAAAATATACATTTCTACTTCACTAGTTGATATAACATGGTATTCGACAAGAAATGTAAAATATCCTCTGTAACTTATGTTACAATATATTGATAAATGACATCTAATGAAAGACGAGATTAACTTGGTCACCTCTTTGGTAATGAAACCAATTTGTCTTAAGTCTAAGAACGCCATAAAACAAACCAAAAAGCAATTGTTGTCCAGTTAAGGAGATTTGAATACGACATTTGTGTTTCTTGGAAATATGAACAGATAATATTTTGAAATCTAAATTTAGTTTAGTTGGCTTCTGAAGTCATGATGTAAGTCTGTTATAACAGTGTTTACCGTTCGTAGATCGAAATATATTTTATTGTATATGGCGTCATGAGTTTTGTGTGTGAGCTTAGTTTAAGTGTTTAGTGTTATTACATATTTTACATACAAAAAAATTCCAAAATTGCAAACTGACAAGATTAGTTCTGTTATTCTCCATTACCTTTTTGTCATAATTTAAAATATTTAGAAGATAATTTAAAGAGAACAGAATAAAGATAGTATGTCGACATTGATACAAACTGACTGAATAATTATTTGTAAAGTCACAGAAAGTAAAGTCTTCGCTCAGAGGACAAATAAGAACATGACAATCTTAACAGAACATCAACATGCTGAGTGTACACTTTCACACCGTCACAAATAATAAAGTGTAATATATTGTGGGTATATGAAGCTTCCTGGTTAGAGAATGATGAATTGCCATTTTGTATTTGTGGTCCTCTGTTGACAACATCATGAGGAGTGAAGCCTTCTAGTTCAGTCATTACTAGAACATTAATATCCGTAGAACAGGATATTACTTTTTTTTTTGTACTTTAGATGACCAACTTCTCGTATAAAAAAATATGTAGATTATCATATTATGCTATTGTACGATGGATAGACGAATTTTATTTCTTTCAGGGAAACGTTACTACCTTTCTTCACACACTGTATTGACGTATTGCTTGAAATAATATGTATAGCATGCGTGTTTTATCGTTTATAACACATCAACAACTGAGGTGGCTTAATGGATCAGAATAGAATTTCGAATATGTACTATGAGTATGTAAAGACTTATACATGATTTACAAAATACTTGATAGGTTATTGATAATATATTTGTACTGTTTAAGTCTTAAAGCTAAGTCGAATTCAACCCTTTACATATTGTGTTTTGTTATAAATGCGATTTGTTTACTGTGGAGGATAGCGTTTATTAAACTTTTGTCGATGTCAAATAAATAATTATTCAACAGTGATACTAACAATTCCGTTTGTTTGTCTCTTAATTAAGATAACACAGTGTAATAGCAGTGTAATACCATTTAAAATCAGAAACATTGAGAAGTGAACTATTTTACCGAAAACCGTGATGGCATGGAGGCAGCTATTTCCTTTTGTCTCCTCATATACAAAAGTCAGAAAGAAAGTTTTCATAAACGAGACTGCTTAATTCTGAATCCCCTTGCTTCGTTACATTATGATACCCTATAGTATGTGTGTACTCATGACTCTACCGCAGTATTTTCTTAGTTCAAAAACCAAACGTTATGTGCAATCTTTTATTAAAATGGTTGACAGATTGTAACAATTGAGCATGTAGTATGTCATTGAGTACAGTACAGTAACATTAACAGTATTCAATAAAATAAATAACTGGGGAAGAGTTCCATTACGTTAGCAAATATTTTTGTTAACAAGTAAAAAATCATTAAGATGTAAACAATATATAAAGACAGCAAGTCAAATTTACTTTAAACCGGTATATTAACTAAAGGAGCATGTCAATATGCATTCATTAAACCATGCATTTATTGCTGTGACATAACAGTTGACTGTGAAATGCAACAAATACATTACTTACACATATTTCCCAGGAAGGTCATAGTATATAAAAAAAATATGTTGGGGTGGAATATTTTCTAACTGCCAATAACACCATGTTTATGCATATTCATTTTCAGATAAGGAAATTCATTTTATATTCGCACTCTACTCACGCCAATTGACAAAATTATGGAAATGTGAATGGACAAATTCAATATGACTACCTCTTGGGCAGTGACACAATTATGTCTGAGTGGCTTAATAGGGACTTCAGCTAAATTTGGTAATGCCAAATGAGATCCTAAGCCCACAGATCACCTTAAATAGTCATTGTGACCAATTGTTACATAAAGACGTCTGAGTAATACAAAATAGTATTTGTACATCTAGATTACCGATTAACATTCTGTCTACATGAGATTTTTATAGCAAGAAGAAGAAGTTAGATGACACTTTTACCATGTGTTTCTTGATTAGAACACTTAGATAACAAGGGCTTGATTTACTGCAACGAGGAAGACACGCTGCCATTGTCTGGCTACAACATCATTGCTATTCAAGGACTTACAGACATCTAATACGCCAATCTTTTATGAACGTTTTATTTACAATGAGAAAGTCCAAAATGATACTGCGGCCATCGAGGTGAAGCCATTGAGTGTTGCCTCAAACAAACGAATCACTTTGGTGCTAATGCAATCAATTGCCTTCCACAGTACCCAAAATAACTATGTGTAAAACAACCCAAGCTACTCTTGAACTGACACGATTTAACAACTACATTATCTGAACTCCTGTTTTAACTATCAATTATTGTGGTCACGTGAGGCTCACATATCAACGCATTGTCCAAGGTGATATGAACTCTCAAACGATGTATATTATACTCTTTAGTTATTGTGAATACACATAACATTGAATACAATTAGCAACAAAACGGGAAAGTACATGGAACATACATGTATGATACAGAACATGACATGAGGCTGCCAGTACCTCTGAAATCGGATGTGCTCAAGTATGTCAGCACTTTGTTCACCAGGTGAAGAAACTATGAGACAAATCCTTTCCACATGTGATAACGGGCGCGCTTTATAACAGGTTTAAACCAATCAAGGAATATGTATGTGTTTGGGAGGAAGGTGGGTGCTGAACATTACCCTTTAGCACAGTGGAATGGGACTCTAAACATGCTAAGAATGGTGTCCAAATTGAAACAATAAGTTTTTGTAACTGTAATCTTTGTGTCAGGAATGTGTAAATACTAATAATGATTTTAAATCCGTTTATATTCTTAGTTCGAGCATGATATTGAAAAGTAATTTTACAAAAAACATTAATCAGAATTCTGAACAACAAATACTTGCTAAGATATGAATTGACAATGATAGACATTTAATAAACGTATACTTTAAAGGAATATATTTGTATTTATATGCATTTAAATACTGGCGATGTAGCAACCCAAAAACTATTGCATAAGTAGCAATCTTCGATTATGTTGCAACTTTTGTTTCATTAATGCTAGAAACATTCTAATGAGTGACAGCTAACTTGCATGCTCACACAACACCTTACAATCTTATGTAAACGAACCTGCTTCATATTCAGATAAATTGCATATTTCCAATTCTGTTGTAATGTCATCGGGGTAATTATGTAGTAACATCAACTATAATGTTTCATATTTAACTCCTACCAGAGAGAGGTCAATGCAATTTTTATGTTTTAATAAAATTCATATATTCAAGCTGTCATTGAAAATTTTAAAATTAAAACAATGAATTCATTCACAATTGTAGTAAACTGAATTGTACCTTATTCTAACAAAGCTCTCAAAGCTGAATCGATGAATACTCCACCTTCAATTATTGATTCATACGAAGTATTTCAAAGATCATTGATTATGTCTGAGTAACACTAACAACCCAAAGCATTAGTTCAATTCATAGAAACAGTAATGAGAATTTTACACCTTCCATTTCCTCTCTTATGTTCTGACTCTAATGTCAAAATGAAGTCTTCCACATAGTGCAAGGTTTATTCAAAATTACAATTTAAAGAACCCAAAACACATTACCACCCACCTCCTTTATCACTATTAAATCCACATTTAAATCTATTCACGAGAAGAGGATTTTAACATTTTGTTCGAATGTTTCAAAACCTTACTCCTGAATTTCCCTAAGAGACAGCAATGAATTATAATAATTATGCATAGCCATTCTCTACAATTCTTGAAATTGCAGATACGATTTCCAGTTATATTATTTGTATATCGCTCAAGATGATTGAAATGCGATATTGACATTATACATGTTATCAAGTAATTGAAAATATCAGATCATTTTGTACATCATACTTTGATATCCACATTACAGTTCTAGTTTTTAATACCATTATTTAAAGTTTATATTATTTATCAAATCTCGTGTTATGGACTACACCAACACCTTTATGTACATATATGTACATGTGTAAGTTGGGAGTTACCATTTACCTGATGGCAAGGAGGGGCCCAGACACGCTTTGTGCAAAAAATACAACGTTGCATTCCACATAATACATTGTTAAAAACCTACCAACTAAATGTCCATCAGAAACCTGCCCCTGTTTGTGGGAAATTATCCCTGAGTTCAGTTCAATGGTTCAATTGCATCTTGAAATAATAACTGATAACTATTGGCACGATAGACATTCCAATCATTAGTTTTAACATGGATCAAATACTATTGGTTGCATATTGATTTCTTCTCTACCCAGGCAGTGTAAGAAAAGATCAGGTTTGAAAGTCGAACTATTGAACTGATTTAAAGGTAACTGCAGTTACTTTAGAAGGGAAGAGACATGCTTATATATCACCACGAAACATTGCTGCTTACGTTGAGAAAACATGCACCAACTTGGAATGTTGTCACCTTAAGTGTATATCATTTGCAGAGTGTTTGAAGAAGTTTATTTTACATATATCAAAATCACGAACTTAGTATCAGAATTAAATCATGAAGGTGTTGTCTGTATTGTAGGACAAACATATTACCTGGAATACGTTAATGCCATATCAGGTTTTCGGTATTAAATTATATAAAAATAATTATTACACGCCAGTTGGTTAGGTTGGATGTCTTCCCCTAATATAGAATTCAGTCTTAAAATTATTTATTTATCCCTTTGACAAATTCCGTTGAGTAGTTTATGTTGAAAAACTGATGTTTCTACAATATTGGTTTAATGTTGCCTTGAAATAGCTGCGAAATTGTTTAATACCTCTTATAGTATCGTTTGAAGAGTGTCAGGTTAGGGTGAATGCTATAATGATTGAAAATATTTATAATAGTATGATTTATCGCCCATGTATAATCTAATTGCATTTTCTCTATTGTAGCAAAATAGCAGTTTGTAAAATGTGTTAAATTAGTCAATGGAAATACATGTATTAGACGTATCAGACATCAAAGAGTTTTGCATGCACACATATAATGAATGAAATGAAACAGCATTAACACTGCACACTATTATTGAAGGGAGATATATAATGTTATCCAAAATAATGATAGGTCTAAGATAATTGAAACTGCATCAAATAACATGAGTTTAATCAACTGATTCAATTATATCCAATACCCGCTCTCTATTCCACTCTCTGTTTATGTATTCTGCATCTGCATCATATCAATCTAACTATCAATTATGAATACCACTGATAATATTTTGGAAATACTTTAAAATCACATATGCTCATGAAGATATCCTGACAATAACACATTATTTTGCAAACCACTTCAAAGAGAGAAGTATTAATTTCAGTGCTCTGTGGACAATCAGCACGTTTAGAATAACTACAAAAGTTTGGCTATGTCTTTACGATGTCATTTGTTCGGCAACATCAAAGGTTTATAGTCAAGACAAGGGGCCCTGTAATTTGTAAAAGTGTATATATATGTATGATAAACTGAACTGCTGGATTAGTTTAAAAGAGTTACAAAACATTTACTATTGTCCATTCTTTCTATTTGAATTTGATTTACAACACACAAGGTGAACCTTATTCACAAAGCAACCACCGAGTGCTCGTAGTGTAGTGTAACATTCGTTTAACTGACACTATCTGCAGAAAACTCAATCTAACGACGTGATGGTAATTAAAACATCAATCAAAATTGTGGATGGGGTCAAACTAGTTCTCTCTTCTGCAGAATTCCTGATGTTAGTTGATCAGTTTAAACGAGTCATCTGATAGATGCATATCAATTAAAATCAATAAGCTTTAAAATAAGAATAAGAATAAGATTCGTGCATCATGGTCAGTGAACTATGAATGAACTCTCTAAACTATGAATTATACTTTTAGAACTTTTGGTTGCAGCATATATACATGTATACATGTATATATATATATATGTGTGTAATAATGATTTCTCATTTTGTCTTAATATCGGTATAAAAGCAATGTCAAAAGGTTATTTTTTAAAAATATATTTACTGCTTGTAGATTTCAGACTATTATAAGAACCAGTGTTGACATCAAAGATCATGAGTCTTGCATTTCCAAAACCGTATGTATTTTATCACGGATTATGATTACCGGTATATGGAGAGATAAATATAATGTTGAAATGCAAACAAGCTAAGAGCCTCTATAAATGTAATTAAAATCTCATTTTTTTCTTATTCACACTTTGTTGGTTATTAAGACAAGTGTAACTAAAGTCAATCTATAGTGAAGAAGCAGTAATCATTTTCAAAGAGGCGAACAATTAAATTATGAAATCTATTTCATGTGACAACAGTAATCATATCTATCAACAATAGTTGCAGTGAAACATCACAAAACACGAAGCTATGTTTTTGAGAAATTAGAAAGTTTCAACTTGAATAAATATAAACATGCCTATCATTAACTCTACATTACAACATTGTAATTTGTAAGTTGTCAGTCATGAAGCTGGACAGTTGAAATCTGAAGCTGGCGAGTGCCTTTATTATTTACAATTCCACTTCACTCATTCATCACTTTTCTATCAGACTACACATTTAACGTTTTTGGAATAAGATGCGACATAAAGTTATTGAGAAAGTGTCTCTGACTCTCACATGTAAGTGAATGAAAAGTCCAAACGATCCGTAAGGGTAGTTTTGGGTTGTGGTCAGCCTGGATGTAATTAGATTTCAGGAAAGCTCTCAGTGGGAAATGCATTAGGCCAAGTATAGAACTCATATGAAGTCTGACCAATGGAAGAAGGTTTTGAATTAATATCTGGATAACTTGTTTGACTTGAAGTTCTGAGGGACTAAAGGTTATCATATGGTTCATGGTTCGATCAGATGCAGTAGAGCTCGAATTGTGAAAATCGATTGAGAACAGAAACTGAATGATTGAGTTAAAGGGCTCATTCCCACATTGTTGACACTATGTACATTGAAAGCAGTTAATACAGTTACATAAACTTGAATCGTGTTTGTTTGGATGAAATATGATTCCAGTTAAGGTCATTTGGTATGATGTCAACAAATAAGTAAGATCATAAAATATCATGTTTCCGCTGTAAAATTAAATTAGAGGAAGTATCTAATGAACTGGGGCAGTGGATACTATTGAGAAAGAGCATTCGTTACATATTTTAGTTTGAATGTGTGCTTATTTGTTGTAATCGTAGCTTCCTTCAACCTCGTACTGTGTGTGGGTTTCTCACTATATTACTCTTGACACAATTCCAAACAATTACACTTGGCCTCTTCATATTTTTCAAATGTAGCAAATATAGAACCCCGTCACCGTCTGGGTAATCCGAAATTATTAGCCCCCTTTTACTTCCAAGAGACATTGTTCTTAACATCCCAAAATTGAAGCATGAACAATGTGGACAACTTCAATCAAATCACAAACATTTATAATGAAGAGAGTTGACAATTGTCTAAAATTATATTGTACATTAATATACATTTATTTTTTGATGATATACAAATAATACGATTTATAATGGACAGTTCTGCCTTTGTCCAATATGGAAATATAATTCGGGAACTGTTACAGAATTAGTGTTATTCACAGAAGAACAGCAGGACCCTCACGGGATATAGATCAAACATTAACTTGTGATATACCATAAAAGTCTCATGGATGACCTGTCGTACATTATAAGAATAATCAACGAGTTGCGAGGAATTACGGATTATCTGTCCCGAGTTAATTATTGTGATAAACTCCGAGCTTTAGCGACATAATAATTCACGAGGGACAGATAATTCATAATTTCGAGCACCGAGTTGGTTATTCTTTTCTTACCCAAGATCATTTTAATGCGTAAAAATCGAAAAACAAGACCCCAATTCACGATCTTTGTTAAGACTTTAAAATACAAATTGTAGTCATACGGCATTCATAAAATCTTACACACTTTCAAGATGCGCATATCTAAATAGTTTGCAACTTGCTCTATTTTTTCAGAACTATTCTAAAGTAACTGTTGAATTTTATTCCCAAAACGGTTTACTGAAATAGAAAACAACTTGTTTATATTGTAAACTATGTCGCAGAATGAGAGAAACTTAGTGAAAACGTGAACTAACAATCGCACTGTTGGAATGCAAGATATGAGTGTAATTACGTCACCAAATGACGTCATGGTTAATGACGTTACAAAGCAATGACGTCACGGCAGTGCAGCCGGCGACTCTTGAATGCTGTTTCGCCTTGCAAGTTTAATACTGTAGTTACGGTCTCGGAAACTTAGGTTGATCATGATTTTATATTTAATATGTTTTACTGACGTATGACTTCAATTAGGTATGCTCGAAATTGTTCAATTATGTGATTTAGCTTAAATAGGATAGCTAAGCAATCCATGAATAAACGTAAACAATGGTGCTGTGTAATGGAAAGGTAGTAATTGTCACTGAAAATGATTTAAAAGCTAATCGGTTATAACGTTCTACCTGGATTAGTTTGGTATGTAAGATACCTATTTACATATCAATCCTTCTTAGAATTCATTCATGCAGCTAGACTTTATAAGTACGTGTGCTGATGTACTGACGTTCAATGGAAACCTCCCACTGGTTATTGGCAATAAATATTGACCTTCCAAAACGTGTTTTCTCCGAAATGCTTTGAAACAAATATTAAAGTTAAACGAAAAGAAGAGCATACAGCCCTCCTCCCTAACATCCATAGTTGCTGAACGTCTGGAAATGATAAAACAGATATTTCAGCAAATATTGACGCTCCTGGGTTCTGTCTGATTGCATAACAAGTAAAACAGTCGGCCCAATTTACCCATTTAGTTTGTTTGTATCGTAATTGGTGGCAAACAAAGCAAATGCTTTTCTTTTAAACTCACACTTTGTACGCTTGAAAACGGGAAATAATTCTTCAGAATGATTTTATTGAAAAGGATTTACAACACGATTTGCATTAAATATTCACGTAGTAGAGACTTGAAATGATTCGAATACAGAATTATTCCCAACAAGACAATTTCTTTAGAAAATGGGGTAAATACCTTCAGCATTATGCCCGTTCTGCGAAACGGAGTCAGAAACTATCAACCATTTGCTAAGGGAATGTGAACATATCCTCAGGTTATGGAAGGACATAGAATAATGGTTCAATGCAGTACTATTGGAACAGGAACTTAAAAAACGTAAAACAGTCACGTTGACTTCAAAGTCCAGAACATTATTCACATGGTTCTGATTCACATGGAATATTGAATCTTTCAGATACAACTTGATCCCATTTTAACCTTACATTTTACATGTGTTGATTAGGAAATATGATATAGATATTGAATATATTAACACTGCTTCAAAAGGTCACAGGAATGTGACTTGCATTAATCAAAATCTTGGCTTAAAAATATAATGCAATTTGCTATTCCTTATTTAACAAAACGAGGGACCATATACAAGATATAACATGGTTATATTTGGAATAACACTACCTTCAATAGTACAAATTCTTGTACTTTTTCGGGCCGAGTCCCATGCGGGATTCGAACCCACACCCACACCCTCAGAGTAGGCAACTATCGCAAGCATTGACTGTACCAACAGCTTACCACACACTGTCCCGCATGGGACTCGGCCCGAAAAAATACAATAATTTGTACTATTGAAGGTTGTGTTATCCTAAATATAACCATGTTATATTATTTCACTATCTAAATGGCAAGTATTTCCATACACAAGATAGTGTTAATGTTAAATTCAGGATTGGATTAAATGATGCAAAAATCAAAACGGTCTTCAGGATATTATTTCTTTTCATTGTGTATTGGGAACATATTTTTCCTTAGAAATGCGTTGTATTCAATATGATAAGGAACATATGCCCTTCAAATGTCATCATCAGTTCATCAAACAAGATGTGATCATAATTCTTTATATATATCATAATCCTTATGTATCCTTCACGTTCATACAATTATGAATACCATTGAAATATGATGATAATCAAATCAATCAATTAATCAACAGCCCAAATGACGTTATAGGATAGATTTATGCATTTGGTCATATTCATTTTTAATTTCATTACTTCTTAAGGTACCGGGATTTCCTCTACATCAAGTTTGGATGTTTATTCTTGATTTTTCTTCTGCATCATTCTAGTATGTATCTGTAAGGGTACAATCAGTTTAAATTGTTCATTTATCATTCAGTACTTTATTTTTATATGTTAGTATCAATCTACAATACCAAACAACAACCCTAATGACTGTACAAATAGTACACGGATGCTGGTCTCCACGTACACTTAATAACCTTCAACATGATGACCGTCTAGACAACAACAAGATCTACTTCCTAATTTCACAATCCAATCTTGTAGGCGAGGTGAATGGTCAGACCTTTGTCATTGACAGATCAATATACAGTGGTTGATGGACGTTGTCTTTATCTGAAGATTTTGTCTTCTGAGATCATGTGACTACCCTGCTCCTGTTGCGATCATATTAACCGTTACCCAATTACCTTATGCTGTTAGGTCTTAGAACATAAACCTATATCTTTTATCTAATGTCCAGTTGTAAGAATATGAACTTATCATTCTGTGTCCTGTGAATCAGTTCACGGTTCAGGACCAACTTTAGGTAGAAACAGGCCTAGTAATAGTGAATAATTGATAGATGAATGTTATTCTTAGTCAAATTGAATGATTATGTTGGTGGATTAGGATTAGGGGATTCTTAATCAATAATTTATTACTTAATATTCGTATTCGAATGTAGTTTATTTAATAGACGGTCTCCAATATACCATTTCTGGCACATCGCATCTTCTGATTCACAAAAACATTTGCAACTTTAAAAATATTGCAATAAAGAACTATCTACTTGTTTGTTCATAATCATGTTCACTTTCGTGTAATAATAAATTATGTTAATTAATTGGCTGTAATATTGAACAATTTTAATCGAAGTAAATGATGGAACAATACCAATTACATGAAAACATGACAAAACGACTGATCATAGTGCACAGATAATCAAAACGACTATTGACCATTGTTGACCCAGGTCAGTTAATCAGAAAGATGATAATCGACCAGATCGCACACTTATAGACAAAAGTCACATTTCTCAGGACATGTACACGATTAGACTAGGTTTAGGTAATCGTTTAAAGGTATCAATTATAACATATACTGATTCTGGATATCAATATATATTTGCTTATTGTTTTTTTTAACTTGATATGTTTAGTATTTAGTGTCTGTTTAGAGAGTGTCAGTAATTTTTTTACGTTAAATACGTGTGTACGTCGATATAAAAAACAAGGTTTATTTGTTTCAATATACTTGATATATCAGATATAAACTCACTTTATCTTCGTTAATTATAAATATATCTATGCCATCCAAAGCTTGTGTAAATGCTTCAGCCGACTAGATGATGGAAATTATATAAGAAACGAATAACATCGTCTTCAAAATCTGAACGTTTTCTTTCACATCCATTGCTATGTTTAAGTCATGTATTTATTACCGGTCAAACCCCGACCAGCTTCCCGCTTAGTCACTTAACGGATTCGGTAACACAATAAGTAGCAGTTAACATTACACATGTTTATACTCCATGTAATATGTAAAGTTTTTAGTTTGTCACAAACAAATCTCAATGATAACGATAAATGATACATGCGATTTAAGTTAAGGATCAAAACATGATATACATATTACATGACCGTGTAAGCCAAGTCATTCATAATTGTGACTACTAACATTATGATGTGCATTTTTATACTGTGTTTTGTCCTAGAAAAAGGAATTTCATCCACATTTCACTTAGTCCAGCCAGTTGTATGAAAGGGTACCTGAAATAACAAGTGTCCATGGTGTCGTGAAGAACTTATGGCAGCTCGTGAAGTACAATTCGGTCAGGGTAGTATTACTGTATAAATGGTGTACGATTGTCAGGAAGAAGTTACTGTATACTGGGCAACACTTTATTTCGGAAGTGTCAATTACATATCTAAAAAATATCATTTCTAAGAATATATATTTGTTCTATTTGAAAAGAAAATTTGGTTACGTGTTTGTTGAGGAATATTGTTATGTTGTTAGTCCTTAAAGGGGCAGTAGCACGTTTTTTCGCTAAAATAAGTCGATGAAATGTATTTGAAAAATAATTTTACCAATAGTAAAACACCCTTATCCCTTCGGAAAATCAAGTTTAAAATGAGTGTACATGGCTCAGTAAAGCCATGGGAATCGTTTTTGTAATTCGAAATAATAAATTGTGTTCACAATAAAATGGCCGCCATGCATTTTTTGCTTTATATGCAACACCTTTATTACTACTACGGACAATTGGTTTGTGTAATAAGATGTTTTACCTTCTAAAGTAAATTTAAATGACATAAACTATCATTATAAATGGGAAATCGGAAAAAATAAAATTTGCAAAAAACGTGCTACTGCCCCTTTAATATAATGAAATAAATGAAGCTGCGTTGTGATGTAAACAAACCAACTAATAACATACATGATGTTGTACCATTCTTACCTCAACATAATTAACCGAACAATGATGAATACATAAAAAATCAAAACGTGTTCTGAAAATATTAGCATAATAAAGTGTAATAATGAGACATCACAATTTTAATATTGGGGCTTTTATTGTTCTTTTTGTACACCAATTATTTCCAATATAGGACTGAACTCCCTTAACAGAAATATATAGCTGACTATAGTGTTACTTCCTGCAAATTTGATTCTTTCATTAATTACATGATGGTATCAAATGATGATGATAATTATGATGATGATAATAATGATGATAATATTATTCGTATTATTAATAAAAATGTTAGTTATAGTTCATAGTTGAATAGTTCTTGTGTATTTATCTCCTTAATTTGATGCACATTAGGTACACATTATTATCGTACTTCAATGTGGATGAAGTTCCTTGTTCTAGGACAAAACACAGTATAAAAATGCACATTTGCCATTTAAAAAATTATCGATTTGATATTTTAAATAGTTTTTAAAGTGACTACATGTAAGTTACTGGCAGCAAAATTATTCATTGTTTTGTAACACTGGTTTGTGTGTTTAAGTTACAAGTTTGCTATTTACATGGTTTTAGATGATGTTCATCAACTTTTATACCGTCTAGACACTATCCACAAACGTCACACACTGCAGTAGGAATCTCATTCGACAACTCTGGTTTATCTGGGTAATAACTGACCACGAGGTCTTTGTTAGAAGTTTAGCAAATATTGGATATAAGTTAGCCAGTGTCACCTCTTAGTCTCACGAGTAGATTGCTGTTGTATGTTTAAGACAGAGCTGATGAACGCCCTCGGAGGATTAACTGTATAAATATCAGTATCCAGTGAATACAAAAAGAAAGGGATAGAGAAAGTACAGTTATTAAATTGATAAGTTAATGAAATGAGAAATGGAGATATTCATTGTTGTAAGCAATAGTCCGTGGGAAAATGGATACAATAACACTATTGATAGGAGAGTCCAAGATGAATTAAAATGAATGTTAAATATATTTGTAATTTTTGTGATGTTTTTTTTTTACGTAATGTCATATTGATGCCCAAAACATGTCAGTATTGTCTTTGACATACTATTATTTTGATTAATATTGTGAAGTAGTAATCTGTTTAGTAAATTAGACAAAAATGTAAGAGGATGACGTGTCAGAAAAATCAGTAGATGATAGTACAGATAAATAATATTTTTTGAAAATGCTGTTGATCACAATGGTGTAGTGTGGAACATAATGGTAGTGTGGTTAGCCTCCTGGTCTTCCATGCCTAAGGCCTGGGATCGAACCAAAAATAGTGACCTGTAAACCATACTGTGTGTCCGTGAGCACTCTGTCCTCCAAGCTGTTGAAATGGGTACCCATATATTTGAAGACATTTACAGTGCACAGATCGCTTAGTAGTGGCACCAAAAGTGCAATTCCTTGAGGGTAGTAATGCATATTGTGTACTTTGAACATGCAATTGCATTGAAATAACACTATACAAATGGTATATTATTATTATATTGTGGAACGTGAAAGGGTATCATATTGTAATAGATAGATATTGTTTAGATAAAGGGATCTTTGCAAATAAAGAAAATGTTTTGACTAAACAACACGCTTAATTGTGGTTCTGTTAAGTAAAATCGAAATGCGCTAATATTACAATACTATAACATGCTCATTAAATTTTACGCACAAGAAACTAAAAATACATTGGTTGAAATAAAATGTACAAAACGTTCAATTTTTAAAGTCTATACCAGTAATATCATGCTAAGAATTCGATTCTCCTTTTTATTCAAAATATTAATTACCTTCTCAAAAAACTTGATGTGCTTAAGAAATCAGTGGTGATACATCGGCTTACTTTAATGTGCAAAGGCAACACTCTTTAAAATCAATCATAATATTTCAAGTGCATTATGTGCTTTTTGGTATCGTTTCGTCTACTTAGTTTTGCCGTCTTTGTATGCAGGATATACACCATGAATGCAAATTTGACACTGACAAACGGTCCCTCTTTTAAAATCGTAAGATTAATCACTTTCTCTTATTATGGAAATAATTTTACTTACTAGAACCATCACTCGTGATATATCTGAACATACAACCTTACTTAACTCATTTGACAGTAACATATTACTGATCAAACTCTTATCAATATTAGCCAATCAATTTAATCAACAAATATATCAATCAATGTTATGTTATCTAGCTTGTTAATACTATTCGGTAGATAGTACGTGTGTACATGTATCTTTGGTATAATAAAATAATCAGATATTTATTGGACAACCTCTTTACATGAAACTATTTACTTCGATTATGATTTTGATACTCATCAATCTGTAAAATTAAACCCATACAACATATTCCAATAATAACATATATGCAATTTACCGTCGTTGAAGTTTCTGGATTGTATCACAACCTGTCATGAATGACATTAGGTTGTGGTTTTGGGCTGGATTTCATTTTTAACCTTTTTAAGTTATGCCTTTTATGACTAAACACAACTTGAACATAAGAGATTGTGTTACAATAATGAAAACAAATGCAAAACAGTTTCTAATAGTTACATCGAAAGTAAGTTTATCTCCTTATGAGTCAGTACTTCCTTCTGAAGGATGCCATCATATTGAACATTAGACCAAGGATGTATGTGGTAAAGTTAATTATTTATACATTTGATTACAAGACGGTTCCTTTACAAGCACAACTTATTTGATTTGATAGGTTTATGACAAAACACATCGTTTACCTGACCTGCAATGGCACCAGAAACCACACTGATTCCTGTGATAATTACATTAAACTTTGGTATACGAGTGTTCTGGTCTTGAAAGAAGCTGAAACAAGAATATTCCTTATTTGATTAGTTTATTATACAAAACGTCATTTTTCTAACATTAATCTGGAGTTTTGAAATTTACTTATAAGATTCCATGTTTGTTCAAACACAATTGGCGAATGTATTCATGTTACACTAATCAATGATTTTGAAGTAAACTGATATGATGTGATGTTAATATGAATCAATAAAATTATGCCAGTCACTACAATGGACATTGATTCCAGAATTAATTACCTTAAGCTTTAGAAATAATGAAGCACAATGAAATAACTAATCTGTAATCGGATAATGCAATATCATTCTGCAGCAACAGGATGCAAGGCGCCAGTTAGAAAATACAGCATATTAACTGCAGTATTATAATCAGCGTTTTACAGTAGTATGAATTATACGATACGTTTTGAGAGAGATCGCATGATAGTCTGCTCGATTTTAACTTATAATTGAAATAGATAATTGAACCTAGAATCTATTTTTTGGCAACATGCCAGGTTTGGGGGTCAAGACACCGAAGGGTTTTGATGTCAGTTTACAGATACTTTAACGATTTCGAATGCAATACAAGTCTTCTGATCCCTGTAGGTCCCTAAACCAGAACAACTATTACTAGATCACAGGTTCTTGACTAGGACCGTGAGAGAACAATACTCCTGCCTAAGTCAACTGTATTACATCATTACAATCATCGAATACTATCGACATTTCTCCATTCATGGAATGTTAAACAAATTAGACAGATAATATAAGTTCACTTAAAGTTCACATCAGAGCTAAGAATAAGAACACAAACCTTATATGGAGTAAACATCCATTTTACTTGTATTGTCTACTGCCGCGTAAAGTCAGTGTTAGCATTGCGTTACATTTATGGATTCTGTCAATCAATAAATAAAGGTAAGACAGACATAAAAACTATTGGACCGTATCACATGCCTCGCATCCCCGAAGACATCTTTAATGAGATGTTTACTTTTTATATCTTCAATGGTATTGCCAATCCCACCATGTGCTTGAAAAATTATGGATCATTGTAGGAGTTTGTCGTTCTTCCTGCCGAAAACTTTCAATCATTGAATCCCCCGAGGCATGGAATTCTCTAAATATTTGCAAACCATTATTCCCAATATTTTGTAAAAGTGAGTCTTTGATTTTCTGATCTTATGGGTGAAAGAAACTGTTTGAGGGAATCCATTATGTGCTTAATCGCTAACGGCTTCTAAGAGAAGTTAAATATTGTATATAGCAAGTTACAATGTTTAATTGATCTGCATATTAATCTATTACAGAATAAATAAATAAATAAATGACTATTTTTGTAGAGCGCCTTATCCACTGGCCATTAACTTGTAAATATTAAGGATGTTATTTCATATCAAATAAAGAACAACAAAAGCTCCTTACAACAACGAGGGGTTTCAATTAATGCCAACCGAATGCGTTTTTAACCTGTAGACTGCATTGAGACTATTTAATTTGGTCTTAAATATAGTCTGATGTTGTAAGACTTAATATATATTTTATGTTACAATAACACATTACACTAATAAAACAATTGCAGTTCGTCCTTAAACACGCTCACATAATATTTAAATGAAATAATTAATATTAAAACATTAATGAATGTAAAACAAAACGCAAATGAAACCACAGGAAATGATCCACTCTTGAAATATAACCTTTTATTATCTTAGTCTTAGGCAAAGAAACATCTTTTTGGAAGAATGGAATTGATAGATGTGTTTGTTACTGTTTTTAATTAGTTTTATGCTATTTCTCTGATAGACTGAAAGTGAGATCCCCTGTCCTGTATCCTCCGATTGAATGGTTGTTCATTAAAACGCTACAGTTCTGTTGATGGAATGTCTATATCTACAGAGCTTGCATATACTCCATTTCACGTACATGATATCTGGGGATACATTATGGTTAATGAATATGACTGTTAGTCTTACCCCGGGAATGATCTAATTTGGATCAAGACATAAAATGGTCGATACTCTTCTGTAGTACACATCATATGGACGCTATGACCATAGTAAACACCCCTTCGATTATATGTCTCCCCAGCATAGAAATGCAATCAGTCGTAAATGCATCGACCATGATAAATAAGCGGTACCATTTGAATGACCTTGATCCCAAATGTAAACATGACATAATCCGTCTCGGCAGAAGTCGTTAAATGTATATTAATGCATTTAACTTAAAGGCGCTGTAGCACGTTTTTTGCAAAATTTATTTTTTCAAATTTCCCAATTATAATGATAGTTTATGTCATTTAAACTAACTTTAGAGGGTAAAACATCTTATTACTCAAACCAATTATCTGTAGTGTTAAAAACTATGTTGCGTAAAAAGCAAAAATTGCATGGCGGCCATTTTATTGTGAACACAATTTATTATTTTGTATTACAAAAACGATGCTCGTGGCTTTACCGAAACATGTACACTCATTTTGAAGTTTATTTTCCGAAGAGAGAAGGGTGTTTTACTGTTGGTGAAATTATTTTTCAAATACATTTCATCAACTTATTTGAGCGAAAAAACGTGCTACAGCGCCTTTAATGCACTTAAAACAGGGATAAAAGTTTGTCTGAAAAATAAAGGCAATATGGCGTGTGTAAATCTATTGCAATTCAATCATTTTCCTGAAATTTTCCTAAAAATACCATAACTCTGTTCTTCTTTTGAAGGTTTACACGCCATTAGGGCAATTAGAATCATCTTACACTATAAAATAAGTGGTTTGGGGTTTCTAAAACGGATTACTGTTTAGATCTTTACTCAGGACAATGTTATTTGAAACATTCATGTTAAAATACTTTCATTTAACGTCATTACAACGCAAAGTAGAATTCATCTTCATTGTTATAAAGTAGAGATAGACAAGAGACAATTCAAACACGCCAATTGAAGTACTGCAATCGAGACATTTTTTAAATGCAATGAAGAGCAGAAACCATCCAATTTCTAGCCACATGAATGTGCTATATGTGTAAGTATATCTGCATTTATAAGACGACTCTTCAATCTGTAGCTCTTTCGTTATTACCTTTCACATTATGATGAAATCACCCTCACATTCATTTGGCCATCTTCTGCACAATAAAATGATTTTGTTTGACTGAATTATTGACTACTTGTGGTAAACTTGTTCTTGTCAAATTACTTGTTCAACCAACAAATGGCTTTCAATAGTCCTAGTTACCACTTGTCAACTTTGTTAAATTAGGGAACTTAATCAACTTATCAATCGTGTCTCCTTCGTGGAATGAATAAAGGTACTAGCTGTCTCTCCTGACTGTTTTTTAAACAGCTTGATATGCGAACATTAAAGTGATGTAACCGTCGCTTGTGTTACGTTTAAACTCAGATTGTATTATTGCATTGGTTTGTGAAGTGGTTTAACGGTAGCCGTTTGTTTGAGGGTCAATAATTTAATTTATTAGTTTACTTCTTTTATCATTCCAGTCTTTTGCTAGGACTGGTTAACTATTCAAACATTTCAAATGTTTAAATGGTTACAAATCCCCATCGAGTTAAATATTTGCAATGTTTTTCTTACAATAACCAATCATTTATGAAGTACCAAAGGGAAACCAGCAAATGAAAAAAGTCAAATTGTACTTTAAATGATATTGGCTAATATACATAATTGATTTGATTAATACGTTTTCAAAAAAAATAATTTAGAAATAAAATGGGGTCACAAATATAATTATAGAGTGACCAATATAAATCTATAGTCACCACATAAGTCTTTATCGTGAATGTAGAAATGCAATGTTCGATGAAAACAGTCACGTGTTGACAGTGATCCACTGAAAGTCGAGTCTAAGTACAGAACTCAAGTGTAGAATACAGAGTGCTTCCCATACACAACACGTTTATAACCAAACTGCCTTCTAGAACGTCTCAGAAGTTTCTCTGATTTTCCACATCACTCCACATGGCCATATACATCAAACGTCTGATATCCATTCAAATATTTCGAAAGTTATTGGAAGGGAGGTAACTCTATTCGGTAAAAAAACTTATTTGCTAAAATGCTTCTGGCACTTGTAAGTTAAAAAACAAGTCAAACTTACTTAAACGTATGTGACCCAAGACCAACTAAACATACTACATGTAGTCTTATTTAAATTTACCTTTCTTACAACAATATGAACTTCAAAGTACAGATGCATTGATCCAATTTCATTAATTTTAGGTTTAACCAATTTTACTCGCTGGGAGCTTAGTCTTTCATAACAAGCACATTCTAAATGTTGAACATAAACTGTCAAACTCACAGCATACTTTACCAAATAATTCATAACCATATAAACACGTCTCAAAATACAATCTCGCTTCTTATATTATGAGTTATGACAGTATTAGAATAATGATAATGTGCATAGTTCTAAGTAATAATTCGATGTCACATAATTGGTATTAACTTTACCGCATTGTTTAACCACATATGTATATTTAGATATTGTTAGTAATCTTCAAATTCAAATCATGAATTCTATTCATTTAGGCAATAACTTATTTAAAGTCAATGTCGCCTGGTTGCTAAACCATTTAGAACGATCACTACAGTGAAAACACATTTAACTTTTAAGAACATAATGCTCTTTTAAAGCTATTTGATAATGCACAAGTCACATATTTCAACCCGAACCATTAATTTCATTCATGAAAACAGTAATGAAGATTTAATGCCTTTGATTTTTTTCTAAATTCTATTTCAGATGAGTGCTTCCACATCAAGGTCTGCGCACAATTATGTATCACCTTGTTTGAATCAAAGCCATGAATCCCGTTCATGAGAAAATGAGATTTACATACTAATGTAGCGTTTCAAAATGTATGACTGAATATTTTCTACAACGATTAAACATAAACATATCATTCCAGTCATGATTTCCAGTCAAGCAAGCTCAAATCGTGATGTCAATATTACACCACTAAACATTATGTCTAAAACGATTTGATAACATCTAATTGAAAAGCTTATTGCATATCGTATATCTAACTTCTGATATCCACATTTCAGTGATGTTTACTACATACCAAACTGCCTAGATGTCCTGTTATTGAGGACTTATTTGTTGTAGAAACTTACGTACTGTACGTCTCATTACAAAAAAGTCTCAACCCAAATGCCGACGTCTTTTTTTTCAAAATGGTCTGCAAACAGAAGCACCCTTGTTTCTAGATCGTTGAAAAACCCACGATAAGGAATGTTTTGACAGCATACCGTTCATGTTGAAAAATTCTAGAAGGATTTAAAATCTTTAGAATATTACCAAAATTGTGTTATATTTATATATATATATATATATATATATATATATATATATATATATATATATATATATATATTAGTACAATCATTACCATTTTGGGCTTTATACACTACAATTTTGGCTCCTCGAACTTTTTTGGCTCCAGTTGGTGGAGCCAAAATAACATCAGGCTGTCATTATTACTCATGCACATCTGCACGCCTTATCTTTTGTTAAATTCCCTTTCTGGTAACAGTAGAGGTATGTCGAAGTGAAAACAATTACTAATGAACGATATTTTTAGTTAAAATCAAGAAAATAAATCTGTATATAATTTCGAGTTACCTTTTTGGCTCCGGACTTTTGATAAGCAATATCTCGGAAATGAATATATATAATCGTAGCCAAACTTTTACTATATAATACCATCATTAACGTGATTGAATAAATTCAAAAATAAGTCCATTATATACTCAAATAAAAAATTTGAAATTATACATCCAGCGCACTCGCCCAGGCTGTTTCTGTCGCCATCGCAGGTTTCTCGACTGCAGTCGAAGCGCAGCGCAGCGCATCAGCATGGGGGAACCGTGTCAAGGCTAATATTGGTCGCAGAAATTGCGTATTTATCACGGTTTATTAAGTTCAATATTATAGAATTTTGAATATTTCTTCCTTGGATTATTTTCATCAAAGGAAATGAATGTTACGGGAAAGTATTTATAGATAGATCTAGTGCGAACCGGAAGCGGTTAGACCCGCATGTTTTCAAGACACACAGACACTGGCACAGTTCAAAAAGTTGCCAGATTTGATTTGTCGGAAAAGTCGCAATGACTGCTGTTGTACGGGTGAGTATAAACTTCTGATTTTTTTTACTTAACTTTCATTGTATGAAGGAGTTATATGCCTGTCACAATAGTCGCAATAATCCCGTCCAAAATATACATCAGTTGACTGTGTCGATCATGATGTACATGTTCACATGAGGTCATCAAGTCTATGCCTAACTTGATTCGATACTATTTTTGGTCGCTTTACAATGTGCAACTTGCTTTGTAAGTAGGCTAAAGTTACGCGGCAGGTCAAGATACCGATTCGCGCATCCTTAATTGTTTATGAATGAACTGGATAATCACACAATAAATCATTTCCTTGGCAAAGTTTAGACATTTCGTTAACATTGTTAATGTCATCATATCTGTTAAACGTCTAAAAAGAGTCTGAAAATCAAGTTAAAGCTGGGAATATTTGGAACATTCAAACTGTGCCTGCGTATCTTTAGCCTACAATAATAGAAATTTTCAGTAGAAATGCTTGTGACAATGCAACCAAAAGTTCAAAGATGAGTCAGATATTTCGATGGGCCTACGGCTACAGTACCGAATTGTAAACATAGAAACATCAACTTGAATGATGCAAGATTTAACTTGCAGTTAAAGTTTGACATGTTGAGCAATTATTTGCTAATCATTTTGGAAACACAGAATTTAAATTTGACAACACAGAAATAGCATTAACATATATTTATCTTGAATCAATACAATTTAAAGATAACATGTTTGAGAAAATTTAAGAAGTAGACATAATTCATATTCATTGTTAAAAAATCTTCTTTTTTTTAAAAAAGATGCAAGTTATTTATATTCCTGTTATTCTCATAAAACTTATTATACCCCTGACCATCATTCAATCCATCCAAAGACATTTTTTTTCTCACGAAGTACAGAAAAACTATTCATTTGATTCTTTTCAAACTTTCCACCAAACTTCTACAGTATCAGTTACCAGGAGAGGTGCAGTACGTGTACCGGATTACAAAAATTACAAGCTATTTTATGAACTTTTAGAATTTCGTGATTTCTTTATTTTTTCATTCTGTCATTTTCTGAGATTTAAATTTGTACGACCAATTATTATAGAAAAGCTATTCATCAAATTCTTTCCCAACTTTTCACAAATCTTTAACACTACCAAGAGAGTTACAGTGCAGAGCAATTTTATGAATTTTTAGAGAAATTCTGTATTTTTTACTGTCATTTTCTGAGATTTATTTTTTTATACCAATTGCAGAAAATCTATTTATCCAATTCCTTTCCAAACTTCACAAATCTTCTATACTACTAAGAGAGGTGCAGTGCTTGATTGCAACTGATTGTGTGAATTATTTTGGAATTTCTGTGTATTGTGTACTTCGTCGTATTCTCACATCTAAATTATTGTCGGACTGATTGCAGAAAACCATTTCAGTCAATTTTAAAAATCTTTTACACTATCTTCTACTACATAATCTTCGATATGACAAATATGTTTCAGATTGGACACTGATAATTACATAATACATTTTTAAAATGGATTAATATGATTGAGCTATATGAAATGATACTAAAGAGATTGCATAAGAAGGGTTTGGGATTTTAGTGAGCCAGCTTACATGCTTGTTTATTTTTCAGTTAAGCAATCTAGTATTATGATTCATTTTAATTTCTTTCTCAGGTCACCATTGAAGTTTAAAGATAAAAGAATGACAAAGTTGTGAAGAGCTCTGGAATCAACCCATGTATCAACCCTAAAATGACTGAAATGAAACGAAATTGGTAACAACAGGGCCTTGGTTTAAGATAACATTCTTATTTCAGTAAAGGCAGCACTATTTATCTTAAAGGGGAGTAGCACATTTTTTAAAAATTTTATTTTTTTAAAATTTCCCATTTAGAATAATGGTTTATGTCATTTATTTTTACTTTAGAGGGTACAACATCTTATTACACAAACCAATTATCCGTAGTGGTAATACCCTTGTTGTGTTTAAAGCAAAAATTGCATGGCGGCCATTTTATTGTGAACACATTTTATTATTTCGAATGACAAAAAACGATTGCCATGGCTTTACGGAACCATGTACACTCATTTATAACTTGATTTTCCGAAGAGAGAATGGTGTTTTACTGTTGGTGACATTATTTTTCAAATACATTTTATCGCCTTATTTGAGCGAAAAAAATGTGCTACTGCCCCTTAAGCTAACTTGAACATTATCATATTTTTTAGCTAATCTGGCCCGAGGGGCTCCGAGAGGCCCCAATGGGCTTTTAGCATGGCATCTGTCCGTCCGTTTGAACTATTTGAGTCACTGACCCTAGAGAACTGTAATTTTGTATACAGACTCCTTGACGCATGGGGATTCTAAATTGTAGATTTGGTTATTTGGTGGTTTTACTTTCATTTAAATATTAGACTTAGTTGAAAAGCTTATATGCTTAATGATGGCATATTGAGCATTTGTTATCGATCTGTCTATCTATTAGCTTAAACTTTTTCATATTTTCAAACTCATTTCAAGTATCACTTGCTGTGGACAACTCATTCTCTTCCCAAAGACGTTACTCCCTTAAGTTATCTGATCCTAACCTCTGTTCTATATTGCTTAAAATTGTGCGAAAATTGAGTGTCCTGATTGGTTGCAATTGAATCTAGTTGTGCAATCAGTGACGCTGTTGTAAAAGTGACATTTGCCAATGACATGATTGATAATAAACATGCTTATAAATAAAGAAGACCAAATCAGAGACAAATACCTAAGGTAGTTCATTTGTTTTATTTACATCAGACATATCGAAGGATATATGCTAATAAGGAAGACCCTTTAAGGACCATAAGAGTCAAATGCCTAGATATTTTAAGTCACTTTGACTCTAAAAGATGAGTTTTCATTGGTTAAAAGCAGGGATGAGTATGAGGTTCCCATTTCCCCTGCTAGGGAATTTAGCTGAAGTCCTCGATTTCAAGTGATGTAGAACAGAGGTTAGGATAGTAAACCTGCAGGAAGTTTCCTCTGTGGGAAAAGAATGTAGACAACTGTAATCCTGTGTACTTTTTCGTACTTATAAAAATATAGTGAGATGATTTGTAGTTTTATGCTGTTTTTAACAGTATGTCACTTGTATCAGAGCTGCTTAATGTATTATTGCAGCGAGAATGCCCACATCATTGTGGGTATGCATTGCAGGGAAGCCTGCGAGTATCGGCTGGAACAATGGGTGACACTATGCTGAATTTCAGTGTAACATTGCACCCAAACCTTACTGCAAATAGAATAGTTCTCTACTGCAGGCAAAGTTGCCAGAGCCATGGTGTGACAACGAACCTGCCCCAGGTATAACTACGTGGGGGAAAATTATCCATGGTTCACTAATTCTAATCAATTCTTGAAAATAATAATGCTAAACATTTTTCGAAAGTAATGAAACTAAAGTTGAGCGAAAGCACATTAAGCAGTATTAATCCCCAAACCACTTCACCTCACTTCGCACTACATAGAGATGGAAGGCTTAACCCATAAACCTTTCAAAGATTGCTCAAACTTCAGATTAACATAATTGTTACATTAGGGACAATTTATGAATTGATCTTGATACTCGCCCCCAAATGTAGGTCACAGGGGTCATGACCTAAAAAGCTATTTTCATCTTCTTCTCAAGTGTGAAAATCTTTAGAAGATGTATATGTTGTGTGCAGACTCATTAGGCAATGGGGATTCTAAATTGTATATTTGTTGACCCTGTGACCCCAAATATGGGTCACAGGGGTCATGACCTGAAAGTACAAAAAGTACAAAAAGCTCTGTTGTGTACAGACTCCTTGGTCAAGGGGAGATTCTAAATTGTAGATTTGGTAAATTTATTACTGGAGATAACTTAGATATTCAACCTTAGATGATATATCAAAGAAGCCCTGATGAGCTACAGAGCCCATGGTTCTATTTTTATTAACAATGTTTGATATCTATTTTGATTTTCCTTTTCTTATTAATTACTCAATGTGTTACAGTAAATCTCGGAGCGGTTTGATTCAAATTGACCTGAATTTGCAGAACTGATTGACAGACTACTTGTGTTTTGGATCACATAAAGATGACTTTATTTCAAGGTAAGTCAAAGCATAAATGCTTTATGTAGTAATATCAGCGTCTTAAAGTGTAAGCAGGGATATCTAGTGTTTAATATGTCCCTTCTTCCCAAATGTTTGCCTTGGGGGTATCTCCTAAAAAAGAGCCATGGGCTCTGTAGCTCATCAGGACTTTCACAATGTATTATCTCAGGTTGAAGACTTAGTGAGTGAGTGAATTGTTTAACAACTGCTAAATTCAGAATGAGAGATTTGTTATTATGTAATTATAACTGCTTCAAGAGATATGTCTACACAAGATTTCAACATTCAAGTGCTTTTTGTTCAATTTATAGTAGTAAAAATAGAACCACAGGCTCTATAGCTATCCTGCTATATAATGATTGTTGTTGACTGAAATAAAGTTCAGATAAAGTACAATTCATAGTCATAAATCTAAAACAAAAACCTCTAAAAATGATCAGTGTCAGTGCATGAGACCAACATGACTGGATTACATGGTTGTCTAAATAATGAAACTCCTGCAATGATCTAGAACACATGCTCAAAGTAACCTATACAATTCAAATATATTCTCCAAATCATGATACAACATGATACAAACCAATACAATCTGTGCAGACATTTATTACATATATAATTGTGTCCTGGTTTCTTTGATACAATGTCATCCATCCCACTATCAACCTGTCCCTCCTCTACTAGTCTGTCTAACCTACCCCTTCACAAAAATACAAACCCCTGCACACACACCCCTCCCCCCTCAACATCTGTGAAAGGACTGTCACCCTCTGTTACACCTAATTATGTACCCAGCCCTCAGCACTAGCACTAGTCTAAACACTGATCAAATTAAAACCTATAGAGAAACAAGCAATGTGCTAAGAGACTCAGGGCCAACTATTATGTGCTTATTAAAGAGCCATAAAGGATGTTGATTAAAATATCGGAAAATTTCCAAAATCTAAGTCCGTGAAATATATACACTTAATTTTTCATGAATTTTTTCAACCTAAAATAAGCCGAGAAATTGTACTAATTAGTAAAGGTGTTTTCCAGTCAAAATATTGATCAAGTCTATTATTTTCCAGCGCAATGCATTTTGGTCTAGCTCGCCAGTGTATACAAAGACACAAAAGAAAAATAAAGTTTGTGAGCAATGAAAGAAATCGAAATATATAATTGTTGGCGGTTTTTTATTTAACATTTCATTATGTCCCCCGAAATTTTTTTCGGGAGACATAATGTTTTCACCGCCGTCCGTCATTCTGTTATTCCGAAATGCTTTCTTTTCCGGGCCATATCTCAAAAAACGTTCAATATTTTTTCAAGAAACTTGGTATGTGGTTAGACCTAGTGGTGGAGTGGTGCCTTTTGCTATTTTGGTATTCTGAATTTTTTATTTTTTCTGGTTTCCATGGAAACAATTTGAACTTAGTGCATATCTCCAAAACCGTTCAATATTTTTCACCAAACTTGGTATTTGCATAGACCTAGTGATAGAGCGGTGCCTTTTGCTACTTTGGCTATTCTGAATTTTTTATTTCTTGTTTTCAATGGACACAATTTCAACTTAGTGCAAATTGGGGGTAGGGACCTGCCTGATTAATTACCATCTATTTTCTTTTTTTTATGTGCAGTTAATTTATGCCAATAGAGTAACCTTTTTCGATTAAAGTAAAGTTTTTTTTCTTTTCCTCTAGCATTGTTAAGTAAGGGTTGAAAGATTAGTTTTGATTGAAAATTGGAGCGGGGGACATCACAGTGCATCACATGCACATATTTCTAGATTATTATGTATTGTCTACAGATATTGGAATAAATGTTTTCCCAACTAGGAATTTTGCTTGAATTTTATAATCAATGAGATTATATTTGTCATAATTTGCTGGTCTTAAAGCTCAATAACAAGTACATTAAAGAGACAATAATTTGTATGTTCTCAGGACATTTAAAATCATTGTTTATACACATTCAGTAATGTGTGACAAAGGTAGCCTAACTTCCATGAAAAGTATGTGCAGCCCGTGGGTTTCTATGGCGACTTGCGCTAAAGACGAGCCTTCACGCTTAGGAAACTGTGTAGTACGTTTTATGCAACAAAGGGGATTCTGTTTATGTGACGTCAGATTACCTTAGCGCGCGCCACTCGAAGTGATACTTCTCTTTGAAACCAAATTTCATTACTTTGTCGTGATATGAACATTTTATCACATGTCATGCTGTACATAAGATTTCTCTAGCAATTGACGTTATAAGTATACTTTCCACAAATAATTTTGTATTTGAAACACTAACATCCTTGATGGCTCTTTAATGTTGGTGACTTAACATTTGGCTCATTTGATGTCCATTATAAACAGTTGAAATGCTCAAACTTTGATCTTTTTTGGCATTACTGGTTTATGAGGTGAAAAACACAACTTTAAATGCACTCCTGACACCCCCTTTATTTTTATCCCCCACCACGAAGTGGAAGGGGGATATAGGTTTGGGCTCCGTGTGTCCAAGATGAAAGGGACAGTTTATCTCAGAAACCGTTAAAAATAGGGTTACCAAATGTGATTTGTTGCTTGAGGGCATGAATACTTTGATGGAGTTCGAAAATCAGAAGCGTACAATATGTTTTTCTGGAGATTTTTGCCCTTGATCCGTATATATGTCTCCCCCGAAGGGTCGTGAGACATATTGGTTTTAGCTGAGTTCCCGTCGGCGTTGGCGTCAGCTTTCCAATTTCGTTTCCGGAGCAGATCTCTAAAACTGTGTGACCAATCATCACCAAACTTGGTATACTGTCTCTCCATATCGTGTAGATGTGCCTTTTGGGGGTTAGAGATTTTTTTAAATTAATTTTTTTTTTTATTTCCATGGCAACGATTTGGACTTAGTCATTTTCAATGGTAGTGTTTGTTTCCGGAGCAGATCTCTAAAACTATGTGACCAATCATCACCAAACTTGGTATTCTGTCTCTCCACATCATGTAGATGTGCCTTTTGGGGGTAAGAGATTTGTTTAAAAAAATTATTTTTTTTATTTCCACCTCATCGATTTGGACTTGGCCTTATTCAAGGGTGTATTTGTTTCCGGAGCAGATCTCTAAAACTATGTGACCAATCATCACCAAACTTGGTATGCTTCCTCCCCATATCATGCAGATGTGCCTTTTGGGGGTTAGAGATAATTTTAAAATTTTATTTTTTTTATTTCCATGCAACAATTTGAATTAAACAGAGAACATTAATGGTGCTTTATGATAGTATTGTTTAGAGGTTTGGAGCATTTGAGGAAGGGGGAGACATCTGTTTTTACGGGTAAAAACACTTTCTAGTTTTGGACTTTGTTCATTGTATCTCGAAAGGGCTTCGGATCAAGAGGTCCGTGGTTAGAATCCCGCCAGGGGCACGGCAACTTTATCTTCAGTAGAGAACTAGTCTACACGCACTAAGGTTTGGATGCCATGCTATATTGAATGTCAGCGTAGTACCACCCATGGTTGGCTAGTTCCAACCGATGCTCGCAGGTTTCACCGCCATGCATTGCCACATGACGTTGCGGGCTTACTCCCTGCCATAAAACTAGCAGCCGCGATATAAGTGAAATAATCTTGAAAGTGGCGTTAAACCCCAACTCACCTCACCTCCAGAACCACTGGGTTTAGGGAGCTCAAATTTTAATTTGTCTACAGACTTATTGGCCAATGGGGATTCTAAATTGTAGATTTGGTGACCCCATTACCCCAAATACTTACTGGGGTCACAGCCTTGAAAACCTATCAGTGCAGTTTCCACCGCCGCCGCGTTTTATTTTGGTTATAACTTTATTTCCAATATGGTTTCAAGAACTGATATACATAACTTCCTACTTATACCCCTGGGGAATTTGTTTGACATGTTCAATGTCAAAGGTCAAGGTCACGAGTTCTGAAAGCGCTAAATAAATCCTTGTAAACACGACAACTTGAAAAATATTTGGTGTATATTAAGTATGGAGAATGGCCGAGAATTGACAAGGTTTTCAATAAAAAATCCAATAAAGGTCAACGTCACAGCAAGGTCACGACTTAAGCATGCTTTTACGAAAAATGCCTTATTTAAACTATTAACACTTTGAATCTTTACATGATTGGTTTACACAAAGAAAAGTGATCATTGATTTTGTAACCTTGAAGATCAAAGGTCAAGGTCATGAGATATTGCTTAAGGCCATGTTAACCCTTTGATGCAATTGATCAGATCCAATCAGAAATAGGTTTTAAGAACAAGACCTCAGTGATGGTTCAACTTGGCCAATGGGGATTCTAAATTGTAGATTTGATTGCCCGGTGACCCCAAATAGGGTCATAGGGGTTATGACCTATATGACCTAAAATCCAATTTTTATCTTCTTTTCCAGTATCAAAAAGTCTAGAGAGCTGAAATGTTGTGTACAGACTACTTAGCTAATGGGGATTCTAAATTGTAGATTTGGTGACCCTGTGAGCCCAAATATGGGTCAAAACCTTAACAAAAATATTTTCATCTTCTTCTCAAGTTCTCTCGACTTTGTTATGTATACCCGTTATAAATTCTCCTGGAAAAATTACATTTTGAAATTGATCTACCGGTTTAGTAATACCAACGATTCCGTTCTTCCGTCCCTCCAAAAACAACTATTTATCTCATCTTTTTCAAATTTAATAACGTCTTCTTCACTACTAGGAGAGGTGAAGTGCGAAACTTATACCAAATTTGTGAATTTTAAACTTGTTTGGCGAATTTTAATTATTTTTTTTAACTTAGTCATATTCTGAGAAACTTTTGTCCGATCGGTTACAGAAAAACTATTCATCTCATCCTTTCAAATTCAGCACATGTTTCCTTCATCATTAGGAGATGTGCAGTGCAAAAATTTAACAAATTTAGTGAATTTTTTAATTTTTGGCAAAATTTGGGCAAATGGCATGGTGTCCGGCGTCCGTCCGTCCAACCGTCTGTCTGCCAACATTTGGCATTTTCGTCCAGAACCATTTTGTCTCCTTGGCTAATGGGATTCTAAATTGTAAAATTGGTTACCCTGTGACCCCAAATAGGGTCGCAGTGGTCATGACCTTAAAAACCTATTTTCATCTTCTCCAGTTCCAAAAGGTCTAGAGAGATGAAAAGTTGTATGCAGACTCCTTGGCTAATGGGGATTCTAAATTGTAAATATCGTGATCCCCTGACCCCAAATAGAGTCAAAGGGGTCACAACCTTAAAAACCTAATATCATCTTTTTTTCCAGTTCCAAAAGGTCTAGAGAACTGAAAAGTTGTATACAGACTCCTTGGCTAATGGGGATTCTGAATTGAAGAGTTTGTGACCCTGTGACCCCAAATAGGGTCACAGCGTTCACAATCTTAAAAACCTAATTTCATCTTCTTCAGTTCCACAAGCTCTAGAGAGCTGAAATGTTATGTGCAGAATTTCTTTCAAGTGACCCCAAATATGGATAACATGGTTCACGATATGTCATAATATCTACACCATTTGAATTGGAAGAGTCACCTTCTCTTCAAGATCCATGCAGAAATTGTGTAGAAGTTATGGTGACCATGGACATTACAAGGTCATGTCAACTTGTGTCCTAAGCATATCTCCCAATCTATAAATGCTAGCGCCACCCAATTTGAAAGATACATTATAAACTATGATCTCTAGCTGTGACTAATGTATGACTTCCAATATTTAGACTCTATGAGGATGTCATTTTATTCAGATTATAAATCGAAACTATTCATGCTAACTCTACCAAGCTTGAGATACATTTGAACCATAATCTTATGTGAGTTAGGAGCTGACTGGAAATTGAACATTTTTCATTTGGAAGTGATAGAGAATTGCGAGAATCTGGTTACAGTCTTATTTGAATGGATAGAAATAATGACAGTAGAGCATGTTGCAAAGTTTTACAGCTGTTGATGGTATTGAGAAATAAACGATATCATTGAATTGGAATACTGGTTAAGTTGCATGAAGATTACCTATAATAAATACCTATGATAAAAATAATGCCAATATTGTAGGACATTTCAAAAGTTTGGAATACAGATCCTTGTTACTATTGCTAATCAAGTTATTAGCTGTAGATATTTTTTTTTTAAATTTTTCTAGAGCCAACCATTGTTCTGGCAACAGGGCACGACCTCACCAATCCTGCGCACTATCAAGTCTTGGCCTTCCTTCCACGACACTGAGGAAGCTGTCAGGTTTTAGATTTTAGAGGTAAGTAACATAACAGGTTTGGGAGTAGGCATCTACTTGTTTTAGCTCATCAGGCCTATAAGGCCAAATGGGCTTATGGCAAGACAAGGGTAGTCCAGATTCTTGTCATTATCTCCTGTCACAACAAAGTTGTCAGGGATATTGTGCATCCGGGTTTCGTTTCCAGACCAGAACTGAATAACCGTACTGCATAGCTCAATGAAACTTGATATGGGAAACATGTGTAGATAGGAGTTTTATGGTTTTTACCTCTTTGGAAATTTAATTTTAGCTGTTTCCATGAAAACATACTTTAACATTTCATTTCTGGACTAGAACTCAAAAACTGTAAATACTAGCTCAATAAAACTTGGTACGTGGAACAGTCATTATGTTTTGATGTGCCATTTTAGGTTTTCAACTTCTTTGGGATTTTATTTTTAGCTGTTTCCAAGGAAACATAACTTGACATTTTGTTTTCAAGCCAGAACTAAAATGTTTTAAGGCCTAACTCAGTGAAACTTGCTGTGTTGAGCAGTCATCATGTGTATGTGTTTTTTGGGGTTTTCAAATTCTTTGAAATTTTATTTTTAGGCATATCCATGGAAAAACATGTCGAACTCTAAATGATTTTCACAATTCGCTTCCAGAACAGAAGTTGTATATTGTTAAACATAGAGTACTGCAATTTGGGAAGTACACTTTCTTCTGTAGCATGAATTTATGACGAATTAGTGATTACGGATTTATTATAGCATGAAGCTCAAAATCATTGTTCAATATATCTTAAACTGTTTCCACTTGGCAGGGGATAAAGTAGACTCTGTCTGCTTGTTCATACTTGTTTCTTTAGGTTATGAGAAAGGGTATTTTGGCAAAACGGAGAACAGAAAATCTTAGATAGGCACACATTGGTAGTTTACTCATTTGATATATATTCAGGGGCATGTGAGCCAACAAGGTAATATATATATATATACTGGAAATATGAATGTCTAGTAATGAATCATTTTAGCTCCTATAATACTAATCTCTAGATCCCAATTGGTTTATTTAGTCTAAGTTAAAGTGTTAGTATTCAAAAGGAAGAACTTATCCATTTGAAAGAGGCAAGGATAGGTACACGACTAATCTAACATATACTTAGGATTATTTGAGCCAAAAAGGTAATATATGCTGGAAATATGACTTTCTAGTATTATGGGGAATAACCTATAATATTTATCTCTGGATTCCAATTGGTTTATTATCCCCCGCCACAATGAAGTTGGCGGGGGGATATAGAAATGAACTCCGTCTCTCCGTCTGTCTGTGCGTCCGAGCTTTTCCATTCCGGCCTCAAACTTCAAAACTATTCAATATATTTTGCTGAAACTTTGTACAGGTATCAACCAAGTAGTCTAGATGTGCCTTTTGCTATAAAGAAATTTGAGAATATTTTTTTTTTTTACGAATGCAAACAGTCTGGACTTAGAACCAAGAAGAGGGAAAACTATATTCCGGCCTCAAACTTCAAAACTATTCAATATATTTTTCTGAAACTTTGTACAGGTATCCACCAAGTAGTCTAGATGTGCCTTTTGCTATATAGAAATTTGATCACCTATGAGTTATGAGTTATAACAATTTTCAAGAAAGTAAATGCATTATATATTCAAAATGCATAAATATATTCAAACTTCCTATATGGCTGGGGATATGGCCGACTCTGTCTGCTTGTTTAGGCTAGGAAAAACATTCATTAAGCAAAATGAAGAAGAAATACACCTGAAATAGGTACATGGCTCATTTGACATAGAAGTAGGGGCATGGAAGCCAAAAAGGTATATATATATATATTGGAAATGTGAGTGTCTAGTAATGGGGTAATTTTACTCCAATAATACTTATCAATAGATCCCAATTGGTTTATTCAGGCTAGGAAAACATTGTATTCAACAAAAGGAAGTTTTACATCTAAAATAGGCAAAAATAGGTACATGACTCATTTGACATATAATGAGGGGCATTGGAGCCAAAAAGGTATTATATATATATTGGAAATGTGAGAGTCTAGTAATGGGGGAGTTTTACTCCAATAATACTTATCAATAGATCCCAATTGGTTTATTTAGGCTAGGAAAACATTGTATTCAACAGAAGGAAGAAGTTTTACATCTAAAATAGGCAAAAATAGGTACATGACTCATTTGACATATAATGAGGGGCATTGGAGCCAAAAAGGTATTATATATATATATATATTTAAACTGTCAATGTCTAGTAATGAGGGATTTACTTCTTATCTGAGATCACAAATTGTTTATTTAGCTTGGGAGAAAGTGTTAGTATTCAAAAGGAAGAACTTATCCATTTGAAATAGGCAAGGATAGGTACACAACTAATCTGACATATACTTAGGATTATGTGAACCAAAAAGGTAATATATATATGCTGGAAATATGAATTTCTAGTAATGGGGAATAACCTATAATATTTATCTCTGGATCCCAATTGGTTTATTTAGGCTAGAAAAAACGTGTATTATGCAAAATAAAGAAGAAATACACCTGAAATAGGTACCGTACATGGCTCATTTGACATAGAAGTAGGGGCATGGGAGCCAAAAAGGTATATATATTGGAAATGTGAGTGTCTAGTAATGGGGTAGTTTTACTCCAAATACTTATCAATAGATCCTAATTGGTTTATTTAGGCTAGGAAAACATTGTATTCAACAAAAGAAAGAAGTTTCACATCTATTAAATATAGACAAAAATAGGTACATGACTCATTTGACATATAATGAGGTGAATGGGAGCCAAAAAGGTATTATGTATATTGGAAATGTGAGAGTCTAGTAATGGGGGAGTTTTACTCCAATAATACTTATCAATAGATCCCAATTGGTTTATTTAGGCTAGGAAAACATTGTATTCAACAAAAGAAAGAAGTTTTACATCTAAAATAGGCAAAAATAGGTACATGACTCATTTGACATATAATGAGGGGCATTGGAGCCAAAAAGGTATTATATATATGGAGCCAAAAAGGTATTATATATATTGGAAATGTGAGAGTCTAGTAATGGGGGAGTTTTACTCCAATGGTACTTATCAGTAGACCCCAATTGGTTTATTTAGGTTAGGAAAACATTGTATTCAACAAAAGAAAGAAGGTTTACATCTAAAATAGGCGAAAATAGGTAGTTGACTCATTTGACATATAATGAGGGGCATTGGAGTCAAAAAGGTATTATATTTATATTTAAAATGTCAATGTCTATTAATGAGGCATTTACTACTTATCTGTGATCACAAATTGTTTATTTAGTCTGGGAGAAAGTGTTAGTATTCAAAAGGAAGAACTTATCCATTTGAAATAGGCAAGGATAGGTACACGACTAATCTGACATATACTTAGGATAATGTGAACCAAAAAGGTAATATATGCTGGAAATATGACTTTCTAGTATTATGGGGAATAACCTATAATATTTATCTCTGGATCCCAATTGGTTTATTTAGGCTAGGAAAAACGTGTATTATGCAAAATGAAGAAGAAATACACCTGAAATAGGTTCATGGCTCATTTGACATAGAAGTAGGCCGGGGCATGGGAGCCAAAAAGGTATATATATTGGAAATGTGAGTGTTTTGTAATGGGGTAATACTTATCAATAGATCCCAAATGGAGTATTTAGTCTGTGTGTAATTATACCCCCACTACTATGTAGTCGGGGTATATAGCATTCCGCGTGTCCGTTCGTCCGTCCATCTGAAATCATTTCCGGGGGATATCTCTAAAACTTTATGACTTGTAACCTTCAAATCCGGTATGGAAGAAACCAATATGGAGCTGTTGTGCCTTGTAGGGGTCTCAACTCAAGGTCCAAATAAAAAAAATTAAATTTTGACCTAAAAGTAGTAAAACGGTCCGATTTTCGGACTTTGTCATGTTTCTGGAGCATATCTCAAAAACTATATGACTTGGAACCTTCAAATTTTGTGTGGAAGTAACCTATATGGTCCTGTCGTGCCCTTTAGGGGTCTCAATTCTAAGGACCAAATATTTTTTAAATGTTTACCAAAAATGGTCTTGTGTTTTAACTTTGTGTCTTTTCTAGAGCATAAGTAAAAAACTATTACACTTCAAATTTGGACATTACCTATGTGGTATTGTTGTGCCTTTTATTGATTTAAACACCACAATTCTGTTAATTTAAAAATTATTTCTTTTATTAAAAACAATCATTGTTATTCATTGACATGATTGACTAGAGTATGTTTTCTAATTTATTGATACTGTATGAAGGCGGACAAACTTCAGGCTGGGGTATGTGAGCTGTGCTCACTTTTGCCTTGTTATTCAAAAGGAAGAACTTATCCATTTGAAATAGGCAAAGATAGGTACATAACTGATTTGATATATACTCAGCGGCATTTGAGCCAAACAGGTAATATATATATACTGGAAATATTAATGCCTAGTAATCAATCATTTTAGCTCCTATAATACTAATCTGTAGATCCCAAATGGTTTATTTAGTCTAAGTTAAAGTGTAATAAGTCAAAAGGAAGAACTTATCCATTTAAATTACCTTTAGGCAAGGATAGGTATACAACTAATTTGACATATATACTTCACTAAAGAGTTCCACACCATCGTCGCTTTAAACATCGCACCATTTTCTTTCAATACCGATAACTCTTTTACCCTCTAACATAATAATATTTTGTGTAAACTTTAATAATAAATAGCAAATTTGAGAAAACAAATATGCAAAAAATATGCTATGGCGGCTATAAGGTCAAGCTAATTCTTTTGTAACAATGATTTGAATAGTGAATTTTCTCAAGGAGTATTCAGTGGACTTTTCATCTTGAAATGCTGCACACCTAACAGCTGAAATATTGTTGGGAGAGTTACCTTGCACTTACATTATATTTGGTCTTGAAACAAAGATACTGTATCTGAACTATTTTATCTAGCCTGATTGAGCTACAGAGTCCATTGTTCACCTTTTTCAATTACTGGTATTGTAATTAACTGTAATTTAAGTAAAAGTTTAACTGAAAGTTCTCATTTTCATATTCAAACATAAGTGAAAGATATATTTTTAAATACCCATAATAATTGTTTTTTTTTGTTTTAGGAGCTAATGTCGGCAAAAACATACAAGAAGATAAACCACAAAGGATGAAGGCATGAGCTCTTGTAAATGATAATGATTATTACATCTGTATTGTAATGTATCAAATTTGACATTTCATGGTAATTAAAAATGTTTCACTCACTAATATCTTTTGTTTTTAATAGCGTTTTATACACAAAATTACAGTGCATGACTGTAAAAGGTTAACATCAATGCTTTCGGAGGTTTTACTGAAAACATGAGTATTTCAAATTATTTTTTGTGATTAGTGACATACCTAGTACTAAATACAGCAATCTTACATGAATGCTATGTTACTGTAAACTTTAATGCAGCATTGTTGTAAATGATTTGTTGTATAAGTTATTGTAAAGAAATGACTGTTCATTCTCTGGGTTTCTTTCTGGACCAGAAATCAAAAAGCATATATCCAAGCTCAATGAAACTTGCCTTTTGAGATTTTCAACTTCTTTGGTGTATTGTCTTTAGCCATTTAAACGAGCAATAACTTAAAATTGTGTTTCCAGACCAAAACTCAAAAAGTGCAAGGCCCAGCACAATGAAGTATTGTATGTTGAGCATTCATCATAAAATACTTTAGAACTATAATTTTTGTTGTTTTCATGGAAACAATGTTTTTAAAAAATTCCGGACTACAGCTTAAGAACTGCTTTTCAACTTTTTAAATTTTGTTTCCCGAGCAAAATGATTTTTTTTATATGTACCCTCTAGCTTTAACATGTCTTTTTAGCTTTTTTTTAAATGCAACGCTTCCAGAACACATTTAAAAATGTAAGGGTGAGGTTCATGCAGCTTGTGAAGTAAAACAATATTCTTGTGAAGTTCAAAATGTGTACTGATGATTTGAATAGCTCAAATCAGGATTTATTGAAGAGTGAAGCTTCATAATCATTGTTTAACTTATTCCACTTGGTGAACCCCAGCTGTCGTCTTGTTTTTTGGGTTGTTTGACTGACCAACAAAAGAGACATTTGGTGAAGCTAGCTTCTATTGCTTGAAAGATATGCAAGGAAAAACTAAATATTTCTTGAAACGTTTTCTTACCATGAGAATAACATTTTTATATATATACATATATACTGAACAATATTAGTTAGGGATATTGTAATAGTTATTTAGGTACAGATAAATGTGAAGATAAATGGGTCCGCAAACAAACATATCATTATTTATCATTTCAAAATATACATAATATCCTAACTATTTTGGTCCAAGGTAATTAGGTCAAATAAAACAAACATGTGTAGGTGATTATCACATTGGTAATGAATTGTTAAGCTAGCATTTATCTATGTGAGATATGCTGTGGACAAAATGACTTTCATGACATTCATTCTGAGCAATTTTGCCATGGATACCACAAAAACTAAATTTCCAATAAGATTTGCAATAGCATCAACAGCCTATATCAAAATTAGTGAAGTGATCAAACATGTATAGTTTGGAAAATGTGCTTCTTTCTAAATCTCATTTTTTTAAAAAAACAAAAAACATTTCCATTAAAATTGCTCAAAAGAATTTTAACAAAAGGCACATTAATGGGTGATTGTTAATTTGTCTTTAGTCTTGTCCAAGTTTGTATTCTGTACATAGAGCATATCTGTCTTTTCTTGACTAATTCCATGTTTATCTCATCGAGTGAGGCAGAAATGTTATATTTTATATATATTATATATAACTTTCCAACCTCACGAGATGAGATTAAAAATGGTATTTGTCAAGATTGATGGATATTCTATTTATTATATGATATAATCCACGTAATTACGTCCGAAAAGGGTCGTTTTCACGCCAAGTGGCCGCTAGGAACAACCCATCACAACAATAACACTGTGACGTCATAAGCCAATTCGCCGCGTGAGACCATTGTTTTATGACATCAAATGATACTGTTTACCGTTCGCATTGAAAATATAGACAGTTTATTTCACTGATAAATCCCAGTATTTCACTGCTCTTCATATAAAAAATGTATATATTTTCCAGATGAAACGACGAAAGAATCTCCCTTTATCATAATTAGGTTTTAACAAGATGTTCATGCAAATGTTATATATGTAATTAAAGTAAATAAACATATATAAATGTATAAATATATATCACAAAATTAAAAAAAATGTTTAGAACAGGTAAGTCGTTAAGATTTAATTGGTGCAAAAAATGCAATATATATGCAAAAAATCAATGTACCAAAAAGGTAACAATATATATACATACAATTATTAACTATATGACCATATAGCAAATTTTTACCTTTTTGGCTCATTTCTTATTTGTTACAAAGTTAATATTTTCATTAAGTGAAAATAATATTTAACTCTAAACTAATAATAAATAGGGACTCAAGCATTTTATTGTAATTGTAAATTTTGCTTGAACATTTTTGCCTAACAATTTTGGCTCCACCTTTTTGGCTCACGATATATATAACTTGAATAAAACATTAAAAAATTAAGATAAAATGGTTTAAGTCACTTTTTATCACTAGTTTAGAGTTAAACTTTATTTTCTCTAAACAAAAATATTAACTTTGTAAGAAATAAGAAAAGAGCCAAAAAGGTAACAATTTTGCTATGAGCCAAAATTGTAAATTTTGCTTGAACATTTTTGCCTAACAATTTTGGCTCCACCTTTTTGGCTCCAAATATATATAACTTGAATAAAACATTAGAAAATTAAGATAAAATGGTTTTAGTCACTTTTTATCATTAGTTTAGAGTTAAACTTTATTTTCTCTAAACAAAAATATTAACTTTGTAACAAATAAGAAAAGAGCCAAACAGGTAACAATTTTGCTATATGGTCAAAAAGGTAATAATTGTATGTATATATATATATATATATATATATTGACATTGATAATTGACAATTAAAATGTTATAAACTATCACTTTTGTGATATCACATATCACATGTGATTTAAGATGTTCAAATATGCACAGGGTGTCTTAAGGAAAGAAATGACATTAATCTACCTATCTGCAGGCCATATCAATTGAATGAACATTGCACCTTTATTTGAGCCATTTTGATAATCTGAATAAACCTGAATTTAGTTTATGTAGAACGTTTCGTGAAACGAAACCATTCGAAATCAGCTCAAGCCTCAATTTAATCAATAACAATGTTTATTTTCTTCCCTGGACACTCGCGTAATTTGAGTAAAGTTAACAAGAGTTTTTCAAATTATTGACTTGTTACATCTTCAGTCCAGTTAAGTAAATACCAGCCTGTGATAACTGTGGGTACAACTACTCATCAGTTGGTAAATTGCTTTGTCGATATTGCAAAATCCACGTGGTGTGGTTTTGAGAACTTGGCACACTGAATGACATTGACTTTGTCTTCCTTCTATCAATAAATATATTTCATATACTGTTATGGGAATGTCACAATGTGATTTTTTTTATTCAAGTAAGACGGTGGTTTAGGGAAATTGGAAATTCCCTTTTTGTCAATATTTGTCTTGGAATTATTACACATTGGGCGAATGCATGAATAGTATGAGAAAAATAAGGCTTTTAAATTGGTATGAATTCATAAATTCAAATTAAGATGTAAGTAAAACGTTTCACAAAGTTTGTTTCTATAATTTATTTTAGTACAAAATTAACTGAAATTCAATAATACAAAACTGACGTTGTGAGAAACTTTTGACAGGAAAAAAGAGAAACTGAAATTTCAGAAAGGGTTATTAATGTTAATTTCTCATTTCTATTGAAGAAAGTATTTTCTTAAAACATTATATATATTGGGCTAAATTTTGTTGAAAATTATTTCCTAGTATAGTCCATTTATAAAATCCCGTTTGTCAAGTATGATAGTAAATGTATAAAACGATTTTCTTTTCATTTATCTGTACCTATATCTATTTACCTATATAAATGACGCATCTTTTGGGTCATGGGAATTTACTTACTGGACATTGGATATTCTTGAATTACAATTATTGCAGAGCAGAATGGATGTTGATTTAAATGACCAACAATACCAATATTTAATATCTACCATTTCTTTTTCTGTACAAGATATTCGATTGCCTGGTAATCACTGAATAAATACAAACAATATTCAATTTTAACATTACTTCCGGTGTATTTGAACAATAGATCCATGTTGTCCCTGGCATTTTCCGAGACATATTTAAAATAAAAGTGTTTTTATTATTATTGTAATTATTACATTAAGTTAAAATATAACCATTCCTTGTACCCTGACATTGAATCCTTAGATATCTTAATTCGTAGAAAGACAACATGGCTTTTTAAATATAATAAACCAAATAATGAAATTAACGAAGTCCAACATCTACGTGAAACATTAGCTTAGGCTTTCTCCGGAAGAAACAAAACGCCCATTAACACTTCACTTTTTTCTTATGTCATTTTTTTTCCGAAGAGGCTACTTTGAAAAGGTTGGACAGCTCATTCTGACCTTTCAGTAGATCCGGAGATCTTATAACATGCACGGAGGTGACTAATTATTGACCATATATTTAAGTATTTTCGTGTTAGAAATGTTTTTTTTTGCTTTTAATTCTATTGAGCTTCACAATCTATTGAAGCACAAACATTTCACCATAACAGTATTGTCAAGAAAGTGTTATCGCTAGTAATGGAAATAGTACCCAAGCAACATTAACAAATTTACGCACACATCTCTGACATATCTTATAGACGTATGTGTTTCTACATAAAATATTGTCTAGCTGATATTAATAGTATTATATTGTGAATCCTCGAATATTGGAGCATTCATTCATTCAGGACATCATGTCAAACTTTATCAACATATTGTTGGAACAATATCAAAACAAGTATATACATTGTACCTAATTCTACGGACATCTTTTCCACAATTTTTTTTCCCCTGTGTATGGATCCTTTTTTTTTTTTTTTTAAATTGATTAAGACTGATACGGTGGTTTAGAAATAGTTACTTGCTAACGTCTCTCGAATGAGGTATTGCAATTGTGATGATCATCCACCAAAATAGTTTTGTGTAGTATTTGCCACTGAATCATGAATAATGAAATTAAGGCTGTAGGTTACGTTAGGACTGCCAAATAAGCCCAGACAAAAGCTAGGGATATAAGTTAAGTGTTGTAGTAGTCTTTTACACATTTATTGTTTATAATTTTGAGGTAAACTATAACCGTTTTAAATATATGGTCCTCATTATACTCCTCTGACATTGTGGTTTAAATGTAAGCTATTTTTCGTTTCTTGATCTTAATTGATATTTAACCAGTAAAATAAGCAGTCTGTTATTATACGTATGTATAAATCTTAAAAATATTAAAATCTGACATCATTTACATATCATACGACCCATTAAAATTAATTTATCAAACATGTACACGCATTTAACGTACAAGGGATAAAAACTCTACTGCCTATGTAAATGATAAGTAAGCAGTGACTATGCATCTTGCTTTCATACAACAAAGAACTAAAATATCAAAACCTTCAAATGACAAGACTTTTACTTTATCAGTGTTTCAAATCAATAACAATCTCGAATGTCAGTGTCAATAGCACATCAATGTAGGACATACACTGAACAATATATTCTTCTAACTCAATAAAATAATTACATGATATCTTCAAAGCAGATTCACAAGTTCTCATCAATCTAAAGTAAGGGCATCATTTCACTCAACGTCTACATCCCGCCAATGTTCTATTGTGTGGGAACCAGTTGCAGAAAACAATCAGAACTTCGAATGGGTGTCTTGGCAGGAACTGAAGACACGAGCACTGCAGTCTTTGTATTCCTGACCCTTATTGTACACGATTGGATAATTCCAATTGTCAAGACATCCGATATTACTTTTAGATTGATAAAGGTGTCCAATATCGATCCTTTCGCATTGCTTGATTTAGCAATTTGATTTGTTTGTACTTAATTCTTTAAAATAAACGACAAGGGAGGGTTTACTATTTGACATCATAACAACAGTTTGGAAGGGTTTTCGTTAAACAAAACCTCGTTGTTATAGACCACACAACGTTGACAAATGAATGATCGGGGAGAATATTCTTGAGAAAACACGTTACTGATTTTTCCATTTTCAAAATTCAAAACACAAAACAATATGTACTTAAGTTTCAAAAACATTTGATGCCTTATTGAGAAAGCATTTCTTACAGGATCCTTATACACGTATATCTGATCCGCTATATACGTACAAGTAAGGAATTCTAGAGGTTTATTATCAACTAGGTTGTGTATTTCCAAAGATAAAGAGATTCCTTTTCATCAGATGCCGATCATAAATGTGTTATTATTTAATGTACGTATTTTTTAAGCTTTCAAAATCAAGTTTTGATTTCAAATGTCAAATCTCGATCTCTTAGTTTTCATAAGCTGTATCACAGTTACTCTGTAACATAAAAGCCTATAAAATTACAAAGAAATTCAGCATATAAGTGATAATAGCAATGCATGAATCGGTGTCCACTTCGTTGTTTTGAAGAGCAGTGAAACATTATGAAGTTAAAATATTTTAAGTTTGTTCTTGGTTTCAAATGTCTCTACTTCAAAACACGTTGATGGCATTATATCTGACTTGTTCGTTTCTTAATCTGAGTGTTCTCATCATGATTGTCAGTTCATATATCGTATCACACCTTTAATTTAGGGCATTGTCCACATTTGCCATATTTGTTAGAAACTGTCAAACATATGAACATAACAACACCCTGGACATCAACGTTTTAGATAACTATCTGGGTACTTAATCATTGTGAATCGTATTCGTTCAAACATAGCTATTGTTATTTTTGTCCAGTGTTTTTGGTTTGGTGTAAAAAATTTAATACATGGCAGTTATTATTTCATTTATCCACTGTTGTCATACAAATCACATGATAGATTGTGAAATACCATATCCTAGTCCCTCCTTTGCACTAGAAGTCTATATTCCTTCTGGTAATAAAAGAACTTGTTATTGGGTTCTTCATCAAATAATTATTCCACTGACTGACGATTTACCCTGTCTAGACAAGTGTTTTATTGGATAGTAGATACGTACTAGATTGAGGCCTGGATACTATTAAGACTTCCAATTGAGTAAAATATTTGTACCTACAGTATTGTAAAATACGATTAATTCAATTTCAAACATATTTGAAGGTTTCGATTCCAAAAATATTATATTATATTAAAAATATCCTTTGCCATATGAAAGTGGTACGGTATACTGTGGATAGCGATACTGGTCTCTACATGTGTTATCGTAGATTATAACCAAGCATTATTTCTGACAAATTAACAGCTTCTTCGTTATCTAAAAATGAATGTTAAAACTAAGAAAAGTAGCTGTATCTGATTTCTCCAACTAGTTTGATCAAATTAAATTAAGTTCCAAAAAATACACAAATTTTTAGTATTGTAGATAGTGTGAACCAAAATATAACAATGTTACATTTGTTCACTCTCTTAATGAAATAGCTCCATGAAATTCAGCTACAAATCTGATTTCCCATCTGTCCTTTTAAACGATTTTAGATGTTTCTCCTATGTTGTTCATTATGCACCGTTCAAAAAAGAGAATCTACTGGTGACATTTGACATTGCCCCACACAAGGGAATACAAATAGAAGAGGTATCATTGTCTGAATTGATATACTATACCTGACCTCTTGATACATGTATATCTTCCAGTTGATACGTTATTGATTTCATGTTGTATTGATGTTGACCTTACATGTATACACAGTTACTCTCTAGACCAAGTTTCCCCTAAGGGGAGTTACTCAAGATTATATCTGGGACTCGCTGATAACAACGAAATAGAATTACATGTATATATGAGCTAACTTTCTGAATAAAGCTCGTCATTTAACTTCATTGAATTAATTAAGATATTGATGTTTTGATTTCCTTAACCTAAGTACCAAGCAAAGTTATGATTATGAATACTTTAAAAATCAGATCGATAATAATAGAGTAAGAATCTTTAAGGGATATTAGTAAGGAATGTCAAAATACATGTGCACATCACCGCAGTATTTAGCGTTCAATAGAAACAATACCACCTTTTTCATGAATAAGACGGACAACCATTTTAAAACAGAAATATATGGTTGGTATACATCCTTTCAGAAGTAATCGACACGATTTTGTTGATAGAATGTATTGTGATCAATCCGTTTCTATTCATAAGGAAAAGCATACAAAGATCACATAATTTGTATCTACATATATATTTTTTTATATATTTATCTATTTTTTGAAAACATGTTTGTGTCGTTTCTTAAAGGCCAGAACATTCATTTAGTTGTATATGCAGTAAAGTAAATAAATAGTACACTGACCTTGTCTTGTTTAAAGTTTTCAGTTGATTAAAGATTAAAACACTGCAGTCATTGATGCAATAAAAAGCTTTTAAGCATCCGCGGTCAACAGTTTAATATGAGGCTTAATATATAACTACATAACTACACTATGCTAATGTATTAGCTACATGTATATATACATCTTTATCGTTCATGGGATTAGACAGAAAGAATATACACAAGTATTGTATATGTAATACATACCTAAAGGTTTAGTGTTATGGATCGACCTACTTTTCTGTCATTTTAAAAAATTAATTAAAACAGTAATCCGCAAACTATTGTTGCCAGCTAATTACAAATAATACATATAATCTTAAAAAGTCTTGTGTGTTTAGTTCCGGTTGATCCGGAAATCACTCATGTTAACAGGAAACGACGCGAGCATCAATATAAATTCACAACCACAGACTTTATATAGAAATCCTTAAGGTAAAAAGCAATTACTTATACACACATGGCGACAATGACTCATTAACAACATTTAAACAACTTCTGATAAAATATTAAGTTTGTAGGTACAGAAAATGTGTGGGAAAATGATTTATAAACATTTATTTAGAACAGTAAAGGTACATTTAGTTACTGTATTATCTCATGCTGTACAACATTTATAATGTCATACATTGAAAATAGTTGTCTGTATAAGATTATTTACCCGTTGGATATCGTTTTGTTTTCTAAGTTTATGTCACCGTGATAAATACAATTGTACGATCCTGGAATGGCTGAATGGACGTGGTCGTCTTCTATGCTTGATTAAGGAATCTATGGAACCTTTCCGTTATTTGATCTTTATGAAAATCCATCAATCAACATCACAAAAATGCCATAAATCATCCAGTGGTTCACGATATTGGATTTATTCCGTTTATTGACACCCAATATGAAGTTGATGATTGGCATATGAGCAATATGTTTTAATATCTCATTTACATTAATACCTCTTATAGGCATGTGCTGCTTAACACTTAGTATTAAAGCATGCCGGCATGAATCATCGCATCCTACCATGTCATTATTGTTCAGTGCTCTCTACCACTATTCACATCATTTGATTTCTTTACATTCAAATCTTTATTCAGTACGTATGACCACAGGTGACAATATATAAGTAGATAAGCAGGTTGGTTACAGAATTAGCTGTCGCAGAAGCAGTGCATGAAGGATAAATAGTTTTCATATGATGGACACACCATAACAAAATGAAATTCATCTTCAACAATATCTTGTTTACATACTTTACACATGCTCTTATTACATTACAATATCGACCAAGTTCAACCTTAAGTCTGGCTGTATCAATACAGACTTTTGTCAAATCACGACCATTTACAAAACGTAGCCAAAATATTAGTTTACGGAATAAATTCTTATCTGTAGAAGCCCATGTATGACGTTTAACATTATCCAAAGCTACAACATTTCATTACCCTTTGTGGATATGTGTGGATACCTGAGAGAATGCAAACGAGTAATTCTGAGCCAACCTCAACAAGGAAGCTAAATATACTGGGAATCTACATTTGCCCATAGGGAAACATTCGGAGCTCTTTTACTAACATTAGGAAACCGTTTACAAGCTAAATACTGTACTCTCTATACATTCCGTTACATTCGTAGCTTGCATGTTCCTAAAGTGCTATGCAGTGCTATGTTCAGATCACCCTCGTGTCTTCTTTTATCACACATATAAACACTTTATAATAGAAATAACATATCCTCGACCAACCTCGGATATTTATTGAACTTTTATTATCTCGTATTTATATATATTTGATATCAGAGAAAACCTGCTTACATTGATTGAGGTTGAACTCTGAACCCTCGTTGGTTCTCTAGTTCTAACCTATGATAACAGGTATCATTGCAATACAGAACAACGGTTTTGTGGGCTTTTGCCTGTCACATAATACTTCTTGTTGTCATATAAGTGAAAAACGCTTAAAAACTCTATAAAACCAAAATCGTCCTATTTCAAATCTTTTAAATGGGTGGTTTAAGCTGTATATGAAACCGATTTCATTTCTTTCATAAACGCTTAAGGACACTGAATAGAGATATATGTAAACGACATATGGTAACAAACAAAGAGAAAGTAACTGTCCAAACATTGGACAATTTAGGAGGCAGACCAAGCTCATTCTGATTTGGAAGTTCAAAGTTTGTCCCCAAATAAGCTTGTGTAGAATAATGGAATTTAAAAAAGGCTATTTTGGATACTGTTGAAAAGTAGTTCCATTCATCATTCACACTGACATTCTTACTGTTTATTTAAAGCAATAATGTAGTCAATATATAGTTGATATATAGTTAAAGCAAATATTTTACCTGTTGTGTCCACGTATTCAGTAACTTATTACCGAGTAATGTTCTGTCATAACCCTCGATGAATTATGCACACTCGAATAGTCTGACGATTAGAAACTAAATTGGCCGTTTCATTTGGAACAGGGTAATTTGTCTGCAGAGTACAATGACAGGAAACGAGAAAGGAACTGTAGACATATTGACTTTAGTTTAATCTCCAATTTCCAATCCTCAGACTTAACATTTTGACCATTGCAGTTTTTGATTACCTAAACAGTCGATTTAATGAGAGATGGCATGATTGAATGGTTGATTATTTGGCTTGATATATCAGCACTGATACTTAAGATGCAGTATTTGAGCAATTTGATGTAACGATATAAAGCATGACTAGTCAAATTTGTAACGATACAGACATATCTAGTTGAATTGTTGAATTGGTTTTAACTATGAATTACACATAAAACTATTCTTGAAATCGAACTAATACATATTTCTCATTGATGAACAACAGAACTAACCTGATGAAACACCACGGTGAATTAACAGAAATGTTATATAACATGCTTAAGGTTTTATTGATGTGGTCGATTTGCATTTAGCTTGAAAATGATGCTTGGTATCCTGAGAAATATTAGCATCGCTGCCCACATGGTCATAAACATGCCAAGTTCAACACAAACACCTCTTAAAGACATGTGTTGAGTATCCAGGGACGAGTGACAATCCAACCATTTGACTGTGAACCAATCACTTCCAGGGCAAGGCTATTCTTAGTAGATTCTGTCAGTGACCTCCAATCAGAAAGCAGTGCAATGACCTGATCCATGACCGGTTCCATTAGCTATGGTCATTTGGTTTGGTTTTCAATGGGTGCCATAACCTTTCCATGACATTAAACATCACTTATATTGATTCCCGTTATAACGTAGATTTTATAGTATCACATTTATGCTTTATTTCTCGGTTTAGTGAATTAATTGTTGACTTAATTATATTTTGTCGTGATTAGGTGGTTTCATGTCTTGTTAACATCGATCATAATGAAGTAGCAAAGAATAATCATTCTTGTGATAGAAATATAAAATAATATATTAGTTAATAGAAATAACTCTAGTCGGAAAGAGTGCACATTTATCCAGGTTGTGTGTCGTTCCTTAACCAATTAATTTCACAAACCTCCAGTGACGTCACACCACTAAACTGCCTATTACATAACTTCTATTGCCTAATACGTTAAGCACAGTGGTCTTTCAAAGTTGGACAACTTAGTACATTGACTATTTTTCAAGGGGACTTAACTCCAAAATCCAGACTCACAATTGCTCCTGGCTAAATACAGTTTCTTGAGGATCGATAAAACGTTTGGAAAGATGAGCAATAACAATGCAAGGAAAAACTAAATAATGGAATCTTCTTAGGTCACGGGTTTTCTTGTTATTTTGCTATAATGAAAGTTTAGATTTTGTGTGGTTTTATTAGTACAGTATGATATTTATGATACATGGAATATTAACGGTGACATTATTTGATCACACAGACTAGACCTAAGTATTGACGCGTCAATCCTAGTTTTTTCTTACACTTACACTTTAGGCAAAAGCATGAATGGTATGAGAAAAGACAGCTTTGTTTTGCAGTGTGTATTGCAATTATAAATTCTAGATAGCATGTAAGCAAAACGTATCACAGAGATTGTTCCTCTAACGTTTATAGCGCACAATGAACTGAAATTCAAAAATGCAAACTGCCCTTGTGCGAAACCTTAAATCCTGATACGGAACTTCAATTACAGGAAATGGTTATTTATCTCTTATATATTAATTGTTCTGTAAAATCATTCAGTTGTTTGTTTTGTTCTGTATATATATGAACCAATTGAGAAAACTAACTGTTAAGCCTCGGTCCCAACGCACCGTGCGTTTTTTTGTCCGTATGTCTTTTGTGGGAGGCCACGTTTCTGAAAAACGTGGGGAGGAAGTAGGAAACGCAGGCAGGGAGGAAAATCAAACGCAAGGTGTAAGTACGTTTCCCGCACGAAATGCAAGCACGGTAGTCGTACGTTTGGAAAATACGCAGTCGCACGCAGCTCAAACGCAGAGAAAGTTCTGCATGCACTAAAAGCGCTGAGGTGTGTCTGCGTGCTCCCAAATCCATATGGTGCTGGTACTTATAACATACGGCTACCACTATTTTACCCACGTTTTTGCACGTAGACAGCATGCACTTGCAAGTACGGCAGGTTGTGGCCGCCGCTTAAAGGGGCATTGTAGAGATGTGGAGCACAGTGTAGTAGTGGTCAGCATGTTGGCCTCTCATGCCACTTATTTCATCCAGGTGTACAGATGGATACTAGAAATAACAGGTGTACATGAAAAAGGAATTGCTTTCAACTTCTACAAGAAACGTTTGCTTAGGTTAGTGCTCAGTGACAATTCCTTAACCTAATAAGCATTATCTCCGAAAAAAAGAAGTATCCATGAACGCTTTATTTTTTTTTTAAATGTATATTATCTTTTGGAATGTTCTTTTTGTCAGTTCTATTGATTTTCACTCTCTCTCTTCTCTCTTCTTTGTTACATTCGTAACAACTTTACATCTTCAAATTGTTGTCCACAAAATACAAGCTGTTGTTTCATATCCATGTTACGATATAGACGAACAAGAAATATTGAACTAAATGCATAAGAACTAAGAAGTTTATTTAATATGTTGAGCTGAAAAACTGTGCAACAATTTCCTGTAGTTCATTTCTGATTCACCAATAATAGCTGCAATACTTCCCAAGCGGTGATAACAATAATTCCCCCACTCACTCATTTCTGACATGAGTTTGATACTTTCTAATGTATCTTTCCAAAGGCACATACATGTACATATATGTACACATGTAGTTTTATCTAGCTGATCTTTAATTTATTAATGTTAAATTTAAGAATATTTGAACATTCATTCAGACTACAACATCAAAAAGATATTAACATTTTGTATAAAACACAAAACATCTATAGATCCTTTAGTACGTATTTTCAAAGAGAGAAATAATATTCCATTTGAATGCATTTAAATGTGAATGTATATTGTTTCGATAGATTTCGTTGTAATTATTGGAACATCGTTAGTCAAACAATATAATATTCAATATTTGATGACCTAATTCTTAAACTTTGGACACATTAGTTGTTTCAAAATCGGATGAATTATGCTTATAAATTTCCTTTCACTGTGGATTCACTGATATTTATCTATATTAATATATACATGTATGGATGTGTTTGGTTATTAAAGCTTCAACAGTGAACACATTCTTCTGTGGTAAACTAGTTATTGCATCGAGGATATTTAATGAAGTGCGAGGGGTAATGAGTAGTACAGCCACGGGATAGACATAGATAGGCAACTTCTGAATTCATTACTTGAGATGTGTCAGTAGATATTATTATGTCGTTCTAAAGCAAATTTACAAAATTGAAAGAAATACATATTATTGAGTAAGACAGAGAAATAACAAATTGTATATGCAGGAAGCATTGTATGAAGTACTAAATACGTTTCATCAGACCGTTTAGACATGTTTAAAAAGAAGTGTCTTTGAAGATAATGTATTTCTCTCACGTGAAGCTGAGAAATATATACTTTTATAATGATGATTACAATTCCAAATAGATGAGAGTAACATTTTACCAACGATTTAGTATTGTATAAATAATCCGTTTTGGGCCAAAATTGAACAAGTTATATTTGCAAACCTTCGTGTAAAGTGAACATATTATACACAGATCTGTCATTCCTAAGCAAATTCTAAACAGAACGTGTTTAAGACAAATAATAATTGTTAATTTTAGAGGTGTTTTCCAGTCGTTAGCAAGGTTTTGTACAGGGATGTGTCAGACGAAAAGGATGTGCAGTGGTGTGTGTTCCGTAAGAAATCACTAAGTACTTACGGTAGTACTTACAGGTTTTGATCAATTCATTAAACTGGAGTTGACAACAATAATATGAGGTATAAATCTAACATATCATTTTGATAATATAGAATGCAATAAATATGTAGTTGTAATTATAGTTAAAATCATAACTTGAAAACAGGAAATCAAACCAAAACAATGTTTCATGTTTGGTGAAGATTCATTGCGTATTATAAATCTGTAATTCCATACACTATTCTTTAATAATAACGAACCAGGCAAAGCCTAATGAGCTACAAAGCCAATGGCTTTATTATCACGCACTGTGACTGAAGGGAATGTGTTACATGGCAGTGGTATTAATATGCACATAGAATAATGAGGTAACCGAATAATAAATGTGTGGTGAGTAGTGTCCTTTAATCTCCAAAATGTATTCAATAGTACATTAATCATAAGCATATAAGTTATAGGCACGTTTCAGAAAAAACAATACAAGCACCTCAATATGACCCGGATGTATATTCTGGTATTATAAACCAATTATTTCCTATGTAAGTCTTTGATGATAACAAATGATGCAAATGATTTCAAGGTGTCCACACTGAAATGGCCGCTCGAAGGTAGTTTATGTGATCTGACTGATGCATCAATACCTTAACAACCAGACTATAGTTTTTAATATGGTACGATGATGGAAAGGAAAACAATTTTGTTGTCTGAACTTTCAAACACGCATGGGACCAACAAATCTTCCTCTCACATTGAAGAGTTCAGTAACATTGTCCAACCTTTTGCTACCAATACTAAAAACCGTTTTCTATGCATATTGCTTCACGGGCCGTGTAATGAGATTAACTTCCTACATAACACAACATTGTATAAACGTTTATAATGAATGGCAAATTTGAGACAAAATAATGTGCCTTAACTCAATAGTTGTATTGTGTCACCATTGACAGTATTTGACACAGCTTGTGGTGCATTAATCATAAATAAGTCCCAGAAAAATACACTCACCTGAATATGATCCAAATGCCTACTCTCGAATGTCGGGCAATTAATATGTTGGGCACATTTACCACGCAAGTTGTAATAACATAGTCTAGACAATTTCCCTCCGATAAGGAGCAGTTCAATCCTATATTGCTAATAATTGCTGTACACATAGAATCATAGTATTGTATCACCGCCAGTATTGTATCTATTTAATCATGCCCCAAAGCCCAAAACGTGTGTTGACTTACAAGTATATACACATCTTTACCATTCTCATCTTTATATACGTTGAAAAAAGGAGAACATAGCATATCATTTAAACATCAAATTCTAAAAAAAATTGTAAGGTCATGGGTATTATGGCAAATGGGGATTAATATTGTAGTTTTGGTGACTTTGTCCTCTAATAAATGCCATTGGAAGCTCAACCAAACAATATATATATTTTCATTATACATGTAAATGCAGAAACTCTTGTGTGTCTTTGTTAAGTTATATAAAAGAAATTCATCTTATTTATTTTTATTTGATTCTATTTTGAGTAATGCTATATGTATCATTTGTTTTGTTGAATGAAAGATACCGGAACACTGGATAACTGGAACACTGGCTCACCGTTTTTACCTTATTCAAATTATATACAATCGGTAATTAATGTTTTTACAGTAGCGCCGGTTCAATTTAAAGAGATGTATTATGTTCTTAAAAAATAGGATTACAATGTGATCGTGTAATATTATTTTCTATTTTCAATTTGGATTGTTCATCCTCAGAATTTTAAAGTATTTTTGAATGAGTAAGGAGAGATTATTATAGGCATTGATTAAAATGCCAAGATTGGGAAGTAGGTAATACAAAAGCACATTCTCACAGGATTAAGCTGAATCGGCCATTTTTTATATTTTAAGAAATTCTGGAGTCAGTACACGCATTGACTTATATTGTACATAAATAGTGTCCGTTGCCATAGTGAACATTACAGTAAACCGCACTAACTTGGCCTTATTTGACGAACAAATCAAATTGGTACTTAAAGACAAATAAAAGTCACTCCTACAATTCCAGGAAATATATTAAACCCTCCAAACAAGGAGATGCTCAATTGGACACAAATGAAGAGGAAAGCAATTAAAAAAAAGGTGGTCATACGTCTTAGAGGGAAAACGGTTTACCACTTCAAACACTGGTATTAACTACGTTTTCCAGAGGCACAGACAAGCAGATAGACAATGGAAAAACACAAGATGAATTTCTTCTACACTTGTTTCCGACATTGTTAAATCTTTTCACGTTGTTTAATGAATTTTGCTCCTCTTTAAAAGTATGTATTAACCCACGGCAAATACATTTTTAGGTTTGTATTTTTTAGTTTGCTCTTTTCACCTGATTCATCATAACATTGCACCTATGTGTTTACTGCATGACACCATGATGCTACATGTATATATTTGAAACCAAAATTCAATATATCTAATTAAGGTTTGGATGTTTGCAGAAAAATAATGTTGCTTTTATACGTTCCAGTGGCCAAAAAAACCCCAAAAAACAACAACAATCAAATATTTTAATAATACAGCAAAAGTGGCAAGCAATAGGTCACCTTTCTGTTTTTCATATGGGTAATAATAACCCAATGTATGTTTTTAATTATATTTGAATTATATCAATAATTATGAAGAAGAGTGAAAGAAAACAAGTTTAACAAATAAAATATTATATATGATTAATTTTCATCATAATATATTGTGTCTCCCAACTCGTAGACGTTACTTTTTGTGTTAGGCAATGTTGGAAGATACTTTTTTAAAGTTAACATGCCTTGTAGAGAGTGTCAACATGAGTAGAAACACTCTGTGTCAAAGAATTTGTTTTGTGCAGAAACTGTCTACTATTAGTAGGGTTTATTTCATGTAATCCAAGTTTTCTACCACACAAATACATCATCTAAACCAGTAATTGTAACTATGTTACAGGTCATCTAAAGCGTGTATTTATACAATACATAAAATTAGCACTTGAACATGGTAGTTGTATTATCCCGACATATGGTGTACCCGAATTTGAGCAAGCTCATTGAGGGATGGCATATTTGTTTCAGAAAGAAATTGATATCGAACAAAACCCTAATTTTCAATTTAATGTTCTTAACTTTGTGATTAAGATTTCAATGAAATCATCATTTTATTTTGAAACAACATGTATGACAGAAGACACAAGAATCATTATTGTAACAGTTATTAATTTCTAAATTGATTAAGATAGTTTTATGAGGCAATTCAACATTCCATCATATTAAGCTTTACCTTTAAGATATCCAATTTGATGTCCTATAATATTAAAGTATAGTCATGTAATGGCGGCATTTCTGATGTTGGTAATCAATTCCAGTATCGAATACACCTCGCAAAATGGGACCACATTGCAACTCTGTTGGACATTATCACCGATCATAATTCTATCATTCGTGTTTTTATCATAGATAACATGATTTGTTATGAATTACATGTAATTTTAATCCATGGCAATTTAATTCCAGTAATAACAAGTAGTAAGGATGATAAACTGTTTAGGATTCAGATGATACACCATATCTCACTGTGTCGTTCAGAGTATTGAAGAGTGAAGGATATTATGTGATATTATGTGATGTCAATCAAAGATTATCCACAATTCCAATTCACAAGGAAAACAGTTTGCGATTGAAGTGGATAGGAACAATTTCATGTCACCCTGTCACAGAACCAAAAGTCATAAAAAGTCATATCAAGGAATGGATACGAAAAAAAACACATTTCACCTACCCATGTGAGCCACAAAATAAAAGACACCTTAACACAGGGTAAGGTATATCCAATGGTAATGATTAATATGAAATAAAACATGCAAAGAATATCACCATAGATTAACCCTCAAGAGCCACATCTAGGAACGTGGGTATCAAGATGGACAATGTTAGTATATACATGTACATTTGTAGTCAGGGTACAGACTTTCGAGATCCTTCCGGATTCTTCCGGATTCTTCAGGATCTGGCAATATTTAGTAGAATAGGGAAGGATCCGGATAGCGAATTCCTTCTCTTTTCGTCCTGTGATCTTAGTCGGGGCTATATGTCCCGGAGATAACTTTTCAAAGACAAAGTTATCGTCGTATTTCTATGAAAATAAAAAAAAAATGCTAAGGCAAACTGACGGTAGTTCAGACACCACCCGACTCGCCCGAACTTCGAACACTTTTCACTTGGAGCTGACGCAATAATATCTGCAAGAAATGATATCTGTCTGTTTCAAAATGCTCATTTTTGATATGTTTTATTTGCATTTTCTTTTGATAAATACTTGATATTTTGATTTTTTATTAACATTAGCCTTTGCGTGAGGTTCAGTTAAAGGTTTCATGAAATAAATTTCCGAAATGTTTGTCTTAATGTAAATGTTCACGCACAGTTTAGAACATATAGGAAGCTCCAGAATACATAAAATTGTATGAATATACAAGTAGAAATATTTATTATTAAAATTGAAATTATAATATTCGTTCTTTAAATGTGATTCTCTGGTTAAGTATTGAGATGTAGGTATTATGTCAAAATGACCTTCGTTTGGACACTTTTTGACCAAGGTTCGGACAGTATTACACTTTCTTTGTAACCACATGAATTAGATCACCCAAGAAAGTATAATTACAGCCATGTTCATCCACTAATCAACAATTATCTTCAGTTATCAAGTTTAACGAGATTGTATCATATTAATTACGCAGGGGATATTATAACAGTGTGTGAGACTATGTTTACGACAAGTGTGCCTAAATATCAATAATCCCCGCGAGATTTTCAATGTTGTAAATATGGCATGACATAGACACAAATTTAGCGTTATATAATTTACAGAAGTCATGAAATTGAACAAAATATGCTAAAATCTACTTTCAAGCATAGGCTAGAAACGTGTCGTGGACGCATTGAGAACATAAGATCATTTTTTATGACTTCAGGTCACCACAAACGCGATATTTGCCCAAGAGCATGGTATGAAAAACATTGTACAATCATCTGTTGCTTTGAGGTTATTCAAAGGTCAAATGACTGTCATCTCTTGTCAGCAAGAAGAGAGATTTTATTTTGCGTACGTTTCATTCGACATGTTTCGGTATAGATCCTTATCAAGCATATGGAAGAGATTGTGAAACAGCAGGTTATAAACAGGATACATGTTGGTATGATAAAGAGATAACAAATACAACAAGATGAGATAATAATGACATAAATGGTTAAACAAGTGAGGTTGTGATAACAAGAAAATCAGAGAGTGGTAAGTTAATTAGCCAGGGGGCGGATGAGAGGACAAAGGCAGGGTCCTGTTCTATACAATCTTGTAAGAAAAAATATGGTATAGATGGTATAACAAATCTTAAGATATATACGGACATATTAAGATATGATCAAAACTTTAAACCTCCTATGCAATCTTTTTGCTTTTTTTTTGGTTCAATATTGAGATATTGTTATAAAATGACTTTGAAGATTGTTTACGTAAATGTCTTTGTGATATAAAAAACAATCAACTATGATTTCTTTGTAGGTCACGTAATATAGCCTTTTTGATTTTCTAACTTTCTCGGTACCTAATAATTCCGAAAAACATTGAACAAACAAGTTGAGACGAATTAAATCCACTAGGTACACTGACATTCTTAGATCAAACATGGGGTCAAAAGTCAAAGCTAAAGCCTGAAGACCTAAGTACTGCCGCGGCAGTCCAAGTATTATCATCATTATTATTATCATCATCATTTGATACCATCATGCAATTAATGAAAGAATCAAATTTGCAGGTTGTAAGACTATAGTCTACTATATTTCCTTTAAGGTAGTTCAATCCTAAATTGCAAATAATTGGTGTACAAATAGAATAATAATAGCCCTAATATATTGTGATATCTCCTTATTAAACTTTAATATCATGCTAATTTCTCAGAACACGTTTTGATTTTTTATGTATTCATCATTATTTGGTTTATTATGCCGAGGCAAGAAGGGTACACTATCATGTATGTTATAAGTAAGTTTTCTTACATCACAATGCAGCTTTAATTTAGTTCATTTCATTGAGGCCTAACAACATAACAATATTTTTCAACAATCATGTCACCAAATTTTCCTTTTAAATAGAACAAAAATATATTCTTAGGAATGATATTTTTAGATATGTGGCTGACACTTCCGAAATAAAGTGTTGCTCAGTATACAGTAACTTCTTCCTATCAATCGTACAACATGTATACAGCAACTTCTTCCTATCAATCGTACAACATTTATACAGTTACTTCTTCCTATCAATCGTACAACATTTATACAGTTACTTCTTCCTATCAATCGTACAACATGTGTACAGAAACTTCTTCCTATCAATCGTACAACATGTATACAGAAACTTCTTCCTATCAATCGTACAACATGTATACAGAAACTTCTTCCTATCAATCGTACAACATGTATACATAAACTTCTTCCTATCAATCGTACAACATGTATACAGCAACTTCTTCCTATCAATCGAACAACATGTATACAGAAACTTCTTCCTATCAATCGTACAACATGTATACAGAAACTTCTTCCTATCAATCGTACAACATGTATACAGAAACTTCTTCCTATCAATCGTACAACATGTATACATCAACTTCTTCCTATCAATCGTACAACATGTATACAGAAACATCTTCCTATCAATCGTACAACATGTATACAGAAACCTCTTCCTATCAATCGTACAACATGTATACAGCAACTTCTTCCTATCAATCGTACAACATGTATACAGAAACTTCTTCCTATCAATCGTACAACATGTATACAAAAACTTCTTCCTATCAATCGTACAACATGTATACAGTAACCTCTTCCTATCAATCGTACAAAATGTATACAGTAACCTCTTCCTATCAATCGTACAACATGTATACAGTAATACTTGCTGCATTCAACCGCAAAAGAAACCACATTTCCAACAGAGTAAAACACAAATTACTTTAGTCGGTGAAAATCGATTTTGAATGCTTTCAATAGGCACATTTTGTGTGAACTTACTACTTTTATTTGTAGGTTGGTTCAAATCAATTTAGGATGCTCAACTCGCTTCATGGATTTAAATTTAATCACATATTGACTCTCCTATCTCGTCTGGATAACAAACAACAATTTCATAAAACAATACAATATAACTATATAATGTTTAGAAAGTTCAAAGTTAGTTTAGTTGTGTATCTCGGATTCAGTCGTATTTATCACTTGTAGATTGAAATATCTTGTATTTTGTTTATAGTGACGTTTCTTTTGCGGTCTGGAGAGACCAAATGTGTCAGTAATATGGCCAATAATGAAACACTGGGCCATTAGGGGGACATCGGGCCAGTACGAGACAAACTCTATGTTAATGTTTCTTACATCACTATTTCAACTTTTTTCTGAATTCTTTTAAACTTGATTTAAAACTGAATTCAATTTGTGATGAAATGCCAATTATTTATGTGTAACCTAATTTTCTGTTGTTATAGAATTACAGCTTTTGCCATTTTCAAAAATACACATTTGCCATTTAAAAATTCCCAGAATGATCGATTTGATATTTTAAATAGTTTTTTAAGTGACTACATGTAAGTTACTGTCAGCAAAATTATTCATTGTTTGGTAACACTGGTTTGTGTGTTTAAGTTACAAGTTTGCTATTTACATGGTTTTAGATGATGTTCATCAACTTCTATACCGTCTAGACACTATCCACAAACGTCAATAACTGCAATGGGAATCTCATTTGACAACTCTGGTTTATCTGGGTAATAACTGACCACGAGGTCTTTGTTAGAAGTTCAGCAAATATTGGATATAAGTGAGCCAGTGTCATATGTTAGTCTCACGAGTAGCTTGCTCTTTTATGTTTAAGACAGAGCTGATCAACGCCCTCGGAGACTAAACTTTATAAATATCAGTATCCAGTGATTACAAAAAGAAAGAGATAGAGAAATCACAATTATTAAATTGATAAGTTAATGAAATGAGAAATTGGGATATAATTGTTGTAAGCAACAGTCCATGGGGAAATGGAAAACTTGCACTGTTGATAGGAGAGTCCAAGGCAAATATCAATACGAGTTGATGAAATGATTACACAACAAATTTAAAATGAATGTTAAGTAAGTTTGTAATTTTTGTGATGTTTTTTTTATACGTTCATGTAATGTCATATTGATGCCCAAAACATGTCAGTATTGTCTTTGACATACAGTTATTTTGATTAATATTGTGAAGTAGTTTCAGTCTATTATTGACACTATGCAATACAATAATCTGTTTAGTAAATTACACGAAACTGTAGGAGGATGATGTGTCCGAAATATCAGTAAATGATAGTACAGATAAATAATACTTCTTGAAAATGCTGTTGATCACAATGGTGTAGTGTGGAACATAATGGTAGTGTGGTTAGCCTCCTGGTCTGTAATGCTTAAGGCCTGGGATCGAACCAACAATAGTGACCTGTAACCCATACTGTGTAGTGTCCGTGGGCACTCTGTCCTCCAAGTTGTTGAAATGAGTACCCATATATTTGAAGACCTTTACAGTGCGCAGATCGTTTAGTAGTGGCACCAAAAGTGCAATTCCTTGAGGGTTGTAATGCATATTGTGTACTTTGAACATGCAAATGCATTGAAATACCGCTATACTGATGGTATATTATGTTTATGTTTGTTTTAAAAAAATATTGGTTGAAATAAAATGTACCAAAACTTTCATTTTCTAAAGTCTATACCGGTAATATCATGCTTAGAATTCGACTCTCCTTTTTATTTAAAATATTTATTACCTTCTCAAAAAGCTAAATGTGCTTACGAAATTACTGGTGATACATCGGCTTACTTTAATGTGCAAAGGCAACACTCTTTAAAGTCCATCATGATATTTCAAGTGTATTATGTGCTCTTTGGTATCGTTTTGTCTATAGACATACATACAAAGCTTAGCTTTGCCGTCTTTATATGTAGGATATACACCATGAATGCAAATTTGACACTGACAAACGGTCCCTCTTTTTAAATCGTAAGATTAATCACTTTCTCTTATATTGGAAATAATTTTACTTACTAGAACCATCACTCGTGATATATCTGAACATACAACCTTACTTAACTCTCGTGACAGTAACATATTACTGATCAAACTCTTATCAATATTAGCCAATCGATTTAATCAACAAATATATCAATCAATGTTATGTTATCTAGCTTTTTAATACTATTCGGTAGATAGTACGTGTGTACATGTATCTTTGGTATAATAAAATAATCAGATATTTATTGGACAACCCCTTTACATTAAACAATTTACTTCGATTATGATTTTGATAATTATCCATCTGTTAAATTAAACCTATACATCAGATTCCAATAATAACATATATGCAATTTACCGTCGTTGGCGTTTCTGTTTTGTACCACAACCTGTCATTAATGACATCAGGTTGTGGTTTAGGGCTGGATATCATTTTCAACCTTTTTAAGTTATGCCTTTTATGACTAAACACAATTTGAACATAAGAGATTTTGTTACAATAATGATAACTAATGCAAAACAGTTTCTAATAATTACATCGAAAGTTAGTTAGTTTATCTCTTTATGCCATCAGATTGAACATTAGACCAAAGATGTATGTGGTAAAGTTGATTAGTTATACATTTGATTACAAGACGGTTCCTTTACAGGAACAGATTATTTACAAATTGTTTACCTGACGTGCAATGGCACCAGTCACCACACTGATTCCTGTGATAATTACATTAAACTTTGGTATACGAGTGTTCTGGTCTTGAAAGAAGCTGACATAAAGCAATAATATCCCTTATTTGATTAGTTTATTATACAAAACGTCGTTTTTCTAACATTAATCTGAAGTTTTGAAATTTACCTATAAGTACCATGTTTGTTCAAACACAATTGGCGAATGCATTCATGTTACACTAATCAACGATTTTGAAGTAAACTGATATGATGTCATGTTTATATGAATCAATAAGATTATGCCAGTCACTACAATGGACATTGATTCCAGAATTAATTACCTTAAGCTTTAGAAATAATAAAGCACAATGATATAACTAATCTCTAATCGGATAATGCAGTATCATTCTGCAGCAACAGGATGCGAGGCGCCAGTTAGAAAATACAGCATATTAACTGCAGTACTATATTCAGCTTTTTACAGTAGTATGAATTATACGATTATAAATACTCAACGTTTTTAGAGATATCGCATGATGGTCTGCTGTATTTTAACTTGTAATTTGTAATAGATAATTGAACCAAAAATGTATTTGTTGGCAACATGCCAGGTTTGGGGGTCAAGACATCGAAGGTGTTGATGTCAGTTTACAGATACTTTAACGATTTTGAATGCAATACAAGTCTTCTGATCCTTGTAGGTTCCTAAACAAGAACAAATATTACTATATCACAGGTTCTTGACTAGAAACGTGAGAGAACAATACTCCTGCCTAAGTCAACTATATTACATCATCACAATCATCGAATACTATCGACATTTCTCCATTCATGGAATGTTAAACAAATTAGAAAGAGAATATAAGTTCACATAAAATTCACATCAGAGCTAAGAATATGAACACAAACCTTATATGGAGGGAACATCCATTTTACTTGTATTGTCTACTGCCGCGTAAAGTCAGTGTTAGCATTGCGTTACATTTATCGATTCTGTCAATCAATAAATAAAGGTAAGACAGACATGAAAACTATTGGACCATATCACATGCCTCGCATCCCCGAAGACATCTTTAATGAGATGTTTACTTTTTATATTTTCAATGGTATTGCCAATCCCACCATGTGCTTGAAAAATTATGGATCATTGTAGGAGTTTGTCGTTCTTCCTGCCGAAAACATTCAATCATTGAATCCCCCGAGGTATCAATTTCTCTAATTATTTGCAAACCATTATTCCCAATATTTTGTAAAAGTGAATCTTTGATTTTCTGATCTTATGTGGGAAAGAAACTGTTTGAGGGAATCCATTATGTGCTAAATCGCTAAAGGCATTCTAAGAGAAGTTAAATATTGTATTAAGCAAGTTACAATGTTTAATTGATCTGAATATTAGTCTATTACAGAATAAATAAATACATAAATGACTATTTGTAGAGCGCCTTATCCACTGGCCATTAACTTGTAAATATTAAGGATGTTATTTTATATCAAATAAAGAACAACAAAAACTCCTTACAACATCGAGGGATTGATATCAAAAGTATTTCAATTAACGGTATATTTTAATGCCAACCGAATGCGTTTCTAACCTGTAGACTGCATTGAGACTATTTCATTTGGACTTAAATATAGTCTGATGTTGTAAGACTTAATATATATTTTATGTTACAATAACACATTACACTAATAAAAACAATTGCAGTTCGTCCTTGAACATGCTCACATAATATTTAAATGAATTAATTAATATTAATACATTCATGAATGTATAAGAAAACGCAAATGAAACCACAGGAAATGATCCACTCTTGAAATATAACATTTTATTATCTTAGTCTTAGGCAAAGAAACATCTTTTTGGAAGAATGGAATTGATAGATGTGTTTGTTACTGTTTTTAATTAGTTTTATGCTATTTCTCTGATAGACTGGAAGTGAGATCCCCTGTCCTGTATCCTCTGATTGAATGGTTGTACATTTAAACGCTACAGTTCTGTTGGTGGAATGTTTATATCTACAGAGTTTGCATAAACTCAATTTCACGTACATGATCTCTGAGGATACATTATGGTTAATGAATATGATTGTTAGTCTTACCCCGGGAATAATCTAATTTGGATCAAGACATAAAATGGTCGATACTTTTCTGTAGTACACATTATATGGACGCTATTACGATAGTAAACACCCCTTCGATAATATGTCTCGCCAGCATAGGAATGCAATCAGAAGTAAATGCATCGACCTTGATAAATAAGCGGTACCATTTGAATGACCTTGATACCAAATGTAAACATGACATAATCCATCTCGACACTAGTCGTTTTATGTATATTGATGCATATAACTTAATGCACTTAAAACAGGGATAAATGTTTGTCTGAAAAATAAACGAACTATGACGTGTGTAAATCTATTGCAATTCAATCATTTTCCTGAACATTTTCCTAAAAATACCATAACCCTGTTCTTCAGTTGAAGGTTTACACGCCAAAATTTCAGGCAATTAAAATCATCCCACACTATAACATAACTGAAGTAAGATTATTAAGACGGATTACTGTTCAGATCTTTACTCAGGACAATGTTATTTAAAACATTCATGTTGCAATACTTTCATTTAACGTAATTACAACGCAAAGTAGAATTCATCTACATTGTACAAGTAGAGACAGACAAGAGACAATTTAAATTCGCCAACAGAAGTACTGCAATCGAGACATTTCTGGAATGCAATTAAGAGCGGGAAACCATTCATTTTCTAGCCACATGAATGTATGTGTATGTATATCTGCATTTATAAGACGACTCTTCAATCTGTAGCTCTTTCGTTATTACCTTTCACATTATGATGAAATCATCCTTACATTCATTTGGCCATCGTCTGCACAATAAAATGATTTTGTTTGAGTGAATTATTGAGTACTGGTGGTAAATTTGTTCGTGTCAAATTACTTGTTCAACCAACAAATGGCTTTCAAAAGTCCTAGTTACCACTTGTCAACTTTGTTAAATTAGGGAACTTAATCAACTTATCAATCGTGTCTCCTTCCTGGAATGGATAAAGGTACTAGCTGTCTCTCCTGGTTGTTATCTAAACAGCTTGATATGTAAACTGTAGCTGTTGCTTTTTGTTCAATTCAGGATATTGATTAAGTTTGAATCTATTATTACGTTTAAACTCAGATTCTATTATTGCATTGGCTTGTGAAGTGGTTTAACGATAGCCATTTGTTTGAGGGTCAATAATTTAATGTATTAGTTTACTTCTTTTATCTTTCCAGTGTTTTGCTAGGACTGGTTAATTATTCAAAATTTTCAAATATTTAAATGGTTACAAATTCTCATCGAGTTAAATATTGGCAATATTTTTATTTACAATTACCAATCATTTATGAAGTACGAAAAGGAAACCAGCAAATGAAAAAAATCATATTGTACTTTCAATTATATTGACTAATATACACACTTGATTTGAAAGTCGAAAGTCGAGTCTAGGTAAAGAACTCAAGTGTAGAATACAGAGTGCTTCCCATACACAACACTTTTATAACCAAACTGCCTTCTAGAACGTCTCAGAAGTTTCTCTGATTTTCCACATCACTCCACATGGCCATATACATCAAACGTCTGATATCCATCCAAATATTTCGAAAGTTATTGGAAGGGAGGTAACTCTATTCGGTAAAAAAACCTATTTGCTAAAATGATTTCTGCCACTTGTAAGTTAGAGTCAAGTCAACCTTATTTAAACGTATCTGACCTAAGAACAACTAAACATACTAGTATTATTCAAATTTAACTTTCTTGCAACAATATGAACTTCAAAGTACAGATGCATTGATCCAATTTCATTCATTTTAGGTTTAACCAATTTTATTCGCTGGGAACTTAGTCTTTCATAACAAGCACATTCTAAATGTTGAACATAAACTCAAACTCACAGCATACTTTACCAAATAATTCATAACCATTTAAACACGTCTCAAAATACAATCTCGCTTCTTATATTATGAGTTATGATAGTATTAGATTAATGATAATGTGCATAGTTCTAAGTAATAATTCGATGTCACATATTTGGTATTAACTTTACCTCATATGTTTAACCACATATGAATATTTAAATATTGTTAGTAATCTTCAAATTCAAATCATGAATTCTATTCATTTAGGCAATGACTTATTTAAAGTCAATGTCGCCTGGTTGCTAAACCATTTAGTAACGATCACTACAGTGAAAACACAATTAACTTTTAAGAACATAATGCTCTTTTAAAGCTATTTGATAATGCACAAGTCACATATTTCAACCCGAACCATTAATTACATTAATGAAAACAGTAATGAAGATTTTAACGCCTTTGATTTTTTTCTAAAATCTATTTCAGATGAGTGCTTCCACATCAAGGTCTGCGCACAAATATCATGTATCACCTTGTTTGAATCAAAGCCATGAATCCCGTTCATGAGAAAATGAGATTTACACACTAATGTATCGTTTCAAAATGAATGACTGAATACTTTCTACAACGATTAAACATAAACATATCATTCAAGTCATGATTTCCAGTCAAGCAAGCTCAAATCGTGATGTCAATATTATTTCACTAAACATTATGTCTAAAACGATTTGATAACATCTGATTGAAAAGCTTATTGCATATCGTATATCTAACTTCTGATATCCACATTTCAGTGATGTTTACTACATACCATACTGCCTAGATTTTCTGTTATTGAGGACTTAGTTGTTGTGGATACTTTCCCACTGTACGTCTCTTTACAAAAACAGTCTCATTGACATTGATAATTGACAATTAAAATGTTATAAACTATCACTTTTGCTGTGCTGCACTAACAGTCATTGGTTCTCTATGAAAGAACATTTGATTTAAGATGTTCAAATATGCCCAGTGTGACTTAAGAAAAGAACTGATATTAATTTACCTATACACAGGGCATATCATTTGAATGAACATTGCACATTTATTTGAGCCATTTTGATATTCTGAATAAACCTGAATTTAGTTTATGTAGAACGTTTTGTGAAACGAAACCATTCGAAATCAGCTCAAGACTCAATTTAATCAATAACAATGTTTATTTTCTTCCCTGGACACTCGCGTAATTTGGGTAAAGTTAACAAGAGTTTTTTAAATTATTGACTTGTTACATCTTCAGTCCAGTTAAGTAAATATCATCCTGTGATAACTGTGGGTACAACTACTCATCAGTTGTTAAATTGCTTTGTCGATATTGCAAAATCCATGTGATGTGGTTTTGAGAACTTAGCATAGTGAATGACACTGACTTTGTCTTCCTTCTATTAATATTAATCTATTATATGTATTAACTTTTCACACTGACTCATGGTAAATCTATTGATCAGAGTAAGAAGGCGGAAATCTCGTTTGTCAAGTATGATAGTAAATGTGTTAAACGATTTTTTTTTCATTTATCTGTATAACATTTTCGAAATAAAATATGTTTTGGTAAAACATGTGTTTGAAAGTCAGTGGTGGCAAATAGCAAAATTCATGGCATGCACTATCAACTTATGCTTACTCATCATTGAATAAACATCGCTATTTCTTAGGTAAATGACGCATGGGTCATGGGGAACTTACTTATTTGACACAGCCATTATTGGGGTTTCTTGAAATATATTTATTGCTGAGCAGAATGAATGCTGTTTGAAATGACCGATATTTCATATCAATATTTTTTCTGTACAAGAAATTCCATTGTCTGGTAATCACTAAATAAAGACAAAAAATACTCATTGTTAACATTACTTCTGGTGTATTTGAACAATAGCTCCTTGTTGTCCATTGACATTTTACCGAGACATATTTAAAATAAACATCAGATCTAGAAGATTCAATTGGGGCTGCCGTAACTATCATTGATATTACCTGATAAGAACCTACAATGGTAGTACCTGAGCCTACCAACAATGTGATTAGAAAAGTTATTAAGTGTTATTTGCTGTCGCTCTATTGTGAATAAGTGTTTTTATATGTCTTATATATAGTCAGTTTTCAAAGGAAAGGTATAGTAGTGTACAGACGGTTGCAGATATCTTTACCGGTATCTACCGCGGTCAGACTGCAATCTGAATGCAGGTGACCGCGATCAGAATGCAGTCAGAATGCGTGTGACCGCGATCAGACTGCAGTCAGAATGCGTGTGACCGCGATCAGACTGCAGTCAGAATGCGTGTGACCGCGATCAGACTGCAGTCAGACCGCGTTTGACCGTGGTCAATTCCTTATTGTATAAGTCATTGAAAGATTTGGAATTTGTTATAAAAAGCGAATCAATTGATCTAATGAGGACATGTACATATATATTTTTTCACCCACTATAATTTGAAAATACATAAACACTATTATGGATAATTGACATCTGTACGGAAAAGTGTTTGACATATGTATGGTAATTGTAGAACCTACATATAGTTACTGTATGTGCAAAATCGGTATCACCGTTTCACTTGTTACGGCCAGAAGTAATTATCAGTAATCACTACAAATAACTTTCTTTGATTTAAATCGAATTGAATAAAACTATGTTATGTGTTGTGAGGCGTGACTTTAATAAACATTTTAGTATTTATAAAAAAAATGCATAAGGTTTGACAAATTGTATTCTGGTATTAACATATGTTGGATATTCTAATATAAAGATCAATTCGTCTACAATAGGATATGTATACAGTTATTTGAGATTAGCAATATTTATTTCATCATTTCAGTTTCTACCTATAATACAAGTACTGCTAAGTAGACATAATAGAGGAGTGTCTATACATATTTCATGTAATGATATGTAATAGATTTGCGGGAATAATATTACAGTGAACATTACTCAATAATATAATTATAGATAATACATTTACATGAGCAATATATTTCATTGGATGATATGGTAATAATTCTCTGGTTTATCAGAGACCCCCTAATTAACTGTTAATAAGAAGGTCTTAAAATAAATTTTAAAAACTGATGAATAATCTTTTGACAATTCCTGCTGTAACCATATATAAATGAGACCACTATTTATTTATTTTTTGATTTAGAGTATTATTTAGCCACTGTAAACACGTATTTACCTTACTTTATTGCAGTAAGAAAAACGGACCTTTAACTTGCCATATGAGCATATTAATAAAATGAACAGGCCATGTCAATCATTGAGTTCAAAAGGGTAGTGTTTCCGGGACTGTGGGATGTTGGCACAATGATATAACATTCTAACGCCTGCATCTGTCTGTCACGTAATTGGTGCGGTCATAAAACGGTAGCGGTTCCAGTGTTAGGATAGGTGTATATCGCGACCAGATCACAGGCGCCGTGAATATACAACATGTGTACATGTGTACGTCTCAGTGATTAGCTAGCTCCCTCCGTGTATCAGGGATATTTTGGAAGAGGCGGACCGGCGAGTTTATTCTTGTATCACTCGTGTTCTAGTTACGTAACATCATGATTGGTTTGAATTTTTGTGAAAAAATCAGAGAACACTTTAGAATCGATTGAATGAAGATGTGATGATTAACATTTGGTTGTATTTATGTTTAATTTTATGGTTAATGCTGCTATTGAACAATTGACACTGTTTCAGTAAATGAATTTTAGAATGTCACTGTTTGTGTCGCTATGCTACATAACGGGTAACTTGTATTCAGAAACATCACACTTATCAAATTTAAGAGCTGTTAGATATCAGAGTCTTGCTTTTTTGGTATTTAAAATTACCAATACTTAACTTATTTATACTCATGTTCAGTGATCAGTTTGTAATTTAATGCAAAATATAGAAATAGATAAGTCGTAAATGTCATATTCTTACTATTATATATGTCAAACGCATTATGATAAACATCATAGATGATATTCTTGATTTAGGTATTATCAAATATTAACAGTGTTATGAAGACCATTATAGAGTATTTACCATGGTCTACCTGCGACAGTATACGTTAATTCCTATAAATATTTGTTCATTGGCAATACTGGTGTACCAGTTGCCTCATTATCAATGACAGTATCAAGAGTATTTCTAAAACTATATTAAGTGAAACCTTTTTGCTAAGTACAAGAAACGATCGTCGTTTAATGTCTGCACAATTAATCCTGACACTAACTCATCCTTAACGTATATCAATTATCAATGAATGATTAGTCGACTGAGGTCAAAAGACATTATTGTTTATTGACGCAGTCTCAATATATGACACAACATACAAGCCGCACTGGCGCTGACGCCATTGTTGCGTAACAAAATCACTCAATGAATACCGACAAACTGGTCACCGACGTTAACATTAAATGATCATTCGATACATCACTTTCATCAGTGATTAGGAATGTGCATTCCTCATCAGTTCTTATTGTTAACAATATCAGACAATAAATACCAACAATCCGGTCATCGGCGTTGGAAAAAAATGAGTATGTGATACACAGATTTGATCACTGAATGGGAATGTGTATTCTTCATCGGTTCGTAGTGCTTCATGTGCCGAATTATGTAATTCAGTCATTAAGATCACAAAGCGTTATGGAAAGCCAAAGAAGAAGAATACCTCTACATCTCCGCTCGAAGATAGTAAGACTTCGCGAGACTGGATTAACTTTCCCAAAGATCCGATTGCGATTACAGACAGAATATGAAAGAATAGTCTCCATCAAGTCTATGAGTCCAAATTGTAAAAAGTTTTCTCAAACTGGCAGTGTAGATGACTTGAAACGAAGCGGGGCAAGCGGGGGAAATATATATATATATATATATATATATATATATATATATATATATATATATATATATATATACATATATATATATGAAATTATCACATATATCATCACATTTAGTTAAAAGACTAACAGTAATATTTTTGTATAAAGGACAATGAAATAAAACATGGCATTCATCCTCAACACATTCATGACAGTTAAAACACACACGTTCATTTAAAGGCAAATTGTTGTAACGACCTGTTTCAACACGGAGCGGGGCAACTCCACAACGGAATAGCGCTAAAGCACGGCGATAAGATCGGGGTAGGGGACGCTGTACGCTGTATCCCCGATAGAGTCGAAGCTTGTTTTTTCCAGTTCCATGTTTACTTTCCTCCCGGTTGACTGATGTTCTCCACTCCTCTATAAAACTCTTAGTAATCTTTTCTCCGACCTCATTGATGATAAAACGTATATAAAAAGTGTTTTCAATTGGGATAAAATGATCTAATTGTAACTTGCCCAGTTTCTTGTGGACACGTAGATTTCAGTTACATTTATTTGATATAGCTTCTGTGTTTGCCAAATTGAAAACTTTAAAATGTAGTCTGGTTGGATTCCGGTCGCATGATCGTTTCTAGGGCATTCAAAGTACTTAAAAGGTCATTAATGTAAATATTAAATAAAAGTGGAGAAAGCAGACACCACTGACGAAGACCACTCTTGACGTTAAACCATGATGTAAAAAAAACGTTTATCCGTACACATGCCTGAACATTACAATACAGCGACACAATAGCGTTAAACATATTTCCTGCAATCCCGATGTCCTTCACTTTACGCCATAGAATACCTCGATCGATGCAGTCGTATGCTTTCTTAAAGTCAAAGAATGCAGCACACGTCTACTTCCCCATACTCTTACGTGTCTCTATAATGGACGTCACAGTAGAAATATGCACTGTAGTTGATCTTTTCTTTCTAAAACCGTTTTGTTCATCACATAAAATATCGGCGTCTTCCACATGTTCTGTTAACCTATTATTTAAAACACCACAATATAGCTTGTAAGATGAGCTGGCAAGGGTTGTTCCTCTATAGGACAGTGGGTTACGAGGATCCTCCGTTGCAGACTTCGGTATGGGGTTAATAATTCCCTTCGACCAGCTTGTAGGGACTTTTCCACCTATAAAACACATGTTAAAAGTTCTATGTACAAATTTAAGACAAGGTTCATTCTTCAGTACGTCCACTGGTATACCATCATATCCCGGAGCTTTATTGTTCTTAGCCTGCGTTAAAGCATAGTGTAGTTCCTGAACTGATATCTCGTCGTTAAGATGGGGATTAACATCAGTGACGTCACAATGATAATTCTGTTCCTTCTCGCTGTTTTTAAGAAGTGTTGAATACGCTTGTGCCCATGAATCTAACACAACATGTCTGTCCCTTGAAACATTTCCATCCTCTGTCATAACCTCCATATAGGGATCTTCTTTCTTCTATCATTCCCAACGCCTACTCGTCCGATTATTTTCTAGAATTCCCGTGATCCATTATCACACATATCCTCTATCTCTCTTATCGTCTTGTTTCTGTGTGAACGCTTTGCTTTTTTAACTGCCTTATCAAAAACTGAACGTTTGTGTACATAGGGATTATAGGAAAAAAAGTGAATTACAACAAAAGTATTATTTTGTCATATTCTGTTACCTAAAATATAAAATAGGACTTTTTTTCCGGAGGACTTTTTTTCCTAGTTAAATTTAGGACTTTTTTTCCGGTACTTTTTTTCCAATGACTTTTTTTCCGGACACCGTACATAGGTTGCCTTCAGACTGACCCGTCTTGGACCACGAGTTTTAAACCAACTGCGCTCCGCTCTACACACATCGTTCCACATATCAGTCAGAGTCTCAGTCCACCAAGCCTTCTTCACTTTCCTACGTTAAGAATTGCTAGAGATTAAAACACGCTTGGTTGGTAACGAAGTGTACATTTAATTTAAAACAGTTCCTTAAAAAATGTTAAAAGCACTATCTATGTCGCTGTGTTCTTGTTTAGATGACTCAAGCTCTGAAATTATACTGTTTATACGGGTACAGATGTCTATGTCACTATCGACAATTGTTTTCATAAGGGTCGGTATTATAAATGCGTTAACCCTCCTAAGCCAATCGACTATTTTCGATTAGTGGAGGGGAAAAGAGTTTGCCCAATTTTTAAATCCGCAATCTTAAATTGTCGATTCTCGCATGTATGAATCTGAACCATTTTAAAGTACAAATGGAGAAATAGCAATTGCTCACTATTCACAAAAATACATCCAGTAGTAACATGTTTTATAAAGAAAACAATCGAAACTGACTCGTTACATTGTATATATAAAATGTCAACCATTATTACCATGATAGTTTACAAACATACATAAAGGTAAACGGATATATACAACAATAATTTAATTATACAAAAGCTCTTTCTGGCTAAAATAAAATGGCAGGTGTTGCAAATATAAGATTCCAAGTCTGGTGTGCTTTTAAATTACTTCATGTGTACTGTGATTACGCAATCTCTTTTCAATGATAAGATATATGTCCATCACATGAAGGTTTGCTTTGTCAAATTAAAAAAATCAAGTATATGTAAAACCATTATTCGTATAACACTGAAAGTTTAAAACAGAACAGTTATAACCACGTCCATGTACAATCGCAGAACATGACGCAATTTATGTCATGTATTAACACCTGGTTCCTCCCAATGTCTTCATGACATAATTCAATAGTCAGTAAATGTTACACAACGATCAGGGAAACGCTTAACAATATATACACAGGTCTATACGACAATTCAATTGCTAAATGAGGGGTAATTAGTTATTGTCGCGACAGCGCAGTGGTCACTCAGCTTTGAAGTCAAGTATTGAGCCGCGGAGAGAATGGTAACGTGATAATATTTTTATGCAACGAGTGAATAGAATTCGGTATCAAACGAACGAAAGTGGGTAAAAAAGTAGTCAACATTAGAAGCAGCTGATCGAAAAAACGAGTATGAATAGCAATAAGTAAAAACAAAATAGATCGCCAATCGGTTGGTGTCTAAACACACATGGTATACGCCAATACACATATAAAACAAAAATAGTATTTCATTAAAAAAAATGAACACCAACAAGCAACGAAAGCGTCACCGGAACGTTTGAACGATATGTTATCGCACATGTGTAACCAACTCGATCATTGTTATTTTGACTTTTGTCATAATTGATATCTGGTATTTTGGCAGCAATACTGAATGACTCGACCAATAAACTTCTTGTCAAACTTTGTAAAAGATGGAAGCTTTCGAAAAATCAATGAGGTATATGACATCATCGGTCAGAAGTCGCTGTTGTACATACAAATGTATTCATAAACTTGTCCATGACTGTTTCTTTCAGGTGTTTTATAATTGCACATTTACCCGTGAACAATAAACACTGTACAATTGACATACATGATCAAATTACAAAATCTACATAGATGTTATCTCTTCTTAATAAAGGTATGCCCGACAGGTTATTACATACTCAAATCGCAAGTAAAATAATGCAACTATATCGGCAAAACTGATCACAGATAATCAATACTGCAACTCTAATGTCTTCTTGTTCTATTTCAGTTATACCGTTTCAGTTGTTATGTCTTATAAAACTGGCTTGTGAGATTTTCACTAGGATTGATAAGTCATCTTTATTTTCTCCATAGGTATAATAAAGGTTGTGCACACAAATAGTTAATGTACATTTTTCCGAAAAAAAATGTTTGAAAATGAAAAAGAGTCATATACCAATAACCTCACTTTCTCCCATTGTGTCCTGTCTAAATTACTCAGTGTTGTCCAAGAACCGGGCAAATCATGGTCAGCAATTATTCCTTCTACGTATTCTTTTCCTAAATTCTACAAAATCAAATCATCTGTCTTAAAAAAATGTGTATGACATGTATTGACATGGGAATTTTCACGATTTGATTCGGCCGTCTTACGTTTAAACATCCACCAACTACAGAGAAGTTTGAACGAGTAATAACTTTCATAACACCATAAAGTGGATAATCTCTCCTGTACAAACAAAGAATACAAGTAATGATGAATAACGATGTTCATAACTTCAGACAAACTTGCATGTTAATACTGTTTAATATGACACTATAGTTATGCCACGTTCCGTTCTGACTCTTGACTTTGTGGTCGACAGTGCTGTAGAAGATATACATAAAGTATCTGAACATAGGAATACATTGAAATAGTATACGTTGTTAAAGTTTGAAAAACAAATAACAAATCAGGTAGTAAAATAAATTTGGACCAAATACGGCAGATTTCAGTTTCACAATATAGTATGATTAAACTTCTGCTGTACTGCCAACGTGCAGACAATGTCTACAATCACGCTCAATCCCTGATCGCGGTTTGACTGCAATCTGAATGCAGTTGACCGCGGTCCGACTGCAGTCAGAATGCGTGTGACCGCGATCAGACTGCAATCTGAATGCGTGTGACCGCGATCGGACTGCAATCTGAATGCAGTTGACCGCGATCAGAATGCAGTCAGACCGCGGTTTTCAGGTAACTAATTCTGCAAGGGTCTGTAGTATTGCTGTTAACCAAATTATACTCAGAGACACAAATACATGAAAGTAAATATTTTAAAGAATTAAGTTATTAAGTTTTTTTTATATAGACATAAATCATATTGTGGTTAGTTTGATAATTATATGATACTTTCTTTCCTTCTGAAAAGTACTTAGGTTACAATTCTTTAACCCATTGAACATGTTCTTCTGAAGAAATGAAACGTCCTTGAAATGTCTAATGTTATTTTGTTCTAAAGAGGCTACTTTGAAAAGGTTGGACAGCTCATTTGGACTTTTCAGTAGATCCGGAGATCTAACAGCATGAACAGAGGTGACTAATTATTGACCGAATATCTATGTTTATTCTTTTGTTTGAAATGTTTTGTGTTTTTAATTCTATTGAACTTCATAATCTATCGAACAAGAAATGTTCACCTTAACATTGTTGTCAGGAAATTGTTGTCGCTAATAGTTGAAATAGTACCCAAGCAACATTAACCAACTTACTCGCACGTCTGACATTTCTTACATACAATATATTCTAAAGGCAAACAGTCTAGTTGATATTTATAGTATGATATTGTGAATCTTAGAATATTGGAACATTCATTCATTCAGGACATCATGTCAAACTTTATCAAAACAACTGTATACATTGTACATACTTACGGCCATCTTTTCCAACACTTTTTGTCCTGTGTATGGATCCAATTTATTTAAAATTTTACTTTCGTTTTTATATCGACAGCTTTTGAAAGCACTAAACATTTCCAAACAAAATGTCTAATACAAAAAGGAAAACAGTAAGTATGTATGGGTAAAAATGGATTTACAAAAGAAGACACACACTTAACACTTAAGAATGTGGACGCATGTTATAGATAGCAGCTTCATTATTACATGTAGGGCTACATTTTGACATATATTCTAATGTCGTTTTAAAGCAAGTGAATCTTTCTGTGTAGCTGATATAGTACAAGCATAAGTAACGAACATCTTTGTGGGAGAATGTAATGGTTGAAATGACCTTCCTGAGATCAAAATGACATATGTATTTTTGAAAACTTTTAAAAGATTCTTAAAGACATGCTTAAACGTCTTTTTCGCCAAGTGACATTTGATTGACCCGTGCACATCCTGATGTCTCCAGACCTCTTACCTGAAGTCAGGATGTCTGTCAGCCATTAAAAATAACAATACACAGAAAGTGTAGAACATTTTTCAAGAAATAATAATTCAAAGGGCTTTTTTGCAGGAAGCTTTCATGTTAAATAAAGACAATGGAAATGTCACTATTAGGTTACCATTTATCACACATTGATGGTGACAGGGTTTCGTTATCAAGGAGTCACTCTGTCTTGTGCAACTTTCTTGTATATAGACCATGCAGAGGGGTCAAACTTTGCACAGTATCACAGCGTGTTGCGAGAATAGCTTCATTATCATCTAGTAACTCTGTCATTTACGAAATTCCAGCATATACATCACTAGGTAACATATAAAAGTATTAAAGTGATCGTGTCTTGATCGACAAAATTCACAATCTTTCATATAAAAATTCCAATATTTGTATAAACAATTTTAAATTGTGCATAAACTCGAATATAGAATCTTTAAAACAGGTACCCATGTCCACTATTATTCGGGGCAAATTTGTTGACGTTGAGCTTTTGATTAATATGCAATGATGACTTGTTATGTCTTCATAAGAAAGAGAAAGCAGAGTATATGTCGGTAGACTGCATGATCGTCACTATTGGTAGACATGTACACCAATGGTGCATCGCGTGGATTGATACAGATTGATACGGTGGTTTAGATATAGTTACTTGCTAACTTCTCTCGAATTAGGTATTGCAATTGTGATGATCATCCACCAAAGTAATTTTGTGTAGTAGCTTTATAAACATATTTGCCATGTACAACAAAATACTGAGTCGTCAATAATTAAATTAAGGTTGTAGGTTAAGTGATGTAGTAGTCTTTTACACATTCATTGTTTATAATTTTGAGGTAAACTGTAACCCTCTTAAATATATGGTCCTCATTAAACTCCTCTGACATAGTGGTTTAAATGTAAGACATGTTTCGTTTCTTGATCTCAATTGATTTTTAACCAGCAAAATCAACAGTCTGTTATTATGTGTATAAACCTTTAAAATATTGAAATCTGACATACTTTACACATCATACGACCAAGTAAAATTAACTGATCAAAATTGTACACGCATTTAACGTACAAGGGACAGAAATTCTACTGCCTATGTAAATAATAAGTAAGCAGTGACTATGCATCTTGCTATCATACAACAAAGAACTACAATATCAAAACCTTCAAATAAAAAGACTATTACTTTATCAGTGTTTCAAATCAATAACAATTTTGAATGTCCGTGTCAAAAGCACTTATATCAATGTAGGACTTCACACTCAATAAAATAATTACATGATATATTCAAAGCAGATTCACAAGTTCTCATCAATCTAAAGTAAAGGCATCATTTCACTCAACGTCTTCATCCCGCCAATGTTCTATTGTGTGGGAACCAGTTGCAGAAAACAATCAGAACTTCGAATGGGAGTCTTGGCAGGAACTGAAGACATGAGAAATGCAGTCTTTGTAATCCTGACGCTTGCAATGCTTCATTATTGTACACGATTGGATAATTCCAATTGTCCAGACATCCGATATTACTTTTAGATTGATAAAGGTGTCCAATATCAATCCTTTCGCATTGCTTGTTTTAGCAATATGATTTTTTTGTACTTAATTCTTTAAAATACACGACAAGGGAGGGTTTACTATTTGACATCATAATAACAGTTTGGAAGGGTTTTCGTTAAACAAAACCTCGTTGTTATAGGCGACACAACGTTGACAAATGAATGATCTGGGAGAATAATATTGATAAAACACGTTACTGATTTTTCCATTTTCAAAATTCAAAACACAAAACAATATGTACTTACGTTTAAAAAAACAGTTGCTGCCTTATTGAGAAAGCATTTCTTTCAGGATCCTTATACACGTATATCTGATCCGCTATATACGTACAAGTAAGGAATTCTAGAGGTTTATTATCAACTAGGTTGTGTATTTCGAAGGATAAAGAGATTCCTATTCATCAGATGCCCATCATAAATGTGTTATTATTTAATACACGTATTTTTAAAGCTTTCAAAAGCAAGTTTTGATTTCAAATGTCAAATCTCGATCTCTTAATTTTCATAAGCTTTATCACAGTTACCCTGTAACATAAAAGCGCTATAAAATAACAAAGAAATTCACTATTACCTAAAATTGATAATAGTAATGGATGAATCGGTGTCCACTTCGTTGTTTTGAAGAGCAGTGAAACATTATGAAGTTAAAATAGTTTAAGTTTGTTCTTGGTTTCAAATGTCTCTACTTCCAAACACGTTGATGGCATTATATCTGACTTGTTCGTTTCTTAATCTGAGTGTTCTCATCATGATTATCAGTTTATATATCGTATCACACCTTTAATTTAGGGCATTGTCCACATTTGCCATATTTGTTAGAAACTGTCAAACATATGAACATGACAATAGCCTGGACATCAACGTTTTAGATAACTATCTGGGTACTTAATCATTGTGAATCGTATTCGTTCAAACATAATTATTGTTATTTATGTATGTCCAGTGTTATTGGTTTGGTGTAAAAAAAATTGAATACATGGCAGTTATTATTTCATTTAACCATTGTTGTCATTATATCTGACAAATTAACAGTTTCTTCGTTATCTAAAAATGAATGTTAAAACTAAGAAAAGTAGCTGTATCTGATTTCTCCAACTAGTTTGATCAAATATAATTAAGTTCCAAAAAGTACGCACATTTGTAGTATTGCGGAAAATATAACACTGTCACATTTGTTCACTCTCTTAATGAAATATTTCAATGAAATTCAGCTACAAATCTGATTATACCTCTGTCCTTTTAAACGATTTTAGATGTCTCAGTATGCACCTTTCAACAAAGAGAATCTACTGGTGACATTTGACATTGCCCCATACAAGGGAATACAAATAGAAGAGGGATCACTGTCCGAGTTGATATACTATACCTGACCTCTTCATTCATGTATATCTTCCAGTTGATACGTTATTGATGTCATGTTTTATTGACGTTGACCTTACATGTATACACAGTTACTGTCTAGACCAAGTTTCCCCTAAGGGGAGTTGCTCAAGATAATATCTGGTACTCGCTGATAACAACAAAATAGAATTACATGTATATATGAGCTAACTTTCTGAATAAAGCTCGTCATTTAACTTCATTGAATTAATTAAGATATTGATGTGTTGATTTTCTTTACCCGAATACCAAGCATAGTTAATATGATAATGACTTTTCAGTAATGATTACTTTAAAAATCAGATCGATAATAATAGAGTAAGAATATTTAAGGGATATTAGTAAGGAATGTCATAATACATGTGTACATCATTGCAGTATTTAGCGTTAAATAGAAACGATACCACCTTGTTCATGAATAAGACGGAAAACCATTATAAAACAGAAATATCCGGTTGATATAAATCCTTTCAGAAATAAACAACACGATTTTGGTTTAAGAATGTATTGTGATCAATCCGTTTCTTTTCATAGGGAAAAGTTTTCAAAGATCACATAATTTGTTTTTACAATTACATATTTTTTATATATTTATTTATTTTTTGAAAAACATGTTTGTGTCGTTTCTTTAAGACCAGAACAGTCATTTATTTACGGTTTTCAGTTGTATATGCAGTAAAGAAAATAGATATTACAATGACCTTGTCTTGTTTAAAGTTTTCAGTTGATTGAAGATTAAAACACTGCAGTCATTGATGCGATAAAAAGCTTTTAAGCATCCGCGGTCACCAGTTTAATATGATGCTTAATACATAACTACATAACTACACTATACTAATGTATTAGTCATATATACATATTTATCGGTCTGTTATCTTACTGTTTTAAAAGGTCGTTAAATTAATTAATTAATCTTTTCTTTATTTATATTTATATTACTTGGACTATTATGTCGAAGTGTAGCGTTTACATTTACTGTGATTTGGTCCTTCACTAATAGATGCTTGAGACAGTAGGACATCAGTGGTAGATAACATTAATCATTTTTAATTTATAAATTCCTTCCTGATTGTGTGCAACTTACATGTATAGATTGTTCACAAATTATCAAATCAGACAAGTAAAATAATCGTTCATGGGATTAGACAGAAAGGATATACACAAGTATTGTATATGTAATACATACCTAAAGGTTTAGTGTTATGGTTCGACCTACTTTTCTGCCATTTTTTAAACTTAATTAAAACAGTAATCCGCACACTATTACTGACAGCTAATTACAAATAATACATATAATCTAAAAACCTCTTGTGTGTTTAGTTTCGGTTGATCCGGAAATTACTCATGTTAACAGGAAACGACGAGAGCATCAACACAAAAAGAGGAATTAGTAATAAATACACAACACCAGACTTTATGCAGATATCCTTAAGGTAAACAGCAATAAATTATACACACATGGTGGCAATGACTCATTAACAACATTTAAACAACTTCTGATAAAATATTAAGTTTGAAGGTACAGAAAAAGTGTGGGAAAATAATTTATAAACATTTATTTAAAACCGTTAATGTACATGTAGTTACCATATTATCTCATGTTGTACAACATTTGTAATGTCAAACATTGAAAATAGTTGTCTGTATAGTATTATTTACCCTTTTGATATCGTTTTGTTTTCTATGTTTATATCATCATGATAAACACAATCGTATGATCCTGGAATGGCTGAATGGACGTGGTCGTCTTCTATGCTTGATTAATGAATCTATGGAACCTTTCTGTTATTAGATATTTATGAAAATCCATCAATCAACATCACAAACATGCCATAAATCATCCAGTTGTTCACGATATTGGATTTATTCGGTTTATTGATACCCAATATGAAGTTGATGATTGGCATATGAGCAAGATGTTTTAATATCTCATTTACATTAATACCTCTTATAGACATGTGGTTCTTAACACTGAGTATTAAAGCATGCCGCCATGAATCATCGCATATTACCATGTCATTATTGTTCAGTGCTCTATACCACTATTCACATCATTTGATGTCTTTACATTCAAATCTTTATTCAGTACGTATAACCACAGGTGACAATATATAAGTAGATAAGCAGGTTGGTCACAGAATTTACTGTCGCAGAGGCAGTGCATGATGGATAATTAGTGTTCATATGCCGGACACATCATAACAAAATGAAATTCATCTTCAACACTATCTTGTTTACATACTTTACACATGCTCTTATTACATAACAATATCGACCAAGTTAAACCTCAAGCCTTGCTATATCAATACAGACTTTCGTCAAATCACGACCATATACCAAACGTAGTCAAAATCTTAGTTTATAGAATAAATTCTTATGTGCAGAAGCCCATGTATGACGTTTAACATTATCCAAAGCTACAAAATTTCATTTGCTTGTGTTGATATGTGCGGATACCTAAGAGAATGCATACGAGTAATTCTAAGCCAACCTCAAATATACTGGGAATCTACAACATTTGCCCATAGCGAAACATTCGGAGCACTTTTACTAACATTAGGAAACCGTTTACAGGCTAAATACTGTACTCTCTATACATTCCTTTACATTCGTAGCTGGCATGTTCCTAAAGTGCTATGCAGTGCTATGTTCAGATCACCCTCGTGTCTTCTATTATCACACATGTAAACACTTTATAATAGAAATAACATATCCTCGACCAACCTCGGATATTTATTGAACTTTTATTATCTCGTATTTATATATATTTGATATCAGAGAAAACCTGCTAACATGGATTGAGGTTGAACTCTGAACCCTCGTTGGTTCTCTAGTTCTTACCTATGATAACAGGTATCATTGCAATACAGAACAACGGTTTTGTGGGCTTTTGCCTGTCACATAATACTACTTGTTGTCATATAAGTGAAAAACGCTTAAAAACTCTATAAAACCAAAATCGTCCTATTTCAAATCTTTTAAATGGGTGGTTTAAGCTGTATATGAAACCGATTTCATTTCTTTCGTAAACGCTTAAGGACACTGAATAGAGATATATGTAAACGACATATGGTAACAAACAAAGAGAAAGTAACTGTCCAAACATTGGACAATTTAGGAGGCAAACCAAGCTCATTCTGATTTGGAAGTTCAAAGTGTGTCCCCAAATAAGCTTGTGTAGAATAATGGAATTTAAAAAAGGCTATTTAGGATACTGTTGAAGAGTAGTTCCATTCATCATTCACACTGACATTCTTACTGTTTATTTAAAGCAATAATGTAGTCAATATATAGTTGATATATAGTTAAAGCAAATATTTTACCTGTTGTGTCCACGTATTCAGTAACCTATTACCGAGTAATGTTCTGTCATAACCCTCGATGAATTATGCACACTCGAATAGTATGACGATTAGAAACTAAATTGGCCGTTTCATTTGGAACAGGGTAATTTGTCTGCAGAGTACAATGACAGGAAACGAGAAAGGAACTGTAGACATATTGACATTAGTTTAATCTCCAATTTCCAATCCTCAGACTTAACATTTGGACCATTGCAGTTTTTGATTACCTAAACAGTCGATTTAATGAGAGATGGCATGATTGAATGGTTGATTATTCGGCTTGATATATCAGCACTGATACTTGAGATGCAGTATTTGAGCAATTTGATGTAACGATATAAAGCATGACTAGTCAAATTGGTAACGATACAGACATATCTAGTTGAATTGTTGAATTGGTTTTAACTATGAATTACACATAAAACTATTCTTGAAATCGAACTAATACATATTTCTCATTGATGAACAACAGAACTAACCTGATGAAACACCACGGTGAATTAACAGAAATGATATAAAACATGCTTAAGGTTTGATTGATGTGGTCGATTTGCATTTAGCTTGAAAATGATGCTTGGTATCCTGAGAAATATTAGCATCGCTGCCCACATGGTCATAAACATGCCAAGTTCAACACAAACACCTCTTAAAGACATGTGTTGATTATCCAGGGACGAGTGAAAATCCAACCATTTGACTGTGAACCTATCACTTCCAGGTCAAGGCTATTCTTAGCAGATTCTGTCAGTGACCTCCAATCAGAAAGCAGTGCAATGACCTGATCAATGACCGGTTGCATTAGCTATGGTCATTTGGTTTGGTTTTCAATGGGTGCCATAACCTTTCCATGACATTAAACATCACTTATATTGATTCCTGTTATAACGTAGATTTTATAGTATCACATTTATGCTTTATTTCTCGGTTTAGTGAATTAATTGTTGACTTAATTATATTTTGTCGTGATTAGGTGGTTTCATGTCTTGTTAACATCGATCATAATGAAGTAGCAAAGAATAATCATTTTTGTGATAGAAATATAAAATAATATATTAGTTAATAGAAATAACTCTAGTCGGAAAGAGTGCACATTTACCCAGGTTGTGTGTCGTTCCTTAACCAAATAATTTTACAAACCTCCAGTGACGTCACACCACTATACCCGCTATAACATTATACTCAATAATTCCTATGTGGATGTATTTTCCCAAGGATTATCACATAATCCCTTGGATTGTAACGAAATTTCCCTCTAGCTCGGGCAATTACTTTAATAAGCCCCTCTTAAAATATCTATGTCAAATACCGAGATGTTAAGTTTAAGATGAAAGTAGTGTTTGTTATGTTTAACTCTATTGAAAAAAACAACTGTTCATTCAAACATCAATCTGCAAATGTTTTGTTTTTCCAATAGCCCGTCACGAACCCAAAACCTCCACACCAAGCACAGTGATGATACTACTGTGCTACAGGGACTAGGCTGTTGAGGTTGCTTCGTCTTTTACCTACGGCCTTTCTCGAAAGGGGGATATTTAAGGACGATCCCTTTTGATTTTCGCGCTATCAATTAGAACAGATAAAACATAAAATTTAACCATGGGCTGGGTTTGTAAGCTTGATAAAAAAAACATGCAAACGGGTGTTTATGAGATTTAAAACCTTAACGCTAACGCCCCTCGTATTTATCCCTCGGGTTGCGGGTTTTAAATCTAACAAACAGCCCTTGGCACGTTTTATCCTATACGAACAATATACATTTTGCGATTAAAGTCCGGTAGAATAGCATGGAAATTAAAATACATTCGATTTTTTTAAGGAATACATTTTGGAAGAAAGTGATTCATTTTGATAGTCATTCGATCTTGGAAGTCATGAAAGGACCCAGAGCAAACACACCATTACTAAGCAGTCAATTTCCTTGGAGAATGGTTCTCACTCAGTGAAGGGAAGAAGGATAAATTGTACCACACAGCTAAAACTTGTATATGTTTGTAGCTGAAGGATTGGTGAATACACGGTGGTGTTTTTAATGAGCGAACTCCTAATACGTTAAGCACAGTGGTCTTTCAAAGTTGGACAACTTAGTACATTGAATATTTTTCAAGGGGACTTAACTCCAAAATCCAGACTCACAATTGCTGCTGGCTAAATACAGTGTCTTGAGGATCGATAAAACGTTTGGAAAAGATGAGCAATAACAATGCAAGGAAAAACTAAATAATGGAATCTTCTTAGGTCACGGGTTTTCTTGTTATTTTGCTATAATGAAAGTTTAGATTTTGTGTGGTTTTATTAGTACAGTATGATATTTATGTTACATGGAATATTAACGGTGACATTATTTGATCAAACAGACTAGACCTAAGTATTGACGTGTCAATCCTAGTTTGTTCTTGAAATGATTACACTTTAGGCAAAAGCATGAATGGTATGAGAAAAGACAGCTTTGTTTTGCAGTTTGTATTGCAATTATAAATTCTAGATAACATGTAAGCTAAACGTATCACAGAGATTGTTCCTCTAACGTTTATAGTGCACAATGAACTGAAATTCAAAAATGCAAACTGCCCTTGTGCGAAACCTTAAATCCTCATACGGAACTTCAATTACAGGAAATGGTCATTTATGTTTATATATTAATTGTTCTGTAAAATCATTCAGTTGTTTGTTTTGTTCTGTATATATATGAACCAATTGAGAAAACTAACTGTTAAGCCTCGGTCCCAACGCACCGTGCGTTTTTTTTTCCGTATGTTTTTGGTGGGAGGCCTCGTAACTGAAAAACGTGGGGAGGAAGTGGGAAAAGCAGGGAGGGAGGAAAATCAATGCCCCGTCAAATGCAAGGTGTAAGTACGTTTCCCGCACGAAATGCAAGCACGGTAGTCGTACGTTTGGAAAATACGCAGTTGCACGCAGTTCAAACGCAGCGAAAGTTCTGCATGCACTAAAAGCGCTGAGGCGTGTCTGCCTGCTCCCAAATCCATATGGTGCCGGTACTTATAACGTACAGCTACCACTATTTTACCCACGTTTTTGCACGTAGACAGCATGCACTTGCAAGTACGGCAGGTTGTGACCGCCGCTTAAAGGGGCATTGTAGAGATGTGGAGCACAGTGTAGTAGTGGTTAGCATGTTGGCCTCTCATGCCACTTATTTCATCCAGGTGTACAGATGGATACTAGAAATAACAGGTGTACATGAAAAAGGAATTGCTTTCAACATCTACATGAAACGTTTGCTTAGCTTAGTGCTCAGTGACAATTCCTTAACCTAATAAGCATTATCTCCGAAAAAAAGAAGTATCCATGAACGCTTTATTTTTTTTTAAAATGTATATTATCTTTTGGAATGTTCTTTTTGTCAGTTCTATTCATTTTCAGTCTCTCTCTTCTCTCTTCTTTGTTACATTCGTAACAACTTTACATCTTCAAATTGTTGTCCACAAAATACAAGCTGTTGTTTCATATCCATGTTACTATATACACGTACAAGAAATAGTTAACTAAATGCATAAGAACTAAGAAGTCTATTTAATATGTTGAGCTGAAAAACTGTGCAGCAAATTCCTGTAGTTCATTTCTGATTCACCAATTATAGCCGCAATACTTCCCAAGCGGTGATAACAATACTCACTCATTTCTGACATGAGTTTGATACTATCTAATGTATCTTTCCAAAGACACATACATGTACATATATGTACACATGTAGTTTTATCTAGCTGATCTTTAATTTATTAATGTTGAATTTAAGAATATTTGAACATTCATTCAGACTACAACATCAAAAAGATATTAACATTTTGTATGAAACACAAAACATCTATATATCCTTTAGTACGTATTCTCAAAGAGAGAAATAATATTCCATTTGAATGCATTTAAATGTGAGTGTATATTGTTTCGATAGATTTAGTTGTAATTATTGGAACATCGTTAGTCAAACAATATAATATTCAATATTTTTGATGACCTAATTCTTAAACTTTGGACACATTAGATGTTTCAAAATCGAAACAATTATGCTTATAAATTTCCTTTCACTGTGGATTCACTGATATTTATCTATATTAATATATACATGTATGGATGTGTTTCGTTATTAAAGCTTCAACAGTGACCACATTCTTCTGTGGTAAACTAGTTATTGCATAGAGGATACTTAATGAAGTGCGAGGGGTAATGAGTGACACAACCACGGGGATAGACATGGATGGGCAACTTCTGACTTCACTACTTGACATGTGTCAGTAGTTATTATTATGTCGTTCTAAAGCAAATTTAAAAATTGAAAGAAATACATATTATTGAGTAAGACAGAGAAACAACACATTATATCTGCAGGAGGCATTGTATGAAACACTTATAGTATAACCATGGACTAAATACGTTTCATCAAACCGTTAAGACATATTTTTAAAAAGTGTCTTTGAGAATAATGTATTTCTCTCACGTGAAGCTGACCAATATATACTTTTCAATAATGATGATTACAATTCCCAATAGAATTTTACCGGCTTTTAGTTAATTGATTGGCATTGTATAAATAATCCGTTTTGGGACAAAATTGAACATGTTATATTTGCAAACCTTCGTGTAAAGTGAACATATTATACACAGATCTGTCATTCCTAAGCAAGTTCTAAACAAAACGTGTTTAAGACAAATAATAATTGTTAATTTTGGAGGTGTTATTCAGTTGCTAGCAAGGTGTTGTACAGGGATGTGTCAGACGAAAAGGATGTGCAGTGGTGTGTGTTCCGTAAGAAATCACTTACATTCGGTAGTACTTACAGGTTTTGATCAATTCATTAAACTGGAGTTGACAACAATAATATGAGGTATAAATCTAACATATCATTTTGATAACATAGAATGCAATAAATATGTAGTTGTAATTATAGTTTAAATCATAATTTGAAAACAGGAAATCAAACCAAAACAATTGTTCATGTTTGGTGAAGATTCATTGTGTATTATAAATCTGTTATTCCATACATGTACACTACTCTTTAATAATAACGAACCAGGCAAAGCCTAATGAGCTACAAAGCCAATGGCTTTATTATCACGCACTGTGACTGAAGGGAATGTGTTACATGGCAGTGGTATTAGTATGCACATAGAATAATGAGGTAACCTAATAATACATGTGTGGTGAGTAGTGTCCTTTAATCTCAAAAAACGTATTCAATATAGTACATTTATCATAAGCATTTAAGTTATAGGCTCAGAAAAAACAATACAAGCACCTCAATATGACCCGGATGTATATTCCCGTATTATAAACCAATTATTTCCTATGTTAGTCTTTGATAATAACAAATGATGCAAATGATTTCAAGGTGTCCACACTGAAATGGCCGCTCGAAGGTAGTTTATGTGATCTGACTGATGCATCAATACCTTAACAACCAGACTATAGTTTTTAATATGGCACGATGATGGAAAGGAAAACCTTCTTGTTGTCTGAACTTTCAAACACGCATGGGACCAACAAATCTTCCTCTTACATTGAAGAGTCCAGCAACTTTGTCCAACCATGTTCTACCATAACTAAAATGCATATTGCTTCACGGGCCGTGTAATGAGATTAACTTCTAACATAACACAACGTTGTATAAACGTTTATAATGAATGGCAAATTTGAGAGAAAATAATGTGCCTTTAACTCAATAGTTGTATTGTGTCACCATTGACAGTATTTGACACAGCTTGTGGTGCATTAATCATAAATAAGTCCAAGAAAAATACAATCACCTGAATATGATCCAAATGCCTACTCTCGAATGTCTGGCAATTAATATGTTGGGCACATTTACCACGCAAGTTGTAATAACATAGTCTAGACAATTTTCCTCTGGTAAGGAGCTGTTCAATCCTATATTGCTAATAATTGCTGTACACATAGAATCATAGTATTGTATCACCGCCAGTATTGTATCTATTTAATCATGCCCCAAAGCCCAAAACATGTGTTGACTTACATGTATATACACATCTTTACCATTCTCATCTTTATATACGTTGAAAAAAGGAGAACATAGCATAACATTAAAACATCAAATTCTTAGCTAAAATATGTTCTAAGGTCATGGGTATAAATGCCAATGGGGATTAATATTGTAGTTTTGGTGGCTTTGTCCTCTAATAAATGCCATTGGAATCTCAACTAAACAATATATATTTTCATTACACATGTAAATGCAGATATTATATAAGTGTCTCTTTATTAAAGCATATAAAACAAATTCATCTTGTTTATTTATATTTTATTCCATTTTGAGTAATGCTATATGTATCAATTGTTATGTTGACTGAAAGATACCGCTATAAAAACTGGAACACTGGCTCACCGTTTAACCTTATTCAAATAACATATATACATATTGTTTTTACAGTAGCGCCGGTTCAATTTAAAGAGATGTATTATGTTCTTAAAAAATAGGATAACAATTTGATCGTGTAATATGTTTTTCTATTTTAAATTTGGTTTGTTCATCCTCAGAATTTTAAACTATTTTTGAATGAGTAAGGAGAGATTATTATAGGCATTGATTAAAATTTCTTGAGTGCCAAGATTGGGAACTAAGCAATACAAAAGCACAATCTCACAGGGCTAAGCTGAATACTATATTTTAAGAAATTCTGGAGTCAATACACGCATTGACTTATATGGTACATAAATAGTGTCCGTTGCCATAGTGAACATTACAGTAAATCACAATAACTTGGCCTCACACGATATTTGACGAACAAATCAAATTGGTACTTAAAGACAAATAAAAGTCACTCCTTCAATTCCAGGAAATATATTAAACCCTCCAAACAAGGAGATGCTCAATTGGACACAAATGAAGAGAAAGCAATAAAAAGGTGGTCATACGTCTTAGAGGGAAAACGGTTTACCACTTCAAACACTGGTATTAACTACTTTTTCCAGGAGCACAGACAAGCAGATAAATAATGGAAAAACACAAGATGAATTTCTTTTACACTTGTTTCCGACATTGTTAAATCTTTTCACGTTGTTTAATGAATTTTGCTCCTCTTTAAAATTATGAATTAACCCACGGCAAATACATTTTTAGATTTGTATGTTTAAGAAGTTAAGTTTGCTCTTTTCATCTGATTCATCATAACATTGCAACTATGTGTTTACTGCATGACACCATGATGCTATATGTATATATTTGAAACCAATATTCAATATGTTTAATTAAGGTTTGTGATTACAGAAAAATAATGTTGCTTTTATACGTTTCAGTGGCGAAAAAAACAACAACAAAACAACAATCAAATATTGTATTAATACGGCAAAAGTGGCAAGCAATAGGTCACCTTTCTGTTTTTCATATGGGTAATACTAACCCAATGTATGTTTTTAATTACAGTTGCATTATATCAATATTTATGAAGAAGAGTGAAAGAAAACAAGTTTAAAAAATAAAATATTATATATGATTAAATTTCATCATAATATATTGTCACCCAACTCGTAGACATTACCCTTTGTGTTAGGCAATCTTTGTTAAAGTTAACATACCTTGTAGAGAGTGTCAACATGAGTAGAAACACTCTGTGTCAATTAATTTGTTCTGTGCAGAAACTGTCTACTATTAGTAGGCTTTATGTCAAGTTATTCCAAGTTTTCTACCACACAACTACCTCATCTAAACCAGTAATTGTTACTATGTAACAGACCATCTAAAGCGTGTATTTAACAATATATATATAATTAGAATTAGAATTAGTACCTTGCTGTTAGTATTATCCCGGAATATGGTGTCTCTAATATGGGCAAGCTCATTGAGGGATGCAATATTTGTTTTAGAAGAAAATTGATATCAAACAAAAAAAATAATTTTCAATTTAATTTTCTTACCTTTGTGAATGTATGTGTATGTATATCTGCATTTATAAGACGACTCTTCAATCTGTAGGTCTTTCGTTATTACCTTTCACATTATGATGAAATCACCCTCACATTCATTTGGCCATCGTCTGCACAATAAAATGATTTTGTTTGAGTGAATTATTGAGTACTTGTGGTAAATTTGTTCGTGTCAAATTACTTGTTCAACCAACAAATGGCTTTCAATAGTCCTAGTCACCACTTGTTGACTTTGTTAAATTAGGGAACTTATCAATCGTGTCATCTTCGTGGAATGGATAAAGGTACTAGCTGTCTCTCCTGACTGTCTTTTAAACAGCTTGAAATGTGCAAATAAAAGTGATGTAGCTGCCGCTTATTGTTCACTTCAAGATACCGGTTAACATTTTAAGTTTCAATCTATTGTTACATTTTAACTCAGATTGTATTATTGCATTGGCTTGTGAAGTGGTTTAACGATAGCCGTTTGTTTGAGGGTCAATAATTTATTGTATTAGTTTACTTCTTGTATCTTTCCAGTGTTTTGTTAGGGCTGGTTTACTATTCAAAAATTTAAAACATTTAAATGGTTACAAATTCCCATTCAGTTAAATATTTGCAACTTTTTTGTTACAATTACCAATCATTTATGAAGTACCAAAAGGAAACCGGCAAATGAAAAAAGTCAAGTCAAATTGTTCTATAAATAAAATTGGGTCCCACATAAAATAATAGAGTGACCAATGTAAATTTATAGTCACCGCAGAATTATTCATCTTGAATGTAGAAATTCAATGTTCGATGAAATCAGTCACATGTTGACAGTTATCAAATGAAAATCGAGTCCAAATACAAATATCAAGTCTAGAATACAGAGTGTTTCTCATACACAACACTTTGATAAGTAAACTGCCTTCTACAAGTTTCTCTGATTTTCCACATGGTCACATACATCACACTTCTGATATCCATCCACATATTTCGGAAGTTATGGAAAGGGAAGTAACTCTATTCGGTAAAAAACTTATTGACTAAAATGCTTTCTGGCCTTGTAGAGTTGAAAAACAAGTCATCCTTACTAAAACGTATGTGACCTGACAACAACTAAATATACTTATTAAAATTAATTTTCTCATAACAATATGATGCATTGATCCAATTTCATTCATTTTAGGTTTAACCAATTTTCCTCACTGGGAACTTAGTCTTTCATAACAAGCACATTCTAAATGTTGAACATTTACTGTCAAACTCACAACATACTTTACCAAATAATTCATAACCATATTAACACGTCTCAAAATACAAACTCGCTTCTTATATTAAGAGGTATGACAGTATTAGAGTCATGATAATGTGCATAGTTCTAAGTAATAGTCTGATGTCACATATGTGCTATTAACTTTACCTCAAAGGTTTTACCCACATATGAATATTTAAACTATTGTTGGTATCTTCAAATTCAAACCATGATTTCTATTCATATCGGCAATGACTCATTTAAAGTCAATGTCGCCTGTTTGCTAACCCATTTAATAACGATGAATACAGTGAATACACAACTTTTAAAAACATAATGCTCTTTTAAAGCTATTTGATAAGTCACATATTACAATCGGAACCATTAATTTCATTCATGAAAACAGTACTGAAGATTTAACACCTTTGGTTTTTTTCTAAAATCTATTTCAGATGAGTGCTTCCACATTAAGGTCTCTGCACAATTAACATGTGCACAATTAACATGCATCACCATTCAAACCTTGTTTGAAACAAAGCCATGAATTCCAATTATGAGAGCATGAAATTTACATGCTATTGTAGCGTTTCAAAATGTATATGAGTATTTACTACAACGATTAAACATAAACATATCATTCCAGTCGTGAATTCCAGTCCAGCCAGCTCAAATCGTGATGTCAATATTACATCACTTAACATAATGTCTAAAACGATTTAATAACATCTAATTGAAAAGCTCATTGCATTTTGTATATCTAACTCCTGATATCGACATTTCAGTGATGTTTACTACATACCAAACTGCCTAGATTTCCTGTTATTGAGGACTAATTTGTTGTGTAGATACTTACGTACTGTACGTCTCATTAAAAATGTCTCAAGCCCGGTGCCGACGTCTGATTAGTGTTTTCAAAATGGTCTGCAAACAGAAGCACCCTTGTTTCTAGGTCGTTGAAAAACGCACGATTAGGAATGTGTTGACAGCATACGGTTCATGTTGAAAAACTGACACTTCTAGAATGATTTAAAATCTTTATCATATTACCAAAAATGTTATTGATAACAGACTATTAAAATGTTATAAACTATTACTTTTTCTGTGCTGCAATATCAGTCACTGGTTGTCTGTGAAAGAACATGTGATTTAAGATGTTCAAATATGCACAGTGTGTCTTAAGAAAAGAACTGATATTAATCTACCTATACACAGGGCATATCATTTGAATGAACATTGCACCTTTATTTGAGCCATTTTGATAATCTGAATCAACCTGAATTTAGTTTCTGTAGAACGTTTCGTTAAACGAAACCATTCGAAATCAGCTCAAGACTCAATTTAATCAATAACAATGTTTATTTTCCTCCCTGGACACTCGCGTAATTTTGGTAAAGTAAACAAGAGTTTTTCAATTTATTGACTTATTATATCTTCAGTCCAGTAAAGTAAATACCAGCATGTGATGACTGTAGTAACAACTACTCATCAGTTGGTTAATTGCTTTGTCAATATTGCAAAATCCATGTGATGTGGTTTTGAGAATTTGGCACAATGAATGACATTCATTGACTTTGTCTTCCTTCTGTTAATAAATATATGTCATATACTGTAATCGTCATGCTGTTCACACTGAGTCGTAGTAAACCGACTGCAGCAATCTAAAGACTGAACAGAAATCCCACAAGTAAAAAGGCGGAAGAACGGAAATTTCTCATTTTGTTAATATTGTTCATGGAGTGATTACACATTGGGCATATGCATGAATAGTATGAGAAAATACAGATTTTAAATTGGTATGAATTCATACATTCAAGTTAACATGTAAGAAAACTCACAAATTTTGTTTCTCTAATATGTTTTAGTACAAAATTCACTGAAATTCAATAATACAAAACTCACCTTGTGAGAAACCTTTGAAGGAAAAAAAGAAACTGAAATTCCAGAAATGGGTTAGTTATGTTTATTTCCGATTTCTATTTGAAGAAAGTATTTAACTAAACCATGTTATATATTGAGTTAAAATAAGTTGAAAAATGATTTCCTAGTATAGCCAATTTATAAAATCTCGTTTGTCAAGTCTGATAGTAAATGTGTTAAACGATTTAGGTTTCATTTATTTGTATAATATTTTCGAAATAAAATATTCTGTAAAACATATGTAGTGGTATATCACATTGCAAAATTTAGGGCATGCAATATATGCTGACTCAATTTATAGATACTTATGGAATACACATTGCTATTTGCTAATGACGCATCTTTTGGGTCGTGGGGAACTTACTTACTGGACATTAGATATTCTTGAATTACATTTATTGCAGAGCAGCAATATTCCATATGAAATATTTTTTTCTGTCCAAGAAATTCCATTGTCTGGTAATCACTGAATAAATTTTAAAAATACTCATTGTTAACATTATTTCCGGTGTATTTGAACAATAGATCCATGTTGTCCCTTGGCATTTTACCAAGACATATTTAAAATTAAAATTGCTTTTATTTTAGTGTAATGAAATTAACAAAGTCCAACAGCTACGTGAAAAATTTGCTTAGCCTTTCTCCTGAAGGAACAAAACGTCCATTAACACTTTGATTTTTTCTTATGTCATTTTTTCCGAAGAGGCTAATTTGAAAAGGTTGGACAGCTCATTCTGACTTTTCAGTTGATCCGGAGATCTTACAACATGAACTGAGGTGACTAATTATTTACCGTATATTTAAGTATATTCGTGTTTGAAATGTTTTTTTTTTGCTTTTAATTCTATTGAGTTTCACAATCTATTGAAGCACGAACTTTTCACCTGAACTGTATTATCAGGAAAGTGTTTTCGCTAATAGTTGAAATAGTACCCAAGCAACATTAACCAACTTACTCGCACATGCCTGACATTTCTTACAGAAATATGTGTTTCTACATACAATATTTTTTAAAGGTAAACAGTGTAGCTGTTATTTATAGTATTATATTTTGGATCTTCGAATATTAGAACATTCATTCATTCAGGACATCATGTAAAACTTTATCAACATAGTGTAGGAACAATATCAAAACAACATACCTAATGCTACGGACATCTTTTCGACCACTTTTTGTGCTGTGCGTGGATCAACTTTATTTCAGATTTTGTTTTCGTTCATATATTCAACAGTTTTTGAAAGCATTAAACATTTCAAAAGCTTGTTTTAATACAAAGAAGTAAGTAAGTGTGTATGGGTAAAACTTGATTGATAAAAGAAGACACACACTTTTCACTGACGAATGGGGACACCCCAGCTAACACACGACGTAATCCTGACGTTGTGGGAAGGTCGTATTTTGGTAACGTAATTTCTTGACGTTGCTGCGACGTTTATAGTACGTAAAACCTAACGTAAATTCCCAACGTTGTGACAACGTTGTAGATTACGTACTTATCACGTCCCTCAAACGTAATTATGTAACGTTGAGCCGTACGTCCTTACAACGTCATAAATACGTACTTCATTCAGAATATAAAATGAAAAAAATATCTAATATCTATTCACAGTCGTTCTTTAAATACACAAATATTTCAGTATAAACAGTTAGTAAAGACCAAACAGTTGTTAAATGTTGTTTTTCTTGTAATGTAATTTCTGGACGTTGCTACGACGTAGTTATTACGTAAGCCCTAACGTAATTTCTCAACGTTGTGACAACGTTGTAGCTAACGTACTTATCACGTCCCTCAAACGCAGTAATGTTACGTTGTGCCTTACGTCCTTACAACGTCATCAACACGTACTTCATTCAGAATATAAAATGATAAGAGAAAATAAAAAATATCAAACATCTATTCACAGTCGTTCTTTAAATACCCAAATATATCAGTATAAACAGTGTGTAAAGACCAAACAGTCGTTAAATGCTTTTTTTCTGGTAATGTGATTTCTGGACGTTGCTGCGACGTAGTAATTACGTAAGCCCTAACGTAATTTCTCAACGTTGCGACAACGTTGTAGTTAACGTACTTATCACGTCCCTCAAACGCAGTAATGTTACGTTGTGCCTTACGTCCTTACAACGTCATAAACACGTACTTCATTCAGAATATAAAATGATAAAAGTAAGTAAAAGATATCTAATATCTATTCACAGTCGTTCTTTAAATACACAAATATATCAGTATAAACAGTTAGTAAAGACCAAACAGTTGTTAAATGTTGTTTTTCTGGTAATGTGATTTCTTGACGTTGCTACGACGTAGTAATTACGTAAGCCCTAACGTAATTTCTCAACGTTGTGACGACGTTGTAGTTAACGTACTTATCACGTAACTAAAACGTAATAATAAAACGTTGAGCCATACGTCCTTACAGTGTCATGAACACGTACTTCATTCACATTATAGAATAAGAAAAGTAATTAAAACATATCAAATATATATTCATAGTTTTTCTTTAAACACACAAAAATATCAGTATAAATTAACAGTTATTGTTTGGCGAAATGGTCGGTTAAGCTTGTTTCTGGTAATGTGATTTCTCGACGTAGTTATTACGTAAGCCCTACAGTGATATTTTACGTTGTAACGACATGTAAGTTGAAGTCACTCAAACGTTGTAATATAAGGTCACAAAACGAACTTATTTCAGAATATAAAATGAGATAAGTAAGTAAAAATATTAAATACAAATTTACAGCCATTCCTATAAGCGCATATCAATACAACTTTCCAATGCAAGGCATAACTCTTGCCAGTCTCCATTACTGGCTGATTAAGGCCTTGCAGTATTCCCTTAAGATATCTGTGCTTTGAAATCCGGGCTCACTATGCAGTTCAGGTGCAGCAATCAAATATCTAGTCACAACAAAGCGAGGTAAATACAGCAAGGCTTAAATCAGCCAGTAATGGAGACTGGCAAGAGTTATGCCTTTCGTTTGGAAGTTGATATCAATACTGAATGTTTGAATATTTTCTAAATTTGTTTACCATATAGATAAACTACTGCATGGACCAAAGTGAAAATTACAGAGAATTTGGAAAACTATACCTCGAAGTTTGTTTCAATGTTCATGAATGTTTATAAACGCAAAAGAAGCGGAAAATATATAACATCAGTCACTTCACTTCCCCAGGAATTTCTTATTCGACAGTTTTGGATTCTGAATCTTGACATCTAAATGCTTGGAACCCTTGAGAACTAAATTATACCATTACCCTCGCCCGGTATTTGAATAAATACCTATTTTCTAAAATCTGAGAGTACTTCACTTGTTGTGATATCTGCACCACACTAACACTGCCAATTTGAGCACACGTGCATCAATGCTGAAAATAGCAAGTTCACAGCTCCTACATGATGGCACGTGGTCCTGTGCATAGCTCAGTTGACCGCTATCAGTGAAGTTCAGCAACAATGGGCGCGGCTCACCGCATGGGTAGGTTATCCGCTACATTGCTGGATAAACTGAGAGTTTGAAGGGTCATTCCCTGCCCCACACTAAGACATGAGTTGAGAGACTTGTGATGTCACCCTGGGTAAGTGACTTAGTTCGAAGTGTGCCTCTGTTCACCCAGCAGTAAAATGGGTACCTGGTATGATACGATGGTAGTCTGAATTTGAACCTTGAGCGCCTGACAGGCGACCGGTTGTAATCTCCTCCGGGAGTGTTCTGTACTCGTTGACAATGCAGGAGTAATATGTCGGTCGCGCCATGAGCAGGTATTAGTACCTGGAGGTAGCGCGTTATAAATATCCACATTATTATTATTTACACGGTTAAACATAATTTCTCAACGTTGCGATTACGTTGTTGTTTACGTTCTGTAAACAAACGTTGAAACTTCATGACGTACTTCATCTAGAATATAAAACAGCCGCATGGAAGTGGGCGTCAAACTTTGACAAATTTAGCTATAGATGAAAACATTTAAGTTATACTTGAAAATAATTCATATTGAGAGCAATTACGAGAAATAGATAAGTTAAATTTTTAGTCGGACCGAATCTTGTGAACATAAGTTCGCGTTGATTCGTCCCAGGTAGTTTGCGGTAATTGTCGTTCAACGTAGGGAAATCAACCAATCAGAATCAAGGATACACCGAAGTCATATTACAATTCCCTATCCCATGTTTTTAGATATGACGTCAACGTGGGAATTCCCTGGCGTTTTAAAATGTTATGCGTCAAATACGCCTCTTTAATTTGCACATAGGCTATTCTAAAGGCTATTTTGACGCATATAACAATTTAAACGGTCCTAAATACTACGATAAAAAAAACTGTTTTAAAGACGCAACGCATGACGCAAATTGGCCGTATAGTGGGGACCGAGCCTACCCTGCATCTCGCTGTAAATGTGCTTTTTAGCATTTCAACGATGAATATTTGTTTCAAATGCAGTGATATCTAGTCTCCTGAGTAATGAATTATAGTACTTCAGGTTTTTTTTAAACAACACCTACTGCAAAACGTCTGGCAATATCAATCAACTTGAAGAATCAGGTAAACTGTGTGAGTTACTAAATCAAACAAATGAGCAGCTATAGCAAATATAGTTATATATACACAATTCAGTCAAGGATTACTTGAATGATTATGTTTTTAAAGCTACCTATCAAAGTAAATCAACAAAACTACAATTTAAGGCTCTCAGCATTTGACAGCTTACACAGATTACAAAGTAAAATATGTGTTCAACAATGTTTTACTTTGTTATAAAGTCATCTGTAGAAATTCATTTGACACCGATTAACATTGTGTAACTTTGTTATTTTCAACGTGGAATAAAATTTATTATTCCATGTGTTTGTGATGTATATTGGTGATATAATTTTGTGAGAATCAAATATATAATATTGTCTCAAATCCTTTGTCTCATTCGTGTAACCATTACATTTTCTTCTGTGAATAGGGCATATACTTTCACGTACAGCAATGAAGCAGCATTTCAAATTAAAACAAAACCAATGAAATGACAACCCTTTTTATTAATGAAAAATTAAAACGTTTCCCTCTTATATATTCTAAACAAAGAGGTGTTAATTATCAGTTGATTAAGTTGATACAGTGTGTATATATATAGTTGAAGTCACATACGTCAAACGTCATAAATGTAGACATTTTATATATACATGTGCCGATAGTTCCCGAAAATTTCCGTTGTGATGCTAGTCAAATCAGTATATTGACTATACTAAATGTGACTAAAGGTGTGATATTTCATTTTATCAGAGATTTTCTGTGTCCAGCTTGTTCATTCGTTGTATTGGAGCGGCGTTCAAATAGGCCTAAGCCTTATGGCTTGTTCGCCAATCAAGATTTCAATTTATGAAAGAATATAAGAATATTCAACGAGTTGCGAGGAATTACGGTTTATCTGTCCCGAGTTCATTATTGTGATATACGTCCTTGCTTTGACATAATAATTCACGAGGGACAGATAATTCGTAATTTCGAGCACCGAGTTGGTTATTCTTTTTCTTACCAAAGATCATTTTAATGCGTATATTTCCTTTCAATACAGCCGCGGGGGTAACAGGGTGCTGGGTTAGGCCTAAATACGACCTGGGTCTCGAATAAAACCCGGGTCTTATATATTGAGTAATAAGTTTGGAAACGTTGTGAAACCAGAACGGTTTTTATATGAGTGGTCATATGTTGTTCAATCAGACATACTAACTTGTATTTGGAACTTCATTATATGACTTTCTGCATGATATATACTTTTGAAGGTTACTTTTTACACACGCATTTCTATATAAGGAACTTGCAGTTTTAACGGTGTGAGGATTGTTCTTTTTTTTATTTTATATATTACGGAACTTTTAATGCTGGGATTAAGTTCGCATCGGCATATTGGATGATGTGCGCTAATATAATTCCTATAATATCGGTAAAGAAAATGGTGTTATTTAGGCAACCTATTTCTTGCAATGATACCGGAACGTTAGCTGTTTTAGGCCTATAGTAAATGTAGCCAAAATTTACCCCGAAATACTTTCTAATTGTGTAAGTCATCTATGACGATGTCATGTTTTTAACCAAGGCTTCATAGGAAAAACAACTTTTATGAAACGACTTGATATGTATCCTACTAGTACGCATCGCAAGAGATAGGCCTATGTTTTACTGATACAGTATGTTACCGGAACGTTATTTTTATAATAAAAAATCATAATAAAAATATATAGAGGATATTTGACATTCTCGTCGAATACCATGTATATCTCATCGAGTGAAGTAGAAATGTATATTTTCACGAGTGGCGCAGCCACGAGTGTAAATATATTATTTCTTCTTCACGAGATGAGATGTACATGGTATTCGACGAGACATGTCAAATGTTCTATTTATTAGATTTAACAAACCATTCATAAAGTTGGTAAATGACGTTCATTTTAAAAACGGAGCTTACGAGATCGCCTTCCTTTCCACAGCCATCCTATGACGTCATCCTATTGTTACGATGACGTCATATCATTGAAAGTGTTATTTCACTGAGTAGAATAACATGTTATTTCACTCAGTGAAAATACGGATTTTATTTTAACCAATAAATGCCGTATCTCACAACTGAAAATCGAATAATAACAATTTCTTTGTTCCAACAAAGTTCTTTAATGAATATTTAAGAAATCGACATTTTCATTTTAGTTTTCATATTGCTATTTTAGTAAATGTAGCCCAAATTAACCCCGAAATACTTTCTAATTCTATGACGATGTCAGGTTTTTAAACCAAGGCTTCATATTTGAAAAAAACAACTTGTATAAAACGACTTGATATACAGTGCCGTGCCATTAGACGGTGATGTTTTTCCATATGTTATAGACTTGCATGTTAATTTAGTCTAGGATAAATAATGTTCATAAAATACGTTATCTTTGTATCAATGTCAAATTTCTAAGCTTTATTTGAAATAATTTCAGCTTAAAGTACACAATATAAATTGTATTTTCTGACTTCCATTTCACAAAGATTTATCCGATTTACCTGCATAATGTACATTTAATAATAAAAAAAGAAGTTTCCTATAGATCACCATGTTAAATTACGTTTTGTATAATAGCAAAAGCCAAAGTTGAAAGAGGGCTGTACGAAAAAATTTACAGAGTCATGCAAAATAAATTCGGACGGTGACGTTAATATTCCATATATTAATTTAGTATTGTTATATTCATCTGTTCTAAAATAGTTGTATTGTCATATGAGAAACTTTAATGTTTCTACATATTTCCTATGTTTGTTTCGCAGGTAATTCAAAACCTTACCATGCAGTGTTAACAAAAAAAATTAAAATTATATTGATGGTTGTGTTGTCTCTTTCTATCATTACTGCATAAGTATTTGAAATGAAAAGTGTATTATGTACAGTGCCGTGCCGTAAGTAAAGGACGGTGTCGTTAGTTTCCATAGACTTGCATGTTAATTTAGTCTAGGATAAATAATTTCCATAGATAGGAATTTTGTCCGAGTATATTCACATTTATCAAGGTTGTGGGGAATCATCTTGGCTACAACCTCATAATTTATGTTTAATTTTCCATTTCCATTATAGGGAATTACAGTGATTTGATCAACAAATATACGTAATTGTGAAAACTTTAACATGGCGATCTATGGGAAACGTTTTTATTTAATGTACAGTGCCGTGCCATAAGTTAACGGACGGTGACGTTTTTTCCATAGACTTACAGTGCCGTGCCATAAGTTAACGGACGGTGATATTTTTTCCATAGACTTACATGTTAATTTAGACCTGGATAAATAATTTTCATAAAATAAGTTCTTGTTGTATCAATGTCAAATTTCTCAGGTTTATTTGAAATCATTTCAGCTGTAAGGACATAATATAAATTACATTTTCTGACTTCAATTTCACATAGATTCATCCGACTTACCTGCATATGTACATAAAATAAAAACGTATCCCATAGATCGCAATGTTAAATGTTTCACAAGTATGTACATATGTTGATCAAATTACTGTAATTCCCTGAATAGAAAATGGAAAATTAAACATAAATTATGAGGTTGTAGCCAAGATGATTCCTCACAACCTTGATAAATGTGAATATAATCGGACAAAAATCCTAATTATGAAAATTATTTATCCTGGACTAAATTAACATGCAAGTCTATAGAAATAACGTCAACGTCCGTTAACTTATGGCACGGCACTGTACATGTTAATTTAGGCCTGGAAAAATAATTTTCATAAAATAAGTTCTTTTTGTATCAATGTCAAATTTCTCAGCTTTATTTGAAATCATTTCAGCTGAAAGGACATAATATGAATTACATTTTCTGAGTTCAATTTCACATAGATTCATCCGATTTACCTGCATATGTACATAAAATAAAAACGTATCCTATAGCTCGCCATGTTAAATTTTTCACAATTATGTACATATGTTGATCAAATTACTGTAATTCCCTGGATAGAAAATGGAAAATTAAACATAAATTATGAGGTTGTAGCCAAGATGATTCCTCACAACCTTGATAAATGTGAATATAATCGGACAAAAATCCTAATTATGAAAATTATTTATCCCGGACCAAATTAACATGCAAGTCTATATGGAAATAACGCCACCGTCCGTTAACTTATGGCACGGCACTGTACATATGCAGGTAAATCGGATAAATCTATGTGAAATTGAAGTCAGAAAATAAAATTTATATTATGTACTTCAAACTGAAATGATTTCAAATAAATCTGAGAAAAGTGACATTGATACAATGAGAACTTATTTTATGAAAATTATTTATCCTAGACTAAATTAACATGCAAGTCAATGGAAAAAACGTCACCGTTCGTTCACTTATTAGGCCAGTAGAAATTATGAAAAACCCGGACATTTTCGATAACAGACAAATTTTGTTTTTAAATGTTCCCTATGACAGTGCTGATGAACCATGAAAAACCCAACCAAAATCAACCATTGGCAAAATGCATTTTCGGGGCAAAAACCTTAAAAAATGAAAGAAAATTGGAATAATTTATTTAAAAATTTATCTGCTGCATTAAATACATTTCTAGTGATTAAAACAATAGATCATACAACATTGCATACTTCTTTTGGTCAATGATGGTATTAGATGAACAAAATGTCTGTTTTGAGGTCAAAAACCTTAAAAAATGAAAGAAAATTGGAATAATTTTTTAAAAAGTACATCTGTTGCATAACACACTTTTGGGGTAATTAAAATGAAAGATATTGCACCATTACATATTTCTTATGGTAATTAATGCTCTTAGCTGAACAACATGTTGGTTTTTTTGGTCAAAAATCTTGAAAAATGAAAGAAAATTGAATATTTTCTTTAAAAATATATGTGTTGCCTAATACACTGTTGTGGTGATTAGAATGGAATGTTTAGGATAACAAGCCAAATTTATGACCAAAAGACCCCAAATGTGTTACTTTTCCCATCAAAATCATTGTGATTTTTTTTATTTTGGGGTAAAACTTAAAAAAAGAGGACAAAATAGCAAAATATTTTTCGAAAATAATTCCATGTAGTACAAGACAATTTTATCACTAAATGAACCTCAATTAGATACTTTTTCACTGAAGAAAATCCAACCAAAATCAATCTTAGGAAACTTGTCAGTTTGGGGTAAAATCCCAAACATTATGAGAATATCGTAAAATATTTTGTGAACAGAAATATTTTAAGCACATCAATAACATTTTGCGATATATGAACCTACATGGGGCACTTATTCACCATTGAAACCTTACAAAATAAACTCAAAAGTGAGAGAATTATTAAATATTTTGTTGAAGAATTACATTTAGAACAAGTCGATTTTATGGATAAGTGAATGCCAGAAGGATACTTATTAACGGTGGATTACCAAGCCAAAACTTTGAGAAAATTATAATATTTGAGTAAAAGTACTAAAAAAAGATATAAAAAAATAGTTAAGTGTTTTTAATGAACTTATTTATTTAACATTTATAATTTAGGACTAATTGACATTATAAACTAAGATGCTGTATCGCCTGTCAGAGAATCATACCTGTTCTGAAGACGCCAGATATAGGGGACAAATAAAAAATCTCTTAAAAATTGGTAGGGAAATGTTGTCTGATCTACAGTTGTATTGGTCACTGTCCTCTGTAGATATTTTATCAAAAGTGGTTCAATTTGTGGTGAAAGATAGGACGGAAGAGATTCATATGCACATACTGCATGGAGAGTGAGTTGCTGACAAATGTGATTAATGTTTTTAAGCCATTAGCACAGTTTTACTGTTCAGTGTTCTAGGGATTGTCCTGAATTTGACTCTTGTTTTGGTATCATTAGGGATTGTAAATACCCGAAGAAATTATTTATGGTATCGGACTGCGACTGCTTGTATTATCTTCACCAGGCTAAAAACCCTTGACGGTGGACTTAAGGTGTCACCCTGGATAAGTGACTTTATTCAACGTGTGCCTCTGTTCACCCAGCAGTAAGTGGGTACCTGGTGTAAGATGTGGAGGATGTGACCTTTAAACGCTCTGCGGCAGCTTAGGTTAGACCAGGGTAATAATGTGACAACCATGCGCTTTGAGCATACCTTTATGGCGTGGATACTGTGCAATATAAATGCCACTATTATTATTATTATTACAATGTTTAAGACTATGATAATTGTTCAAGAGCTCTCTAAGATCCGACAGACTCAGCACAGCACAAGGTTTCTTTGGTTGTTAGATTCACAGGGGCGTGTATCGCTTAGAAACAGCGTTTGAAAGACATTCCTATATAGACCCTACCCAAATTATATAGTAATAGGGTAGGGTCTATGTCTTTCAAACGCTATTTCTAAGCGATAAACGCCCCTGTGGTTAGATTCACAAACGACACAGAGAGCTACCTGTAGAATTGAAAAACAAATTGATTAATGATACAAATTATCAATTATCAAGTATAGAATCAACTAGGTAATATTATTGTTGGCATTTGTTTTTTGTTTGTTATCTTATATGATTGGCAACTCATTTTTGGAGAACTATTTGAGACTCATGTTTCTGTAAAGAAATAGGAATTTGAGTAATATTGGCTCAATCAAATTTTAATAGTATTGTGTATTTTCTATGTAAATAATATGTCATTTTTTATGATGTAAACATTTTTTTTGTCTTTTAGCATGTTGAAAGTTTTAACTAAATTTGGGCATTTTTTTACATTAATGACAAGCATGACACGAACAAATTTAATGCTTTTGTGTAATTGAATAAAATAAAGTGACAAATAGCATTCTGTCATATGATTTTCTCACAACTAAGGACATATATAATTTTGTTTTTAATTAATATTTAGCTATTATATAATTAAGTGATTTTATTTTGGTCTTCGTAAATTGATAATTTTTAATTCGTTCTTTATTCGTTCGACTATTTTAAATTAAATAAATTGATATACTAATAGATCAAGATCATGAATTGATGATCTTTTAATCTTTACAGACCAATGATGTATTGTGTGTTAAAGACTACCGGTATCTCTTCTTTTTGCATTGAAAAACTTCTTATAGTTTTCTTGAAATATTATTTATTATTAACCTAAAATCACCCTAAAATGGACTGATCAACAGACGCATTTTTCATATATGAAATAAGTCAACGTGAAAGTAGTATCAGTATGATTGCATGCCCAGCTGATTAAATCATTTTTTACAATTTATTTACACAATGTTTCACTTGACATTTATTTTAATTCATCTCCTTAAACCTTCTACTCATCAGTTACATTACCAATATATTACAAATCATAGTTGAAAAGGCATATTTTGCGAGTTTCTGAATGACTTTGGAGTCAAAATAATAAATTTACCATGTTAAAATTTGTATTGCTCAAACACTGAAAATCTGAAAATTTTAAGGAATCTTGTGAAGTCTAATTCTTTTATATGAATGTCTTCATGTATTTCACTATAGAATACTCACTGTTTTTACCTTTAATATCATATTTCACCGCTTTCAAACTTCTGTTGTCAACAACAATGTCAGCCATTTTAGCAGTTGCTACGAAGGGAGATAACTCAGACAGTATTTGTCATACAACTGATTTTACATCAGGAAATCTCAGCACACCTTTCTGTGACATTTTCAAGTGGTCATAACTTTTTCTGCCAAGGGTTGATTTTGGTTGGGTTTTTTTCTGAGAGTAAGGGACATGCATTCTTTCATTTTTTACAGTTATTTGTCTGTTATCGAAAATGTCCGGGTTCATTTAAATTTGGGGAAATTCCTACTGGCCTATATGGCACGGCACTGTATATGTGAATACAGTACTATTGGAAATGTGCTGTTGTGAAAAAAGCTTGCATAAATTGTTAATCATCAGCAGTGACCTTCATCACAAATTAAACAGTATTCTGTAGAGGTGCAACAATATATATATATATATATATATATATATATATATATATATATATATATATATATATATATATATGTTATCACATTGACATCATGACCGTCGCAAGTGTCGGAAAGGTTGACAATACATCGATGTATCGGCATCAACGATGTTATACACCCACTCACCCAGGGACCAAAAGTTCTTCCCCACCCTGGCATTTTCCATAGACTTACATGTAAATTAACCGTTGCAAGAATAATTTCCATAATTAAAATGTATGTAAAATGGTTATAAAATATACATCAAAAGATTGGAAATCACTTCAGCTACATACATATAATTTCAATGTTAGTTTCCGTTGAGTGTCAATAAAATTGTCTTCATGTAAGCAAAGCATATACAGCATATGTCAATATATCTTAACATGGCGGTCAATTGGACATTGGTACATGAACTTGTATATACGTTCTTCAGTTGGATGTCATTTGATGAGTGATCAACATGTTCAAACAAACGAGACATTTCAGATTTAGATTCATTTATTATCCTTACCTTTGCAGACAATTAGTACAATAAGAAAACGGTGTGGGTACAGGTTGTATTAGCATCATAAAATGTGAAATAGATAAAATCATGTGTCTGACAAAACAGCAAAGATGTGACGAATAGAAAATGCCGGTGAAGAGAAAAAGATAAGTCGCCGACAAAGTAATTTACACCCAAAACATCTCACCACACACCAATATGTACACCTCTTCCTGAGTTGTTCAGGCTTCAGATGACGTATTTGGAGAGTAAGTTTTTATACATTTATTAACATTATTATTACTGATAATATTATATCATCATGAGACAAAATTAATATTACCATTTTCAACTCGCAATTAATTGACAGGTTGTTGATACAATATTACAGAGTCTTCTTCAACAATACAACTTCACATACGGGATTAAATGTAAATGTAAGTACTCGTATATTATTTAAACGGCATTTATTTCAGGATCTTACATGGAAAGATGGGTTGACAAACAGGGTTACAAGTACATATACACGCGTATATGTTGTTTATTATAACCATACTTCATGTGATGTTCATCCATGATTGTGTTTCAACAAATTTATTACGATATTTCACAAAGAAAGCCGTAGTTTATCAAGGTGCTTAATAATACTAATAATAGAATTAAAATGCTACTGGATGATTTCAAGGAATGCATAAGAGAGGTAATAGTGTGACATCGATTTCCTCAAAATATGTCTCCGTGTTTGGCAAAAAATCAAGGTTTAATCTTACATTTCATTTAAAGTTTTTTTTATTTGTTGCTATAACGCTTGATATAGTTTAAACATATTAAAACACTGAAAAAGTGACGGAATCGGCAAACAAGCAAAAAAATGCTTGCATAAATGCCTCTCCCTACAAACTGCAAACACACCAAACAAACAAACAAATAAGTTGCATACATTGAACAATCATAAAATATTAAACCAACAGGCATGTTTATGGTACCAGATTACAAGACACAATTGAAGGCGTTAAACTTTAAAGATGTTGAACGTCACATAACAGCAAGGCAATCGATGATAAGAAATAATTAAGAAACAAAGATTGATTATGAAAAATCCGAAAATCTTTTAGATTTCTTTATAGAACACGATCGAATGAATGAATTATGTTACCAGATGCAGCCTAATACACACTCTCGTAAATGAAAACGTAATGGTAGGGTAAATACGATGATAGCTCCAATACAAATTCTCAATTAACATACCATATAGATGTTTCTTCAAAGGAGAGAAGTGTTGTGACAGCAAATTAGTTTACGCAATTAAGCTGAACAAAGTCATATACGCTGAGTAGTGTAATTATGTTTTTACAGATAACAAGTTTATTGGACCGGTTCAATTATATATAACAAATGGCATGTCGGTGACCGGCGGCATTTTAATTGTCATGTTAATTGTCAATAGTCTGGTCTTGGTGACACACAAACAATCATGAAATAACATTAATGCGACTGTCAGTCTAGATATTTGTCAGCCAATTAAACGTTCACTGAAAGGTTGGAACATATATTCCACCAATGGAATTTAGGGATAGGATGAGCTTTGTATTCTGTGTTCTTTGGCGAAAAACCTCCAACAAGCAGATTTGGCATTTGAAGAATAACTTATCGCTGACATAGGACGATTATTACAGTACATGGATTATTAAGCTCATGGAGAAAACAGGTTCGTTATTCTAATCTTTGTCATCATTGTATATTGCTATATTCGCATGCGAAATACTTGCAAAATCATCACAATTGTACTTTTGTTATTTACAAAAAATGATATATAGATACATGTTTCTTGAAGAGCGATACGTAAGTCCTTTAGCTAGTTTGCCGATTCCCTTCTTTTTTTTATCATGATAAGAGACAATTACCATGTAAAACAAAACAGACAGTTAGAAGTATCTGTTTCGATTAAAATGCATTCATATTCGCGCTTGTACGGCAAGTAGTGGCGAGTAGGCCACTGCGCAACGGAAACATAGCTGCGTAGGAGTAACGCTAGTTCCATTTTCCCACTAATTGAATTTATCTGTCCAGTGTTTTATTCAGGAGCACAGTGTTCCTTTAACTGAATAAGCACATGGTCTGTATCAAATGTCGCTCAAGGAATGTCAAAATATTCACTGACAATTCCCATCTTTATATGTTTTAATAATTATTTCCCTGGTTATCAACACTAAAATAAGTTTGAACAGATGTCGAAATAAAGTAAACACAGACCCCGAGAAAACCGGCTGAAGAGCCTGTCACTTGTAAACAAATGCCGAAAACTGGTTACAGATAAGCGCCCGTTTGCGCTATATGATAAACATATATAGTCAGCGCCTAGTTTAGAGGGAGAACAAGAGTAACCTCCCTTTCGTTTTGGTTCGCGTTTTCGAGAATTTTGATGGATTGTTATTGTTATATCGGCAGTTTTGGCAATGAATAATTTATTGACATTGACATTTGAAAGGCAATTTCAGTTGACAGTTGTACCATGAAATATCTATCGGTTATTTGTGATATATTTTTTAAAATGTCGTTTTGACACTTATGACTCGGACCGAGGTAATAAAAACCTCCACAAAATAAAAATTTAATTTCATTTGCAATTGTCAAAAAATAAACCAATTAATAAAAAAAATGGCCTTACTGTCCGGGAAATCTTGGAAAGCTTTGTTGTAAAAAATAAAAATAAATTTTAAAAAATCAACATTGCTTCCTCCCATACATTTTACAAGAAAATATTTTTTTCAAATTATTCAAATGAGAACATACAGAAAAAAATTGACAATCAATGTTTTTAAAGTTGATTTCATTTGTGTTATTTAGGAGATACGCTACACAATCAGACTCTAAGTTAACCCTTTATGTCAAGGTAAAAGGAACAAACTCAACAAACTGATTATTAAAAAAATATAACAAAGTATCAAAATTTTTAGTATTTGCATTAAGTTAAAAATAAATATGGGCCAACAACAATTCATGATGTCATGAGTCATGACGTGCTTTGTGTAGTTACCTTATTTAACGGGTCACCTGTTTTCTTGGTATGTGTTTTTCCCCAATTTGACCACTGGTACCTGACAGTTAGAAGCCAGGTTAGTTGTTCTGCAAGGAATAAAGCAGCAAATAATTATAATTTCATCAATCAGCTCATCTTAGCACTTCAGTAATGAAAATCAATTGTTACTTTATGATTTTCACTTAAAGAACTTTTTGGACAATCAGATGAAATTGGAGAGGATATTACCGCCAACACATATATGCTATTAATGAATGATAAAACCAAAGTTTAATTGAAAGATATTAATGAGGATAAATTTTGATGACTTTATAGGCCACAACTTGATAAAGACATGTGCATATTTAAAACAAAAACAATGAGAACTGAAGCCATGTATCGGTGATGCGATTGGGGAATAACTTTGCTATGGCATAAAAGCAAATTGTTTCTTAGTTTTATGATATAATATCCTCTCAGTGTACATTTTTTAAATTAAAAAGTTGTGAAAATATAGTGTTTTTTTCATTTCATGTAATTAAAACCAAAATATGCAGATCAACTTCCAAACATAAGGCATAATTCTTGCCAGTCCTGCATTACTGGCTGATTTTGTTGCATCTAGACTCTGGATAATGCATAATGGGCCAAGATTTCTAAGCACAGCTTTCTTAAGGAAATACTGCAAGGCCTAAATCAGCCAGTAATGGAGACTGGCAAGAGTATTTAGAGTAATGCCTCGATTGGGAAGTTCGATGCGGATATGACAGTAATTTTAAGTTGCTCAATGGTAATTTTCAGGAAGCTGAGCTATCATTTATTCTCAAACACATGATCTCAAAAGGGAATCCCGGATCTTATTTTATATCTGTTGAATCACCAAAAGGTTACCTCTTATAAACATTTGACGATTTTGTAAGATTTATAAGAGCAAAGAAAGTTGTGTGTCGCTTGAACAGTTAAACTTTGTTCGGATTACTAGTATAGAATTTGAGGTAACATATCCAAGCTATTCAAGTTAATCAAGTTACTGTCATTCCTTAAAGGGATGGTTCTGTCACCATATTGAATTTTTTTGCATTGCGTGAAATGAAAACATATTATATTGTACCTAATTTTACAACTTTTAAATCACTAAAGACATACACTGACAGAGCATTCATCATACAGCCCATAAAATGTCATAAAAATAATAAACAATTGCTGTTGTGAGGTTTTCCCCACTCGCAGCACTAATGAATGGCTTTTATTATATTTTTCAACAAATGTGCACTTGTGTTTATCAGGTTGTGAAATGTAAAGTCATCAAAATGTTTCCTTCATTAGTTTATTTCAATATGACTTAATCATGTATTAATAACATATATGTGTTGCACCCCTCGGGTTCATTGGACTGCAAGGTGGATGGAACTGCAATGGACAAACAACACAAATGTCATCGCTTGCTCAAGAATGTCTGTATTCGATAAAAATGGCGAGGCGCATGGAATGGATCAGTACATACATAATTAGTACATCACATATACATGATTTGCACAGCAGAAGGTAACATGATCAACCTCATTCACGTTAGTACTAATTATTACAAATAACTTTCAAGCTTGTTGTCCAGGGGTAATATTTGCTCAATGAAAGTTACAAAGATCCTACACCAGAAAATAGAGCAATTTGAACTTGTAAAATATTAACTATCTTTTCAAATAAATTGGTACAATTGCATAAAATAGTATTTACACAAAAAAACATTAATTTGGTGATTATGACATATTCCTCATTACATGAGTAACAAATATGCATTAGAGTAATGCTAAGTTGCACTATTACTACTGAATGTAGTTAACTCCTAAACATCATTGCAGTTATTATGATATATCAAAAGCCACCATGATCAAAG